>JAWNOE010000105.1:8668750-10120000 GCA_035046095.1 Drosophila pseudotakahashii | reverse complement strand
TATAGTAATTGGACGAAAAGTGTCCATCCATCTGCGTTATGGCTATCGCTTCATTCTCGCCATCCATCTCTGTCACAAGAAGAGTGTCTCAGCGACACCTGGAGCTTATATCGATGTGCCCTTTATTGGAAGCAACCCAAGAAACAACCTATGAAACAAGAAACTCTTACTTAACTAGTTGTTTACAAATTATGATTTAAATTCCCTAATAATCTTAACTTTAAAGTTCAAAAAGGAAGTTATAATTTCACTATCCAGGACTTTAAGTCCCCTCATCTTTATGAGTTCCCAGCAATAGTTGTCGAACGAAATGCAGTACTCTTACTCGAACCCTGAGTCCTTGGTGGACACTAAAGCCCAGGGTCGAGAGACTTTAATATTTATGATTACGACTGAAAGTAGCCGCAGAGCGGTCGTAAAACCAGCCCCTCAGCCATCCCGTGATTAAATGAAACTTTAAAACCGAAAGTTTCAAGTCCAAAGTCTTAGCCGCACGAACAGAGAACACAGACAGACATATGGAGGTTTCCTTATCTGAGCTCAAGGGCCAGGCCCTTGGATTTCCCACATTGGGTCACTCACTAATCCGGCGACCCCTTCCCTTTGCCATTCGATTCCCCCTTCCTCCAGATTGACGGGCTGCTCGCGCTCGGACCGCAATCATCTGCAATCGCACTCGCAGGAGCTCAAGTGCCCGACGCCCGGATGCGATGGCTCCGGCCACGTGACCGGCAACTACTCCTCGCACCGCAGCCTCTCCGGCTGTCCCAGGGCCAACAAGCCGAAGAGCAAGCCCCGCGATGGCCAGGACTCGGAACCCCTGCGCTGTCCCATCCCGGGATGCGATGGCTCCGGCCATTCCACCGGCAAGTTCCTCTCCCACAGAAGGTAAGCACCTCACTTGGACCTTGATTATGGTCTTAGTTGATCCTTTGGTTATTCCTCCTCCAGTGCTTCGGGCTGTCCGATTGCCAATCGCAACAAGATGCGTGTCCTGGAAGCCGGCGGCACGGTTGAGCAGCACAAGGCCGCTGTGGCAGCTGCCACTGCCATGAAGTTCGATGGTATGTATAGAAGTTTTTCTTGTTTTTCAACAGATCTTACATAATTTTGAAACCCTTCTTCCTTTCTTTTCTTTAAATTTTCCATAGCCTGCACCACGGTGGGCAGCCAGGGCATCAAGAAGCCCAAGTTCGACGAGGTCACCATGGTCTATCCCAAGGGCTATACAGGTGAGTGCCCCGATCGCACGAACGCTTCATCTCGCTCTCTCCTTTTCTCTCGCTGTCTCTCTCTTGCGTGTACTTTTCTGTTATGAACTGGGCCCAAGGCTAGTTATACCATATCCCTGCTAGATCGAAAGGGGGATTGGGTTATAATGGCCTTGTCATAAAGTTGGCAACACACAAAGAAGAACAATAGTAATCAACCTGTACCCCAACTAAAAATTTAGAAAAAAAAAATTGAAAAAACATTCAAAAATATCGAATTCTTCTTCTCTGTTGTTGCTCGCTTTTTTGTCTTGAACATTTTCGGTTGGAATTTTGTGTGCGTGTGCTAAAGTCAAACGAAAAAGAAAGAAAGCCTCAAAAGAAATGAAAAAAAAAAACAAAAATCAAATATTCAACAAGAAGTAACTTTATTTTTGGTTTTGGTTTCGGAAAATGCAACACAAAAAGAATTTCAAAAAACAGATCTAGCAAATCTTTTCGTTAAGTTTCGAGATCCTTCGAAATCCCCCAACCGCCGACAACACCAACTCCCCCCGAATGAAAACCAAACCACTCACTCGAAATATCCTCTGAAAATCCTCCCGATAAACCCGGTACATAACAAGAACCCGATAATATCCAAAAACACACACACACCCACAAATGCTTCTCAATGGGTGCATGTGTGTGTGTGTGTGTGATACGAACAAGAGAAACAAAGCAAAAGCAAAAGCAACAAAGAAGCTGATCAAAAGAGAAAGAAACAATTAAATTCCTAGTTTTAATTCTAATTTAATTCTATGTTTCTTCTTTTCGTTTCGTTTCATGTCGTTTTTGTTGACGTTTTCTTTTAGATTACGCAACGTTTTGTATCGGTGCCGAGTATCTACTGTAAATAGAAAACGAAACCACTGAATCGCAGTCAAAACAGTCCCGAATCGAAACTGAAAACTGAAAACTGATAACTGAAAACTGAAAACTGAAACCACAACCAGCAACCAAAAATAAATGCAATGCAAAAATCCAAATGCTGCAGAATAAAAATCAAACCAATAACAGTACAGAATCCACAAAAAAAAAAAAAAATAAATAAAAAATAAAAAAGCAATCAATTTTATGTGTCTGTATACAAAAACCGAATGCGAACAGACCACAAATTGTCATACCTACAACTTACACAAATCAGAGAATCCAAAAATACAAAAAAAAAGAAATGTACATACTAAAATTGCCAGGGAGTCAGTCGATCAAGGTAAGCCCGAAGATAAGATGATTAAACACCCACTCATCCACAGAATACAGTGAACACTCATGCACAAACACAGACTTAATTGATTCGAACCCATGAACAGATCCCAAAAAACTGTGATTCAACCAACTACTGTGATCAATTGCACCATAGCTTGCTGTAAACGATGCAGCGGCTGTGCGGTTTTGTAGTGCTGCACCGTTTACAACTAGCTTTAAAGATTTATCACCCATGTATGTATGTCCTCCACACTATAACACACACTCACACACCAACTCACACTAGTGCCAATTGAGTTGCTAGCACACGCGCACATTGACGAACCGTGGAATGCCAGACGATGCCACAGATCAAAAAAAAAGAAAAAAAAAGGAAAAGAAAAAGAAAAAAGTGTAAAGACATAACAGCATAATGACCATACATAGATCGTAGGACCGTACCATCCGTACCACTAACGAGCCTCTGCATTGCCCTTCTCTTCACTTCTTCACTTGGAACAGGCGGCAGCGGTTTGGACATTGTCATGGGCGGCGTAGGAGGCAGTGTCGGCGTGGGACTCGGTCTAGCGGGGTCACTCGGCATCGGGGTCACCAGCAGCAGCAGCGGCAGCGGCAGCGGTGGCAGCAGTACCGTCGGCAATAACAACACGAATAACAGCGGAAGCGGCAACAGCAACACCAGCGGAACCGAAAAGAATCCATCCGTAGGTGGTCCCACCTCGGGCGCCACTGGTAGCGATGACCTAAACACCCTGGAGGCCGAGATATCGGAACTGCAGCGGGAGAATGCACGCGTGGAATCGCAGATGATGAGACTCAAGTCCGATATCAATGCCATGGAATCGCAGCTGAGCACCAGCGATCGGGTATGTAGGCTCAGGTTCGTTGACGGCAACAAATTATGAGACCAAGTCCATTTTCCCACTAGGCTAAGCGCACGAACTTTGCAGACGATGGTCACACTGAAAGTTTTGCACCTACCCCCGAAGACCCTGAAACCCCTGAAAACCCCCCTGAAAACCCCCCTGAAAACCCCTCGCCCTTAAAACTTTCAACTCAAACGAGACTTTGAGTGGAGTTCTTTTCTACCCATAGTATCGCTTTTGTTGTTTTTGAGTTCAGTCTGTCGTCACCTGAGCGAGTTTTGTCTTGGCACTTTTCAAGGACGTCTCTAAAACTCGGCGAAAAAAACAATGAACAACAAGTGAAACAAAGTAAAGTTAAGTAAAGTGAAATAAACTTAGGCTAAAGTTGAATCGAAAACGAGGGCGCGAGCGGGAAAAGTTTTATCAGCCGCCAACGCAGACGTTAAATGGCCCGGGATCTTTTGGTCCTTCAGGCCTAACAGCTCATATTTGCATGCAGAGAACAAAATTGTTTGAAGAGGGAATTGATTTTGGATTATGTAGTATGGGGTTATAGTTCAAATTTGTATATTTTGTTGTATTCCACGCATGTCGCAGTAAAATCGATATGCGCATGTAAATTTCTGGTTATGCAATACGCATATCGTTTTAACATGAAATACACATTTCGAGCATATAAGCTTATCAAGTTAAAATTGATATTACATAATGTAAAATCGATCTACGTTTCATATCGAACAGTTTATTTTAGTGTAATGAATCCACCCGAAATGCAGTGCACTTCTCTCCACCCCCCATTTTGACGTCAGCCAATCGGTGACGTTGCATCTTCACTGCATCGGGCGACGAATCAGAATCGGCGACGTCAGGGGCAGGAGGCACACACCCCTAAGCCATATCATAGTATCGACCCCCGCCCACACCCATGCCTCCCTAGAGCGCTGACGAGTGAGTGTGCCGGCGTGTGTGCGATGGTCATGCGCAGGCCATGTTGCACAGCCCAGCGACGAGGCGCCAACAAATCGCAGGACGCCATTCGATTTGCTCCTAAAAGCTGGAAAAATGGGGCGAACGAGGCGGACGAGGCGAACCGAAAAAAAAAACTGAGTAGCGGGGCAGCAATAACTGTGCTACAAAGCACAGTCGCCGGCAGCGACGTCGACGCAGCATTAACCTTTGTGCTTTTGGGGGCGCCCCCGTTGCCTTCAGGCCCCCAGAAAACTCCGAAAAATCCCAAACCCACTCTCACTCCCTCTCGCTCTCGCACTCTCTGTGTATCTGTGCGTCTCTTTCTGCCGCCGGTGTTCGTGTTGACTTCGTTCAGGATTCGTCTCTTTTTTCTTTCCTTTTTTTTTTTTTCTGTTCGTCTTACTTCCACCCAACCCCCTTGACTTTTTTCCCTCCACTCCCGTGTGTGATGGCGCGCTCTTATTGGAATTCCCATACACATATGTGGCACATGAGCAGGGGTCTATGTAGCCACCCAATCGAGTAAATTGAATAGCAATTCGTGACCATCGTCTGGATTTCCACACACTAACCCCACTGGGCCACCACTAACCATCTCATGTGTGTGTGTTTCTATATTTTCTATACTTTCAGGAGGCTTCTCCACTGAGCGGCCATCAGCAGCAGCAGCAGCGCTCCTCGGTGGCTTTGGCCTCGCCCAGCGGTCAATCGCCATTCGCCAGTGTCAGCTCCACCAGTGGCACGTCCACGGCCTCCAATGGAGCCACCACCAACGGCCAGGGCAATAGCTCCGGCGGCAGCACCACCAATGCCAACGATCTGAACCACTCGATCAGCAATCTGGCACCCAGTTCGGGCAGCAATCCCAACCAGACCATCGATGGCCTGGGAGCACCGCCCAATGCCAATCTGAACAACTACTACGAGAGCCTAAGGAACAATGTGATCACGCTGCTGGAGCATGTGCGTCTGCCGCCACCGCCACCACCGCCGCCTGGCACGGTCACGCCCACTTCCTCGGCGCTGCATGGGCTGGATAATGTGTGCGGTGGCGGTGCCGGGGGAGACCATGCGGCGGCGTCGGCCTATTCCACCCTTCTGCCGCCGCCACCACTACCGTCCTCGGGCGGTGGAGGTCCCTCCGCTGGCGGCGGCGGCGGCGGCGGTATGTACGGGGGTGGTAACCATGCCGGTCTGCATCAGGGAACCGGGTCTAGCGGAGCTGTAGGACCACCACCAGTGCCGCCGCATCATCATCATCCCTACACGGTGCATCATCCCGTCAGCTATGCCCATCCGCATGCCCATCCGCACGCACATCCGCATCCGCACGAGCACTTCGACTCGTACATCTCGAAACTGCAATCGCTGTGCGTACCCCCGGATGTGTATGCCCTGCCCGAGGATGCGGAACGGCCCGTCTACAATGCGGTGAAGCCCTCGATGCACCAGGACTATGGCAAACTGATGCCGACACCCATCTAAGAACGCTGAGAATCAAAAGCCCAAACCCAACTGGTGACCCCAAAAACAAGAGCCCACATCCCGTCCAGGGCTCGAGAGAACAAGTGTAAATACTTAAATAGCAGTGAGATATGAGATATGAGACGTTGGATCTAAGGATCTAATTCATAGGCCTGACTTCAAGGCAAGGGGGACAGGAGACAGGAGACAGAGTGTCGGGGTCACCCCACCCGAGCATCTTCGATGCCCCCCCCCCCCCTTAAGTGTAGGCATAAAACTAGTTATTAGGCATAGAGGAACCTATGCTTGTCCTTAGTACTTAGAAACGTTCCACATCCTAGATCGTCGTGTGTTGATAGCAGCTCTGTATAAAAAAACAAGAAGGCAAAACCAAACATAAGTGTGTAATTGAATTATAAATTTCAAATTTTTTTTTGTCTGTATCAAATACTAAAACTAGAAGTTATTAAAATCGATATATATATATAAATGAATATATATAAAACAAAAAAAAAGGGAAAAACCCGAGTATATGTTTATATGTATGGCATTTGTTTGGTGTTAATGTCTGGTCAATTTTTTGCATACGGAACGCAAGATGTTCGCAACTACTTAATAGTCCCGTCCCTAGTTCCACGTAGAACCCATTTCCCCCCCCCCCCCTGCCTCATATCCCCCCCGCAGGCTAAGTTTAGTTTAGTGGCAAAGTCGAACACCAAAAGTGGAAAAACGAAGTAAAATACAACTAATAAACAAGAAAATATAATCAATACTAAACTTAGTGGATGTAATCGTACGACATTTTTTTGTTTTTTTTTTTTTGGATGTAATTGTAATATTAAAATGTATTAGTAATAGTAATATCAAGCGAATATCTAAAACTATAATGGATAAGAGTGTGTGAAAGAGAAGTGAGAACTTTGGGGCGGCAATACATACATATAAAGTCGGGAAAAGGAAACACGCGTACATATGCAGATGATATCAGTATGTGTGTGTCTATGTGTGCCTGCTGCTTTTCTGTAGGATCGTAAGTTTTAATGTTACCCCTTACGAAGTCGGGCGAGAGGCATTATAACCGAGAACCCCCGAAAAAGAAAAGAGGAAATCTAGGAAATAGATTAAAATCCAGTGCAATACATACAACCGAATGAGGGCAAAGCGAAAAACCAAAATCGTAATAAACTAATTGTGTAAGCTTAAGTAAACAAAGTAGTTGAACGAAAAAGTCACGTTTTTTTTTTTGTATCGTCATACGTCTAATCTTAAACCTAACTATAACTAAATAAATCGAAAGAAATAAATCGTAGAACGGGGATGAGAGAAGGAAACCCCAAAAGCCGCAAGGTAATTTAGACGAATTTTAAAAAATAACAAAAAAAAAACCAAATCGAAAAAGTTTAAAACAAAAGAAGAAAAAGAAGAAGAAGAAGAAGAAGGGAAAGCAAAGGAAGTATGAAAATAAATAGCAGGCTTAACGAAAAATCATTGTACTAAATGAAGTAATACATTATGATGATTAAAATAATTACACTAAACTAAATATAAATCTAAAATATATATATAATATAATATTGTATTGTATGACAAGAAAACAATTCTGTAATTTACAAGCGAAAAATATTTTATGTGATCATTGTCTTTTTTTTTAATATTACAAGAAATAAATAATTCGAATACCAAATAAAGGATATACACAATAATTATGGAATGCTTGTTTTGGTGTAATATTTTGAAGGGTTTTGGGATTTGATGATACTTTTCAGGAGTAATTTTAAAATTTTTACAGGTTATTAAAATATTTATGTTATTTTTGATTTTTTTCGATTATAGGTTACCCAAATACTGGTTTTCTGGCCTTTTGCATTAGCATAAATCAGTGGTGAATTGTTTTTTTTTCATTTTTTGGGACTGTGGTAATCGAATGAAAAATGCGCAGCAATTTCTTGGCAACGCTTTTAATTTCAATTAGCCACTGCCGCTGACCAAAAGGACCTCCTAAGCGATGAAGGATGCTGGATGGGCTGGCCACTTGATTTATGTGGCTTCATTAGACATTCCGCACATTCAGCTGGTGGAAGAGGAAGAGGAAGCTAAGTGATTGCCAAAAACTAAGAGCACACGGCCAAACACAATTAGAAGCAAACCGAAACCGAAAACGAAAACGAAAACGAAAAGCGTTACTCAAATGAGCGATAAATGGAGTGGAGGGGATGTAGAATGTGAATCTCCCCCTTTACCTTTCCCTTTGCTTTTTCCAAAGAATTTTTGGTAGTTTTCCGATTGACCAGCATGGAATATTTTTGGTTGTTCCCACCTCATGCCCTCAAAAGTACGGCCTGGGGGTACAAAATAGAAAAAATAGAAGAAAAAAAAAGTAGAAACCAAAAAAGGGTTCCCAGGTCCGGTTTTTGGTGTTTTGTGTTTGCTCGTGTGAGCCGCAAAAATATTTGCATAGTTACCTTTAATGTGGTTCGGTTCAGGTCGGTTCAGAGTTCACAGTTTACAGTTTACAGTTCACAGTTCACAGTCTCGATGCAAAGTTCTTCAAAAACAAACGAACAAAAGTTTTCTTTGCACAAACACACACTCACTCACTCACACACACATAGCTGCTCGTACATGCTGGCATGTAATTTAAAATGAAAAATTCTATTCTTTTGACGCAATCACAAACACAGACACAGGAGCACACACACACACACACATACGTCAGCGAGCATTGATTTCATTTGCATAAATAAGGCAAAACTCCAATGGAAGGGGGAAAGTCTGGCCCCCGCAAGGGAATGGGGCTGAGGGCGGGATTGGGGTTCGAAATATGGGGGTGGGGGTTGGGGGTTGCCACTGATAACGTGCGCCAAAAGAAACTATTGCCTACTTTCGGGCACTTGCACTGTGGGACAAAGTGCGTGGAAACCTTTAAAATATTCCCACGGACAAATGTACACAGAAAAAAAATTGATAAAAGATCAGATTGATATGTGATGGTCAATTTTATAATTTTCAAATATCAAGTTATTCATGTCATTTTGATATGAATAAAGATTATGTTAATCTTATATTACATTATTTGATCAAAAAATTCTGAATTTGGTATTTTATATGATATGATTAAATATCATGTTGATATGTTTGAATAATAAATTTGACATATTTCATATATGCTTTTTATTGATATGAAATAAGGTAGAAATGACCTCATTTCATATCGAATTTTTATTTTTCCTGTGTCATTTTAAGGAATTAATTTTTATAAACTGCCCCAAGCGTACAAAAGGTGCTATGCCCAAGGAAACAGTAGCTTTCTTATAAAAATTTTACATTTTCCGAAAATTTTTACTTATGTTAAATTGCTGATTTCTTTTTCTATAAAATATTTTTTAAACGTACGTCGCTCCACCCAAAACCGCTTCCCTTTTCCCAAACCCCTTATCCAAACCCCCTTCCCAAACCCGTTATCCAAACCCCCTTCCCAAACCCGTTATCCAAACCCCCTTCCCAAACCCCTTCCCAACCCCTTCCACCTATGCGTACGCTGGAGGCGGCGGCAGTCAAAAATCGCATAAATTAAAAAACTGCACACACTCACGCACAGACATGCGATGGATGGAAGGGAGGTGGTGGTAGAGGCAATGGCAACCCTTTGTGCCAAACCCCCGCCCAGCTGTCGCTCACCACCAAGGAAGTAATAAAGTATCTCGAAAGTAACTTATTAACCATGCTGACAACGCTGCCAGCGAAGCTCCTGGAGCTCCAGACACACAGCCGGAGCCAGGATACCAGGACATCGGGATGTGTCTGTGGAACACACGCACACACTCGCATACCTCCGGTGGGGGAAGGGGGGTTACTTTGGAGTGGGTCTCGGGTAGTCATGTTTCATGTTTGCTAATTGCAAGTCGATTTTTCATTTCGCATTTCTCTCCAGAGTGTCGTAGTGGACCTGGGACTTGGGACCGGGACCGGGACCTGGACCGAGACCTCAACCTGAAGCCAAACCTGAATCCCCAACCGAACCGGAGGACCAAAACATACACAGAAAAAAAGGATTACCTATGAATATTATTGGAATTTAATGCCTGATACGATCTTAATGTTTGTAAAATAACTATAAAACATTTTTAAAAAAAATTTTAACTTAAAAGGTAGATGTATATGTTTCTAGGAAGATAGCCTGCATTTCTTTGAGTTAATAAATGTTTTTTTATTGCCACTGAAAGATTTTCAATACGTATTTGGTTGTTATTAATGGAAAAAGTACAAAAATATAAAGGGTATTTTTAAATGCGAAATATTACAATTTAATTTATACCATATCAAATTTACCTGGCCCCAAATCAAGTAAAAATTTATATTACATAATGTAAAATCGATCTACGTTTCATATCGTTTTTTTTTAGTTTTTTGTACCATTCGATTTGTGTAATTAAAATCGTAATAGATTTTAGAATTTTCTTTTAGTGCCCTAAAGGAGCTGGACAAGGAACTGATTGAGTCTGTGGAAATTGTTGAGGTTTCCGCTGACCCACTCAACGACGGATCCGCATCCACATCCCGGAAGGGACTCACGCAAAAGGGCAAAAATATTTAATTTTAAGCAGCATAAAAACAAAGACAACGACTGAGGTGGAGAAAATGGGGGGTAAGGCCCAGCAAATGGTTAATTTAATTACAAATTCTTTGCTTTCTTTTGCACTCGTATTAAATTTTCATGGGCTCCTGACATCAGCTTCCTGTGGATGAGTGTGTGTGTGTGTGTTGCTACTCATGTGGTGGTGGCTGGGCTGGGCACCTGCTGTCATTGCCGTCTTTGCAACATTTTGGTCGCTTAAATACCCAAGAGACTTGAGAGAAAGCATCTCACACACACTCAGCTAAATCACCCACCCACCCTTCACACACACACTCGCACACCCATACATGGACACGCTGATTGTCCTTTCAATGAAAAATAGCGCTCATTAATGCTGCTCATTAGCAGGACCACGGATCCTGGTCCTTGACTTTGCCCTGCCAGTGACATTCCCTTACGTGTCCGAGGACCTCGCCACCCCCCTTTTAGAACCCCCTTTTAGCACCCCACACCCTCGGCCATTCAGCAAGTGTCAACTGGCAAATGATTTGCCATTATTTACTAATAAAACTCATCGAGTTTCGGGCCCTCTGCTAATCGAATGTGTGTGTGCCCAGAGCCACCCAACCACTTTGCCAGTTCTCCCACCCAACTCCTCGTAAACTAGCAAGGAAGAGGAAGAAGATGTCCTGGAAGAAGAAGCGAAGGACTCTTAATACGAAGCGACTCACACGTTTACGCTGGCAAATGACCTCAATCAAGGGGCTCATCCGAAGAGCAGGGGAGATTTGAAGTACTTGAGCTATTCAAGTTCAATGCCTTAAAACAGAAAAAACATTTTTTCCTAAGCGAAATATGTGGAAAAAATTCGTACATACCATATTTTAGTTATATATACATATAGTTTTGATTTTTATTCTACATATACACAGAACGAAAATTCGATATGAAATAGGGTCAATTCTACCTTATCATTTAAACATATTTATGATTTAAACATATCAACTTGATATTTTATCATATCACATAAAATACCAAATTTAGTATTTGTTGAACAAATAATGTAAAATGTGATAAATGATAGGAACAACTTGATCTTTAAAAAATATAAAATTGACCAGCACATATCAATCTGATGTTTTTTCAATTTTTTTTCTGTATATAGAGACAACTGATAAAAGGAATAAACATAAACAATAAATCCCAGACTATCAATAAGTGAAATATTTACCATTCTAATTATTTACATGGATTGAATCAATAATTGAAATATTATAACTGTAGAAGGTCTTCAGATATCCAAAGGGTATCCCCTTGCGATAAAATTGCCGACTTAAGAGATAAGATAAACGAGTAAACAAATTGATTTCATCTCACCCCACAAAAGGAGCTCAAATGTGTATATAAACAAAAGTAATTTTCCCCTTTTTTTTCGCCCCTCTTTCGAGACCGAAATGAGTGTCATATTCGCATAGAAATAACATCGACTTGCGGGCTCCATTTGTTTGATTATATATTTTGTCCAAGTAATGACAATGGCTGACCAAACGAAACGAAAGTGTGTGGTAATCTTTCATATCGATTCAATAGATGGCTTCCGGTTCGATTCCGGTGCCTGTCAATCAGCAGAGGTCCCACATGGTTAACCGCAGTCAGGGGCTGAACTCCCCGAACTCCTTTGTCAGGGTTCGGGGGGACCCATGAAACTCTTTTCGCCTGCCGTTGCCCAATTCTTTGCGTTTAATTTCGTTTATTCATTCGAACGACCACAAAATGACATTTGCATTTGGACAGCGGTCAGTCCCAGCTCCAGAATACCTACACAGAAAAAAAAATCCATATGAAATAGGATCATTTCTACCTTATTTCATTTCAATAAAAAGCCTATATGATTTATATCAAATTTATGATTCAATCATATCAACATGATATTTTATCATATCATATAAAATACCAAATTTAGTATTTTTTGAACGAATAATGTAAAATGAGATAAACATAATATTTATTCATATCAAAATGATCTTTAAAAATATCAAACCGATCAGCACATATCAATCTGATCTTTTATCAATTTTTTTTTTCGTTTTTTTCAGTACCGAACCCCGAACCCAGGTCTCATGTGCTGTTCTCCCGGGATTCCCATCACCGTTGCCTTGAGATGGGAAAGGTCTCCGGGGGGAAGGTTTCGTAACAAATGAATGGCTCAGTTGCAAAAATTTGTTTTGACAACTGAAGATGCTAGCAGCAGGCAAAGTGCAAAATTTATAAAACGCAAAAGTGCGAAACTATCAGATGTCCAAACCGAAATGGAGTCGAGTGGAAGGGGGCGAACCGAAGCGAAGCGAAGTGAAGTTTGGAGTGTGTGTGTAATTAATTCTCTGCTGAGTCGGCAAACGTAGGCCCAGCCAAAAAAGCACAATTAAATGCACAACAAAAACAGCAGCTTTTCTGGACGTCGCATGACCAAACACATTGGTTTCTAGCGTCTATAAATGAAAGATTTTTAAATATCTTAATATTATAAAAAATGTTTTTATAATTTTCAATTATCAAATAATTAAATAAGTATTTTAATCAAGCGGTAGATCAAGAAACCTCCCAAAAAATATTAATTAAAAAAATGTAGAACTAACTCAATAATTAAAAAAATTTAAAAAAATTTGTCTTTAAATTCTCAAAATTTCAAGAATATTAATTCCCATTTTTCCAGGCTATTAAATTATTTTGCAAGGCTGAAAATTGTTCCTCTAAAATTCTAAAATTCTTCTAAAAATCAATTACACTTTTAAAGCTGTTCTTTGAAACCAATATTATCTTAAAAAAATCTTTTTTATTTATTTATTTATTAATTCCACCAATGGATTAAAATGTATCTGGTTAGTACTGCTTAATTCATGGGTTTTCCTTAGTTTTGAAACCAATGTGCATGACAGCTCAACTGCAAATGGATAACTACTATTTTTCGGATGCTGTAACTGTGGCCCGTTGCCGGATTCGTCGTCAACAGCTTTATACGTATTACGTACATATATAGTCAGAGCCATCGCCATCGCCATCGTCATCGTCATCGTGGCCGTGGCCAAAAAGCAATTAGCAAAGTTTTCAGTCTCCAAAACACTCACTCCTCGCCTGGACAAAAGGGGATGCAGTGGGGCCAGGTCTGGGGATAAAAAGGATGAAGGGGAGGTGGCCACACTTAGCCGGCCATCATCAATCTGGTGCAGTTGCGCAACGCAACCCAATCCCAATCCCAATCTCTTTCCCAGTCCCAGCCTCCAAGTCCAAGTCGATCGGATTCCGCTCCTCCATCAAACACAGTTTCACACAAAATCCAACTAACTATCAGCTGCCATGGACAGAATATTGCACTGATATTTCACTTAAATGGAAAAAATAGTTCCTTTAGACTATCTAACCAATTTTGAAATATGCTCTTAAGATTATAATAGAACTATATACCATTACAATAAAAGAAAACATTTATGAAAACTTTAAACTAACAATATATATTAATGAAATAATGAAGCTACCCAAATATTCGTAGGAAAACCCATTCGAAAGATTGGAAAATAAGATTCTGCATTATGGAAAATAATTTTCTGAAGTACCCATAAAAAGTTTTGAATTTATAGAAGAAGCACTATATAAGAATTTATAGAAAAAGCACTATATATTTAAATATGATATGATATATTTATACATGAAAATTAATGGAATATTGGCAAATACTTTTAGTTTTCGTTTTTCTCGCTGTGCGACAGGCGCGACCATCGCCATTCGCAATTATTCATGGGTAATCTAACCCAAAATGGGACGTTAATTACTGGCGCATGTCAGTGGCATTTGCCCCCTGACCCTGGACCCCTTGGACCCCAGACCACCTAGTTTCCTTTTCGGCAACGTGTAACTGTGTTGTGTGGTGCGGCGTGAACTGCACAAGCACCGGCAACAATTTGCTTTTTTGTCCAACTGCAAATCCCCAGAAGTCCGCTCTCTTTGGCCATTTATCGGGTGATTAATTAAGCTGCAAGGACCGGCGAATGCAACTTTCTGCCGCTGACAACTCTCCATGGAACGAGTGGGCGGCAATGGGCCACTAAAGATTTCCACAAATTATTTGGCCAAATACAGGGATTAAATAGGAGAAATAATGTTTTGGGGTCATTTAAAACCAATATCAGCACATTATAGATTGATTTTTTACAAAAATAAGATCCTTAGATTAATAAACGCAAAGAATATCCAAGCCAGGATCATCCAATAAACCCAGTACAAATAAAAGACGATGTAACTTTGGTAGGATCTTTAGAAATAAAACATTTGCACACTTCGGTCAGACATATGACATTTTATGAATAGAGTTAGTAGTGATGGTCAGAAATGACAAAAAAAATAGAATAATAATTCAGTTCCCGCGGACAAATAATCGTCGAATACTTAAGTCGAATAAGTAAAATGCTGGGATCTGTTGTAAAACCTCCAGATAAATCCTAAGCATGCGGGGTCAAGTTAAAAAAAAAAACACGTATGCGTATGTATGTATAATTAGACTTAGGGCTAAGTGGGGCCGGCCTAGCTGTGGCCCAGCTTGTCCGCGATGAACTTGACAAAGTCGCTGCGGAACAGGATCTTTGGATTGTCCTCGGTGGCCAGCTCCTCCACCTGGCGCAGGTCCGTCCACTTCCAGAGCAGGCGGCGCGAGTAGCTGTGCCGAAACGAGGCGAAGATCTCGGCGGCCTTCTTGCTGGGTATGTGCTCCTTGTAGTACGACTCCTTGTTCGTAACGTTGAAATAGTACAGCTGGCCCCGGGATCGCGAGTGGGCGGACACGTAGTTGGTGGTCAGTTCGCAGAACATCAGTATGCCGCCCGGCACAAAGAACTTGTTGTCGTCGAGCGCATAGCCGAACCGCTGCGAGTTGTCCTTCAGCACGTAGTGCCGCATGTCGGCAAAGAAGCTGCCCATATCCTGCAGCCGAAAGAAGGGCTTGCTGCGCAGCGCTCCGAACGTTCGCTCCTTGCGATGCGGCTTGTTCAGACTCCTGGCGAACTTGTCACACATGCTAACGCGTTCGCGGAACGGCCTGCGCCGGATGTCGATGCCGCCCAGACAGATGCCATCGATGATGTGCAGGGCAGCCACCCGCTGAATCGTCCTGCCCTCGCCGTAGAACTCGTACACAATCTGGCCGAAGAAGATCGAGCGCGGCTGCACCTCAAAGGCGGTCTCCACCAGCTCCCACTTCTTGTGCTCCGTGTAGCGCAGCAGATTGCCACGCGACTTGCAGAGGAAGAGGGTGCACGCATTGATGTTGGTCTCCTCGCGACCCACGGGCACAAAGTACCAGTCGGCAACGTTCTTCACGGCCATGTTCAGGCTCGTTACGCCGCTCATCTCGCTGGCCGTCAGATTCATCCAGCCGCGATCGGCCGCCCAATCGGCGAGGAGTTCCTCCAGCAGCCTGTCCGTTGGCTTGATCTCCGGCGCCTGACGCAGCTTGTCCGGCAGACCCCATCGCTTGAGGCACTCCTGCCGCACCTCCGACTGCTTGGTCTCCTTCAGCTCCGGATTCTGGGCGAAGGCGGCTATCTTGCGCAGGCCCACGATCTGCTTCCGTCCAATGGCATTGTTCGAGTCGATGATGTAGCGCAGGAAGTCCTCGTCCTCGGCCAGCTCGTTGGCATCGAAGATCTCCAGTACGTCGTTTTGGCTGTCCTCCAGCCGCGACTCCTCGCTCAGCATGAGGTTCACCGAATTCAGGTAGCTTATAATGGTCGCCGTCTCCGCGTCCGATCGCCTGTACTTGCAGACCAGATAGCGCTCCGAATTCGCCGGCCGGCTGCTGTTCGGCTTGATGATGGCTATCTGGTGGAAGCACTTGTACATCAGATAGACCAGGCCCACGCTGAACGGTGTGAACAGATCGAACACCTTGCAGACGAAGCTGCCATTGGGGCGCAGAATCTTCAGGGCGGTGAGGAACTGGCAGAGGTACAGCTGCTTGGACAGGATCTCCTGGATGTTCTCCTGGCCCTCCACCGAGAAGCCGCCGTCGGCCATGGCAAAGTGAACGCCCTGCGGCGTATGCAGACGGATGTATTCGTTCAACGAGTCCTGGTTACTGTCATCGAAGATGTTGCCGTCCTCCTTTACCCCGTAGAAGGTATCGAAGGACTCCGGCGAGGCGGCAAAGAACTTCTCCAGCTTAAAGTCGTTGGCGCCGCGCAGCGTGAAGCCGAATCCTTTTGCCTCCCAGGATTTGCGGAACAGCACGTATTCGGAGAAACCGCCAGGGCCTGTATGAAAAACAGAAATAAAGAGCCAGAGGTTAGAGAATCTCCCTAAAGTCCAACACCGCCCTTATCAAGCGGAAGTGCAATTGATAAACACTCAAAAGATAATCTACAAAGCGATGACGGTGACTAGGAACTCACCTGCACACATGTCCGTGAAGTAGAGCAGCTCGTCGGCCGCCACCAGGGATTGGCCATCGGGATCGCGGGGATTGGTGAACATAAAGTCGCACATGGAGTCGATGTTGGCCATCTTGACGGCGGCGCGATTGAGGAAGATGGAGCTGCGGATGGTCTCGAACGGATTGCAGCGGGATCTCGCCCGCCGCTTCTCGCTGTCGTTGAGATCATCGAACACGGTTTTGGCATTGAGGATGTGATGCAGGGTGGTCGGATCGCAGTAGCGCGTCTCCTCCTCCAGGGACAGTTTCTTCTGGCCGGTTACCAGGTGGCCCATCAGCTGGTCCAGGCTGTACGCGTCGGCCCCGCCGCCGGGATTGTGGAGCCAGAGGACCGGCTCGGGTATCTCGAGCTCCTCGCAGGCGGGATCCCATTGGCCGGCCGAGGACTGGACGGTGTCCAGCTTGAGGCCAAAGCCCCGGCGACCGTCCTGCTGCACCGCGATGACCGGCTCGAGGCGACCCTGGTTGCTCTTGCCCAGACCCTTGTCGTTCTCGTAACCCATCTTCTTCATCATCTCCATGGCCTTGTTCGAGTAGCTCTTCACCCACTCCCGCTTGATCTTCTTGGGCGTGGGCTCCGAGTTCTCATCGTCCGACGGCTCGTCCATCTTGCACTGCTCGCTGCTGGCTGGAGTCTGGAATCTGAGTCTGATCCGGGCTCCGGGATTTGGGGATCCTCGAATTTCTGCAGCAATTTTTTGTTTATTTGGTATATGAGTTGACCGTTCGCCGAATGCCGCTAAATACCAAAGCCAAATACCGCATGGCCGGCTTGCCCTTGGAAAAATACCGAAAAATACTGCGAGCCGTCAAATTGGCGATTTCGTTGTGAATTCAAATTGTATTGGTAAAATTACTGGGTTTTGTTCACTTTTTAAGGCAATTTATTCGATTTCAGGTCGTATAAATAATCTTGATCTAGAGAAAATTCTATGTGAGTGTTCAGTCGCCCAAACCTAATACAGAATAGCGTTTAAGAACCCTGTTTATCAAAGAAACTAATTTATTTCATTTATAAGAACTTGCTTTTATTTACTACAGGTTCTTTAAAAATTACAATTATTTGCTTATAACTGCCTTTTTTCATGTATATTATACATTTAAATATAATTAATTTAAATCTGTTTCAGATTCGTTTCATAATTTTACTTGTATTCACTTTAAATTCCATGGAATTGCAATTCCTTGTTTTTAACTGCATTATTTAATAAAGAAGAAATAATAACAAAGAAACTTATTCAACTCTTTTCAATATTTACTTAAGATTTTGTGAAATTAATTATTAGTTTGTAGTTTCAGTTTCCATGTTATCTTTAAATAAATTTAAAAACTTATTCAAAACTTTCCCATATTTGCTTCGGATTCTATAAATTTAAATATTAGTTAGCTTATAGTTACCTTTAAATATAAAAAAAAAAAAATTTATAAATAAAAAATATTTTTCATATTCGATTTATAATTGAACTCAGTTTATTTATTTTATTTTTTATGGAATTAAAAGGCATAGTTAAAGTTCCAGTAAAAAAAGGAAAACAATATAAGTTTAAGCATTAATCGTATAGTATACTTCATTCATTCTACGGGAGTAGTACAGGATTCCATTCATATTCACTTAATTATGGGCCAGAAGGCCAAGCTTTTCAAGTAACTCCAATAATACGCTTAATTCTTTGTTTATAACTTAAGTGTAGGTGTTTAAACTAAGAAAAAAAAACGTGCTGTATATCTATTTCTTTAGTGGCATTATCAGATTCTTCAAGAATTCATCTGGTGTGGATCTACATCACTTCGCAGGTCTCTCTATTTTCTCTTCTCATTACATCTTTTCGTAGGTCTCGCTGTACGGACAGGTGAGGCAGGTGTGCGTGTAGGTGTCCTCCTCCTCGTCGTAGGTGTCCGGCCCGAACTCGTGCTCGTGGACGGCGTGCGTCTTCTTGGTGTAGATGCTGCTGCGCACCTCCATGCGCAGCTGCTTCATCTGCTTGTTGTACTTGCGCGCCTTGCCCACCTCCCGCTTGTCCTCGCGGGACTCGTGCTGGCGCACCAGCTCCTCCTCGCTGCCCCACACCTCCAGCGCCCGCTGGTGGATCTGCAGATGGAGGTACAGCTTCATCTCGCCCCAGCGCACGTTGTGCGGATTCTTGCGGCTGATGTAGCGCAGCTTCGGTTCCCGCTTGTCGAAGTCGCAGTCCTTCAGCAGATACTCCGCCTTGGCCTCCGTCCGGGTGATCAGAGCATGGCGATCCTCGTTGTCCCGGCACTTGTCGCACACCGAGTGCCCGAAGTTGTTGAACAGATACGAATCGGCGTACATGTCGCCGCACTCCAGGCACTCCTCGTACTGCACGGGAATGGCGATGGCATCGTCCAGAATGGGCGGAGCCTCCTCGGCGGACCTGTTCAGTCCAGCTGCTCCGGCGGCACCCGGTGCCGTGGGCAGAACGGGCTGCTCCAGCAGGAAGCCGCCGCCGGAATCGATGTACTTGGTGCCCTGCACCTTGATCACAGAGCTTCCCTGGCTGAGAGCCGCCTCCGGATGGCTGCCATCCTTGTTGCTGTGGGCAATGGGATGGGATTGGATTGAAGCTACCGTCTTTCTGGGACACTCACCTGGCCAGCTCCTTAAAGGGATGCAAAACCAGCTTGGCCTCCCGCAACTTCTGCGCCTTGGCCAGATTCCTTTCGATCCGCGCCTTTTGGGCATTGGTCAGCTTGGAGCCCTGCTCCGCCGGCGGAGCAACTGCATCGGTGGACGCTGCCTCGGACATTTTGATTTCACAAGTTTTAGTTGTTTGAATTTGTTGTATATGAATTGCTTCTTCTTGCCGGTTTGACATTCCATGCGAACGCCTCTGTACCCACTTAGTATTTTTCGGTATTCAATGGGATTGCGGTAGTTTTAGGTCTACACATTAAATGCATGTAGAATAATTGTACTACTAATACGAATGTATAGAATTTAAAATTTAATGAATTTAATTAATTTCAGGCTCAAAATTAAAATAGAAATAAATAAAAATATATGTTACTTTTGGAAATTAATTAGATTAGATTACAAATGTTTTGGTACTTAATACGCTTGCGGTATGTTCAAGTCCAATTGCATGTAAAAATGTTGTAGAATAGTTGTAGTTCTTATAGGAAAATATAGAATTTAGAATTAAACGAAATAATTTCAGGCTTTAATTTAAATATGATTGCTTTAAGTGAACCAAAAATATTAGTTTACTAACTATCATTCAATTGTGAATAAAAGAAGAGTTACTTTTGGTTTCTCCGCGTGTATCTAGTACAAAAATCTGGTATTTTTCCGCACCTCTTTTGATTTGTGTTCTGTTTTGGTTTCAATCGCCATCCAAATGCAGAGCAAGCACCGCAAACTGCTGCTGCGGTGCCTCCTGGTCCTGCCCCTCATCCTGCTGGTGGACTACTGCGGCCTGCTGACCCACCTGCACGAGCTGGACTTCGAGCGGCACTTCCACTATCCGCTGGACTCCAGTGGCTCCCGATCCTCTGGCCTGCACAAGTTCTCCTACCTGCGAGTGCCCTCCTTCAGTGCCGAGATCCAGGCGGATGGCGAGCCACCGCGGCTCACGCTGCTCATAAAGAGCGCCGTGGCCAACGCACAGCGGCGGGAGGCCATCCGGCGGACGTGGGGCTACGAGGGGCGCTTCTCGGACGTCCACCTGCGCCGCGTCTTCCTGCTGGGCAATGGAGCCGCTAGCGAGAAGGACGTGGCCTGGGAGGCCCGCGAGCACGGCGACATCCTCCAGGCGGACTTTGCCGACTCCTACTTCAACAACACGCTGAAAACGATGCTGGGAATGCGCTGGGCCAGCGAGCAGTTCAATCGCAGCGACTTCTACCTCTTCGTCGACGACGACTACTATGTGTCGGCCAAGAATGTGCTGCGGTTCCTGGGCCGCGGTCGCCACAGCCACCAGCCGGAGCTCCTGTTCGCCGGCCACGTCTTCCAGACGTCGCCGCTGCGCCACAAGTTCAGCAAGTGGTACGTTTCGCTCGAGGAATACCCCTTCGATCGCTGGCCACCCTATGTGACCGCCGGCGCCTTCATGCTCTCGCGGCAGGCGCTCCTCCGGCTGTACGCCACCAGTGTCCAAGTGCCGCTCTTCCGCTTCGACGACATCTACCTGGGCATTGTGGCCCTCAAGGCGGGCATTCCGCTCCAGCACTGCGACGACTTTCGCTTCCATAGGCCCACCTACCGGGGTCCCGATAGCTACAGCTCGGTGATTGCATCGCACGAGTTCGGGGATCCCGAGGAGATGACCCGCGTGTGGAACGAGTGCCGATCCGCCAACTACGCGTAGCACGAGGTGCGAGGGGCTCCCATCGATAGATTGTACATACGGATGAGTCACTAGCCCTAGGTAACCAACAGCCTTATTAAAGTAAAGTAATAGATGATAACCCGTCTGTTTGGAGAGATTTTAAGCCCAGCAACTGGTGGCTATTCATTCATATTGTAGGAATAATATTGAAAATCCATTTTTTGTTTAGTCTTCATTTGAAATTACCCATTAAATGTACGTGGAAATTATATATTTATAAGAATTGCGTGTAAATTTCGAGTTTTTTTACTAAATTTTAAAGTTAAAATATATAAGTGTAATAAAATAAGAAGCAAATAAATAGAGTTGCAGAGTTTCAAGGTATTTAATTATAATTGAAATATATTGGTTTTTCTAAAAGGTATCGGTCGAAAGTTTTGTTTTTCATCACTTTTTGATACTTTTTAATTAAGAAATATTAAAATGCTAATTTAGAATTATTTTTTTAAACGAATGCGGAGCCAGAATGTCCTTCCTATGTACGAGAACAATCATTGCAGATTTCAGTAAGGTGTCCGTACCAATGGGGATTGGGGATCTTCAGACAGTTAAATCCAGGCGATTGATAAATGCTGCCAGGAAAAAAAGGCGGAAGTGTCGTACACTTCTTAGAGGTACACATTCTACACCTAAGAAGTGTTCGATACCTTCCCCTGATGATACTAGCAGCATTTATCAAAAGAGGTTGGATCAGCTATTCAGCTACTTGAAGACAGTCACATCCTCGCATCCTGAAATTTTCGTGTTGGTTCGGTTCTACCGGAGATCCTGCACTGCACCGAAAAAAGCCGGTCATCTATCTATGAGCAGAAGCACAGGTGCTGGGAGTATATCAAACCACTGTATGCCTAATATTCGTGTTAAGTGAAAAATAATAAGTTATTGACAGAAGAAAAATAATTTTTTGTAATTACAATTACCTTTCATGGGGTGATATCAGAACAATTTTTTTGTTGCACACTTTTTGAGTTCAAAAAATCCTTTAATTTTTCACTCGAGTAGGGGGTGATCTATTACCCATATCACCCCGTGGATCCGCGCATGCTTTTCAGGTTAGCTTAACCCAGTAAAGTACAGACAGCTAGTGATCCTAATCAAAAATATATGTGTACACTTCATAGGGTATATTTAATTAACTTTACCCTCTGTTAACTTTACTTTTTGCATTTATTTTTTTATTTTATTTTATTTTATTTCCGAAAGAAAAGTAGTACTGCTCCCAGTGGAGCTCTGCTGGCTAACTGAAAGTGTTCCGTATTGGGTTTGCCTTGTTGAGTTTGGCAGTTCCATTTGAAGGATAGACAGCCAGTTTCAAGGATAGTGTTGCTTTTCAATGGGTTTAATATAAATGTTCAGATTTACATGCCAATCGATTGGAAATTTAATAACGAGTTCAGAAAGATATGGCAATCCATATTTGGATCAATATTGCCTTTGTTTCAGCAAAAAAACAGTTTGTTTTTTTTTGGAAATTCGGGATTTTGGGTTATTAACAAAAATATAAATTTCTTCTTTTGGTTTTTTTGCTATAACTTGGACAAAAATGGTCCTACACCAAAAATACATACTGTTTTGAAGAGATTACAAAGTAATAATTATATCCATGACACTCTCCGTGTGAGTTAAAAAAAAAAAAATTTTTGTCAATTTTCATTTTATTTATAAGGGGGTACATCATGATTTTATGCGAAAAATGACAAAAAAAAAATAAAATGCCAATGTTTAAATGTGAATCGATTGGAAATTTAGTAACGAGCTCAGAAAGGTATGACAATCTATATTTGTATCAATATTGCCTTTGTTTCAGCAAAAAAACAAAAATGGGAATTTTTTATTTTGGTTTTTTTGCTATAACTTGGTTAAAAATGGTCCTACATCAAAAATATATACTGTTTTGAACAGATTACAAAATAATAATTACATCCATGACACTTTCCGTGTGATTTTGAAAAAAATTTAATTTTTGTAAATTTTTAGTTTTTTGTTTTTTTGCGAAAAATGGCAAAAAAATAAATTGTCTAGGTTTAAATGTAAATCGATTGGAAATTTAATAACGAGCTCAGAAAGGTATGACAATTCATATTTGGATCAATATTTCCATTGTTTCGGCAAAAAAAAAACTGTTCTCTTTTTTTGAAAATTCGGGATTTTGGTTTTGTACATTTTTCTAACGGCTTTCTGCCACACCACTAACTAGCGGTGGATGGTGTCTTCGCTATGTGGAGGTTGTACCTGCTAAGGGGTGACCATATTACAACGTAAATGTAAGTTATACGTAAGTGTCAGTTACACGTAACGAGGAGAGCAGGAGAGCGCCTTTTGAATTCGCCGCCAAAATTTAAAAATCCACAACTCTCAGAGCACAGAGAGAGTAACAGAGAGCGAGAGTGCATTTATTCACATACCCCTTAGCAGGTACAACCACCGCATAGCGAAGACACCATCCACCGCTAGTTGTGGTTAGAAAAATGTACAAAACCAAAATCCCAATTAAAAAAAAATAAGAACAGTTTTTTTTGCCGAAACAATGGAAATATTGATCCATGTTACAAATTATAAACCTTTAGCGTGCTTTCTTCTTTGAACAGTGATGGCTCTAGAAATCTAGAAACATCGATAGCCCAAAAAACATCGATGCATCGATGTTTGCACCGATGTTTCTGCACCCTACAAGCCAACTTAGCGGTATAAAAAGCGGGGATCTCCGCCGAGCGCCAAGTATTAAATTTGTGACGTCAAGAGCTTCGCTTCGCGGCAAACCGAGGGCTAACATTCGCCAAGTGCACAGCTAACTGTTCAGATAGATATATATATATATATAAGGCCCGACCCCGCCAGCATCCCGATTTGCAGTAATCCTCTTTGCTTTGCCAATCCAAAAAACCAACGCCAAAAACCAAATCAAGGTGAGCTTACTATTTTTTTTTTTTTTTTGCTTGCAAATTGTATTTGCAATTTATTTCAATTTTCGATGGGGGATCGCCGGTAATTTCTTTTTCTGCAGCTAAGAAAAAAGAAGAAGAAGAGGGGGAAACTAACTGGTTTTTGTTGACTGCGCTTCTTCATTGATTGCAAAAATGGCAGCGGATTTGTTATAAATATTTATTGTGCTGGTCTAGTCCGTTACTTTTTGCTCTTTCTCTTTCTCTTCATTTTCATTTCTTTTCTTTGGCTTTTCAACTTTTTTCTGCAGCTGTTAAAGCGCTTTTGTCGTCGCCTCTTTTGTTGACTGTTTTTTTTTTTTTCTTTTTGTATTTTGTGTGGTTTAAACTTCAGATTTGCGTCTGTGTGTGTGTGTGTGTGTGAGCGAGTGCCGGCCGGCATTTCACTTCTTTTTTCGCCGTCTGCTGTTTGTATACATATATGTATATGCGAGTGTGTGTGCGTGTGTGCTTGGGCGGGGCGCATGTGGTTGTTGTTGCTGCCCAATATCCTCCCCCACAGTGGGCGTCACGAAAAAAGTAACACTTTGTCTGCGTTTGTTAGGAAAAATGATCTAAACATTGGGGTTGCAAAAAAATGACTTTGTTAAATGTACAAATAATTATACAAAATATTAAAGGTCATTATTAAAAAACAAAATTGTGAGCTTAATAAACAAGTTGAAAATCTTTAAATAATAAATCATTATTTGAAATACTATACAAGCAAACAAAAGAAATTAAATGCTTTAAGATAGGGGCTAAAAAAAACCTACCAAGATAAGATGGCAACTTGAACTTGTATTTTCATAGGCATGAAGTCACTGAAATTTACATATGTACATATTATTTCAAACAATCCTATCGTTGTGACCTCGGCTGTAGAATGCACCAGTGTGCGTGTGTGAGTGGCGAATTTTACTGGGCGTGGTACGTGGATATCCAATATCCAGCGATTTTGAAATTGAATATATGACTAAACGCAGCCGCCTGCATAAATTGTGTTCACATGTGTATATAATGTGCACAAAAATAAAATGTATAATGTGAGTGCTTAAAATTCATTGCAAGTCGCCGATTGTCCTTCTCGTTCTCTCCCCCGCTCTCTCTCTCCCTCTCTGTGCATCTCCATCTCCATCGCACACCACAGTTGAGGGTGTAAATGTAAAGCGGACGTGTCTGTCATTTCACATTTCTCATTTATCCCCTCTCCTTTCTCCACCCTTTCTTTTCGCCTCCTTTTTGCACTCCGTTCGTCGGCTGGCTGCCACGCATCAGCAGCTTTGACTCATTCCGTTTTACATATACTCCTATTCCATGTTCCCCAAACAAATTCTTTTTGTTTTTAACGGTCTCTTGGCGCCGTCTCACTCACACACCCCCCCAAAAAAAAAAAAAAAGAGCTACAAGATATATCTGTAAAAGAATTAACCAAAAACAGGAAGAGAGAAAGAAGGGGGAAAAGAAAAGCTTACAAAGTCAAGCGAAGAAGAAGAAGAAGCACAGCTGTGTGGGCAACGATAAATTCAAACAAACATATGTACGTGTGTATATGTGTGTACAATGTACATGTGCAATATAAACCGATGATTCATCGGCGGCTTTTAAGCGGGGCGACCATATTTCGAAGTTGGAAGTTGATTCACTTCACGGCGAACTTCATTGCCCCCTCCCGCCTCCCCCTCTTGCCGCCCAATCACTCCCACTTTGTATGTATGCGAAGTTGTTGTTGTTGTTGTTTTGTTGCCTCTCCTTTGTTCGCTGCAAGGAGCTGACTAATGCGACACTCGGTTTACACGATGACCAATTAATCGAAATTCAAATTAAGCGTGTTTAGATCGTCAAAAGTCAAGCTTATCTGAATTTTATAGAATTGTTTTATTTACCGCAACTACCGTATTATTTATAATTTATGATTAATTTATTCATGTTATGATCATAAAACTTGGGGGTTCCGTTAGCGTGAGCAAGATACCATAATTTCTAAATGAGTTACGTTTGTATAAATAATTTCGAGATCCAGATTACGAATCGGTCGGTTTTCTCATTATTGGTTGGTTCATCGGTGCTATTATTAGTAGCGATAATAAATTATGAGCAATTCATCAGAATTATCAGAACAAAGATTAGCAGTCAATTAATCACTAGTTCGAATTTTAGAAAACAATAACAGCTATCCGTATTTCCGAAATACATGTTTATAAACCGTTTACCATTAAAAAAAGATTTTACCTGAGATGCTTGAAATAAATACCAGTGAGATCGCAATAAGTCAAGCTTTTTAGTTAGTAGATCGCGATGAAAGTGCGCCATGAACCGAGTGTGTTAGGATAGGCTTTTGATTTAGAGTGGGGGGGGGGGGGAGTGGGGTAAGAAGGGGGAGGGGAGGAAAGGGGGGAAATCGACGGCCGTTAGTCAGTTAGTCAATCAACGTGATTGGCCAGCCGCTTGAGGCGCAGCTTTACGACCATTTATGGCCATAAATGTGCAAATAAATAAATATAGATTCGCGATGCTTTTTCTCTCTGTTTTTCTCCGTTTTGTTTTTGGCGCGGTCGCTGCCCTTGTAACGATTGCATTTCAGCATTTCGCATTCAGCAGCTGTTCAATCGAACGCAATTGTAAATGGCAATTCCAATCTGAATGATAGCGCTGATATATCGATACACAAAGACGATTCTTTGTCCAATAAGGAAGGAATTGGAATTGGAATTGGAATGGAGTATACGAGTATGTTGCGAAATGCACGCACACTCGTTTCGCAATTTCGCAACTAAAAATAAACGTGATAAAATGCAGTTTAACCGCTCGCCAAGTACACATGTCTTCTGATAAGAATGCCAGTGCTGAGCTGAAAAAAAACAAAGGCCAAGAACAGAGAGCAAAGCCAATTGGAGTCGTAATCTCTTTCCAGTTGGAACAGTTCGCTGAACTCTTTCTTCTTTCTTTCTCCATCTTTCTTTCTGATATTTCTATCACTCACACACACACACACACACACACTCTTTCATGACTCGTCCTTGCTGCATTTGTAGCTGTATTGGTATTGAGTCATCGTTATCGCCCCACATTCGGGTGATTAACTTTTTTCTGGCTCCGGCTATCGCTTGAGAAATCGGCCGGGTAAAGTAAATAAAACCAACGGTCAACAAAGAGATATTACGTTTCGTTTCCAACGAAAATGAATTATTTATTAAGGCGCAACACAGTGTCAACAAAAGCAAACAATGAAGAACAACAAAAGATCGGATTGCCTATCGGAGAGTTTGCTTTGCTTCCTCTTACTCACCGATAACATCGATATCCTCTTCCGGTTTTTTTTTAACTGGAATGCTTTGGGGAAATCGGTTTGGGTTTAGAAACATTTTAATTAATCATAGGGCATTCCAAATTCCTTAAACCTTTAAAACTTGTTTGAGTAAACTTGTTTCTATTTATTTATTTTAATATTTAATAGTAAAGAATTCTGATGAAAAACAGTTTTTCTCCAGTTTATTTTGTAGGAACCTAAAAAAACTGTTATCTAATACAAAAAATATATTTTTTTATGGTTGGTTTATTTGGTTCTTTACGGGTCTTGTTTATTTTTAAGCTACTATCGATATAGTATCAATATTGTATCTTAAATAAGATAAGACTTTGTTATCTAATGGAAAAACTACTATCTTAATTCTGAAAGCTTACCAAAGACAAAACTGAAACAAAGATCTTAACTAATGATCGATTGGCTATTAAGTAATTGAGAAAACGAACCAAAAATATTTTTTTCATGTGAAAATCGGTGTTAAAAATAAAAAATTATCAATACTATTTAGTTACAACATAATAATAAAAATAATCTTAATTTTTTAGATGGCCGCCCCAGCACCAGCACTCAAGGATCTGCCCAAGGTGGCCGAGAACCTGAAGAGCCAGTTGGAGGGCTTCAACCAGGACAAACTGAAGAACGCCAGCACCCAGGAGAAGATCATTCTTCCCACCGCCGAAGGTGAGTTTCGTGTCGGATGCCAAAAAGAGCCTACTAAATGAAACCCAATCTTTTCGAAACTCAGATGTGGCTACCGAGAAGACCCAACAGTCGATCTTCGAGGGCATCACCGCTTTCAATCAGAACAACTTGAAGCACACGGAGACCAACGAGAAGAACCCGTTGCCCGATAAGGAAGGTGAGTTGTAGGCCACCTAGCATATGGCTAGCATACACAAGTATATAGTATATGGCATGGCCATAAAAGCCAAAGACCGGCTGCCTTAGTTGGGCCTGGCTCTATAATTGTGTTGTTATTTCTCAATTTACCAACTACATTCAACTTACTCAACTCAAATTGCAGCCATCGAGCAGGAGAAGGAGAAGAATCAGTTCATCGCCGGCATCGAGAACTTTGATGCGAAAAAGTTGAAGCACACCGAGACCAACGAGAAGAACGTGCTGCCCACCAAGGAGGTGATCGAGGCCGAGAAGCAGGCTTAAAGATGTGGTCCAATCCAATCCGATCCGAGATCGGCGATCTGCGATCAGCGATCCGAGATCCGATCCTCAGTCACCTCCCCGTCTCTAATTTTCGTCTCGCCGCATCTCAAACTTTATTATACGTATAAAGCTATTCCCTCTCTCATTTCTCAACTGCTACCAAGTAATTCGAACCGCTGCGCATGCGCGTGGTTTTGCAAGAAAGTATTTTACCACTATCATATTCCGATTGTTTCCTTTTGTTTGCCTTATTTTTTTATACTTTTTTTTTTTGTATTAACAAGCAAGAGAGCCAGTCTCATTCCTACAGCGTAATTAACATAAAATAAACATTCGTCTATCCCATATATTTGTGCATAAATGTTTCCAAAACACACGACACTCCACTTCACGCATTATCATCATCTCGAATGGAATGGGATAAAACGCAGATACAAAGCAATACACGACAGCCAACTCAACTCAAAAACACTCAAAAACATTTACACAAAACGCAAAAAAAAAAACAAAAGAAAAGAAAAGACAGCAAATATATGAGAAATACTTTTTAAAAGACACGAAACACACGTATGAAGCGTATAAAACAGGAAAACAAAAAGGAACTACGGTAGAGAAGCATCTATATAAAGAGTATGTGTAATTTTTTAATGAACTTTTTTTTATATACTTTACATACGATATATTTATACTGGGAAAAATAAAAAAAAAGCATAAATGTAACATTTTATAACAAAAACGTACTAAAACCGCCACGAGTTTTGCTTGGTTTGGAAAGGATAACCTCCCTCCGTGGAGCATATATATACTTTTGATTCGTAATTATACAATTGGTCCGCTTAAGTTTAAGTTTCCAGAGCTGCGCACTAGCTTTTCGTGGCCACCTCTTCGGTGTCCATGGGCGTGGTCGTTGTCTCGGCGGCGCCATTAGCCGCTGCTCCTTCGCCCGAGGATTCAGATTCGCCGTCGACATCCTTGCCAGCTTCTGCGGCTGCCTCGGCAGCAGCTGCGGCCGCCACTCGCGCCTCCTCGTACTTGTTGGTCTCGAACTTGCTGAGATCGGCGCCCAGCAGCCGCAGGATGTGGATGGTCTCGTCCTTGTGGACGTAGGCGCGCAGGCTGGAGGTGCCGCGCCAGCCCACCGTGTACAGGGTGAACCGCTCGTCCACGTACTTGAGAATGCAGCTGCCCACACCTGAAATATGGAAATCATCCGTTAGATCATCCACGCCACTCTGGAGTAGAGTCCAGTGACTTACCCAACTCCTTGCAGCGCTCCTGGGTCTCCTTCTTCAGCTCGTGCGTCGACGGAGGCTGCGTGGGATCGGTGCAGTTGAGCATCATCACCAGATCCTCGCGCTCCACCTGAATGCGCCTGTTGGCGCCCATAAAGGCATTCGAGGTCTGCAGGCCCTCCTGGGCCAAACGGAACGGATGCACCGTGTGCCGGTTCTCGCAGCGCACGAACGTCTTAACGCCCGTGTTGATCATCTTGATGTTGTGCTCGTTGTTGACCACCAAATCGCGTATGCGGTCGGAGCAGTAGTAGATGTTCTTCTTTTTCTCCGTAATGCAGCGCGTCAGCAGGCAACGCTGGCTGAGGGACTCGTCCAGCTGGTAGAACTCCTTGATGGCCGCGTAGTCGGCATCGTTCTCGCCAAAGAACACATAGGGATCCTCCTTGTAGCCATGCAGGCGTCGCTTCTTTCGCTGCGGTCCCCACGGCACGGACTTCTCCTCAATCGGTTTGCCCTCCTCATCGAGCTGCGGCTCGGCTGCCGGCTGCTTGGCCTTGTCGTTCTGCTCCACCAGCGCGGCCACATCGTTCTTTTCGAAGGCCAGCTGACGTCGCTTCTCGAGGACGGCCACAAAGAAGCCGCCGCTGTCCTGCAGATGCGGCAACACCCGCAGGCACTTCTCCAGCCCGATCTTGGCCATCTCGTCGGCGGGCAGCGGGAACATGCCGGGCCGTATGATGGTGTGCAGGCTCTCGGGCACCTCCTCGAAGCTGGTGAAGATCTGGTCCACCTCCTTGGTGGCCAGCTTCCAGTCGGTCATGCCCGGCTTGTACTTGAGGCCCGGCACCAAATGACCGGCGTCCACCAGCTCCAGCGCTCCGTCGGCCTCCTTGAGGATGCGCTGCAGCACCGCCTCGTTCTCGATGGGATTCAGCGAGCAGGTGGAGTACACCAGGCGGCCGCCCACCTCCAGCATCTCGGCGCCGCGACGCACGATCCGGTACTGGATGCCGTGCAGATTGTAGGCCTGCGCCAGGTTCCACTTGAGCCAAATGTCGGGATTCTTGCGCAGCGTGCCGTCGCCGGAGCAGGGCACATCGCACAGGATCTTGTCGAACTTGAGGATGCCCTTGGAGCCGTCCGGCTGGGTGGTCAGCAGATTGGGGAAGGCGCTGCTGTCGTGGTTCGTGACCAGCAGGCAGGGCGAGTTGAGGCGCTTGGCCTGGTGGACGAGCATGTAGCACCGGTTGTTGTCCACATCGTTGGCCAGCACAAAGCCGGGCGGTATCTTGTGCTCCTCGGGCGCCGCGTGCAGTGCCTCGATCAGCTGGGCCGTCTTCGAACCGGGTGCGGCGCACATGTCCAGAACCTTGTCCGTCGGCCGGACATCCAGGACAATGGGCGGGATCATGGAGACGGCCTCCTGCCGACTGATGCCGCCCGCCGTCGTCTCGACGATGAGGAAGTTGTGCAGCCGATAGAGCGGCTCCGAGCGACGGATGTCCTTGCGGGTGAGATGCAGCTGGTAGGCCAGCCCGTTGGGGTACCAGGGCAGGCACAGCGGACGCTCCACCTCCTCGGGCGCCTTCTGGTGCAGCTCGGCCACCGCCCGGACGTACTCGGTGAACAGCTGCGTCTCGATGATCGCGAGCAGGGCCTTGGCCTCGTCCTTGAAGCCCGTCACCCGGAATGTGGTGGGCAGGTTGTCCCTGATGGAGTCGAGGAACTGCGTCCACTCCTCCTCGCTGGCGCAGATCTTCTGCAGGTGGTAGTACTTGATGAAGAAGGCATTGTCCCGTTTGATCTCCTCGTACGGCAGAGCCCGTCGATCGGGACGCTCGGGACCCTGGAAGGGAGGAAAATGGAAAATGTACTAACTATCCAGCTGAATTGGAAAACGTGGAGTCTTCTTTTGGCTGTGCTGCACTCACGTTCTCACGCTTTTGACGCTTGCGGGCCGCAAAGGGATTTTGTTTCTTGTTTCGACCCATTTATCAAGATTAAGCTAGAGCTTTTCTATTTGCCGGCCAAGTTAAATGAAAAGGGATAAGCAACGTTTATTTATTTTCCAACGAAAATAAAACGTGTTCGCCGGCTGTCTGGCAACACTGGCGGTCGAGCGTTGCCGGACTACGGCTGCTTGGTAAATAAACTAAAAATAAGTTTAAGCCCGTTGGCATTAATTAAACAACTCTGCTTTTAGGCCTTAATTTCTATTTTAAGGACTCGAGTCGAATACAATTTATTGATTTAATATTGCTGGTGTAATTCCACCCGCATGACTCGAGTACAAAATTTGGCGCCAAAACTGTGTAGTCAACTATCGATAGGAGAAAAGCTAAATTATTCATGGGAAACACCAAAAGTAGCCAACTTTTTGACAGACAGCTAAATTTTAATTTGTTTAAATAAATATAACTAAAGAACCTGTGAATATTAATGTTTATTTGATTTCTTTGTAGAAAAACTTATTTTAATTGGAAGAGAACTAACTTATGAATCAAAATAATAATTAATATTGTCGTCAATTATAATTATAAACGTACTAAAAAGTGTTTAATTTTTTTTACTAAAATGTTATCGTTACAAGATTAACCTGGTTTGGCGGGAAAGTAGCTAAGTATAAAATATCTCCGTTAGCAACTATCGATTGCTCCCGATGGCAAGCCACCGAAACCGATAGAAACCTGCAATCGAATCTTAAATTTGCCTCTTCTTTTTTAATTTCTTTTGAATTACTTTCTGGCTTAATTAAAGTAATTTAAAATCGAGCCAACATGGATACACATACACCGCCGACGCCCAGCTCGTCCACTCCGCCCACATCGGCGCCCGCGGGCATGGACGACATCCAGTACCTGCTGCACCTGGAGGCGATGCGTCGCTTCCAGGAGGACAGCCGCAATGTGAAGCGCCAGGTGGAGGAGCATGTGCGCACCTGGCTGGACGCCAAGTGCGAGTATCAGCGGGAATTCGGGCGTCTGGCGAGGCTCCTCAAGTGCGGCGCCCTGCAGACGGCCGTGGACGCCCAGCGCCTACCCGATGTGGATCAAATCGCCCAGGCGGCCCGGGATATCGAGAGTCTGCAAACCAAACTGAGCAGCGATCTGCGCCCCGCCACTCTCGACGCCAAGGATGTGGAGCAGTGCGCCGAGCAGCTGAACACCGTCCACAAGGCGCGCCCAAATCTCTGCCGGCAGCAGCGGGAGTTTGCCCAGAATCAGGAAGCCTTCAACGGCCTACGCACTGCCGTCGATGCGGTGGAGAACGGCATGGAGATGGGCATGATGCAGGCCATGGATCGCCTTGTGCACGACCTACTGCCTCCGCGGGATTCCGATTCAGCCCATTAGTCCGTCTCTGTCGTCTCAAAAGTGTATATATTTGTAGAATATAAAATAATTTATAACATTAAGAACGGAGAATTGCGAATGAAAAGTACGATGGGCTACAACGATTGCAGGTCCATCCGATGAGGTTGCATTCTAGAAAAGAGATTGGGATTACGTTACATTTAGCTATTGATAAGCAAACGAGGAGCAATTACCATTATTTGGAGCGCTTGGACCAGTCTTTGGGCGTCCAGTGCAGACACTTGGAGTCGATGCGGATCTTGCGCTTGTCCATCGCCCGCCGGTGCTGCTCGATGGTGTCCCGATTGATGCACACGATGTACTGGCCCTTGTAGTAGTTGATCAGATTCAGGTTCTGCAGCGTGGAGATGACGTCCTCCTTCTTGATGGAGGTGCATTCGCAGATGTCGCTGGAAAAATGAAACAAAGAGTTAACAATGAAGTTTAAACTGTAAGCCATGATCAGCCTGAGGTTACACAATGAAATTAAACATGATATGAATTAAAACCGCATCACTAATTGCCCTTACTTAATCGTAATGGTGGGCTTCTCGCCGTCCGTGCTCGGGTTCTGGCTGATGAAGATCTCCAGTATGGTTTGCGCCCAGTAGGATCGATAGGATAGCAGACCCAGATCCGACAGCGGCTTCTCCGGCGATCCCGTCTTGCCCTCGAACTTGGACAGCTCGTAGCTGAACTCGATGAGCAGCTTGCCGTAGCCCTTGCGCTGATACGGCGGCATTGTGAGGATGCAGGCCACGTTGTAGTCCTCGGTGCTCTCCTTCTCCTTGGAGAAGTAGCCCACAATGTGGAAGCCGCGCGAATCGAACTCCGTCATCACGTAGAAGAGGAACGGATCGGTGTCATAGTAGAGCGTCTTGTGGTCCAGAAAGAGTTTAGCCAGCAGGCACAAGTTCTGGGCGTACACCTTGTTCTTGCGGCCGTCTATTTCGAAGAAGGAGATGGTGTGTTTGCGGTAGATCTCGTTACCCGGCGGATGCCGCAGATTGCACTTGGACAGGTGCCGCTCCAGGCACTTCCTGCTCTTCCTGTACTTCAGGCAGAACTCGCAGATGTAGATGCACGACATTTGGCACAGCTCCTGCGGATAGGGCGAGAAGTACCAGGGCTTAATCCGATGCCTGCCCAGCTCGATCATCTCCACGTTCTTCATGCGCGTCACCACGTCGTCCTGGTGCGTCACCATGCTGCCCGATTGCCTCGGCGTGGGCGTCTTGCCGTCCTGCGATCCATCGCCATCCTCGTTGGCCGCTCCACTGATCAGCCCGTCGCCGGTCACATGCACGGGCGTGGCCGTGGGCGTCTGCGGCGTGGTGGGATGTGGCGGATGAGGCGGCTGCTGTTGCACCTGCAGGCTGTGGTGGCCATGGGCCGAACCGCCGTGCACTTTTCGCTTGCGATTGATGCGTTTCTGCAGGGCTGCCGCCAGGTTGTTGCCATTCACCAGCTCGCCGCCACTGCTGGGCGTCCCGGGAGGAGGAACCGGGGTGGGAACACTTGCGGGAGGGGGAACACTAGCCGTGGGAGCACTGGGAGTCGTCGGAATGGCTGCCAGGGCGCCGGAACCGGGATGTTGCGGCGACGTGGGCCGGGAAACGCTGCCGGCCAGGGAATGATGACGCTGGGGAGTGGTCACCCCAGTGCTGGTGCCCGTTTGGGAGCCGTCCCGCCGCGGAAATTGCACCTTTCTCGTGTACAGGTCCTCCTCGTTGACCCACTCATCCAGACGCTTGTTAACTGCGAACGGGATTGGATTGCTTGGGATTAGGGGGTTTACAATGTGAGGTTCCCATACTCACAGTCCACATAGTGCACGTAGAACTGCCGCCGGCCATCCAGCTCCTTGATGCTCACAATCTCCGCCAGCGGCCAGTCGTCCGTTTTGTGCATCCTGACGGGCAGGCGACATCCCTCGGTGAGGGCGGCCTGGAAAGGGGACAAAACTAGGGAGTCAGACACCCAAAGCGACACAAACTAGCACCCGACCCACCGTTGACTCGCAAATGGAGGCCACATCGTCGTCAAACTCATATTTGTGGTTAATTTTCATTTGTTTATGTTCGCGTTTTTTTTTTGCGTAAAAAAAACAGCCAGGACTATCGACCTATCGATAGGCACGGGTCATCAGAGTGACATCAGCGGTTTAAAAATATCGATGACCGGAGCAGTGTTGCGCAGCGTCGCCTTTTTGGAGTGCTGCAAAACACAACAACAATTCGTTCTCTTCGGTTTGGAATTTTCATGTGCCTATGCAATTAAACGATTTCGGCCGCTTACAGACAGCTGTAAGATAATAAGAGCAATAATAAGCGAATCGAGCCTTCGAGAGGGCAGTTAATGGACGCAGAACTCGAGTGCGCGGCTGTGTGTTGCCTACTTTTCAATTGCCAAAATCCAAAACCAAAAAAAAACGCCGAGGTCAGAAAAATGTACACAGGCGCATACCTGCGCCCCTGTGTGTGTGTGTGTGCGTGTGAGTGCGCAGAAAGTTATACAGCTGTATTCGACTGGCGTATTTATCAATAAATAACCACTGTGATCGACGGAAAACTCCATTTACTGGGTAATTGTGCTTACAACTGTGGGTCATGTTTGACGAAATTCCCGAAAGCCAACGAATTAACGGCGAAAAAACTGGCAAAATGACGTGTTTGCGCTAGTGTTGCCACTGACAACAGCCGCAGGGCTGCCAACTTGCTGGGGCATTTTTTTTTTTTAAATAGACTTCGCTTTGTTATTGCTAATTAGCCCAGCAGAAAGGGTTTCTTAACTTTAGTTTGGCTATTTGTGGGAAGCGGCCAGGATTGCTAGCACTTTGCAGGCCCCAAATGGGTTGTCCTTAGGCGAAACAACAGGAGTTGACAACCCTGCCTTCTCCCAGCGCAGTTGGCAACACTGTGCGGCTTGGCAGGCAAAGCAAAAAAAAAAAAAAAAAAAAAGAATAGAAGGAAATATGGGGAGAAAACCTGTGCTTTTTAAAGAAATGTGAAGCCAGCGGGCCGCAAAGGGGACGCCAGAGCGTACAGACACACCTACCACCACCCACCGCCCAACCGCCACTTGTCCGCATAACCACAACAACAACAAATGCCGCAGAACAGAGTCAGTGGGCCAATATGTCTCAGTTGTAGTCCCATTTCCATTTCCATTTCCATTTCCATTCCCATTCCCCATTCCTCCGCATCCGTAGTTCTGGCTAATAATCAATCCAATCCCCGTGCCTGTCCGCATTTCAGAACTTCACTGGGACCTACGTAAATGCCACGGCCAGAGATCCGAGATTCATGAAGCAGGAGAGCCAGTGACGACAGGGCTGTCAAGTGCAGCAAGAGTCCCCGAGTGATACGCAATAGGTGGGCCCTTCCCCATCCCCTCTCCCCATATCTGACATACCGTCATCCGCACGGCGGGAGGAATCAGCAGAGAATCACCAGAAGGAATCGGCAGCACAGGCGGCAGAGCACTTGCAGCCGCGGTGGCGACCACACGGCGGCTGGGCACCTGGGCTTCCTAGGAAAACCGAGGAGAGGCAACAGTTTGTAAGTAGGAGCTCCATACAGAAAGCACCACAATCTATATAAGCAAAAACCTGCTCTAAAAGTAGCCATGTTTCCCACATTTCCCAAAACAGATTCGACCAATTCGAATGGCATTTGTTTGTTTCGCTCGTTACATGCCATCAAACGAAAAAAGATGAACAATGAACAAACGCCGTCATCATCGGACACATCGGCGGATCGTGTGGGAGGATCTGGGGCAGAGGCTATCAAGCTGCCCACGATCATACCGGACACGCCCATCGTCTCGATTGCCGCTGGGACGATGAGCGAGAGCACCACGACGACCACCGTCACCAAAACGACGCCGACACCGTTCCCGCAGGAGCAGCTCATGACCATGATGTCGGACCATGTGGCGCATGTGAATGCGCAGCTTGACGAGGCCTCCGGCAGCCAGGAGGCCAAAGGCGACGACAGCCAGCCAGCAGTGGCTACCAACCATGTAGCGACCAGCAGCAGCAGCAGCATCAGAGGCAGTGACCCCAAGAAGTCATCATCACCTAGTAATAGCCATAGCACTACTAACCACGCTGCAGCGTCAGATGCTGCCAAAGATTCAGCAACAGCAGCAGGAGCAACAGGAGATTCATTCTCGACGGTCTTCGCCATGCTGAACGATTCGTCCGGCGCAGAGTTGTCGCGACCAAACCGCAGGGTCCTCCAATACGGGGCCACTGCCAAGGGCAAGACCCAGGACGATCAGAATGTCGGCAAGCGACAAAAGAAGAAAAAGGTGAGTGTACTGTGGGAGGATTCGTACTTTAGAAAGAAATATAGAACATCTTAAGGAAAACCCCAGTTAATATTAGTGGATCTGTGGGCAGAGATCTACCAGTTATTCTGTTGGTTTGGTTAAGAATAGGTCTATAAAATAATATAATATATAAAATACAATTAAGGGAGGTTTGGATTTAAAATAGAGCTTACCAGTAATCAAAAAATATCTAAATATATAGGAATAAGCATAAGAACAGGTTCCTAAATCAGGATAAGCTTTTAATTTTCCATATATGTATTTATTAAAGATGATATTAACGTTTAACAAAAATATTAAATAAAATTAATTGGGATAAAATAAATTCACAAGATGAGTAAACCATCTTGATCAGACGGATTCCTACGTCACAACGCCTTGGTTTAAAAATGTTCAATTACATATCGATATAATTGAATAAACATTCTATAAATATCGACTTTTTTCTTAGCAAAAATAGTTCCCACACACACATACACAAACTAGCACATTTGCACACTCATTCACTTAAACCATAAACTATAAACTAAAATAAATAAATGTCTGTTGCTTGTAGATGATAAATTTTGTTTGCAATTAACTTGCAAAAAAAAAAAAAAGAAAACAAAATAATATGAATGAGCTACACTAGATTTATTTGGTTCACAAGGAAATTAATCATATTTTAATTACGATTTAAAAATGGTAGAACTTGCTGAAACCATTTTTAAATTTTTTTATAGTTAAATATGTTCAAACCAAACTAAGTCTATAGTAAAAATGTAACAGATCGCAATCGTCCGGGTTTTTATCAGCAATGACTAAATTATTTTGTAAACTAAATTCATACGCATACCCCTAATATAAGTTTTAAATATTTGGAAGCTCTTACGAAGATAATAGCAAAGGAGTAATCGTAAACAGGAGCTTTTGGCTAAAAAGAGATGGTTTAAAAGTTAGTACTTGTTGTCATCTCGCTCTGACCAACGGGATTGTTGGGCAGTTTGTTGGGTTCTTAGAATGTTCCGTTACTTTTGGCCTGATGAAGGGGTCACACATGCGCACTTGCACTCACACCAATGCGAATCGAAGAAAAGGAAGACAAACGAAGGAAATTGAAATTGAGAACAGAGTTCGAGTTCACTGGAATTTCTGCAGATTGCAGTTGTACTTTTTTGAGCAGCGATTACGATTACTATTCGAAATTCCAAAATCCGAATCGGAGAGGCAGGAGAACGGCATAAAACCACAAAGAGCGACTTTATCTAACAACAACATTGGCCACAAACCGCACAAGTTCCTCGTTTTTCCCCATTATTATTACTATTCTTTTTTTTTTTTTTCGTGTGCAACACCATAGTTTATTTATTTGAACCGTGCGATATTTGATACTCCCCAAACTCTACGGTCGGTACTCAAACAGTTCGCATAGGGAACTTGGAAGGGCATGTGTTTGGAATAAGTAGAGCTCTCTTCTGTTTTTCCATTTTCTTGCTTTAAGGTTAGGTCCGAACGATTGTTTTTGTGTGTGTGTGTTGGTTGGAACCTAGAAAATCGTAAAAACTACTTATATTGAAAATATCCTTTACTCGATTGCAGACAAAATACGATACCTGGGAAGATAGCGATTTTAATGATCTCGACGACGCATCATTGAAAAAACTTCTCGAGGAGGCCTATTGGTATCGAAATCCTGGCGACAGGAAGAACAAGAGCGAGCGATTTCTGGTAAGTTTAGGGTCTACATAAGTTAATCATACGAACGGATCAAAATCTAACTTTATGTTGTTTTAAAATTAGTAAAATATTGTTCTGAAAGGATATTGTTTTCTTTCTAGAACTTCTAGATGAATTTCAAAATTCTATTTTTTTGTAACTCACCCTTTTTTATCATAACATATTTTAAAATTTGAATTTTTGTTAAATTTTGAATTTTTTTTATAAAAATAATATAGAAGATTATCTTGTAAAATGTATATAAAATTATAAATTAATCAGGTATTTTAAAGACAAAATTAGTGATCCCTAAAGGACCTTTAACATTATCTTAACTTCTTAAAATTAAACCATTTCTTACACGGTCTCACCGAAATCTCTTTCAAACAAATTCTAACGTACAACTTATTTGGAAGAGACTTTTGTTGCGAAACACCCCCTCTTTTGTTCACCAGTCTTAATCCAGCTTTTCAATTCTTTACCCAGCAAATGCTCAAAAAGGCTGAGTACGACGAGGAGATCTCTTATCGTGCCATCAAATCCTGCCTCACACTCAACCCATCCGCACTAGCGTCCAGTGCAGCGGCAGGCTCGAGCGGCGGGAGCAGCAGCAGTGCAGGGCACAACAGCAGCTACAACTCCACCAATCACCGGTCCACGGATCCCGCCCAGCGGCACAAGCAGGGCGGCTCCCTGCAGGATCTCGTCGAGGCGGCGCACCGCAGCGAGCTGGCTACCACCTCCGCGGCGGCAGCTGCAGCGACGGCGGCGACAACGGCAGCAACCCAACGTTGCAACTGTGATTACCAGCTGAGTGGCCGCTCCAATCGCCGCCAGCAGCAGCAGCAGCAGCACAACCAAAACGCCACCTCCTCCACATCCGTATCCGCATCCAAGAAGATCAAGAACTCATCCGTCTCGGGTCGGCAGCGCGAAGGAGGCAGCCTGCCCAGCAGCGTTAACTTTGAGCCGGCAGCTGCCATGGATGCCAAGCAGCACAAGCAGCACGCTCAACTCTCGTCGGAGGGATCTGCAGGGGTATCGGGATCGGGATCCGTAGGTGGCAACAAAAACCATCATCGCAGCAGCACCGGCAGCTGCAGCAGCCTGCCCAGCCATCTGGGCGAACGGGATCCGGAGGCGGGCATTCAGTTCGACATGGACGAGGACGAGGCGACGGGTGTCAGTGGCAGTGGCTTAAGCGGCGTCCCACACGACTACCTGTTGGAGGTAAGCGATGATACGCTTAAGAGGTGGGACCTCAGAATGGATGGCTGTCTCTGGGAGATAGCAAGGGCCCTCGTTAAGGCAGATTTATGCGATCAGCAGGCGGTAAGAGAGAAGGAGAGAGAGAGAGAAAGGCGCGTTACTACTGGGTCCCTTAGTCGATAGTCCTAATCCGTAGAAAACCAAAACAAAAACAAATGAATACTACCCTCTGTGTGCCCTTAATGTCGCATTAATCACTCGCATAAACACCGCAACCAAACGTTCATTTCCATCATTATATTTAAGTACCTCAGTGTTTGTCCCTAAAACCGATCGAAAGTACTTAGTTTTAACTCCGAGTCGAGGGATGTTTGTTTGGGAACAGTAGCTGTAAACTGTAAACTGTAAACTAAATGACTAACACCTTAATTAAACCTTTTTTCCACGTCTTAATTTCCCGAACAGCAAATGGACCCTCAGAACTCCTCGATGACGTTCCTGCTCGACGCCCTCAGTGGCCAGCAGCCGAAGCAACCGGCGGAGGCCAGGGACGGCGGTGCCGCCAAAGAGTTCCTAATCGACGATCCGCTACACTTCTCCGTCCTGGAGGTGTCCGCCAGGAGCCAGCTGCAGCAGCAGGCCCATTATCTGGCCGCCCTCACTGGGCAATTCGGTCTCGGCCTCGAGGAGCAGAAGCGCAAGGTGGAGGCCGGGTATGTGTCGCTTAACGACAACTACACGGCCTGCTCCTCGGTTTACGGCGGCGGTGCTGGTTCGCCAGCTGCCATCGAGGGCAGCAAGCCCTCGACCTCCTCCTCGACCTCTTCCGGCGTCAGCAACTGCGGCGCCTCCTCCTCCTCCGACGCGCCTTCCGGCGATCTGCGTCCCGCCAAGATTGGACGCATGGTATCCGGCGCTGCGTCGACGGCAGCTACGTCAATGGGTGGCAAGGCCACAACGGTGAGTTGATGAGTTGTAGAGTCATTCCATGTTATTTATTTCCCCTTCTTTCATGGCAGCGCCAGCTGGACGAGAATGGAAATGCATTGAGCGATGGCTTTGGCGGCAATGGAGGAGCCAGTGGAGTCGCCACCAGCAACAACGGCAACAATGGCAACCAGTTCACGGCCCTGATAACCACCACGGTGGGAGGTAGTGCCACCACCTCCTCCTCGTCTGCTGCCCACCGTCAGAATAGCGTATCCACGCTGCTCTCCACGGGCACGAACACCACCACCACGGCCATTGCGGCTGCGGCGGTGGCTGCATCCTACAGCCAGCTGCAGCAGGCACCCGGCGGTGGAGCCGTCGGGGCTGGGCCGGGAATCGGCATTGGCATTCAGCAGCCCACCAAGCAAAAGGCCAAGAAGAAGTCACAGCAGGAGAGGAACACCACCACCGTGGATGTGGAGTCGGTGGCCGGCTATCGGGGCAACGATCCCGTCGAGCAGTTAGTCAAGTACATCGAGAACGATGTCAACGGCGGCGGCAACAGTGCGGCGGGCCAGCGCAAGAAGGAGCGCAAGAAGCAGAACAAGCTCAAGAAGAGCAACTCGCTGGAGGAGCTGCGCAGCTGCTCGAAAATGGAGGTGGACGACCTAAAGCGCCAGTCGGCGACCACCGAGATGATGCGTCAGAAGAAGGGACCGAACAATGCCGGTCCAAGCGGCACGTCGTCCTCGACAGCCGGTGCCAAGCACAACTCGTCCTCCGTGGCAGACATCAACAAGAATTGCAACAAGGAGCAGCAGCAGCAGTCGTCGGTGCAAGTGCGAAATACGAGCAATAATCCGGGGGGATCGCAGCAGCGGAAGGGCGAGCGGCGATCGTGGGGCACCGAGGAGTTGCAGTACCTGGGCGACCACCAGGAAATGGCAGCCGCCTGGTCGGAGCCGGAGACACTGGCCCACAAGCGGCCGCTGCCACTGACTTCGCTGCCCGCCCTGGCGCGCATGTCTGAGCTGGATGCCCTGAACACTGTGCTCTCGGAAACGGCCGAATTCCATGTGGTGACCAAGAAGAAGAAACCAAAGAAGCAACGCGCCGTCACCATGGACGATGCGGCGGTGGCGGCGGCTGCCACAACGGGTGGCAATTTGCAGCGCATGCAGCAGATCACCAAGTCGGCCTCCTCGAACATGATGTCCCAGCGGATGCATTACTACACCGCCTACAACAGCAGCAGCAGCAGCAACAACAACGGAGGAGGAGGAGGTGGAGGCGCAGGAGCAGCCAGTGGTGCCAACTATAAGCAGCAGCAGCAGTACCAGGAGCACTATCAGGCGCAACAGGGCCAGCACCACCATCATCATCATCATCACCACCACCATCATCATCATCATGGCGGCTCGGCGGTTTCGAACCAGGTGGACGGATCGCGACGCAAGTCCACGTCGTCTATGCCGCCGTCGGAGAAGTCCGACTCCAGTGATCTCGACTCGGTCCACTCGCTGCCCATCCAGACGGGCAAGAAGAAGAGCCTGGGCGGCGGCAACAACAAGCAGCGGGCGGCGCAGGCCGCCAGTCAGCGCCAAGCCAAGCAGAACAACAATTCGCCGGCTCCCATTTCGTATGCGGATATTGCCCGCAACAAGCAGGAGGCCCTGAACAATGCCACGGCCAGCGACACGGAGCTGGAGCTGGGCGACAAGTTTCAGGGCAAGGCCGGCGGTGGCAAGTCGTCCAAGTTGCGGCCCGACTTTCCAGAGCTGCCAGGTGCGGCTGCGACCACGCCAGCGGCTGGAGGAGTTACGGGTAGTGCCGCCAATCAGCAGCCGGCCGTTGCCAGCAATCAAAATACAGCGCCGTCCTCGTCCAGTTCGATCAGCTACTCGCAGAGTCTAAATGCCACGCCCGCTAGCAGCAGCAGCGATGCGGAGTCCATCAACTCGCCGGAGCTGCAGGCCCAGGTGCAGATGCAGGTGCAGGTGCCCGCCTGCAGCCTAGCCGGTGTGGCCACGCCCACGCTGACTGCGTCCACGAGCAGCAGCAGCAGTGCCGGCAGCTCCAACGCCAGCACCTGTTCCACATCCTCCTCGCCGCCGGCCCTGCAGAAGTCGAAGAGCGTGGAGCACGATGCCAGCTACAGTTGCAACAGCAGCAACCTAGACCAACAGTATCCAGCGCTGGAGAAGACCGTCAAGCGGCACAGCACCAACAATGTGTCCGTGGCCGTTGCAGCAGCCACATCGGCTTCGTTGTACAACTTTGCAGCAGCAGCCAAGCAGCAGCTGGCGGAAAAGGCCTCTACGGTCACATCGCCGCCAGCAGCAGCAACCACTACTACCTCAACCGCAGTTGCAGTTGCAGTCCCAGTCGCAGCCACAGCTCCTGGTTCGTCCTCGTCCTCATCTTCAGCTCAAGCTTCTTCGACTCCATCTCCTGCTGTAGCTTTATCCTCGGCCAAGGTGAAGGCCAAGCCAAAGGAGCTATCTCCCAGCAGTAGCAACAGCAGTAGCAGTAGCAGCAGCAGCAGCAGTAACAGCAAGAAGCCAATGAAGCCTAGTCAAGAGGAGTCGTCCACCACGTCCAAGGCGACCACCAGCACCAGCACTACTACCACGCAAAAGACCACGGCTGCTACGCAGACCGAGGGAGCCAAGAAGCTGGTCAGCGGCATCCATAAGCTGCCCAGCAGCAGCTGCATTGCCAAGGGAGCCGGGGCCGTTTTGGAAGCCACCGCCGGCAGGCGTGCTGTGATTATACTCAACGATGATCGCGAGGCGGGCAGGAGCAACAACGAGTTCATCTTTGGTGATTTCAACGAGGATGAGCTCAAGCTCTTTGACGACAACCTGGAGGATGAAGTGGAGGACGACCAGCACAAGCAGGCCTCGAATAAGCAGCAGCAAACGGAGGCGGAATCGTCGGATGCGGGCCAAGATGACACGGAAGATGCGGATCAATCGGAACTGGAAAAGGAATTGGAAGGAGGGGAGGTGGAAAGCCAGGAAAAAGAGTCCCAGAAGAAGCAGGATCGGCAGCAGAATGTCAGTGCGAGCAGCGATCAGCAGCTGAATGATTCCGGTGCCGCTTCCGATGCGGTTAATAGCTCGGCCAGCCTGGATATGCTATCGATTTCGGCGGAGACGGGACAATCGTCGCCAAATGCGGGCGCATCGGCCACATCATCGAGCGCCGCCAGTCTCATTAACTCGTCCACGCCCTCGGGCTCGTCGTCCGCCTCGGCGAGCACCTCGACCTCATCGTCCTCGATTTCGTCCTCCTCGGGCGGCAACGGCGCCGCCTGTCTGGCCTCCATTTCGGGTATGCTCGGTGGAGTGGCCAATCAGTCGGGGGATAGCGGCATCTATGCCGCCGCCAATACGTCCATCAAGGAGCACGTCAACAATTTCCTGAGCAAGGCCAGCAGCAGCGAGGAGACGCTGCCGAGTACCAACTCCATTTCGATGCAGCAGCTGGAGACGTGCAACGACATCGAGGCGGCCATCATAGCCGCTGCCCGTGCCGCCGCCGCTGCCCGAAGCACCAGCTGCAGTCGCAGCAACTCGCAGGAGCAGGAGGCCGTTCAGTCGCAGCAGGCCAAGACAAACAGGTCGAATCCCAATCCCAATCAACATTCGAATCTGAACACGAATACGAATCCGAATCCGGAGACGAAAGTTGCCCTGCCCGTGTTTATGACCTACAACGACGACGACGAGGAGGACGACGAGAGCTTGCAGGAACTGAGCTTCATGGCCGACCTTAAGGCGGATGCAGCCACGACGTCCGCGGAGGCGGAGGCGGGGGAGATTACTGTGCTGCCGCCGCCGCCTTCGCGACCGGCGACGATGACCAACACGGAACTGATTGTCGACTACATCGCCAACAGTGAGTGCTTGACCATATACATATATATGTTGAATGAATCCTGGTTTTAGCCATTGTGCTTTAGGAATTCATATAGATTTGCATGACTAACACGTTCTTCTTTAACTTTTACAGCCTGGAATGCCATTGCCAATAGCAAGTATGTCACATACTATAACGAGCAGGAGCAGGAGACCTAGAAACCACCCGATTCAGCAGTCGCTGAATCACCAGCAACATCTTCGAAATCAGAACAGCACCATTATCGGCAACAGCAACAGCAACAACAGCAACAACAGCAGCAGCAGAAGCAACAGCAACACCAATCGCAATAGCAACGTCAGCAATATCGGCAGCAATTTAACGCGAGCGTCCAACATCGGCTGAGAACAGGAGAGGAGTTTAGTTCGAATTGCATGTTCCGATGTTTATATTTCTTTTTTTTTTTTACTTTGTGCTGGGCCATCGTTTATACATCTACCGATATCGTACATACACTATAAATAATTGCTATAACAATACGCTTTTATGCTAATTAATGTAACGAATCAATGGATTAACTGTTGATAACAATTTACAAGCGCGAGCGCGGCAGCGGAGGATCAGGGTAGAGACAGAGCAGAGCTATCCGGTGAGGTCGGGATTGTCAGGATTGTCAGGACTGTCAGGGTGTGTCTGTGTTTCCAGTATGAATGCGAGCGAGTGCCTGAGGTAAGGAGTATGTAGGGCGTGGTCCGCTTTCAGCATGCCCAATGGGTAAGCCAACGCCAGGAGAAGATCGAATCGGGTGGGGATTTCGAACGAATATGATAACGAACCCTCTAACCGTTCGTACAGCTGTGAATAAAAAGGAAAACATAACTAAGAAGGTAAACTTGGGAGAGCAAGTAATTGGGATCGGAGGATTGGAGACAAGCTATAAGTGGATATTTATTTAACGTTAGTTGACCGCGATTTAACCGTTTTTTCGCCACAAGATGCGATGCATAGTGATGTTGAATCAAGCATTTGGATCTGCTTTTGTTAATTTACAACCTTCTGGCTCCTTAAAACGCAACGTTTTACCATTACTATTACTATTACTGTACTTTAATTATTATTACTACTATTACGCAACCGTTTTTTTTTTTGTCTTTGTTTTTTAAAACGCCCCACGAAATCGGGGGCGTGTTATGGCAAAAGCAGAAATTATAACTAATCCTAGTTCTTAGACAGAGTCAACGTCGCGTGTACATATATGAGACCAGAAGTTTAGGAGGCAGTTCGACCATTGAGTTTATGTCTTAGAGAACAAGAAAGGGAAGGAGAGTTAGACAGAGAGAGGATAGAAAGCCCCACGGAAAATATTTGATATGTGTGTGTATGATAACGACTATTTAAAGTAAACTATGTAAGGCCCGCTCCTTAGCTCCGGCTAGCCATAAATAAGCCTCATGAGGAACGTATGTTAGACAGCATAACCGTAAAACAGAAAAAAAAACCACAAAAAACCAGCAAAAACACTAAAAACTATTATGCACTTACGAAAAATGCCGCCGTATAGCAGGGAGAGCCTCAGAAGGTCTCTCCAAAAGGGTAAAAAAGAAGGATAGTAGATATCGTAACCATTAAAACAAAAAATCGAAACAAAAAAAAAACCACAAAAAAAAATAACAAAAAAAAATACGTTGAAGAGCAAATGATTTTGGAGACGGAGAAACAAAATAAACGTTAAGTGAACTCGTAGCATAAAAAGCGCAACTAAATTGCTATATATCTAGGAATATACATTATATACGCGCATCTATTAACGTAACTTTTTTTTGATAATGCAAAACGTTAACCGTTTAAAATCGAGTAATTAAGAGCAGGTAACAGTTTAGTGTGAACAAAGTGTCAGAATAAAGAAAAACTAGAGAAACAATACAGAAATGAAATTATCTAGAGAGCAGCGAGCCGAGGAAACCTATTTAAAGCTAATCATTAAAGAACCGAACCCGATCTGGAACACGCCTACTCTTTAAGACCGAATAAACAGAACAAACAGTGCGAAATGTTTTCAAATATATGTGAAACTGTTTTGCTTCAATTGGAATTTTATGTGCTGTATATTTTGAGAATAAACGTAAAGTAAAATACCGATAAAAAAAAGAAAAGCGAAGACAAATATTCAATATCAATTTACCCCGAATCCTGTACCCCCTTAACCTTAACCCCCGTAAGCCCCGCACGCAACACTCGGCCAGAGCTGTTGCTGTACCGCTCTAAACCATGTAAACCATGTAAACCATCCGAAACAGAATCAAAAACTAAAGCCAGAGAAATTTTAACTAAGTTGCAGGGAGGACGATATATGGAATATATGAAATATATGTATTTGTACCACACGCATTAAGGAGAGTCTAAGCAAAAAACACACTAGTTTACCAATTTGGCCTTTTTGGCGAAGAACTTATATTTTCATATTAGTCAAGCAAACGATAGGCTTAAGCAGACGAAAATGTATACCAATGTATGGGATCCTACAATTTTCTAAACTTTTCAATTATTTCAAAAATGTTTCCTTTTGATTTGAGATCAATCTGCTCTTAATCCTCTAGAAGGTATACATTATCTGCTGGTTGGACCTATGGTTCCCCTGATATGACTGTTTAATAACCGCGTTCTTTCCGAATATATCAAAAATGGTCCTTCAGTTTCGTCTTTCGATATACACTTTCTTTTGCAGTAAACTCAAATTAGCCTAAGAAACGTGTTTTTAAAGACGTACATCTTTCGTGTAAACTAGTGTTATATACAAACCACTAAGTCAAACTAAGCCAATGTACACTGCAACAATTTTAGACAATTGAGAACTAACGAGAATCAAGAAAACACAAAACCGAGAGTATGAGAATATGGAAAACAAAATTTAAAATAAATTATACGCTAGGCCAGTAAATAAAACTAATACTGAAATATTATAAATTACATATAAACAAAAGGAAAAACCCAAAAAAAAAAAAACGTTTCTTATGTGTGTATTTATGTAAAATATATATTGTAGCTGTGTGTATGTGTATATATAAATAGTAAATTGTGACTCGAAAAACAAACAAAACAAAAAACGCAGAGAGGCATAGAAGGAAAAGGAGAAGGATCAGGATTATCGGACACTTGATTTACCCGCATAAAGCTATATAGTTAACCCCATTTTTCGATAATATTCGTAGGACGAGAGTGGCTCGAGCTTGGAGTTTGGAGGCTGAGATGTCGGCCAACAGACCAAAACTAGAATTGTTTTAGTTTCGCCCATTTGATTTTGCGTAGCTAGTGTATTGTTCAATTTACCGGTTATCGGTTATCGGATATTGGATATCGGAGTAATCGGAGTAATCGCTCGAGTTGCGTACAGTTCAACCTGCATTATTTCCGTCTTGAGTGCACTTGTTGAGTTTGGAATACAAAATAACAATAATTGGGAACGGAACGGAGTGGAGTGGCGAGAATTGGAGCAGAAGAGAGCGCAGTGGGAACTATAATCATAGATATACATACATATACAAGAATCTACGACTAAGTCTATTGGATAGCTAAAGAAGAACTCTATGAAAACACCTATTTGATACTTTAGGCCGGTGTGAATGGATCAAGATGTTTATAAGCGTGTGAATGGAGCTAACTCTAAATTCGGCAGAGGTATAGTACGGGGTCTTAGCAGCCTAAGTCGCTTGAGGAAATTAAATCTATCAGATTTTCAAAACATAAGATAACTGTATTTCTTATACCTATTCTATTTCATCTATCATATTGAGTTGATGATGAGTTTTCATTAGTATAGTCCGAAATATTTCAGGAACCTTTAAACACAAGAATTCCTGTAATATGTAGTCGCCAGGGGATTTTAAAATTCGCGATCTTTGGAGTTAGTTCCCCGTACTAGACCACTGCCCTAAATTTATATAAATGTATACATACTTCTATATACACATATGTACTCGACTACTACTACTGACGAAGCCTACTAGTAACCCCCGATTCCCGATTCCCGGACCCCCAAAATCCCCGAACCCATCCATATACATAACTTATACATACCAATATTTGTACATGCGAAAAACATAAAAAAAAACAAAACAAAACAAAAAACGAAGCGGCAACTGAGAAACGTATTTGAATGGGAAATCGAAATTTAATTTAAAATGTGTTTAAAATATAATATACTGGAGAGAAGTGTATTTCTGTGGAGAATCGAAATAAAAATTTAACAAAAAAGAAAACTTTCGATTTTCCATCTTTTCTTTGACTACTACACGCTTTGGAATGATTTTGGGTGTGTGTGTGTTTCATTATGATTGGACTATGGACTTCGGACTACGGATAATGGCACCAGACTCCCAACATACATATATACAGTTAGTACTCCCGCCTGGGAACTGGGAGGAGGCGACTGGGATTGGCGGGCTCAGGGGGGGTCAGCTGCTTGCGGCGCCTGTTCAGGCGGATGAGGGCGTCCACGACGAGATCGATGGCCATGTTGCGATCGCCGCCAATGAACATGTTGTCCAGATGATCGCAGAAGGACTCGAAGCGGCGGCGCTGGCGCTCCCTGGGCGGCATCCGCTGGACCTCCTCGTCCTCCTGGTAATCCGCATCGAACTCGAACTGCTGCTCGTTGAAAATGGACTCCGGCTCCTTTTCTAAGCTCATCACCTTGACCAACTGGTTGAGCAGCTGGAATTTGTACAGCTTGGCGGGCCGGAACTCCTCAATGCGCAACTGGGGCAGCTTGGAGCGGCAGCTCTTCTGCGTCTGAGCCGTGCGACCTGGACGCACTCCGTTCACCCACTTCCTCATCAGCGAGATCTCGTGCAGATGGCGATAGTCGTCGATCAGGGAGCTACGCTCCAGGCCCACGGAGGCCAGCTCCTCGTCGGTCAGCCGGTCGATCTTGTACAGGCGAGCCAGGGCCTCGTCCTTCAAATGGCAACAGCCGGCGAACTTGAGTTTCCGCGACTTGGGATCGGAATCGGGAACGGAAACGGAAACGGTAACGGGATCGGGAATCGCTTTGGTCTTCTCACCCGGCTGCTGGTCCATTTTATTCGTATATTGTCTATGCCTAGGAATTTCAGGTAATCTTGTGGACGGAGCTGGATGTGTGTATGCTCGAATTTGGTGACTGCTCATTGGAGATCTAACTCAGAGGCTACTGCCGACGACTCTCTGTTCAGAACCTCTGATCCTGGAAAATAATGGACTACGCTGGGAATATAATCCGATGAAAATGTTCCCAAGTTTAAATCACATTTTTCTCTACTAATCCGTATGCCTTCTGTTTAGAACGAAAATAAACTGAAGTATTTATTACAATTACACAATTCGCTTTGAGATATTTTTATATTTTAAAATTGTTTTTCGCAAAAAACCCCTTATAAAATGTTTTTTTTTTTTGGAATCACACGGAAAGTAACATGGATTTAATTATTATATTGTAATCTGTTCAAAGCAGTATGTAAATTTGGTGTAAGTCCATTTCTGGCCAACTTACAGCAAAAAAACCAAAAGAAAAATTCCTATTTTTGTTAGAAAACCGAAATCCCGAAACAAAGGCAATATTGATCCAAATATGGATTGCCATATCTTTTTGAATTCGTTACTAAATTTCCAATCGATTGGCATTTAAACCTGGACATTTTATTTTTTTGCCATTTCTCGCAAAAAATCATGATGTATCTGTGTATATATGAATAAATTAATAATATTAATTTTTAATATTCAATTTATTTATTTTCACTTACTATTGTAATGTATATATCACTATTTTTAATTAAATATTTTATATATTTTTATGCAATCTATTCATTTTTAATTTTAAATTCGTGACGTCATGAGCTTTCTGTCCGCAGTTCTGAAAGTTTCACCAGATGGCGCTAGAAAACCAAACTTATCACCGTCAAAAGCTAAAAGATATAAATTTCTAGTACCCAGACTGCTGACTGGTCACATTAATTGCCCCCGTTTGTTTGTTTTACCGAAATTGGGTTTTTTAGCCTATTTAACAGCCGCAGGATGTCGGAGGTCCGCATTCGGCCGCGTCAGGTCCTCATCCTGATCATCGTCTTCCTGGTGGTGCTGATGATGGTCCACCGGAACGGCAAGCGCACCTGCCAGGGTCCGGAGTACCTGCAGGCCATGTTCGTCCGGGCGGACACGTTACCCACGATTTACGCCGTAACGCCCACATATCCGCGTCCCGCCCAAAAGGCGGAGCTAACCAGGTGGAGTATCTCTTTCATCCATCCCTTCCATAGAGAAGCCCCCCCAGTAATACCACGTTTCTCCCACCACCAGACTATCGCACCTCTTCATGCTGATGCCGCACCTGCACTGGATCATTGTGGAGGACACGAATGCCACCACGCCGCTGGTGCGGAACCTGCTGGAGAGAGCCGGCCTGGAGAAGCGTTCCACGCAGCTGAACATCAAGACGCCGCCGGAGTTCAAGCTGAAGGGCAAGGATCCCAACTGGATAAAGCCACGCGGCGTGGAGCAGCGCAATCTGGCCCTGGCCTGGCTCAGGGGACACGTGGACGTCGACCGGCATGCCATTGTGTTCTTCATGGACGACGACAACTCCTATTCGACGGAGCTGTTCGAGGAGATGGGCAAGATCGAGCGGGGTCGCGTCGGCGTCTGGCCGGTGGGCCTGGTCGGCGGCCTGATGGTGGAGCGGCCGCTGCTCAGCGAGGATGCCACCAAGGTGACCGGCTTCAATGCCGCCTGGCGACCCGAGAGACCCTTCCCCATCGACATGGCCGCCTTTGCCATCAGCATGGACCTCTTCATCCGCAATCCGCAGGCCCAATTCTCGTACGAGGTGCAGCGGGGCTATCAGGAGAGCGAGATCCTGAGGCATCTGACTACCAGGGATCAACTGCAGCCGCTGGCCAACGGCTGTCGGGATGTCCTCGTTTGGCACACGCGCACCGAGAAGACCAAACTGAACGCCGAGGAGGCGCTCCTGAAGAAGGGCCAGCGGTCCGACGGCGGCATGGAGGTCTAACCCCCCGGGATCCCACTGTATATACAAACATATGTGTGCCCAGCCGTCATCCTAGTGAATTTATTTAATGTGTTCGTCCCGAAAAAACCGTCACTGTTTACAGAGATTTAGTTTTCCTCATAGCATAGTTCAAATATCTTGCGCTAACTTTGCAATATCTTATCTTATCTTAACTTGTTTCCAAAATATTCCTTATTTTATGTTACCCTATTAGTTTGTAAGAACCTGGTGAAGGCAGCTCAATTATGTTAAACGAAAAGACTAAGTTAACTTTTTAGTGCAATTTAAAAATAGTTTTTAATATTCTGAAGACCACAGATTGCACACGATGGAAAATGTGTTTGAATGGAAATGAAGTTGAGCAAATACATTGACCAAGCACAAGAGATTAGAAACCAAAGGAGATTTTTGTGACACCCCACCCCAGAGTATTAGCGCAAGTTTCATTTATGAAATACTACTAGTTTGTACAATGCTCAAATCAAAGTTGTAACGCATCTGTGTACGATAGTCCCTAGTCTATCGGGTACTAGTTAGCCCCAGCCTGTGCCTCCTGTTGAAAGTCATTTAACGAATTGCCGCTCTACATATTATTTAAACTATAAGTATGCTTTAAATGTACATTAATCCATTAGAAATTGTAAAATATCCGCAGAATGTGCTGAATGTAAGCTTCCCTTGTGTGCCTCCCCCGTTTAACGCCAATAAACTTGATACCAATACAATGATTCAGCGACAGCAATGGGGCGATGATAACAGTATAAAGTTTGCTGCTGAGCTAGCTATTTTTAGATATATAAATATCACAAGGTGGGATTTTATAATTCCCAAGTGCTTATTCCAGTGAAAGATGATATAAATAGGGCAGAGTTTCAGCTTCAAGTACACAAAGACGGGATCATAGACACTTGCACCAACAAGTGGCTTTGGTCTTTTTGCTGTTTTTTATATTTTCGGGTTCTACAGTATAAAGTTTGCTGCTGAGCTAGCTATTTTTAGATATATAAATATCACAAGGTGGGATTTTATAATTCCCAAGTGCTTATTCCAGTGAAAGATGATATAAATAGGGCAGAGTTTCAGCTTCAAGTACACAGAGACGGGATCATAGACACTTGCACCAACAAGTGGCTTTGGTCTTTTTGCTATTTTTTATATTTTCGGGTTCTATATATGTATACTCTTTGATTCTATGATCCCAGATGAACCACAGCACCCAAAAAAAACGAATTAAAACCACATCGTTTGGAATTATAGTACAGTAAATACGATTTATTTTCCCCCGTTTCAGTTTCAGTGTATAATTTTCCATCAATTTAGTTTATTCATATATAAAAAGCTACACTCTGCCGCCGAACAGAGTTATCGAGTGGTTAGATCCGTTCCGTTTTAGCAAACATATTTCATATGCATGGTCGGTCGGTCGGCAGTTCCGTAAACAATTGCATCCAAATTCAAATTCAAATTCATATAGCCTCCTGTAATCTCGATTTGGGTTCGCTTAGTGGGTTATTCGATAGGCTTTTTGTATAGTATATATAGTTATAGGTAAAAAGCTCTGACAAGGCGCTTGACTTAACTGGCAACAGAAGCGACAATAGCTCATAAAAAACTTTGGGGATATCTCAGCGAGGGATCGGATCGGATTGGATCGGGGATTTGTGCGGGAGGCGGAGGTCAAATAAAAATGCGCATTCCATGGGGATATGGATATAACATACATACATTTAGATCGGCGTGGTTACATATTTGTAGTTCGCTTTTGTTTTTTTTTTTGTTTTTTTCATTTATTTTGTATTATTTGTTTTGTGTAGAAAAAAAAACTTACAAGTAAATTTAAATACATGTACATACATATATATATATATATATATTTTAAGATTTATATATCCGTTAGATTAATGCGTTTTAGATCTCTTAACTACAATTTGTTTAATTTTTACATACATAAGAAAATACTTTTAACACAAAACTGAGCGATTTGCAGTTGTACGACGGAAGTGGGATGAAAGAAAAATGAATGGTTAATGTTTGGCAATCTCGTAGTTCTCGTAGTATTCCTTCTAAAACTTAGCACTTAACTTGAGTAAGTTTCGATTTTTGTAATTTTCTCATCGTGTTTGATCTTGTGTGGGATGAACCGGAACCGGAAACAGCTAGGCTAAGCAGTTTGTAAACGATTTCAAATATTCCATTTCACTTTCACTTTTAATTTCAATTTCTTCAACATTAATGTACATTGAGCATTTTTCATTATTCTGGTGGTTAAGTATACGAATTAGCAGATGGAAACCAAGGATTTCGTTATCAACTAAATATTCAAGTCCCTTCTTTTGGTGCCCACTCCTCTCTAAGCTATCCGTTTTAATGTCATGGTTTTGTAGAAAGAAAGAAATGCTCGCAAGTCTTTTGTTCAGCGCTTTAAGTACTACGAATTGGTGGGGGGTTGGGCGATGATCTGGGGGCAAACTTAATGTTAAAACTTATTTATGGCATGTTTAAGTTAGTTATACTAAAGAAATCGCTCTCATTCCTTGCGGCTTACATGCATAAATCCCTTCTCTTTGCTCTTTAACTGCTAAATAAATGTAATTTTTTTGTTTGTAAGGCATTAATTTAAGATTTCTTTCTTGCATACATATATATATTTAAATATATATAACTTAGGCTAGGTACTCCTCCTATCATCTCCCTTTGTTTTATTTATTCTCCCCACCTTTGTTCATCGGTTTTGTATGTTCTTTGCAATTTTTCTTCAATCTGACTAAGGAGAAACAAAGCAAATGCAGCGATACATGGTAGTAAAATATGTTAAATGAAGCGACATGGAGTTATTCCTTCTCTTGTTTGGTTTGCTTGCCGGTCTTTCGAGCTTAGTGTACTATGTTTTAGATGCTTTTAAGATATCGTATGTATTATAGTAAGACATTTAGTAAGATTTACGCTGTGTACGAAAGTAAATTAAAACAAACTTAGTGCGCCAATCGATCGGTATTCCAGTTTTCTTCCCCCAGCTTTGGCTTTGGCTTGTTCTCGCTAGATCATCATACGTATATATCATGTATATATCATGTATACATCATGTATATATCATGTATATATCATGTCTACATCATGTATATATCATGTATATATATCTTCCCTCCTCCTTGTTTTGTGCACATTGCGGTTGGATTCTAGATTCTGTAGTCTGGAGTTCCTTGAGTTCTGGAAACGCTCCTCCTTACACCGCCGAATTCTTGCCGATTATCTCGCCACTCCGTGAGTGGACGAATCGCCCGTCGAACTCGATGGTTGAGTTTTGCTTAATGCTGCCGGTGGGCGTGCGTAGCGGCTCCTTTTCGTCCCTGCGAAAGTTGAGATTGGAAAGAGATCGAAATTAGATTAACTAATTAATTACAAATATTTATTTCGTATCTCAACTGTCATTACTATGCATGCAAGTTGTGCCAGTCAGTGAAGAGTATTTTTTAGTACCTATGTATATATTTTTTTTAAAGCTTATTTTTGGGTATGATACTGGTGCTGATATATTAACTAACATGTTTACTAATAGTGTATCTAACTTTATTTTTGTATATTTTTTTTTTTATTTTTTAGTTAATAAAACAAATTAAAAAATTTTAAAAATAATTACAAATTTCCAAGAATCATTAAAATTTAAAAAAAATAAATTTGAAAAAAATATTATCAATATTATCACAGAAAAAAAAATTATTTCATATCAATAAAAAACAGATATGATTTATGTCACATTTATTATTCAAACATATCAACATGATATATTATCATATCAAATAAAATACCAAATGTAGTATTTTTTTAACAAATACTTGATCTTTAAAAAAATATAAAATTGATCAGCACATATCAATCTGATCTTTTATCAATTTTTTTTCTGTGCAGTCTTGTGGCCATGCAGTGCTAGCTGAAGATGACTTATGAGGTAGTTTGGATAGATGATAGGATAATAGTTATTGAGAGGAAGGCAGGAACAGAAACAGAAACAGAAACACAACACGCCGTAATAAAAAAAAAACCAGATGCGGATGCAGAAGAAACAAAGAAAATCAAAAACGGAACGGAAATGGAAATAGAAATAGAAGCAGAAACGAAAACGAAACGGAAGCGGAAATGAAAATGCAAGGCTGGGGGGGTACGTACAATGGCGATGTCATGGGCGAACCGCCCAGTTTGACGGGCGGCGGCAGTGGCAACGGCGATGGTGGCGGCTCCTTTACCAGCTGGCCACTGCAATAAGGTAGCGGAAAACGCCAACCGTAAAGACTGCTTGGTTAGATGGTTTTTGGGTTTATAGTCGATAGTTGATAGTTGATATTGTGATTGTGGTTCGGTTTTTTGGTTGGATTCGGTTTGATTCGATTTGATTTAATTTGGTTTGGTTGGATTGGTTGGATGTGTGATTGGATGATTGGAATAATACATGATGAGGTTGATTTAGTATCGAAATGAGAGAGAGAGTAGAATACATAGATAGTAATGGGGTTGGTTCGGTTTTTGGTTTGTAAGTGACAACAATGATGAAACAGAAACAAATGTGTGTGAATATATATATTTCGTGTATTTTTGATGGCTTATACAGTTTATAATGAGCAATAAAGTGTGGCTTTCGAGATCACAGACATTTTTGTTTCAAATATTCCTGTGTTATTCAATTGCACAATTGGCCAACAAACTAAGGAAATGATTTTGAAGCAAATTCTGGTGTATTCGTGTCAACGAGTGTGAATTTTCGAAATTATATCGGTGACTGGGTTTGTTTGTGTTGTTCTGTTTTTTGGTCTTTGAATTACATTCAATATTGCACTAAAAATTTGATGGCAAACGAAAAGGATAATGGTTAACAATTTGGAATTTTAATTTCAATTTCAATTTAGATGAGTCTCAGGTTCGCTCAGACGGATATCAGGGAATTGCGATTGAACAACAAGGACTTGGGCCGCGCATAAACCCAATTGTACTCCAAGTCCTGGCGCCTGTAAGTTTGGCTTTTTATCGCAAAATAGGAGCGTGTGGAGGGGAAGAACACAAGCAGAACGCAAAAAGCAAAGATGTTAAATTCGATTCCGATTCTGTTTTGATTTTTAGTGCAATATTCGTTTCAAACGTTTTCCAATCAAATTGGGTAAACAGAAAAAATAAGATTCAAGATTTAAGTGGTCTAAGCTCGAGGTTAATTTGATCATTTGTATTTATCAATGTGTTTGTTATCGATAAGGTTATCGAAAACATCGATAAAAGAGGAATAAAATTATCGATCTACTCAAAAGTGAGGTTATATCAGATTTTACTATTAATTTCGATAGAATTTCCTCAATTTAGATCAAATAATCCTTGATTTATATCACTTTTAGGACGTAGATAGTATAGAATCAATGGAGCTTACCTGCCCAGCTTGGCCTCGTCGTCGATCTCGGAGGGCGATCGCTTGGCCTTGCGACACATGGTGGCCATGACGCCCATGTGGACGGTGATGCAGCACAGGAAGTCCACCACGAAGAGGAGCAGAAGGACGCCGCCGAGTGCGATGCCCACGATGGCCGCCGAGGAGAAGACCTGTCGCTCAGCCACCTGGATAACGTCGAGTCCTGTTTGGTTTTTCGTTTTTATTTTTTTTTGCGGATTAGAGAAAGTGCAGACGGAGGGCGGGATGCGGATGTGGGCGTGGTCGGGGGGGAAACAAGTGTACTCGATTAGTAAGTTGTCATTCAGATTCAGATCGCTTTATAGAGGTGGAGGGCGGGGTGTTAACTATACGTATCTCTAGGTGGTACGGTGCCAGCACCTGGCTCACTAGCCTAGGAAAACTCCTCCAATTAACAGCTAATCTTACACACTTAAAACTCTGCTTCTTAATCGCTGGTTAATCGTTAAAATGTATTTTACATTTTTGTGTGTGTATTATTTTGTGGTTGAAATTAGTCGAAACTAAGGTTAAACATAACAAAATCATAATGGTAGCAATCATAATAACCAATAATTTAAGAGGGGAATTACAAAATCAATTTCAAATCGCACCAATTGACATAACATGAAAAGCATTTTCAAACAAAGCAACAAACTTAGCAATATGAATTTTCATTTTTCTGGTCTCCGGTTTTTTTTTTTATTGCCATATATCGAAAGTGTACTGGAAAGTGGGGGTTTTACAAATAAAGCATGCAGCTGGGGGGGAAAAGTTTTGGGGGTTTTCGCTCAGCACAGAAATAGGAAAAGTGGTGGTCGGTGAGAGTGAGAAAAAGAAGCGGTTGGTTGGAAAAGTGTTTTAGTTTTTTTTTTTTTTTTTTACAAATTGCAAAATACATAAATAGGCCAATATGCAAAGTATACAAGCAGTGTTAAGCAGTTCAACTTAAGGATATATTTGTTTTTACCTTATGTTAGATAGAAGTGTATTTGTATGTACATTATGTGTGCGGGAGGGGATTATATAGAAGGTAGGGGGAGTGGTTTGCCTAGAGTGCTTTGCTTCCGATTTTAAAACTATAACATAATCAACAATTAACAATCAACAATAAGGTTTGTTATTAACATATTCTTCTCGTTTCGGGGTATACAATATATTTATTTTTTGGTTGGTTGTTCAGATGTTAGTGTCTGCGGTTTTCGGTTTTCGGTGTGCAGTGCAAATGAACAGGTTATAGTAAATAGATACATATATAGGCGTTAAAGACATCCTTTTTTGTTACCTGGCGGCATCCGACATGCTGGTGGCAACCCTGTCCCAAGTCACACACGCACGCACTGCTTTCTGTTAAAGTTTTCTCTTTATTACCCAAAATGAACTTCTTAAGTGGTAGGCTTTCTTTTCGTTATCGTTTTGGTTTTTGTTTTTGTTTCTGTTTTCGTTTTCGGTTTCATTTGCTTACAACATTCAAGACATCGTGTTTAAGTGTGATCTGTGAGAACAGTGAAAGTTCCTACTGCTTGCCCAAGGGCGTTTTAAAAAAAAAACGCTTTCCCCATCTCAGCAACGTTAGGCGGGCTGAATTATTCACTAACTATATGTGTATACGTATGTATAACTAGATATTGTAAAGGTATAAATTGTATTTATCAGTTTTTTTTTATTTTTTTATGAATTTACGATATATATTTGGCTAGAAAAATCGATTTCGCTTGCTAAAAAAACGTGTATACAGGAATATCGGTTTGTCTAGATCGAGTTGCATTCTAGTTTTGGCTTATTAAACGCTTACTATCAACAGAAGGTAAAAACACTCGTTAGCCCCCTAGTGTGGAAAAATTCGTAATCGCTTTAACTTAGTTAGAGTTACTTATTGTCCCCTCATAACGTTTACGCACTCAAAACAGAACAGAGACCCTGGCTAAACTGCTCGCAACTGCTTGGAAAACAGTGTTGGAAGAAGCTTTAGGTTGGCTAACTTTAGGTTAGGTTAGGTATAGAGTGTAAATGTAACTTGTACTCGTATGCACTTGATATTTGGTTTCCTTATTCTCCTTGTAGAATTTCGCTAAAACTTCTCATTTATAAATTTGGTTTACTTAGGTTTTGGTTTTTCTTTGTGTCGCTTGGCAGTGTTGTAAAATTCACATTGAACTAAGCGGAACGGGTGTACGGAATCGGAATGTGTTCTATAAATGCTCTCGCTATACACATACAACTAAATAACAACATAACATTGGCTTAGTGGTAAAACAAGGTCTCTAGCGGTTAGACATAGGATATAGGATACATGTAAGTACAATTTATCAGTTGTGTGTAAGCATGTGTTTCCGGTTTGGCATTCCGTTTTCGTTTGGTTTTTTTTTTAACTAGGTACTATCATAGATTTTCGTTTTTGGTTTTTTTTTGTACAGTTAATGGAATTGTGACCCCCCTATGTGATATATTTATTGATCATATTCTCTACTTGAGCACATTTAACGTAATTATGTCCGCTTCTTCTTGCTAGTTAAGTGTATGTTTTATTTTATTCCTTTTTTTGCGTTTTTTCAGTTAGTTTTCTTATTATTTACACATTGACACACCAAACGAAAACTAGAGAAAGGAAACCCATGATAAACGGCCAGCGGAAGGATCCTCCAAGCACTGCTTGTTGATGGGTGGAAGCAGGAGAAGCATCGGCAGCTGTGGTCGTTTAAGCAGTGCGCGTCGTCGGCAGCATAATCAGCAGCATTGTCGGCAGAGCAGCGCTAAGAATAAGCAGTTGGGCCAGGGGTGCAGCGCCACTCACAGGCGAAGGATGTGGATTATCTGTTGGTTTTTTGATATTTTGTCGATTTTGTCGATTTTTTCGATTTTCGATTGCATTTTAGCATTTGTACAGTTCGATTGTAATTAATTTTAGTAGTAGGAGTTGTTGTTGTTGTGGTTTTTAGCACACACACACCATAAAAGAGAGAAAAAACAAGGAAGAAAAAGTGGTAGAAGAAAAAGGAAGAAAAGGAAACACACAAAAGAACATTTCGTTGTTGTTGGTTGGTCTTGATTTTAAGTTCTTTGTTTTATTTTTTTTTATTTTGGTTACTGAGAAGACGACGACGTTGGATCAAACACAATGTGCAAAGTGTGAGTTAGTTGTTAGTTTGTTTGGTTTGTTTTTGTTTGGCTCGGTTTCGAGTTTGTGTGTGTTTGCTTTCGAGTGTTTGTTTCACTAACAAAAGGGCCACGAATGTGTTGTTAGTTGAGTTTTGTGGTTGTTGTTGGTTAGGATAATAGCTATGACTAAATGCCTAATTAGATGCACACACTAAGTCCACTGGTTAGCCAAAGAATCAAGGTTAAATGTTAAAGTTGAGGTTAGGTTAGGTTTAAAATTGAGGTTATGTCTAGGCAAAAGCGGAGCGGGGGGTTGGGTAATTTCGGGAATAACGGTACACACAAAGGGATAGAGACAGACGGCACACACAAACACAAGGGCTTTACTAACACAAACACGAACAAACGGTCTACGCACAACATATACTTAAAATTAGCAAAAGAATAGGACAACAAATCGGGGAACAGAGACGACACAGCGAGAGCGAAAGAGAGGGCGAATTATGTGAGTGGGGGTTGAGCGAAAGAGAGAAAGAGATAGAGACAACGCAGGCAAAACTAATAATAAAAGAGTACGACAGCAGTTGCAGTAAATTACAGTTTGTTTCATTGGTTTTCTTTGAATGTTTTATTTGAGAAACGTTTTCTTTTTCATCGCTTATAATTCAAAAATTTAACTAAAGAAGTAGTCGCAGTATACACACAAAATCAAATTAAATCAAATAATATTCGATGTGATAAGAAATAATAATGAAGAACTCTAGTGCGGTAGTAGTCCAATATTAAACAGAAAAGATTTTCATCGCGTTTATCTATTTTTTGTTTTGTTTTATTACATACTAAATTTACATTTAACAGGGTTTTTTTGCTTCGTCATACGTATTAATAATAATATTACAATCGAAAACTGTGATGAATGCAGACACACACAAAAATATAAAATTATAAATTTCGAGTTTTCTCCTCCTTCATTTTGTGTCACAAATAATGTGGTGTTTAGTGTGTTGTTGTAATTATAATTAAGTAAATGCTTAAGAAAGGTAATAAAAAAAAAATGAGCGTATAGTTAAGCTAAAATTCAATTCGGGACGCGCGCATCTCTCACATTTCTATATATCGTACAACGGCTGACTGACGAGATTTCTGGTGAATTTGGCATTTGAATGCGAAATATGAATGAGTTTCGATCTCAAAGGGACGACAACACGATCGCGAATGAATTGTAATGCTTAGTCAAATGCGTTTGCGATACTTTTGCCATTTTTTCCTGGCCTCAGTGGGTGTGTGTTGTGTGGACATTTCGATTGGAATGTATACATTTCATATTCATTTATTATTTATTACTATTAATAAAATAAGTTTAGAAGTTGGTTAAGATGCTCTAGACGATTCAGAACGCACAAAAACATGCAAAACACAAAATGTTTCAAAACATAAGGCAATGAAATAAAGTTATAAAGTTGAGCAAATCAAGTAAAACTCGGGTGAAAGTTGGGTTTTAGATTTTTCATGGTTTTTATGGTTTTTGGTGGGACATCATTACTGGGGATGGGGGCGGTATTACACTGAGTGTGAACAAAAAACAAAAGTTGAAACGCAATTGAAATAAACACTACAAAAATGTATGCAAAATTTATCGATTATATCTGGGATATATGTATCATATTCATATATATATATATATATAGAGCAGTAAAAATTATGTCTTTATCTAGATATCATGTAGATGATGTCTGTGTGTGAATGGGTGTATATATATATAAATATATATATATATATAGAGATTTTTTTCAGTTATAAATGTTTGATGTTTTCCTCTTTTTTGCTGGGATCTTGTAGACTCGATACGATGCAATTCGATATTATCGGGTAACTCAATATCGATCGGTCGAAAAGCCGAACAATCAGTGCATTCACATTATCGAAATTAGTCGGCCAATCGATCGATCGACTTGATATCTCTTCTTTTTTAAGGATTATAAATTTCTGTTTTCTTGTTTTTTTTTTAGACTAACATTGAGGCTAGGACACTAAGTAATGTTATGCTTATTGTGGTGGCCAGCGTAATGATTGTTGTTGTTGCTGTTGTTATCGATGTGATTGTTGTTGTCGATGTGGCTGTTGTTGTTGTTGTTGTGAACAGTCGTTTGTGTAGCGCACCGACACCGGAATTAAATCCGGCCGAATAGAGCAACGTGCCGAGATTGTTATTAGCTGAATCGGACTCACCTCGTGTCGTCTTCATAATGATGGAAGCGGGCGATGAAAAGCCGATGGCATTGTGCGCCTTCAGTTCGATGCGATAATAGGTGTTGCCCACCAGCTGTGTCATCTCGTAGGAGGTGGTCTCCACCACCTCGACGGTATTGCAGGCGTTCTCCAGTTCCGTCCAGGTGCCGCTGATCTTGACGCCCTGAAAAGTAGATATGGGTCGATTAGTATAATTGTTATTGAGTTGTACATACATATGTTTAATATGGTTTCGGTTACTTTTGATACAAAAGTCGAATTAAGGGCATTTTGAGGTTGTCTATTGTCACACTTTAGTCTTATTAGGCATACTAAAATTAACATATTTTTTTTAGATTTTTATATCCAACCGTTTTTGCTCCCATTTCAACTTGCCATTTAAAAAGCGCTCTATTTTATACAGTAGATTAATTATGATGTATTGAAAAAATCTTTAAAAATTCGGAATTTGAAAGAAATTAAATAGAATATTAAAAAGGGACTAGCAAAACCCAAACGATAAACTTTTTAGCCCACTTACCGGACAGTATTTGATCTGGTACTTGTCGATGGGCTCTCCATTGTCGGCCGGCACGCCCCAGCGGAGCTCAAAGTGATCGGAGTAGGTCGAAACGACCACCGGCTCCTCGGTGTCGTGCTGTTCGGGCTGGTGCAGTGGCTTCGGCTCCTCGGGAGCCGATCGGCGCGGCGTCGACTGCTGCTGATTGACGCCCCAATTGCCCAGTCCCACCTGGTTGCGGGCGGCAAAGCGGAAGCTGTACTCCGTCTGCGGTCGCAGTCCCTCGACAATGTACGGCGAATCGGGCGACCAGCTGCGATTGTAGGCAGTCGACCAGTCCGGATTCAAGGCCTCCTTGTATTGCACGCTAAACGCCAGTATGGGCAGACCCAGTTCGGTGGGCGGGCCGCGAATGTCGAAGGTCATCGTGGTGGCGGTCAGTTGGCTGGGCTTCGCTTCGGACACAAAATCAGGCACTCGTGCCTCCTTCAGCTGCATATCATGCTCAGCGGTTCCATGGATGTTGGTCGCAATGCACTTGTAGCCCGAGTAATACTGCCTTGTCACCGGATGTACGATCAAATCGCTGCGAGGTCCTGTGCCCACAATCTTCAGATTGGTATCGTACAGATCCTTGATCTTGCGACCATTCCAGTGCCATTCGATGGTGGCATTCGGGATGCCCATGGCCAGGCAGCTGAGATTCGCCTTGCGCTGCTCCCACGAGAAGACCGGCGGCAGCTCCTTCATGTGACTGAAGTCGGGGGCGAACTCGACGGTGATGTGCCCGGTCTTGTAGGCCTTGTCCTCCGAATTGCGGGCAATGCACTGGTACAGTCCGTCGTCGGTGCGATCGGCATTGGCGATGCGCAGGGTGCCGGTGCTCTCGCCGCGCTCCTGATCGTAGTTGGGCTCCAGAATGATGCGGGGATCGTCGAACTGCTGGCCGGTCTTGAACTCCTCCTCGCTGCCCCATCGCCGGAAGGTGATCGTCGGCGCCGGACGTCCTCGGGCGCGGCAGGTGATGGCGATTTCCTTGGTCCTCGCACCGGTCACATTGTACAGCTCATAGATCTGCGGACGGACGAGGACATTCAGCTTGGTCTTCTGATCGACCACGCCGGCCTTGTTCTTGGCCAAACAGGTGTAGGTGCCGTAATCCTCCTGGGTAACTGAGCTGATGGTCACGAGACCCGTCTGCGGGTTCACCTGGAAGCGATCGGCGGTGGCCACGTTCAATTGGGTCGCATCGCGAATCCAGCTAATCTCCGGCACCGGTTTGCCCGTCGCCGTGCAGTTGGCCGCAAAGGGTTTGCCCTCGACGGCGTTGAGGGTCTCGGGCAGCGACACAATCACCGGCTGGATGAAGACCTCAACGCGAATGGTGCGCTCCAGCAGTTCGCCCGTCTCGATCACCGCCGCCCGGCAAGTGTAGATGCCTTCGTCACTCTCCTGGACATTGCGGATGAGCAGGCCGTTCGTTTGCACCACATACTTGTCGTTGGTGGTGCGGATCTGTGTTTTTTTTTGGATGGATTAAGCAAGTCAGTGGGTTTGTTTATAAAAGATGGTTAGTTGGTAGAGCTTGAAAAAATATCGAAAGTTAGCTTTTTCTCGATATTTAATATTATCGAATCGCTATTGTGAAAATATCGAAAATATCGATAGTTTTCAAGCTCTATTAGTTAGTTTGTTAGTTGTTTTTACCGGATCTCCGTTGCGCAGCCAGTCGATTGTCGGATTGGGATCGGCCTTCACTTCGCACATCACCACGTAATCCTGGCCCAAGGTGGGATACTGATTCTCGGGTGCATTTGTCCAGGTAATGGCCACTGCAAAGGGGGAGAATAAGGTAAGTTAGATACACTTTGAAAAAAAACATAGATTTTTTAAGTATATAAATAAATAAAGGTTTTAATTTCGGGTTTTTCCAAAAAAAAAGATGATTATAGTTTATTTTTAAATAACTCATTTAGGTGTTTACCCAAAATGTTTAAACCACTTAATAAACCACCAAAAATGTGGGCTCCCTTTTGAAACAGTAAATTCAAGGTGAAAACCCCCTTAAATTATAAATAATCCCAAATAAGCGCCCATAAATTATAAACTAATTGTCTAAATGTATTTACTTCCTGTTTCGTATTTTTCCCCATCCAAAGGACCCCTCTTTGGAGTCCTGAGGTCCTGCGACAAACAAATTCCTCGGCTAGGTGTGCACAAATTGTTTGATTTTGCTTCGCATTCATTTGCACAGCACACAGACAAAGCAAAAAAATAACGAAAGGAAAGGAGAGGAAAGGAAAGAAAACTGAGGCCAGGGAAAATGCAAGCCAAGCACTAAGGACACTATTTTTCTGGTCATGTCGACAAGCCGAGCGAAGCTCTACGTGGCGTATACGTAATATAATTTTAAACAAACTCTGCATTTCAAGCGCAAAGTCCAAGACATGTGCGCGACCCCCCTCCCCCATTTAAGGGTCACTAACGAGCTGGAAAAAAAGGGGCAGATGGACGCCTCTGACCGGCTGCCAATAAATCTCCACTGCCGAGATGACTTGGAAATTGAAAATGGGCAGAAGGAGCAGAAAATGGTGTAAACTAGTGTACTGCCAGAGTGAAATTCCTAAATCAGATACAAGTTGCAGGGGCGCCCCTGAAAAGGGGGTAAAGTACTGGGTGTTGGCAAATCAAGGCCCAGACTATCGAACTACCAACTGAAATTCAAGGCGTGAAGCGGAAGAGGTATTTTAAATCTAGAAAATAATCAAAAGGCCTCAAAGCGAAAAGAGGAAATCCCAAAGGTAAATTACAGGTACAGTTGTGTGTGTTCGCAGAAGGCGAAAGGGGTTACAGTTGGCAGCCTAAGGAAAAATGATTAAAAGAATATACGAATATTCTGCACACGATATACCCATACATATAAAGTATATTTTCCTACACCCAAAAAAAAAACCAATATGAAACGCAGATCAATTTTACATTATGTAATATCAATTTAAACTTGATATGTGGCCCCGTAAATTCGATATGCGCGAAATGAGTATTTCATGTTAAAACGATATGCGTATTGCATAACCAGAAATTTACATGCGCATATCGATTTTACGGTGACATGCTATTTTTTTTGTGTGTATGTGAAAATATAGATAAATCCCAGCTTAGGGTATTTCGAATACATTCTGAACAATCTGAACATTAAATCTACGTGTCAGTCGAATTTCATTTTATATATATTTCATGCTCTCGAGAATCTGGCTTAGGCTTTTCGCCTTTTCTAAGGGAAGACGGGACCCGTTTGTCAACGGCTTGGCTTTCAGGTGGTAATGGATCCCACAATCCGACAAACCCACTTAAATATGCCATCATATTTTGCATTTGTAAAGGCAATCCTGGCCAAAAAGCCGTTACCCATCATTGGCAGCCTTTCAATTCCAGCATGTGTGTGGCTCAAATATTTACAGTTTATTTATAAATCAGTGTAATAACAAGCCATCTCTGGCTGTCAGGCTCCCCTATATATATATATATCTGGTATATATATTTGGAATGTCCGGCCGAAGCCAAAGCCAAAATAACGGAAAGTTGTGTTAAAAACATTTTCTATTTGCAGCTTTTTATTGGCAGTGTCTGGATGGTCGGGATGTCCTGGATCCTTCTTCGCACTGCCATCCTTGTTCCTTATTTTTTTTTTGTGCTATTTCTATTTTCTATTTTTTTTTCTTGCACCCACACAACATCTAAAATAAATAAAAACTTGCTGCTCCTGTCATTTCTCTCTCTCCGTTCCACAGGATTCCCCAGGATTTTTCCCGGATATTCCCCCTTGCTCTTTTCAGTTTGGCTGCATTGTCGTAGCGTGTGAGATTTTGTTGTTCAAACACTTTTCGCTAGCTGCGTTCGTTTCTGACGTCTGATGGGCAGCCAGCAGTACACACACACAGAGATATATATATATATATTCCGATACATATATATATATATATATATATATCCACACAAACGGCGAGGAAAAAAGATGAACTAGTTTACGATTTCATTATTAGTTTGAACAAGGACAAGCCAGAGTCCCGGAGTCCAGGAGCTCGGATCCGGAGCTTTCTTTGTCGGTGCCGGAGAGCACCGAACATGGCTCACAACTTATTGAAAAAGTTGCAGCAACAACTTATTAAAAAATAGAACAACAAAAAATGGAAAAAAAATAATGGATAGAGGATGGTGGATGGAGGAGGAGGCAACTGTAATTTGATTTGGGGCCTGGACCGGCAATGGGTTCAAATTACCGCTGACCAGGTTGAATCCGGTCCACAAAGTGATAATAAAATCTAACAGATTGTTGCAATTGCGGCGTGTGGTAGGAATTTTCGAAAAATAGCTTGGTTTTGAAAGTCATCTTTAAAAATGGTTGCCCAAAAGTATGCTGTGAATAAGGGATGGTCGTCTTCCTGTATGACTTCATATCCCTTTTGGTTTAAAAATAAATTGTTGCATACTTTTAAACAACTATTTTAATTTTAAAGCTATTTCTGTGACATTACCTAATATAAATATTTCACAATTTAACTGGCTCAACTTTAAGACACCGACTCAAGAATTATTAATTATATTTCTGGAATGCAAGCATTTCAAAGGGTTTTTGGGCCCAAAGGGTTTTAGACACAAATCTCAATTAACACAAATGCTAATTGATCATTTTGGCTTGCTGAAAAGTATGCTATCAATCCTCGTTTATTTTGCAAGTAATTCCGTTTGGGAAAGTGTGCACATTGCAGACAATTCAGTCGCAAAATCGAAAAACGGAATAAAGCTAAGTGGGCAGCCAAGCCAGATAAAACCAAGTATATATATATATATTTGAATATATGTATTTATCAAGTGCAAACTATCTAATGCCTCCAATCAACATTATTAGTGGCAATCACATGGCCAGCAATGCAAAGGATGTCGGCTATTATCGTCCAGCAGATTGAGTTCGAGTATTTAAACTCACATATATGTATATATATATATATGCGAATAAATATTGAATTAATGCACTGCCTTTATTCTGATTGAGCTAATGCGCTTTAATGCCTTTAATTGCGAGCTGCAAACAACAAATTGCTCGAGATAACTTAAAGCGCTTCCCAGAACGGAAGTCGATACTCCAAACTCCATACTCCATATTCCGCTCTATTCTGCAATCTTACTACCACTGCATTTGGCGTCTGTTGCTGTTGCCTTTTTGCCGGAAGTTTGTTTTGAGCATATGCATTTATTAAAAGCATAAATATTGAAATATTAAGCTGTGACTGGCACAAACAACGGTATGCAAATATGCCATGCCCAACACTACCCCCTTCGAAATACCGCTCATGTGTACTGTGTTTTCGCACACTGGAAATAGTACTATAATATTTTCTAAATAAATATTTATTTCTTGGTTTAATAAGGTATAAAAATGTTCAATCTATTTTTAGAAGCAGCGCTATTTTTTACATTTTAGATTTTAATTTTTAAATCTTATACATATTTAAATATTTCTTAATGGTCTCATTAAAAAGAATTTTCAAGCAGTTAAAAAAAAATCCATTTGACAGAAGCAAAGATATCGCATAATTTTGTTTACTTAATTTATAACTTTAAATTACGTGGGGTAAAAAATAAATAAAAATTCTTAAAAATTATTATTTTTTATATAGATTTATCTTGCAGACCTTTTCCTATTTTTTCTTGGTAACTAATGAGACTTTCTCCCAGTGCAGGAAAAGTAAATCTTGCAATTTGCCTCAGCTCTCTCTCTCTCTTTGGCTGTCTCTGTCGCAGTGTGTCTGCTTATTTGCTTAACTAAATGCAACTTGTGAGTTGTCAACACAATGCCAGTTACTTCTATAGACCGCCCACCCCCTCTTGTACACACACACACACACACCCATCCTGGCCACATCCTTCGCCCGAAATCCTTAAGTTGCTCCTTGTTGGTGTTGATAACTAACTGCTGTTAGGCTTTGTATTTAAATTCTGGTCAACCTGGTTTCTGTTTCCAACCCGCTCAACAGCAGGGGCTTAAACAAAGCTCAGCACGAACACTCCGACCGCAAAGTTGGAGAGCTCTTAAAGCTACACGACTTGAATGCTTTGGCACTTGCCAACACCGAACGCACCCGCGCTGACCAACACTGAAGTCGCCTGGCATTTAGTCAACACTGATTGTGTGCAAATTGCAGTCTGCAGCGAACGCGTGTGTTTACCTGCTCCTCATTTTGATTCTGGGCAACGGAAAAGGAGATTCCATTCCAAGTCAAACAGTTGGCCTGACATCGATCCGAAATTGGAGTGTGGAGTACTCGTATTGCTTCCATACACGAAACATACTCAGCTCTGGAGTTGTGGAGTTCTGGAGTCTGGCTGCCCATATCATCGGGCACAAATTGTTGCCCGGCAAAATATTTGATTTCATTTCAAACGCACCAGCCTGGGTGGCCTCTCAATACAGTTAACTCACTCTCCAACGGAATGCAAGGGCGCCACTGCACGGTTAGAAAACTATAGGTAGTTTCGATCAGTTTTACAACACTATAATTCCCAACAGCTTCTAGCCTTGCATAGTAAGCAATGAAAACTGACGATCGGAATTTGCTATATATTACAAGTTGAAGTGTAATTACTAAATGAATTTTGTTAATTATTTTTTCACGTGTAACTCGGCACTAGCCCTGTAAAAGTCCAGAATTTCTCACATATCACTAGCACGAGTATTGTTGGCTCACTATTTCTTTACCTTTGCCAGGTACAACTCCTCCTCCCATCGCCTGCGCCACCGAATGTGTTTGAACATCAGGCGAAAGTAGATAGGGACAGTAGTAGTAGAAGTAGAGGTAGTAGTGGTAGTGGTAGTAGTAGTAGGTTCCAGTTGTTAGCGCGCCCAGTGGTTTTTGCTCCGTGTGTGCAATGAGTACGAACTTTAAATTGCTTAGAAAAATCAATCTCGTAAAAGTTTTGAGCTGCAGCGTCACTTGTGTGCACTCGACTACAGGAACGGGTTCGGAAAAAAGGGGTAGAGTCAACGAGCCAGCAAAATGTGTGCAGGTGAGTGGAGTGTGTGTGTGTGTGTGTGTGGGTTGGTTTTTTTCTGTTCAGCTGCTTATTGAGGAACGTGTTCTGTTCTATATTGTTGCCGGTTTATTTTTTTTGTTTTCGAATAGATGAAAGTGGGTGGCAACAGGGTCAGGGATCCTCAGCGATTGCTTTGTACTGGACGCATCCATTTTGTTTTAGATTCGCTTACAATGCAGCGCATGTAATGAAATCCCGGCAACTGTAATTTCTTACTGCCGTAACTCTGGACCGGGCACTCTGGCATTCTAGGATTCTGGCACTCGAGCAATGTGCAGGGGACACAAATTGCTAACAAGATAAATGAATCATGCAGCAGAGGAATCACGTCGAGCTTTTCCGCTTTCAAATGGCGATTACTCACAGCATCACGGACGACGAGATGGGGGAGTCGAGATGGTCCCTAATCGATGGCGACAACAAGTCAAGCATGCTCGGACATGTAATGACAAATTTCGGCCAACCGACACAACTGTACTTGGCCGTAGGAACAAAGTAAATTGACCTGGTCAACCGCAATAAATCGCTGTTTTATTTGTAGCTTAAAGATATTAAATGATATATATGTGCATTTTTTATTAAGTAATCTAATGGCATTGTAAGAATCTTAAACTGATACCGTTTTTGAAATGAAAAAACAACAAACAAACAAAAGTAATAATAATAATTATTTTCAGTGTGACCATCATTACTGAAAATAGCATTTTAATATATGCAAATGTAACATTCCGACTTCAGAATTGAGAGATTGCCTTTTTTTCAAAATCTTACAAAACAGTTTTTTAATTTTAAGTTTATTCCAGTAGATATACTCCATAATAACTTTTGGGTTTGCGTACTTTTATGCCAGAAAGAGCGGAACAAATAAATATTAAAACTCCTGAAAAAACCGCCCTCCCCCCCTGAAAACAATTTGTGGCTCCACCGCCACTGGAATGTAGAGTGTTATTACATACAGGAGAGGACTTACCGTAAGTTTTAATTGTGACGCCCTTCTCGAGGATCTCGGTATTTGCATAGGAGGCGGTGCAGTAGTACTTGCCGCCCATTTCCACCGACAGCGAGGTAATCATCAGGGCCAAACTTTCGCCGGGCAGCGTTTCCGTGTACATCGGCGGCTGGTTGCGTCCATTCCTTTTTTGGTTTTGGTTGTGTTTTTTTTTGTTTTTTTTCGGCGGGAAATGCGGGAAAAACCGGAGCGGAAGAGCGGGCAATGAAAGTGGGGTTGTTTGTATATTAGTAACGGAATAATATGCATTTCAATTGTACGATTACGAGTATAGAAGAGTATGAGTGTGTCAGTAGTGGTACACGGGAGTATGTTCTCGGTATAATTATAATTATTTTTATTTTTATTTTTATTGTTATTATTATTATGTTTTTTATGCTTATGCTTATAACAATTGCTGTTAGTAGCCCTGCTCATTTGCATGCCTTTGCCTTTGTTACGCATTTCTCCTCACAAAATATATATATGTATTTCGCATTTCCAGCAAATTTGCCACGGCAACAACTTGAATGGTAAATGTGAAAATTTCCTTGGCATCCCTATTTTTCCGAGGGGCAGGGTTAGGGAAAAGCTGCTTTTCCTCCAATGCAAATGCGATAAGAGCCAAAATTGTAGTTAAAATATTTTTTCAATGCCAAAATTCATCGAAATATTCGGTATTTTCTGTTTAATTGATTCATAGATTGTTCAAAGCAGTAAACCCCTTCGTCATGATTGCCGTTTTATTTTCTAGATATCTTTTGTTCTGGGATCTGTATTTATTTCTAGCTTTCACTAAACATTATTTTGAAATGTATACTTTCAGAATGTAATTAATATTAAAATGCCCTAAAGCCATATAAACTAATTACCAAATAAATTACCTAATAGCTCGGTGCGTGTTTATCCGTTATGCTAATTAAGCCCCAAATCAAATTATATTTCCCTTTCCATTTTCCTTTGCATTTGTAAGTGTTTGCCATTTTCCGTGACTGCTTTCAATTTTCATGTTTTGTGTGTATTTGCGAATTAGCCAGAGTAAATCGCATAAGGCAAACAAATTATTGTGCTACCCCCTTCAAAAATAGTGGGAGTTATTGCCCCGAAACTCCTATTCTACACTTTTCCAACTGCTGCCCATTGTGCGACTCACGTACTAATTAATTAAAAAAGTTTTCTTCGTGGCGAAGAAACTAAATATGCATAGAGTCGGTTATTATTGTTATTACGACTTTGTGATTCTCCACAAAAATGAAAACAACAAAGACAAAGATACACAAGGAGAAAAAAAGGCAGTAGAAGCCAAGGGCGGGAAGATGAATTTTCCCTTCTTCTGCTTCTTTTTTTTTTTGTGCTGCAAGGGAAAATTGCAATATTTGGAAAAGCGGCAAAAGTCAATGAAAGCCTCGTCTTTTTTTCCAGCGGCGGATTTCAATTTTTTGACAGTCGCTCGTCCCCGTATTTTTGCAACTTTTGTTTTTACGACTGTAATTGGTTTTATATATCGCACATGTGTGCGAGAGTTTGTTTGCATTTCCTTGTTTGTGCGAGGACAGGCACAACCTGCGTTCGATTTGCGATTCGCAATTGTTTGGTAAAAATGCAAGAGCCGAAAAAATATTCCGCAAAGCGAAGGAACAGCTGGGCTAGAAAAAATAGTGCCCAGCTTGGCTTTGGGAAAAAAAATATGCCCTCGGGAGTAGGACCTCCAATACGGGTGTAAAATGGTCTAGGTTCAAGTCCGGAAAGAAAAAAAATTGTTTTTTCATTTTTTATTTAATGGAATAATTTGTAAAAAGGATAATTTTCCAATTTAAAAGAAATATATCCTATATTATTTTGATTGATTTCAAAACTATAAAATGGTCTAGGTTCAAATCCGAAAAGAAAAAAAAAATTGATTTTAAATTTTTTATTTAATATAATTGACTGGTGAAATGGATGATTGTCCCATTTAAAAGAAATATATCCTATATTATTTTGATTGATTCGAAACCCGTTTCTATTGAGGCGACCTGGAGTGTTTGTATGGAAAGCAGTCGTTGCTGCGCCCAAAATTATGCTAACAAAAGTTGTTGACGCAGAAAAAAATACGACGCCTCGCAGGGAAAACCGCAGCAGTGGGTGGAAAATGGGAAATGTTTGGGGCGGAGCGAAAGAGACGGGGCTCCGAAGACATTGTGCAAAAATTTCGCTGCATATTTGCGTTGGATTTTTAATATTGCGCCAAGCACCAGGCAAAAAAAGCAAAAAGAAAAAAAGCGGGCTATGAAACAGAAAAAAAAAGAAAATAAAATGGAAGAAAAATAGGATAAAATAGGGATGAGCAAACCGTACGCATACGTAAAAATCAAATTTTTGTTCAGTTTTTCCTTTTCTCTTTTTTTTTCTATTTTGTTGATTGTCTCTCGGGAGACTTGGCGCCTTGGGAACCCGGGGCCATATAGCAATTCCTACTTTTTTATTGCATTTCTTTTGGCCTTCCCCCCTTTGGATGCGAATAAAGATGTCGCTGCCTGTTTGCTGTTGTTATTGCCATTTTCGCTGTTATTGAATACGCAATGAATGTCGCGGAAAATCGGGAGGGGTTCCATTGGGGTTTTCTTAGGACTGTTTAGACAGGTCCCAGAGTCATTTCTCTGTGTCTAGTTATTTTACTGCAGCACAATGTGCGATACTGCAATATTGATCACTTGTTATTCGCCCCATTTCTCTTCATTTGCAGTCCATAAAGGAGAATGGAACGACAATTGAATGTTTTGATGCACTTTTGTTATTGCACTTTTGACGGCACTATTATGATTAGTTTTTAATTAGACCAATGGGGATATTTTTACTTTCCCTAGTTTATGTGGATATCTTATTTTTCCATTAGCATGGGGAAATATCAACTTAACTTTAATAGGTCTACTCCAAAAAAAAGGCAAAAATATACTAGATATACTAGATGTGGTATAAAAGTGTGGTACACATTTATTACTAAATAATATAAAAGTAATTATTATTTCATACTAATTATTATAATGTTTATATTATGTCAATTCCTTTCTATACCGAAAGTGTAATTGAAATACTTCCGAAAGTATTAACATATTTTTAAAACGCAATAGTTTAAAATGAAGTCAACTTTATTAGGACTACACCCAAAAATAAAGGCAAAAATATACTAGATATACTAGATGTGGTATAAAAGTGTGGTATTTATTTAATACTAAATATTATAATTTTATATATTATGTGGTTTCCCTTTTTATATCGAAAGATTCATTGAAATATTTCCGAAAGTATTAAGATATTTTTAAAACTTAATAGTTTGAAATTATTTTACAAATAGTTTAGATTTTTCAGTGTAGACTAATTGAAACAATTTAAAGTTTTCCTATGCATCAACGTAATGAGACTACGAAACTGGCTGCTGGGCATCCTATTGCCACCTATGAGCATACAAACCCCTCCGGGAATTATGCCTGCAATCCGAAAACCAGGGGCGCCGGAAAGAAACTGACCTCTGGCGGGCCTGTTGGCCAAAAATCCAAAAATCCAAATGAAAAAAAACAATACAAATGTGAAAAAGGGAAAATTGCAAAGCCAAACTCCCCGCCGAAAGCCGTGCCCAAAAATGTGAGAAATGCCCGGCCGCAGAACTATGCCGAACTTAATCGTTTTAATTAACTTGGCCCCGAGTATAAACGGAACCGCGGATCCCCTACCATTTCCCTACATTTTCCCAGGGGGGGTTGCCAGAAAGCAAAAAGTGGGCCGGCTTGTCGGTTGGTTTTTGGCAGCTTAATTACATTTCGCGCCTGCAAGTATGCAATGCATTGCATGCGTATTGTGGGCGGAGGTTGGGCGGTGGGTGGTGGGTTGTTTGGGCGTGTAAGTGGGCGTGGCTGGCCCCTAAAAAAAACCAACCGCCCACAGAGAAGAGAAGAGGAGCTGAGCAGTGAAACCAAACCAAACCAACACAAAACCATCAGCAGTAGGCAGAGAGGGCAGTAAACTGGAAAAACTGAGCGGGGGAGAAAAGCCGGACAAAAGAGGGTTGTCCACCTAACCCAGAGTTGCCACAGCACCGTTTGAAATGAAAAATTGCATTCACTTTTGCGTGAACGGAATTGAAAAGCCAGCCAGCCACCCAGGGTTGCCACAATCATAATTAAAACTGACACTGCCAAAGGCGAAATGATGAATGAAATGTTTAGCAGGAACGGAGAAATTGGAAAAAAATTATATGAAATGATAGAGAACAAAGAAACATTTAAAATAATATAAAAATAGTATTTCATCTAAAAATGTAATGAGTACAGAACAAGTATATTTTCGGTATGTTTCAAAAATAAATGAAATGGTATTTTCCAAAACCAAATAAGAACAAATCTTATCAACTTCAAAAGCTACCCCCTGAGAAAGCGGAAAAAACGAACGAATAACGAAATTATATAGAATGTGCCGAAAAATGAAAAGTCAAAACAAAACTGAAAGCAAAAGCAAAAGCCGAAAAACACAAATTTCCACTCTCCTAAGTTTAAAGAGGAAACGGGGTTAATTGGCACGCAATGGCCGAGCGGAAAATGTCCCGAAATGTCCGGAATAAGCCCCTTGAACCCTTTCACGGGTTAAACGGGGGTCAGGTGTGAAACGCTCTCCAGGGGGACAGCAAGCCCTTTTTCTTGTATTTTTCCCGGATTTCTCTGGATTTCCCACTCCTGTCGGTCTGCAGGCAAATTAATTAACACGATTTCGCTTTTCACACGCAAATACACACACACACACACAACTGGGAGCTGAGATTTCGATCTGAATATTTGACCTAAGAATTCCCATTCGCATTTTGCCTTTCACATTTCCTTGCACGTTTTTCTGCAGCATTTTCCTTTATTGCAATTTCGTCCTTTTTCTGCTGTCAAGGCAAGGATTTCACTTGATTTCGCTGAGGGAAACTTTTGTTTAATTCTATTTTGTGTAGGAAAAGTTTTTGGCTTTTCATTTACCATTTACCATTTACCTGCTCGTGAAATGCGTTTTTAATTTATCTTGCATTTTTGTATGGACGAACAAGCTGATGAATAGTGTTATACGCAAGCTTTATGAAGTTTGACAAGTTAAGGGAATGTAATTACTTTAGCTGTCTTTCTGTGAAAAGTGACAGCTGGAATTTGGGAAATCTTGAAGAATTCTATGTTGTGCCTAGAGATATTTTGATGTGCTCCAGGAACTTAAATTTACACTTTAATCTCTTATAAAATTCAAAAGGGAAACATAACAGAGGCTGTTATGCACAACAGGAATGATATTGTAAGTTATCGATAACAATATCGATCTCTAAGCGATCTGTAATCGTTCACTTTGGCTTTTAGCACTCAAATAAATCAAAATGAAGGATAGTTAGTACAACAACTAATAGGGATGTTGAATGAGGATAATGGATTTGTGTGTGTGTGTGAGTGCTTTTGTGTCAGTTGTCGAATGGAAAATGTCAAATGCCAAATGCTACGTTTTTTTTTTAAGTTAAGCCCCTTGCAAAATTGGGCCTGGGCAAAATGCAGCGAGATGAGTTAACAACAAACAAGAACAAATCAAACAATTAATCATGCCAAAAACAACCACAATAAAGGAACTAGGAAAAGGAGCGGAGCAGAGGAAAAGCTACGAGTCTAGAACTTTGGTATCGTTTTTTTATTTGTCACAGTCGAGTGGCCAGAAACTATGGAAAGTTTCTGCTAAAGTGACCAGCTACTTCTGTCAGCAGGTTGTACATTTTTAACTGGCGGTTAAAGTCAATTGAAGCTTCCTGTTAAAAACAGGATCTAGTTTCACAAGCAGTTTTCTAATTTTCTGTCCAAGCTTTTACAAGCGAATGGTTGACGTTCAAGAATCGCTTAGTAGTTCGCCATAAAAGCTGCTTTCAAAGTACCGGTTAACTTTCAGTTACTGTCTGAGTTTCGGTCACAGTTCTCTATTTACTGATGCTTGTTGCATTTGCATTTACTGATTACTGTTGCAGATGCAGTTAAATTACTGGTTACTGTTTACTCTTGCAGTTGCTGTTACTGGTTTACTGGATTTTTGTTTTTTGATATATAGCTGATCGCGTCACTTACTCTTTCTTTCTATTGCCCTTGGAATCATACAGTGGATCGTAATTCCTACAATACGATATATACGACATAAGTGTGAGTGTTGTGGTGTATATTCATTGGTAGGTGGTAGGTGTGTTTGTGTTTTTATGTTTATTCATAAGAAATATCACCAATAACCGGAGGTTAGGAAGTGAGGTTAGGTTAAACTTACGGCTTGGGCAGGATGGTGTTGTTCCGGTTGTCCTTCCATTGCAGATCGGCGACCAGCGAGGGTTCGGGAACTGTGGGCCGGCAGGTGAGAATCAGGGGCTTGCCAACTGGCTTGCGCTGCACCTCTTGTTTGGGGTAAATCTCCAGGATGGGCGACTGCGCCTGGCACAGTTCTGCAAAAGTAATGTAAATAAGGTAGGCAATTAGCGAGGTTGTACACGGAGAGAAAAATATGAAAATTGAGGTTATACATTTTATTTTATTTATAATTTTTTAAATATTTTTCAAACATATTCCTAATATTTATTATTTAATCTTTCTAAACTAAATTTATTTTTTTATAAATATTTTTCTAACATATTCCTAGTATTTTTTATTTAATTTTATAAAACTAAAAATATTAAAAAAAATTTTTTTTTTTTAGTTTCCCATTTTTTTTATAGCTATAATAGGCAGAAAAAAATCCATCTGATATTACGTTTTTCTCTTGATTGAGAGCTGTGGTCATTGGTCTTTGTTTTCATTTTATCTGCTCTTTTTCCGAGTGACTCATTTGCATAGGCGAGTAAATTTTAAATTAATTTTAATTGCCTTTGCTGTGGACGCTCACAAAAGGGCGGGGGGTTTGGGGGTTCGAGGGGGGAGGGGGCGTGTGCCAGCTGGGGACCTTTGTAATTTTCGCCTCCGCTCATTATGCACAAAAATCGACGGCACTGTGTGTGTGTGTGTGAGTCTCAATTAAATGAAATTATTCCAGCGAATTCCAAGTGAAATTCAATCGAAATTTTGTAGAAATGTAATGGAAATTAGTCGTGCGCACTTAATGTTGAGTTATTTCATTAAGAATTTAATAAACAAATTTTCAACCATTTTCCGGTGGAAAATTTGGTGCGTTGCACAAAGTTTATCAGCACATTCAGAAATCGAAATTTCGACAGGATTTGCATTTGTGTCATTCGAATGTGTGTCAATAAATGTCAGCACAATTCAATTTAAAAACTAACTTTTCCAATGTAAGTGATGTAAAACTTGTCACAAACGGAAGCCCAATTAAAAATTGTGCGTTGACATTTATGAAAATTTATCACGAGTGGCAGCTGCATTTTTTTTTTTTGCACAAAACTTCATTTAATATTACCATCAAAGCTTATTTAAATTATAGTTCACTCTCCATGTGAAGGCTGTTAACATTTTAATGACAAGTTGTTCGTTGATTGGGCTTAAAGGCACTTAATTAAAAATCCACAAAAATAATTATTACTAATTTATGAAAATTTGTCAACGCAAAAAAAAACGCATCTGGGAATTTTCTTCATCTCCTCAGAGTGCATCTGTTTTACACTCAAAGGGCACTCCATATCCTTACTTTCTACTCACTTATACCCACTTTCTGGCCCAGCTGCTCTTTTTGCCGTCTCTTTGGAACTTGCTCCATGCCGACTAAAAGTTGGCCATTGTTCATCTGGCTAATTACCGACAATTAAACGCTCATGAAACCCTTTGTTACGATGTCGAGGGATGGGATATGGATAGGGAGTGGAGGATGGGGGATAGGGGATCTGGGGATCCTTGGGTGCAGTGCAAGGACTAGACAGACTAACCAAAAAGGCAAGAAGTTCTTAATCCCCATCCCTTTCCCATTCTCATTACAATTAAAAGCCTTTCCTTCTGGGCATTTTCTTTGACATTTTATTGGACAGTCTCAGTTGACTTGGCAACCCTGCCAAGTAATTTCAAGGATAACTGCTTAGCCCTTTGGCCAAGTTCAAGTTGTGCTCGCTGCTTAATGGCCAATGTCTGCACATTTGTTGGCCAATTTTATGTGTGTGGTCAGAATTAAAGTGGTGTAGGGATGGAAACAAAAAAAGAACAGAAGGGGTTGGGCACTGACTGACCCCCCTCCACTGACAGAGGCAGCTGTGATCACCACGTTTTTTCTCTTTTTTTCGGTTTGTCAAGCCGCAAGTGCTGCACACAGTTGAGTGCATAAATAATTTAATGTAAACGAATCCCGCCCAGGGGCGTGGGTGCTAGGGGGGGTCGGACATGCAACAGAGTGCATTAAACTGCCCCCCAGCTTCACCACTGGCTTCTCTTTTTTTTGGCCCAACGCCCATGTCTCCGGTTGCATCTGCATCTACAGCTCAGGCGAAATTAAATATGAGAAATTTATGCGACGTTGCCTTTTTGCATTGCAATTAATGCAAGGCAACAAAATGGCGCCACCAACTATCCCGGCAACAAAAACAAAGAAAGGCGCCGCACGCAAAAAAAAACAAAAAAGTGAATAATAATGAAAAGCTGTGGGTGGGTGTTGAACTCCCACCAAGTTGGAATGAAACTTGCAAATGCTCTTTCTCTCTCATGTCTTTAAATAAAAAACAAAAAATGCTACACAGAAAAAGAATTCGATATGAAATAGGGTCAATTTTAGCTGATTTCATATCAATCAATATCAACTTGATATTTTTTCATGTCGTATAAAATACCAAATTAAGTATTTTTGAACAAATAATGTAAATTAAGATAAACATAATCTTTATTCATATCAAAATAATATGAAATATAAAATTGACCAGCACATATCAATCTGATCTTATGTAAATTTTTTTTCTGTGTATTCATCCAAGGGTAAAATAGATATTTAACCTATATTTTTAAAAGTTAGCTAAAAGTTAAATTTTTTATATTTTTAAATTTTTTCAGTGTTTTTGTTGATTTATCTATCAAATTGTTTGGTTTGCCTAATGATCCAAATAATTACTTATTTAAACAGTTCTTTTTTTCCATTTCTACTTTGTAACAAGAAATGGAGTGTGTGGACAGCGATTAATGGATTCACTTGTTTATCGATGTTTTTTATTTAACATGAAAAATGTGGGTTCATTTTGGCTTAATGAAAGCGCATTGATAGTTCAAACATCCATTTATCCTGCTCATGTATGTTTTATGTTTTTTTTTTTTTGGTTTTTAATTTGCAAATCTATAACGATTATTTTAATGCAGTTATTTATGGTAACATTTAAGGTTCGCGCATCCATTTACCACACTTTTGATGGCTCTTTGTAGAAGGGCATTTCCTTTGGGACTCGGTCTGTGCTTAATTTATATTTATTTTATTTTAAATGCATGCTGCATAAATAAAGGCGCAGGCTCACACACACACACACACCGATGCACATTATCTTTCTACCTCTTTGAGCCCCGCGATTTTTCCCGCTTTTCCTCGATTTTTCCTTTTTTCCTTGCGCGTATGTGTGCGTTGCTTTTCCGGCGCCGCATAAATAAACAAACGGTTAAGAATTATCGCGAGGCTCTAGGGGAAAACAGAGAGAGAGAGAGACAGAGATAGGGGGGCGGAAAGAGATAGGGCGTGGCAGCTACTGGGCATTGCCACCCACTTCTCGAGCAATTAATTCATTGTGCCTGGCCAGAAAATATTGTTGAAAAACAATTAAAAATCGCACATTAAAATGGGCAAATTAACAAACCAACACACACGAGACTTTCACACATATATATAGATATTTATAAAGCCTTTAACTCTTAAATTCGTTTTTATTTTCACTCTTTTTGTTGCTATTTTAATGTTCCTTTTTTTCTGCTTTTTTTTATTGCTTTGGCCGCGCAAAAGTTGAAATTAATATTTGTTTGCTTAAAAGTTTCTGCCGCTTTTTCGGCCAGCAGAAAATTTTGATTTATGTAATCCCCCTTCTTCTTCTTCTTCTTCTTCTTTCTCCCCAGGAAAAGTTAGTTTTGCTGAATTATGGCTGCAAAATAGTGGCCACTCGCCCCGTCTCGCTCGCACGCAAATATTGTCGAACGTCCCCCCTTTTTTTTTTGGAACGCCCCTGCCACGCCCACCGCTTCACCTTCTGGCCAGAGGCGTGCTCAAGTGGCGTCGACCTGAACCCAGGTCCAAAAATAGCATCTATTGGTTATCGAGAGAGAGAGCAGCCTAAATTTACACAGGCCACTCGAAAAAAATGTGCAAGATCAAAGGAAATTCGTAGGGGGGAGGGGTGAATGGGGGGGGGGGGGGTTCTATGTGTTTGCTAATGGCAAAGTGGTTACTGGCGAAGTAGAACCCTTTTTGATTAAAAGGGGTTTAGTTTAGGTAATATTTTATTTATTTTATTTTATTATTTAATGGTAATATTTGAATAAATTTGTTGTTGCACACTTTTTGAATACCCACTTTCCTTAATTTTTTTTACCCCAGTTTAAAAACCCTTAGCCTTAAAATATGCATAAATATATTTTTAAAGATATTAAAATTTATTTTAGTATTTGTTCTTTCCAATTGACAATTTCAAGGGATATTTAATATCTTTCCTGTTTCCTTTTTTGTAACCAAAAACCAGCTGTTTTAGCGTGTGAGCACTGTACATCTGCCACTGTTTCAGGCAATTCAAGGCCGAATTTATTTGCACAATAAACATTAAAGGGCGCCAGGAAACCGCCGACCGCCAACCGCCCACCGCCAACCACCCACTTCTCATCCTCTTCGTTTTTGGCCGCAAACATGTTTGGCATATTTGATGGCATTTCCTTTAGGCATGCATGCGTGCCAGCAAACGATTGCAGACATCCTCGACATCCCTGTGTTTTATTTGCTCTCGTTATAATATTTCCACGTTATGTTTGCGCTCCTTTCTCGCTTTTCTCCCCTCCCCATTTCCCATTTCCCCTTTCCCTTTGGCCAGACATGTTGCATACTTTTGTGCGCGGCTGGCGACAGGAAACTGGAGCAGCCGCCTCAAGTGGTCGTCGATGATGCTACCCCTTAAACTACCCACTAAAAAATGGGGGAGAAAAAAGGAAGAACCCAGGATGCGTTTGTGTTTTTTTTTTTTTGGCATGTGTATGCCTTTTGAATTTTTAAATAGGCCACAAGAGAAGATAGAGGGCGCGAGACAGCGGCATTGACAGTTGGGATTCGTTTCTAGTACCCATTGGGTAGATGTTTCAGAGGGTCTATGGGATAAGTCAAGGTCTTAATAAAAAAAATCTATAAAATAAAATTTACATTCTGGTTTTTTGAATATAAGAAATGGTTACTTTAAACATTGTTTATTTAGTAAATAATATATTATTCCGCATGTCAGGATTTTTTAAAAAATCTAATATTTTATAAGAAATATCCCAAATATTATACAAATATTTCTAAAGACTTCCCAAAGGTTTTTTGATAACAAAAATCTATAAAATAAAATTTATATTCTGAATTTTTAGATATAAAAAATGGGTACTTTAAATATTGTTTATTTAGTAAATATTATTCCTAATGTGAAGAATTTTTAAAAAGTATACAATTTTACAAAAAAATAACCCAAATATTTTACAAATATTTCGCAAGACTTCCCAACGGTTTTCAGAGGGCACCATCTTTGTCTAAAAAAAATCTATAAAATAAAATTTATATTCAGAATTTTTAGATATAAGAAATGAGCACTTTAAATTTTGTTCATTTAGTAAATATTAGTTTAAATGTCAATATTTTTTAAAAATATCTAATATTTTATAGAAAATATCCGAAATATTATACAAATACTTCTAGACTTCCCAAAGCTTTTTAGAGGGCACCATCTTTGTCTAGACCCCTCGACTTGGAATTCCTCTTTAGTTTGGTGCCTTCTTTTGGGTTTTTGTGATTTGACTTCAAATCTTTTTTTCGTGCACACTTCAAGGCGAACTCGAGTGGGGCTTTGAAATGCGAAAGTGGTGCAAGTGGGGGCGGAATTTTGACGATTGTCGCCGTCTGTGTCTGCTCGGTAATTGCTGCCATTTGCACGCTTCAGACTTTGCCATATTCTATTCTATATACGTTGTGAAGAACTTAAGCCCGAACGAGTGCTCAAAATGTGTGCATACGTCTATTAACCATCAAACATTGTGGCTGTGTTTTTGAGAGTAATGTTTCTGGTATTTTTCTGGTATTTTATTGGTATTAATTTGTATTTATTTTCCACTTTCTTGATTAAAATTTGCCATGAAGAAACAGACTCATTCATTCGACTGACCTTCAATTGGCGATGGGATTGGATGTAACCGATGATCATGATCGCTATAATCATTTAATTTACGAACTGGAGAAACAACTTATTGTTGTCTAAATTGGCACAAAGTGTTTGCGCTCATTCGGTTTGCACTTGAAAAAGTCAGCGACCCAGAAACCCAGTAACAAGTCGAGTCTCGCCCCCCAACCAAAAAAATTCTCCCACCCACAAAATGCCAGCCAATGTTTAAGCAAATGAGGTCATTATGAGAGCGACAGAGAGGCAGAGGCAACTGGTGAACTGGTGAAATGGCAAATGGCGAATAATGGCAGCAGCCAAGTGGCGACAAAGTAGTTAAAGTTTTTATCTCCCTGAAAAAAACAATAAAATGGCAAATGAAAAGTTGATGAGCATTGAACAAGGCAAGCGGCAAGCGGCAAGTGCAACTGCAACTGCAACATCCATTGCAAGTGCAACATCCATTGCAATTGCCCCTGCAACTGGCAGTTGTTGAGCAACTGGAGTGGCAAACTGCTAAGTGAGTACTTGGCACTTGGATGCACACGCTCCTCCGAAGATCCCGAAAAATAGGGGGAGTATAAAGGGATAATACCAGCACGACAAAAAAAAAAACCAAGGAAAAGAAAAGAAAAGTCGTGGTGACATCCAACGCAGGCACGTTCGCGGAGTTTTGAAAGAAGCAACTGATTTCGGAAGTAATCAGTAATTAAACGGATTTATGGCTGGCTAAGAAAGGAGTTTTTGTTTTCGACACACTGCTCAGAGGAAGAAAATGCCATCTAGTATTTCAGAAACTGGTATATTTAGTATTTATTTAAGTGCTAAGAAATTGTTAAAATTTTATTTACGGTATTTTACCAGAGTAAGACAAATTCTTAATTAATTTTAGGCGTTTAGTTTATTATATAATCAAAGACTAAACTATAAGATTCTCAATGGGTTTTCCCAGGTTCCTGGTTCCCCAAGCAATCCATCATAAGTAGCAGATCAAAATCGTGACTTTTCGTGGCAGACTGCCCGTAGAAAGTTTTTCAATCACTGCGAAGAATGAATCAGGTATCAGGCGAAAAGGACGAAGAAAGCGAAAAATATGAGTGTGCGGGGGGAGGGGGGCAATTCTCTGCGGTGGACAAACGTTTCATATTAAAAAGAAGTTTCCTGCGAAAACAGAAAAACGTCAACAACAAAATGCATTGCGGGGGAAATGCTTGGATATTAAGGGCTCGAAACCGAAAGTTGCCAAAAGAAGAAGGGATGGTGGCTAGGCAAAAAGGTACGCGAAAAAACATCAAAAATTGCATATAGAAGTTGAGCTTATTATGCGCGTAAAACTTTTGGCCGTCTCCGTCATCGCCGCTTGCTTTTAACTTACTTTGCGTATTAAGTAAACTTGGCTGATAAAGTTCCGACCAGGATGGGGAACAAAAAAAATAAATAAAATCCCCGAAGAAAAAAAAAACGAACGAACGGAACCACGCGCAATGTGTGTGACCTCCGAAGAACCGAGAAGAGTCCGTTTTCACTGCTTCTTTTCGTCAAGTCACCTCACTTATAAGTTGTGCAGTGCGAGAAATTCTCGGTGATTTATTAAAAAAATCCAAGACTTTCGGTTATAGTTTACAGTGCAAACAAGTTAGTTTGCTTTTCAAAGCATAGCCCAGTGTAACCAGGCTCCAGCTTGCGTTTCGACTAGCGCAGTGTGACCATGCTACTTGCATACATAATGAAATCTTGGCCAGCGAATCATATAAAATAGAACACTTAAACATTTTCCTCCTTCTTTTCCCCAGCTGGTTAAAAAAAGATATCTTCTTATTTCGTATTTCTTCGTTGCTGCTCTCCTCTGGCGCTTTATTTTGCTTTTAAGTGCTTGAATATGTCTTGTTAAGTAAGCAGTTAGTTTTTTGGGCGCCTGTTGTCCCTGTCCCTGTCCTTGGGAACCACCATCACCTGCCCCCTATCCCCACACCGCCGTGGCATAAAATGTTTCGCAAAGTGTTTCCACCAACCCCTCAAGGCCTACGATTTTTCCTGGCTAGCAAGTTTCAACTCCAGCACCGCCTGCAAGCCAAAAGTTACAGCGTTCACTCTCAATTTTTTTGTTGCTCCTCGCTTTCTTCAACATTTCCTTTTTCCTTTTTTTGTTTTACTATTTTTTTTCTCGAGCCAAAAGTTTTGTTGCCTCTTATTTATTTTTCTTTTCTTGGTTGGCCCCTTTCTGGTTGTGCTGTTCCCTTTTTTTTACTTTTCATTTGCGGCGCTAGAAACTTTAAACAAACCCGAAAAGTCAGCTTGGTTAGGGGCCAAATGGGAGGATAGTTAGCGAAAGGCAAGAGGGCAAAGTAACGAGAGATGAGTCGGCATTCCCTGACATAAGTAAGCCTAAGAGTTTTTCCCCCAGAATCTTCCGGATTAGAGATGGCAATTCAGGGGGGAGCTGGGAGCTACGAAGAAAAACAAGAAGGGCTGACTTTCGATAAGTTCGAAACGGTAAAAGCAAGTGGTTAACCGGTTTCATGTTGGCAGGGATTTGTAGAAGGATTTAAAGCAACTTCAGGGATCAAGAAGTAATCCCCGACAGGCCGAGTAAGTTCACAGTGAAACTAATTGATGTGCAGGCATTTGAACTGCTACAAATCGTTCATTTTTATCGATAATTTCGATGAATATGGTTTCGAATTATTTAACTCAACCGATAAGTTATTTTTCCTGACTAAAAACTTCATATTATGCTATTCTTCTCGGCACTTCTTTCATTCGCGAAATCAATGCACGTAAAGTGAGCAATTAAAGACCAATATGAAAAGAGATTCAGGCAATCGTTATCGATGGCCCTTGACCAAGTGTTCTTCTCGCCTTTTCGCTCGCTCCCTATATTATTTTCCCTCTATTTTCCTCGCGTTTTCCCTTTGACTCTTGCGCTATTGCCTTTTCCTCTGTGGCGCCGAACAAAAGTTCAATTGCATAAATTAACCAAAAGCACACTCACATATATACATTTCACATTCCACATTCCACGTTCTGCTGCCACCAGCCGCACAGCATTTGCTTCTTCTCCATTATTGATGCATTCAATGACAATTCGTAGGATCTATGGGGAGATTGGATGGATGGGAATGGGAATGGTAGTGGAAGTGGGAAGTGGAAAGGGTTGAGGGGTTTCGCTCGCCAGTGAACTCATTAAAATGCCATTTAATTAATCATCGCAGAGACGTTGGCAGCGAAGCCAACCAAATGCTATAATTCAACGCTCTCCTCTAATTGTTATTGGGGCTCCAAGGGGGTAGGGGGTATGGGGGGTTTATATCGTGCATGGGTGGCTGCGCCCGTGGTCGATTGATTCATTCTCTGGTCTGCTTGTCTGTTTGTCCGCCTGTCCGCTTGTCCGCCTGTCCGCTTGTCCGTTTGTCCGTTTGTCCGCTTGTCCGTTTGTCCGCTTGTCCGCCTGTCCGCTCATTAAACATTGCCCATTGCAGCTGCAGCATCATCAGCATTATTATCATCAACGCTGCATATCATCATCCTCATCAAACGGGGCTTATCATCGACATAAATATACTGGCTGCCCCCATCAACAGTTACTCGGTTGTCGCTCCTTGGAGATGCATTATACATATATTTTTTTTATCTCTTAACCCAGAAACTCTCATCTCTGGCACTGGGATTAATATCTGGGTCCCCAGCTATCCCTATCTTCCCTAGCTTCTTAAACCTTCTATACATTTTGCGGACATTGGGTCGCGGACGTGGACATTTCCAATTAGCTGAGCAAGTTTCTGCTCAATTGACTCTCGTCAAAGTGCACAGTGAGAAAAATTTAAAAGAATGTAAGAAAAAAAAATATTTATAAATCCAAAATTCGTAATTTATAAAAATAATACATACTCAAAATAGAAATGAGCCTAGTCCGTTTTGTCATTTATTTTTCTCAGTGCACTCTGTAGGCTTTGCACTGGCCAGTTGGAGCGTCCGAGAGATGAAGCGAGCCATCAATCAGGTTATCAATCAAATCCTTTCCCTTTCCCATTCCCATTCCCCCCCGACCTGATGATCGATTTGTACTAGACGATTTCTGGGCTACCTGCCCACTATCCGCTATCCACTACCCCGCCCCCCTTTTCCGGACAGCTGGACTTTCCCCGGGGGAGTGGCTTTCGTCTCTCTAGCTGCAAATTATGCAGCCCGACGGGGCCATCGATCAAAAATCCGTATGCAGGAGCAGCTGGGCCGGATTCCTATCTGCGGCTCATATTTTTTGCAGTCATCAATTTGGTCTTTGATTTGCCTCGCTTCTCGCTTCTCTCTTACTTCTTCTTTTCATTTTCATTTTCATTTTTTGTTTGGCCGGTTTTAATTCTTGGCTGCAACGTTTGCATTTGGGATTTTAGGCCTCGAAAAAAGGGGGCGGTCAATAGTTGGTATACGCTCAATTGAGCCACTATGATGGATGGTTGGATTTGGGTGGTGGATTTGGCTATATGTGTGCATAGGTATATTGCCGGGGCCAGAAGTCGGCTAAATATGACAGATGAGCCGTGCACGCCTGATTTCGATTCTCGCTCTCGTGTGTCAATTTGCATTCAATCGGAAATTCAAATTGACTTAAAGCGGCGGCAAAGGTTTGCCCAGAGTCAATATTGCCTATATTATTAATGTGATAATAGATCGCACTCAACGGACATCCCTTAAATGAGGGAACAAAAAGAATATGTGAAAAAAAAATTGATAAAAGATCAGATTGATATGTGCTGGTCAATTTTATATTATTCATATAATTTTGATATGAATAAAGATTATGTTAATATTATTTTACATTATTTGTTCAAAAAATACTAAATTTGGTATTTTATATGATATGATTAAATATCATGTTGATATGTTTGTATCATAAATTTGACATAAATCATATCCGCTTTTTATTAATATGAAATAAGGTAGAAATTAACCTATTTCATATTGAATTTTTTCTCTGTGTAGATATTCCTTTTTGGGTTTTCATTTGTCCCTTTTAAATTGAATTTAAATTTTGTAATCGAATAAACCATAAATGCACTTTATTTACCATTTTAATCGGCCAATAAATCCATTCCTACACAAAACAGAGCATAAATGCTTTCAATTCCCACTGATTTCGAATTCAAATTCAGATTAATGAAAGCGATTCGTTTGATTGATTCAACCGAGGTGGTATTCGTATTCCCGGGGCCCCCATTTCATTGGCTTATCAGCTCGCTGGATGGTCAATAAAAAGGCGAAATCGACGACCATCAACAGCCAAATGGCCAAAACAATGAGCGGGGACATTGTAAGCATTAACATTAATGTCTTTTCATTTGCATTGACAAAGTTGCAGCCGGCTAGAAAATGGGGATGCTGAATGGGGTTAAGTGTTTCCAACTACAGAGACGAAACAAGAAATGATAAAAAGAAACAAAAACACTGAAATGGAGTGTAATAAAAGCGATTTTCTTACTGTCTCCGGGGGTATATTCTCAATTGCTCGGAATATACTATATTGTGTATATAAAGCGTTTATATTCTCGGTCTTTGGGTCTATGACTTTCCCTGCCTCTTTTCCCACAGAGCTAAATTAACACCATCACACAAACTAATTGACTTCAATTAAAACAAATAATGCCAGTGCAGACTGCAATAGTTGAATGCTCAACGTTCAATGCTAGATGTTGAATGGCATCCGAACTGAAACGAGTAAATATTTCTGTTCTATTTACGCACACCCTGTAATTTACTAGGTTACGGGGTATATTTGTTAACGGGATAACAATTTAATAAAAATATTACAATTATCCCAAAAAAGGATATAATAAGTGATATTATTTTAATTTAAATAGTTGAATGAAATTGTTGAATGCTTCAATTTATGCACACCCTGTAATGGTCTAGGTTACGGGGTATATGTGTTAACACGATCACACTTTAATAGTGATATTTAAGGTACCTAATTATATATAAATATCCCAAAGAAGGCTAAATTAAGTGATATTATTATAATTTAAGTTAATAAGTTGAATGCACAAAAAAATTTGATTGTGAAAATTGTCCAATGAAGATAGTTACGTAACTATAAAAATAGTTATGTGTATTTTGTTTTTGCTTTGGGTTTGTTGTTGTGAAAGTAACTATTTAATTGGTAGAATTGACCATTTTTGTGGTTGGGTACTGTTTGACAATTATAACAGTTGATTTTACCAAGTTTTTTTTATGTGTAGATGTTGAATGGCATCCGAATCGAAACGAGTAAATATTTCTGTTCTATTTATGGGGCATATTTGTTAACATTCAATTTAATTTAATTTAATATTATTGTTTAAGGTAATTTTTAAAAATATAAAAAATTTCCCAAACCCGGAAAATATATTTTAATTTAATTTAAAATATTCTATTCCCCTCTGCAGTCGAAGCTCTCTTCACTTTTTGCTGCGAACTCGTAAAAATGTAAACATGTAAACAAAAACTTTTTACCCCATTCCTTAGTTTATTGAACAATGGAAATCAGGAGTACAGATGGTTGGAGATATAGAAACAAACAGTTCATTTGAAATTCATTTAATTTGGTGGCATAAGTTAATATATTTATGTGCATGTATATGCAGTAAATGTATCTAAATGCAGGCCACAAATCATGTAAAACCTCTCCGGGATCTATGGCGATTACACAGGAAGAGATCGAGAGCGAAAGTTGTGGGAATTCAATTGTCGATTATAATTAACAATTTCATGTGGTTTTCTTGCGCCCACTCGTTTCGATTTTGTGTGCGGAAATTGAAAAGTTAATCAACATTGAACATTGAAATGGAAAATTAGTTCAAGTCGGTAATGCCATTTGCTTGATAGTTGCAGTTGACAAATTTACATGTCTAAATGCGAAACGAACAGTATAATCGATTGAATACCATTTGTAGGGAAATAGTTTGTTTAATTGAATCGCAAATTGAAATTGATTGAGTAATAGAGGGGCATCATGATGAATATTGCAGGGAAAGTAAATTGTGAAGAAATATGTGATTGTTGGAAATAGTTGAGAATAGCAATTGCTGATTGCTTCATTGATTGACTGAGTTAAGGATATCAGTCTTGTTTGTTTCAATAAATACTTGTACATTTTGTAATGATAGTTGGAAAGAATTTCTGCGGTGTTAAATGTATAAAATACCTTCAAGCCAAAATTCTAGAATATTCGCTTACTATTGAAGGGCGGTGGTGACCCCGACTGTTGCGGTTCTGTGTTGCTTTTTCTGTGGACCGTGTGGGCGCATTAAATATTTAATTAAATTCGGCCAAAAAGCCACAGCAAGCGTCTAAGAAAGTAACCAAATGAAATGCCTTTTGCGGCTGCCATTGAAACGAAATGAAATGAGCGGGCGACTTGGAGACCCCGACGTCTGGAACTGGAACTCCGACATGGAGACCCCGATCCCGACCACGACATTCGACCCCGAACTCTCGAGAAGCAGCACTTGAAAATGCCACTGACAACCAAAGGAAATTTATAGCAAAAATTTATGTACTCATTGTTGCTGCCGCTGCTGTTGCTGCTGTTGTTGCTTCTGTGGCAGTTGCAGTTTGCCGCTATTGCGTCTGATGTTGCTGCCGTTTGGCGGGTTGTGTGGGAACGACAGCCGCCGCATTTTGCAGGGCGTTTCAAAGGGGCAGAGTCTACGCAAAATATTTGCATGCTGTTTATACTTTTATTGCAAATATCTCATTCGCCAGCCAGCTCGCTCTGGCTCCCCTTTCGCCTCCTGACAGCAGCCCCCAAACAGACATGTGTCAAAGTTGGGGCCACTGGCTGCTGTCCGAGGGCCATTATTACACTGGGAATAAACAGCAGTGACATGTGGCTAAGGGGAAAAAAGTTATGAAAATAAGCATGCACAGAAACAAAAATCGATATGAAATATGGTCAATTCTACCTTATTTCATATGAATAAAAAGTAAACATTTCAAATTGATATTTTATCATATCATATAAAATACCGAATTTAGTATTTTTTGAACCAATAATGTAAAGTAAGATAAACATAATCTTTAGTCATATCAAAATAACCAGCACATATCAATTTGATCTTTTGTAAATTTTTGTTCTGTGTGCATTTAATAACCACAATATTAAACTTAAATTGGGAACTAATTGATTTACCATATTTATTATATTTTAAAATCCTCATATATTCTTAATAAAAATCATATAATGTTTTCCCCCAATTTTTCAGCCCTTCACCCTTTCACATCTTTACTTTGAAAAACTACTTTTCCCAGTGGATACGGCTGCACATATATATATTTCCATGTTTTTAAACGTTGCCCCGCTCCGAGGCTCATAAATCACTTGGCAAAATGTGCTGCGTCTGGCCGGGGATTCGGATGCGGATTCGGAGGATTCGGGGGTCTGGATGGGTCTCCACAGCAGTTCCATCTGCAGAGCAGCCCCAACTCCGATCCTTGGCAGCTAATTCCGCCCGATGCCTTTGCACCGAAGCATGGAAAAGGAGGAGGGACTTTCGGTTATGCCTCATTTAAATGCGGCAACTCTGACACTTTTCCCTTTTTCCATCCAAAAAAGCCCAAAAAGAAGAAAGAGAACTTTAATTGTAATAAATTTGCCACATACTTGCGTGCGACGGTCTGAAGTTTTACCTCCCCAGTGTAATGAAATGCTAAACAGACAACAGACACTTGTTGCCGCCCCCTCTTTAGCTTTTCGGGTTGTGGCACGCCCATGGAAAAGGGGAATATTCATACTAGTGAAAATACAGGACAAGACAGTTTTATGACTGTCGGAATATGGAGTCAACAATTGGGTCTTCAACTTGATGGAAGGCAGTCATAATTGAAGCCAAATTGACAAACAATTGGGTTCTACATGGGCAATGGAAATGGATTATGGGGAAAAAAGTCGAAATATTTAATTGCTTCTAATTGAAATGTTGAAATAAATACGGCAATCGAAAATTTACAAGCTATACACCGATTTTAAATAGCACTTTACCGAAAGACAATTGCCCGGTTTAAGTATTTAATTAAACTCATTGAGACGTGAGTTGAACAGATTTATGCCAGCAGACAAGAGAGTGGACCAAAATCCATGGTTAATTTTCCTAATCGGCTTATGGTCCTGGCTTAATTAATTATTTGCTGCCATTCACGAGCACAATGTGCCCGCTCGCCATTCAGAAATTCACTCTATTGATTGTCTTTATCGCCGAGCAGCAGGTTAAATGGATTGATTCGAAGGATGGATGATGGAGGTACTCGGGCTCCTCCTGCTCCTCCGATTCTCCACTACTCTAGCTACCAGTTTCCCAGCTCTCGAGTGAGCTGCCTTTCAATTGGGCGATTGAATAGCGCAGATAGCTGGCATTTGAGCCATTGAAGCCATAAGCAGCACATTATGCCGCACCTCTTATCATCGCTGGAAAATCTCGCACTCACTGGGAGTCCATTAATTGGGCCACACACACACACACACACACGTAGGTCGGAAAAGCGGAAAAGCAGGAAAATGTCTCATACGAAAGCTTCCATCTGAATGCAGACGCTGCATGGCTTAATGGCATAAGCGCAGCAACCAAAGTGCTACTTAAGACGCCTCTGGATTCCTTTCGCCCTCCCCCGCTTACTAGATGCATAGATAACTCCCGGATAGCTCCTCCTGTCAATCCGGGCATTGAGTGAAAAGGATTTGCCACCGTGAACCGACAGATACTACGTCTATCTCCTCCCTCCTCCACCGAATTCCCACTCTGACTTCGACGTGCCGGCGTCAATTGAGGAAACAAAGTGGGAGAGACCCGAGGAAGTCCCCTGTCTTGACATCCTCCCCTCCGAGGAACAGGACCCAGAACCACGTGTGTGTTCTCCAGAAAGCAGGATGCTGCACTGCGAGAAAAGCAAACGCTCATACCAGTGATACCTTCTATTCCAGGCCATTCAAATATCGTTTCGATAAACATCACTACTTTGTATCGATATTTTACATTAAGGTCCCAATTCCGCCTTACTCAGAAACTACTTTCAAATATTGTTTTTGTAAGATATTTGAAAATTCAATAAAACGATTAACTAATTCATATTTTCCTTTTCGATATTTATCGATCACCTTTTAGAGCAAAGACTAAAATTAGAAACTATTTTCGAAATGTAAATATTAAGATATCTGATCAATAAAATCATAATTTCCTTTTCGATATTTATCGATAACTTTTTTTCCCCAGTGCACTGACACTGCTTATCCTGCTCATGCATCGCCACTCTTGTGTTTCATTTTTTCCCTTTCGCCCAGCTCGACACACTCGCTTCTTTTCAATCTTTTCTTTCAGCTCCCTGCTTGTATTTCATCAACAGTGCCTGCATAAATTCGCACTGCATTCATTCCGGTTCTTCCCCAGCTTTTCCAGCTCTTTTCCGCCCCTTTCGATAAGGATGTGCTCTGATGTGCTGTGAGTGCCCCATGCAGCGTGTGGCGCTATTAACACTTTTGTCATTATCGGGCAATGGGCTGCTGCTGCTGCTGCTGGTGATGCTGCTGCAGTAGCAGCTTTCAGGATCTGCAGTCTCATTCGTGGAGTGGGAAGGGGAAACACACCATCACCATCACCATGCAATGCCATACCATACCATACCATCCCCCGCTTAAACGTTGCGTTACGGTTAATGTTACTCAGGTGAGAGGTGCGGAAAACGGAAGTCTGAACTTCCGTTTGTCGCTTTTCGTTTCTGCGCTCCCCCACGATGATGAAGCCATTCGATATAAATGCTGGTGGCCAGCCCTTCAGGATCTCGGGATCCGCACCAGAAAATCCCCACCTCCCCTAAAAACACCCAACCCATTTGGCATTCATGTGCTCCTCTGGACGTGGCATGCGTATTCAAGTGTAAGCGAGTTGAAGTGTCATTCGGAATTTGGAGCACGGTTTTCCCCGACTGGATTCGGGGCGAAGGGTTTTGGGGATTGGTCCTCTGATTAGGGTTGCTGCACTGCCTCACAATGGCCATGGAATGTGACATGACGTGTACAAGTGCTGCCATCCCAACGGAAGTAGCGCGCACAGATACTTTTCAAAGGGAGCGGAGATACCAATGGAAAATTTAGGTTACTTCACAAGGGCCAAAGAATATCGAGTCCTGGAGTTGAGAACAAAAAACGCTTACGCTGACGAGGATTCGATTATTTGAGTGGCAATTTAATAGCATTTAGTGCAAATGGGGCGAATTAAATTAGGTGTAAACGCTAATCGCCAATTAGGGCTGTCTATCGTTTATCGTAATAATCAGAAGGATTTTAAATTTATTTTAAATTTTTAAAAATAAATTATCGAAATAATCAAATTCTTATTTTGTAAGCAATCTAGATTTTCCATTTGTACTGACATATAACAACTGAAAAAGTGTTAAATATGATAATTGAACTCAACGACTCCCCGAGCATTTCCCACTTATCGATAACATATTCAAATCAGGCCAAACAAAAGCCTGCAATCTGCATCTGTTTGCCAACCACTGGCGATATTCAGATGCATATCGATATCCGATATACATACAAATGACCACTTCCGCGTACGCAGGGAAAATAAGTGAGAGTGAGCCAAATGAATTATTTATCGATTGTCTCTGCCCACCGCACTCTTCCGCTCCCGCTTAATTTCGTATGTAATCGGATTCTGGGCACGGCCATCGGACTTAAGACCCCCAAAAGCAGAAAGAGAACCGTTCACGCACAATCGATAATTCATATGCATGGCGTTCCTGCTCTTCGCTCTGAATCTGGTTTCTCAAATAGCTCAACAGTGGGAGAAAAAACTATTTATGGACTCCCTTCAAAAGGTGTAAATAATAAATTGATCTTTATTTATAACATGGAGAAATGTGAACAAAATGATTGACAATCGTTTATCGCAATAATCGGTTTTAAGAGTTCAAGTAAAATCGGTGAATATTTTTCGTATTTTTTTTTTTTTAGTGTATTCTCTGGGGACTCTTCCACAACATTTCCAACATACTGTAATTCATTTTTGACTTTTTTACGTGCGGAATTATCTGCGCTTAAGATTTATGCAGCAAAATTGTGTGTCAATTTACTTCGTCGATTTCTCATGGACCTGCTGCTGCGCCGCCTTGCGTGCCATTTTCCCCTCAGTTTCCTCCCGATTTCCCCCGATTTTCCCCGCCTTCCCTCACCGTCCCGCCCACACATGCAAAGTAGGGATGGGAAATTGCCGGCGTCGTTGTCGCAGCGGCTCAATGATGTGGAAAATGTGAATTTATATGTGAACAGCAACGAGTACGCGGCGGCATAAGTAATAAAAAAAATATATGGGGCAGGGGAAATCGACAGGAGTTCGCCCTGGTATCCTTGTCATTGATGCCAGTAAAGATAATTTTAACGATGTCGATAAACTTCAATTTCCATTGGCAGCCAAGGAGAATTCTCGGACCGGCCATTTATGAGGAACTTTTTCGTTTTCCTCAGCCTTTCTCATTTTTTCTGGCCATTTTTCATCATTCTTCGAATGGCATTTAACTGTGTAACAGTGCAACACATTGGGTAAAAATGCGAGGACAAGAGCGATGACGGGCAAAGGAGGTGTCACACCATTCTGATTGAGTCCCCGGGCGGTCCAGTCAGCGATTCGATAATAATAATTCCTTATTGCCTGGCCCACCGATTGGCAATTGGATTATTACGGGCATGACTGCGGTTGTCGCAGGACAAGGAGTACTTCTCCGATTGAAAGCCCTGCGATCCTTAATCTCTGGTGCTCTTAACTTGAGTGTAAGCTGCCCTCTACACAGAGAATATAAATGTGGGTTTCTTATGTAAACAGATAAAAACACAAAGGTTTTTCCAAAACGTATCGATTAAATCGATTTAATCGATAAATAATAAACTGAAATCGAATTAGCACAAAGTATAAACATCACTTCATATTGGTTACAAATGCTTTGCCTACTGACACAAATTGAAACCTTTGAACATTTTGGCATTTTTGCATAACACTTTGAATCCGTTTGCAAAAAGGGGGATTTTCTCAATTATTTTCCTTTTTCCGCACTTCCATTTTCGGCTTATCAATTGCATGCGAATTCAAAACGACAGTGGCAATTAAAAGTGAACCCAGTCGAGCTATGAAAAATCACGGCCAACAATTCGTTGGTGGTTTGCAATCAAATCAGATTCCACTTTGACCAGGACTCTGTAGAAAGGACGACAGAATAAAAACAACAAAAATCAAAAGAGGACTTCAACATTCCGTAGTTATTTAATGGGTGCCGTTTGCATTGTCGTATTCAATTCATAACCACGTTTCAATTGGAATATGCATTTGTACATGAAAGCGTAAATGCACTGTTAAAAAAAAACTTTGATTTTTATCAGAAAATAATAGCTTAACTAATGTATTTACCATTCCATTGATTTGGATAGCAATAGATATTTTTGTAGTACTCGGATTGAAATATTGATGTATTAAGAAATTAAGTATTTAGAACCGTTTAGTTTTCTGTTTCAGTGCTTAATGCCTATATGCTGAATGCACGTTTATCTGCCCACATATCTGTAAGCCTGTTGGCTATTTGCGATTTTTTTTTATACGCACCACTTTTTGCGGTTAAATGATTTTTATTTCAATTTCAGAAAAAAATCAAAAAAGAAGAAAAAAAAAGAAGCAACGGTGAAAATTGAAGGATCGCGGATTGCAAAGAGGACACCGGAGTCAATGGCAGGGGAAGAAGTCCGATGATGATGCCGACAATATTTTCAATAGCCTTTCCCACCGATTCATTTCATTTTGATTTTATTATTTAGACTGACTCTCTGCTCCTCTATTTTTGTTTACCCATCCCATATCTCTGCCTCCTGCACCTCCTTTTATTTCTCTGCATTGCACATTTTTCATGTCACTAAAAAGGTTTCCTCGCTTCTCGTTTCCCCCTTCAACCGAAATGCCATCGCATGGCTCGTCTGCTTCTGGATAACAATTTACCCTATTTTCTGGATTTTTCATTTGCAATAACTTGGGACCTTTCGCTTTGGCATTGTTCCCAGTAATTGGTGAATTGATTTTGAGGAAAATCAATTGAAAGCCTCAAAAAAATTATATTTTTTGTTTTTTATTAACACAACACTATTGTTGCCTATTCATTGGTTTTACATATTATTTTAGGAATTAATGTGATTTTTTTTAGATTTTTATGTCAATTCGTTCTGGGTGATTTTTGCTACTGACCGTTTTTTTAAGGTAGCCTTTTATATTGGTTATAGATATATAAATATTTAACTCTCTTTTTAAAGTTATCTTTAAATAAAAAGTCGCTCAAGTTGATGTGTGCTTTGCAGAATATTCTGAAAGTATTTTGATTTCTTATATTTATAAACCCCCTATGCATTAATGCATGTGATTGCAGAAAAGCCAAGGCATCTGCGAACTGGGGTAGGGTATTTTCGCTTATACTCCCCCTTATTTTTTTTTTGCTGGTTGAATCTAACAGCATATAAATATTGGATATATTGAAAAAGCAGAGAAAACGGCCAGAGAAAAATAAAAGAAAAACAATGTGTATGGAAAAACATATTCCCATATATGCGCTCGTATCTGTCTGCTTCAGTTCGAGGGGGCAGGGGCAGGGGCAGGGGCGGTGGTGACCCCCCTTTATGGCTCCCTCATCGCCACCGGCTGCCATTTAATAGCATGTGTCAAGTGCATTGAAAAAGTCTATTTACGTTGCAATTGCAACTGTGGCAGTGCCACTGTCAGTGGCAGGCACCAGGCACCACCCCCCGAAAATCCCCCCTGCCACGCCCCTGGCAACACTTTGCACTACCCATCCACCGATCCCCCAACCCTTTTCTCTATGCACGCCCAGCCATTCCGATTTCTGTTGATGATTTTGTATTTTTAGGATTTGTAGCCAGTGAAAATAGTTGCAAAAAAAAAAATAAAACCGAATGAAATATAGATAGCCAAAAAACAAAGGAGCTAAAAAACAAAAACGCGAAAAAAATTAAATTTGATGGGAAAAATATTGTTTTTGCGGTTTGGCGAAAAATCATTTTATTTCGACGTGAAGGGAAATTTGTGGTCAAAGTGAAATTTTATATTTCATAAACAATAGGTAGCTGCAGCAGCGATTGCAGGTGGCAGTTGGCAGGGTTGCTTGCATGGGTTTTATCGATAATCGGACAGGATTGCCAGGCACGCATATGAATAATGGCACTCAATCCCCTTTGCTCTCTGGCTCAAAACATTTCGCAGTCCATTTTCCAAGAAGGCTAAAGTGGAGAAATATGGGGGCTAAGTAGGTGCCGGCAAATTTCTGCAGCTGGCAGCAATTTTGCACTCAAGTGAGTTTTCTTTTCCCTCCCCCCAAACCAAGTGTGTTTACGAAATATTAAATTGAAAATCAATTAATTATACGAACTATGAGAACTTTTTCCTCTTCATTTTCATTTTCATTTTCATTTTCTCAAGTGGAAAAGTCAAGCGGTTGCCAGCACGTACCTGCCAGAAAAGAAAAAGAGAGAAAAAGAATTGGTTAAATCAATGATTAATCGAGTAAAAGTTATCGAAATCAAAATGAAAGCAAACGCAAACGCACAAAAAGCTGATGATGATGATGATGTCATCGGCAAATGGCGAAATGGCAAGGACGAACTTTCACTTTCGCCCCCTAATGTATGCTGTGATTTCGTTTTCGTTCTCGTCCTCCCTCTTTTTCGGCTGCCAGTAATTGACAGTCGTGATTCAGATGCAGTCGGGAGATAAAAACTTTGCGCGCATCCCATTTCCACCACGAAAAACAATCAAGACATAAAAGTCACCCAAAAACCCAAGAACCCAAAAACACCACCCACCCAGCAAACACACATACTCCACTCCACTACACTCTACCCCTAGTTTTCGGCAAGAACAATGTTCGTTATGAAAATTGAAAATTTATAGCCAAAAACCAAGAATGGAAAGTTGCCTTGTGCTGTCACATTTTCCCCATAATGTAACTGAAATTAAATTGTATTAAGGCAAAGTTTGCACTGCGCTTTCTTTCCTTTTTATGGCCCACTTAATGTTGGCACATTTTAGGGCTTAATGATGAGATCATATCTTTGGCAGTGATTCTGAAATTTAATTTGTATTGATTTAGGTTAAATTGTAGGCTTAAAAATCTCAATCTTTACCCAAAAAAAATCATTGATATGAAATGTAGATCGGTTTTACATTATGTAAAATGCTCGATATGCTCGAAATGAGTATTTCATGTTAAAACGATATGCGTATTGCATAACCAGAAATTTACATGCGCATATCGATTTTACGGGGACATGTTTTTCTGATCTAAATACATTAAAAATTGGGAAAATACCACCTATTTAATATCGTATGATCTACATTTGGGGTCACAACGATTTGAACTGCTTATGAATTCAGGCTTATTCAGTTCAACGAGACGTCAACGCCATTTGCTCGCTTCCCTCTCATTGATTCGAGATGCCGATGCGGAACTTGCCACTTGCAACACTGCAATGCCTCCTTCCGGTTCCTTGTGAGTCCCTCTGAAGGACCCCCCTATACTTTCCATTGAGCTCTCTGTGTATCGACCCCTCTTGGTCGCCACTAAATGGGTCAACTTGTCTACTTTTGGCCGAACACACACAGAACGGCCAATTGTCACTGCGTTTGGGAACAGTTTTGTGGCCAGAAGCTCTTTTTGACGCCACTTTGGAGCCCACTTTACGCCTGCCTTTGCCCTGTTTTTTGGCCCCAGCTAAAAATGCACTCGAAAATTATTTTTACTATATAATTTGCATGGTATATTAAGTACTGGAAATGTTAAGATGTGAACAACAAAGTTTAAGGGCTTTAAAAGGTATATTTTCATAGGGATTTAAAAACCTGTATTTAAAAATTGATTTCTTAGGGTTTACTTTTTAATATTTCAACGATTTCTTGCATTCTTCCAGTGTGCAAATATCCAAGAACAAATATATATATATATATATATATATATATATATATATATCTCGTTTAGATAGTTCCTTTCTTTCTGCTGACTTTGCATGTCAACTGACTGCAGCAGCTGAGGCTGCTCCTCCACTTGATTTTCCCCCAACAGCAGCGGAGGAAAAGTCGGCAGCGCGTTTTAAGCGGAGCAATCAACTTGTCCGGAAAAACAGACAGACAGACGGACGGACAGACAGAAGGACCTACGGAGGAGGCCTTGACATTCAGGAAGCGACTCAATTATTTTCGGGGAATCCTCCTCTCTTTGCTGGCGGAAGATTAAACTTAAATAATCAGCAGAAAAAGTTTTGGAGTCGTTGTTGCCAATTCTTTTTGCTTTTTTTTTTTTAGCAGCAGCTCAACGTTTTCCACAAAAGAAGCCAAACGAGCTTTTAATTAGCCAACGAAGAAGAAGAAGAAGAAGCCTTCGATGTGCTAATCAACTTGGGGGCTATGCAAAAAGAACTACAGAGATTAGGATTTAATGAGATGAGACCACAAAAGAAATCCATCAGAATGGAGAAAAGCGGAAAACCTCAAGACACAACTGTACAAGGCAGGTTGATTTTACACTTTAGAGATGGGCACGTGATTTTGACGTGCGTGACTGTACTTTCTTATACAGACAAAAAAAGCAAGTCTCCGTAAAATCGATATGCGCATGTAAATTTCTGGTTATGCAATACGCATATCGTTTTAACATGAAATACTCATTTCGAACATATTAAAGGTGCCGCATATCAAGTTAAAATTGATATTACATAATGTAAAATCGTAGATGATTACCTTCTCTGCATACAAAATACTCACAAAAAGAACTGATCCATATTTAAGCAGAAAGTTCTGGTGGCAGCTGCTCGTCATCGTCACAGAATTGAAGTCAATTGATGAGGTTGCCGCTGCAAGTTGCATGTTGCACGTTGCATATTGCAGCGTCCCTTTCCCCTTTTATGTCAACTAAACAACAATGCCAGCGAAAGAGACAGCCGAACAAATGAACATATGAACCTACTCCCTGCTAAAAAGAAGAAAAAACGATATAAAGACCAAAATCTCCCCATCCACAAGTCTTCGGATGTCACTTTGTCGGCACGTCTTTGAAGCAGGTTGTGCCTCCCCCTATTTTCTCGAACTCTGCGACTGCCTCAAGTGGGTGAAAGAAGTTTAATTAGGCGCCCAAGTTGAAAGGGAGGCGGAAAAAGTGAAGGGAAAAGTTCAAGAAACCAGCAAAAAATGAAGTCATTGAATCAACAGACAAATGAGCCTATCGATACGGTAAAATAAAACTATCTGTAAATATAGTTTCTTTCTAATCGAAACCAGTATAATATTATAAAATGTTTTAAAATTCCTGAAACGAATATAAAAGCATTTCCCCAACATAAACATGTCAAATCTAATTTAAGCCAAAGCTTTTAGATCCCAAATTATTAACACGAATCATAAATGATTTTATACCTGGGAACATTTATGGAGTAAAAAGAAAAAATACGTTTTTATATCAAGTATCCCACTAATGATCAAAATTTCGAGTCTGGTCCATTAGTTTCGGCCAATTAGAAAACAGTGACCGCAAATGCAAAGCCAAAAATTTTACTGATTACAAAGTTGGAAATGAACATGAGATCGGATTACCAGTTTGAAGCTTTGCTTTTGTTTTGCCAAAATGCAATGGAAAATGAAACATTTGTGAATTAATTATGCATCCAGACTGGGACGCAAATTAGGCGAGTCCCCGAGTGGCAGCAACATCAGCAGATCTAATTGAGTTTTGAATTACCCCAAAAAGGGATTTCGGTCGGTTTTGAGTTGGTTCCAACTTTTGCGTCCCCAGTTTTCCAGTATTGTTGGCCATATTTGCCCACACACACATGTACACACACACATCACTCACATTTCAGGGCAAAAGTTTCCATGAAACTCGAATGGACTCGAATCGTATTATTTTAATAATGCCCTGACAGTTTGCCAAACTGTCAGCGGAAACCGGAAGCTGCAACTGCCAGAGTTGCCACACCTAACTGGGCCGCAGAAATGGCTCGCAGCGAAAAGCCAGCGAACCCAAACTACTGGGGGCGTTATAAAGGAACGTTTACAAAGTCAGTGATTAAACTATTTATGACAGCTTTTTAAATGGCCCCTGGTTCGCGTCATTTCCACTCTCAGTGCGACCATAAAAGTTGTGCCCGCTGCCAGGGTTGCCAGCGCGGTCAGCGAAACTTGCAGCAGCAACAAAAACCCACAAATAGCAATAAACATTTTCTGGCTGGCAAGGAAATTAAGAAAATGAGCTCGAAATGGGGCAACAAAATAAAGGAATAATAGGGAAACATAACAGGATGGCAAACTAAAAAAAGAAGTCAGCAGTTGGCAACACTGTTGCTGTTGCTGCTGCTGCTGTTGCTGTTGCTGCCACGCCCCCAAAGGCCCCTAAAATGCCTTCACGTCTCAGACACATTGTTGCCCTTTTTTCGCTGCGCTTTCGCTTTGGGAGCATCTGATTTTGATTTTGATTTCGAGGCCCTTTTCCCGCCATTGTTGTCGAGTACAGTTGTGCTCGGAAACTGCAGTTCATAAATGAAAGGGGATGTTATATTAAGAATGTATTAGAAAATTTAAAACAATATATGAAATACAAATATCACTTCTCAAATATTATTTGGAATTTTCCGAAGAAAATTTTCAAATAGCTGCGCTGTGGTAAATTCCTCGCACCAGTGTTGCCATCATTTTCAGATACCATGTGTTCCTACTCGGAATACCCAAAGGTGCTATTAATATCTGTTGAGCTTAATGCGAGACCTAAATGTGCCATTAGCACGGAAACCCCAGGCCAGGTACCCCGTTTTCCGTTCAGTGTAGTCGCGTGTGTGGCATTTTGCTGACATCAAGTTGCGTGACTCGGCGGTGAGCAATCGATGTTGGGATGTTGCAGGTTGCTCGCCAGCAGCAACATGCAACATCGACTTTGTGTGTGTGTGTGTGTGCCCATTCTTTTGTTCGAGAGTTTGTAACCGTTTTCTATTTTCTTTTTGTTTTTTTTTATTATTATTTTTCTACTACATAATTATTACAAATTGACCTCGTGCCGAAAATTGAAACGGAAAAGTGCATCAATTTATGACCCAAATGTGACATTTACCCTTCGAGTATTGACTTGGTTTTGGATTCGGTTTCGGTTTCGGCATTGAATGTCATCTGCATAAAGTTGACATTTAGCAAGCGTTATAGCTTGACCTTTGATCGCTTTAAATGTCCTCTGACTGTGACTGCGAATGCGACGATGATGATTTCCCAAATCCCCCCGCAGCTAATGGCAAAATCGATGGCAATCAGGTTTTAGTCACTGGAACACAACTAAAACGGCAAGATATTGAAATGGAGATGGAGATAGTGATAGAGATAGAGATACACTGCCCTCTCCTGGCAATTAAAAGGCAATTAGCTGGGAAATGCAATCCGGCAGACGCACAGTTTCAAAATGCATGGGATGCTCGGTGAGGGAAAAACATTTCGTTGCGCCCAGAACAATCAACCTGAGATATTCGAGTCGAATCGAATCAAATCAAAACGAATCGAGACGTACCTGATGATCTTTTAATTAACACATAGCCAGTTGCTAGGAAGGATTGAAGGATTCAAGGCAATGCAATTGGGGAATTAACCCATTATTTAATGGATAAATCCCTAGAAACTATTGAATTTCTAATTTATAAATTGCTGATTAATTAGAGGATTTTTTTAAAGATTTTTTTTGAGATTTTTGGGAGGATTAAAAAATGTTGTGAAAAATATACCAAATCATTTTAAAGTTCTTTTACTATTTAAGACACATTTATTTTTGGATAGAAACAATTTATAAATAAAATATTATTGAAAGACTTGACTTAAGCATGATTAATATTTTGGTATAGGTGTACCGACCTATAAACAGTACTTAGTGGGTTAACCTGAACGAATCGCTTTGGCAAAAGCCCAGGTTTTCCGTGTGGGAACTAGGCATTCAAATTGAGTTATTAAAGGCAAACGCATTTTCATTGGATTTGGAATTTTCATGGGATTTTCCCATGCCCCCCGCCCCCGAAAAATGGGGCTGACGATGATGTGGCGGAGAAATCTGAGAAATGACTTATGTGTGTCGGCACATATATATCATTTACGAGTATATATCTGTCCGCACTCGGCACTCTTACAGCTCGTATTTCGACAAATTGATTTCACACACAATTCAGCTTGGTCTGTCGGTCCATCACAGCATCTCGCATTCTACATTCTACAACAATTCTCCCATTTACTCCACCAACGAGCTTCGCATCATCAGCAAAAAAGGCATCTCGCATCTCGCATCCAAATCCGAAAGCCAGCAAGAACAATTATAATGCTGATGTTGCTGCTGGCGTTTGCTTCTTTTATACCATTTAATATGCATATAAACAAAATGCAGACCGAAATGAAAACAGAGAACAGAGAACAGAAAAGGGGGCAGTGTATAGTCATTATGAGTTATATCCAAGTCATGGCTGTCCATCTGTGCCAGTTGTTCTGAGTTGTTGTGAGAAAGTTGTACAAATTTTGTTTCAAATAGAAGGAGGGGGGGGGGGGGGGGGGGGGGGGGCATATTACCCGACATTTGATCGATGTGGCAAATGTTGCCCAACTCTCAGCAATTTCTGGTTAATTACGGCAAAGAACAGCTTCCAAGATCACATTTCATGAGTAGAAAAGAAGTACTTAAGATCAGCATAAATGGTTGTATTTCTACTAAAGTTGTTAAAACATCGATGGTGGACACTGTCGATATTATCGATAGTATCGTAAAATAAAAAACAAATTAAAAAAGTTAAGGACATTAATGAAAAAAAAAGTAAATTTACGCTTGTATCATAAAACGTTGGGATAATTTTACTGCGATTAAAGTGAAACAAAATTTAATGTTGAGCCCTAGCAATGGAAATACCGTCGTGTTCTAAAATATATGCTTTAAAATACTTCATTTTTTCTTAAAATATACCAAAAAGAGCGATAGTATCGATTGTGGGTTTAAGCCATCGATGTTTTTTAAATCGATAAAACAATCGATACTATCGATAGTGCTATCGATTTTTTAACCAACCCTAATTTCTACTAGAAGCGAAGTTTCCCAGGAAACTGCACAGAAAAATAAACTCAAGCCCCATACTCAAACTCAAAATTCAAATTCAATTAAGAAGTGCAAACAAAAATTCAATAACTTTTGACTTGTGACCATTGTGAACGATTTGTGAACGGCAACAACTTTGCCACAATTTTGTTTATAAGAATCTCTTCCCGACGCTCGAGTCCAGATTCCCCAAATCCCCTAAACCCAAATCGCAAATCCCAAAAAACCAATCCAATTCGACCATCATAAACAAAAGGCCAGAAGTGGATGGGAAACAATAGAGCTCTCGCCTTTGCGCAAATAAATTTCATCGTCTAAACAATGCCAGTTGATGTGTCAATTGTAGACGAACTGAAACTTTTCTGCAAAAGTGCAAGGAGAAACAAAATAAAAGCGAATTGAAACGAAAACAATAATACTCCTTCGTTTCATTGGGCATCTCAATCTCGATTCTTGGTTCTCGCTTCTCGCTTCTCGATTCTCAGTTCTCAATCTATATATCCTCCTCATCTGTCCATCCATCGACAGTTTTAATAACTTTTTTTTTGGCCATGTTCTCGAGTTGTTTTGTTTGGACAGCGATTGGTTCCCATCTCTTTGGTTTTTGGTTTTGTTTGGCTAATGGGGAATGCCAAACGGCAAATGGCAAATGGCGATGGCATGATGAACCAAAATATTTGATGTTTCCTTTTTGCGCTTAATGAAATTCTCTTGCGGTTTGTTTACAAATCAAATTTGACTAATGTGGTTTGATTGATTCGGAATCTGTTGTTGATGGTTTTTCGAGTTTTTTATGCTTCTTCTTTTTGTGGTTGCTGTTGAGGCCGTTGAAAGTTTGCAAATCTCGAAAATCCCCAAAAGAAACGTTTGCAAATATCACTGGTATTTTTTTTTTTTTTTTGCATATCCACACCCTGTGTTGGATTTTTTTCTACCTTGCAAAAAACGTTTTTTTTAGCCCGCAATTATACGAACAAACGGTGTGCGCAAACACAGATACAGATACTCTTCGCATGCTGTGCAAACTTTTCAAGCGTATAGTTTCAACGCCCCCCTAAAAAAAAGGAGAAAAAAGCTCAACACCACCCCGAAGTTTTTCGCATAGTTTGGCAATCCATTGGATGCGTCGAAAGCATTTAGATATTTTTACCCCTTTTTTAATATTTCCTCCATTTTTTTTTGGCCAGCCAAAAATCGCAGTTAACATTTTTCTTGTTGCCATTCGTGAGCACTTTTCGCTTGAATTGGCCATCCATTTATTGTTTTCCTTATCAACGGAGTGTGGGCTTAAGATACAGCATGGTCCACTAGGTATCTCATGGATACACGGAATTATTTAAGATTTTTTTAGTAAGATTGAGAAACTTAAGGTTTAGTTCTTTAGAAACTAATGAAATTCCTATTTAAATTAACAATCAAAAAAATTTTTCCCTCACCTTTTCGAAAACTTACAAATTGACTTACCAAATACCATTTATCCCCAAAAAAAAGGTGCAAGGCTATCTGAAAGATACAAATGTATCTAGCCACATACATCATTCTCCGATGGCTTTTCCCAGCCAGTTAATGAGGCACTAGGGTTCGTTAGACGCCCTCTTGATTAGTGGCTCCCTTTTCCCTCAAAAGAAAAAGGAAAAAAACGAAGAGAGTGGAGGAAATTCCCAAGACTGGCCGACTGGCGCCTGACCTTTCCCCAATTTTCGTCAATCAATAAGACAAACACGAAACTGAGCCGTTAAAAGCCAACAAAGCAGATTCCCTCACTGGCTTGGCCCAAAAATCCCTCTCAGTAGGCCCCAAAAATATCCGACGAGGCGTAGATACTTTTGGGTCAGAATCGAATGAATTCGAGTGGCTGGTGGATACGCAACATTTATATTTTTGGCGACACGATGGGAAAATGTGAAATATTTTTAGCCACCCGAACGAGAAAATCAATTCCAGAATGAGCCGCAGGCACTTTGAAGTCCAACGGATTGTGAATGGAGAGGCGAGAGATAGAGATATGTATATATCTATATACACGGAAAAAAAATTGATAAAATATCAGATTGATAGGTGATGGTCAATTTAATATATTTTTTAAAGATCAAGTTATTCATATAATTTTGATATGCATAAAGATTATGTTAATCTTATTTTACATTATTTGTTCAAAAAATACTAAATTTGGTATTAAATGATATGATTAAATATCATGTTGATATGTTTGAATCATAAATATAAAACATAACGGCTTTGTATTGATATGAAATAAGGTAGAAATGATCCTATATCATATCGATTTTTTTTCCTGTGTATATAGATATATAGTGTCGTTGCCCCAGCTGCCTTAATTCATACCTAAAAAATCTGTCTGAAGCTGATTTAAATGCTACACTACACTTGTTGTTCCTGCTGTTGTTGGGGCATAAACAAAACTATAAAAGTTCTGTTTTGGTTTTGCCAAGGCGCCACAAAAATTAAGGGGGGGTGTTTGGCATCTGTGCGTTTGCGTTTGACCCGATTTATTTATAAAGAATGCTAGGAGTTTGGGTCCTGGTTTTGGAGTCTGGGGATTTGGGTTCATGCCCAGATAGAATTAAATGCTGCCGGGGCCCAATTGCATTTGTTGCGTGTCACTGAGCAGCGGCGAAACTCCCAGGGGCGGGGCTTTCAATTAAAGGGCGCATAGGGGATATCAAATAAAATCAATTAGAAGAGGGCTGAGCAGAGCTCAAAGGCTACTCAGATCCACAAATAATTACTATAGATAAGCATTTTCATATTTTATTGAGGAATATTATCAAAACAAGTGAGAAATACCTATCAAATACCCGTTAGATGGGAGAGAGGAAGATATGCAAGCATCAAAGTGGCGCCATCTAGCAAAAAACGCAATATTTGCTCATAACTTTATAAATAGTGGTCCGATTTAAAAAATGTGTTCTACATTTCGGTAGGTTTAACTAAACCAAAAAAAAATGCATTTACACTTTTAGAAAAAATGTAAATTTATTTTTTTAAGGTTTTTCTAATCTGGAATATTTATGTTAGAAATTATTTAATCATCATAAATATATAAACTTTCTTTGTAACTGGAATTCTAGCCAGTCTATCATGTTAAATGATTACTATATTTATCCCCAGTATTAATTTCCTTCCTCATTCTCATATTCTATTAATATTTTCCGGAATTGACCTTTCACTTCAGACAGCCGAAATATGTCCTCCGGATACATCTTCGCCCCTTCCCAAAAATATTACAACCGAAATTCCCATTTCAATGTCAATGCAGCTGTTTGCCATTGACAAAAACAAGCCATCGACAACAACTGGAACATAATTGTGGCACACAGACACACGAACGTGTCAAATTAATTGCCACTTTTAGTTGTTCGCACCTCGAAGGAGCTGGAGAATTTTTCTCTACATATACCATACATATGATCTACCTATGTATATTCCATAAATTCCCATTCACGTTTGACAGGCGATTTGGGGGCGTGGCAGTTGGGCTGTCGCCACATTTGCATTGTCACCTTTAATGAGTTTCTGCCGGCACATGGAGCATAAACAGGCCATAAAAACGCGACATATACATTCTGTTTTCCCCATTCCCCATATAGACATAGACATTCCCCCAAAAAATTACAAAAAAAAGAAAGAACCCAAACTTGGAGGTGTGAAATCATCAATCATGACTTACGACGAGCCGCTTTTTGGGCTGTTGCTTTTCTTTGCTTTTTCTGATGGCCATTGACATTGACACTTACCTGGAAAGAGAAAAGTGGAAATGGTGGGAAAAAACATAATTAGTGAGGTGTTTTTCGTATTTCACTCAAGTACTTATTAGGTATTTGGGTTGGTATGAAGATAGGATTGATTTAAAAGATATTATATATGCCAAGTTGTTAAATTGATTAATTGAGAAAATAATACACAGAAAAAAAACAGATATGTAATAGGGTTATTTCTACCGATATGATTTATGTCAAATTTAAGATTCAAACATATCAACATGATATTTTATCATATCATATAAAATACCAAATTTGGTATTTTTTGAACAAATAATGTAAAATAAGATAAACATAATCTTTATTCATATCAAAATAATATGCATAACTTGATCTTTAAAAAATATTAAATTGACCATTAACATTTTTGTTTCTGTGTATATATATATATAGATATTATATTTTATTAAAACGAAGTCAAATAAATTATGCAAGGATTTCCCAAATTACCACTAATATGATTTGATTTAAGTAGAGATTTCCTACATCCTGTTAATTGAATTGTTTATTATTTAGAGCCCATCGCTTAGATCTTAATTCCCTGGCATTGCTTTGAGGCAAACCGATTTGAAAATCCCTCGGAATAATCGTTGGACACGTGACAACGACCACTTGATGGCATTTGTAATCTCCTTCACCTAATCCACTTCATTTCCGCACTTTAAGGCGATGGAGGGTTGAGGAAAATAGAAAATAGAATTGTAAACAACAATTATGGAACGTTTCGAATTGACTGACATGACGAAGTGACAGGGTAGCCACCCCTAAAAAAAAGTCAACTAATTGAAAATACTTCAGCTGGCTGGAATGCTCCTTTTTCTATCTGTGTATCTGTGCAGATATTTCAGCTTAAATGAAGTGTTAACAGGCTGCCAAGAAAGCCTTTTCGGCCGCATAAATCACATTCGCAATTTGGCAAAGTGCATTGGCGGTTTTTTCTTTTTTTTTCGGGGGTGGATGGGATTTTGCGAAAAGGAGAAACAGAGCTTGAATTTTGATTTAAGGACTGCGGGCAGGCGGCCAACCCCAAACTGATTTATGTGACTGGAAAACAATAATAGTAAAAAAGAGGAAATCAAATTAATATGTTGGCTAACCTCCCCCCTTTCCACCGGTTATAGATAATGTTTCTGGGGCGTAACGATGTTCGAAGGAATCGAAGAACTATGCCCGAATCACAGCGGGCCATAAATAAGTAAATCCATAAATATCCAAGGGGACTGGGTAAAAGCTTTTCCATTCCACCCCCAAGATGTTGCGCCTTTAATTGACATATTATGTAAACAGGATAGTTAACATTGCTCATTTAATTTCGATTCATTTATTCGCAGCTGTATTTGTTCAGACGGTGACGAAAAGGGGCGGCAATTTTAGGGGGCGGGGCACAACTGGGCCTCAAAGTGCTTCATTGTGTCCTCCATTCATTCGTATTGTATACGAATTTCCTGACTTAAAGCACTCAAAGTAGAATTCCAAGGAAAATGGCTTGATTATATTTGATCTTATCGGGGAGATGAGATTTTTTTTTTCAATTCAATTTGCTTCCTTCTACTTTTTCCAGGCTAAATGACTAAGAAAAAGTCAACGAAAAAGTGTGTGTAATTAAGTTTTTTGGTGAATATTTTGTCAGTTGGCTGTCTGCGAAGCGATTGAAGCGTTTGATAAACTGCAGCTGCAGTTGGATATTCATTTGCTATCTGCTATCTGCTCGAATAATTAAACCAAACAAGCTGCCAACTGTCGCCGAGGCAGGAAAACTTACACGAATTTCCATTAGATGATCAGGGGGTTCTGGGATTGGGATTGGGATTGGGATCGATGTCGTCTCGAGTTTGCCACTGTTTCAGGCTATTTTCGAACGCTAATTGTGGGGAGAGCATAACGATGAGATGCATTTGTAGCCGCTTTAAATGCCGTCTGGGGAGCAGCCGTCACTTCGGCATGGTGTATAAGGAAAAGCGGGGGAAAAGTCGGGGAAAAACCGGGGGAAAACCCCCCCAAGGCAAAGCAGCTTGCAGCATAATTGGCATCCCTAGAACAAAAGCCACTTGCGGTCCATATATCACATGGCAGATCTGTACAGTTAGGGGAAGTTGGGGGAAGTTCGGGGAGTTGGGAAGTTGGGGAGTGTGGGAAAGGCAGGCGACGGCGGAATCCAGATGAAATCCCATAATATCTGTTTGTTGTCATTGGCACTTTTTTTCCAAACAGCTCTAATGATGTGATCCTTGTGTTTTTTTTGGTTGATTTCTTAAATGTTTTGTGGTGCGTTTCGTTCAATTAGTTTTATTATATCGAAGGAGCGGGCCTAATAAGATCCCCATGGGATCTGAACTTTAATTTATGGTTTCTGTTTGAAATTTTTGGAAATCATTAAAGAAGTTTTCGTCTCTGTGATTTGTATGATATATGTGAGTCTTTTTACCCATATATCATTTTTATACCCGTTACTCGTAGAGTAAAAGGGTATATTGTATTCGTGCAAAAGTATGTAACAGGGAGAAGGAAGCTTTTCCGACCCTATAAAGTATATATATTCTTGATCAGGATCACTAGCCGAGTCGAACTAGCCATGTCCGTCGGTCCGTCTGTCCGTCTGTCCGTCCGTATGAACGCTGAGATCTCGGAAACTATAAAAGCTAGAGATTGACATTTTGCATGCATATTCTTGGAGTTCCTACGCAGCGCAAGTTTATTTCAAAATGGTGCCACGCCCCCTCTAACGCCCTCAACCGCCCTACACCATTTTTTGAAAGGTGTCTGGCGCCCACACCATTAAAGATATTGGAAAACTAAAAATGCAGTTTTATTGTGACTATCAATACCTATCGAAATGTAGAAGAAATTTTTCAAATCGGACCATTCGTTAAAAAGTTATGCCTGATCAAAGATTTTATATATCTATCTCCCTCGCACTCCCTTAGCTGAGTAACGGGTATCTGATAGTCGGGGCACCCGACTATAGCGTTCTCTCTTGTTATTATTATATATTTACTTTTCCCTTTAGTTTCTACTTTCTCTACCCCCCTTTCAATGTGAAACTTCCTGTGTAACTTTATAGCCCATCAACTGCCGCCATATCCATACCAATATCGAATGCCTATCCAGTGTTTTTACGCATCGCTTGGCACCGAAAACAAGTCAAACACCTGTTGGTTCTTTTCAGCGGGAACAACTTTAAACATTGCATGCCTCGCTGGCTGCATTAAGAGCGAATTGAATTAAATACACGGCAAACAAAAAGCAAAAACAGCTAAAAAAAACAAAAAAAAGTTGAATTAAAAAACATTCAAGTGTAAAAAAGTCAAAGAGAATGGAAAGGGGCAGCAAAAAACAGCAAATATTTATGAATCATTGAGTGCAAAATGTCGTGCTCAGTTGTACGACTTCCGTCAAAGGGGACTCCAAATAAAAACTCTATATATAGGAAAAAATAGGTGACCATCAGTCGAGTGTCTTGACTCTGTTGTGTTGACAAATTGACAGTGGCAACAAAAAAAAGAAAGGAAACAGTCAAGGGAAGTCGTTTCAACATCATTAGGCGCACTTAGGGATCTCTAAAGTGAAAGGTCTCTTTCGGAGATCCAGAGATCCGAGGGTTTTGAATGCAGGAGAATAGCTATATTACCAAGGAATATAAAAATTAATGCATCACTAAGGGTCGACAAATAAAACTCCACTGTAATACTCTGAAACAACATGGTAAAAACCCATAGGACTGTCAGCACACCACACACACACACACACATCTATTTTTGGACCGACTACAAGTTATGCGATGTCATTGGAATAGGAAATATTTTTAGCAAATGAACAACCAAATGGGGTGGAAACTGAGGGGATGGAATTATGCTATATGCTTACTAAAAGTCGTTAGAATGAATGGCCCAGAAGTTATTAAGAGGCGGAAAGATGGGTTATACAAGCGAAAGGGATGATAACTATTACTTTTAGTTTTTAATTTACAACTTTTTTTCATAAATATTTTGTAGGTTTCCCTGGCCGGAAAACAGTTGGCCCAAATGAAGCCAGACCTGGCCAAGGACCCTCTGGATCCAATTCCAATTCCCCGAAATGATCAACCGGGGAGAGGCACTCAACAGTAAACACTCGGCACGCGTGACTCCCATAAACTATCTGCGGATGGCGAAAAAAGCTGAATAATTAATAAATCTAGAAACAAATTAATGAGGCCGCAACACGCGCAACGCATCTAATATTTTTCCAAGTCGTGGGCCTCTGGGGGTTAAGTGGGCTTCGGGGGGTTAAGGGGAGGGGGGTGGTAAATGGCCCGGGCGCATGACTGCAGTACGTTAAAATTTTCCGCCTATTTGTTTGCAACAAAACAGAATTAAAACAATCGTAAAAACAAAAATAACCAGCCGGGGCATGTGGCACTCCCACTCCCCGTTAACCCACCGATTCTGGTTCTATCCCCTCCTGTTAACCCACTGGTGCACACAATATTTCGCTGTCGTTAAAGCGGCACGCGTCAGAAATCAAATGTCAAGCGACACAATGGAAACTAGAAGGGAATATTTAGAGAGACGAAGGCAATTGGTTATATGCTGGGCAGGATTCGAACTCAGGACACATCCCCCTAGGCACCTTTTATTCGAACCGATCGAAGGGAATATCTTCGGATTGGCCATTGTGCAGCGGCAATTACGTTTATTACCAATTGAACGGCGACAGGCGACAAGCGTCAACAATGTCGCACAATTGCATCCGGAATCGGGGGAACTAATAACCGAAACTCGAAGAACAAGCTGTATGGCAAATTGCTTGGGGAGATACCATACATAGAAAATATTCTTAGGATTATAAATTATCTCCTAGAAAAATTAATTTTTTATTTCTACTGAAAGGATTTCAAATTAAAAGCTTAAATATAAAAAAAATTGAAATTGAATGGAAAAAGATCATCCTTAGAAAAATGTTTGAAATGCCTTATAAAGAATTACAAATGATTTCTTAGAAAAATGCATTAATTTTCTCTCTATCGAAAGTATAATACTTTAAAAGCCAAAATATTTCAAAGAATTTTTTATAAAATATTTAAAACAAATTTCCAAAAAAAAAATTATTTCACCTTTCAAAAAAAAAAAAAAAATGTTAGCTCTTAACTCAGAATTGATTTTTCATCAGACAGCTTAAGTTAGATGGCTTCACTTGCACAGCATCAAATGCAAAATAAATGGGCAAAAACGACTGGCAGCCAAGAAAAGCTCCTTTGGCCAGGCATTCTACTCTTTTTTTTCCCCCGATTTTTGGGATTAATCAAACCAATCGGAAACAAACTCGATTCAGTTCACATTGCAGCATTTTCAGGCCCAAAAACAATTTGAACACACACATGACGATGGTTTTAATAGCCCCCAGACCATAAACAAGAAATACAAAATACAAAATAAGAAAAAACCGATGAAAACTGAATCACAGGAATTTAATCATCAGTCGGTCCAAGTCCATCGTCGTTTTTGTTCGCCTGTTCGAGGAGCGTGTAAGAGTGCTTTATGCGCTTTACTCAGAATTTGCTGCAGAGCTTAAAACATAAAGTCCAAAAGTGACGACAGGACAGGCGGCATTGGCAGCGTTTTTCGCCGGAAAGTGGGAAATCCGAGGCTGGGCCTCTGCAACTTTGCAGATAAAACTCCCTGAGTTATGTGAGTGTGTCCAGAGAGCCAGGAATCTCTGAGTAAAAAGAAAAAGCAGCAAAGGTTGTGGATACCCTGGAGCTTATACCTTTTATATCTTCAGAGTTTGCGAGATTTAATTCCATAAATATTATGATCTATTAAGTAAGAAAATTCTCTGTAAGTTTCAGCTTTCTTAAAACAATCTTTAGAATTTTGTATTTAAAAGTAAAATGTGTAATCTACTTCAAAATATTTTGCAAAATCAACAAAATATTGTTAATATCACATATCCGGTTTCCAGTTTCTTGGAAAAATGTCAAGAATTTCAAAAATCTGTCCACTTTATTTACAGCAAGTAAATCACACTTTTCTGCTTAAATGTATTTGTTTTATAAACAAACGTTTCTTTGTTATATTTGGGATACAGTAAGCTGATCCTTAGATATTACCACCTGCTGAAAAATTGCACTCTTCTTTTATTTTATTTTATTTTCAGACAAGCAAAAGAACAAGGGTGAATCACAAGCAAAGTTTTCTTTCTTTTTTTTGTGATAAAAAATTATAAAGCCCCCGAATCAAAGGGTATAGAAGGAATGGGTGCCAAGAGCCAGATGAAGAACTTTTAGCTGCAACAAAGCAATGTGAATGAACTTTTACTTTTAGCAGACATCAAATCACCCAGCATCGCTAACTCTCACCATCTCTCCCGGCGAAAGGTAAAGGCCATCATTAATCTTGGCTGTCCACTGGTTCCCTTTCCCTTTCCCTATCCCCAACCCAATCCCGATCCCTCGACCTCGTAATCCCCGTTAGCCATATCTGGGCTTGCTGACTCAGTTGCCCACTGCTGAGCTGCAACATTCTTGGGTTATTAATGGGTTAAGCTAATTATTGACAAAGAGCTCTTTGCTCCGGCGCGGGGCTTCAAGTCCAAATTCCCGGCGACTGACTAATGTCCGAGAATCCCAGTCCGAGTGCATTATATTCATCCCATCCTCCGCCTGCAGCACAACACAACGATAACAATCAATTTAAAATTCTTTCCAATACATTTGCTGCTCAAATTATGCATGACAAATGCTTAAAAGTTCATGACTAAAATGCAAACACAAAGAAGGGGCGCCGAAAAGGGGGGTTTGTCCAGTTGATTGTTGTTATTTTGGTCGCTTCGTTTCGTTTCTTCGCTCCTTTTTGTTGGCCGCATTGCGAATGCGCATGTGAAAAATTGCCATAAAATTATGAAAATTTACGCTAAACTATGCCCAGCGCAAAGGGGGATCTTGGGCCCCCCAGCCAACTTGGCGTCGGCTAAAAAGTTTTCGTAACTTTGGGAATGGGATAATGATGAGAATGAAGCCGCCACACGGCTCAGTCCAGAGGTTTCAACCGGGGCAGGAGTAGAAAAGTATAAGTAAGGGGTTAGCTTATGAAAGAGTGAGGAGTTCCAGTCAAAGAACCAAGTTCCCAGCCCCTACTAGTTGTTTTCAAGTCGCGGAACTAGTTTATCAAACAGGCCCTTTGAGAACTTTTCCTCTTTACAGTTCATTTGGTATCCAAAACTGTTTTCCATCTCATAACTTATAACTTTGGTTGCTCTAAAAACAATACTGTCTCTGTATCTATTGATTAAAATTATATACAATTTGGTTTTCACTGATCTAGTTGAGAGAAGTTAAATTATATACAATGTTGCAAACCAAAAGAAAAAGAAGAGAAACAATTTGGTTGCCCAGGTGAACCTGAGTACCTTTTCCAATCCCAATCCCACTCGCAATCCCAAACCCAATCCCATTTCAGAGGAACCGAAGGGGAACAGGCAAAACCGACATTGGAACATCGGAGGAAGTCCAGGGGCGTAGGGGTAAACGTTGATAATGACGCGGGGAGCCACTGAGCCCATCATATGAATGTCAGTGAGAGGCAATGGCAATGGGTGAGAAAAACTGAGGGGCACAGAGAAAAAATCTCGAATATTTCATTTAAGAATAAATAAAATAAGTTTTTACAGATATTTATTTTTTCAGAATTTGAGAAAATAAATTAAAAGGAATTTAAAGGTTTTAAGCTGCTTTAAAATTCTTTAGCACAACATTTATTTTCGTTAATAGTTCTATAGCTCTGACCCCTTTCGCTCAGTGTAATCAGAGGGCAGAGTGCAGGCAGCGTTGCTGGCAGAGGTTTATTTGGTTAAATGCTGAAAATTGCCAAAAGCAGCGGAAAGTGGCGGTGTGCAAAGGGGGCTGCAAGGGGGGCAATGGAGGAGGAAACCAAGGGGAATTGCCTTATGCTTGCACTTTTTGCCGCTTTTCGTTGTTTTGTGCACATCTTGATGAGCTGCCGCTGATAGTTGAGGCTTAATGGTGGGAAAAAACAAAAAACAAAGCGGCAAGGCAAGATAAGTGCTGCAAATGGGAGGATGGAAATGGGTTTTTCAAGACGGGATGGGTATGGAATAGGGATTGGGACTGGTACTGGGACTGAGACTGGGAGGACGAGAGGCTGCCAAGGGCGCAAGGTGGATTGGTGGATTGGTGGATTGGTGGATTGGTGGGTGTTCGTGGGAGTGGAAGTCACTCAATTTGCAGTGTGGGAAATTTAATGAGTGGCGGCGGGGGGACGCGAATGCGATGCGATGGCAAGGATCAAGGGTATGCAAAGTGGGGCACGACTCTCTGGCAAAAAACCAAACGAAGTCAATTTGACCCCCCGACCAAAACCAAAAATCAAGTACAGTGGGGATCTCGCAAATTGGATGGAGCAGCAAAATTTTTGCTATTTTGCTATAAGAAATATTTTTACATTTAATGACTTGATAGTTTAATATTAATTTATTTAATTTCTGATTTATTTTTTGTATTTTTTATATTTATAAATATTTTAGCCAAGATTTTCTTGGACAACCATATAGAGACACACCCATTTCGGCCATCTCTCCCTTGAACGGACTTCATTCCCTCGAACGGACAGTACACTTGAAAAATGCGAAATAGAAACGAATTGATTAAACGACCAGGCAACAGAACAAAGGCCAAAAGCGAGACAATAAAGGGTGTGGCTTTCGGCGAAGGGGAGAAAGTAGAAGAAAGGACCCAAACGGACGGAGGGACATACGGACAGACGAACGGGTGGACGGACGGACAGGAGAAGTTGGGACCTGGCCATGCACTTTGCATTACCAATTAGAAGAACCCGACGAGCGGACGAGCACAGAAGGTAACAAAAATTGACAATTGACGCCGCAATCAGGCAGGCAAACACACATGGGCGTCGAGAAGAGGGAAAAGGAGGGGGTGGGGGTAGGGTGTCTCTCATTGTTATGCAATTGCAATGGGGCAAGTCAATTAAAAACATTCCATTCCATTCCATTCCAGCAACAACCCTCAGGTTCGTCTGGCCACCGATGACCGTTTGGATTACGGCCAAAGGCGGATATCAATGACCTAACCTCACTTCCCTTATTTCCCCATGTGACCATGTGTCCCTTGTATCTCCCTTTCTTCCCGATAAACCCACCTCCTCCATTCGTTTCTCATTCGAGCAAGACATAATCCAATTAGCAATTAGTTGTGTATGCCGGGGCGTCATCGGGTTACCTGAGCACCTCCCAGATGGTTCGGTTCCGATAGGATGGTAAAACAGGTAGGCAGGCCCCGAGGAATGGGCTGCCAATCGGTTATAACTCAATTTCGGCTGGTTATTAGGCCCTGCACGTCTCGGGACGTCGTTTCCTGTTATTCAAAGTCTGTGTTCTGAGTTCTGAGATCTTGATCTCTTGGCAACTTTTAAATAATTCAATAGCGTCAGGTGGCATCGGCACAGCACTTTGTTTTTCATTGAAACATTTGGGAATTTAAGTTTATTAATTTAAGTTTATTTATTTAATATTTCGGAATCAACTTCTTAAAGTTTTTTAAATTTATATTTTATTTTTCTTTAAAACTTTTGGGCCCAATGCGGGTGGCTGTGGAAGTGGGCCCCATGTGGTATAAACATTTTTTTGTGTGTTCATCTGGATTTTAATTTAAAATTCATTCATCATACTTGAAGATGGAAAAACCCAAGCGGGGAAAAGCGAGGGTCGTCGTCGGTGGCTCAACAACAATCCTTCATTTGTATTTTCTGTGCATTCTTTGTTTTCTGGGCTGTCGTTTTTGTTTTAATATGTACCATATACACCATATAGGAATGTATCTTGTCTTGCTCAGACTCATTGTTTAAGCTTCATTGGGATTATGCGGGCTTAACCCCTCACTTTTTTTGTTTTTGTATTTTTTTTCTTCATTTTGTTCCAACTCTCTCTTACCCACACTCACTGCATTCCGTAGCAAGTAAAAGCAACTTAATGTCTTGCCATATTTTTCACACCAATTCAATTCTTTTATATTTTCCCTTTTTAAATTGAATTTTTTTTATTTTACGCTTGTAATTATGAAGATCTTGTTTTCTTGGTTTAACTATTAGTTTTAATTCGTTTTAAACAAAAATTAAAGCATTTTTATCGTAAGTTTTTAGTTCTGTGCATTTTTTCGGAGGACTTTTCCAGCCCATTTGTAGTTAATTTAAATGGTTTGGGCTGGGGGGCTTTTCTGCAACAATGCCTGCTAATTATGTTGAAGTTTTTCGGGTTCAGGGCTGCATTGAAAAATCAAGCACCCATAAAGATCTGTACAGAGATTGGCTCCTATATACTCCTATATACATCCTATATATAGAGAGAGATATAGCAGAGCACCAGCTCATTATCATTTCTGCAATCCACTTGAATCCTTTTGTTTTGCTGTCCCATCCGAAATGTTTTGTTTTATTAATTAAAGCGAAATGCAAGGCTTTCCGGGCATTACTGGATTAAAATTAAAACAAGGGAAAATCGCGAAGAATGGTGAAGAGATAGAGAGAGAGAGACGGTGAGTGAGCGAGAGGCAAACAAGAAGCGGCAACAATTCTTTTCTACGCACGGCCAGACTTTGCAACATAATTGGAATTTCCTTTTTCCTGCCCATTCCCATTACTACCCCTCTCTTTCGCTCCCAGTATACCCCTCTCTCTCTCTTCCGCATGCTCCATCTTTGTCTTGTCAAGTGGCACAAAAGACAAGAAAAGAAAGAACTCAAGAGTTGCCCGCTTGACCATAAGCTGTCCCATTCAGGCAACAACTTGAGCAGCAACCTGACGTTCCCTACACCCCTCTCTTTCTATGGCCATCCACCCGTCTCTTTCTACCCGATATAAAGGTAGTCGCTAAGGGGGGGGGGACGTGGATGCTGGGCGTGAGAGACTGACTAAGAAGTCAAAAAGATATGAGTCAGAGAATTCTGAGAATGTCCTCAGTTCGAGGAAGAGGTATAAAGTCGAGTTCATGGGCTCGGGCTATAAACTCAAGACCCTCTCTGAATTCCCAGCTTCCTCTTCGTATTCCACAGTGATTTAAGTCGGTAAATGAACAGTGTATGCAAAAACATGCAAGCTGCTCTTAAAGGGTGCTTAAAGATTATTTCTTGAAACCCCTACTCATAAATATTACTATATGGTATTGTAGTTTTTTTTTTATTTTTGCTTTCTTCAAAATGCAAATTTAGGAAACCCAACAAGTTTATGAAACACAGAATACTAAGCTTTATTTTATGACCTCGCTTGCTAAATATATTATTATTGGCATTCCATGGGAAATACTAATCGTGAATCGGCTAATAAAAATGTGACCATGCTAACTGGTTTAACATGTGCAAAATTTATTAAGATTTGTAGCCAAATATTGCAAACAGCTCATCTTTGGTTTACCTTAAATTATTTTCTAGCTTTTCTTATTTTTCGGTTCTTCTTTGACAGCCCAGTAAAAAGAGTAGAGCTCTCAAGATTCTCCTGGGCCGCCCTCTCCATCCCCTTGGCTATTCCATTCATCTAGGGGGCCCTCATCGTCCATTAATAGTATGACGAACTGTCTAACTGACAGTTTTCCCAGGCGCGATGGCCGAAGTGAAAGCAGCTCCCAATTAAGCCAGTTTCGGGCTTAGCTAATTAGGACTGTCCACCCTTTTTTCTACTTTAGAACCCCCTCCCCCCGCTCGCCTTTCTCAAACCATTTTCTCCTGCTTTTCTTCAAAGTGTTTTTCTCACACAAAAAATATATGGAACAAGCTCCCGTTTAGAGTGCGGCAAACAGAAAAAAAAGCGCGCCGTCAACAACATAAAAAGTTTTAAGTTTACTGCTCGAAAATTAGAGCACAAAACTGACCACAAAAGCGGATGGGGGGGTTTCTCACTTTCTACAAAAGATGTTCTTCCCGAAAGAAAAACGTATAAATGCTTAGTTCCAACTATCCCAAAAACATGATCAACTACCGCTGGCTGAGTCATCCTGGGATGACTTTACCAATTTTTAACTCTCGGTTTATTTTACCCGCCTCCTAAATCTCTTTTGTGGTGAAAAGCAGGAGAAAGGAGGCGATTCGAAGGGGGAGAAGAAATGGCGTTAATTAAATTTCGACTTTATGCGGTATTAGAACGTTTTAAAAGGCCTCGCTTGGGGTCGTCTGCCAGCTTTTGTGGACCAAACCGGATGCGGTAATTGCTGGGAAGTCGACTCTGGATTCTTCTCGACTCAACAGTTGACCCAAGAAGTTTGCGACCCTATAGAGTGTATGAAATATGTAGCTTCCCAGTCGATGAATATCTCTTTCGATTTGTTGCAAGTCTGGTTTGGTGTGCCGTTCTTTGTTCTTCATTTCTAGCCTATTATTCATCCATTAATTAATAATTATATAGTCAGTTTTTGCACGTTTGGACATCGGTTCGCTTTGTTCCGTTTATTCTTTTAAAACTGGTTTTGGTTTTTAGGCCTAATTAGCCGATTATCTCTGAGGAATTCTGTTTTCGAAAATACTTGATAGGTTTTATGTATATTTGAACTCGGTAACTGTAATCATCATATAGAGCCCCATAGCAACTGAGTCTTTTTTAACATGCGACACTTGCGCAATAATTTTTAGTTGTTTGCCCAATTTTTACGGCCCCAAAGTCAGGTGCCGGCATTTAAGGAGTATCTGCGTCTGTAATTCCCTCATGTTCACTGAAAAATTTACGATATTTGACCAGCTACGATATAGTCTGTTCTGTTCTGAGGTAAAATAAATATTGACTCTAGAATTTCGGAAGATTGCGATAAGAAAAAAGATGATTTTAGTTTTCCTGGGATGTTGTTTTTATTATTTCGGGTCTCTATTTGCGGAGTGTTCGTTTCAGGGTCGCCTATGGCATCAGGTAACCCAAGTGCAAGTGCTCAGGTAATTTGTCTGCCTAGATCTTATGGAATCTCGTGGAAAAACAAAAAAACAAAAATTTGATATGACCCTGTCGACTGATAAGCGGATTTTAGCTAAGTCGGACCTAAGTTGGAATGCCTTTGGCAGACACAATTAAGGGTTTATTGGTTACAGTGTGGTATATTAGCTAATGACTTGAACGTTTTCAGGGTTTTCAGTTAAGATCTTGGTGGAAAAGTTAGGGCACCCTAAAAATTATAGTTTTATTTCCATCACTTAATCATCATTTTAGAATCTTGATTATAAACCATCAGCTTTATTGTTTCTTTCCTTTCAGTTTTTTCAAAGGAGTACATAAAGTCTCTATTTTATAAACAAAGACGGTCTCAACTTTAAGCGATAAATTCTTCAATTTTCAAGGCACAATCTGTGCCGTGGGCTCCCATTTCTAATTATAATACCAAAAGGAAAAGCATATCTCGGGGACTTGGGGAGCGTTTCCATCCGTTACTCACCTATTAAAGAGCAGCTGCAGAGGAGCAGCGCCAAAAAGACGCCGACCGAATTCAGCGGCAGCGATTTTCGCAGTTCACCCATTTTTTATCGCTTTTTTTTATTTGTTTGCAGTATTAGTAGTAGTTTTCCCCGCTCGCAAATTGATTGCTCTCTTTTCAACTTCTTTGGTTTGGTTTACGGTTGCACACGAAAAAAATGTTTAAAAAATTGTAGTTTCTTTTTGTTCCTTGTGATTGCACAAAAATATTATTTTTTGGTTAACACTTTTCGTCTTAAGGTGTTTTTTTTTGTTTAGCTGTTTTGGTGTGTGAATCTGCAAAATATACAAAATAATATTTTAGACAAATTTATTAGTGGGATTTAAAACTTTTATATCAAAATGGTTGCAATATAATTGCGGGAATATTTGGAATTTTGTAATGGCATTTTTTTAAAGATCAAAAAACCCCACTTTCAAGATCATTTTTTGCCCCCAATTTAATGTCATCTTTAGTTGAAGCTTGAGAAGTTCATCTGCATTTGATATTTGTCATAACTTTAGCATTTCTGAATTCAAATGGCAAATGTTGGCATTTATGGGCGAGAAGAAGAGGAAGACGCGTCGCCCTCGAATGCCTTTCGGTGGTGCGAATGCGACAGCAACAGTGTTATATAGTATGTTATATGTGTGTTGTGCCTTGTCTCTTTTGCATTCTAAAGTTGGCGGCACCCAAGGAGAAAAAAAAGAAGAAAATAAAACCTGCTGCGCCACCGACTTCGCACATGTTGGCCAGTTTTTGTAACGGAAATTGCGGGGCTCTCAGCAGTCAAAACACGTAGTGCGGGAAATATTATAGGGGGGACTGCAGACAGAGGAGGGGGGGCGTTGGAATAAGGTAAGAGAAGAACGGAGGACCTGAATGCTTAAATACGAGTCCCTCATTCTTAATAATATTTTCAATAAATTTGTGTTCTCCGTAGATCGTTATCTACTGGTTTGGAGAGAGGAATATGTATATTTCTTATCGCTGCGAACTTATTTGTTTTCGTCTCTCCGATTAATCGTGACTCAAGCTATCTCTCTTTCCCTCTCTCTCGCTCTTGTTCTCTTTATCTCTCTCTCTGTTTCTCTCAGTGAAGTTGCACCTATGCTTAATGTCCTTGAGTTGCGTTGCAACAAGTTCTAAAGTACAGTTATCACTCGCTAAGGAGGTAAATCTTATGGAATGTATATAATGGTAAATATTTTAGGAAAATGGAGGATTTTTTATACGTATTATCACCTTCGAAAACGTGACTTTAAAATAATACCTAAGTCTATAAATGTAATGAAGGAAGTTGATCTACGAAACCAATAGGTTGGTACTGCTCTAACACGCTAGAATTTCCCCTAGGCTTATATGGTTGTACTACTTCAAAAGAGTATAATTTGTAGTTAATGTCATAATAGTATTTTTAAAAAAAAATTAGCATAAAAGCGATGGAAAGCTGTAGGTGCTTCTTGGCTAGCTTGTCTTGCCACTTATCCAGCCCACTTTCCACAGCGGGATTTTCCCAACGCCCCCTCATTTGTCTTACGGTTATTACAGTTACTGGGTAATCGATATTTGGGGCAGGCCTTGACTTTTTCACTAGTAAAGAATGCCCCCATATACATATGTGTGTCTGCGGCACGCGAAATATTCTTGGGAATTTGTTTAGCACACCAGCGCTCCTTTTGTCGCGCTTTTGGCAAATTGAGACATCCTAACAAAATACCAGGGAAGCAGTCTTAAAATATTCATAAAGTTTCAAAATCGCTAATTATAATGGGAAACTTGACTAAAAGGGGGAAGTACCGGCGCAGCGGAAGCGAAATGCCGAAATGATGGCGGGAGAATTTTTGGGAATCTGTTCAAGTTGCGCAAAAGTTTAGAAGTTTTCCACTTGATATTCGTGAATTATTAATGCTGATGTCAAATGATTTGATTTTGACTTTCGACTGGCGGCGAAACATTTTTAATTACATTTTCGGGGCTTTTCCTTTTCAGTTGATTGGTTAGAATGGCTGGGAATGGTAAATTCTTTGAAATTCTACTTGAAATAAAACTTTCAACTTTTTCAAAAACATCAAAAAACCGAATAAAACATTTTAGCATTCCGTAGTTAAATGTTACTTTGTCAAATTTGAGTAAACCCAATAAAGATATTAATGAAAGCACAACTGCCAACTTGTATATTTTCAAAACTTTAGTTATAAAACTGCCAGAAGTGAGGCTTAAGAACTTTTGGAATAAGCACGGCGCAAGTGGAAGAAATGAATTCTCCAACTTTGACTTTGGCCCGGCTTGTTAACAGTTTAAACAAATATTTTTAATCAGGTTAGAGAACTTTTTGCCAGAAGCCGCAGCAAACGAAATGAACTTTAGTTTTGGGACAAAACAAAAAGGCGATTTTGGCCGACAAAGGGAAAGCGAAACCGGCCAAAATTGGTTTTAAAATTTGAGGATCTTTTGCTTTGGCATTTCTCCCCCATTATTTTTATTTTTTGTTAACATATCGGGTTAGTTGTGGCCAGGTTTTTCCTCATTTATGTTTAGAGTTTATAGTTTTTTTTTCTTATTTCCCAGCTGCATTGCAAGTGTGAGTCAATTTCCAGCGCTCACTGTTGGCAGCGAAGCGGGCCCAAAAACCTGTTTTCCATTTTAACTTCTCTTTGGCTGTTCAGTTGATGTTTTTTTTATTTTATGATACGTTATATGCACTTTTCCAACTCGATTTTAGAGGGAGTTTTCAAAGGGTTCTCATGGAGTTTGTTCATTGAAAAAGGGAATAACTTTTGCACGTGACTCATTGGAATCTTAAACAAAAACAACAGAGAGCGAGAGCGAGAGAGGGATATCTTTGTAGTGTTTTGTCACACGCTAAAAAAAAGTTTAGAAAAAAAAATTGTGTTCAAGAATGCCGCCAGTTTATTTTTGGTTTTTAGGGAGCTGTCTTGGTATGTTTTTAGTTTTCCATTTTCTATTTTCCATTTCCCGTGTTCAAATTATGCGATAGGTGTTCGCTATTATTATTATTTATTATTACCAATTTCTCATTGTTTAACTGGCACACTAACACACACGCACGCGACGCGCCACGACCGTTAACACAGACAGTGAAGAGAGCGCGAGAGAGTGGGGAGATGTCTTTTTGAGTTCGATTCCAGTTCCAGTATTTCTATCTTTCTATCTCGGAAAACGTAGCACTCGACGCGCTGGCCGTCGAAACGTAACTGAACGCGACGCCAAGTACAAAATACTGCCAAGTATTCTTCATTTGTTGCGGCAACATGGTGTTGCTGCAACATCCTTTTCGTTCTTCAACCAATGTTGCCCGCAACATCCAGCAATGTTGAGGCAACATCACAGCTTTATTGTATTTTTGTAAAAAATATTTTCCTTTAAAAATATGATTATGAGTATTTTTTAAAAAGTAATATGGGCATTTTCAGAATGTCGGATGTGACAAAGTTATTTATTTTATTTATTTCTAAGAACTGGTTGGTCAAATATTAAATTATGCATTATTAAAAACCCAAAACAGATTCGAATTTCATTTCAATTTGTTTATTTATTTTCTGGTTAATAGGACGGATTTGAACTATAAAAAGGAATAGCTTGAAATTAATAAAGTAAAAGAATTCAATTTAAAAAAAAACAATATTTTCACTTCAATCAAAAAACCTGGAAAACTCGCCATAGAACATTTTATATTTTTTTTATTTAGTAAATGTGTTTATCTAGAAAAGAGACATCTAAAATATCAGTCAACCGATTCTAAAAAGTTTAGTTCAATTAAACCCAAAGTCATTGTGAAATAATCCACAAAGTCTTAATGCATATTTTCAGTGCAGAGGAAACGAGATAGCGAGCGTCTACCGTTAGACGACGAAGAACTCAACTCTTTTCTTCTCGTGTGTCAGCAAGGTCAAATGACGATGGGGCGGAGAAACTGGGCGGCGGCACTTAAGCCGCATTTCGTCACTTTTACGAGTGACTGGTGTCGAGTTTTTGACACGTTTTTGTTGCCCAATCTTTGGAGGGGCTTGTAAAAAACGTTTAGAACGGAGCATTAAAAATGTAACTACTTTATTCGGGGGCACAGAAAAAAAATGGTTTAACACACATAAATTACGCAAATTTACTTATCAAGAAGACAAGCAATTGAAGTTCAGATACGCTAATGTGGAAATGTTGGTTAAGGATTATATTATATGATTTTACTTTAAATATACGATGAGATTATTAAATCTTTTTTTTATTGTATTCCTTTTTTTTGAGAATTTCGCTTGGAAAATCGAATGGATTTTCCGACTGGCAACTTTTCGGCGACGGCAACGACCACTTGTTGCCCATGCAACATCGGGATTCGATTCGAGTTCGAAGAAAAACTTAAACTTCTTCTCTGCTTAATTGCCGCGCTGTCAATTAACCTCCGCCCACTTTGGTAGTTTCAAAAACAGTGGAAAAAAGAACAACAAAATCGCAGTTACGTTTGAATGCGTTCTGTGCAATTTACTAAATGAAATTGCGTATCTGACAGATGCATAGATGCCAATGCGATGTATTCTGCAGTTATCATTGTTGTTTTGTTTTCGTGTGTCGTGTGTGTGACGGAGAAATATTATCACCCCACACAGATACAGATACAGATACGGATACAGAGAGGGATATCCATATATCTATATACCACCGACAAACCCCCTGCCCTCTTACCCTCAAATCGCCAATAAGTGATTTATAGGATTGTTATTTTGTCGTTGATGTCGCACTTTCGCTGCGCTTTATTTATGGCCCTGCGTTCTGCCACCCACAAAAACCCGATTCGACCGATTCGCCCGATTTGAAGTGCGTTAATTTTATTTCCATTTTGTCCGCCGCATTTTCCGAATTTTCCGCAGACGGATATTGAATTGATCGGCAGACTGTGGACTGTGAACTGTGGGAAATGTGGTGACAATCGTTCTTCATGCTTAATTTGCTAATGCGTTCGACCTCTGACCCTTCGGCTGGTGATGTGAAAGTTTCAGTTACCTAATTCACAAAGAGCTGGTTGCAACATTAAAATCTATAAATGAATCAAAAGATTTAATTTTCCGTTTTTTGTACGAATTTTAAGTTCTTAAAAAAACTTTAAAAAACCTTTATAATCTAGAAAATAAATATTTAAAAAATAAATAAATTATAAATTATTAGTGAAATTCAAACTTACAATAATATAAATAAAATTATAAATCAATAAAAGGTGGTTGCAACCCTGAAATCTATAAATTACTCGTAGGGTTTAATCAAACAAAAAAACCTCTTAACGAGGTAAAAAACTAGTGACGATCGCAGCTTAAACATACAAAAGTTCTGTTATTAAATTTTGTGACGAAAAATGATTATAAACTCGACTAAATAATATATTATTATTAGTTTAAGACTTGAAATGAATTCAGAACTAACAAAAATTATAATAAATCTACCTATATTTACCTTGGGCCTTTATAAAGAACGACTTCCCCTCGAGCACTGCAATTATTTAACAATTATGGGAATAAGAATAGTTGATCGAGCCCACTTGAAATGGTTTCGCCTGACCTGTGACCCCGATATCCGAATCCGAAACCGAATCCGATGATTTGCTACCTGATTTGATGGCTATGGCCAGACAAATGAAGACATCGATTTAGGAGCCCTGTGGGATGATGGGAATGTGAGTTTTCAGCCATCAGTTGGGTGGTCTTCGAATCAATCTCCAGCGATCTCGGCAATTCTGTTCCAATTTGTAGCCCGGATCGAGTTCGTTTTATGATGAACACCTGCATTTTTGGTGGTGCATCAAGAATGTGTTCTCAAATGACGGTAACCGCAGACCGAAATCGAAATCATTAGGAAATGGTTAATAACTCTATAAGCAATTAGATCCGTGGAGCTGCCTGTGCCAGAATTTCTGACAGGTTTTGTCCGCACCGAAGACCGAAAACTCAATCCCAATCTTGGCCAGAAACTTTAGACGAGAATCATTAGTGCAGAGCAACGACAGCCATTCAGAGGGCGAAATGATGAATTATGGTTTCCGAATCGAACGCACAAAGCACAGAACTCAGATACAGATACATTTGCGGAGTGTACTGCTGCACTTATATGAACGTACGTACATATATGAAGTGGAGGTGCCAACGTTGGATGCACAATAATTAATTGATATTTAAGCATTCGCCTTACGAGTTCATTTGCCAGGACTCTGACGGCACAAATCAAAGTCTGAAAGGAAAGAAAGAAAATTTAATGGATTTATGCCTTTAAGTTAGCTGAGATTGAGATGGTTGTCTTCTTCTTGTGAAATAAAATAAAAAAAACGATATGAAACGTAGATCGATTTTACATTAGGTAATATCAATTTTAACTTAATATGCAGTCAGGTAAATTTGATATGCTCGAAATAACCAAAAATGTACATGCGCATATCAATTTTGCGGCGACATTCTTTTTTTAAAATTTAATTTTAATTTTTTTTTAAATTATTAAATCTTAATTATTAACATAAAACTAAAGTTGGGATACTACTCACAAAGATATCATTTTATTTCATGATGACTTGGCTGTTGTTTTGCCAAGGATCTATTATCTTTAAGCGCTGGTCTGCCGCAAATGGGTTAATGGGTATCCATGTCCAAAATGTCCATGGAAACCCCTCTCATCTGGTCGAGTGGTCCCAAAGAACCCTTCTGTTATTATTAAACCATTAAATGGACTCCACATAACCCTTGAGCCCCGAACCAAAAACAAGTTGATGAGGCCTCTTTGGTCCTTCGAAAATAGTCTCATTAAACCATCCGGCCATTAAATGGACATGAAATATTTTCACAGTTGACCTTTAATGAGCTGAACCCCAAACTTCCGTCCCAATGGCAACCGCAAAAATCCAAATCCGAAAAACTATGCTAGGTATTCGATTCGATTCCCGGCGTTTTGGCACTGACGACGACCCTTATTTTGTCAGCACCCCCCAGCCCGAGTTTTATTTCTATTTTGCTCGGACCTCGGACTATGGGATTGTTTATTTGTTTGTTGACCTTTTAGCTCTTGGCGCGTGACTGTGACCATTTGTCCCCTTTTGTTGCGCACGCGTGCCCAGATATTTGTATTCGTCTTCCCATTCTTAGACCCCGACCCCCTGAAATATTTTTGGGGTGATATAACCCGCCCCTTTGTTTTAAAAACATTTCGTCCCCTTGCCATTTTCGGTTTTCAATTAAATTGCCAAAAATTATTGCTTGTGGGTGTGTGTGTGTGGAGACAATTTTGGAGGGGGGGTTGCCAAATGGACAGGATCGGGGTCACCATTTGGTAACGGTAATTGCGACCAGTTCATTTCCTGTTGCGTCTCTAACGATTTGATTTAATTGAACGAACTTTTCTCGGCTATTTTACAGTTTTTCAAGAAAAAGGGGGTTGAGAAAATACTTATTAAGTTGGTGGTCAGTGGACTAAAGGGTGGGTATACACAAAACAGGAGTGAAAGGTCAGTAAAAATAACCAATATAAATAAAAGAAGCAAATGTTAGGTGCAGAAAAAATAAAAGAAAAAGATGAAAAGATGCTAAAGTTCTTGTTAAAAAATGTAGTTGTAATTTTTTTTTAAATAAATCTGTAAATTTAAAAAATATATTCCATTATTAAAAGGATGTAAATTGGTTAAATGCGGTCTAAAGTTTAAATGTTTGTTTGTCTTATGAACGAAATCGTGAAATGGTTGACTGTTTTACACAGATTATATTTTTTCGTTTTTGCCGTAAAATCGATAAGAGCATGTAAATTTCTGGTTATCGAAAACCCATATCGATTTTACATAAAATTCTCATTGCGACCATATCAAATTTACCTGGCCCCATATCAAGTTAAAATTGATATTAAATAATGTAAAATCGATCTACGTTTCATATCGATTTTTTTTGGGTGTATTTAAAATGGTGAATATCATAATTGCTCTGTTTGGTTTTAGGGATGTAATCGAACAGTCAGCGCGGAATTTTGATGAATTTCTTCCCCTGACATGTTGCGGCGAAATGGTGAAAAGTGCTCCTGAAATCACCTGGCGACCGTCAATCTGAGCCAGAATGTCGTCGGCCTAATGCCTCGAAATTGTGCATTCAAAACAGGCCAAAAGCGGGTGGCACGAATTCGAGACCCGGGAATTTTGGTAACAATGGCCGGGGGAGGTGTGGCAAGGACAATTAGCGTCGGCCGCAGCTAATTATGATCCCGACGCCGCGGGTGGTGGACATATAGACATATATGTATGTGCTGTGCTCTATGTGCTCTATGTACCAAATAGGTGAGTCTGAAACTCTGAAACTCATTTGCGGTTCAATGCACGGTGAGACCCAGACCCCATTTCACTTTCCCTCGGCGCGTTGACATTTTCCGGATAGATTGTGAAACCCTTAATTAACTTTCGAGGGCAAATAAGGACCCCGGATATGTCCACTAATCCGGACAGACTTTCGTTTCGCTTGCAATGTGAGCAGGACATCGGAGACGCCACCAAAGGACCAAACAAACAAAACCAAACAATACAAAACAAAACAAAGACCATGCGGCCCCTTCCCCTTTCCATTCCCATTCCCATTGCCATACCCAATCTCCTGGTTTTTTGTTTCTCGGTCGCCATGTCGCGTGCTCCTCATCATCCACATATCCTCTTCAGTTTAGTGTTCCTTTCGCCACGAAAAAAATTAGCACATTTCCTTTGACAAAATCTACTTAAAAATGCACAGCATTTTAAGCTGGAATTATATTTTGGTCTATTTAATCAGATAATATCATATCATATCATCATATCCAATCATATCAAATCATATAAAATCATATCAAATCATATCAAATCATATCATATCATATCATATCATATCATATCATATTAATATCATTATATCATCATATCATATCATATCATTATCATTATATCATCATATAATTTCATCATATCATTAAATTGGTAAAAATTTAAATTTTATTTTTTTAGGCCAAAATATTTGTTATTTTGTACTTCTAGTTTTTTAGTTTTAGTTAGTTTTCTTGTATATTAAATCAGATTACTATTTATATCATTTAATTGGATAAACATTTAATTTTATTTATATTTGCTACCTCTTAATATTTTTTTATTTTCTTTTTTACTTGGATTTTTCTATTAACTATTATTTTACTTATAAAAGTTCCATCGAACGACCAACCACCACACTCCTTTGAATTCGAATTCCTAGGCAATCAATCAAAAAACCGATTCTGGCCAATTATCCAGCCTGTGGTATTCCCAATTGCACGATTATTTTTCTCAGTACAGCGGGTAGGGTGAGAAGGGGAATAACATTCGAATTTTACACCTACTCAGGTGAAATGGGAGGGCAATCGGCGCGTATCCTGACCACAGACATCCTGCCATACGCCCGCACCTGAGTTGCGAGTCCTTCGGCTGTTCGGCTCCTTTGTCCTTTGCCTGGGCACTCATTATGCCATGTGGTCAAACACAAAGTATGTCTGCATGTGGTGCGGTGGTCCAACAATGTTACTTTGAAGCATTCACGTGTGCACGCACATATATATATATATATATATATATATATATATATATATATATTGTTATGTAGCCATATAACCATATAACCATATAGCCATATACCCATAGGCGGTATGCGAACAGAGAAAAAAATGTAACAAAATAATTCCCATGCCAACATTTCCGGGAGCTGTGCAAATTTAGGGCTTCGCACCCGTGCGAGGAATGTGTGGATAATGCGTTGCCATTTAACGCATTACTGAGTCCTGCTCATCGCAGAAAAAACTGGAAAGATATGAGGATACTCGGGGTATATAAATACTTGCATTAAGATCATAAGTTTGAATTTTACTTTGAAGATTTTCCATTTTCTATACATTATTTCATATTTTTCTTCAGTTCATTTTTTTAAAATTTAACCGAACTTCATCCTTATAGACACATTTACCCCTTGAGTTACAGGGTATGAACATATCGTCTGCGGCTTTGGACTTTTTTGAGTCATAATTATTAGCTTTTGGTTGGCTAAAAGGCGTCGCTTCGTCTGGTTGTCTCTGAAGGATGCTTTGTTGTGGTCAATGGGATGGGCTTTCATCTGGAGGCAGCTGACTTCCCTCTCCCCTCTTTACTCCTTGGGGCGGCAGGACAATGGCAGCAGCTATTCAGGCTAAATTCAGGGTTTATGAGGCATGAGATCAACAGCTCTGAGGAATTTTCCTCCATCAAAGTCATGTTAAAGAGGTTTTGTAACATTACATTTTAGAAATAAATTTTAAATTATATTATAAATTATTTTACGAATTAATGTGATTTTTTTTTAGATTTTTATATCAATCCGTTCTGGGTGACTTTTGCTACTGACCGTTTTATATAGGTCCTATTATATTAGTTTAGATGATATTTAAGCCCCGAAAACCGTTCCCAGAAATATCAAAAATCGCCTGCAGACTCGTTTAGTCTTAAGTTTCGAATGGTCAATTAATTGGACAGTTTTGATTAGATCACAGCTAATTGCTTACTTTACTGCTCAACGGCGGAAAGTACCAGCATAGTTCTATTATCTCGGCTAGTTGCTGCTATCTGACCAAGAATTAGCAGTCCAAGTTCTCGGAAACCAGAGATCCGTGCCGTAAAATGAGAACAAGAACCGTGTGAAAGTAATCGGATCGCTTTTGGGGCTGTGGCCATAGGAGCCTGCGTTACCATTATTTTCAACCATCCAATTTCCAACCGCTAATCTAGGCGGGGAGTTTTTGTGCGCTATTTTATTATCGATGAAAGCGTGGCCTTTATTCCGAAATTCGGTTTAAGGTTTCGGTTTTCGGTTTTGGGAATGGAGATCCGGGTAGAACGTTCACGAAAGGAAATGTCAATATTTGTCATTACCGCGTGGCATTTTCTAGCGAATTTCTTCGACGCTTTGTCTACGGGTATTTTACTTTTTTTGGTTTTTCGTTTTTCGGGGTTTGGTTTCGTCGGCTTTCCCTTTGTGTCCGCGGCGGCCATAAAACCAACAAAGGCGAAACAAAGGCCGCCGTGCGCCGTGTGATTATGTAAGACGCAGTTGCACATCGCATCGGGCTCATATTTGCCAACACCACACATTGCAGGCGGAAGTCCACGGCCAGCAGTGACGAGGAATCCAAATCCAGGCAACCAGAACCAGAACCAAAATCAAAATCAAAACCAAAGCCAGGAACTGAAAAACAGACGCGGCTTTGTTTGAATTGGGCTCTTCCGCTTCCGATAATCGGATATAGCGACAGATATACACCAGAAACCCAACAAATGATCAAAGTCAAGCAGTTAAGTCAACCAAATCTACTTCTTTAGGGACGCAAAAGGATAGTATTATAGGACTATGGTTTGGATTTTGTTTACTTATAATGCACATCTCTTGAAAAACCTAGTTTTGTACTTTTAGGGTCTTTGGAATTTGTGGGTATTTTTTTGAATTGTTCGGTATATTTAGTATTTTTCCCTATCGTTGAAACCAGTGGCAACACTTTTTTGGAGTAATGGGGTTACTGGCTCACTCGATAGATTATCATCTTATTAGGATATCTTTGAAACTATATTTATAATTTATACATATTTATTTTAAACAGTTTTTTTTTTATTTTATATGGCTGAAATAAATTGTACAGCTGCTGTACAACATTTTAAAATTCATCCTAAATATTTCAGGGTTCCCACATAATTTGTAAAATATTCTTAAGATTATTTGTAAGCATCAAGTTGGCCTGCTTTTCTTTTGTCAAAATAAAGAGCCTGCACTTACGTCACCGATTTTCACATTTCCAGCCGGACGAATCGCACGAAACTTAATTTCTTTTACAATTTGTAAGCAGCTAAAGCGTTTTGCAGTTTTAAATATTCTAATACTCCGTAAAGGTAAATAGCTAGCCACAAGAAGATGCAGAAGGAAGCAAAGGATATCTGTCCCGATGACTTCGTCTTGGCTGAAGAGGTCGATCGCCTAATGCACGAGCTGGATTTGATTATCGTGGGCGAAGTGGAGGTGCTTGTTGAAGCCGCCGAAACCGAGGAGTCCGCCGAAGGCGATTCAAGTTCATCGAATGGAAGCACCGAAGGGGAGTAATTAGACTACCATGGACGGGAAAAATGTTACAAGTTTTTACTGGCCATCATCCAATGCCTTCCAATAAAGTTTTGTAACATATTGTGCCATGTCGTCATCCATCATGATCTGTTTTCGGGATCGTTTATTGTCCCTTAGCTCATCGCTCACTTGCGCTCTAAGCGGATTAGGTTTCACCCGAAAACGTGTTCGGGACAATGGACAACGGGACAAAAAAGAATAAAACAAAAGGAAATGAGTACGTACAAAAAGGGAAACACGACGGGCAACCCTCGAACAGTGAACCATGTGGCAAGTGGATTGGCAGCTTGTAATCCGCCACCCCGACCCAAAAATATCCTCATATATCCTCGGGTTCGATCCAGAAATGCACTTGCTACATGGTTATTGCATCATCGCCTTATTGCCCTAATGCGATTAGCATTCATTTTTAATCGTGCCCCATTGGAAGTGGGTTTTTCGTCTAAGTCTTTCGATGGTCTTCCTGCCTTTTCGCCGTTTAAGGTCTTTGTAAAGAGAAAAAATGTACAAAATAAAGTTTAATTAGAAAATATATAATATGTATAAATTTTTTAAAATTAATTGTTATTTATTTTATTTTTTTATCTAATCTAAATAAGTATAAGGAATAGGGTTTGAAATCACTTTGAATTCTGAAAATAGGTGTCTAAAAATATGTAACAATATATTTTTAATCCAAAAGTGATATGAATTCATACAGGAAGATATTTACTGCATACTTTTAAACACTTCAGAAACCTAGCTATTACTTATTTCTTATTAACAAAACTGTATACATATCTTTATATTTATATATTTCATTAAAAGCGCTGAGTAGGACTTAAATTATTAATATGTATATGTTATTTTTTCTTGCTTTGTTCATAACAAAATATTTCCCTGGCTGCTCATTACGCAATTTTCGGAGGGGGTTCCTTTTGTGAAGTGGACCATTGTCAGTGCCCTAGACCAGAAAAGCAAACTGTCTCGAGAGCGAGTGACTTGAGACTGACGAAATTGCGAGGAGAGTACAGTCACCACTATTGTCCACCCCAATGCCAAACCCTCGTGGAACAAAGGAGCCGAATGCTTGGCCATGGAGTGGGTCAACGTGGAGCGTGCTCAGCCTGTGAAATTGCAAGCCAGTACAACACTTTCATCGATAATCACGAGGGTCACTCGGTGGGTCAAGTGTCGCCGCAGCGCGTGGCAACCCCTTCGAAAATGGGGAAGAGCCCATGGGGAAGATACGGAGAATTCAACGAAGGTTAGCGGGGAAAATTTGTGGCCGTTATAGATCCAAATCAATAAAGAGAATAAGGGATGGCATTATTTAAATGCAGTATGAACGTAAAAGAATTTAGAAAATGTTATTTAATTTTAAGAACTGCATTTTGCTTATTCTAAAATATTTTAAAATATTATAGCCGTCCGGCTATATTATATATGCCAAAATAATATAAATTGCGAAAAATGGCAAAAAAAAAAAATGTCAAGGCTTAAATGTAAATCGATTGGAAATGTAGTAACGATTTCAGAAAGGTATGACAATCCATATTTGAATCAATATTGCCTTTGTTTCAGGGAAAAAACTGTTTTGTTTTATTTTGGAAATTCGCAATTTTGGGTTTTTAACAAAATTAGGAATTTTTCTTTTGGTTTTTTTGCTATAACTTGGCCAAAAATTGTCCTACATCAAAAATATATACTGTTTTGAACAGATTACAAAATAATAATTACATCCATGACACTTTCCGTGTGATTTTTGAAAAATAAAATTTTTGAAAATTTTAATTTTTTTCATAGGGGGTACATCATGATTTTTTGCGAAAAATGGCAAAAAAATAAAATGTCAAAGTTTAATTGTGAATCGATTGGAAATTTAGTAACGAGTTCAGAAAGGTATGACAAGCCATATTTGGATCAATATTGCCTTTGTTTCAGCGAAAAAACTGTTTGTTATTTTTTTGGAAATTCGCGGTTTTGGTTTTTTTTTACAAAAATAGGAATTTTTTCTTTTGGTTTTTTTGCTATAACTTGGCCAAAAATTGTCCTACATCAAAAATACATACTGTTCTAAACAGATTACAAAATAATAATTACATCCATTACACTTTCCGTGTGATTTAAAAAAAATAAAATTTTTGTCAATTTTAATTTTTTTTAGAAAATTTTTTGCGAAAAATGGCAAAAAAATAAAATGTCAAAGTTTAATTGTGAATCGATTGGAAATTTAGTAACGAGTTCAGAAAGGTATGACAATCCATATTTGGATCAATATTGCCTTTGTTTCAGCGAAAAAGCGGTTTTGCTTTTTTTTTTTTGGAAATTCGGGATTTTGGTGTTTTAACAAAAATAGGAATTTTTTCTTTTGGTTTTTTTTGCTATAATTTGGCCAAAAATGGTGCTACATCAAAAATACATACTGTTTTGAACAGATTACTATATAATAATTGCATCCATGACACTCTCCGGGTGATTTTGCAAAAATAAAATTTTTGTCAATTTTCATTTGTTTTATAAGGGGGTACATTATGATGTTTTGCGAAAAATAGCAAAAGAATTAAAAATTAATCGATTGGAAATTTAATAACGAGTTCATAAAGGTTACTTGTTGTAACATATACGCAAGTAAATCTAAATTTAATGTTTTTGTAAAGGGATAGAAATGATCTGCAGGAGTAAAGATATAAGCTTCGGCTGGCTTCCTTTCTTGTTTTAAAATAATTTAATTCTTAATAGATGTTTTTGTTTGTATACTCAGCAAATTTAATATAAATATGTGCCATTTGGGCTCGACAATTCTTAATTATTAGGTGTTCCCAATGAATTCTGTTCTCGGCCAATCTGTTCTCGCAAACTCCGCCAAACTGCCGCCCGTTAGTATGCAATAAATAATTTGCATCTGCTCGAAAGCAGGCAAAAAAACGACAAACAGATCCCATTTAGATATTCGCGTTCGTTTGGTTTCCATCTATTGTTTGTAGTTTGTAGTTCGTAGCTCCATCTGCAATATCGCCTCCATCTGTTTCCTTTTGCATTCGTGGTGTTTGCTTTTAACTAACGTGACACAGCCGCATTCAAATCAGCTTAATTAAATTGTAATTGGATATGTTTTTTCGCCTAGAAACTGACACAAACAAACAAAATCCAGTGGGTTGTGGGTTGTGGGAAATGGGAATGGAAACGGGAATGAAAATGAAAATGGGAATGGTGGTTGATGGCTGACGGTTGATAAGCTCATCGCGTGGATTGTCTTTAAAGCTGCGGACAGGCGTCTCTATCCGTCCAGCCATCCCATCTATATGTGTACAAATACCGCCCGCTAGTCCAACCCCTAGTTCACCCACCCATCAGTGATATCGAAGATTATGAAAACTAGCTAGAAATAGCTAAAAATGTTAAAAAGTTAGTTTAAAAATCCTAGAACTCCTGGGAAAAGTAGTAAAACATTAGAAAAATCAAAAAAGAGCATCTGAAGCAGAGTGAAATGCCAATAATAGGTTAGTAATTATTAAAAGAAATTTAGAATTTGAATTATTTCAACATTATCAAATATTAATAATTAAAAAATAAAATAACAAAAGCCTTTTTTGGCTATATCTACAAGGATATTATTTATTTCCTGCCATTTGATAATATAAAATAGTATTTATAAATTGTCCAAATTGCCAGCCCCTTTTGGCAGAGGCTGTTGCTTCTTGTTTATGCAACGAAACTAATTTAAAGTGCTTCACGCGGCGGTCGCTTAATCCGCTGCCATGGTGTGCGTGCGTCTCCCCGTCTCTTTCCCACCATCCCCCCTCTCGCTCGCTCTCCCTCACTCGTTCTGTGTGTGTGATAACTTCGTTAAGTTGTTGACACGCATATATAAATATATATATATATGTATAGGGGTAAATAATAATAACAATATAGTCAGTAATTAAATGACACTGGCACGTGGCGCGATGAAGCCAACAACAAAGTTCACAGGATAGCCGAAGGAAAAATCCACACACACACACACGCAGGCACCGCAATTTTTAGGGTCACCAAGTGGGAAGCCAATCAAATTCTACTCTATTACAACGCTTTATACCCTTTCATAACCTATTGGTTAAGTTTATAAAATATTGAAATAAAAATATATTTAGTTCGTCTAAATGTTTAAAATATTAATATAAAATTTTAAATATTTAATTAAATATTTCTAAAAATTATAAACAATATTTCATTTAATGTGTTGTAAATAAATTTCTTTTTGAGGTTTAATTAAACATAAAATGTAAATGTAATATTTAAAATAATTAATTAAATATACCTAAAAATCAAATATAATACTAATTTAGCTTCAAATTGTGACAACTATTTAACAAGGTAACATTTAATGTGGTATAAATATATAAATAAATATTTTAGATACATTATGAGTTTCAATTAAGTGAATATAAACCAAAGTTAAACCTAAAAGCCTTCCAGAAAGTCACTCCTTCCAGTTTGGCTTACAAATGTACTACTAAGTCATGTTCGATTTTCCCGGAGTGATAAGCCTCCGACTGAGTTGAAGGCTCTTTGTGTTCGATTACCCCCTTTCTTTTTTTGCGGACTTCCCTTTGATATTATTTCGAATTGGAGATTATTTCGACCATTTGATTAGAAAATCGAGCACGTTCGGAACGCAACAGTCAGGCATATTTGCGGCTTCCTATCATTTGGCAATTATGACCACTGGAAATGGAAGCAGAAACAGAAGTAGGATGTAAAATGTAGAATGATGGTTCAGATGCAGAATTAAATCTGAAATGGAGGAATCGGGGAATCCCCCTGTCGATGCTGCGGCGCATCGTTGACATTATTCACATTCAACTGTTTCTGTTTGCACAACAAATTCAAGTAAATCTTTGCACGAATTTAATTTCATTTGTTTACGACTCAATGAAAAGCCACAAAGCTCCTGCCAATAGGCTTTCGCTGTCAGTTCAAGTTGGCCTTTTCCACCAGGCAGACAGGCAGACAGATAAATATACGTATATACAGTTTGAGATACACATTTATAGCTTGTATTTTTTGCACAATTAAGATTTGCGCACATAAACGCCCAACTTGTGTTGGCATTAAGTGCTTTGCTCGAAAACTTTTAATTGAAATAATTTGTTAAGGCCTCTGGGGGCCGAAAAGAGACTTCAACTTTTGAACAGAAATGCGAAACATTTTCTTTAGACACATATGTACATACCTACATATATGTACTGTAAATATTTTTCCAATCTCCCCGGGCACTTTGACTTACAGCCCAAACAACAATGCTCCTTTTTGAATAAATATTTTTTGTGGTAAGCTCCAAAGGCCAAAGGTGAAACAATGTCCAAAGGGTTTGGGAATTCATCATTATCACAAATTGATTTTTTCTTAATTTTTTTTGGGATTAAAAGTGATTTTTTGGGGGTAGCTACTGAAGAACTAGATATTTTTATTCCATCTACACTATATAGCCCTTATCGTTGCTGAACTTATAACAGAAGCGCTTAAAGCAAATCCTTGTTCTAATGGTTGTGGGATTGGCAGTGGTGGTGGTTAAGGTTGTATTTGTATTAGCCACCGTTGTGGAATTCAAACTGAATGTAGATGTTGAAGTGGAGCTGTCCAAAACGCTTGATGTGGAGTTGGTTGAAGATTGCGAAACCTCTGTTGTCACTTCAGTGGAGTTTCCAGGTGCCAGGGAAGTGGTCTCCAAACTAGTGCCATTCGAAGGGGTAGTTGTGGTCGTCACATTACTTATTTCCAGTTCCAGAAAATTCAACAGAGAGTCCATAAACTTCTGTATGGAGTTGCGATCCTCGGCGGTAAAGGTTTGTGCCTCGGAAACTCGCCAGCAACAACCACTTGCCATCAGCAAAATGATTATAAGATTTAAGGTTGCCATTTAGTTGGAACTTGGAGTTCACTTTAGTTCTAGGCACTCTTTAAACTGCACACATTTTCTGGCTGTTTTTCGGCCTTTATACTATTAGGTATCGCCATGCGGAAACTTTTGGCTAGCTGGGGTTACGTGCCAACGCCCCCCAAAAGAATGCGATATCTCTTTCACTTTCGACCATCTGGGTCACTCGGCTAATCTAACATTCAAGCTGCGGTGAGGGTGAGTGACATTCTATGCGGCATCCCAAGATACTTGCTAATATTAATCATCAGTACTTTTGTGGCTTTTCGAGTCAATGAAAAGAGACTGCGATGAATGAACATATGGTAAACAAGGTTAAATCATAAGATGATGAAGTCGAAGAGTAGAAGTTCTTGGAAGATTGACTCTAAAAGATACTTGATACTTTAAAATAACTAATGATGATATGATATAGAAATATCATATGATAAATATGATTTTTAAATATATATTATTAAGGTTCTGAAAGTGATATATTTGGAACTTAAATGTCCTTAGTATTTAGGTGCTTAAAGAATGGAAATTTTATCGTTTCTAAATTTAATAAACATAAATATAATCATATACATTTTATAGAACTGAAATCTACACCCGAGGCCAAACTGACTTGAAGATGAAGAATTGGATTAATGTAAATGCTAACCGATCTTAACTGACAGCCTCGCGTAAACTTCCAAATTAAAGTCGATCGTTATCTGGGGAACGCAGAGCTTTAAACCCGATTTCCTCAAGTTGCATCCAAGTGATCTGCACCCACTCATCGCTCAGCAGAGCCGAGAGATAAGAAGATCTTTTCAGAACATGCTGAAAGAATTCTCCGAGCTTATCGACCAAATATACCTATAACTAGATGACGGGGAGGCACGTTTTACAGCATGCCAGTGAGATTATCTCGCTGGGCTTGAATGGCGATAAGCGAGTGCAGAGTCGTATAAAAGCGGTCGGCCGAGCAGCGAAATCTATCAATCACCGACAAGTCAAGTTAGTGACAAGTCAAGAACCATCGAGATGTGGCGCCTACAATTGTTCCTACTCCTCTCCACCTGTTTTCTGGTGCCCCACGATGCCAAGCCCACGAAGCGATCGCCGCTGGAGTTTTCCTCAACCACATTGGCCTCGCTGCTCCTGGAGAGGGAAACTAGCGAGTCCGGCAATGGAACCACCGATCAGCTGATCACAAGCACCGAGTCGACATCATCGAGGACGCCGTCGCGTGTCACCAATATCGGACGTTTGGCCTCCAAGGATCTGGCCGATCTGCTCTTGGCCAGCATGCAGGCCCGCGGAGCCAAGTTGACCTCCTTCCAGGAGTCCACAATGAAATCGCTGCGCAGCGAGGAGAACAAGGACATCAAGGGCAACAATGTGTTCCTGCAAGTGGGCATGGATGTGATTATCGACATTTTGATCGGAGCCCGGGACAATGCCACGTGCGCAAGGATCATCCGGGATATCGATCAGTCGCAGGACAGAAATAGCCTGACCTTGACCCTCAAGTCCTTTTTGGCCCTCTGCTTCTTCAATGGCATCGAGTGCGCCAAGGAGGAGGTGGGCCAGGTGATTAAGAGCACCCACTCGCGTCAGCGTCAACAGTCCAAGGTCGTTCAGGATCAGGATCAGGATCATCATCAGCAGACGGAGGGCTCCGGACTTCGTACCGCCCGTCGGGTGGGCGTGGCCAAGGACGATCGCAACTCGGTGCTGAAGTTCCTGCAGGCACGCAACATCAACGAGCTGAGCGCCATCCTTAATACACTGCTGCAGGTGTGCGGAGCTTCGGGCGGAGAGGCACACAAGATCATCCGAAATTTGCGAGAGAGTGAGTATGCAGAAAAATGACGAGTAGCGAGTTTAACGAGTTCCGAAATTAACGCCATTGACGCAGTAACGAGTATTGAATATTAAGTAGCGAGTAACGAGTAAGAAGAGACACAAACTAACTAACGAAAGTGCAGTGAAAGCAAACTAATCGTCAATATTCAAATACTGTAACGAGTAACTATTAGGTGGCGAGTGAAAATTGCTAACGATTATATCGCACTTCCTTATCCTTTCAGTGGGTCCCGACAGCGTCAGTCTGCTGCAGGTGAATGCTTTCAGCATGCTGTCCGTATCGCTGCTCGACAGTTTGTCAACCATTGCCGCGGGCAAGACTAGTGGCTTGTGCTCCGCCGCCCCCGAAAGCTGGATCGTCCGCCTGCTGGCAATGGGCGTTGACAAAGTGGTCCTAATGGGCCTGATGACCGCCCTGGATCGCACCATTGCAACCTCGACGGCCACATCCGCCGAACTGGCCAATGCCGCAGCCCTAAATACCCTAAATGGCGGCGACCTCACCGATACCAAATCCCAAGTGGCCCAAGAGTCAGCGGCCACCGCGAAGCGAGCCGTTTCGGGCGTGGGTAACGATTTCGACTGTAAGTTCCTCCCATTTTTCTCATTTACGGATTTATTAAACTTGTTTTTTTACTCACAGTGGCACCTTCAGTCATAGAGAGTGGCACTGGAAACTCGGTTAATGATCTTATTAATGCTAATGTTCCCGTCGGAGCTGATCTTCCCATCATAAGTTCGATTGATGGTAATGGATTTACCGGCAACGTTCTGAATCGTGAGTATTTTATTTTACCATATCGTCGGTCGTTCGTACTAATACCGTTTTGTTGTTTTGCAGAGGGATCTGATGTTGTGGTTGAAGGACAAGCAAACAATTTCAATCGCTTAGTGGGTGCTAGGATTCCCGTTCTAGCGAGTGCCCCGATTATTTCTAGGATCAACAGTGGAACTAGCTCTTCGGGAACTTCGTCTAGTTCATCTGGTTCCCCAAGTTCGGGATCTACTGGTTCGTCAGGTTCGGGATCTTCTGGTTCTACAAGTTCAGGATCTAGCTCTTCGGGAAGTTCATCGGGGGCGGGTAACGATTTCAACTGTGAGTTCTCCTCCTGTTTTTCCCCATGAACGTATTTATTTAACTTTATATTTAATACATTTTTAGTGGCTCCCTCTGTTGTGGAAAGTGGCACTGGAAACACGGTTAATGATCTTATCAACGCCAATGTGCCCGCCGGAGTCTTTGCCCCTGTTCTAAGTGATCTCGAGGGAAATGGTTTCACCGGCAACGTTCTTAACCGTGAGTACTGGCATAATCTTGGCATTTTTCTATTCTAATTTTTTATATTACCCTTTTTTTGCAGAGGGATCTGATGTAGTTATCAAGGGACAGCAAAACACTTTTACCCGCTTAGTGGGTGCTAGGATTCCCGTTCTAGCGAGTGCCCCTATACTTTCTAGGATAAACAGCGGAAGTGGAAGTTCGTCGTCCAGCTCTTCGGGAACTCCATCTAGTTCCTCTTCCTCCTCGAGTCCATCTACTAGTTCGGCATCTTCTGGATCTTCCAGTTCGGGATCGACTGGCAGCTCTTCATCTTCTTCTGGCACTCCCAGTTCTTCCAGCTCATCTGTAATCGGCAACAATGTGAATGGTAAGCTTATAATTAATTTGTTTTCTTATTATTACCTATCTAAATGAATATGTTTTTTTATTTTTCACCTCCAGTTAAAGGTGATAGCATCACTGGCAATAAGAATTTCCTTTTCAAGTTACTTGATCTTGGTCTGCCAATATCTCTCGCCGCTCCGGTTCTTAGTATCATTAATCAGGGCTCGACGACCACGGGTTCTTCAAGTGGTTCTTCGGGTGGTTCATCGAGTGGTTCTTCAAGTGGTTCTTCAGGTGGTTCTTCGAGTGGTTCTTCAAGTGGTTCTTCGAGTGGTTCCTCCAACGGATCCTCTACAGGAACCTCAGTGGGAAACAATGCAAACAGTAAGCATTCTAATTATTTTGACTCACAGAAAATTACCTAATTGTTTGAATTCATTTCTTTTCTAGTCGATCCGAATGTTGATATCGACGGTGATGACAACGTGGTTACCAAAGTTGTTGATGCCAACGTTGATGTCTTGGCCAATGTCCCCGTTCTTAGCCAAATAACTGGAACGGGCTTTGCTAATAATCTGAATCGTAAGTAATCTCATTCTGATTCTGATTCTGATCTTATACTAATTCTTCTCTCTTTCCTTTTTAGAAAAGCCCAACATCCTCATTAAAGGTAATAGAAATAAGGTCACCAAGGTCGTAGACGCCAATGTTCCCGTTTTGGCGGCTGTTTCGGCCATCAGCAGTATCACCGGTCAATCCTCAAGTGGGGGATCATCTAGTGGTGGATCCTCTAGCGGTGGATCATCCTCTTCATCCTCTGGAGCTCTTGGTGGATTGAGTGGTCTAACTGGAGGTTCAGGATCGTCTTCAAGCGGCCTTCTTGGCGGTGTTCTTGGAACTGTTACTGGAACTGTCGGTGGAGTGGTTGGCGGTGTTGTTCCGGTAGTGGGTCCCGTTCTCGGCGGTGTCGTGGGTGCAGTGGAGCCTGTTCTCGGCGGTGTCGTGGGTGCAGTAAGTCCCGTTCTCGGTGGTGTCGTGGGTGCAGTGGAGCCTGTTCTGGGCACAGTGACCAACACCGTTGGTGGCCTCTTGGGTGGCGTAACTGGCGGTTCTTCCAGTTCTGGTTCTTCCAGCCCCCTGGGCGGTGTAACCAGCATTTTGGGCGGCGGCTCTGGATCCTCCAGCCCTCTAGGTGGTGTTACCAGCATTTTGGGAGGCGGCTCCTCTGGCTCCTCATCCTCCGTAATTGGAAACAGTGCCACTAGCGGAGCCGACACCCTAATCGAGGGCAACAATAACACTTTCGTCCGGCTGGTGGATATCAATGGACTGGTTCTAGCCGACATTCCCATCCTGAGCAGCATAACCAATCTCTTGGGTGCCACAGGACTGATCGGCAACTCGGCGAATAGTAAGTTTTCATCTTTATCGAGCGGGAGCCCTAAACTAAAAAGTATTTTCACCTTTGCAGAGGGTCCCAAGACGGTGGTGATCGGCAACAATAATCGCATAGTGAAGCTGATCAACGTCGACCTGTGGGTGCTGGCCTTCCTCGATGTCCTTAATATAATCCGCGGAAGTGGAGGCGTTTGCAACCAGCTGAACTGTAAGTTGAGATCGTTTACAGGTTGGTCTCTTATTAATAAGTTTTGTATTTATATATATTTAGCTGGACCCAGCACGGAGATCATTGGCGATAACAACGATGTGGTTCAGTTGGTTGATGTGGATCTCAGTGTGCTGCTTGTGGTGGATCTGTTGAGCCACTTGATCACCACTGTGGCCAATGACTGCGGCACCACCACAACCACTACTACTACGACTACAGAAACACCCACCGTTCAACCTCCGACGGCTCAACCTCCGACGGTTCAACCTCCGACGGCTCAGCCCCCTACTGTTCAGCCACCCACTGCTGAGCCTCCCACGGAACTACCGCCCACCTACGGGCCACCCACCAACGAACCACCCACGAATCAGCCACCCACCAATCAGCCTCCTACCAATCAGCCTCCTACCAACCAACCTCCCACCAATCAACCTCCTACCAATCAGCCTCCTACCAACAGGCCACCCACAAATGAACCTCCCACCAACAGGCCACCCACCGATCAGCCACCCACCAACCGCCCACCGTCGCCCAGTCCCAACAACTGCTATCGCAGATATTGCCGCAAGTGGCGCACTCGTCCCAGCTATTTGTGCTACAAGAACTGCGGTGGTGCCTACACCTACAAGCCCTAAGGGGCTGACCTTGCACCACACAACCAGCAAGCGAAGCCACCGGAAGCAGGAGAACCAACGGAACGGGAATCGGAACCGGAACCGGAACCAGAACCACCGGCTGTACAGCTACTCAATCTTGTTATGCGTGGCACTGCCTGCCTCACTGCCCCTGGGCATTTATTTATTTTTTATACTCTCTAAGCAAAAGTTGTTTAATTTATTTGAAATATATAGAAATTGAATCGATAACTAGCGAGATTATTTGAAATTGGTTAAAAATCGGTAGATTAAAAGGAAATGATGGTAAAATTGGGGATGAAATGAATACAATACATAATTAACCCCATCTTAACTTATTGAAACCTATTAAAATCACATTTAAAAGTTCCTAATGCATTGAAAATTGAATAACGTGTTCTATTTCTTATTTACTTATTTACGTATATTTATAACCTAATTTTTTCAAATGAATTACTATATTTTACAGTCTAAACCATCCAATTACCAATTATTCGAATACATCCACGGCTTAAGTAAAATTCCCGCGGTATTTTATTCATACACCGAATGCAATTACATTCAACCCCAAGTGCGCATTGAAAAAGTTTAAACGAAAAACAAAAAGTTAGGCTCTATAAATAAAAGATAACATTATTAACAAAAGCCACCCGCAGACGGGCACCGCATCAAAATACCTGAAGATCTGAACTTAGACAAATGGTCGTCAAGCGTTGGAAATTGGGGAATTTTCCGGGCGGGGGAAAAGCCATCCGGAACGTGCCTCACGCCGCATGAAATCATAATGAAAGCAATAAAAGCATCACCAACAACCAGAAACAGAAACAGAATCCAGAATCCAGAATCCAGAACTCAGAACCCAGAACACAGAGCCGAGAAACAGAAGCGAAACCATTCAAGAGCGATGTCGGCGCTTGAGGTGCGAGTGTCTCACCTCATAATTGATGACCTAAGTAATTTGTTATGGCTATGAAACGTGTGGCAAACACAAAAAACACTGCCGCAGCACGACAACTGCGGAAGAGCGAAATATTGAAGCAATTATAAAATGTGAACAAAAACCAAAAAACGCCTACGGGGTTGAGACGAAATGCGGAAAAAGTTTTCCTTTTTGGGCGAGGGGGGGCTTGATGCTAATGATAACCATCAGCATCGGTGGGTCGTCCGGGTGTTAAACATTATGCAACACCTCGGGGACGCAATTGGGTTGCCCAAGCGACAGCAGTCCAATGATTGTCGGCACCTGAGGAGGAGGCCCGAGCTAGGAAATGGCCATTCGGGGAAATAATCCTCCGCCCGAAAGTGGTTAACAAACTTAAAAGACCTTAAAAGATTGCTGGGCCATAAATCCGGAGAAAATCATGAATAAATAACGGAGAAAACTTCTGCTTATTTTGATTCAGCAATGGAATTGCTAATATTTATTGGTTTTAATTAGGGAAAACGTAGGACTAAGTCGAGTTATGGACTTGAAAATTAAATAGAAATTCAAATCCAATTTAAATCGGATTTTAGCAAGACAAGTTATGAGCTCTAGAACAGCAGGTTTGGGTCACCTTTCATCGGAAACCTAGTAATATGAAACAGAAAAATGTATTAACCACTTAATCAATAACTTCTTAGTTAATTTCAAAAAAAATTTAAAAAAATTCGGAGAGTGGGTTACTATTGGCCGAGTTATTGGCTGTAACAGTCCAGTTTTGGGTCACCATTCATCGGAAGCCTAGATATATGAAACAGAAAAATGTTTAAAAAACTTAATCAATAACTTCTTAGTTAATTACAATAATACAATACAGATTGGGGTCACCTTTCATCGGAAACCTAGTAATATGTATCTGTAAAATGTATTAACAACTTAATTAATAACTTCTTAAATAACTACAACAAATACTTTTAAAAATTTGAAAATTGGGTTACGGTTGGCCAGTTATTGGCTGAAACAGTGCAGTTTTGGGTCACCTTTCAACTTTTGTTAGTATATCTATCCGAAAAAAGAATCTCTAGTGGCTGTCGCCTATTCTTTTCACTTCTTTTTGCCCAGCCAAACTCAGGAAGTATAAACTTTCCATCACTTGTTGCCAGTTCGTGATGGTGGCGAAAGTTTGCCCCCTCTTTCGAGAGTCTTTAGTGGGGATAAGCGAGACAATCGATATCCAGCACAGGGCATTGGGCATTGAAAATGCAGCAGACTTTTAGGCGCAGACATGTTTTATGTACTTGTCAGTCGTCAGCGGGACAGAGACAGACACTTTCAAGTTGTAACACACAGCTACAAGTTCCGCACAACAGTTGCGCCCATTCCCGTTCTCATTCTCGTCTCACTTTACTTTACTTTCGCTGTGGATTATTCTTCTTTCCGCCGTTGCCTTTTATTATTGTACATAATTTGCACGTGCTGCGAATATCTAAAATTTACGACCAGCATAGAGAGACACCGAGAGCGAAAGTGCACAGGTTGGCTGTCTGCGGAGAAATCGGAACGGGGGATTTCGGTTTCGGATGGGGGATGGGTCTTAGGGTGGGGTGGGTGGAAATACGAGATACGAGTGCGGGGGGTTGGTGTTGTCGTGTACATTATTTTGCTTTCAAGCGTTGAAATAAAAGGAAAAGTCGCCGAGCTTTAAATGAGTAGCAGTAGTAGCAAGGCGCAGAGAGAAAAATAATACCTACATGTTATTTTAGCTGTAGAAATATTAGATCTACACACATACGAAAATTCCTTAGAAAATATTTTATAAAAATCTATTTGATTATATTTAGGTGTTACATCGTAGGGTACCTTTTATTTAATAATTTAAAAATATTTTTCAGGCTTGGTGCTTTTTGCAGTGACATGGTCACACTAGTCATTGTTTAATTTAGTCAAGTTAGCATGGTCACACTGCGTTATTTTCTCTCCGTGCAACCATCGTCCACTGGGTCGACCCCGCCCACTTTTCGCTGTCTCTAGGTGAGTGAAATCTTCCACAAGCTGCCCCTCGGGATCCCTTTGGCCTGTCTGTCTCTGTCTCTGTCTGTGTCTCTGTCCCTTTTCCCCACACACCCCCACTTTATTTCTTACTCCGTCTGTCTGTCTGGCTGACTGGCTTGCTTACTTTTACACGTTTTATGTCGAAAATAAATGTGAACTAATGCATTTTTATTAATATATACAAGCGTGCTGGGAATTCCAAGCTAGGAAATGATGTCGGCTGGGGATATATAGACACACCACGCCCCCCGTGTGAAAGCCACCGCCCGCTGACGATGATTAAGCGTAAAAACCGCAAATGTTTTTTAAATGCAGTGCAAATGCTTGCGGGTCATGCCCGGTGCTCTGCTTTTTAGCTTCTTGCGGGGAGGAGTGGAGAGTTTTCTTTTTAGCCAGCTAAGTGAGTAGTTTGTTGAATCGTGTTGAAATATTTAGCACAACGCGTACGTGCCGACATTGTGTGGTCGCTTTCATCTGCAATTGGATTTCGGATTTACAGTACAGAACAAACAGTAGCGAAAAATTGGAAAATAAAACTGTGTCACGATATACGTACGTATCCCAATCCCCAACCCTCAATGCACGAATGTTTGGGTGTAAATGGATATTTAGTCTTAAAAGGAAGTGCGAAAGGGCGATTACTCAGATAATAATAAGTATCGCCATTTCAAGTGCAAGGCTTCAAAACTGGTTTTTCGTAAAATAGTTTTATACATTTTAAATGCACTTCAATACGTGAGTTTAAAGCTAAAACACAGTCTTCTTTGAGGTTTGGTCACACCGAGGCACTTGCAAAGTGTGACCAAATGCGTCATTGCAACATAAATACATTTTACAGCAGAACTGTACAAATAAAATATGAAATTTGTTATGAAATTAGATATTCCAAGACATACAGCTACAAATGGGCCTTTATTTGAGGATCTTGGCGTCGTTATACAGAGGTTATCGCCCTTTGGCCAGAATTATCCACTATATTTCAATGCGTCCACTGGCAAATGAAATGAAAAAGCCAACAAAGTGACAATGAGGGGGGTGTTTCCCGGGAGGACGGAGTATGAGGACTGCGAGGACGGCACTTTGCATACTAAGAAGTATTCCAACGAGTGGGCGGAATAAATAGGAAAAGCAAATAGCGCGCCGCTCTATTGACATTTTAGGGTTTCATTGTAAAGCAATTTAAATTATTGTGTATATTTTCTATTTCACTCAGCTTCTATTTCTTTTCTTCGCCGTTACTTGGTCCTGTCCCTCTGTGTCCCCCATGTATTTTATATATGGGTGTGTGTGTACTTTTTCGGGGTAAGAAACATTTTCAACTTAAGCATTCAGGACATCGTGTCCGCGACTTGTGTCCTGTTCCATTCTATTCTCTGGATCCTTTTGGCTGGATTTTATTTTGTGCAAATTTTTCAAATGTTATCCTTAATTTAGTTTATAAGTAGATGCCAGGCACGTTCCAGGCAAATGACATTTTATTTGTGGATTTTTATAGACTTTCCTTATGCGAACACTCGCTCATCCCCCAGAAACGCCCCAATTTTTGTGCGTGGCAGCGGGGAAACCGAAAAATAGGTCGTAATTTGTGTTTTTGTTGTGAGTTTCAATTTTTTTCTTCGGTCCTGCCATGGCTATGCATTTTTTTTGTTGGTCTGAGGGGCCGGAGCACATGTGTCTTTGATGAGTCAGGCGGGATGTGCCGGGCGATAAGAAATGGGCGTGGTCACTGGCCCCCCTTTTTTTTTGGAGGGGTGATAAGCTGTTGGATCAATTTACACCATTCGCGTTCTTGAAAGTTATAAATTCTTGAAAAATATACACAGCTATCCGATCAACCTATTTTGACCTTTTTTATGCAACCATGGTCACATTTGGCCTTTGTCATTTTCCAATAGCATATGGGCACACATATGTAGTTTTTCGCATGGAATTTATTTTGTGGGTCACCATGAATTCTGCCCCACGAATATCTGAGCCACGCATCAAAATAAATCTAATGAAATCCAGCAGGACGAGAAATAAGAGCCATGGGAAAGCGGAAAAAATGCAACAATGGTAGCGTTGGTTCAAGGTTTCGGGTGAAAGGTGTAAGGTGAAGGCTGACGTGTGCCCCACAAAATTGCTCTTCTTCGCTTGCCTGCTATTCACACGCTCGTATGGGTTGGAACATAAATTGCGCACAATAAAGCAAAAATTAAAAAGCGTAAACAGAAATTGCTTGCTTTCCCTCCTTTCACTCCCACCCAAAAAAAGGGGGAAAAAAACCTTCTTTTTCACATTTCCTTACATTTTACCTCGTGCTTTCAGTTTTCCCCTTCTCTTCGAGTTGTCAGTGGCGGGATTCCATTTTGACTGCTCCCCCGTCAGAAGGTGAAAACAATATGAAAGCCAAAGAAAGCATGGCATTTCCTTATGAAAACATTCCTCCCCTCGGGCGGAGCAAAGTTTTTATTACCCGTGTGTCTTGAATAATACTTGAATTACATTATAATTAAATGCTTTGACTTCTAAATTTATTTGATTAATATACATCATTTGAATAAAGTATGGTACAATTTGGTTCTTTAAAATTTCAAATGCAACACAATAAATAAGCCTAAAACATACGCTCAATAAAATTGTAATTTATTGTAATTCAGGGAACACAAAACTGAACTTTTGAATATTAAAGCACTGCTGCCTTTTCAATAGGGGAAAAGCGGAAAAAATAGAAAAGTCTGAAGGGAAAAAAGGAAAAAAAAAACGGTGGGGATGAGGTCGTTTATTGGGGGGCGGAATACAATGGGGCCAAAGAGGAAGATAGACACACACCTTTATTATTATTTTTACACTTAACTTCCGGTTTACGCCTATTACTCCACCCGCCGCCCCAGCAACAGCGAGCAACCCCTGGATCAAATTACAAAATACAACCCCTGCCGCCCACCCAAAGCTCCTTTCTCATCCCGCATGAAGTTATTGTCCCCTGACATTGTGTTGTTACTTTTCCTCTTTTTTCCACGACCGGTATATCCTTTGTGCCACGCATTTTCACGTGTTCGTTCCGCATAGTTCCGTTTGATACGCCACAAAGGTGTCGCCGTGTCTGTGTGAGTGCCCCGCCGGAATACGACTTGGGAGAGGATGTCCTTCGGTGGCAGGATGTAAGCGGAAGCCGCCGATTACGCACAAGGATGCAGCAGCAGCAGCCCAGCCAGAAATCTGGATTTCAGGGATATAAGCAGGTGAATATAAAGGTGCCACAGAAATAGCTGCGTTTTTGAAATCACAATTATTTTGACATTTAAAATAGGTGTCTAAAAGTATGCAACAATATATTTTTAGCCCAAAAGTTATATGATTTTATTCCTTATTCACTGCCTACTTTTAGGCACCTATTTTGGCACCGCCTTATAATATATACCCATACTTAATTAACAAAAATGTATAATATAAAATGAAATTATTTTTCCATTAAAGAACTTATAATTTGGTATACAAAAATGTTTTTTCATTTATTTACTGGGTTCCTTTAGCCTTTAAAATATTCATAACCGATTTCAAACCTCCTTAACACCCAAAACCAGAACCCATATCGAATTATAACCAGTCTTCCGCTGAGGACAAGATACAGCAGTGGAAACGGGATACATCCGATACAAAGTCAAGGCCTTTCACGGCGCTTAACTAAGCGTCAGTTTCGTTTTTGATTTTGATTTTTTTTTATTCTGTTTTTTTGGGGCATCCGGTGTTTTGAGACTAGACGATGTGGGTTGGTTTTGGCGGAAGGGGAGGGGGAGGGTGAAGGGGGTACTGGGCGGTATTGCAGGAGATATGTGAAAGAGAAGCGGCTGTCAGCTTTGATTGATGCGCTGGAAACTTCGCGTGAAATTGCACACCGAAAACACCAAAAACCAGAAACGGCAGCGGTGGTAGCTGCAAAAAGACGGAAAAAACCAGTGGGAAGTAGTGCGGCAAAAACAAAGCGGAAGGAAGCACTCAGTGCACGCAACATACACTCAAAAAAAAAATATTTATAAATCAATATTAACATCTAATTAATTTAGATTTTGTTTCAAATGCTCTTATGTTATTAAAAAACTATACAAAAAAGTTGTACATATATTTTATTAAAAAATGTATTGAAAAACACAAGAAATAAAATTATTTATAAAATAATATTAATATTTTCTTGTACTATATATAGAATATAATTATTCATATTCGAATTGCCCTCTCAGCCTATATTTTAAATGAATACTTCTGTAAAAATCCATTATTTTTTATATTTTAATATATTTGTAAAAATTATTCCCAGTGCATCATGTGCACACCTTTGTCCCATATACATATGTATATTTGTGTGTGTGCTAGGCCCTGTATTTGTGTAGAGCGGCATGCTTGGCTGGGCACCTGGATAGCTGGGATAACTGGGATTTCGGGGGGCTGGGGCTGAAATGGGGTCCTCCGTCCTCGAGTGACGCGCTTTAAAATGGGGAAATTAAAATTCCAATAATAGCATCGCTCCTAACGGAACCCCAGGTGCTTAGCTATCGCAACAGACCCACCGACCCACCGACCCATCTTCTCCAACCACCGATCTTCCCCACCATCCATATCTCTCGCGGCAAAAGAGCCTCTAAGTCTGGGCGCGTTTGCCTAGCTGCGGCTCTGTGTATGCGATAAAAATAAATTAAGCCACAAATTGCAATTTAATTTAAGGTTTTCCTTAGCCTCAATCCACCCACAAAAGCGGAAAGAGAAGTTGCGACACTTTTTCGTGGCATATTAAAATAACTTGCCACATATTTCGGTGTCGCCACGTTCGCCGTGGTGGGCGGTGGGTGGCGGCAAGAGGGGGGCGTGGCGGTTGGGCTGCCAAATTTATGGCATTGCAATTGCAAATATAATTAAAATTTTCCAACTCTCTCTCGCTCTCTGTATCTCGGTTTTTGCCTTCGTTTCACTCCCACATCGGTTACTTGTGTTTGCTTTTTGGAAATTATTTTCAGCGCCTGTCATCTTTGGGTTTAGCTAATTGAAGCTTAGCGGCGACTTAACAATTTAATTGGAATTGGAATTGGCATGGCCAGAGGGACGGAAATCTAACCCACTGCTGAATGTTAAATTACCGATTTAAATCAATAGATCATGGGGGCAAAATGCGATGAAAGTTAAGGGAGTGGAGTAAAAATGAAAATACAGAGTAGCTCGCTTTAAATGTAATCGATTACCCAAAAACGAATTATAATTAATTTTTTTATGGGTATAAAATGATTGATTAAATTATACTTATAATAAGGGCTTTAAAGTTAGTTTGAAACTTGGGGTTATAATACTAAAGTTAATTTTAAAGTTAGTTAAAACATCGATAGTGACCACTATCGGTACTATCGATACTATCGTAAAGTAGAAAAAATAAACAAAAATTCGACAATTATTTAGCATAGCGATACTATCGATAATAGGCCCACCATCGATGTTTCCTTAATTTTAAAAATATCGATAGTGCTATTGATCGATTTACCAACCCTACCTTAAGGCAATAACAGTGATAAACAGTATACGAAATACTATAATACTATATACTATTTCTTGAAAGATTTGAAGTTAAATTAAGTATACGAATTTTGATTAAATACTATTCTCTGAGTGGTATACAAGAATACCTCTGAAAATTGAAGGCAAACCCCAGTGAGGCCCTTGACTACGCATACGTGACTAAATATCGCATCGGGCCTCCTGAATAGTTGATATAATTTACTTAGAGAACCTGTTCTCATTTTATGGCCACGTGTTGCTGCATGTTGCATCACTTTTATGTGCGGATCCCGTAACTTTTAGCCCCCAATAAAGCCGCCGGGTAACAAAAAAGAAGAAGAAAAAATGAAGAGAACAAAATAGAAGCCACCCCTCATGGCTTTCGTCTGAGACAAGCTTTTATAGTTGATTAAGGCATATCAAATGTCAAATGTCACTAAAGTCGACGGCAATGTCTGTTGTAAAAACTAAACAAAACCCATTGCGGGCTGTGCGATTCTAGCGGGGGGGCGGTGGAAATTTAGCTTTATGGTGCGGTTCAGGTATATCTGTATATCTCCCACCGCCCTTTCTGAATTCAGTTTGGCAATAAAAGAAAAACAAGCGGAAAAGTAAAGGAAATACGGAGTATGCGAGCATGCAGCTTATGTGGCGGATATCGCTTTGTTAGCGAACCAACTCCTCCCATCAGAAAACTCTACCCTCCGTCTGTTTGTCTGTCTATCTGGCAGCTCAATTGCCAACCAGCTCCGAATTCAACTCCTTGGTCCCTCGAACCGGAAGCGGAAATTGAAGCATAAAATTGCCAAGTTTGCCGCAACACCGAAGCATCGAAACTCCCAAACGCTGGAGTAATGGCGGAAACGCGAAAATGTTGTCGATTATCTTTGGAGATGGATCTGAAACTCAGTTGGTATTCGGTACAAATAAATTATGAATGAAATGTTAAGTGAGGCCAAGACCCGATTACTTGGAGGTACTAAAATGTAATCTCTTTTTTATCTCGCAAATATACATTATAAATAGATTACATTTCTTATAAGAAGGTATAATATATTTTATTAGATATTTTTCGTTAAATATTTATTGCGTTTTAAATTCCATTCAATATTATATTTAAATATTATATATTTAAGAGCGGCACGTAACTACTGGTATTTTGCTGTTTAAGCTCCAAATAATACCCATACTAGATAGAAGCCGTCCAGCCAATCTGTCAGAACAGAACAATCTGTCAGGTAAATTATCCGTTCGATTTGCCGCTCACCTGGGGGCCTTGAATGTGCGTTGGGGTAATGTTAATGTTTCGGCTCCTGGCCATAAGCCCCAAACTCTTGTAACCGTTTTGGTGGTGACTTCTACAAACGATAATTAATGAAATCTGACATCAACTGGGGTAATGGCTGGCTACCCGACTAACCGAAAATGGGAGAATGGTGAGGTGGCCACGATGGACAAGAGTGACTACACAGCGAGGAAATCACCTTCGAAAGATTCAAGTGTTGATTATGCCAAAATGCAAATTGTAAATGCCGAAGAAAGTGATTTTAATTTGAAATATTTATAAACTCGGAATTAGTGTGGTCTTATTTAATTAAAACCACTTAGTGTGACCATGCTAGCAAAAGAATGTCGTTTAAACGTATGTAAGTCAAATGAAAACCGTGATAAATTACTATATGATAGATTTCCATTTATTTTTCTGTGTGTAGACATAGTCTCGTAGATCTGGAGAGGGGATTCCCGAACGGCAGGGCTGGGGGGCCTGTTCGAGTGTATCGATGAGTGAGACAGCGACGTTGAATGCCCTTAATGAGAAATCGTTTTAATTGAGTTTGCATGTTTATGGCTGCCTTTTCACTTGAGCATCGCCTGCACTTTTTGCGTGGCTGAGTGTGTGGCTACCCCCGTCCATCCAGCAATCACTTTAAAAGCCAAACCTTTGTGAGGGTTTTTTCAGGGGGATGGGATGGTATTGGGGAAGGGGTATTGGGTATTGTGTTGGGGGTTGGGGACTTTTGGGGCCCAAGCCCGACGAGGTCAGCCACATATTGTCATGTACAATGGCATCGTTTGTGGGCTGGAACGGAACAGAAGATGTAACCACATGCTGCTGCTCCTGATGAGGGTCAATTGTCCATTAGTGTGTGTGTGTGTGTGTGTTTATGTCCTTGCTTGTCGGTGGGTGGTGGCTGGAGGGTGTGGAGCATCTTGGCGGGGGCAACATATGTGGCAGGCACAACTTTTGACATGCCACCGCCAAAGATCCACTTTCGGGGTGGCTGCCTGCTGTTGCTGCTGCCGCTGTTGCTGCATCTGTGGCATAATTATTTGTTGATTATGTAAATTCGGAACTCCATTGATAGTTGCTTTGCCCAGTGACTGGAATTCGCTTTCGACTGGGAGGACAAAGACACAGGCGTGATCCCGGAATGCCAAATCCCAAGTGACTTGCCAAGTCCCAAAGTCTGCTAACGCGCTGTGTTTGGTGGTGCACTATGTGTGTTTACAAGTTAAAATGGAAATAATTCAAATATTCCTAGATATTCATTTAAAATGTATTGTATTATATATTTTAATAAACTTCTGTTTTTCTGTGGAGTTTATTTGAGATAAATATTCCTAGATATTCTTTAAAAAGAAGATAATTTTGTAAGCTAAACTAAGTGTATATCAAATAAAATCAATAAAAATGATCCTAGATATTAATTAAATATGTATGGTGTTACATATTTTATAAAACTTCTGTTATGTTATTCTGCTAAATTTATTTAAGATGTATATAAATATTTCTAGCCATACTCTAAGAACAAGATCATTTTTTAAGCAATACATTTTGTACAAAAACATAAATAATAATACATTTTAATATAAATTTACAGAAAACTTAATAAATAATATTAACATTGTTTACTGCGAGATAGAAATTCCATTAGGCAATATTATAAAGAAGACAATAAATAAGAAAACATAATATTAAGTATACGCCTGTGTGACATAACATTTTTTTGAGCATACTTTTGGGAGTTTTTCGCCTTGAAATGGAAGTGGCCTCTTGGATAGAGTATGGCGAAAACTGGAACGCTTGCATATAAATGCAGCTAAGCGGAGACTTTTGGTGTCAGCATTTATATTTATCCCTGCGGGACAAAGGACGAAGGGGGTGGCAAGGGAGTTGCAAGGGGGCTAAGAGCGGCTGTTTGTGCAACAAAGCAAATTGCTGTAATCCATTTTCCGGGCGCATCAGCTGCTGTTTCCACTGCTGCCACTGCAGCATTTCCCTTTTCGCCCGCCGCCGGCCATCAAATGAAATGGATTTTTATTAGATTTTGCTTGTAAAGAAGATTTAAATTTATTTCGCTTTTGTTGGCTCCGCTTGTTTATTCCCGGAAAAAACAGTTGTTCCTTGCGCTTCTCCTACTTGTTGTTCTTATTTATTTGTTTCTTATTTCATGCTTTCCGTATTTGGTATCTTTCGCTCAGTTTGTTTACTCCTTTCGCTGCTTTTTTGGCCAAGATTAATGACGGTCGCCTTTGGGGGAAGAAAGTTGCGCGGGTGGCAAAATCAAGGGTTTAACTATTCTCTTCTCGAGAAGTAAAAGTTTTCCCCTTACCTTCTTGCATTTTAATCATTTTTTATTTGCCATTTATATTTTTAAACTGGAATCCAGAATTAATCTAGATATTAGATATTATTTATTTCATTGCATATTTGATACACACTTTATATAATTGTATTACCCTACTTCCCTCTAATTTATTGCAGACGCTGCTTATAATTCCCAACCTGTTGGTCCGTTTACATTACTCAGACTGCATTCCAATTCTATTCGCTGTGGGCTACACTAATCCCAGGACGTCATGGATTGGACGACACTCGACGACTGCAATTACAACATGTTAAGCATGGATTTCAATCGGAATCCGGCCGGCCCCCCGATATTTCGGGTTCGGGCCATGTCAGCACAAACAAAATGCGGGGGATTCGGGTTCGGGGTTCGGGGTGAAGCTGGCGCCCTGTCAGGACTATAAAATGTGCAACTAATACGATTACCAGACGAGACGGGACAAGTGGAGTCTGAAGTCTGGAGTCTGGGTGGCCGACTTCGTGAGCTGCAGCTTTAATGTGGCAGCCTGCTGGTGGAAAATGGTAGAAAATGGCTGGAAATGGGTAGTCTTGGTTGGAAAACAGGGCCACGGGGTGGGTTGGCTTAGTCAAATATATTTTAAATTATGATAAATTGACTTTCGGCTAAGGAAGTTGACTTGGCAACATCAATGCTGGCGCAACTTTCAGCTCAAAGTTCAAGACTACACGACGGGAAAATGGGTAGAAGGTAAGGCAAAGGTAACAAAATTCGAAAAGCAATTCAGTTTTAATTATCTAATATTTTAAAATTAATATTTAGAAAAAAAGTTGTTTTTTTAACCTACAAATTTTTTTTTTTTTTTTGCTATTTTAATTTTTTTTTTCTAAATTCAGAAGGTAAGTATTATATTTCAAAGGGTGATTTGTTTTTGGTGATTTGTTTTTTTTATGAAACCTAATCATTATGAATCATACCTGTTTTGATACCTTTTCATTTTCCAACATTTTTTCTCTGTGCAGTTTGGCGTTCAGTGTGTGTTGCTGGTTTGGGTGGCTCTTCTTGTTTGTCGTTTGCTCGCCGGCCTGCTCTTCAGCCTGCTTGTCATCTTATTATGCAGAGTCTGGCAAAGCGTGACAATGAGACAATGTCGTCAGCATCCACCCCGCTTCCGCATCCGCACCCGCATCCGCATTCACGTCCACATCCGCATCCACATCCGCATCCACATCCGCAAGTGCATTAACCGGAGACTCAAGGCAGCGCGTGCTAGTTGAATTTATTGCGCCGCACTCTTTTACTCCCACTCTTACTCCCACCATCTCAACTGGATTCTCTGTCCGAGAGCAATTTGCAGTTTTACGCTTACTTAAATTGTGTCTAAAATGACAAGGGGTTGCTACCGAAAAAAAAGTACCATATAAAAGGGGTAACAACAGAGCATTACGAAACATAGAAGGCCAGAACCCAGAAGCAGAATCACCCATTCCCCCAGGAGGCGTACAATTTTTATTGTTATGTGTTTCGGTTTTTTTTTTTATTTTTGGAAAAGCAACACCCTACTTTTGTTGTTACCATTTTAAGCGTTATGTTTATGTCGGGCTCGCCGGGCCCCACAATCGATATTAATATGCGGGGGGCTTAGAAATTGAAAATTATGACGGTGCTGAGTGGATTTGTTGCGCGGCCTCTGCGAATTGCTATTTACTCGAATAACTCCACCAGTTTGACCCATAAATCACACTTTCGGGTGTACTGTATTCAGCTGTTAGTTGACTGATAAAATGGTCTGGGGCGGAAGAGGGAACTCCGTAAGCCCCAGTCTATGAGAAATATGAATCAATAAAATTAGAAATTAATATTAAATAGATTAAAACCAAACCTTATATATAAAAAAACGGTAAACAATACAAAGTAAACTAAACCGTATAACTCTATAGGAATTCTATATAAAAATATACAAATAAATATTAAATTTATTAACATAAAAACTTAAAAACCATACAAAACAGCATTATAACCACTTGTACATCTTTCTTAAATATAATATAATAAATAATATAATAAATATACAAATAAATATTTAATATAATAAATATACAATATAAATATTTAATATATTAAATATACAAATAAATATTTTATATAATAAATATACAAATAAATTTTTAATATATTAATACCATAAAAAACTGAAAACTATACAAAATAAACCGTATAACATCTCGCAAATCTTCCTTGAATTGTCTTAAATATTTTTGTAATCGATCTGCTTTAAGCTGAGGATTTTGTAGTTCTAAAGTGTCCCAGATTTTCGTTTTTTTGGCACCCACCCCGCCGGCAATAAAACATAATTCGCTTAAAGCCTTAATAATATGAGGTTTGTGGGTTGCCAAAGTGGTTCTTTGGATCTTTCGATAAGGAATGCGTTTCTGCCCTCGTCACTCGATTGACATGATTTGCATTTGAGAATCTTGTGGAAATTAAAAAGGGAAAACAGAAAAGGGAGACGACCACGGCTATCGGTCGTTTGGATCTCATGTAAGCCGGCACATAGGATATATGGAATATATATGTATATGTATATGTGTAGCCATCCCCAATGCGAAAAGGGAAATGCCACCCCCGAATGCACTGCCCCCCCATTGCCTTTTTATTTTGTGTTATTCGAGACAAAGTCTGCGGCCTGTTACGTAATTTGATAAGAATGCGGACCAGATAGTCATCATCCCCATGGAGTCGCAGTCCTTCTATATATGGGAGTCCTCGATATATGTGGATATATATTGTATGGGGATGGCTGCTTTTACTTTCAACTCGATTTGCATAATTTTATTTGTTTTCACTTGCCGCTCAAACAGACTCTTTTTCCTTCCTTCTTGTTGCTCTGGCGAATTTCAATTGAATTTTGACATTAGTGTCGAGTGGCCCTTTTTTCCTGTGAATTTGTCACGCTGGCTAAGAGAACAGAAATCTATATATCTGACAAATAGCCGAGATTTGCTACTTATGGAGGGTTTTTCAGGGGGGCTTTCACGGTCTTACCTGACCAGCCAGCCATGGCAGGTTGGATTTTTTTTAGATTCTTTTGGATTTTTGTGGGGAGCGCCGGAAGAATGACTCACTTCATGCGTAAATTCGAGTGGACATTTGAGGAGTTTCCTTTTGTTGGCCACCTGCCAAATCCGCCTGCTAATTGCCTCAACTTTTGTCCAGAAAAACACCGGGATTCGTTGCTTTTTTGGGGAGGTTTTCTACGGTACAGTAGTGCCCTGGATATATCGGGGAATTGTGTGTGACACGAAATGCGCAACATTGAAGCATCAGCCAAAGGAATTTCCTGCTGACATTTTTTAATTTTACACTTGACTGACTGAATGGCGCGGGGGGGAGGGGGGGGGGGGGGACCCGGTGGACCCGGGGACATAGCCCCTTCCCCCCGGGATTAAATCAGATTATACGAGGGGTTTCGGGTGGCAGCCGACAATATCAGCTCAAATATAAATATTTTTCCCATATTTGTGCGGCTAAAAAAAAATGCACAGAGAAATGCATACAAAATCCATTTTCCATCATTGGTTATTGGCCCGGTTATTGGCGATAGTGTCTGAAAGTGGAATCAAAGAGTTTTCCAAAAGGGCTTTCGCCCATCAATCGAAAATAATATATCATTATTCAGCGAGCCGAAATTCGAATCTGTGGCAGCAATTTACTGGCGATTTAATGAAATAACTGTAATTAATGTGTATTCTTTTTTTTTTTAATTATTTTCTAAAAATTATAGAAATTATTTGAAAATATATTCAAAAGTTCAAAATATAATCTCTCTTTTAAAATTATTTTTTAACAATTATAGAAAAAACTTTGAAAATATATTCAAAAGCTTAAAAAGTAATCTTTGTTGCTTAAATTATTTTTTACAAATTTTAGTAATATGTTTAAACATATATTTCAAAGTGTACAAAGTAATCCCTCTTTTTAATTTTTTTTTCAGAATTAATAGTAATTATTTTAAATATATATTCAAAAGTTTCAAAAGTAATCCCGCTTTTTTAAATTACTTTTTTAAAAATTATAGCAAAAACTTTAAAGATATATTCAAAAGTTTAAAAAAAAATCTCTCTATTAAATTATTTCTTTTTTTAAATTATAGTAAAAACTTTGAAGATATATTCAATTTAATTTATAATGTAATCTCTTTCTATTAAATTATCTTTTAAAAATTATAGTAATAACTTTGAAGACATATTATACAAAGCAATCCCTCATTTTTAAACATTATAGCAATAACTTTGAAGATATTCTGTAGGCCAACACTAAAGAAAGTGGAATTATTCCATAATTCTATTCTGACAAAATAGGTTTTCTCTCTCCGGTTCATTATAATTATCGTCGGTAATTCCACAACAATCGTTTTTATTTCACTGATTACAATGCCGACTTTCGACTTTGTTATGGAGAACAGCTTCTGCTCTTGAGATGACCCCTCGTTGCGAAAAGTCCGAGGTCTGAAGTCTGGAATCTATGCAAATGGCTCTTCCTTTCGCTCTCATTTCGATAATTATGCAGTGATCTGAGCCAAAGTCCCATCCCTTTCCCTGCCTGTTGCTAGCAGTTCGTATATTTGGACAGGGTGCCCGGAAAATCCAGTGAAATCCGGTGAAAACCCACCCACCACTCACCGCCCACTGAAGTCGACTGCTCCATCAGCATGTTTCGCAGTCGGTCTCGTGCACTCATTGAATGTTATGAAGTCATTTGCATATTTGTTGTTTATGTTGAAAACAAGATTTCGTTATTAACTTTGCTTAATTTGTTTGCCAACGAAAATGTAAATGGAAAGCGGGGTGGATAGCGGGGGGAAAGCGGGATGGAAAGCGGGGAAAGTGCGGAAAGCGAAAGCGAATTGAGCCATCGAGGCGAGAGCCCTGAGAAGCCGAAAAAATCCTGTTGACCGAAGCGGTTTCTTTGCCTCAATGGATTCCGGATTTGTTTGCCCCGCTCCCTTATTTACACCGGTATTAGTTTGGGATTTTTAGATTTCTAGAATACTAAGTACAAATAAAAATAGAAAATTACATTATAAAATGCGTGAAATTAAGGAAGGCCTTTTTATAGCATTTTTTAAAACTATCCTGAAGATCGTATAGATTATATTAAATAATAAAACTGTCTTTTAAATCCTTAACATATTTATCTAAGCTTCTATAAGGCGAAAAAAATGATAAGATTTAATCCGATAAGGTAAATTAAGCTCTATTCCTTTATTTTTTTTCTCACTGTATTTAAGGGTCCTTATTAATTGCAATTTGGATTGTGCATCCCTTAACCCTCCATCTCCAAACATTTTCAACCACAACTCCGACCCTTTGCCAATCCAAACCCAAACCCAAACCGAGTCCCCAACCAAATCGCCATTCTGAAAACTCCTCGAGAAACAACGGGGCAACAAAGAGCCAAAAAGGAAGCCATAAATAATGCCAAGTACTGTCTGCTCTCGCCGAATTGTCCGTCTGGAATCCAAAGTCCGGACTTTGGACGGGAAATTTGTGTTCCATTTAATTGCTGGCGGAATGGGAATGGGCTTCCAAAGGGGCACAGAGATGAGGGGACGATAAGATTGCGCCGAGATGGAATGAAATGCTTAAGTGGAAATTTTAGTTTGCATAAATTATGCGGCAAACGTGCAGACTGACCCCAAACGAAGATGTTTTGTGGCTGGTAGACTGGTGGACTTTGCAAGGATATTTTGCAAGGCTACTCTTGACTGCAAAACTGTTTTTCTATTTACTAAAATTATCAACTAATTTAATAGCTCAGCTGTTGACTTAAGTTTGGTTCTTTTAAACCTTGGTTTATTCTCTATTCGATGTAAAAAAAATGTTAACAAATTTTATAGGTGGAAAATATCTTGCTGGAAAGCTTTTAATCGATTGTCTGTTTTTGGCCAAAACATCCGCAACTTCCCCCTTCTTTTGTCTGTCTGTCTGTCTGTGGACTGTCTCGCCGCCGCCTGTCTGTTCCCATTTGCCCCTTGAGTTGGGTCGAAAGCATCCACTTCACTCCTACAACTTTCCCTTTTTGCGCCCCGCACTTGGCACATCCGCTTACATCCTCCCACACATCCGCACATCGGATGTTGCTTTGTTTGGCCATCTAAATGGCGTTTCCGTGGCGATTTCCACCTGCTTTAATCCGCGCCTCATGTGATTGGATTAGAATCGTTTGCAGGAAATGCTGGAAAGTGCGCCCAGCAGCATCATTATCATCATCATCATCGTCTATCGTCTTCATAAACTAGAAACCAATTTCCGTTCGTCCAAGGCAATAAAACTTTGCCTTCAGCTGCAGGCCCCTCAACTCTCAACTCTGAACTCTGCACTCACAACGTCAACTTTCATTCGACTCCGCAGATGGAAAAGTGGAAAAAAAGTGCAGAAAAAGGCCTGAGATAATAGCCGCCAAGCAAAAACCCTGGTCCGGCAACCCTGAAAACTTCTACAAACCATTCCCATTCCGATTCCGTCTTGACCAAGGCAAAAAGTTGATATCATTCTGCTATTGCACTTGGAATCGTAGCCCCCAAATGGAAGTAAAAACTTGCAGCATATATTGCGGCGTGCCAAAGGCAAAGGGAAAGTAGGGAAAGCCAAGAAAAGCATCAACAACTGCGGCAGTATAGGAAAAACGAAAACAAAAATACAGTTGGTACTTGCTAAGCAGGATATAAAATATCATAATATGATTACTGATTTATTTGTATTATTTTCCATAATTCTTAATTTGATTAAGTGATCGAAAATTGCACAGCTAGGACTACAACTTGAATTTCTTTTCGTACATGTGGCCAGGACAAGTTCTAGTTAGAGATGTTCAACTGTGAGGTAAGGGGAAAAACTTTGCGGACTGGGACGAAAGTAAAAACGAAGCCTCCGCAGAGCTCTGACAGTCCACTGTCAAAACTTTTTTGATTATCTTAATTGCGATTACGGGACGGGACTTTACGTCCCCCAAAAAAAGCCACCCGATGCGTGCATAACCCCAAAACGTAGACAGACAGACAAATGGTTGGGCAAATACAATATATATACAATCGGGCGGGGAGTTGAGCTTGGGAGTTGGGAGTTGGGAGCTTTCGGGGTCGGTCTTGGGGGCGGGGGCCAAGTGTCTGCTTCATCCGCAGAGCTGAAATTAACAAGATTGACCCCCTCGTCGCTGAACTGTAACTGTGGCAGGCAATGAAAGAAATTGGGCTATCAAAGGGAGTGGGCAATGGGTGGGAGGAGCCGGCCAAAAAGAAAACTTTTCGGGCAAAGGATAAACAAAGTTTGCTCTTCTTTTTGTCCACTGCAATTACAAGAACTGACCGCTGAAGTCCGGAGCCAAGTCAGTTCCCAGGGGAGTGCCAGTGCCAGTGCCACCCGATAATCGCAATTCGAAAATAATAATAACAGTTTCTCCCCTCCGAACTCCCAACTCTCCATTCAATGATTATCTATGGGACAGGGAGAACTCTCCGAAGAAAACCCTACAATAAATCCAGTAAATCGATAGATCCAATGCTTGGCTACCCAAGTGAAAGTCGATTCAATAATCACAATTCAAAGTAGACAAGTTATTTCCGGACAAACATCTTTATTTAGATTCTTAGTAAGATTCGGTTAGAGTTCAAAAAGAAGAAACGACTATATCATAAAGCTGCCATGGGAAATGGGGCTATATCATGAATTTTTTGCGTAAAATGGCAAAAAAATAAATTGTCAAGGTTTAAATGTAAATCGATTGGAAATTTAGTAACGAGCTCAGAAAGGTATGACAATCTATATTTGTATCAATATTGCCTTTGTTTCAGCAAAAAAACAAAAATGGGAATTTTTTATTTTGGTTTTTTTGCTATAACTTGGTTAAAAATGGTCCTACATCAAAAATATATACTGTTTTGAACAGATTACAAAATAATAATTACATCCATGACACTTTCCGTGTGATTTTGAAAAAAATTTAATTTTTGTAAATTTTTAGTTTTTTGTTTTTTTGCGAAAAATGGCAAAAAAATAAATTGTCTAGGTTTAAATGTAAATCGATTGGAAATTTAGTAACGAGCTCAGAAAGGTATGACAATCTATATTTGGATCAATATTGCCTTTGTTTCAGCAAAAAAAACTGTTTTGTATTTTTTTGGAAATTTGGGATTTCGGTTTTTTAACAAAAATGGGAATTTTTTATTTTGGTTTTTTTGCTATAACTTGGTTAAAAATGGTCCTACATCAAAAATATATACTGTTTTGAACAGATTACAAAATAATAATTACATCCATGACACTTTCCGTGTGATTTTGAAAAAAATTTAATTTTTGTAAATTTTTAGTTTTTTGTTTTTTTGCGAAAAATGGCAAAAAAATAAATTGTCAAGGCTTAAGTGTAAATCGATTGGAAATTTAGTAACGAGCTCAGAAAGGTATGACAATCTATATTTGGATCAATATTGCCTTTGTTTCAGCGAAAAAACTGTTTTGTATTTTTTTGGAAATTCGGGATTTCGGGTTTTCAACAAAATTAGAAATTTTTTCTTTTGGTTTTTTTGCTATAACTTGGCCAAAAATGGTCCTACATCAAAAATACATCCTGTTTTGGACATATTACAATATAATAATTACATCCATGACACTTTCCGTGTGATTTAAAAAAAAATAAAATTTTTGTCAATTTTCATTTTTTTTATAAGGTACATTATGATTTTTTGCGAAAAATTAAAAAAAAAAAAAAAAGATTTAAATGACAATCGATTGGAAATTAAATTACGAGCTCAGCGAGGTATGACATTCGGTATTTGGACCTTATTTTCTACCATTTCAACTCCAAAAACTGATTTTTCATGGCAGAAGGAGTGTTGACAAAAATACCATATTTTGTAATCGAAATTTGTACTAATCAAGGCGTATAGCTATAATACCGACTGTTTTGAGCAGCTTACAACCGAAACCAGGCTCTAAAAACAAATTCTTTTGGATTTCTCTTTTGCAAAGCTTTCGAATTCCTTCTTATATACACTGAGACAAAATAAAACACATTCATGGCTTGACATTGCAAATTTATCATATTTTATCTTATTAATATATTTTAAATCAAATAATTTAAAAAATTTATAATATCTTGTTTGTTTGACTCTAAAGTACCTATCAAGATGATGCTGTAATTTTAATCAAAACCGCACCAATATGGTAATCTATTTACCATGGTGTAGCTATTCGAATAACACCATCATTTTTTTGATTTTTCATTTAAAGTCATCGGACACAATCCCCAAAAATATGCAGAAAGTGTGTGGCGAATCGATTGACCGATAGCCCGGGTTATCGATGTGAAAGCGAGTGGCGCCGGAAAGTACGGCAATGGCTTTTTAATTGCACTCGATGACACGACTCAATGGGCAAATCAACATTCATGGCAATGGCACAAAATTTCCGAGGTGAATCGGCCCGTGCAAACACACACAAACACACTCACACGCACACTGATGCAAACACACTCATACCATAAAAGGTGAGTGCTTACAAACCATGAAATGCTTTTGGCCCGAAAATGAAAATGTTTGCTGCCTCAGCATCTGGAAGCGAAAAACAAACAAAAACCGGAATTATTATTATGATTACCATTAGCTGCTGGTAAGGAGGATGTATGCGTATGGATACTCGGCAATTTTTCGTTTCCCTACGACCCAAATTTTCCATTCCATTGACAGCTGGAAAAGCATTTCCGTGTCTCTGTGCAACGAATATTCCGAATATATGTACATATGTTTAAACGGATGGTATGACAGATGTGTGGGTTTTCGATTGGGGAAAATTGGAGGAATATATCCACAATATTGGTGTAATATTGATGGCTAGTAATGCGCTATTTTAGAATTATAACTTAAAAGTGCGCTAAACAATAGGTTGAATTGAAAGCAAATAAATCATAAATAACAAATCAAAAACTTTGAATGAAAACGGTGGATAAATGTGTGCATTCAATAAATGCAAAAAACAATTAACTATGAAAAAAAATGTAAACAACAAAGATGCCCGAGCTTGCTAAAATTCAGCATGCACGCAAAACGAAAATGAAAGTGCTTACTGCAGCAAATTTTCGACTTTTTCCCCTCTTTAGTGCAGTGAAAAGCAAAAACTTACGTGTTAACTTGCACAAATGTTTACTCAATGGCATGTTTACAATTTCAATCTGTTCATGTTTGTATGTTTCTGTGTACTTGTACATATAAAAGTTGAAATTAAAACGTTTCAAACACAAAATGCTTTCAAATGGAATTGAGTAGAATTAATGGAAACGCTATTAATAAAACATGGCAGCTTCAATTAGATCGACCAAGGAGATGCTTCTAACACACGACAGCTTAAATAGGTAGCAAGTATGCTCTAGCAACTGGCGCCCGAACAGGAATTTTTTATCAACTGGCGCCCGAACAGGATTTTTTTTATCAACTGGCTTCCGAACTGGAGTTTTTGCGATCTACGCCCAAGTTTTGCCGGTTCGTTCGGCCTTCTCTCACCTGCAATGATGGGATAAACCACCAAAGACACTCGATCCCCCTCCTCCATACTCCACCATCCTAAATCGCGAATCTCCCCTTATGCAAATAATGGACGCAATGTGTCACTGAGCCACCAGCTGACAGTTTGGATGAAGTGTCGCTGACAGGACGCGGATCCGGATGCGGATGTGGATGCGGATGTGATATGGATATGGAAGCTAGTGCCTGCTTTGGTATGCGGCATGATGGATCAAAGCCACACATACACACCTTACACCTTACACCACACACCTCACACCACACACCTCACAGCGAACATAAAATGTATAAAATATTGGCTGTCTACACGAATCCTAGACAAGAAACCAAACCGAAACCAAACTGAACTGAAGCGGGGAATTCAATTTATATGCAAATGATATGCGAGGCGGGCTGAAGACTGGCAACAAAACCCAATACCAAAAACCGAACCTGAAACCAAACTCAAAAAGCCGATGCGAGGGCGTTTCGTTCAGCTATGTGAATTTTAATTATATTTATTAAAAATGTAATTATGTAAAAAAGAAAGAAAGAGAGCGATACGACACGACAACGTTGACGGGCAGGGAAAATGCAATAAATAAATATCCGTCCATCCATCCAAGCAACCAAGCATCCAACCATCCGAGCCAATTAGCTGGGTCCTTTCAGGTGAAGTAGCGAGTGCCCTCCGCCGAATCGTCCCGCACATCGTAGATTGTGGGCTGCGAATAGGTGGGTCTGCGTTGGTAGCTCTTTCGGCGGGGCTTTTCAGTGACTTCCTCGGACTCCGATTCCTCGTACTCCTCGGCGGTCACCTCCTCGGAATAATAGTTGGCGGTAGCCGCTGGTTCCTCATAGCCATAGCCATAGCATGGCTTCACTGTGGTCTTCCTGGACTTGCTCTTTTTGCCCGACTTCTTCGAGAGCTTGCCCTCGAAGAAGGCCAGCTCCTTCTCCTTTTTGTCCTCGAAGAAGGCCAGCTCCTTCTCCTTTTTGGCCTCGAAGAAGGACAACTCCTTCTCCTTCTTCTCGTCCCACCACTGCTTGAACTTCTCCCACTCGTCCTCCTTCTTCTCCAGCTTGGCCTCCTCCTTTTCGGTGAACAAATTGAGGAAATCCAGCTTCTTGAGCAGCTCCTTCTGCTTCTTGGCCTCCAGTTTCGCATCCAGCTTGGGCAAAAACCATCCGTGGGCCGTCTGTAGAGCTGTGGGTTTTTTTGTTTATTTTTGTGTTTGTTTTTTTTTGTACCCCAAAAAATGATAGAGTTATAAGCTATTGTTCCATTTACGGTTCCTTGCTTAAACTCACCCAAACAGGCCATCGCCAGCAGCATTAGTTGTTGTCCGAATCCCAGCATTGTCTCTTGGCTTTCGATTCTCGGAGTCTTGGAGTCCGGAGTCTTGTTCGGTTTCTGTTTGCCCATAAGCAGATGGTCTGGCTACTTATAACCCGAAAATCCGAGCCACTGCATCTGGGAGCACGTGCTGCCCGCTCTCCTATGCGATAAGCACGTGCATTTCGGGCGAGCAATCTATCAAGCTCGCGGCATATTTGGGCCTTCTGCGATACTGGGTTCAATGCTCTGCCTGCACTGAGAGAAATAATGCTTGACAACTTATAGGGATCGAATTTTTTGAACTAAACCGTTTGGGGTTTATTTGAATAATATCTGAATTTACTGCCTAAACTAGTTGGGAATTATAAAGCATATACACTAAAAGAGAAATAATACCCAAGACTAAGATTTAAATTAAGAAAAGAGTTTCCACAACGACTATATTTTCCAAAGTAAGCTTTTAGGGCTAAATATCAGTGGTCTAGTTTCTTAACTTACAACCTGAACTAGTTGGGAATTATATAGCCAAATTGGTCTTTCCATTAAGATAATGAATTTTCACCAGAAATTATAGCACTGTTGATGCCAACTTTTCGTCCAGTGCATGTCCCCTGGTCATCTGTCACTCTGATTAGTTCGGCAGTTATTTGGCAAAGACTTTTGGGGGACTTTGGCAATGTTGGCCAAGATTTTAATGCGCTGGCTTGCGACTTGCGAGAAGCAGGCGCTGCTAATTGACTCGACCATTATCTGGGTGGGTGGTTGGTTGGATGGTGTGGCCCGGCTTGTTTCTGCTGATGTGTTGAAAGTGGAAGTTAAATTGTATTTGTTTAGTGCGCGTCATGCACACGGCAACCAGCAAAACCAGAGCAACCAGAGGAGGGGGGCCCAGAGACGGAGCCTTTGACTCTGCCATGTGTATGTTTGTGTTGGGCAAACAGTTTGCCAAATTAATTGCACACCAACTGTTTATTTGCCTGTTTGTCCGTTTGTGTTTTATGAGTTTCTCCCCTGTTTTCCTTTCAGGAATCGGAGTTCCTGTTACCATTTGCCTCCTCGAGCCTGCCACGTTAATGAGGCTCACCAGATTGGAATGTATTGCTGTTGGAGTTGTCAGAGCTTTTTGCCACACAAAAATAATTATCTCTATCGGTTGAATGGAGACTTTCTCCTTGGGAATATATGTTGCACCAAAGGGGACTCTAGGCGAAAACAATTGAGTGAGCACAAAGGCTTTGGTTACGAAAATAATTGCCCAGCATGTGTGCATTGCATAGGGAAATTTCCAATCTGTTCTCTAAACAAAAGGGTTAAATTAAGCCATTAACCGTAGCTATTATTATGCAATCGGATATGTATGTTTTTATTGCAGTAGAAACCTTGAGATATCGAAACGATTCTCATCAAAACATTAATCTGAGAAATTCTGCAATTTTGCTTTGCTCTGATAAATCCACAACATATTTATAAATGATGTAAATTCATTATACTATCTTTGCTCTAAGCACCCACATTAATAACATACCCTTACACAATTATTATACCCGTTACTCGTAGAGTAAAAGGGTATATTGTATTCGTGCAAAAGTATGTAACAGGGAGAAGAAAGCTTTTCCGACCCTATAAAGTATATATATTCTTGATCAGGATCACTAGCCGAGTCGAACTAGCCATGTCCGTCTGTCCGTCTGTCTGTCCGTCCGTATGAACGCTGAGATCTCGGAAACTATAAAAGCTAGAGGATTGGCATTTTGCATGCATATTCTTGGAGTTCCCACGCAGCGCAAGTTTGTTTCAAAGAGGTGCCACGCCCCCTCTAACCGCCCCCTCATTTTTTGAAAGGTGTCTGGCGCCCACACCTTTAAAGATTTTGAAAAATGCAGTTTTATTGCGATTGTCAAAACCTATCGAAATGTAGAAGAAATTTTTTAAATCGGACCATTCGTTAAAAAGTTGTGACCGATCAAAGTTTTAATATATCCATCTCCCTCGCACTCCCTTAGCTGAGTAACGGGTATCTGATAGTCGGGGCACCCGACTATAGCGTTCCCTCTTGTTTTTAATAAGGCGGAACAATGATGGAAAAATAGCATTTTGTGAGGAATATTTTTATTAAAAATGAATTGATAAACTAAACTAACTAAAGTGGGAATCCAGTTATTGGTCTCAGTCTCCAGGGGGATAATGCAAACGATCGGTTACTTGGGGATCCTGTTATTGGCGATATTTCCGAGATCGAGAGCCAATTGCGGAAATGGTTCTAGTACAGTGTTCGAGTTCAGGACCAGATCGTCGTAGTCCTCGCTAAAATCATCGAAGCCACCCAGCGTTGTTCTGGCGGTTGTTGTAGTTGTGGTGGTGGTGCTGCTGCTAGATGTCAGTGGTGACAGGGTGGTGCGGCGACGGGGTCGCCTGCCTCTGCGTCCCTTGCGACCCTTTCGCTGCTTTCGCTGGGGCCTGCCAATCTCGTTCGATCGGCCATAAATATTCGGGTAAGGCTCAACGGTGTAAACGGTGTAAGCGGGTGGAGTTGTGCTACTCGTTGTTGTTGTTGAAGTGGCGGTGGTGCTATCAGCTATTGTTGTTGAAGTGGTGGTGCTATCAGCGATTGTGGTTGAAGCTTCGGTGCTGGTTGTTGATGATTGTGTTGTTGATGTTGTGGATTGTGGCGTTGTTGAGGATTGAGTTGTTGATGTTGTGGATTGTGGCGTTGTTGAAGATTGTGAGATTGTTGTTGTAGACTGTGGTGTTGTTGTTGTGGACTGTGGCGTTGTTGTTGAGCTCTGGGTGCTTGTTGTTGTAGATTGTGGTATTGTTGTTGTAGTTTGTAAAGTTGTGGGTGTAGATTTAGGTGCTGTTGTTGTTGTTGTTGTTTGAGTTGTGGATTGTGGTGTTGTTGTTGAAATTTGAGCTGATGTTGTTGAGGATTGCGCTGTTGTTGGTGTTTGTGTGCTTGTTGTTGTGGACAATGGTGTTGCTATGGTTGTGGTGGATTGTGGAGTTGTGGTCGAGTTCTGAGTAGTTGTTGTTGAGATTTGGGGCGTTGTTGATATAGATGCCAAAGTACTCGAGCTAGCAACAGAAGCTGTTGTTGTAGGCTGTTGTGTTGTTGTTGAAGCTAGTGTCGTTGTTGTTATAGTTTGCAATGTTGTTGTGGAAGCTTGTGTGGTTGTTGGAGTTTGGGTGGCTATTGTTGTGGGAGTGTTTGTTGTTGATGTTGGTGTGCTTGTGCTTGTTGTTGTGCTTGTGTCTGCCAAAGCGGTTGTGGTCGACTGTGTGGTTGTTGATGTGTCAGTGGATGTGGTAATTGCTGCTGTCGTTGTTGTTGAACTTGCTAATGTGGTGCTTGTTGGTACAGTTGTTGTTGTTGCAGAGGTTGTTGTTGAAGCCGATGTGGCTTCTGTAGTCGTCGATGTAGATGCTGCACTAGTGGAGGAATCCGTGGCATTTGATGACGCTTCAGCAGCTGCAATTATTTCGCTGATATTAATCGTAATGGTTTCGTTCAGGCTGGTTCCGTTCGCCGACTGAAGCTGGTTGTTGGAACTGGTGATCGTGGCCTGAAATGTGGACTCCTGGCCCACTGTTAGGCAGACTGAAATGAGCGAGAAATTAGCATCGAAGTTGAAGTCATGTGAGCCACCACTAATTACCTAATGTTGTCACCACAACGAAGGCAATTAAATGATTACGTGACGGCAGCATTGTCGACGTGCTGCGCTCCTTTCCTTTCCGTTTCCTTAATTAGCCCTGAATGGAAGCCTTTAGTCGGTGGTGTTGCTGCTTTTCTGCTTTAGCTGCTCTGACTGGGCGTACTGCTCTATAAATTTGGCTAATTGAACTGATTTTCTGAGTGCTCAGATGGTCCAGTTTTATATCGATGGGCACTGGCACCACGTCCGGAAACGTGTGCTCTGTACGTGCGATTGCCGATTAACTTATCGCGTCTTCGGCCGATTCCAATCTCGATGCGCCAGCTGTTGCCACTCACTCTCATTCTCATTTTCATTCCCCGGCTTCAATCATCACCCTTCTCTTCTCTTTTCTCTCCATCGAAGATGTCTTTCGATTCTGATGTGGATTGAGAATCTGAATTCCGATGCCGGAAGTGGCTTACACTTGTTGAACTCTTTAAAATATGTACTACGAGCAGAAGCATACCAACCGGATGCATTGCACTTGCATTCGATTAACAACCGGTCACGTAATCTCGGACAACTTCCAGTTGGTCAAAACACAACAAAAAGATAGCAGCTTCTGCAATGCGTATTAATGTTCTTTAATGAAATTAATATAATTTTTAGAACCACCTTAAACAGAATTAAACAGAATTATAACTCTTTTAATTTAGGAATACAAATTATATATTAATATATTTATTTATATTTTTAAATTAAGTTTAAAGTACATTGCTTGAACTAAAAGCTACAGTTATATTAAAGCTTATTAGGGTTTTGTACGAAAATAAAACCCTTTTCCCTTTGATTACGGGAAAATACAAATCTTTAAGTTTTTTAAAGCTCCAAACACATAAACGTTTCAACAAATCGGATAAAACACTTTTTACTAACGATGCAATCCACTTATTTACAACCCAAATAGTTTAAATAATTTCAGTTAATTGTGAGAAATAAAAAGTGATTCAATAAAAACATGATAAATCGAACGCGATATAAACAGACATTACGGCATCCGATTAGCTATGATAACAAGCGACGAATGAAATGAAAATGGTTTAATTGTTGGTGTTACAAAATAAAAAAAAACAGAATTTTAATTATGTATTTACATGTCATTCCACGCCCCCCCCTTCGAAAGCTTAAAATTGTAATTATTTAGCTGGAACGTGACGAGATGCGAATAGCGAATTATTGTGAAAACAATTTGCTAAAATAGAATGCAAATAAAAAGTGAAATCGAATATGGGCACTATGAGAAAAGGGTCATAAAGGGTTGGGCTCACTGGGTTATGGAATAATATATAAATAATATTTACACAGTGAAAAAAAGTGTACATTTTGTAAAGAAAATTAATAAAATAAAAAATTAAATGGAAAACTTCTTGGAGTAGTAGATATTATGGAAAGACTTTACGTTGCTGTAAAATCGATATGCGCATGTAAATTTTTGGTTATACGCATATCATTTTAACATGAAATACTCTTTTCGAGCATTTAAAATTTACCTAACCGCATATCAAGTTAAAATGGATATTACATAATGTAAAATTGATCTACCTCATTTTCTATTTTGCATTGCCGGCCTAAAGACCTTAAGTCATATGACGTATGTACAGTACAGTACAGTATGACAATTCCGAACCCGTGATAAATCATAGAACACGCTCTAGATAGTGATAGCCAATACGTGAGCTTGGCCCACGAAACTTTTCTGGTCGAGCACTATAAAAATCGGAGTCGATTGAGTTGGGTCAAGTAGTCGATACATCCGAACCGTACTAAAATGTTCAACAAATCGATCGTCGTGGCCCTCATTGTGTGCGGTGTGTAGTCCCTCGAGCACCAGGATTACAATTCTTTTACTAAGAATTATTTTTACATTTTTCAGCCTGCTACCTGGGCACTAGTGATGCTCGTCCTGGACTTACCGATGTGGCCACTGGGCCAGCAGGAGCAATATTGGGAGCAGCTACTGGTGGATTAGGTGCCGGAGCTGTTTCTGGACTCGCTAATGGAGCTGTTGGTGGACTTGGTGGCCCACAAGGACCTTTGGGATCGGCTTCAGCAATTTTGTCATCAGTTGCAGGACCTACAGGACTTGCAGGCTAAATCCTATAAAAAAGGCCAAACCCTTTAAAAATGTAAAAAAAAAGCGTTTTAAATTTAGGATAATTTGTCAAAATTTCAATTGAAAATAAAATAACTTTTCGAGCATTTAAAAAATGTGTTTATCATTTATTGATTTCTTATATATCAAATTCGATAAGCTTTCTTAAATGAATAATGTTTTTTAAAATGTATTTTATTTTTATATGTTATATACTTTATTTTCAATATATTCCAAAACAAACTTTTATTAATAAAAGGGTCTATGCACCCTTGAGTTATATGTTCAATTGGAATTCAGATCATTATTCCTAATCTAAAATCTTTACAAAATTCGGAATGCCAGTTTTCAGTAGTTGCCATGTGAGTCGTTAGCCAATAAATAGAAATAACTCTTTTTACATTTTTCGGTACTATAGATACTCACACCATACGGATATCTGTATAACAAAAAATCTGAAAAACTTAGGAATGAGGAACATTTACAAAGTTTTCTAGTTACAAATGAAATACAATTACAGAAACTAGCTGAAGTCGTATTTAGTTTGTAACTAGGCAAATTAATTCCAATTACAGCTGGTTCCTGTAATTGTTTTTACTTTGTGAGTAGTTAGTTCTGTAAGTGCTCCTCAATCTAAAGTTTTCCAGAATCTGGATGTTTCAAGATGTCTTAAATGAAATCATATCGGTGAGTGCTTGGGTTTTCGAATTTATTTCTGGTAAATACTGATGCAATAACCTCTTTTCTTATATTATACATAATTTAAAGGCTTTTGAGTGAATGCAAAGTAGCCCTCAATCTTGGCTTAAGCCTATGAAAAACTCAAGCCTTATGTAGAGCAAAGCCCAAGTCGAAATTAATCTCGACTACGTGAGCTGACGAAGCTCTGAAGTCCACGTAGGACCGCATTTGGGACTATTTATGTGGGGCTCAATCCCTGGGAAGAGCTCAGTGCCACAATGTCAGCGCAAAAATTATTGTACATTGGCCTGCTTTGCCGTAAGTTACTTTTTTAGCAGCTGAAGAGAACTTTAACCCTTTGACTTTATCCTCAAAATAGTGATGATGGCAGCAGCGGCCTGGAGTTTGCCCAGTCAATCCCTGAATGTGACGAACACATCCTCGGAGAGAAGGCAGCTGATCAAGGACTTTGTCGCCAAAGTTCAGAAATTGATAAGCATATTGATGAAGCAGTTGCTAAATCTTTCAGCCAGAAAATAGGTTTTAAATAAATATTCTATACACCCAAAAAAAATCTATATGAAACGTAGATCAATTTTTCATTATGTAAAATTTGATTTGCTCGAAAAGAGTATTTTATGTAAAAACGATATGCGTATGGTTTTTGTATATTTAAAATGAATTATATATATAAAATATTTTTCTACTTTCAAAACCAATTGGGACATAAAGTTGAACCTTTGAAGTCTTTCTTAAGATCTCCCAAGGGGCAATATCTTTATAGCTGGCATTCTCTTGGGGTCACCACATGCTTGTGGTGACTGTACCGCACGACTGGGCCAAAAGCCAGCGGGAAAATGCCTAAAATTATGCCACAGCCTGAGCTTTATAGATATATATAAAAATATATATATATATATGTATTTGTACGAACGAGTGTATGCACAAGAAAATGTGTTAAGAAAATCTTAACGAAATTTCTCACGTTTGCCATAATTACGAGAAAAATACGTGACATGTGTCTTGACTGCGAAATTTACCAGGGACTCCAGCTTTTGCCTTGGCGATGGGGTTCTTTGGGTAAGTAATGCATATGCAAGGTCGAAACGTAACGGTAACGTAACGGGTGCCGAGTTGTAAACGGCAATAATACCAATAAAAATCTGTGTACAATCCCCCCATTTGGCCGCCCTGCCCCACGGAAAACGATGTAATTCATAAAAATCTCTTGAACAAATGTTTGTGACTCTTGGTCGTGACTCTTGGTCCTTCGGAGTCAAAACATTAATAACCCACACAGGCCAGGAGGATTGGTTTCTGGGTTCGATGCCTTTGAATAATTCAGGCAAGAGCTGTATGTGGTGGTGGTGGTGTGTGCTCATTTCTTCGGCACAGTTCGGAAGGAAATCTTCTTAAAGTGTGTCCTAGTCGCGTCGCGCTGGAGAAACTGGAATTCTCTCCGAGGACGTTGCGTGATTGAATTGCGGCCTGATTGACAGTTGACAGTTGAAATTGATTTGGCTGCAAAGTCGAAGGCGGTGGCGGTGGTTGAAACAAGCCATCCGATCCGCAACCGGGAAGATGGATATATGGAGCTGGGAAATGGGAAATGGGAAAAGCGAAGGGAGGAGGTGATGGCACTACAAACAGCCACACTTATTAATCCCCCGAGTGCAGGCGTGCATAAGTATCGGGCAAATGGATTAGAAACTTTTATGTGCACCACGGCGATATTGGGGGTCTGCACCGCGAAAAAAGGAGATTGAAGGATTCGAATAGTCTCTACTCCCAGAAGGTGGGTGCCACCACACTCTTCTGTGAGAATCACCCAGAGTTTGTGCAATTCTGCAGCCACATTTTCTAGCGAAAAGATAAAATCGTTTGTAAGTTGGCAACAATTTAAAAATGTAATTGGAATTACTTACGTATTTTTTATAGATTTTTTTTATATTCCTTATGCTTACAGGAGTTTTTAAAAATAATTAACGTTATTATTACATCGCACCCAGTTTAAACTTTAATTAATATTATAATAATATTTCATATTTTCTTAAAGGATTTTAAAATATAATATTATTATTCAAGAGCCCGGAAATATTAATAGACTTTAAATATGCTTAAATTTATTTATTTTTTCTCTAGGTGTAGGTAAGCGAGGATGTGATTGTTGGCTAACTTCTAGGACCAAAAGGATTCCGCACCCTCGAATCTGTTGCTATTTAATTAAGTTGGACCGACCAAAGGCGGCGGAGTGGTGAGTGCTAGCATATGGATAGAATGGGGTGCACCACCCATAGAACACAGCACCCAGCGTCCTTTCAACCTCCTTTCCGCCCACTCCACCTCACTTGCATCCTGCCATTTGCCACATTTGTGTGACAGTTAATGAACTCCCGTCACTCTTTCGCTTTTGTTTTCGCTAATCAAAGATACAAGCGGCATGTGAGCGGCATACGCAATGAGGCGATGGAGTGCAGTCAATTAATTGATGGATGATGTGCATAATGAAAAGCGAGTGGGGAGTTGTCAAAGTTGCCTTTGAGTTGGCTTGGAGTTGGATTGCTAGATGGGTGGGTGGCGGAAGGAGCATGTAGGATGGTGGTGGGAAATCACCTCTTTAGAAGAAACACATTTCATTAAGCAACCTTGGAGCTTTGTCTAAAAGTAAAACGAAGCCCAGTTTTGAATCACAAAATTTGCAAAAGGAAGAAAAGGGAATTCTTTGCTTAGAATGAAAATTAGTAGGAAATTGTAGAACTCTTAAATAAAATCTATTTACAAATTATTTGTTTTTAAATATTCGTATTTAAAATAAAATTTACAAAGTTATGAAGGCCTTTTTATTGGTTGTTGTTTCAAAAAATATAACCATTTACAAAAATTTTATTTATTTTTTATTTTTTTTTTTTAAATTCAATTTTATTTTGTATTAATTTAAACATTTTTTTTTAAATTCAATTTTATTTTTTATTAATTTAAACATTTACTTTCTTAAGGAGAAAATAGTACAATATAATTTTATATTTAAAATACATTTCTTATAAAATATTTATTTTGGTTAATAATAGGCTGTGTGTTATATGCATTATTTTTTTTGAACATGCCCAAAAAGTTCTTTCTTTCTTTCACGAAAACCTTTTCAATTCCTCAGTTGAATACATTCTTCTCTCATTCTGTTAGCTATTTTGGCTCCACTATTCCCAACCTGGTCTCAATGACAGAGGCTCATCAAGGATCTGCGGCCCATCGAATGGCAGGCCATTCAATCGAAGGTTGCACATCCGGGTGTATTGATTGCTTTGACAAATCTGAGGCTCGTGTAATTTCATTACAAAAACCCCGAATCGGCTTCGGCAGGGGATTACCACAAAAGCATTTTTCGACTCGACTCGACTCGATGTCTATATATTCCCCAAAGTGAAAAGTGAAGGGAGAGTTGGAGAGAGGGCGACGGGCAATGTCTGGTCGGGTTTTCCAGATGCTTTTTCGCCCGCCCTCGTTGTGTATGAAAATTAAATTCAATTGTGTGACAAGTTAATCCTATTTCTCATCTCCCAACTTTTATTTAAGCTTCATTCTTTATGCATTACATGCGAGAGCATCGTGGTTGAATAAGAGTGAGTGACACCGGTCGTTCCTTCTTGGTTGCCACGCCAGTCGACGGTCCATCAATCAGTCAATCAGCCAGCCAGTCAGTCAGTCAGTCAGTCAGTGAGTCATAGTCACTCCTCCGGCAGACGTCATAGACTGTCAGAAATGTTTGATATGCTGCCTGCTTTCTGTCTGTCTTGGAGCCCTGTTTCGAAGTGAAAAGTGAAAGCGAAGGGTTGCTGTCTGGGTCCCAGGGGTCGTCGATTTCGATTTTGAGTGCCTCTGCCTCCGCCTGCGTGCCCAGCAACACTTCATTAAACGCATAAAGCAATAAAATGTTCTCTCGCTGAGCAAAACAAAGGCCATCCTATCCCGAAAAAAGGAAGACCCATCGAAAAAGGCTTCTTCTTCGGGCCGTCTGACAGCTTGACGTTGCCTGCTAATGGCGGGGCAAAGAAAAAAAGGATGGACTAGAATAAAGGAGGGCATCTCCTGAATTGATACACTCGAGTCCTGGTCCCAGTGATTGGGAAGTCCTAGAGCTGCTCGGATGGCCATAATGAAAGTCAAACACCCACTGCACGCCGATTGTTCCAATGGCTGCGCCCGAATTTTGCCTTGATTATGCAAATGTCGCAACAGAGAGGGCAAAATCTGTTCCAATTGGCAGCTCGATTGGCTTAGCTTAAGAAGGGACTTCTGGCAAGGATAACACTATACCTGGGAACTCATGAATTAATTGGTGAAAATGGGGTTGCATGATTTGTTAATTAGAAAGTAACACAGTAAGTTGAATAATAAATTAATATATTGTTGAAATATGTTGATTTATTTGTACATTTCATTGGTGAGTTTATTGTTATTAATTTTAATTGGTTTACTTTTAATGTAATTGGTTGCTAAGCATTGAGTAATTTATTTATGATTTCATTGGAGAATTTATTGTTATATTTATTATTGAATTTATTGTCGAAAATATTGTTGAATTTATTGTTGAAATAATTTTTGAATTTATTGCTGAATTTATTGTTGAACTTATAGGTGAATTTGTTGTTGACTTTATTGTTGAACTGTTGTTGAATATATTGTTGGACTTATTGGTGAGTTTGTTGTTGAATTTATTGTTGAATGGTTGTCAAATGTATTGCAGAATCAATTTATTTGGTAAATAAGAATATGTATATCTAAATTAACTTCATGTAGAAGCCAGGAAAGCATTCAACTTGGATATAATGAGGCAATTGCATGCCAGTCATTTTGGGGGTAGTAAACTAGTGCAGTTCAATCAACTTTCCGTGCGCCACTTCCGTATGTTCGTCACGCCTCCATTAACCTCATGGAAAAAGAGTGACAGACTTGAGCCTGGGCTTTATCCATCACATCACATCAGAACAGAACCGAACCGAACGGAACGGAACAGTCATCATCATCATCGTTGTCATCGCAATCTCCCAAACCCCCCACCTCCATCCCCCCCCCCCCTCGTTACACACTGACCACCATTGTCATCCGGATTGGGGTTCTGGTTTGGGTTCCATATATATATAATATAGAGTAGCCGAGTTGTATCTTTATTACGGTAATTGCTCATTGAACAGGAAATTATTATATGCGTGCGCCTCAGCGTGTCCTCCGTGTCTCCCCTGGGGCCCCGCGAATTCTTGGGGAGAAGTCCAGCAGGACAGGCCGGAACCCAACGGGTACATAATAATAGCACAACATGCGTCTGAAACGGGGCTCCTTTCTCTGGATTGATTGGGGGCCTGGGGCTTTCAGCTGATGATGTTTGGGTTTTTTGCTTTTTTTTTGTGGGGACAACGCTCGGAAACGAAAAAAAAGGACACCACACACAGGAGAGAGCCAGGATGCAGTGGTGTTAAGAGTGATAGAAGGAGCAGAATGCAGGATGCTAGATGCAGGTTGTAGATTCCGATCCTAGGCGTTGGTGGGCTAAGCCAGTGGATCCGGTCCCTCCAGCTCTTCTTGAGGATCGAGATCGCGATCGAAAGCAGCGTATCTACCGTTATCGCCCTCGCCCATCCGACCGGTGTACACCGGTGTCCGCCGCATTCTCCACACGTAGACTCCATCGCCGGCTCCCCGACTCAGATTCTCCGTCTGCCGCTGCAGCAGATTGCCCAAGTTGGCCAAGAAACGCTGCGGTTCCAACTGGTGATCGTGCTCCAATCGAATCACCGGCCTCGGGGTGAGTCGCTGCTGCCTCTCCACCGACTCGTCCACCGATCCGACCGCCTCTCTCGCCGTGCGACGCTCCATTTCGCGAACGCGCTGCTGCTGATCCTGATGATGATGATTCGCATTTGGACGTGGTCGAAAGGGGTTCATCTTGATGCGCCTCGTAAATTTGTTGTTTTGGGTTTTAGTATTCTTTTGATTTCGTGGATTTTTGGGGGTTTCAGATAATTTATATATAGAGATATATATAGATTTAACCGGAATTTCGATCGAAAGGGACTGCAGCGAGTGGGGGGTTTCGAATGACTGAACTATTGCTGACAGGCGGGCGACAAAAGCATTCCTGATAGCCAGAGATCTCAAAGGTGACTGAGCCATGTGCTTTTTGTGAAACTAAAAGTAAGGAAATTTAAAGTATATATCTAAAAAAAAGAGAAAATGCTTAGCCTTAACTATAATATAAGTATGGATAAAACAACGATCTTAATTTTACTGCGATTAAAGTGAAACAAAATTTAATGTTGAGCCCTAGCAATGGAAATACCGAAAAAATACTTTAAAATACTTTTTATACCCGTTACTCGTAGAGTAAAAGGGTATATTGTATTCGTGCAAAAGTATGTAACAGGGAGAAGGAAGCTTTTCCGACCCTATAAAGTATATATATTCTTGATCAGGATCACTAGCCGAGTCGAACTAGCCATGTCCGTCTGTCCGTCTGTCCGTCTGTCCGTCCGTATGAACGCTGAGATCTCGGAAACTATAAAAGCTAGAGGGTTGGCATTTTGCATGCATATTCTTGGAGTTCCTACGCAGCGCAAGTTTATTTCAAAATGGTGCCACGCCCCCTCTAACGCCCTCAATCGCCCTACACCATTTTTTGAAAGGTGTCTGGCGCCCACACCATTAAAGATTTTGGAAAACTAAAAATGCAGTTTTATTGTGACTATCAATACCTATCGAAATGTAGAAGAAATTTTTCAAATCGGACCATTCGCTAAAAAGTTATGCCTGATCAAAGATTTTATATATCTATCTCCCTCGCACTCCCTTAGCTGAGTAACGGGTATCTGATAGTCGGGGCACCCGACTATAGCGTTCTCTCTTGTTTTTCCTTAAAATATACCAAAAATTATTGGAATTATTTTTCTGAGCGATAGTATCGATTGTGGGTTTAAGCTTTCGATGTTTCCTAAATTTGTAAACCATCGATAGTATCGATAGTGCTATCGATAGTATCGATAGTGCTATAGATTTTTTAACCAACCTTACTACCTATGCGAATCTGGTCTTTAAATGCACATACCTGTGTACGCCCGATGCATATTTAATTAAACTTTTAACTCTTCACAGCCCCCAAAGAATCTTTGACGGGGGGCCTGGAGACAAAGTCGAAAACACTTTGGTCTCTCGCTTCAATCATTTTCATGAGGGATGGATGAGGATGAGGATGTGAATGTAGTGGATGTTTCCCAGGTCCTGGCCCTGTTACTCATCCAGGTCCTTGGAATACTTAAAAGCTACACGACAGGCTTTAATTAAATCAGTTTTAATTAATGCAAAATGCGAAATTTCAAAAGACGTCGCCAGGACTTGACTCAAATTGCCGACAACAGGGAAAACAGAAACGGTGGAGACCAAGGGATCCCAGGTCCCAGAGCCCAGATCCCCGAAACCCCGAACCCCGAACCCAGTTTTGTTGTCGCATAATTACAACTCAATTGTAATCCAATTTTGGCCAGGCATATAAATCCGATTCAGGCACAAAGTCACGCCCCCGGCCTGGTGTCTGTGTCAACTTTTTCGGTGTCAAATAAATAAACTTTTGACAGTCGGCAGACAGGCCGGCGGGGTTTTTGAATCCAGAATTTTCCCATAGCCCATTTTTGTGGCCTCGACCAACGGAAATGTAAATTAGTTCCAGGGGTTGGGGGTCCAAAATCAATGACTCAACAGATATACATACATATGTACACATGTCCATCTGACCTAGAGATCATCCATTCAGGCCCCATTCAGCCCCCATTCAGTCTCAGCCAGAACTCTTGATAACTGCAAATTAGTTGCACATGTTCCACATGGGCCACAACTCAAAACAAGACGTGTTTGCACTAATTTGGCCAAAATCAACAGCTGTGTGTACATGTGCTGCCATCTTTTCCCCGCTTTCGGTGTGTGCGTGTGTGTGAGTGAAGAAAACTCATCATAACTTTCTTATCAAAAACTTATTTCTTGCTCTTCAGATACCCAACCGAAGAAGAAGACGAGGAAGAGGCAGTAGCCAAGAAAAAAGAAGGAAAAACAAGAAAGAAAAAGGGAACGAGCGAAATTCTAGGGCGAAAAACGAAAAGGAAATCAGAAAAATTGCCTAGAAAACTTGTTATAATTACACACTGGCACACACACACTCTCACACGTGCTGGGATGGTCATAAGTGTGTGTGTGTGCTAGTCTTGCACTGAAAAAAAAGTACAGCCCTAAAGCCATAGATATTCTAAGGTACCCTTTCCTTTTCATCAACATGAACAAAAATGTTATCGATAAAAGCGATATGTCTGATTTATCTGAAATATCGATTTGTTAGTATATTCGATTTTAAGGGTTTTTTTTCCAGGATATATAGCTTAGCTCTACACTCTCCCCTCGATAAGTTATTTATTAATATTATTAATATCTATGTATGTTAACTTTTTTTTATATTTTTTTTCATGTGTATAACTAACTCAGTGACTGCAGGGCAAGGAATTTCGAATGGGGGCGGGGGGACTTGCATGAACAGGCAACATATGTTGGACTTTGGGGCAAACTTTTGCGAGTTTTCGGGGCGCCCTTCCACCATCACAATCCCCCCGTATGGCACCTCCATGTCTTGGCCAACCTCCTCATCGCCGAAATCCGCATCGTGGAACGTGTGTGTTTTGTGGTTGAGTAGACGCACAGTTTAGGCCCAGAATGCAACAGCTGTGAAGGCCCCTCCCCCTATATAGCACCCCAAAAATGTCCTGGCTGGAGTTTCGCCGGCTGCCGAGATCCCGTGACAACTTCCTCACTAATCTCCCCGATGAGTCAAGATAAGAACGATAATTGCCTGGGCTAAACCCACTTGAGGTTACGAGTTTCAGTTTGTTTTGGAAAAATATTGGATTAAAGCCAAGAGAAGTTAGGAACTTTAAAAAAATTTAGGCAACTTAAGAAGAATTTAACCAAGAATTTAACTCAGTTTCGGCAGAGTCTGAAAAGGTAACCCTTGACAATCGACCGCCCGATTCCAAAAGTATTGTATACCACTCAGTCCACCGACCACAAAAGCCCCGTAATATCTTTAAAAAATAATAATGACAACAGTTTCAATGGAAGTCGGAAAACAATCAGAGCAACGGCCACATGATGCCAACTTTTCAGGGGCTCTTCTCAGAAATAAAAACTCGCATCGAAAGCCGAGGGAATTGTTAACGAAGGCCCCCGAAAAAAGAATGGGGTAAATACTACGGGCACAGAAAAAAAGAAGGAGCAAACTTTTGGGCCAAATTTTTGTAGTCGAAAGCAGAGGCAAAAAAAAAACGTCAAACTGTTGGAAAATGCCTAAAAATGGTTCGGCCAACACCGAAAAAAAAAGTAAAATAAAATAAATATGCCAATGAAATGGGTTTTTCCCCCGGCCCCAGGAAAATTCCGCCGCCAGATGGGGGTGGTGTGCAAAACCGATGGGCCGTCTGGGCCAAAAGCAAAAGCAAAGCCAAAGCGAAAGCCATGTGCTCTCGCGAATGCAGGACACGTACTTGCGCTATAATTATTTCGTACGTGAGCACGTGAGCCCGCCGAAAGACAATGAGTCGCCGGATCCGGAGAATGGGAATGGAAATGGAGAGCAGGGAACAGAGAACAGGGAACAGAGAACGCAGAACGGAGTTCAAAGTCCCGGAATCCGGGGAACGTCTGCGTCTACGGCCGGAAGAAGATGTCGGAGCCGCCGAGGTTAGCATAGCTCCAACATGGAGCACATGCACATCAAAGCGTTTAAAGAAACAGTGTTGCCCAACTTAAAGACAACTTTGTGGCCTTCTAAAGAAAATGGAAATAATAGAAAACTAAGCGAAACAGTCTAAAAAAATATTCCCCAAAAAATAGAATTTTTTTAAACTCATATAAATTTTAATTGTATTCCTACCTTTACATATTAAATATAATATTTTATAATGCAATAAAAATTTCCATATTTAAATATTTAAAAATATTAAAAACCAATCGAAACAGCATAAAAAATATTTCCAAAATATATAGAATTTTTTAAACCCTTTTAATTTTTTTTTTTTAATTTAAATGTTGTTCCTACATTTACATAATAAATATAATATAATTTTTGCAAAAATATTAAAATCTTATCGAAACAGCCTAAAAAAATATATCCAAAGTAAATAGCATGTTTTTAAACTAATATAAATTTAAGTTTTATTCCTACATTTACATAACATAACATATATTTTATTATTATAAATGTCCATATTTTAATCTTTAAAAAAATAATAATATTAAATCATGTTTTCATATAAACAATATCTATATTTAAGACACCCGTCTTCTAGAAATTACATTGTTTTTTATAAGGGCCAACATTATATAAAGGAGCATTAAATCAATCTTTTAAGTACGCTTTTCTTCTTTTTGTTGCAGTGCATCATAAAAACGAGACAAAGGCAACACGTGGCTTCAGTTTTGATTCCCCCAAACGCTAATTTTCTTGACAGCCCGACAGCGCGACACAACATATCAAAATGTTTGGGGCTCACCCTCCACATAATATCCGCCCCAGGACAAGGATCCTTAGCATCCCAGCTGCCTACGTGATGGTTTTTTTATATGAAAATTTATTGGCATTACCTGGAAAGTTGCACGAAGAGATTTTCCATCATATTGGTAAATTTATCATCGTCTATACTAACGGTTTTGTTTCCCTAAGACAGCTTAACAGCAAAACTAAACGAAAATCTAGCATAATAAAGGAGCATAATATAGAGTGATTCTTGTTTTTCTACGGGTACATACAAAATGATGTTTTCAGGAAAAAAACAAGGAAATTCCCCGCTTCGGTTAGCACTCATCCCGAGTAGATACTTCGGAACCATATATCTAATTAATGGACCGTCCCCTTGGTATCCATACCCATACCCAACTTGCCCACAACTCATCCACGGCGTCATTAGCATCGTCATGATCGGAATAAACGAAAACAGCAACCACTACGACCGAAAGCGACCGCATGCAGCTTAATTCTCATAAAAGTCACATAAAGTAAATAAGTTTGATTATAAGCCAGAGAAAGGGGAACAAGACAGAGTAAAAAACCGGGAAAAAAGTAAGCACACTGCAAAAAAAATTAAAAATTAATAAATAGGGGAAGTGAAGTAAATAAATAAATATTTAAATATTTTTTAATATTTATTTTGCTTTGTTTATTTTTATTTAAAGGGATCTCGTCACCTTTAACTTCGATCTGAATGGTCGAACGGAAGTCAGTTGGATTTGAGAAGTGGCCCAAAATCATTCGCTTTTCAATTTATTTTTGGCGGAAATCATAATACCCTCTGCAAGGTTATAAATATACCATAAATACCAGAAAATTAGAATAAAATATACTATAAATACTAGAATACTTGAAAAAAATTACTGCTGGCTTTATAATTTACCTGTGAAAGTCTATATTAACAATACCTACGCGTATTTTACCTTTTTCTCCTTCAAAAATGATCAAACTATTTTTTTGTCAGTGTCAATTAAATGCTAGAGTGGCTAGAGTGGACAGCAGTTTCAGTTGCAGGAACTGGACCAAAACAGATCCTGGCTTTGGCAGTTGTCACCGCCGCTGGAGTAATTAACATTCACAATGAAAATGAAAACGAAAACGAGCAACTGCAGCGGTCGGATGGGTGGGTTGTGGGCTGTCTCTATGGGCGGGACTCTTTTTGCGAGCGGTAAAAGTTTTTAATAACCCGCAACAACAAACACGACGGGGACCACGAAGGACAGCTCAGCTCAGCACAGCAGAGCACAGCAGCCGGGAAAAGGCGAGGAAAAGCGGGAAAAGGCGGGAAAACGAAGGCACAGAGCAACCGCCAACAGCCACAATAATGACACACAAAACTTTGACAATGTAGTCGTGCGTGCAAGAACCCCTCCCCGAACCCCCGAACCCCCGATCGCAATCCCAATACCCAACTCCAACCCCAACCCCAAACCTACCCACCTTTCCCCAGGCACACACCTTTGCCCGCAGGACCCACTTCCGTGTCCAGCGGAAAAGGATTTCTGCCACAACGAAAACAGCAATGAAAACCACAAAATGTTGCCCGTTGGCACTCAAAGAAAAAAGCATATCAATATTTTTTAGAGTTACCATGAGTTAATTAATAATAATAAGAATAGAAATGTTATTGTATGTTTATGATTTTATTGTACCTAATTAAAATGTATCAGGGATTTATTAACTAAATTATTTATATGGTTAATTGTAAGAGATACAATTCAAAAGAAAATATTATAAGAATAATAACAAAAGTTTTGTGTTTAAATCATATTTTATATATATTATTATTTTAAGTATTTATGTAGGCAATAAATAATAATTCATATACCATGAAGTAGTAGTAGTTCAAATAATACTTATAATATAATATATAATATACTGATAATATAAATAATATTTCATAGTATATTATATTAATATTATTTTTTATACTTTTTTTTTGTTACGAAATATTTAAAAAAAGAACAGAAAATTATTATATTCCTAATTTAAATCTATCGTTCTGGAAATTCCCATAGAATATTTTAGCTTGTATCTGGTTTTTCCCAGTGCAGTGGGCTGATCAGTGGGTGGTTCGGTGGCTTGGTGTTTCAAAGGGCCGGGCGGAACGCGGCCAGCATACGCAACATCAAATTGCTGACCGCACACACAGACGCATGGGTATTCGGATGGGTATTCAATCGCATCGACTGTGCAACAATTGAAGCGGTTTTAAAATAAACGAATGCGGCTTATTACGCACATATAGTCCCCCACACCCACACACACACACCCCTGTTCGACGTCGGGGTCACCATCCCCCTGCTGTACGCACAATGAAATAAATGTCAAATTGAAATTGACATGCTGTGACGGGGGGCGGCATTCTACTCCACCAAAGGAGCCATCGTCGAGGTGTGAAGAGCGGATTGGGAGGCGAATGTGGATGTGGAGGCCATGGTCAGCTTTTCACACTGTGACCAATTAAAATTGGATTAGGCCTAGCCGAAGGACCGGAGGTCTAATGAAGTGGCCAAGCTGTGCGTTCAATGAACTTCCAACAAGATTCCGTTGAGAAATTCAATTTCAGTCGAACTTTCTTGCTTTTAGGAATTTTCTAAATGATTATTTTGTTATACGTGTAATATAATATGGAAAATCTTTTAAAAGAAGAGGATTTTGAACTTTTTATATTAACTTCATACATATTATGAAATCAAAAACGATCGATATCACTATCGATACTATTGATAGTTTTAAAATTTAGTAAACATCGATAGTTTAAAACGATTTCAATAATTGAATTATTGAATGCGATTACTGGTACTTTTGCAAAAATAAGTATATTTCTTAGAACACTTAGAAACGGTAATGCTCAATGTGAAGCTTTAATAGCTTATCAAATATTCGATAGTATCGATAAAATCGATGGACTTACTATCAATGTTTTTACAACCCTACTCCTAGCCCATTTTTCTATCAAAGACGACTGATTGTTTGGCCATTATAGCGCCTGAAGAATATGTAAGCAACCAAACCCTCTAACCACTTGAATATCAGTCAACCAAACTCAATGGACTCTCCACTCCACTGCCAAGGACAAAACCCTCATCAAAGTGTCGTTTGCGATGCTGGCGCCACCTGGCGGGATTTGGATTTGGGTTTTGGACTTTGCCCCAAGCATCCATTCCACTTAAAGACTTTTCCATTCTTTGATCAGCGCGTGGCTAATAAGATTTTAAAGGGCATTTATGGAAACAAAGGAGCTGGCGAGGCGCGGGGCACAAATCAAGTGAGAAATGGTAAATGGTAAATGGAAAATGGCAAAAAAGGGGGGCTAGGCCCAACCATTTGCCTGGTAAGACGCTTCTAATTTTATTAATGTTGCCAATTTTCAACGGGTGGCGGGTAGGCAGGGAAAGGGGGGTTTTCAGGTAAGTACCCCCCAAGGGGGATGGAAAAATTAAGGAACAGAGGGGATGGTTGTAGCAATAAATGTGCTGCTTACGCGCGCAATTAAATATGAAATATTTAAGAGCTAGCACGGTTCCTTAGCTTTTGGCTGGCATTTTCCCCACCTCGCCCCTTCTACTGGGCTGGAAAAACTGGTGGAAAATGTTATTGGGGATTTTCGGAGGGTGGCGGCTAATTAATAATTTTTAGGCAATTCAGCAGAATGCCGGTGCTCAGGTGGCAAAAAGTTCGACGCAACTTGACTTGACTTGATTAAGTTGCTTTTTAATGAAGTTCAAAGTGATTTTACTTGCAATTAATACACCTCACCCTCGCAGGTTGCCCCCTAAATCCCCCTTTCCCACCCCCCCATACCACCAACCCCAACCCCCACCCAACCCACAATGATTGATGGCCAGAAAAGCGGCATAAGGGAAAACTTTTGGCCATGGCCAAACTATTTCCCCGTTTCGCAATCTCGATTAGCCGACAGCAATCAGAAATCACATGATCTGAGATACTGAGGGTTGATTGGTTATAATATTTGAAAAGAAAAAGCGGGACTTACAAAATATCGATAGTTTGTTTGGCTATCGATTAGATTAGTTACATACTTAATTTTTAGAAAATATCATAGGTAAAATTACATTTTTTATCTGAGCGATACTATCGATATTAAAACCATCGATAGTATCGATAGTTTTACCAAGCCTACTAAAAGGTATTAAGCAAATCTTAATCCTTAAGATACCTCGACTGATGGTTGTCTGATAAATCGGCGGATGTCGTCAGGAGACACAATGCCCACTCATTCCGAAGGATAACACTTATCCTCAACAACAACTAATTGGAGCTGCAGCGAATGTCTCCAATTGCCAAGGAATGGGTGCGGGATCAAGGGAAAATCCCCATAGAGCATATAAATAACCATAAATGCCGAGCAACACCCAGGCCAGCAGCAAATTTTTGCGGTTGAGTTTCTTTTCTGGCCGAGAGAGCTCTTGGCAAAAACACCGAGTGCCCACCCGACAATTATTTACACTCGAAAGTTTTGCCAAGTTGGCCGAGCACAAATGAAGTTGCAACTGCTGTGGATGCCAGGATATTTTCCAGGAGCTGCCGGTAGATGTCAGGACATGCGAACATGTGTATCTTCGTATCCTCGTACCAGCTAAGGGGGCCACGAGTTATTCGCAGGTGGCTCCGGTGGCCCAGGTGACTCAGGTGGTAAGGCAAGACAGGATGTGGTCGGAGACGAGGCGGAGAATTATGCAACTGCTGTGCTGGGGAAGCCACAGGACGGCACTTCTTGTTGTCAACCCGGCTCCAACTCCAAGTCCACTTCTTCGAGCTCCAGCCTCGAACTCCTCATCCTCCTCATCCTCCTCCATCTCCTCCGCCTTGGCTCTCGTTGTCCTTGCAGACAATTAAGCAAGGACAATGCGGAGCACAGGCTTTGTAAAAGCCCATGCATGCACACTGGCATCGCAGGTCTGGAGAATCCACACAGTGAAGAAAACGAGTCCTTAAATTGGCCTAAAATATATGATTTTTTTTTGTCAAAATCAGGATCTGTCACAACATTTTAGTAAATTATCTCTTTCACTGTCCTGTTTTTTTTTACACATTTTTAGCAATTTTTTCCATTTTTTTTTATTTTTAAAAAGGGGACAACAAATTTTAAAATGTTTAATTAAATAATCGATTTGATTTGAGACCTATAGCTATAGATATTTCAATAAAGATCGAGTTAAGCCTTAATTGTATTTAAAAATATGTTTTCTTAACACAGCTTAGTATTATAAATATAATATTAATCCTTAAAAATACACTTTATTGTCGAATACAAACGATTCTATTCAGTTCTTATGTAGAAAAAGTGACTTAAAACCGAAAAACGAAATTGTAAAACTTTGTTTTTCACTGATCATTATTTTTACGATTTACTGTTTGAATACCTCACTGCTGTTTTTTATTCCTTCAAGTTTTTCTCTCTGCACAGAGCACACCTGAGCTCCTTCTCCGTCCGGATGTGTTAAGCCGTAGAGCCGGGGAAGTTCATTGCCGAAACTTTCTGTCCGTACAGGAAGCTCTGTCCGTCCGTCTGTCCGTCCGTCCGTCGTGCTGAAGCCATGAACGCAATTTGCCTGTCAGTGGCTCAGTGCGTTTTGCCTGTGGCAAATTACAAAGCATACCATGATTTACCTAATTGCAGCACTGCACATCTTTTGATAGCATAGCAGTTCCCCAAGAAGTGCGATTGCTTTTTTAAAATTGTTTCTGGGCACTCGAAGGGTGTCTTTCACAAGATGCTTAAGAATTCGCGTTGCTAGAGAAATACTTTAAGTTACATTTTATTTTCGTTTGAATTCCTTTTAAAGTTAAGAAAGAACCCATTTAATTTGTTGATGGTATTTTGCCCATTCTGCGAGAACAAAAAAGAAAATCAGTGCTATGTGATTGCGTATACTCTCCCTTTCGTTCCATGGCTCTCTGATTGTGGCCCAATTTTTGCAGCCATGACAAATGTTCAACAATTACAAAATTGCCCGCACACACCCACACACACATGCACACAATTTGGCAAACAAAATTTACAAAATTTTCCAAAAACCATCCACCCACACAAACACCCACACACACACACACACACACATGCCGACGGGGTAAAATTGAGTAAATTTGCAGTCGCTTTTTTCTCGCTTCTCGTGGTTCCAGCTGGGGCTCGACTTCATTTGCCATACAGCCCAAATTCATGAGCATGCTCAACTGGGGGTCAGCTATGACCACCAGTGCCACCCTGATCCACCCACTGCACCACCCAATGCACCACCTACCACGACCATGTTGATGATGATGGCCATGGCGATGGCAATGATGACAACATGTGTGCCTAAGCGCCCACTATAAACTGCGTTGGAAGGACCGAATGGAAGGACGAAGGACGAGAGACGAGGGACTAGGGACGACTGGACATCGCGGTCGGTTGTAGTGTTGTTGTAGTGGGTGGGTGGGTGTTAAAGGAAAGGAAAGGGTTGATTACTGTTGGTGGGGTTGGTTGGGTTAAGTGTCGCAACATGCCATTTAAAATGGGCGGATGATTCGGCTGCATGATAAGCGAGATGAACGAACACTTTGGCTATACCATGCATATGAAGGGGGCTTTGTGAGCCGAGTGACTCTAGGTGGGCGCGACATTCCATAAACTACATATACCAGGGGCTTTATTAGTTTTAATCCCATATATTTGGCAGAAAACTTAAAGATCTGTAAGATAAATGTATATATTTATCAACAAGATTACCTACCTATTTTTAAATATATTAAATATATTATAATTTACACATTTTTTAATGAAATACAATACAAATAATATAATAATACAAAATATTATATCAAATATATAATATATATATATAATATAAAATATAATATCAAAATATGCATAAATTGCCCAAGGTGTAAACTTTTCAAGATCACTGGAATAGGTTATTATTACATTTATTACATTTTTTATTATCAATTTCAAAAACGGTTAAAAATTGTCAACTCAATAACCTTAATATAAAAACTGCGGTCGAATTTAATTTGTTAGAAATGACCAGACAATAGAGTTAACCGAGTGGAGTGAATCGGATCGAAGCTAACCACGCGTTTTTGCCACTCGCACTTTCTCCCTTCGGTCAGAGCATCTGTCCCTCTGTCCGTTTGTCCGTTTGTCCGCCTGTCCGTTTGTCCGTCTGTCCGGCACTTTCGCCCACTCTCCCTGCGTCTGGGCGTCTGTTTATTCCCTTTTTATAAACATTATGAAATTATTGCTGTCGCAGGCAACATCATCTACTAAGCCCCATCAGCTGCCCCATCCCTATAGCTATACCTATATATATCTATGGATATATCCATGGGTGGCAACAGTGTAGGCCTCCTGTCCATTGAACTGCCCCACCGCCCACTGACCACGCCCATTGTTAGACGCTGTATGCAATCAGCCACATGCAGTGATTGTCCACTTTGGCTGCCGATGTGAGATATGTGCGAGGAGCCACTGTGGCATGTGGGAACCGTTGAACCGCAGGCATCGGAACCGCCCAATAAACAGGACGCTGACGTTGGATGGTTGGATGGTTGGATGGTTCGGCAGCTGAGGAGGTTAGGTTCGGGGGGCCTAGGGTGCCCTGTCGTTTAACCAGCACAGAGGCTGGGCATGCAAATCGATTGATGTTGATTAGCATAAATTGTCTGGACCGCACTGTGCAATGAATAATTTTCGGTGGCTCTGACATGCCACGCCCCCTTTTCGGTGGGTGGGTGGTGCTTTTGCCTTGCTTTTATGCACTGCTTGCAACTTTGGCGCCCTAATGCAATTTTGTTTTGCTTAATTTGATAGGCGTTGTCAGCTGAGCTGCCAGCCCGACAATGTGTCCACAGTCCCCTTCCAAACGGGAACAACAATGGCCAAATTGCACAGCAGCAACATGCAACATGGTGCAGCAACAGCAGCAACAACAACTAAGGGTCCGGCTGATTGGACGTGTTTTGAGTGTTTGGCTGCAGGACTTGCCAAGGATCAGGATCGGAGGTGTGAGTTTTCGGGGTTAATGGGGTGATGGGATGAGTTCTGACTCCTAAAGCTATTAACCACTGTGTTTCTGGGGGCCAGACAGATAATACCTAAATAAACTGCCATACTGGGCACAGATAGTTGCCGTTGGATAAGCAAAAACAGTCGAGTAATTTATGCAGCTTAGCTCGAATGCACACTCACTTAACAAGCTGTCTGTTTTTATTGCAATTCCAATTCGAGCATTTTGATTAAGCACTCCTCTTAACCTTCTATATTATTTCCGATTTTCTTCTAAACAGTATAAGTTTTAAAAGTAATTAATATGAACTATAAAATAATTTTAATAAATAGAATTCTAGCATTTTGATTGGGGACTCTTCTGTTTTCAGGGTATTATTTTGGATTTTCTTATACACAGTACAAAATTGATTATTTTTAAAATAAACTTTAATTTTAATAAATAAAATTCTAGCTTTTTTTCAGGACTTTTAACCTTTTATATTATTTATGGCTTTCTTATAAACAGTATAAATTTGATTACTTCTAGTATTCACACTAATTTCAACAATATAAAACTTATTCACACGATTGGCGAAATTTGTTTATTGTCCAATTTTCTTATTACCAACTGGCATACAAACTATTTCAATGGGATTTGTTTTGCCGCTAAAGTCCCCCCTCCCCCGCAACCCCGAAAAAACAAATGTGATACATTCGATGTGCATGCAAACAACACATTTTGCTTGGGTTTGCTGGAGCATGCGGTGCCGAAGTTTCCCATCGAAACATCTTTAAGCGGCGAAACTTTTCTCATAACATGCGAGCACTCATGCAACAATAACAGCAACAACAATGGCAATAGCAGCGATACACGATTTTCGCACCACCCAACAACCCAACCACCCAACCGCCCAGGACCACCATACGCCCCACGGCGAAATCTTATCAAACTGACATCATTTTCATTATGTTTTGCACTTGCACAGCTTCGACTAATGTGTGTGTGTGTGTGTGTGCCAGGCTGTGGCTGAGTCCTCAGTCCTGAGATGGTAATATGTCCTTCTGCCCCTCATTGTATCTGCAACACTGAAAAAAAATCATAGCAAAATATTCAAGATTTTAAAATATTTTTTCTCGCTTTATAAGTAGGAAATATTTTGGGTTAACTCTCTGATTATAATTTACTTAACTTATAATTCCCAACTATTTTTTTTGGCAACAGCTTCGTTTTAAGTTCTTCTGATTATATGGCAATATATTGAATATTATTTCGGAATTTATATATATTTTTTAGATTTTTATGTCAAGCCATTTCGATTTCAGCTCCTACTTCCCGTTTTTTTCACCCCCCCTTTTATATTAAAATTCCCAACATTTATAACGCGAAAAGAGTTTCTTAGTTGGAAATTAATAACTTATAATTTATATTATTGGAAAAAATAAATTTTCTGAGTGCTTTTTGCGCCAAATTATAGGCAATTCGAAATGGAATCTCCGCACACGCGATACGCATTACACACACATGTGCGCCCGCCTTGAGTGCGTGAGTGCTAATCTGGCCCGCCAATAACGGCAAATTAGATTAGCAACGCCTCGAGGGTGGACTGGGACTCGAACTCGGTACCCTCCCTCTCTCCTTCTCTCCCTCTCCCCATCGACAGCTGACCATCCATCCATTTATCCATACATCCATATATCCATGTCGACATGCAGCCAGAAATCCAGCAACTTGTCCATCGCGTGTGGCGTTGATAAATCTCAACCGGGAAAAACGGGAAAAAGACGCCAAAGCAAATCGAGCCCAAGTCCCCTACTCAAACCAAACCAAACCAATCCCATCCAATCCCCGGATGCCAATATATATTACGACAGGGGGACTGGCCATTTGTTTGGCATCCCATCGCGAGACGAAACTAATAAAAATCATAAAAACTTTTCCGCTTAGCGTTCCCATTAAGATGCCCCTCGAAGATTGTTATTATTATTATTTGAGTGTGCCGCTGTCCTTGGCTCGCTTTCACTTTCGCTCGCACTTTTACTCGCACTTTCACCTTACCCGCGCTATAATGTTGGCACACTGAAAATTAACTTAACTACTTGCTGAAGAAGGGCAATTGGGGCAAAACTTTAGGAGCCAACTTGGGGATCCTTTTCACCGGCGAAAACTTGGCGCCTGGCGAAAAAGTATGCGTCATGTTGACGATTCGCCTTTATTTGCCAATATTTTCCTACTTATTTCATGGTTTTTATATTGCTTGGTAGGAAAAATTATGTCGGAGAATTGCAAGCTTATTATTAAGTACTAATCTTCTTCATAATGTAGCAAATATTTATCAAAAACGAGCGTATAACGACACAAAGGAGAATCAACGTGTGCCCAATGCCAGATAGGCGTGTGACCGCAGGCATGCTTTTTGGCTTCTGGGCTGAGCATCTCTGGTTTAGACAGTTGATTAAATTTGTACATTTCTAATAAGTTTATATCAAAATGAATCGATCTTATCCAGGTGAAACTGTTTTGCACCCGGGGTAAAATAACCCATTTATCAAAGGAAACTTTGCCGTTATCATTGCGTAGAATTATCTGCAACTGTCTCCCCCACATCGATAACTCACTGTACAGTTTATTGCCAAACGCTTTTGAATGGCAAAACTTCCGCTTGTGACGGCGTTGAATGGAATTGCTGACGCCAGCGACGCCGCTATTCCAATGGACAATGTCCAGTTGCTATATAGCATACATATGTACACACATATCGGCAGCATATAGTACTTATTCACCGACCAGCGGGTGAATGACGCCCAGTCACTTATACGCATTGTTGGCCAGCGGAAAAGTGGGCGGGGCGATGGGCGGAGGCTATATCGTTGTCCGCTAATCGTAAAATAAATTATTTTCCATGTGTGCCCTGCTCGCCTGATTCCGAGTCATAATTCTTGCATCACTCCCCTCCCCAAATGGAGCATAAAAGTTTCACTTAATTGCATGACTGAGGAGTGCACTGAGAGAAATATGTGAGCCAACCGATGGAAAATATTTGTCGTAACCCAGTCTTTTTTTCTCACTTTGTTTAAGAATTTCTCAGTTTTTAATAATATTGGTTTTGTTATTCATTCACAGATCCACATTAGTTCAATTTTTCTTCTGAAATACAGATTTTTTGGATGCGAAAGTATTATCTATAATTTATTTTTGAAATTCCTACAATATTTCTGAAATTTGTAATACCCTTTTAAAATAAAAGTTCAAGTTAAATAACAAAGAAAGATGTTGATTGTACAGTTTGCTACTAAAAAATGTCTTTAAATATTAATCGATTGCCCCATTTAATTTTTTCAGTGTACAGATGGTGAGATTTTAAGGGGGATAAACTTTCCCAGCCGCAATTGGCTTGCTTTAATTGTTACTAGTCGCATTTGGAGCCCGGCCTAATCACTGGCGCCGGATTAGTCAAACTTGCAGCCACTGGACGTGGGTGGTTGGGTGGTGGGGTGGTCGATTGCCTGGGTGGTTCGGTGGTTGGGTGGTGTCCAAGTGCTGAAATGTGTAGCGCTTGCCAACGCTGTCAGTCATAATTAACACTCAGCTGCAGCTTCAGCTTTGAGTTCAGCTTTAGCTTTCGAGTTGGAGTCAGAGGAGAATAATATGAAACTGAAATGGATGTGAAACAAAAGTTTGCTTCGTTTCAACTGCTCAAAGTTGCTAATCAAGCTTGACAGCAGCTAAGGGGAGTGTGGAGATGGTGATTGGGTTCCGTATATGCCAGCGATGCACTGGGGAATATATCGGAGATGTATGCATTGGCCATATAATTAGTTTTCAATGAGAAGATTATAATACATTTTTATAGAAACCAGAGTATCCTAAGCATTCCGATACCCCTAATCTTTTTGTATTTCCTAAGAAATATAATAATAATTTTTTTTTGTTATTTTTTCTTCAGTGCTGCTGCTGACAGCTTTCGCCGCATCTGATGGTGTAATTAAGAATGCAACGCACCTTGAGATACATAGCCCCAGTTAATGGGAGATTTTGCGGATGCCAAACTCATTAGCCAACCCTCGCGGCCAGATAAATGCGATTTTCGGAATCGTGAAGATTTCAATCGGGTTGCGGTTATTGTGTTATGCCTTGGTTGGCCCATCCAACCATCCTTTGGAAAAAAAAAAGAAGCGTTTTGCTATCTAAAATTCCTTGCGACACGTGCCAGACACAACAACAATAACAACAAATTACACCAACAATGATGCGGATGCCATGCAAATTTGAAGCGCCTGTCGCAGTTCCTTCTTCTTTTGTGTCTATGGCGTCATCGGCTCTACTTGGAATCCCAATCCCCGCACTTTGTACTTGATTACCCATACACCAACATCCGCATCCACATCCGCATTCGCATCCGCAGCCGTAGCAGTAGCAACTTTAACTGTAAATCGATATTTAGACTGTCTGCCTGTCTGCCCCCTGCCAAGAATCATCTTGGCCTCCAACCTCTGACTAACTGACTGTCTCGACGAAGACAAGCGAACAAACACGAAAGTCGGTGGTTGCGACTAAAAGATACTTGCTGCCCATATTTATCACGATTTTTAGAAGCACTCTCAAGTCTACAATAATTATAGAAGTTTGTTGAAAACTGAATCAAGAGAATGTAAGTGAACTGAAAGCATAGATGTTTTATTTGGTCCCTCGGGCGCCAGCTAGAATTTTAATTTCTCTCTTCTTTAACTTAAAAAAACCTTAAAAAAAGTCTTCAGTTATACAATTATTATTATTCCATTAATTTAAATAATGTATAATTCTATAAGTTCTACATACTTTAAATTCTGAATTTGAGGTCCAAACCACAATCTGCAATTATTAAGAGGTAGAGAAAGACAATCGAATTGAAATGGAAACCACAAAAAGGTGAACTTTTGGGGCTGGCAGCAAGGCAAAGTTTGGTTTACCCAAGAGTGACTCTTTAATTAACAGCTAAAGGGCAGGCTTTATGTAGAAACTTTAGGGCAGAGCCTAGAAATATGGCTTTAAAATAATAAAATTTAATAGGAATCGTAGACTTATGTGTCACTTCGACACGGTCCATATATCGTTTTGCAGACTCTCAGTTCGGAATCAGTATCAGCATCGGGATCCCAGATCCAGGATGTTGCACAGCAGCTACAACCGGGCACCTCGGCGCAAGCTCATCCCGAACCTATTCAGCAACATCCTGCAGGTGATCGCCGATGCGGACCATCCGCTAACCGAACCCGAGATCATCGAGGCCGTCGCCGATCGATTGGATCGCAGCGACGAGGAGCTGAAGCGCCAGATAACGGTTAGCCTCCACGATGCCCTGATCTACGGCTACCTGCGGGTGAAGAACTATCGCTACTCGATAGTTCCCAGTCGCCTGGACCCGGACGATCATCCCCACCATCATCCGGAGCCCAGCTCCTCGATCGCAGCCACGGCGGAACATCATCGGGTGCAGGACAGGATCTCCAGTGGGACCAGTGCAGCCATAGCCATGGATCCGGATCGGGATCGGGATCAGGAACCCACTCCCAAGGCCGCCCAGGCGGTCAAAAAGGTAACTGCTGAGCCGGAAAAGCAAACAAATTAATAAAATAAATTTTATATGGTTCACAGACAAGTCTTTTAATAAACTAAAAATGCTAGGAATATTATTATTAATACTTGTTAAAATTCAAAGTTATTTTAGGTAGTAGGTAACTGATCTTATCATTTAGCTTTCGTTTTGCCAAGGTAAATAATATCTGGCCTTAAACAACACAGTAACGAGGGAATCAGTTTCCCGTTGAGAATAATTCGCCCAAGTAATCCTCAATTAGTTTCCCAGATCCCATGGGGCAGGGGCACGGGTAGCTAAGCCCACAAACGACTGCCTGACGGCCTGATGCGGTCCGTTCCGTAAAGTTCACTCCTTCAAGCTGATCGACGTGCGGCGTACGCAATCCCCGGATCCCGGGTGACTTGTGTGTCAACTGCATTGGGGTCGGATTGCCTCCTCGACTCCTTGCCAGCAGCTAAACGGGCTAATTGAAATGCAACTCGAAGGCAGAATGCCCGATGTGCCCTGTCCACTGTCCGCTGTCCACCGTCCACAATGTCCAGTGCTCAGTGTCCAGTGTCCAGTGTCCAGCCCAACCCAACCCCTCTGAGGTGTGATGCTGGCATTTGAGAGCCTTGAGCTTGCGGTCATATCAACAAGGATACGTTGACTAAGACGGGCGACCTCAATCGCGTCCTTTGTGTTTGATGTGGTGTCAGCTTCGGGCGCAAATCATGGCCCTCCCCCGCTTGAAATGCTATATATAAGTGCTATATGGTCTGATTAGCGATGACAAAATTATAAAATGTAATTTCCATAAATATCTTATACTCGAACATTTCAATGAAATATTTCTTTTAAACGTATCGTTATGTTAAGAAGTTAATATTTTATAATATTCCTTTACTTGATTCCTTTACTTACGAATTAAAAAAAAATTTATATTTTATATGAATTCAGCAATATTTTCGATAGTTTTCGATAATTTCTATTCATTTGACATCCTTTGTCGAATATATCGAGCTTTTTTTACTTACAAATTTTAAACAAATCGATATTTTCTTTGGCTTTAGCGATAGTTTTCGATAATTTTCTTTCATTTGACATCCCTTGTCGAATATATAGAGCTCTTAGTTCCTTAGTTTCGAAGAGAGGGTAAGTGATTCTGTGTGTGCAGCTGTTTGAGTTCCCTGATTGTTGCGACACCAACTGGCATTTAAAGGCTCCAAACAGGATGCGGCCACGCTCCTCCATGCCATCCCCATACCCATACCCATACCCATCCATTCCATGCCCTCCAAAGAGGCGGAAGTCACTGCGCTTGGGGTTTAGTCACGCTTATGTCCTTGGCCATACGTCGGCATCGTGCCCCCTCGTTTTCATGTGCGATAATACCTGTTTGGGGTTGGGAGGGAGGGAGGGTGGGTGCTCCGAGCTACGAGAGGTCCTAGGTTCCCAGCTCCAAGTGCGTTGTTTTCACGCCCGTTGAACGGGGCAAGCGAGCGTGAGGCGAGAGCACATTACAATGATGCAGCACCACCAGCTCCTCCACCTCCTTCCCAACCCCTTACCAAACCCCTTCCCAACCCCTTCCAAACTCCTTCTTCCAACTCTAAACTCCCCACTCCCTTCGGGCAACTCATTTAGTAATTTGTGTGTGCGTTGGCTGTGCAGTGCCGTCTGGACCCCCAGTTTAGTCCAGTCAACTGGCTTTACTCAGCTAAATGAGATTTTGCGGTGTGTAATTTGAAAATTGCGAAATTACCCAACATTGCGGAGCCTCGGAGAGAAATGATGGAAAAGTGACGTGGCACATTAACACCCGACTGTACAAACTGGTTATTCATTGAGGGTCGCTCACTAATGTCGGATTATCCCATCTGAGCCTTTTTTGAGTTCCGCTCCACCCGTAACAACAGCAAACCAAATTAGTGCAATCCAATTGCCAGTCGTCCGCCCCACTGAAAAGAGAGAAGGAAAACCCCCCTGGGCCAGATTGGCCATAACTCGAGAACGAAATCCAATTCTTGTGATTTTTCGCACCTCATCACAAAGGCTAAACAAACTCGGGGGCGTGCCCCTTTTATCGCATAACTTTGGGACCTCGGTGGCATATTGTTTTACATGATGCTTTCGGGGTAAACGGATTCGGCATGTTTTTGGGCCCGCGGCAAAGTCATCCTTTTTGGGTTGAAGGGCCAACCGAAAAACGGCAAACCAAAAACTCGGCTCCCAAAATTGTTATGCCCTTCAGTTGTTGAGGTTTCCCTTTTATTTATGCTATGTAGACATTGAGGCTGCGTTTTCCACCCCACAAGGGACATTCAATTGCCCTTTTTGGGACCAAAGAACTAAATTTCGGATCAAATGGGGGGGCCTCTTTCGGCACGCCCATTCGAGATGAGTTCTCATTTTAAATTATGGTAAGTAATCTAGAGATACGCTCTTATGAAATATACTGAAAATCTTTTTGAGATTTTATTATTTGGTGTAAGACACTTTTATTCTAAACTTCAAAATATTTAAACTATTTAACTAAATTTCTCAAATATATCTTATTATTTATTATTTAACATTATTAAATTAATTAAATTAATATTTACTTTAATAGATATTTTGATATTTAATTTAATATTTTATATATTATTTATATATATTTCATATTATTTTAAAATGTAAACTGCTTACTATTATCTCATTATTTATTATTTAATATTATTAAATTCATTAAATTAATATTCAATTTAATAGAAAATTTGATATTTTATTTAATATTTAATTTATTATTTATACGTAGTTTTTTCATATTTAATTTAATGCTTATATTTTACAAAAAAAAAAACGCAGCTGGCTGGTATTTAGTAGTAGGCAAAAGCTTCCAATTTGACCTAACTTCACTTAGAGCCTTCTATAAATATATACATAACACATACACCCCTCATTCGATCGGCAAAATTTCTCTTTCGGCAGCACACAAAAAACTGTTGTAAATTAACGTATCTGTACCGTGTTCTTCTGTTGGGTTATTGGTCCTAAGTGTCTAGACTGCTGCCTGTTTCCCGGTTTTCCTCCAGACCGTAATATTTATGAGCTAACCAACGGAGTAACTAGAAAAAAAGTTAAAGGATAAAAACCGAGAACGACCGACCGACCGACCGACCATCAGCTACAGAAGTTCCCGAGCCGAAATCTCATCTCGAAAAAGCGCCGTCCAGTGATCACGGACTCAACTCAACAAGAAGAACTCTCTGGGGATTGAAAACTGAATATCTAGAATATCCTGAATATTCTGGCAGAAGACGAGCAATATGGAGGACCTGCATCAGCAATCGTTGGCCGCCGCCCGGCACAGTTTGATTCTGGGCCAAAAACTGGGTGTTGCCCACTATCACCATCATCATCTGAACCGTCATCTCAACCAGCTGAGTCAGCTCAATCAGCTGCATCAGCTCAATCACCTGGCCCAGCTGAGCCAGCTGCAGCAGCATCTTCACCACCAACTGAATCTCGCAACGGGCCTGAATCTCAACTTGGGCCTGGGCCACAAGGTGCAGCACCTCAACCGCCAAATGCAAATGCTAAGCATGCGAATGGGACTGGGGGGACTGCACCTGAATCTCGATCTGGATATGGGTGTGGCCATGGACCGGGATCCGGAGGGCAGCAGCAGTGCGAGTAGCACCACCAGCAGTGCCAGCAGCACCAGCACAAGCAGCGATCAGGGGCAAGGACATGGAAATGGGATTGGCATTGGGATGGGAGCCCAGGTCCAAGGCCAAGTCCCCTATGCCCATGGCCCTGCCCAGGATAATGGTGATTCGCTGTGTGTCCAGGGGAGCGGGGTCAAGGAAATGGAAGGCCACACCGAGGAGGAGGGCGATTCGCTGGGTAAGAAGGATAGGGAGCTGGAACCCTCGGCTGACATCCTGCTGAGGGCGGCCAACTCCAAGCTGAATGCCGATGCCATGGCCTATACGATGCCCGCGAAAGTGGAGACCCTCCTGCCGCCGAAGCCCAGCCAGAGTGCTCGAGACTTTCGCCTGAACGCGGAGGCGGCTGTGTTCAAACCCTCGTTGCTGGGCCTGGGTTCGCTGGTTCAGCCACTGGCCCTACTACCGGCGATCTCGCTGCCTCTCCTTCCGGCGATCTCGCCACCCCTGCTGCCCACTCCGCATCTGCTGGGCCAGGGAGCACTCCATCTGGGCAGCAAGCAGTATGTCCGCTGGCGGAAGCAGCCACTGCCGGATCTCTTCACTGCCGTCCTCTCGCTGATGAGGGAACTCGGCCGATCCTCCGTCAGCTATCCGGAGATCATAAACACCCTGGCCGTTCGGCTGCAGCGACCGGAGGTGGAGCTGAAGCGCCATGTGCCGCACACCCTGCACTCCGCCGTGAACAATGGGTATCTGAAGAAGGAGGGCAACCGGTACTCGCTCGTCTCCGAACTGGAGCAGCTGGAGATCATGCGGCGCAACCAGGAGGCCGCCATGCGGGCCAAGGAGCTGGAGAAGGAGCCGTTGTCCTGGCGCAAGCGCTAGTCCAACCAGATATAGTTGAGCCACATCCTCATACTTCATCTCAGCATCTCTCTGCATCACTTCGTAGTTTTTATACCTTTGAGCTAGCACAGCACTCGCGGCTATGAGCCTGTCGTCCTGTGGGTCGCACCACCCAGAGCCACGAGTCCTGTGCCGCCGACGAGCCCTGCTAAAGAATGGTTTTACTGTACGTGAACTGCGTCCGCAGACCAGCGATTCGTGCGATCCTTGATCCTCGATCCACGGTCCGCAAATGAAGTCACAATGACAACGTATATTTTATATATATTAACCCAATGGGGACGGCCCTTTTGTCGAACTGCCGCTGCCTCCGGAGGATGTTTCGTTTGCCTGATGTTCCCTTTTCGCGTTCCCAACATAGAAGCAATCAATCGAGTTCTCCTGGTTCAGCGCTTTATAATTGCAAGCAATTCGGGTAAATAAAATTGTGGTTTTCATGAACTAGCGGTTTTTTAGCGGATCGGATGGGCAGGGGAATCATAGGCTTTCATTCTGCTTATATCACTTGTGAGTACTGAAGAATTCGCGTTCATTATTATATTTATTTTTGTTTCCTTTAAACTACAGGTAACTGGTAAGATGCTCTAGAAATTAAAGGGGTAATTGCAAAGTGCCAGAAAGTGTATACTTCATTTCATCCCATTAGTTGTGAATACGAATAGAGAATACGAATAACTCCGCCCATTCACTTGGAATTTGATTTGCCATCTTTGTATTTGATGTGTCATTCCCTGACATATACTATATCTTTTTAATGACCCAGCTAAACCAATCCCATTGGAATTGTGCTAGCCAGCCATTAAATTTTTGCATTCAACTTTGTGTTTATCAATTTAAACATACAGTCGGTGGTCCAAGCATCTCTCAGTCAGTCATTCATTCAGTCATACAGTCGTTCAGTCGGTCGGCGGTTGTTTGGATCTGTTCAGTTAACTAGCTATTGTGCGCAGAGTGGCGAGTATCTAGAGCTCATCATGATTGTTTTGTAATTGGAATGCGACAATGCGAGGCCAGAAAGAAGGATGGTGGATGGAGGATGGCATCTCCCAGAATGCAAGGACAATAACAACAGCAAGGATGAAAATATGTGGGCGGGAGAGGACGACAACGACAACGACAACGACGACGACGAGGAGGACGAGGACGAGTGAATGCCAACTCAACTAACAATTTGCTTCAATTATAAAAAGCGTCGCGACAAAGTGGCGCCAAGCCAGCGACGGGTGGGAAAGAGTGGGTGGCTGCATTGAGGCATGGATGTGATGCTGTTGTTGCTCTGGCTGTTGCTTTTGCTTTTGCTGTTGCTGCTGCTGCTGCTGTTGCTGATGAAATGGGTAAACAGTGGACAGAGTGGCCCGGGGGCATGGCCTGGTAATCAGCATGGCGACGCACTGCTCCTTTGAGCCCTCAACTGCCTCCTCCTTTGAGAACAGCCCATCTGTGCTGGCAACTTAGCCTTCAAAATATAGGACCAATTTAAATATTTCTTTTAAATTCAGCAAACAAATTTGTCTAGGTTGATAAGCTCTGACAAGAAAAGAAAAACAATCTACACAACATATATTTACAATATTTCACAGTTTTTGGCCGAAACAATGGAAATATTAATCCAAATATGGATTGTCATACCTTTCTGAACTCGTTACTAAATTTCCAATCGATTTACACTTAAACCTTGACAATTTATTTTTTTGCCATTTTTCGCAAAAAATAAAAAAAAATTAAAATTTACAAAAATTTTATTTTTCCAAAATCACACGGAAAGTGTCAAGGATGTAAATATTATTTTGTAATATGTTCAAAACAGTATGTATTTTTGATGTAGGACCATTTTTAACCAAGTTATAGCAAAAAAATCAAAATGAAAAATTCCCATTTTTGTTAAAAAAACCAAAATCCCGAATTTCCAAAAAAAAAAACAAAACAGTTTTTTTCGCTGAAACAGAGGCAATATTGATCCAAATATTGATTGTCATACCTTTCTGAACTCGTTACTTAATGTCCAATCGATTCACATTTAAACCTTGACATTTTATATTTTTGCCATTTTTCGCAAAAAATCAACAATATGACCATTGGGGAAAATTTAGCTAGAAAAAAGCCAAATTCGCCAATCTTCCAGAGAAGAGCGGGAAGCAGAGTCAACGACTCGGTGACGCAGCTGGCCTCGACCGGAATGAAAGTGGAATTGGAACTGGAACTGGAGCACCGAGGAGGAGCCTTCGCTGGCGTCAGTCTCATCCTCATCCGGGGCCTCATCCCCACGCCCATCCCCGCCAGCTTTGTCTGCTTCGTCTATATGGTCATCAAGTTATTTGCATGCTGCAACTCTGAGCCCTGTCATAATTGTATTTTGTTGCCGCCAGTCAGGGATCGGGCACTTCGATATGCCAGGCCGGAGTCCTTTCCAAAGTTTGTTGCTCCAACGCCACCGAGCACCGAGCACCGAACCTGTTGACTCTCCTTTTCCAACTGGAGGAGCAGACAGACGCCTGGATTACGGCATCCGCCCAGCTGGGCGATGATTTACTGAGCTCGTGTGATTCATAAATATCTCTTCTCAGGAATCCCGGTGTCCATTGTCCTTTTGCCCTGGCGCAAGGCTACACTGGGGGAAAAGTAGAGGCCCTTAACTGAAGTTTAGAAAGAGGATTTTGAACTGTCTTACCGAAAATAAGTATAATTGTAATATTATTTATAATAATTTTACAATCCAATTCTTAGGATTAAGTTAATGTTTTTAAAGCATAGTTTTAGGCACCTTCTTAAACACAACAAATAATTTTCCAAGTTATAAATATTTATTATCCTAAATATTATGCCATTTTTTTCTCGGTGCTTTGGTAACTGATTATTTTTCACTGTGTAAGCCAAGAACTTGAATTCACATTTGTCATGGCATCGCATGAAGAGAAGCGTGAACCGAACGCAGAGGCATGTGTGCGAACGGTGCTGAGTTTGAATGTTAATAGTTCACAGGCTGCATGATCCTCCGGCATTTGAACTGGACTGAGCTGGCCATAATGTTGCGTGTCAACGGAGCCCGAACTGGGGCCAGATTAGCCGATGATGCAGCTGGATATCTGGCTGCCTGGCTGCCTGGCTGCAATCCAAAGGTATGTTGGGTCTTATCCGCCAGAGGGAGGGACCAAGGACCCCCAGCTAACTGCAGAGAGAACAATGCTTGCCCAGACTCCTGTCTTCCTGCCCAGCAATGAGCCATTGTGGCGTGGCTACAACCAATGAGTTGGCGAGTAACTAGCGAAATTAGTACAGTAATTTGCGGAATAGCCAGAGTATAAAAACAGCTTAGGCTTAGGAAAAAAAATTCAGAATATAATAGGTTCTAGAAAGCAGAAAAAGAGTTTTTACCAGCAGAGCCGAACAAGAAAGAAAGGCTAAAAGCGAATTGTTTATGCTAAACAATGCGAAAGAGCAGCACGGCAGCGCTGGAAAATATACAACAAAAGATTCGATTTCGGGCTAAATAAATATTAATGATAAAATGCGAACAGAGCGAAGAATAAAAATATTATTCCTAGCTATTTAAATACTGAAAAATTTTCTAAAAAGAAAACAATAGAATGAAATAATGGAAAATGGCATTCCGTAAACAAATAGACAAGCTAAAAGCACTTTTCTGTTTTTTGTTTACTTTAAAGCGAATTGCCATTAAATGTTGGTAAGGAGCTCTCTTCAACTTCGCCGAATGGGATTCATCCTGCGGAATGACCACCCAATTAGCGAATTACCGTCGTAGCCCCTTAACCCCTGAACACACCTGAATACAATCGGGAAAATAATAACAATCATTTAATTTCAGGTTAATTGCACACACTTTGGTTTGTGCCGGGGCCATAAATTGTGTGCATTCGTCGGCCGATGCCTGGTGTTTGTGTAATTTATTCGCATATTTCATTGGAGCGTGGAGTGACAGGGTGAAATTATGCTACAAAATGCCAGGAATGCCTAATGCCAAATGCCGAATGCCGGGCCCCCCCCCTCCGTAAAGTTTTCGGCAGGCGGGCACTTTGGGGGCGGAGTAATAGATGTGGGCCCAAGTCAAGACAGAAACGTGGCCAGACACATCCAGCAGGGGCACACAAAAACTCTGGCCTGCTAAACGCATTTACGTGTCAGAACTAATTTAATGTGGCGCCCCCGGGTGGACCGAGACTGAAATGGAACGGAACGAAGTGGAATGGAAACGGACTACGGACTACGGGAAACGGAAACGGAAACGCATACGCAGCGAGCCAGTGGCGTCTGACCATATTTTGCTTATTTATTTGCCCTGCAGTAATGCCCTGACACCACGACACCCGCCCTCGCACATTTCTCACCTAATAAAATTACAATGGCCACACCATTCACCATTCACCGAGCACACCCCCTGCAATGCACCCTCACATGTTGCTCCTGCCCCCGTTGTCCTTTTCGCTCCTTTTTGATGTAAATTTAATTTCGGTTTTCACATTTTGAGGTTTTCATAGCCACATGCTGGCATGAGGGTACTGCAGAGAGAGAAAAAAAGTGTCAACTTAATTTATACAACTAAATATTTCAAAAGTACATTAAATTCGTAATTAATTATATTAAATTCTTAATTTATAACCCGGATTTCTAATAGTTAAACAGGTGGTGTTATTGTTCATCCAAATGCAAGTAGTATATATAAATGTATACCCTTTTTTTTGAGAGGTTTAAACGAACGCCCAAACCATAAGAGCTAGGTTAGCGAAATTTGCACTCTCCATTCCAAGGGATATGCTAGTAAACACTATGTTTCAAAATAATATCAAAGAAGCCTCAAAATATTTATTTTGAATTTGTAAAATTTTTATTTTCTCCACGTGTGCCGCAGAGTGTTCTGTGTTCGGAGAGTCCTGAACTCCAAGTGAGTGTCCGTGTCCGGGTCCTGTCCTCCCAGTGCCCTATCCTCCTTGGTAGAGTCCTGTCCCCGGGGACTCGGGGGAGCATATTCAGCTGCCGTAATGCTTCTTTCATCGCCGCTTCCTTCAACCCAAACTCGTGAAGCTGCTGCTGCTGTTCTTTTCCTTTGCCCTGTCACTCCGTCATCAGCGTCGCATATTGTTCGCCATTTGTCCTTCTGGGGGAAGGGAAATGGCAAGGGGAAGGGGAAGAGGAAAAGGAGGTGGTGAAGTCGTCCTGCGCCCCCCATATGAATATGTCAACTCGATTCCCTGGCGTGTGCTCCGAATCGAGTTCCTGTTTTTTGCGCATTTTGTTCTTTTTTTTTTTTCGTTTTTGCCCCTTGCTTCCGCTGCTGCATTGTCCGACCGGCTGAACTGCGATTTCAATTAAAACCCCTCGCAAAAGCGATGCAATTTCAATCTGGTTTTTCGGGACATATGCGGGCCCCTAATCGAATAATCCGCAAAACTCGCCCATATCGTGCGGTTAACTTTGTTACCTCGCCGCCTAACAGACAGACAACTGAATTAGTCGATGTCCAAACAAACGTTATTATTGGGAAAGGGAAAGGAGAGCCATAAAAATGACTTGGCAAGTTCAGTGACCAAAGCCGGAAGCAATTCACACACTGGCAACCTTTTGGAGGAGGCGGGAGGCTTAAAGGAGTGAACAAAGCCAAAACAAAGTCTGACACTCGACACAAAGCTTAATTGCAGGGCCCTGATCCCCAGAATCCTGGCCAAATCCTCCGACTTCCCATCTCCATCTCCGATTCCCCGACTGCGACTGTGAAAAAGCGCCAAGTGCACTCGAGGTAATTTGATTTAATTGTGCGTGCCTGCCAGCAGCAACAACAAAAGCACTCAGCCAACTTGCAACAACTTGGCAACTTTTGCTCATATGTTTGTGGTCGCTTTGCTCGATGCCCTAACAAAAGGTAACTTGTTTCACGAAAATTGTGAAACATAAAACTAGAAGAAAATTTAATGATTTTTAGTTATTTGGGAGTAATTAAAAGTATTTTGTAATTAAAATTAGTAAAATATGGCTTTTCTACATTAAAATATGATATGAAATATGTGGATATGTTATAATAATAATATGATATTTATTTAATATATTTACTAATTTATTTCAGTTATATTCTAAACGTCACTTGTTTAATTATTTTGTATTTTCCTTAAAGATAAATATTTAAGCCTTAAATAAGTAAATGAAAAATGTAAAAGTATTCCAAAAGTCAGCCTTCAAATGGAGTTATTTTATTTTTAATTTTTTTTTTATCAAGTTTTTTATTCTCTTTGCTCATAAGAAATTTACAAGTACCGAGAGTGTTGGCTCCTCCTGCCGACTAGTGGGCCTAGTGGGTAGCGGGTTAGAGGTTTCAAGTCCAAGTCTGTAGCTCTTGGGCCTGTGCCCCTTGAACTTGCAACTTGCAACAGCCTGAAGTGTTAGTCCGCCTGTTGTTTCTCCTCATTTTTTGCTCACCATGGTCACCATTGTCGGAGTTTATTAACTGCGCCTCGGTTTTCTTATTTTCTTTTTTTCTAGTTGCCACCGGGTTCCTGAGCTCCTGCATAAATCATCAACGCAATGGCCTTTAATGCATAATTTATTTACCGTTTCAGGATGCCCCCAGCTGTCTCTGTCTGCGGTTTCGCTTTTATTTTATCTTTTTTGGTTTTTTTTTTTTGTTTGGAACTTGTTGGTTTTTAGTGCTGAGCAAATTTATGGCTGACGAGCATTTCCGCTTCCGTTTGCAATTACACGAGAGCAGCTAAAATAATAACGGGCAGGCGTGGAGTCATCAAGAAGTCGGCCGCATAATCAATTATTCCCATTCGAATGGCGCCCAACGTTGGTTGGACGATTCATGAATTTGTGATTCGCTGGGAATCGATATTGTCATGCCACCGGACTTTCATTAGACTTGGCTTTAAGAACGACATAATGAATATGAAAGTAATTTATTATTTATTCGTTTCGTTTGCCTCATTTACCCTAAGTTCTTTTATGTTGTTGTTTTTAGGTTTTTAATGGCTGAAAATGTACCCCAATTTACTCTTCCAGAGTCGATATCTTGGTCAACCGGACTCCGATTCTTAAATGGCAATTTACAATGGACTTAAGACCTTAAGAACTAAACGTTTCTGAATTAATTTCTTGTCCGACAAGCCTTTACTTTTCACAATTCGAATTCAAAAACCATGACACATTTGATCTAATCATTTCGATTGAATTCCAATTAGAATTGCTTCCTAACTATCGACTATCGGCAATGGCTAAACAACACACACATTTCGATAAATATTCATAATTCAGAGTTCATAATGGCATTTGCGTGGGCCGTTGAACCGGCAACAAAATCAGCACAGCCCCCCCTTTTATCTCCTCTTCAAAAACCATCCTCTGGGATAATGTTTGATTTTTACCGCTTAATTTATGATTTAATTGCATATTTGGCGGTGCAATGCAAATGTTCACCATCCACCACCCACCGCACTGTGGTCGCTGTGCAACGTGCAATGTGAAATGCCATGCATTTCATTTAGATAACCGCAAATATTTGCCACAAAACGCGTTTTGCCACCAGAGGGCCAATCTGGCGTGGCAAAATAGATGGCAACCCTTGAGGGCCGCCGATTGTGAATTATTAGTGCACCTGAACATCCAAGGCAATTAAATCCAGCCAAACAATGCGAAATGTATCTAATTTATCCAAATTGCTTTATTATTCCGTTTTTAAAAAATGTTCAATATTATCTCTGCATAATATTCAAGACTATTTACAAGATAGTGAAATAATCTATGGAATAATGTATTTTATCTTCTTGGTGACCCCGATTATTATGAAAAAATTAAATAAACGTCTTATCCCTGCGCAATAAAAATAAAATATATATGATTTGATTATCCACAGATAATATTGAAGCATAATTCCAAGCTAGTTCTTTCAATTTGCCCGAAAAGTCAATTAAATATTTTATTGTATTCATTTGGTAACCCCGATTATTATGAAAAAATTAAACAATCGTCTTCCCAAGCGCAATAAAAAGAATAAATAAATTAAATGCTCTTATCAAGTGTATTTGACCATTTCGGGCTCCATTCTTATGTTATTTTTCGGGGGGGCTAAGCTCCGATCTTGTGTGTGCGTCGTTTCCCATTTGAGTGGCGTGTCTCAGTGGGTCCCAGGGTGACCATCAGTTCGTCCAGGGGACTTCTCCGATCTTGTGTGTGCGTCGTTTCCCATTTGAGTGGCGTGTCTCAGTGGGTCCCAGGGTGACCATCAGTTCCCCAAGGGAACTTAATTCCGATCTTGAAGTGTGCGTCGTTTCCCATTTGAGTGATGTGTCTAAGTGGGTTCCGGGGTGACCATCAGTTTGTCCAGGGGACATAACTCCGATCCTGTGTGTGCGTCGTTTCCCATTTGAGTGATGTGTCTAAGTGGGTTCCGGGGTGACCATCAGTTCGTCCATTGGACTTCACTCCGATCTTATGTGTACGTCGTTTCCCAATACATTGACGTGTCTAAGCGGGTCCCAGGGTGGCCATCAGATCGCCCAGGCGTCGCGACCGCAGCGAGAAGAGGTTCCGCTGGCGCCTCAGGATGCCGTACTCGACGCCATCGCGCAGATTCAATTGCACCTGACGCTGGAACTCAGGATCACTGCGGCGATACTGGATCCCCAAAACGTGGACCAGCTCGGCGTCGCTCATGGGTCGATGGGCCTCCTCCAGGACGTGTAGTATGGACCGCAGGAGATTGGGCACCAGACCTCTCTGCTGGGGCAGTGTGCGCGTCTTGTAGCCAACTGGCATGTTAGTAGTGCTAATCCGAACCAATATCCAATGTGTGAAGTTTTTTTTATAGGTTTTTTTTTTTACTTTTTTTTGGTGTGTTTTTTTTTTGTTTTGCCAAACCGAATGTAAAAAGTGTAGAAAAATTTTGTGACCGACTCGGAGGCCGGTCTCAGTCGTTGTGAATGAGGTGGTGGAATGAAAGTCCCAACTGCCTATGACATTTAAGGCCCCGCCAACTTTCCGACTTCCTAGAATGCTAGGTTTCTATGCCTACTTGCCTTGCCTTGTTTTGCCTTGCCTTGCCAGCAGACTCACTTCCTCATGGCCAATTAATCAGAAGGCGGCTGTGGCGGCGGGTTGAACTTGAATGACCTCGAGGCATAAAAACGAAAACTGCAACAACAAAGGCGACAGCTAGCAAAGCAACAAAGAGCAGGAAAGCACTGCACTTGAAGAAATGTCGGTCTATAACAGAGGGAAAATGGTTAATTAGCTGACTGTTGAAATGCCATTCAAATACTTATTTGCAACTGTGTATACTTGTTAGTATTATCCTGTTTTAGCATGAATAATTATAATTATAAATAGTAAAAATATATAAATAAATAAATATAATAAAATAAATAAATATATAAAATAAATAAATATATAAAACAAATAAATATAAAAAGTATATAAAATAAATAAATATTTAAAATAAATAAATATATAAAATAAATAAATATAATAATATAAATATATAAAATAAATAAATATATAAAACAAATAAGTATATAAAATAAATAAATATATAAAACAAATAAATATATAAAATAAATAAATATATTAAATAAATAAATATATAAAATAAATAAATATATAAAATAAATAAATAAAAAAAATATAAAAAATATAAAAAATACAAAAAATATATAAATATATAATATAAATAAATATATAAAATAAATAAATATATAAAATAAATAAATATATAAAAAATAAATAAATATATAAAATAAACAAATATATAAAATAAATAAATATATAAAATAAAAATAAATAAATGTAATAAAATTATTATTTTGTTAATTCACTAATGGCTTATATTGAATTTAAAAAGGTTTATAATCCCCAGTTTAAACTAAAAAAGAAGTTTTGGATTTTTGTCATTAAAATATATTTAAGCTACATTCTTCAACTGTATATTTTGTATTGAAACCTGCTTGTAATCTATATCCAATTTAGGTACCTTATTTTTCCAAGTGTAGCCAGGAAGCGAAGGGCCCACAAACATCAAGTGACATTCGAGCAGAGACAAAAAGTCATTATCACGGCGACGTCGGGCCGCTCTCATCTCCACATCTTCAGTATACCGTATACCGTATACCACTCCGTATTCCCCCGATCTCTCCAGATCCCCTCATCCGCATCCGCATTCGCATTCGCCTCATGTGCAGCATATGGAGCACGTGGTCCATAGTCATCGCCATCGCCATAGTCGCCGTCGTCTTTGTCGCCATGTTTTTTTGCCTTTTCCGGCATTTTGTTTACGATTCCTTTTTGTTTTTGTGTATGACCTGGTATTCGTAGAGTTCAGGGGTATATAACTTTATATATATTATAAATAACTGATACATTAACTGTATTAAATCTTAAAGAGGTTAATAAATGTTTCTTTATATTTTTTCCTACTTTTTTTTTAAATATAGGATAGGTGTTGTTTTTAAACATCAGGTATCAAATAGTCCATACACACGACTTTTAATAATTATCAATAAATGGGTTTTTAAATATTTAATATTACATTACAATTACAATATTTAAATATTAGGTTCATTTTTTATATCTGGTACAAACATTGGGTATCAAATAGTCCACACACACGACTATGACTTTGCTATTTGTTTTATTTTGCGTAGCGTTTTCTGGGCTCCCCAGCGTACGCGGATTTCCTTTCGAGATGGAGTTGGCAGACGGCAGTTTTCCCTGAATGATTTTCACTTGTTTGTTCTTGTTGTGTCCTCGTTGGCTGCTTTGTTCGCTTGTTCGGTTGTTCGGCTGCCCCAAAGGAGAAAGCCGACCTCTATACCATACTGGGGATATATTCCAGGGCTAGGGTACACCGGGTATATCCCCCCATTATTTCGCTGGGGCCCCGCTTCATCAGGAGCAGCCGCCAAGTGCAATTGTCATAAAGTGTCATTGGCTGACGTCGCGTCCTCGCGTCCTTTGTGCAGTTGTTGGTGCGGTGAATCAACTTAAATGAGTATCCGCTTTGTAACTACAAGTGCGTGGCTTCGTTTTGTTCCTTTTAGCCAGGAGAAAAATGGCAAGAGTGCGGTGAAGATGGAGATGGAGATGGCGATGGAGATAGAGATGATAGAAGCCGGGAAATTGGCTTTGTGTGCGATTTAGCTTTGTTTTGGAGCCCAGGTCTAGGTCTAGGACTCGAATGAAGGATGGAGGACAAGGGATAAAGGATAAAGGATTCGGGGGTCGCATTTCAGTGAAAGCAATCCTGCAGCTGAAGCCCCCAAGTTAGCCTAAACCTTTTTACAAGTACAGGTATTTACAATTTGTAATTTATAAGGACATAACAGTTAAGGGTTTCCATAGAAAGAAAGCCTTATATTACTAAATTTTATAACGGTTTAATAGAAATATTGATAAAAATATTTTAATAAATCTTAAATTGGTAAAAATACCTTTTTCCTTTGGCAGATCCTAATGGAACTCTCTAGTGTAAAATCGATATGCGCATGTAAATTTCTGGTTATGCAATACGCATACCGTTTTAACATGAAATACTCATTTCTAGCATATCGAATTTACGGGACCGCATATCAAATTTTAATTACATAATGTAAAACCGATCTACGTTTTATATCGTTGTTTTTTTTTTGTGTTTGGCTAATAGCCTTCGCAGCTATTTAATCAGTACCCCTAATGGCCTAGGTCCCTCGTATTTCACCATTTTGCAACTTTCCCGCCGCGAGCACAACTGTACTTTGGCAGCTATGCAAGAGCGAATGGAAAAGTGATTTATGTAGCAACATTGTCGCATGGGCGGCAATTGGGTGGCAAAAGGGGGGTTCCAGTTCAGCAGTTCAACAGCTCAGGAGTTCAGGAGGTGGGCAGCAGCAACTGAAGACGAGAAGGCTCCGCTGTCCTTAAGCGGCTTATATGGCAAACTGCATGGGGCGAATTATGCTGCATCGCCGCAGGACTCGCATAGTGTTCCCTTCCATATGGCAGACGGCCAGTCGCCAGTCGCCAGTCGCCGTTTGCCATTCGCTAAAGTTCCAACGATCCGATCCGATTTGGGGCTCCGAATCGGGCACAACGAACTTGGCCAACTGGCATTCGGCCAATGCAAAAGTCCCATTGAAAGTGACAGCGACAGGTGGAGAATGTGTGAAGTCTGTGAACAAAAAAAAAACAGAGAAAAATAGAAGAGCGAAAAAAAAAAGAATAATTGGAAGCAGCTAAACATTGTGAAAGGTACAACATTTTGGGATTCCCCCTGGGAGAGGTAACCCCCACGTAACCCGAGATCCAGGGATATATTTCGCGAATTGAATATGCCGCGACCATCGGGAAACGGAGAAACAATTACAAGAGGGGTAAGGTGCCGGTGCCGGTGCTTCGAGGCAGCTAGGACACATAAATGCCAGCCAGGAATGATAAATTGACGCTTGACGGGAATGCGAGAATGCCGGCGAGAGCGGACTCGCGATGGGATTAAGCTGGCAGATACGACAGCCACCGGGGAACGGGATCAGCACTGGGGGAAAAAAGTGGCAAGTGGCCAAAGATACAGAAAGAAAATTGATAAAAGATCAGATTGATATGTGCGCTGGTCAATTTTTATATTTTTTAAAGATCAAGTTATTCATATCATTTTGATATGAACAAAGATTAACTGTAAATCAAGGTATGCTAGCACCTAAATGAATAAATTGTTAATAATATTATTGAAGTTAATTTCTTAATGTTAATAAATTATTATAAATTATTAATAATAATATTAAAATGTTGTATATCTTATTATTGTTTTTAAATATTAATATTAATTTTAATTTTAAAATTAGTAAATCGTTAGTCAAGTAAATATATCTATTTAATAATAGAATATGATAGTCTTTTAATTACTTTTAATCGAATACGAAAGATCTTTACAGAAATATACTCGCTATTATCTACAATAAGTGCTTTCTTAAATGGTTTCCACTAATCCTTAAAGTAGAGTTATAAACTATATGGGGTTCCCTTATTTTGCTGTGTAGGAACTGGGAAACCCGGGGCTAGATTCCTTTTTAAGGTTTGAGGGCCAGACGACGGACGACATTGAGCAATTGCCATGCATAAATATTGCGGCACTCACTGACACATCCGCACCGCTCACGCACACACTCAAGGGACACGCGCACACACACACACACACACACACACATGGGCGACAACCACCTGTCAGGATGGGCAAAACATAAACAAGCAGCGCAAATCAAAACAAGCGACGGCGCCTCGAGAAAAACTCCGCCGGAACGAAGGAATCCGGACACATGTGGCCAGGATGTGTTGCCAGGACATGCGCACGGGGCCATCAACATGTTGCTCACTCCGAAATGTGTCCGAACATTTCGAGGTTGCCAAAGGACCCAAATTCCGATGGCAAAACGGTTGCACCTGCGTGGAGAAATCTTTGGAAACTATCACTTTTCTAAATGATATTATGATGATTATATTATATTTCTATTATCTAGGAATTTAAGAACTTAAATGTCTTAAATTATGTCCTTAATTATTCACACAAAAGCACCTCTTAACGAGGTAAAAAACTAGTGACGATCGCACCTTCAACATACAACGGATCTGAAATCATATTTTTTTATGAATATTTATTATAGGATCGATTAATTAAATACACTTTCTAAATTTTACTCATTCCACATTTTACAGTTTTACTTTTTGAAAACCACATTTCCCTTCACTTTTTATCCCAGTAGTATGGAATCTTTCCCCAAATTCCCAAATTTAACTTATATAATAATAAATTAATACATTTTATCAAAAGATTATAATCCTAAAGTTAATTTATTGTCTTCCGTTTTCAACAAAGCCAGTAATTAAGGTACTTGTTAGGACTAATATCATAGAATCTAATTTAGACATAGACAAAAATATAAAACTTAAACAAATACTTAAATATATCTTGCAATTTAAGCGATTTAAAGTTGACTTACATACCCATTTACTTTTCGAAACCCCACAGATCTTTCAGAACCAAGCGACCCCCAAAAGTGTGCTATTTAAATACACGAAATCCGAAGGGAAGAGGATCCTGTTTCGGGATTATCGCAAATCATCGGAGGATAGTCACTGCTCGGCCATATAATTACTGTGGAATTCCATATTAATGAGTTGCCACTTTAATCCGCGCCGCTTGAATAGCTTTGCATTATGCATGGAAAACACAAAAAAGTTTCGCCATCGCGGTGTATACACAGATACACATAAATATTTATTCCTATATATGTATATGTATATGGGTATATAGTATATATATATCTATGTGATAACTTTTTGTATCTGGCCGCGTGTTTTTAAGGGGTGTGAGTGAAATTGCTGGGCAAAAAGAGTGTTTAATTAGCATATGGCGGCAATTAATTAATTTGCAACGCGGCAAGAGAGCCAAAGAACCCAAACGACCAACCCGCCCAGCCCCCTTATGCAATTTTCATATTAAATCAAAGATTATTCTATAATTAAATGTGCGCACAGAGCACACAGAGAGAAAAGCGAGGCGATAGAGTGGGGAAAATCCCTTAAATTGGAGATTGCGGATTGCGGATTGCAGATTCCCAGAAAATGTGCAACTTACAACTGACTGAATAAATAAAACTCGAGCCTTCCGCCAACTGATGAGGACCATTGAGGACATCGACGATTGGTTAATTGTTGACTCGATGAAAAATTAAATTAATGAGCGAAAAGAGCTGTTCGCAACTCGGCCCAGAAATTGGCCATTCGATATATGTATGTGTGTGTGTATATGTACAATATATAGTATAATTTCGCTGGGTTTGCTGTTGCTGTTTGGTTTTTGGCCACCGCAAAGCTCTTGACAGCATAATCGACTTGCACTTAAAAGCGACAGGCGATGTGTTAATTGAATGACGCATTATGGCGGTTCGACGAAATGCAACGGTTGCTGAACCGGATGCCAATTTACCCGATTCGTCAAACCGAGCACATTTCAAATAAAGCGGCCAATTGGCCTGGAAATGCCCTAATTGATTGGCAAGCGAGCTGCTGAATTTCAGTTCATATATTTGGGCAGCTTAATGTCCTGTAGATTTATTTAAATGCATATCCTTACATTAAGTCTAAGAAAACGATCTATCGATACTATCGATGGTTTTAACATTTCAGCATCATCGATAAGTTTATCGATTGCTTTTAAATTTCGGCATAATCGATAGAAATTTCTAATATTATCGATAATATCGATATTGACAACTATCGATATCCCAATGTATTGATTATTCTTACTATCGATGTTTCCCAGGAAACCCTTAGGTATTTCAAAGAAAATCTTTTCTTGAATTTCTGATATTATCGATAATATCGATATTGACAACTATCGATATCCAAAAGTACTGATCGATGTTTCCCTGGACCTTTCAATATCTCATGTTAGAGCGCACAGCCTGAAGTATTTTAAAGAAAATCGTTGAATAAACTCCCTGTCACATACATTTACCCCATCATTATTTATTGCTCCGCCTCTGCTTCGATCTTTGTGCTTATAATTTCTGCCTGCAATCAAAATTCGTTTCGGTGGAAAATTAGTCGAGGCTTTTGTCTGCGGCAACCGGATGCTTTAATTTGGCTTGCAAGTCATTACAAGTTCATTGACATGTCATCCATCTCAATTTGGCGCAAGTGAGATGGCGGCGGAGCGAAGGAGAGAGGGCGAGTGATGTCCCAGGCTCGATGTCAACATCCCCAACCTTTTCCTTTCCTTTTTTTCTTCCTTTTTGTCATTCTACCCCCTGTTGCTTTTGACCGAAATGACACACTTTACGAGCGCTTGCCTCATTTTAATGCAAATCAATAAATTTATATACAACAAACATTTGAATTGCCAGCACAGCTGTGCAGCTTTTGGATCTTTCGGAGGGGCTTTGATAATGGTTGGGGATTTTTAATGCAGAGAGAAAAATATATATCATGAAGAAAGCATAGTGAATAGATCAAAAAAAATATCTGTATTGAAGCAAATATTGTTTAAAAAAAATAATAAAAATACAATTTAATTAGACATTAATAAATTGTTTTCCCCTTACCAAAACCTTACCAATTAAATGGATTAAAGTTGAGATACTTTTCTTGGATTAATAATGAAAATAAAATATTAAATATATTAAATGGATTAATAATGAAAATAAAATATTAAATATGTTAAATGGATTAAAGTTGTGATACTTTTCTTGGATTAATAATGAAAATTAAATATTAAATATATTAAATGGATTAAAGATATGATACTATTCTTGGGTTAATTCGATCTTTTTGTAACTAAAAGTACCCCAAATGTCTGCATTTTCTCCGTGTGGCCAAGGGGCATTTACCGAAAAGGGGGTGGGGGTTTGTCACTGGACAGGGGGTCCAGAGCCCCTGGCACTTGAAGTTTTGCTCTCGTCGCCGCTGTTGCTTTTTATTTCAATTTCCGCCCACAAAATGAAGAAAAAAAGTGCCTGAGAAGACAACAACAAAGACAAATTTATGCCACATTAACAGCTAAAAGCTTTCAAAATGCGTTTTGCTTACGCCAGAGGGCATCGAGTGGGTGGTGGGGGGTGTTCCTGGGCGGTTGGCTGAATGTCATTGCGGGGGTGTGATCAAGCTCAAGGGAAAGGGAAAGAAAAAGGGGGGCATTTTCCTGATGGGGGCGACCCAAAAAACGAAGCACAATTCTTACGAGAGAGTATGACCAAATTTTTGGCACATCTTGTACACTCCCCACACACACACACACACATACTGATGGGGAGGGGGGCTAGGGGGTGTGGCCCTTTCGAGAGGGGTGGCCAAAACAAAGGCATTAAATTTAACGCGCCAAAACTTGTGCCATTTCTGGATGCCTTCGCCTCAGTTGCTGCGACAAATTTCAGTTAGCTCATCCGTCGACTCCTGCAGCCCTACCCCTTCATACACTCAGAGAAAATGTTTAAATTATTAAACAAGCATAACAAGAGAAGATGCAATCATGTAAATGTTAAGCATTAAACGTAACATCATTTGTTTTTCTTAACAAAAGTAATTAAATATGATATTTGGCTACTTGGGTATTTTTTTATTAAATGTTTTCAAGAAAAACGGAAATTAGAATAGAAGTTATGAAATAAATTCTAGCGTTAGGATATTTTCCTTTCATCAAAATTCCTAATGTCCCCAATCTACTTTAAGAAAAACAGCAATTATAATAGATTATCTATACTAATAATAAAATAGTACCTATAAAAAACGGTAAGTAGCAAATTTCACCCAGAATGGATTGACATAAAAATCTAAAAAAAATCACATTAATTCCCAAAATAATTAAAAGCCGCGTGCGAGGTATAAATTATAAGTTATCCAATAAATGCTAGCGTTAGGAACTTTTCCCTTCATCGATATTAATTTTCCCAGTGCACAACCCCTCTTTGGGGCACCCCCTCTTTTTGGGCCAAGCTGGCGGGAGGCAGCTTGTAACGTCAAAAGTGCAGCTCAAAACTTCAAAACGAGCAATGTGCCAACAGCCTGCCACCGCCACTTTTACACCCCTCCAACCCTTGGAGTTTTCGACGACCCTGGGACATGGCCCAACTGAAACCCCACCCCCCACCCCCCTAAAAATATTCGCCCTTAGCCAGTTTAAATCCTGTCCTTGCATGCGCTAAAATTAAGATTTATGAAGCCTGTAAAAAACAACAGCGTCACCAAAAACAGCAACAACAATGGGTCGACGAGGGAGTAAAAAAGAGGAGGGAGGAGGGAGGGAAAGGGACAGAGAACATAAGCAATGAATGCGCCAAAAATTTTTAACACCCAAATGATTACAAATGAAAGGCAAGTGCAAGGGAGTGCGACAAGGACAGGGCACCAGCGAGGGAGAGGGGGAGGGAGAGGGAAGATATTACCCAGCACAGTTGTTCTCGTCAATTATACCTCCCTGTTCCATTCCGCTTGTTTCAAAATTATGTCCTCGGCCAATCCGTTTTACGATCCCTTCGGTGAACAGCTTGTGACGTCCTTTGTGGGGAAAAGGGTTACGAAAAAATGTTTACGAACAGAAACGGAATTTTAAATTATCAAATTATAGGTAGTAAAAGTTTTAGAAGGAAAAATTAAGTAAAAAAAATAAGCAAAAGACCCAAATAAAACATTGATAGTAAATTGAAATGGTGAAATTAAACATGTTCTAAGACCCATGGCAGTTTAAATTTACACAATTAGTGGGCGTGCTAATGTGTGGGCGTGGCATGCTAATTAATACGAACAGTTGGCCACGACCCGCATAATTAATTGCCTAAAAAATATTTAATTCACAAAACAAATTTAAAGCGATTTCGCTTTCATAATGAATTCTGGCATTTTTTCGCCCGTGTGTTTGTGTAATTTCAATTAAGCATTCAAAAGTTCATTTAATGTGCACATGTAAGCCGAGATTAAAAATTCCATCTATTAAGTGCATTAAAACAAACAAAAAGGAGGAAGGTAGGGGGCAACCACATACATAAATAGAGCAGTGAGAATGTGAGAAATTTTTTATTAAATTAATCGATGGAAATTGAAGATGGCCGAGATAGGAAAGTGGTTGGGAAATGGAAAATGGGAAATACAGGGGGGCCATGTCAACGAATCTGTCAACACATGAACACAAGTTTGCAACCCCCTTTTGGGGTGAAAAAGAGAGCATGGGATGGGGAAAAAGTTCCTTTTCGACCTGCTTCTTGATTGTTGCGGGAAAATGGGAAAAGCGGGGAAAAGCGGGGCAACGGCAACATGGACACAACAGCCACATCATGAACAGCAGCCAAAACAACAAGGACAGCACCAAAAAGCCAAACTAAGCGCAGGTAAATTTAATTATGGCAACGAGCGAGCATCGGGAAATAATAGAGGGAACACAAAATAACACACACGGGAATTTAGTTCACAAGGTGCAGCTTCAAAAACAGCAGAAAACGGCGAAAAAATGGGGAAAATCCTCACCTAAAAAATTTGCAATGTAATTACATTGTTCTGCTCTCGAGCAATTTCAACTTAATTGACTTTGCTGGCTTAAGTTTTTCAATGCAAACTACACAAATGTCGTCCCTGCTTGGCTTTGAAAAGGGAAAAGTGCTCAAAACTCTTATCCTAATGAGGAAATCACTTTAGGTGGCTTAAGATATGTTACAAACGTACAGGGGAGTTGAAGCTCAACAAACTTAAGAATTCGCGTTTTAAGTTTTTTTTAAATCTACCTCCAATGACTTACTTTTTAGGGTTATCTTAAGATTTTATAAAATACCTACAGTTAATTATAAACTACTTACATTTTAAATCCCTTTCTTTTATTTAAAAAATAATTACACATTAAACATACGCCCTGTGTTGCCAGCTAGGCTGAGAAAAGGATTGTGTTTTCTGGGTGGCGTAATCGAAATTCGCATTTCGCGAACGCAAACGCAAATGCCATTAAGTTGCCATTAGGATGCACCGAACAGACCGCATATTTCTTGCTGCCAGCCCCCGAAAATGCAAACGACATTCAAAATTACCCCCTAATGAACCGCGCGCTATTATGAATATTGCCTAGCTTTTCGCTGCAAACGAAACTGCATCTTGTTTTGGCCACTTTTGCCCACTGATAATGTTAATGACTTGGCGGCAAAATATTTAAATGCCAAGGGACCCACTGATGACACATTGTCTGCGTTTGCTTTTGCTTTTGCTCTACGGGCAAACAAAGCTGGAAAAAAATAGAAATGGAGAAAGGAGAAAGGTTCCTCCCAACCACCAAACAGATAAATAAATCTTTGCGCCCCAGCGGGGAACCTGAAGCCCAGAAAAAGGACCTGAAACCCGGAGCAGTAGCAGGACGAAAAAGAGCCTGCGGTTTGCCAGCTAACTTATGGCTGGCTGCAGTCTTAACATGATAATAACCTCGCTGCTGACCCGACCGCCCACCGGCAATAACCCTAATTCGGATTTATTTCGGGGTATATTCGTATTCGGACACCCAAGTTTGAATTTTGGATTTCAGGGAATAATAATCCGTTGATGAGTTGGAATAACATATTATAAAAAACTTTATTTAAACTATATTTGTTAAGCAATACATTGGGATAATTATTTTAACTATTAATAGATTAATAAAAAAATATGAAACTTCAATACAATACCATTTAATATGGATGGGTTAGAAATGAGATATATTATTTTATAAAACAAAATAAAATTTAAAATTATTAAATTTATAAAAATGTATTAAAGCAAATAAAATTTAAAATTATTAAATTTATAATCATTACAAATTAGGGAATTTTTTCAGTGCTCTAATAATATTAAATAAATAAATAAAAAAAATATATAAAACTTCAAGTAAATGCACCCTATTAATATTGAAGGACCAAAAACGAAATATTTTATTATATAAAAGGAATAAAAATATTTAAAATTTTAAAAATACGAGTTTACTACTCAATAATAATTTACTTTTAAAGGCATAATAATCCTGAATATTTATTGTGACCTTATACTAATGGATCTCACAGTTAACTCCCCCCAACAATCTCAATCTCAGTCAAAGTAAACGCATTTTTGGTCCGTAAAAACAATACAGAATAAAAACAAGTCGAACCCCAGAGCTATGGACTGTTTTTTTTTCACATTCATATATATATATACATATATGTATGTATATGTATAACTGATGTAGGCAAATGGGTAAAAAGGGTGTTAGAAGAGAACCAGCAACTGTGGCAACATTCAGACAACCCGGCCGGCGGCATTTTTCATTTTCTTTGCTGCAGTTTTTGGTAGCACAATGATATACGATATGGGCCAGCGCCTTCTGCTTTCCCACCGCCCCGCCCCTCGTGATTTTCCCGGACTTTTCCGCCCAAAAAGCCCCCTTCCTCTTTCCCCCCTTTTTCTTTCCAACTTCTCACAGCACTTTCACTTCGTCCTGAGAGAAAAACGCCGGCTCGACCCAGTTGAGTCGCAAATTAATGTCAATATTGATATTGGCCATATCATTTGGCCAGCTAAGCGCTAACGAGTTAGCAGGTGCCACGTCCTAACGGCGGACCATTTCCCCACCCCCAACCTTAACCCCCTAAAGCGCGCCCTTCGAGTTGGCAACTTGGTGGCTTTATAGCCAAAAAGGGTTACCAAAAAAGGTTAATCAAATTTACTGATTCAATTTGATTTGTTTAATATTTTATTCCATATTTATTTTAAGAACCTGCTTCTTTTGATAGATCAGAAAAAAATAATAAAAATACGGTACCTAAAATTCTTGATTAAAAATATATATAAATTACTTTACAATACCTTGAGTCTGAATATAGAATTTATAGACCAAGATGAACATATAATACTACATCAAGGACTAATAAATAACCTAAAATATTATTTTATCTTAATTTTAATAAATTATTTATTCCATTTTGTGGTTCCTTAGAATATTTTAATATTTTCCCCGATTTAATTTAACTGCTTTTTGTCACGTTCGTTTTGGCAACATTCACTATCCGTTGTTGGCCATGTTCATTCATCGCGTTTGGGCCGTGTTTAGTTTTCCGGCGTGTGGTTTTCGCGGTTTCCGATGCCGATTTGGTAATACATATTTCATGACCGAATATGAAGGAACACACACATATGGACAGCAGTAGTGTAGTGCTGGTTAGTCGGCCGCTTTTCAGTGGCCAAAATTGTTAGCCGGCATTTTGGCTTTTAATTAAATTAAAACGTCGGCCGCGAATTCCATATGCAGGCGTGTTGAGAGGATTTGCCGAGATTTTCGCCGCTTGTCGCGGGACTTTGGCGCCGATTTATAGTCTAATTTGTGTGGCACCATTTTAATGGGGGGGGGGGTCATAAAAACAATTACCCAGAGAGCGGTGCTTATCGGGGCTAAGCCGCGTATAAGCCATGTTTTTCTCGTTTACTGAATGAGGCATATTGGTAAGCGTTTTATGGCCGGTTGGTTAAGGGATCGTTAAAAGATATCACGCGATATATTTATAATATATTACTTTAGTTCACAATAAAGTGAAGTGCGAAGTTTATCACCAGCAAAAGGTGCATAAAAGTATGCAATGAAAAAAGGTCGACGTACTTCGGAAAAAGGTGGCAACTCTTTGGGATTGTAAATATATTGTAGCATACTTTTAGACACGTTAGTGATTTCTTTAAAAATTAATAGACCGCTTAAAAGGAAATTAAATTTTCTTAAACCATTAAACAATGTTTTTAAAACTATTTCAAGGATTGTATCAAAAATGAAATCCAATTTCAGTTCGGCTTGAATTAATTCCCATTTTGGCCCGAATCCCAGCGAATGTCCTGCGGTCTTCACTCAATTTACGTAATTTGCCCGACCAACAACAATGGAACTATTTTAAGCACCACCGTTTGAGTCCTTCGCTTTTTCTGAGGGGAAGCTAAGGAAGCGGGGGGAATGGGAACCAAATTAAGTTGGCAGCAAGATGACAGATTTTTGCGGCGACGTTTTAGGGCTGTTTTGTAGTGCTGATAATGTTCCAACTCTTACCTGCCAAGGGGCCAACCGGGGGTGGTGGGGGGCGGTGGAGCAGATCTGGGGGCGTGGCAGTGGGAATGCATGGGGCATAGTTTCTGCCCCGGCTTTTGTTGCAACAGATAGTTGCGGTGCAACTTCCACTTCGGCCGCATGCCAAACTATGCCAAAAGACGGAGGAAAATGGCTACACAACTTGGGCCGAGCTTAGGTTTTTCCCCTACCCTCCCGGAAAATCCCCCAGGAAAACCCCCATAAAACGCGCGTTTCCAAGGAGTAAATTTCGTGAAACACAAATTTATGAATGCCTAAAGACCGTTGACTTCAAACCGAACTATTTATGCACTTGGGAATTTCAGTTAGGGATTTTAAGTTGCTGCAAAGAACTTGGTATTGAAAAGTGGGATAAATCGAAAACCATTTTCCTGAATGACCCATTTAAGCACCTAAATTATACGAAAATACTATTTATGTTAAGAATATGGCAATATTTACATCATTTAAAGGCTATATTTATTTACATTTATTAATTTTTACTTTTATATACATAGGTACTTATTTGATATATTATTATTATAACAACCCAATTTCCCTAGAGAGTATGAAAATTCACTGAGCTATTTTCGGCAAATAGTTTACAGCTCGCTCTGCTCATCATCGCAGTTGAAAAGTTTTTCTTGGCCAGAAACAAGGCTCGAAGTAAGCCAAGTTTGCGGGGCTAAGCAGCTGTCTGAAAAAAGCCCTGCGGCTCAAGTTAGTGCTGTCTGTTAAACATTTAAAGAATCAGATAAAAAATACATCACATATAACAAAAGGTATAGACTTATAACATTAATTAATAACACAATTAAACATGTTTTTTACTTTTTGTATTCTGATTTATTATTACCAATTTATAAATACCAATAAAAAAAATACCATTTAATAAATACCAATATATTAATACCAATTTATTAATACCAATTTATTAATACCAATTTATAAATACTAAATAATATAACAATAAACAATTTGTTAATATCACCAATATACCAAATAAAAATTACCAATTAATAAATACAAAATTATTAATACCAATTTATTTATACCAAATTATTAATACCAATTTATTTATACTAAATTATTAATACCAATTTATTATATATACATTTAATTAATATTTAATTAACAAAGTAGAAATTGTCTTTTTTTAGGATGAAACTAAATTATTTTAATAAATATTTTAAGTTAAAAAAATTGTCTGATAAAAGTCGAAAACTTCCCTCCTGCCAATAATAGAAATATGCACTTTAAATACCAGCAAGCTTATATATTTTAATTTAAGCTCAAAATCATTCAAGTTAGCTGCACAACGGGTTAGTTATCGGGTAATCGGGAGTGGTGGCCGTGAAGGATCGGTAACAGGAGCCATAGATGTACTCCTGGCTGGCAATTACGGCCTACATGAGACCGAAAAATGTTCACATACGGCGAGGGCTTGAAACTCCGGAAATGGCGGACGTGTGACGGCCATAATCTCGCCGAAATAGACAAGAAAATCCGCAGTAACTCCGGCCACCACCCACTCCGTATGGAAAAACAGGCAGCTGCACATGCACATGCCCAAATATATGTACTTACACTACTAGTCCCGACTGTTTGTCCCTATTTGCAGATGCATTATGTGGGATTTGGCCTTTGCATTCGAATAAAATATCAAGTTGCCGAAGCTCGACTTTTGCAATTTCAATTTTCGCCATAAAAACAACAAAACTTTGCCCCAAAAGGCACTGGCAACGGGCAACGAAAAAGAAAATGCTAAAACAGGAAATGGAAATAAATCCAGATTGAAAAATATGCGAACGAACATGTGGGAAAACTTGGCTCTCGATTTGAGTGTGTCCATGTCGCAACTTCCAAGTCAACTGGCCAAATCTAATTACATTTCGAATAGGGCCAAGAAATCAATTGCAATGGTATGTCATAAGTCCGGGGGGAAACTTATCCGAAAACTTTACTGATTACCTTGGCCAACTTATGCGACCGAAAGTTGTGAAACTTGTGAGGAGGATGGCGGAATTCCACTCACAACTTGAGTGCAATATTAATCTGCCTTGATTAAGCATTTCACTTCTATTTCGGGGGGCACTACACATATTTTGTATCAATATTAAGATAACCCTTTAAGAAGCAACTTAATTAACTTAAGCAATTAGTTAATATATTACAAATTTTTTGGTCTAAAAAGGAAAACTAAACGAAGCTGTCTAAAAGTATGCAACAATTTATTTTTAGCCCAAAAGTAATACGAATTCATACAGGAAGACGACTATCCCTTATTCGCTGCATACTTTTAGGCACATAGTTTCAAAAAGGGGTATTAAAAATACAAATTTTTATTAGTTTAAAAAAAAAACCCTATAAATATGCCATTAGCATAATTCGATTTTGGGCCTTGTTCGCCATATGTTACGTCAATTGGCCGAGCCCACAAATCGTTGCCACTCAGTTGACTTTTCGCATCGAATGGTGAAATAAATCCAGGCCATAACCCAAACTTGGCTATTTGTGCCGGATATATAAGAGATCTCAATGTAGCTGGGATTCCCGCACATATTTTATATGAAGAAGGAGGGCACTTGGAAATTGGGAATGCATGCATTATGTCTTTTTATACTCTTTACTAAAGGGTTACGTTGAAACTTAATCTCTTTTTAATTTGTTGGTTTTAAAATTACCACAAATTTATTTCTATCTTCTGTCTTAAATTTATAAATATTATCCAAAAAAATAATATATAAGTTAAATATATTTTCTATAAAGGTTCAAATATTCTTATCTGTTCAGTAAACAATTAAAAAATATATAAATGCAATGTTTTATTATTATATTAATTTATTACAATTCTAATTCTTTGACTTGGCTTACATTTATGTCTGATCTATTTCCACTTGTGTTTGCAGTGTGCTTCTTTTTGAATTATTTTTTCTAGCCAGCAAGATTTATGTGACTCACTTTGCCCACTTTCACCCGGCGGCTAAAACCAGCTGCATCTGGCCCCGTCTTTTCCAGCAATTTCCCCCGCTTTTCCTACAGTTTTCCTACGCTTTTCCCCCAGTTTTTGGTCTCCAGTTTCATCTCGGGCTTCATCTCTGGCTTTGGCTGCTACTTCTTTGGCTTTGGCTTTGGCATTGGCTCCTTCTGTTTCCCGGCAGCCACTTCTTCTCAACCAAAATGTCATATGAATATTTTCGCGCTCGACTGTCGCAAATGCGTGGTTCCATAGTTCTCGAGACCACTGTGAAAAATATACCATGTATTTTTGGTAAAAATAATATGGCTTCCATAAGGCCTTATCCATGTTATAAGCAATGATTTCTGTTAAACGATGATTTTAGAAGATGTAAAAAAAATATAAAATAATATGTGAACATTTCTCGCGGTGTACCTATCATATACAGTATCTAACAATTTCCATCTCTATCTGAAATTGTTTGTCTACTTGTGTTTTGCACAATTTTTGTGCATTTTGGAGCAGCTAACACAATTTGTGTGTGCCTGATCTTATGATAGCCCTGTCTACGTTTCCATCTACGTTACGTTAGTCAGCCATGTGTGCCCCGCATCCTGGATATCCTGGATATCCTCATCCTCATCAGCCCCCTTATATCCCCCCACATATGCCCACCTACATGTACATATATCCCGCCTTCTGCCACTAACTACAAGCTGACTGTCGCTATAATTTTCCAAAAGGATTTACAATGCTAAAATTACTTCCTAAGCCATCCGACCATGTCGTCGTCGTTTCGTATGAGGAGCTCCAGCAGGAGGAGGTACAAGGAGTGCCAGGACGAGGAGTTCTAGAGTTCCAGGAGGAGGAGGAGGAGGAGGACAAGGCTCTGTCGGGCTGAGAAGTCGGCAAATGGCAAAACTCGCGAGGCTTTTCGTCTTTTTCTCTAGTTCTCAACTAAGCGCAAATCCGCGAGGAAACCGCTTGGAAATGGCAGCGTGAATCACGCACGAATCACTGCTTAATTTGAGAAATATTTAGATAAAATATAATAATATATTATAGGAAAAAATATCAATATTTTTCTATATTAGGCTGGCATATAAAATAATTTGTAAAGGTGTCTTAAAGTATGCAATGAAAAAAAAACAACCTTTAAGGAAGGGAAACCTTCTTCTTACTCATCTAAATAGATCATTTAAAACACTTGATTATTTCAGAGAACAGAACATTTTTTAAGTACTTTCCACCTTTATTTTTTAATAATTTTTTTTTTAATAATAATACGATCACCTCACGCCTTAGTCACCGAATTCTCTGTGGTTCGTTCTATTTGTTTTTCGTTTTTGGCCCAACATGCCAATGTCCTGGTTGCTCGGTCTCTGGGCTTCGTGAGACCATATTTTTTTTCGAGCCATCTTTCTGTTGGTAAGCTCCCCTTTTCCTTTTGCTCCTCGTTTTTCTGGGCATCTTGTCATCCTTAGGCTTTTGGCGTTGTTCAACTTTCGCCAGACGCCCACATGAAATGGCAGATGTTGTCGCCGCCCCCGAAAAAAAAGAAGAAACCTCAGTCACCCTATTGTCCCCTATTCGTAGACCTTATGTCCCGTCCCCCCCCTTCCCTGTGATTTTCCCACTTCCAGTGGGCCCAGAGGGCAAAAACGAAAAGAACTGGATTGCGTTCTCTAAGTCATTCTGTCGTTGCCTTTTTGAACTTTAATATACTGCAACATTCATGTGTTTGCGGAGGCGACACCCTGGATATGGCTGTCTCTTTCTCCCACTCTACGGCTGTCTCTTTCTTTCTCCTTGCCTGGTATAAACCCTTCTCTTTCGCACAGTCGTCTGCCAAAGACAGAGGACAACTCAATTTTACAAAGGGCGTTGATGTAATCATGCCAACACACACACACAAACAAAGAGAGAAAGAGAGGGGTATGGAGTGTGCGAAAGAGAAGGAGCTATAGATCGAGGGCAGAGGATTTCGAATAGTAATTCCATTTATAATTTACTGTCGTCGATTTATAAATGAGCCTAAGCCATCAGGACTTGAGCCCCAGCCTTTGCCTTTGCCCATGTCCTTGCTCCTCTTTGCCTCCTTATCGCCCCCCTCCCCCTCCCTCTTATCCTTCTCCTGCCTCCTTTATCCATCGCTGTAGATTCCGGAGACCAAGAGCAAAGCTGCCAAGTGCTTAACATAATTTTAGGCGCATTTGTGGCATTAACATGGTGGAATTTGCATATGAGAGTTCTGTGTGCAGAATGCACTGAGAAAAACATGTACCTAAATAGCAAAGAAATTTGTTAAAAACATTGAAATACGATAGAAACTTTATAGATGGCTTGCAGATTTATTTATAATTTATTTAAGTTTAAGATAAGTTTAAATCTTATACATTTTCATTATTTGTCACGATTAATTGGGATTTTTAACAAATTTATTACATGTTTTTACAAATTTATATAATCGTATTATATTTATAATCGAAGAAGTGAGTTTTTTCGACTTTAATTTCCCTCCTAATATTTTTAAATCACATTTCTGCCAGTGCAGTCGCATTAGAGGCCACAGGTGTGGCCTGCACCGGAAGCTCTTAAGCTGACCCGAAGTCTGGCATTTGTACTGCCCGTAAACGGAAAGAGCCCCGTATATGTGCATATACATATATAGCCCGTATAACGGGACTAATCGAGCCACATGACACATGCCGCACACTTATTAGAATTTCATAAAGTGGCCGCATGCTGCAGGAAGCCGCAAAGCCATGCTAAAATCTCAGATTAATGAAACGTTGTAAAGTTCTTTCCACTTATTTTTGCTCACTGAGCACTGGGCTAATGAAAAATCGTGGTCTAAAAAATTAGCCAAGACCCAGAAGTTCCATATCTAGGCAACCCGAAAAGTTGGAGAATATTTCGTTTTAATTTAATTAAATTTAAAGAAATAAAAATTTAATTTTAATTATATAAAAAAGGTTAAGTTACTATATTTTGCACTGGAAGCATTATGGGTGTTATTTTTATCTGAAAGCTTGGCAAAAATAATAATTTTTTAGAATTTTCCTTTATTTTTTACCCCACATAATTTAAAGTAATAAATTAATTTAAAAAAAGGGTTTCGAATATCTTCGCTTCTGTCAAATGTATTTTTTTGTTTTAACTTTTTTAAAAACCTTTTTTAAATGGTGTGATATAGTGATAAAAATTAGATATCGTTTTTTGAGACCATCAAGAAAAGCACGATACGTTTCACAAAGAATCACTCAAAGTTGATTAATTTATCTCTAGTATTGCCCATTCATAAGCTTATTTAAGATCCCTTGTCCTTAAATGAAGTCGTCTTCCTTCCCCTGGCCAAAAATGTACCCATAATATTTCACTAATGGTTCCCCCATCCAAACATGCACACAAGTACTATATTTAGCATATGCACAACCATCTTGTAATTTGTTATGTGGCAGTCGCGACGACGACGGAGGAGCTCAGCCCAAGTCCCCAGTCCCAGTTCCCAAACTTATAAAATTATGATACCCAGAAAGCAACAAATTTTAATTGCAAGAAAATTTTCGTAATTCTTGCACACAAACGGAAAATATATATTTGGGCGAATTTTCCACGTGGGGGTCGTCGAAGGGAAATGCAAAGGGCTCCGCTCCGCTCACCACAGGCATGGCGTAAACTTATCGTTGATACAAATGCATCTAAAGTAGCACAAAACCCAGGCTCCACTGTACCCAGCACACGGCAGTAAACCAAGACAAACGCTCTAAAACTCGCTAAAGTTTTTGGGGGCTATGCAACTGTAACTGTGTAACTTTCTCGACTCGTCTGTCTGTCTCCTGGATATCCTGGAATTTGCAATGGATCTAAGGGTATATCGATTTGGGTAACATTTCAAATACCAGGAAAAATATTAAATGTGTTAAAGAATTAAGGAAGATAAAGTTTTTTAAACAAATTTAAAAGATAATGCATTTTATAAAAACAATATTTTTAAAATAGTTATTATACTTATCAAAAAGTGATTTGAAAAACTCAATTTAGGATTTTTTTTATTTCAACTACTGAAAAAAAAAAATTGTTTGCATGAAAAATTGATTTTATAGGGGGGTAAAAAATTAACGAAAATTTGATTACATGATTTGCTCTGAATTCAAGATCAATTTCCTAGGATTTTTTCTCCTTTAAATCAAAAAAAAAATTATATAATTTATAAAATATTGAAAAATAATATGTAATTTTTAAATGTACTTGATATCGTTTAAAATTGTTAATTAAATACTTCCTCCTAATTTTTAGGTACAATTAGCGAGTAATTTTCAGTCGAATTTTCTTGGTATTTTTGCTCCACCTTTCTTTGATTGTCTGTGTATGTGTGTGTGTGCATGTTGGCATTATAAATTTATTTAGCAAAAGCGCGTAAAGCGCATAAATTGCTGAGCGCAAGCTGCTCAAGGGCTGTCCCTCGTCCTTCGTCCTGGAAAACGAAAAAGAAGGATGAATCTTGCGGGAAACCCAAGGAGCAAAATTCCCATGAATGCAGTGTGTGTGTGTGTGAAAAATTGAAATTTATTGTTATTGTAAGCTCCGTGCAAAAAAACACACACATACAGAGTGCGCATGAAAAATGTGGGGTAAGGTGGGTTAAGGTGGCCAAGGGTTAAAAGGCGGCGGTTGCACCTTTTGCTGTTTTGCCGTTGAATCACTCGTCGACAAAATAATAATGTAATAATAATTTTTCCAACTCGTTAACACACGAAAAGGTGTGTGTTCCCCACACGCACATTCCACACACACACACACACACACACACATACTGTGAAGAAGGACAAACATTCAGACAATTACACACAAGTTGTCCTGAAAAAGGCAACCGGAAATTCCCCCGTGGATAAAATTAATGATGCGAAACTGGCGGTGGGCAAAGGAAACGAAGGAGACCAGGGTTCAATTCCCCTGCTAAACAATTATTTCTAGGAAATTTCCAGTTATTCGACTTTCAAGCATTTTAATATTCCAATTGAAAAGATTGTAATATAAGTTTTATGTCAAAATCTAAAAAAAAAGGTAAAATCTCAAAAAATCCGATTTTTTATCATTCGGAATTTTTTTCCCGAATTTTCATCTCTTAAGGTTTTCATCCATATCTTATATTTAAATCGAACTTAAACTTAAATATTAATAATTCGATAGAAAGTACCAAGTTCTTTGGTTGTAAAAATACGATTCTGATTAAATTATTTATTTAAAAAAAATCCTGTTCTTGGACCCTCCCCCACCATCCACAATAACCTCCGCCATAATCTTTGAGCGCTCCTTTTATCCGCCGCACCTGTTCCATTCAATATTGTTTTTAGCAAGACAAAACACAAGAAATCAATTTGTGAAACGAGGTCGAGGGAGGGGGGATTGATGACAGGACCACAGCACAAATAATTGAAATCAATTCATCGGCATAAAATGCTTTAATTAAAAAAGCGGAAACAATAAAAGCGCAGGGATAAAAACGTTTAGCACAGCTGTCTCTTGGCTGAAAAATTGTGACAGTTATCAAGGGACTTTCGTTTCACCGACTTCAGCCAAAATGATATCACATTAGATTTAACTGCAACCAAGTTTCATATTTCTGCTGATTTGTTACCAAAAAAAAGATATTTTAGAGAAAAAATACAAGAAAAACTTAAAGAAAAAAATCTTTGAATCTATGGATTTTAAGAAAAATGGATTCGTTAAATACTAAAAATCAGAATTAGCTAAGAATGGTTATTTATTTTAGGATTGTACAATATACCCAATATTAAATGCACACAAAAAAAAGCATGTCGCCGTAAAATCGATATGCGCATACTCATTTCGAACATATCGAATTTACGGGGCCGCATATCAAGTTAATATTGATATTACATAATGTAAAATCGATCTGCGTTTCATATCGATTTTTTATTGGGTGTGCACTTATACTTGGCCTGTTTGAAAACCCCCCATCCGCCTTTCAATGGCCAAAAGGTGTTACATTTTTTCTGGATAATTAATTTTATAATATAAGTAACTCGAAATAATAACATTACACTGGCTGCTTTGGTTAACTACAATTTAAATAGACCTCACACACAGGCTGAGCCCTAGGGCACTTCGTTCTCATCAAGCTTCTTCAGCATTTCATAGATCAGCCGATCGGTTTCCAGCACATAATTCTCGAAGGGACGAACCGGGACCTCGAAGGGCTTTTCTTTCGGTTCGACAGGCTGCACACACTCCTCCTTGGGCAGAACCAAATGCCTTTTCTTGCAAAGCTTTTGCAGCTGTTGCAGATAAGTAGGCTCGCCTTCGTTCCCCGAGCCCCAATCCGAATCGTTTTCACTGTTCTTCGGTATCACCTGCCTGGGAGACTCGAAGGGCGAGGGAGTCACGGGCCGAAATCTAACCCTATTGGGGGGGTTGCGAGGTGCGCCGGTTCGTGGTAGGCGGTGTATCACAATATGATCAGAACGAATGCCGAAATCGCTATCAGATTCCGAAGAGGTGTCAGGTACAGGATAACGATAAAGATCAGCAGGATAAGCAGGATAAGCGGGATAAGGAGAATAAGTAGCACCAAACATCGGCTCAAAGCCTGGATCTTCGTCTCCATCTTCGATGGGCAATCTATATTCCGCCCCTCCTAGGACTCTATTTCTCTCCGAATATGACACACGCTGTGCCACAATCTCGTTTGCCTGGGCGATTAACAAATTGAACTCATCCTCATCCGCCATTCGCCTGACCTCCTCATCGCGTTCATCATCCGTTAGTAGGTGTTCACCCTCGTCGAAGGTTTCCTGGGTGTCTGAAGTACTGGTGCGTTCAGGTTCATCTTCTGAAAATTCGGTATCGGCAAAGGAATGGTAGTCGGACAGGGAATCGTCGGACATCTCCTCCTCCTCCTCCACATCATCCTCCTCTGGCAGCTCCTCGATGGTCTGCAGATCCCTGGTGGCCGGCAGAAGTCTCGAACGTCTTGACCATCTCGCCTGCAGATTCCTGGTCCTTCGATCCCGCTGCGAAGCGTAGACCAGGATGGCCGAACAGCTGACGATATTTCGATAGGGACACCTGGGATAGGGCGAGTGATAGCGACACGCCTCGTCGTATATCCACTCCCTCGGCGCATCCACGGGGAAATCCCTGCGGCGACAGGCCTCGAGTAATTCCCGACGATTACGAAACGAGCGTCGCAGATCCGCCACTGCTATCGCATCGCAGACCCTCTCGCGCATCCTGTGATCATTGCGAAAGGTGGTACTCAATCGGCGATTGCAATCGGCGGCATTGCTGAGCCCGAAGCATCTGGACCACAGTTTCTGTAGAACGGACATTGGCATTAGGGTGAACCTAACGCAACCGATCAGCTGTGGCATTAGCTTGGATATCTCCTCGGGACGATCGGTTAGCCAGCGGACGATGGCCATCATGACCTCCATCTCGGTATTGACACCCAAGGAGTCCTGCTGCAACATGGTCAACACATCCTCCAGCGGCATCTGCAAGAAGTGGGTGCCACCGACCACGGCCAGAAAATGAACACCGATCCTTTGAAGCATCACCTTGCGCAGCGCTTCCAGTTGCGGATATTTCAGGGCCTTCAGGTAAACCTCGAAGGCCACCTCCTCGCGGAAGTGAGCACCGCACAGCAATCGATAGCACTCCCCCTCGAGCGACGGCATCTCCAGTTGAATGGCCGTGTGCAGTAGGTCCACCACCTTTCCTGCTTCTATATCGTATTTTAGGGGCTCCTGCAATCTCATCCAATCGTAGGCTGCACGAAAGCCCACGGCTGTGAGGTCAGCACCCTCGCGAAAAAGATTCGTCTGCAATGGATGGCATAGAATAGTCGAAAATTGTATCGATATATTTACTAAATATTAGGTATTCGAAAGACGATTGAATATTATCGATATTAAACGCTATAACTAAAGCAATATGTTTACCAAGCTATCTATTTTGTATGATACAATTTATATATGGCGATATTAACGATTGTATATTATCGATATGATCGATTTTATATTAACAATATCATGATGTGATTTAGTGTGATTATACCAAGGTTTGCATATTATCGATATAACATTAAACGCGACATATTGATCGATAACGCAGATCGATAAAGGAGATCACTTTATATTAGATATCGATAATATACCATCGCATACTATATATACTATATACTCACTCGGCGAATGTGACGCTCAAAATAATCGCAATGAAATGTCAAAAGCGATGGAATACACCAAAATGTGGCAGCGCCGATGCAAACTCGCGCTGTGGCCCCAAAATTTTGGGCCATCATGCCCGCGTAATCGGCGCGATTGTGGCACTCAAAGGGTTGCGAATCGGGCACATTGATTCGTGAGAAATCGGCATCGTTCCAAGGCATCACTCGATTGAGGGCGCATTCCACTTGACGTCGGCGCTCCTGCCCATCATCCACATTATCATTGTTGAATGCCCGGCACTCGACTCTGCCCACCACCTCGTGCCACACTATCCCCTCCAGATCGAACATCTCATCGTGGTTCTGGTTGGCATCGTCCCCCATCACACAGAAACGAAACTTTGTGAAAGAATATAAACGAGAAGTGACGAAATAAAAGAACTAAAAATGTAGCAAAAAATTTTAGATAGATTAGAAGGAAGTTTGCAATTTAAAAGTAAAGTTCTTAAGCACACGAAACGAATCTGACAACTGAAATAACGACATTTGTTTCTCCGATAGCCTGTCGAAAAAAAAACTAACTAAGAAAACTTTATCAAATTTTATCTGCTTGGATTTCTCAGAAAAAAAAATCATGTCACCGTAAAGTCGATATGCGCATGTAAATATCTGGTTATGCAATACGCATATCGTTTTAACACGAAATACTCATTGCGGGCATATCGAATTTACGGGGCTGCATATCAAGTTAAAATTGGTCTTACATAATGTAAATATGCGAACCGATTTTCTCTTTGTGCACAGAGCCACGTAAGAATTTCAATTATTTCTCGAGAGCACGGCAATTAATATCCGGAATTTAAAAACACACGCCTTAGGGCCTCGCGGAATTGGCCTGTCAATTCAATTATGCGCCCGATTTCACTTACCCAGTTCTTATCACGCAACGAGATGCGGTAAAATTTATGAAAACTTGAAAAAAATCAAAATAAATTTATAAAAGTCTTGCCGAGCAGCAATAGACTTGTCTTACTCTCACTAGAAAATATTATGAACTGGCAGTCCCGTAAAAATGACTGACAATAGTATAGAATCAGTTTGCCAGGCCATCTAAGATTTGTTGGTTTTTGTTGTATTTTAATTCAAAATAAATCAAGAGTATCGTACCTCGACTATCAAATACCCGTTACTCATCTGAATGACTGAGAGGGAGATGGAGATATGCCAGCAGTCGCTTGAAAGCGCCATCTATCGAAAAATGCATTAAATTGCTCATTACTTATGAATGGTAGGATTTAAAAATATTGTTTTAAATTTAAAAAAATCTGTTAAGATGTGTTGGCCTTTTATCAAATTAATAATTTGGTACTCCCCACCTTCCAAAAATAAAAAGCCAAAAAGCTGAATGAGATTTCGCGGATAAGGACTCGCATTGCCCCCGGGGCCAATCGGAATCTGAATTTTCTGACTATTCATCACTGTGCGTGATGGCACTTGGTGATTGATTTTTGCCATTTCAACCCCGCAACAAAAATCCAATCACTCCTGCTGAGCATATTTCTTGGGCCTGGCCTCGCTTGGCTAATGGAATTTTAACACAAATTAGTTGTATTGCTTAAATGCCGGCTCGTAATTTGGTAATGCCCAGAGTGCCAGGAACAGGAAGAAAGAAGCCGGAGTTGTTGACCTGCGGCATTTTTGGTAATTACGACCGAAGAGCCAACCAAACCACCGCAAAAGCAATTTCTTTGGCCAGGACATTTACCGCCCACTTTTGGCCAAAGGATGTTTGCTTAACCTGATCTCCTGGCCCCTCCTTCTCCTCCTCCACTCTCCTCCTGGTTATATTCAATACTTTTCTTGTGCTTCTTGGGCAATAAAATCAAATCAACAGGGGCAACAAGTGCTGCTTTTCAACTCCTGCCAGGGTTGTCATCTCTCCGCCGCAAAATGAAATCATTTAACCCCGGGCCACCTCAATGCGAAACGAAAAGCGAGAAACGAAAGCGGAAAGGAGCGGATAAAAAGCGAAATAATATTGAACATGATTTATGCCATTCCACTTTGAGCTTAAGAAAAATATTTGGCGACTCGGAAAAGCAAAAAACCCTGTGGCTAAGGAGGGAGTGGTAGGGTTGTGTGGCGGCTTGAAAAAAAGGGGAAAAAAATGGTAAAAATTTGAAATAAAATGTACAATTTTTTATATAAGTCACAATTTTATTTAAAAATATTATAAAGGCTAGTATTTATTTAAATTTAGTAACTTGCTCTAGGACAACCCTTTAAAATAGTGCTCAAAATAAATATTTAAGGACCTCGCTACTTTGGCCAAAAAGACAATTGAAAAATTATGCTAATTTTCCCGCTTTGTTTTCGCTGTTGCTCTATTATTTTTTCATTTCTTTTTTTTCGCCCGTGGGAGAGCGGAAAACATAACCAGTTTCAAAAGTCTAATAGAACCGGAGCCAAAAGAAGCAATATGGAAAAATCTCGTAAACCCAAAGGGTTCTCGTTGCATTCCGGCACGTTGGCAATTTATTTGCCCGCCCCTTTCATTCCCCTGCCAGTGGGCGTGGCCAACTATTTAAAAACATACACACACAATAGGAGGTTTTCTTGGATATTTTTGGGATGGGAGGGGGTTTCCTTCCGTGATTAATGCCCGTCGTGGGCTTCTGTGCCTTCGTGTGCAAATTTCGTGTAATCTACTTTAAAGCCCGGGCATTGCATAATTTTAGGCAGGAGACCAGGACCTACCTGGCCGGCACTTTGGCCCCTGCCCCTGCTATCGGATTAGCTGGCCCAAAAGGATGGAGGAGGAGGAGGTGGGAGACGACTTCCTGGGCCAGAAGATAAAGCAGCCATTCGGAACTGAGACGAGCTTCTCTCCTCTTCGGCCAGGTGGGTCAAGAGGTGGGTTAACCTGGGTTACGATGGGCTAAGGGCGGCACCACAGCAACTATGGAGTGTTATTAAAATCATTTCGGACAGGCACATTTGTCTGCGTCCTGCTGCCAGCCGGATCAAGGTTAAGTTGGCCTAGGTCCAATTGAGTTACTTTGATTGCGACCAAGAAATACTAAAGTGTTCGTTTTTTGTTTATAATTTATTTTTAATTTAATTTATACTGGGTTTTCGAGATTCACTTACAAGGTAAACTTGTAAAATAAACGAATCGTTATGGTTTTTAGATTTTATTTACCATTTTCGGGGCCTTCTTTACCCACGTTCATATAAAAAAGTTGTAAAGCAAGTTTAATAAGGCCAAAAAATACATGAATAGTTTGTGAGAAGATTAGTTGTTTTATACCAAAAAAATCGATATGAAACGTAGATCGATTTTACATTATGTAATATCAATTTTAACTTGATATGCGGCCAGGTAAATTTGATATACACCCAAAAAAAATCGATATGAAACGTAGATCGATTTTACATTATGTAATATCAATTTTAACTTGATATGCGGCCAGGTAAATTTGATATGCTCGAAAAGAGTATTTCATGTTAAAACGATATTGCAAAAAAAAAAAATTTACATGCGCATATCGATTTTACGGCGACATGCTTTTTTTTGTGTGTATATAACTTCTGAAAGAAACCCATAAAAATATGTAGATACTAATTTTTGACGTCGACACCTTCAAAAGAATGGAAAACAATCAAAAATTCATTGATATTTGTTTCCCCCTTGTTGTTTACACACGTAGCCCTCCTTAAGTACCCTTTTTTAAGGGATTTTGCTTAAACAGACGGTGAAGTGGCTCCACAAAAAAGCGGTTAAGCTTAAACTTTGTTTTGGACTTGAAGCTGTGCCGCTCTTAAAATTGAATCATGCCCGGTTAAAGTGGCACTTGGACGGGATGGATTGAAAAAGATTCGAAATCGTTTGGCCATCGCCTGGGCATGAGTATAAAATTGTCAGGCAGCCACATAAACATTGGCAATATGGTGACCTGCGGTTTCCGGCGGGAGTTGGGAATTTTCCAAAACTTCAAAACGATGGGGAGGGGGGGGGAGGGTGGCTTGTGGGTGGCAAAGCCTGTGCCTGATGTCCTTGTCGTGTCGTGTTCCGCGGTTTCCCTTTAGTGGTCGTAAACAATTTTTACTGCCCAAACATTTGGCCACGCTTTAGCCTCCGTCGTTTTTCTTATTTTTATTTATATTTTTTATATTTATTGTGTTTATATATTTAAAACAAAATGGCGCACACCATTTCAGGCGACGCTTAGCGCCATTCCAAGGCCACTCAACTTCTCCACCTCCCTTTTGGAATATTATAGTACAGAGAAAAATTTTATATTAGTTAATATTAATAATAATAATAATATAATTAAAATTAAAAAAACTTTTTTCTTTCACATTTTATATGTTTATCTATTTTAGCAACTAAATATCTATAGATTTTAAGGTTTTTCCTGATTTTCTTACTCATTTTTTATAATAGGTGGTTTGGTATATCTCGAAAACCATGGCCAAGAACGATATGAAACTTAGCCATTTTGTGTATTATAGTAAAAATGGCTCACACATTTTTTCTCCCTGTAATTGCTTATGCTGGGCGGATGTTTTTGGGGGGAAAAAGTGAGAAATGAGGGTGGTAACGAAACGCCTGTCGCTGACGCTAAGTAGTTGGCTCAGACGGCAACTTTGGACTTGGATTCAGACTTGGATTTGGATATTCGGACTTTCAGTTAGCTCCTTGTTGATTTCACTTGCCTTGCTCTTCGGCCAAAAGTTTGGCGCATTTATTTGCGTAAATGGCAGGCCGGCAAATCTTGCTGCATACTTTCCCGGGCATCTTTTCTTTTGCAGCCTTTTCCAACTTTCCCGCCTCACAATATCCACAGCGTCTTTAAAGAGCGTTAATTTATGCATGTCACTGGCAGACGAAAATACAGATATGGTTAGGCATCAGGCCATAAGAACCGAACCCTCCAGACAACAAAAAAGAAAAGCACATTTTCCGTTTTCATTTGGGCAATGAATAAGTGGATTTGCAGTAATTTGCTGGGTTCAACTTCAGTTCGGTAAGAGTCCATTTGGGGGCTTTGTCCGATAACCGATACCCTGTAATAGGTAAGGAAATATATACCTATTAATTATCTAAATAACCAATAACCAATTTAAAATTTTTTTTTTTTTTTTTAAGATATTTTGCTGTTAAATTCTTAATCATAAAGAAAATAAATAAAAGTATAAATCATCATCTCTTTGATTTTAAAGTATATATCATTCCATTATGACAAATTTAAATACAAAATAAAAACAAATAAATTAATAAATACTGCATACTTTTAGACACCTTTTTTATAGATGTTAAAATCCTTTGGATTTTCATCTTTTAAGCTTGATTTCTGTCTATATAATTCCCCAATTGTGCAGTACAGGAAATGCTCGCTAGTCGCTACTCAGCGATTTCCCTGTAAAGTAATTTCCCATTCAAATTGACATTGAGCATATTGTAGGCCACCGCCACCCAGCTCGAGTCCACGGATATTCCCCCTGAATTTCAGGGGACAGGAGAGACAGGACTTCAGGACAATCCCCGGCAAGTGTCGGCGCCTCCTGTCGCCTGTCGCCTGTCGCCATTCGCATTCGCATTCACATTCCCTTTTATTGCTTTGCACAACATTTACTGGCGAAATGGAAAATGGGAAATGTAAATGAACAAAATGAGCTGCACAGCAACAGACGAAGATAAACAAAAATAGAATTGTCCAATTGCAGGCGAAGGCAGAGACAGACATTGCTAAGAAGTTGCCATTGCCATCGCCATCGCCATTTCCATTTCCCTCATCGCTAGAAAATTTATTTTCGATTTCTATTCCCCCGTCAAGTTGCCCGCCTCCACTTTTCCTCCTCATCATTGGCCTATCAATGTGCGCTGTGTTGACAGTGGCAATTGCTTGAATAAATAAAGGAGCCGAGTGCCATGGCGAATGCCAGAACGGAACCTTCTGGGCAAAGTCAACATACACAGAGAGCCACCCACTAGAGCACCAGAGCACACAACCACCTAGTACACCAGCCATGCAGAGAAACAATATTACCCTCTCCCTTGGCTCACTTCACATTTTAAGATCGGTCTAATCCAAGTCAAAATATTATATTTTGTGGGCCTCTCATAATGATATAAATCGTATTTACCATTCGCAACTATCGCAACCCCTTATAAAGGTGCTAGAAAGTATACTACAATTTATTCGAAATGCGAAAGACCATTGCATATGTTCCGAAAAGCAAGAATATTTTGTAGCTTACTTTGCATACTTTTAAACACCTTTTTAAAAGATTTCAAGACCAAAGTGATTTCGGGATTAAATTTATGTATTTATTTGATTTTTGTTCTTAACAACTGAATAACTTAAATTCTGTATTTGTATTCATTTATTCATTTAAAAAAATAACAAATATTTAATTTTTAAAGTTAATTTAAGAAAGATGTCGTTTAAAATGTAAGCATTAAATAGTTTTTGGTAAATTGAGATAATAACATAGGAAAACTAATTTTTTTGCTAAAATTAAATGTAATTTCGAATAAAAGAAATAGCTGCACTAAACTAGTACTATTTTCTTGCAGTGCATGTGTGTGGTGGCCAAGTTAGCGAGTGCATTTCTCATATTTTCAAATGAAATTTCATGCAGCGACTAAGAGAAATGAGCTGCTGTCTGACAGAGAGCCAAACAAATGACCGGATGAGTGAGGCGGCAGCAGCAAACAAAGAGAAATGGAGTGAGTACAGAAAGCATTACTAACTGAAGCCGAATAACCGGGAATTAAATATGTATATTTGCGTACCAGGTGGAAATTCAGCAAAGCCCTACGGCAAAAAAATAAAATAAAATAAATAAAATTCCGTTTGCTTGCAAGTTTGTTTAAAGAAAACAAAAAAAAAACGAATAAAAAAGGGAAGTCTTTGTTGTGGTTGAAACTTAACTTAATTACTTTTGTAAATATGATGATTTTAAATTGTTTGAATGAAATTAAACTAATAGGGTGAAAAAAACGATTTTATTAAATACGCCATCTGCTGGCCATTTTGAAAAAAAAGTTAATTATAAAAAATATGCTCTAGTTTTTATATGAGTATACAAGATCTTGCTGTTCCGAACAATAGATATCTTCTATTTGGGACAGCAAAAATAAAACAGTATTTTTTCCAACAACCAAGATTCTGATTTTCCACACAAAATATAATGATCCCTATATGGAATGTCATACAATCGTTTAAGTCTTTATAGATCCTTGGTACTTCAAGTGGCCGATGCAAAGTTATCATGTTATAGATAGATCAACCTTTTTCACCCAATTCCGATTCCGATTCGGTTTTTTGCCCCCTTTAAGCCGCTTACCGAAGCCGTGAGTCTGTGTTTAATGTATGTACAATCCGTGATTTTCGAATTTCGATACATTTCATTCGAGTTCCGCCATCCGTGTGCATTATTCAAGGGATGCGTCGATTATGCGGCTTGCTCCCGCTCTTATTTATTATGCCCCATGGTGCCGGAACAATGAAAGTAGCTAACACAAAAAACAGTTGATATTGTGGAGAGGCGAATTACGAAAAAAAACAAAATAGGGGGGCAAGTGAAAGCGCAGGAAAATCCAATGGAAACCGTGAAAATGTGAAAATGCAGCCGAGGACAATACCATCCATGCCGATCCATGATAGATGGCCAGAATCCCACGATTAATTTTAATTGTGGCATTTATTTGTTGTTTTATTTTTCTTATTTTGAGTTTGGGTAAGCGGCGTGGAAATTTATTGAGTTCAAATAAATTTCAGTTTTTCACCAAATTAAGTTAAACGCGACTGTTGCGATGATTATTAATAGTCCTGATTCGTTAAAAATATCAGTGTAGATTTTATTAAAATTAATTTCAATTAATTTCACAGAAAGCTTTACAAATTAAATATATTTTTATAGAAATTATTTATTTATAGGTACCATATTTTTAAACATTCTTTAAATACTAATCGGTTCATCATGCTGCACATTCTAAATGTGCGAAATACTTGGGGAAAATCGGAAACCGGAAATGGAGGAGAAGAAGGGGGGGATTTCCTGCTGGGCGGACAGGTGGATTGCGTCACGCGACATATGCAATTATTTTATTTATGCTCAAGCGCCGTTCGCCGAGCACACGCACACATGCATAATTCAGGGCTTACATGCACGTACACCTGCCAATATTTGATTTAAACACACACAGGTGTGTGTGTGTGTGTGTGTCCCTGCCGATGATAAAATCCTTTGGTGAATCACGATCACGGTGAGAAGTTGATGATTTTTTCGTATTAATCGCCTTGAGGGTAACCTGGTGAATAAATCACTTAATTTGAATTTCTGATAAAAAAAAAAATAATAAATAAATTATTAAATATTTAATAATTATAAAAAAAAATATATCAACATTTTCTAATCTTATATTATCATGGAAAAATAAAAAATAAAATTTTATAATGTGCCAAAATTGCATAAAACCAAAAGGAAACCCATTTGATATATTGTATAAATGGAATTTTTATAAGAAATCACATGCTGAGCTGCACGTGATTATATAACATCACTTTTGCTCACGCATGGTTTGCATTAAGTTTGAATTATGCATTTTTATTTGAACTTCTTTGGCGACGTTTTTCCATTTTACTATATTTTCTTTTCCCTTTTTTTCTTCTTTTTTTCCGCTTTTTTTTCTGCAACGCGTTTTCTTTGCCCTTTCAGATTGGAGCGGGTATTTATTTAATGGCTCATACTTTTTGCCACAGCATGCTGGTATAAGGGATGTGTTTTCCCAGGGCTTTTCCCAGGTTTTTCCGTTGGCAGCTTGGCTTTAATCCACGGCTCGATTCCTGGCCAATAACTCACAGGTGCACATGGCACGGGCCAAATGAAATGAAATAATGAAAACAATTTCAACGCTCGTGCATTGAACTGCAATCGTGGAAAAGGGGGAAGGGGATGGGAAAGCGGAAAAGCAAAGAAAAGCATAGCAAGGAATAAACAAAACTCTCTGGCCAAAGACCTATTAGTTATGCTACATGGGTTTTATGGGTCTTAAGACTTAGCCACCGCCGGACAATCCAGACACGAACACCAGAAACGGCAGAAACAGCAGAAATAACAGAAAACCCAGAAATACCAACAGTGGCTGATGAGGAAAAAGAAAAGCACGAAAGTCCAGACTCCGGAGTCAGGAAAATGGGGCGGAGGCCCTGCATTAGAGCTGCAAATCTATCTGTTTTGTAACTCCGAAAAATAAGTTAAGGTGTCTAAAAGTATGCAACAATATATTTTTTCGGTTAAAAGTGATATAAATTTATAAGGGAAGACGTTTATTCTTAATTCACTGCATACATTTCGGCACATAGTTAATAATTTTAAAATGATATTGCACATTTCAAAATCTTATTTTAAACAAATTAATCAAAGTATCTGCTTAATTTGTATTTTTTCAAAATTATTTATCTTCCATTTCCAGATTCCTGGAATTCGTGGACATTTTAAAAAGATAAATATTTTATTTACAAATATTTTATACTTATATTTATAGTATATTGCCTGTGGAAACTTACAAAATATCACTTATGTGATATATATTATGATTTTATATTATTTTCAAAGCCGTTTTTTGTTATCTTCATTTTTGGCAACACTGAGCTGGCCGGAAAACGAATTGGCTACGCTTTTGTTGGGTCGTGTGCCGCCTGATCCCTTCGATTAAAATCGTCCTGTGACTCCTTCATTACTTAGACGGTTTATGGCAATCCGTGATTGCACATAAACTTACCTTTTGACGATGTCCGGCAGAGGCAAACTTTAATTTGCTTTTATTCTGCTGCTATTCTCTATATGCGACGCCTTTTTGGGGTGGATGGATGGAAGGACAGGGAGACCTTGAAATTAGTTGTCGAAACTTTTTGCACAATTATGGCTCTAATGAAATTTTATGGTTGAATGTTGTCTATAAAACTTTAGAGATTTCAATTTAATTGTTGAGACGTCTTCTTAGAAGGCAAAACAAAAAATCAATTACATTTTTGGGGATTTTATTATTATTTATTTATTCAGAAAGGTCTGACAATCCATATTTGGATAAATATAACCATTGTTTCGGCAACAGATTACAATATAATAATTAAAACAATGACACTTTCCGTGTGATTTAAAAAAAAAAAAAAATTTTTTCAATTTTAAATTTTTTTAAGGGGTAACCCCATTGTTTTTTGCGAAATTTTTTTTTAAAAATAAAATGTCTAGGTTTAAATATTAGTCGATTGGAAATTTAATAACGATTTCAGAAAGGTATGACAATCCATATATGGATCAATATTGCCTTTATTTCAGCGAAAAAACTGTTTTGTTTTATTTTGTAAATTCGCAGTTTTGGGTTTTTAACAAAAATAGGAATTCTTCTTTTGGTTTTTTTGCTATAACTTGGCTAAAAATTGTCCTACACCAAAAATACATACTGTTTTGAACAGATTACAATATACTAATAACATCAATAACACTTTCCGTGTGATTTTGGAAAAATAAAATTTTTGTCAATTTTCATTTTTTTTCATTTTTTATTTTTTGCAAAAAATGGCAAAAAAAATAAAATGTCAAGGTTTAAATGTGAATCGATTGGAAATTTAGTAACGAGTTCAGAAAGGTATGACAATCCATATTTGGATCACAATTGCCTTTATTTCAGCGAAAAAACTGTTTTGTTTTTTTTGGAAAATCGGGATTTCGGTTCTTAACAAAAATAGGATTTTTTCTTTTCATTTTTTTCGGTGTTAAATGCTTAAATTATTTATAACATTCTTGACTTTAACCTTACACTTTGTAAGGTAAATAAATAAATAAACTGATGACATTTTTGAGCAACCGAAATGTAGTTGAAAATGTATGCAAAATATCACTTTGTTGGCGTTTGTGTCCCTTTTGATTTGGAGCTTTGTTTTTCCCATTCACATTCACATTTCATGTCGATTTCCTTTGGGGCGTGCATTTGTTTTTGCTCGTCTCTTTCCGCTTTGCTGCTCTCTTTGTGGCAATCAAAACTTCAATGCAAATTATAAGAAATCGCTGGCATCTTCATCTCCGCTCTGGCCTTATCCTGGCGAGTCCTGACGCCCATGCTCCCTTTGTTGTTGCCTTCTAGCTGGGTTCAATTTCCATTTCCGCAAAATGTCACGTACAGCGAGCAGCGAGCAACATGTCCAAACATGCAACAAACTAAATGTTTCGCCTTTAAAGCGCCATGGAGCCCTTCGCCCACCGCCCACCGCCTTTTGTCCTGATCCCTCATCCCCGAATATCAAAGGACACAGCAGGCCATCAGGACAACGCCGGAAGCCCTGCCATATTCGCTAAAAAGGAGAAGGACGACGACGAAGTCGAGAAAAGCGGAAAGCGGAACTTAAGGCTATATATGCCTCCATTGCAGTTGCAGCGAGGGCGGCTTTAAAGTTGATGGATACTTTGTTATCCAGTAGAATCGAAATCAGGTTTCTAATGTTCCTTAACCGGTCAAAAAGTTATTTTCTTAAAACGCGAATTCTTTAGGAGCTGTGATCTTTGTGTCCTTTGAACATTCAAATGTTTTATTGAAACGCGAATTCTTTAGGACCTGAAATATTCTTCCCCTTTGAACGCTCTATCTTAGTTTTAATCCCTCTTTCCAATCAAAACTTTGATTTCTAGATGTATTGTTATTTATCAGATATCCTTTAATCGCACTCCACCTAATGTCAAATTCTAGGAATGTCCTTTTTCCTCCTTGGGCTGCCTTCACCTTGTTACCTCCTACCTTTGTTCAATTTTTTGTATTTTCTGTTGTTTTTTTTTTTTTTTTTTTTGATAGTAAGGGGACAGCGCAACTTTGTACCGTCAAATGTCATCCGCCCGCGAATCGGCCACGCCCACAGCTAAGCGCGCGTGACGTCATCTCGAGTGATGAGCAAAGCAAAATAGAAAATAAAGCAAAAAAGTTAAATAAAAAATCGGAGGAAAGGAAAATAAAGTAACACATTGCTTTCCAATTTCCAACACACTTGAACATGCTTCCGCACTTAGGCGAATGCGTGAGGGGGTAGGGCTTCAGTGGGGTGGGTGGTAGGGTGGGTGGTTGCATTCCATCACCCACCTACCACCCCCACAACTTTCACGTCCTACATCAAGTGTGCACTTTACACGCCTACTAAGGCTCAAATTACTTACTTAGTTTGCGTTTTACTCTTAATGAAGACGATGTTGATGGTGGGGGAAGAGGGGTTGGTGACCTTAAAGAGGGGATGGTGACCCAACTGAATGGAATTCTAAATGAAAAATACCAAAAAGCCGTTAAGAAAAATATACAATATTAATTTGTAATATTAAATACATTTTAATATTTTAAATATAATACACCCAAATAAAATCGATATGAAACGTAGATCAATTTTACATTATTTAAGATCAATTTTATTTTGATATGTGGCCAGGTAAATTTGACCTGGTCGAAAAGAGTACTTCATGTAAAAACGATATGACCTGATATTTACATGGCCATATCTATTTTACGGTAACATGTTTGTTTTTTTGTGTGTAGTTTTAGCCTAACTTACTTGTCTTATTTGTATTTATTTTATTTATTGCTGTCTCAATCAATAAATTCATGCTTTTATTTAATAAACGCTTCATAAGTTTGCAAATTAGATTGCATAATCCGATTTTGGGCCTAAGCTGAGATTAAAGAACAATCTGCTGAGTTTTTGGCCCCAGGACACAACTTTCTAATGGCCGGTGGCGCAAAGAGGAAATTTACATCAAACCATAATCGATTTAGTTTTTGTTTTCCCTCTTGTTTCACTCGCAGCAAGGACACACAGGAGACCCAGGATAATGGCTACCTCGTCTTTTTTTAAGGGGATAAGGTCCCCGAAATCCAATGTTGTGCCAACTCTGAAGATGGCCCCAAAAAAGTGGCCCCAAGGTGAACGCAAAGCAATGCGCGGCCTGCCAGCTGAAAATTTAATTACATCACAATGGCAGAGGGGTCGGCAGAGGGGGGTGGAAAATTGTGCAGCGGGTGGAGGGGAAATTTCGAAAAGTCCGAGCCAAGACAGCGCCACATTTTCCACATTAACGAAATGCTTTTAATTGTGCACTTAACGCTCGTAAAATGTGATTTAATAGTTTCGGCGAATGCCAAAGGGCAGGACACGAAAAAAGAACAGGGACGGCGAACAGAAAGGCAAAAAGGGGGCTGGCTGCGGCGCATGTCCTTCGTCTGGGCAGCGGCGGAAGCGAAAGCGGAAGTGGAAGTTGGCTGCGTTATAAGCTGGCGCAGTTCCTATTTAACCGCAGCACAAGCACACTCAGAAAAATAGTCAAGTAGGTTTGAAAAGTTTTTTTTACATTTTGTGATTGCAAATTGCAAAATAATTTTTAAAAAATAGTTTGAAAAAAAAGAAAATAAACTTAATCTTAATAGATATAAATGTCCTTTAAATTTTAATTAGCTAATAAACTAATTTAAAAACTAAATACAATAAAAAAAAAAATTTTGTTTACAATATAAATAATATTTTTTGTGAAAATTAAGAACCTAATATAATTTTTTTCTGTGCAGTAAGACTCACACAATTCAGACAGCTGACAGCCCAATTTGGGGCTATATAGGTGCTTTGCGTATCGTTGACTCCATCTCGATGGGAACTCCGTCGCCTGACTCTTGGGAATTCCCCGGCCATCGGCTGGCAAACAATAAAAGCCAATGGTCTTGTGCTTTGTTCACACTGTGGACATCTCTCTGACGAGGCGGGCGAAGGTGGATGATGGGCTTTGCAGTGCTGAAATCAATACCAACTGGGTCACCAAATGAGTCCCTGTGCGGTCACCTAACCCGGAAACACATTCCTATTCCCAATCCCATTACCCGAGGGCCAACAAGCTGGCAGCATGTCGGACAATTGTCGTCCAGAAGTGAAATCTGGTGACACGGGCCAAATAAAAACCAGAGATGCTGGAGAGTTCACCTTGTTTTTGGATTGACATTACGGCTGGAAAAAATCAAAGCCCAGCGTCCGTATAATCAAAAGTCAAAAAACCCTGCCTGCGGTTACAGGGCTATCTTGCTTTGGGCACACGTTTTATGTTTATTTTTACAAATCTCTCGATTTTGAGCTGCTAAAGCGATAGATAGGCCCGCTAAGAACTCCTCAGCATTGGTTCGGTCGAGTGGCGTGTCCTCTTCTTGCCCTGAACCGGTTTCTCCTCATCCCAATAGCCGCAGATCAGCGTGAACATGCCATCCTTCGTGGTGAGAAATCCGTGCATCCAGCCGGCGGTCAGCGTATTATCCACCGCCAATCGCACCTCATCGACGGCCTTGGCCTCCATTTCGGCCACATAGCAGGCCACCTCCTCGAGGAGAAGTGGTCGATGGAACACGTTGAAGGCCTCCAAAATGTGATCGGCGTACTGGTAACGCGACATCACCACATATTCAATTTTTAAGGGGCTTCGAAAAAAAGAACGACAAATGAAAAACGAATTTCGAGTGAGCTAAAATGATTGGCTAACTGCTTTAGACGTGTGCCCAATGCTAGATAGACGTGTGACCGCAGGCATTCCTTGATTTACAATATGAATACCTTAAGCTAACTTCTGATTTTCCTAAATGGAAACTTATAGTTACTTTCCGGTAAGTAAATCTTCGATCGGCCATTAGTAAAGACTTTAAGAACCGCCCTTTTCCTCGTTGAACAAGTTTTCGGGCTCCCGTTTATTTTCGGCTACTAAGGTCCTGTGTTTCCCATTTGCTCGCCCCATTTTGGGGCTGTAATTTTCCCCACCCCACACCATCCGAAAAAGATGGAGACGGGAGATTATATCGTTTACATTTACATTTACACCAAATGCAGGAAAATTGGAACGCAGGCCATTCCCATTTTCCATTTCCCCACTCTGTTGGCCCATTTAGTTGTTTGGTCGTTTAGCATTCGCATTCACTTCTAGATTTGTCATTTATGATAAGCAGTCTTGCCTGGAAAAAGGCACGGCCGAGTCCCCTGTTTTCCGCCCTTTTAAGCCAGGATCCACTGTACTAACCCAAAATATATCAACTTATACATGTGGCAATGCATTTGTTAGCTTGGAAGCCAACTAAAGTTCAAGAGGAGCTCTCGGTGGAAAATCAGGAAAAGATGTAGAAAAATCTGATAAAGAGATGCAATCGTTTTGGCACACTAATCGAAAAGTAAATTACCTAAGAAGTTTTATTTAATATAAATTTTAGCAAGAAAGGATGCTAGCTTTGGCAATTCTAATGGTTCCCATGATGATAATAAAGTTAAATTCCTTAAAATCTACAAATTAATTTCAGAAATTCTGAAAAAAAATTTGACATTTCCGAAAACAAATTATAAAGTTATTCGTATTATTTTGACAATAATTGTTTCTTCCTATTAACTGTTTGATTTTTATAAAATTTAATTTTTAATTCCGAAATAGTAAAAATATATATGCCAATGCGAATAATTAATATTATAAAAAACAACAAAGCTATAAATATTTTCATATTATTTTTGTATTATTTCTGATTTTTAAAAATTTTAATTCAAAACTTTGAGATATAACGAATTTTAATGTATTTCTTAATTTAAATAAATAAAAAAAGAAAAATTAAAGCTTATAAGAAGTGTTTTTTAAATTTTGAAAAATATTTATCTTTCTATATTTTTTTAGGTATTAAAGTTTAAATATTTTTAGAATATTTATAAATAAATACATCCAATTTTTACAGTGTTTTTGCATACACACGCATATTAAAGGTACCCAGCTGACTGTCAGAATTTCTTAGATGCATTTTCCTCGCTTTCCCAGCCGGGAAAATGTGTCAAATGACCCAACAATTTCCCTCCTCGTCCTGCCCTAATGAAATTAAGCAAAAATCGATGGAAAACGCCCCGGAAATAATTCCTCTTTTGGCTTTGACTTTGACTTTGACTAATGAAAGTGCGAAAGGCCCAAATGCTAAATGCCAAAATGTCCAAATAAAATAATTGCTTTTATTTATGCTTTCGTTTTTTCGGTTCGAAATGGGAGGAAAATGAACTCTGGGGAAGCGAAAGTATTTTAAATTAAATTTATTCGCCGGCGTTCAAACGTTTAATTCGCTTTGTAACAAGTGAAATGCCAATTTCAGGCACTTCCTCCCACGATTTCTACCAATATTTAATGATGCCTGCGGTTAACGATGCGGCTTTTAATTTGCCGGCCATTGCCAATCCATAATGGACTTTGTATTGGATTTCGAATGAAGTATGCAAAAAGTTTGCAATTAATTCCGATCAATTATCGAATTAGTCGAGCCAACTTTGTTCAATTAAATTCAAGGAATTTCAGCTAATTTCGTTTTGCACTCGACTGACTTTGTTTGTGTTGCTTAATTTGCCCACTTTAATCCAAGTGCTGGATTTAACTAATTAATGAAAATTACTTATGAATGTAAATAGCAAAGAATAAGTACCTACACACAAAAAAAAATCTATATGAAACGTTGACCGATTTTACATTATGTAATATCAATTTTAACTTGATATGCCGTAAATTCGATATGCTCGAAATGAGTATTTCATGTGAAAACGATATGCGTATTGCACAACCAGAAATTTGCAAGCGCATATCAATTTTACGGCGACATGCTTTTTTTTTTTGTGTATTTAATCCTTTTAAAATAATTAATAATAATACCTTTGACCCATTGAAATATTTCATTTACTGAATTCCCATGTTTAATTGAATTTAATTGCCCCGTAAATTCGATATGCTCGAAATGGGTTTTTAATTTCAACCAGAAATTTACATTCGCATATCGATTTTACGGCGAAATGCTTTTTTTTTTGTGTGTAGCTAAATCTTTTCTGTTTTTTTTTAAATCCTTTTAAAATAAATAATAATAATACCTTTGACCCATTGAAATATTTCATTTACCGAATTCCCATGTTTAACAATCACTTACACCTCGCGAAATCCCCAGAATTAAGCCCTCGGCGTTTTGTTACTATCCGAAGCCCCTCGAAAATCCCTCGAACAAAAACAAGCGGCCACGGAAAAAAATAAAAGTAAATGTACCAAATCAAGGATTCAGTTGGTTTTCGGTGAGTGAAAATTAACGTTGTCATTGTGGGTGGGAAAAAAACGAGGAAGTTGGGGGGGCAAATGTTTTTGGGTTTTCGGTTCAGGTTTCCATTGTCCATTGATTGAATCGTTTGTTGCGGCCGAACTGGGAGAGTCGGAAAGGGAAATGGCAAATGGCAAACGGCAAATGGAAAATGGAAAACTGGGGAAATGCCGAAAACGGAGAGGCGGTCGATAGGCAAGGGGGCAAAACCGACACCCCGGGGCAAACAAAAATCAGTAGCAGCAGAAGCGTGCTGTAATGGAGTTTTAATTGTGCCCCATTCGGCCATCCGCCTCGCTCTCTATGTGATTTTTCCCGTTCCCGAAAATCAGGGGGCCCGACTTTTGGCCCGCTGGCATTTTCCGATTTTTCCCGGGCACAAAGCGCAGCCAATTGGCAAATATGCTTTGACACACACCGGAGCGGATCGTTTCAGATCGAAAGGCCACAAAGCCAGTCCATAAGTCCAAAAGTCCTAAAGTCCAAGGACCAGCCGCCAACGGCAGCCAAGTTTTGGATTTTGGGCTGGGATTTACTTGCGCTTAAAAGTGCACCTATAAAAAAAGTATAGGATGTTAATATGAAGTTAAATGAAGTTTACATTCTATATGAAAAAGATATATTAACTTATGATATTATATTAGATTATTATATTATGTTTTTATTATTTATTGTTATATTATATTATAAATAAAGTATTATATTCAATTATTATATTTAACTAGTATATTATATTATTATATTATATTATATTATTATATTTTGTATGATTATCATTATCTAATCATATAATGGATTATAATCTATTAATCTTAATCAATAGTATATTTATAATAAATCATTGTATTATAGGTACATCATAAAAATTATTATTATTTATCTATTATATTATGTTATTGTTATTTATTATTTTATTATATTATTATATTTATAACATTTGTTCATTATATTTCATTATCTAATCATATAATGAATTATAATCTATTCATTTAAATAATTAGTATATTTATTATATAAAAATTATTATTATTTATCTGAATTCTAGACAACAAAAGTACTTTCATTATAATGATAAGATTTTATGTAATTTTATATTTCCTTTTTGCAAAATCTGATATTTCATCATATTAGAAAATGATTTATAAAAATATTATTTTTCCATTATATTATTCAATTTTTTCAGTGTCTTTGTGTATGTGTGGGGAAATCGCCGCCCCATTCCGGTGGAGGTGGCAGCCGGACCCGGAGATAATGCCAACAATCAGAAACACGCTCTAAGCGCGCTTTGCCCAATGAGCCGCAACAAAAAGCGAGAGCCAAAGCAAACATGAAAAGGAAATCAGGCGGATGGGATCACATCGCAGACCGAATGCCCTATACTTCGAGGTTATACCCTAAAAGATACAAATATATTTAAATCAGAATAATGAATTTTCTAGAATAAAACATGTTAATGTATTGAAAAATTTGTATAAATAATATGAAAATAAAATATTTAATGTTGATAATAGTAATGCAATTTTGGGCATAAATATAAATATAATACTCGTATAAATAAAAAATTATTTGATATTCAAATCGCGCTTTAATGAGCCATCCATATTAGGACATTTTGCACCCCATGCTGAGTTCCACTCTCTCAAAGCCCTCTTCAAATTCACATCATTCCACTTCATTACAATCTGAATTCCAATTTCTACGCTCATTTCAGTTGGCAACCAATTGCTGCTTTTGAAATTATGCACTGAATCTAAGAAGGATTTAAAAATATATGGCTTAGGTAAAATTATAGTGAGCATATCAAGCGTTTCATAATTAAATTAACAGTATTTTTTAGCCCTCACTGCATACTTATTTATAGAAACTAAACACCTATGATATATTTCATTAAGATCTATATACTGAAATTAACTTTTTCACTGAGTACGATTATAGTTTACAATTTACAATGGGGCACTTTTCCTGGAGAGTTGAACTGCGGATGAAAAATTCCGTTTGTAGCTGCTTGTATCACATGGTCCGGCTGTTAATGTTGCAGGTGTGCTGCGCGAGGCAAATCCTGGGGGATGGGTGGCTGCAGACGGTCAGTGTGGGGGCAATTAAAAATTTATTGAAAATTGATTTTTAAGCGCTCATCCCCAATGGCACACGGATGCAGTTGCAGTGGCAGCCGGTTGTCGCATCCCCAGCGGTCAGCGCATTCCCGGTTGTCAACGTTGTCTGACGGCCAGACAGTCACCTCATCCTCATTCTCATCTGCATTCGCATTCGCATCCGCATCCGCAGCCCATTCCCTAGTCGACTTAATTGCATCGTTTAAAAAATTTCCATAATTTCCCGCTGTCTGTTTGCCCGACACTTCAGAGCTGGGAGTGTTGGTTGTCCAGCTCCTGATTCTTCTGCTGCAGCTCCTTCTCTTTGAATCTATTAATACATAAATTTGTAATTAATTAAAGTTCACTTTATACAAAAATGGGGCTACATACAAACAATATGTGCAGGCTAGGACTCTATCGGCGACCCCGCCTCGACTCGGCTGCCGCCTTCCTGAAGCGATTGTGCGATCCGGCGCCAAACTGCTTGCCAGCCGCCAGCAGCGCCGTCGAGCCGGCCACCTCGTCCTTCTCGGGCAAGTGGGCCACATGCAGGATGTCGTAGAGCAGCCTGGCGCTCTCCTGCGACTGCAGCAGCTCCTCCAGCTCCCTCTGGCTGCGCAGCAACAACTGCCGCAGACTGCCGCCCTTCCGGAGCAGGCCGTGTATGTTACGCGTGTGAACGCCGGGCAGCCGTAGCAGGAAATCGTAGATGCCGCTGTTGAAATGCAATTGCTCGCCGGCCGTTGGCTCGTCGCTGCCTAGGGCCACCGCCTTCTGGGGATCCGGTTCGGGTTTGCCCAGCTTCAGCTCCTCGAAAAGCTGGGCAGTTGCATACGGACTGGGCGACCAGATGAGCCGAAGCTTGGGAAAGTGCAACGTAAGCAACTGCAGCTTCTGAACAATATCCGCATTGGCCACGCTCGTCTGCTGGGACAACATGAATTTCCCCTGCAGATGAAAGGGTTTGTTCTGATCGAACTCGATCAGCAGGATGGGCTTGGCATAATGCCGCTGCATCTGCACACACTGATTGTACAATCGCCCCGAATTCAGTGAGCCAATTAAATCCGAAATGGACTTTCGCTCCACACAGACATCCGGTGTTAGTATATAGTCACCAATCGTAATGGTCAGGGGCAGCACCTCCAGTCCGCGCTTGTGAATCAGGCAGGGCAGGTCCGATCGGAACTCGCGCATATCCACAATCACCTTGGGCGTCTCCTTGGGCGCCTGCGGAGCTTGCCCGCCTGCCTGCCGGCTCTTGGCATTCTCGCCCGCCAATTCGTCGTCGTAGTTCTTGAATAACAAGAAGGCCTCATCGGTCTTGCCGTCCTGGTACTCGGGTATCACCATTTTCTGTGAGAAATACCAAACCATTAGGTTTACACAACAAATACAAAAAAAGCATTCAATAACTCACACTTTTAGTGTCGATGATCAACTCAAAGGCTGCCTTCTCGCGACGCAAGCTGGTAAGATAGGCCTGCTCCTCCACGGTGCGTGCATGAATCAGGAAATAAACCCTCATACGATCGGACGGCGGCAAGCGACGCCTGGCCTCAAAGACCTCCAATTGCCGAATGGCCGTGACATTGGTATTGTACATGACCACGTAGTGCGGCTGCAGTTGCTCCAACATGTGCTCCAGCGCCATGGAGCCCTCCCTCTCCGTCTTGAAGGTCTGCAAGCATATGTACGGCTGATGGGGCACCGTTGCCAGGGCCGCTGTTACATCGAATTGCTCCAGTTCCGGTATAGTTTCGAAAATGGAGACATCCGGATCGAGTTTAATGTCCACTTGTGGCTCCTGCTCCACCGGCTGCGTCATGGTGAGCATGTAGCTCTCCTCGAAGTGCTGGCCCTCTGTCTCCGATTCGCTCAAAAGCTGTGCCAGTTCATCCATGCCAGCGGGCGGAGGTTGGGAGCCAGCAACAGGCTCCTCTTTGAGAGGCTCCTTTTTGGCCGTAGCCCCCTTGGGCTGGGCTCCCTTGCCCTGGCTCTCCTTGGCGTACTTATCGCTCAGCTTGCCCACGGGCACTTCATGATGCAGTGCCTGCTGGAGCAGGAATCGTGGCCCGCCCTGCGTGAGGTACTGCTTCAGCTGATGGCAAGTGCGTGCATCCTGGCAGAGGATCAAAACCTTCGGTTGCTCCGTACGCCTACAACGTCGCATATCGCCGGGAATATCCTGGGTGAGCAGATCCGTGAGAGCCTGCCATTTGGGACAGGGTTCGGGCTCGAATTCTGTGCAATTGAATTGGAATTGGAATAAATCAGAGGGAAAATGGTTTAAATTCAAGTCGATTTGCCTACCCTGCTGGCCATTGAATACGCGCTGCCGGGAGAGCTTGAAAATCTGCTCGGCGGCATCCAGTAAAGTCCAACCCGAGTTACTCAGCGCATATTCCGTGCTCCGATAGCGTTTCATCAGGGCATAGGCACTCACGGCATCGTGGTACATGGTGGAGCTATAAAAATATATCAGTTTAATAGTACAAAATCAAGTAGAACTTAAACCCTCATACTGACATCATTAGACTGCGCAGAATCTTAAGATCCGCCACTATTAACTTGGTCTGCGAATTCAGCTGGTGCCAAATGCAGTCCAGCTGCGCCTGCAGGATCTTGTGGAACTTCTTGGTCACACAGTTCTCCACCGTAACAGCCTCCATGTCGACGGTGCGATTGATCCGCTTGATCTCGCGCACCAGAAAGTTCATAATGTCCAGGATGTGCGTTTGTATGGCAGTCATGCTCTGGCTAAGCGGCACATGAAGCTCGATCGTCTGTGTTTGCCACGGCTGCAGGGCGCCGCGAACGGTGGCATGGAAACGGGGCCAGATATACAAGTGCTTGACGAACAGATTGCGCATGGTGCGCTCCACGTGCGAGTAGCCGATGGTGAAGGCCTCCGGGCTGCTGGAGAAGCCCTTTACGAATCCGGTTTTGTTCTTCTGGCGATACAATCGCAGGGCGAACGCCTCCTGGCAGCTCTCGATGATGGTGTGCGCCCGCAGGACCACAATGCCACTGATCAGCTCGATGGGAATGCGCTGCTTCAGCAGATCCACCACCAGGATGCGGGTGCTGATGAACTGCAGGCCACCTTCCAGATAAACGCGTTCTCTAAACAAAGAAGAAGGGATATATTTATAAGAAAAACGTAGGATTTCAATCAGAGTGAGAGGGAAGCTCATTAGGTTTATAATAACATACCTATATTTCAAACATATATATTAGATAGATAGCCAATAGATTTATTAAGATATAAAAGTATCAAATATGAATGATATTGCAAATCTATAAAAGATTATACCAACATAATTATACCGAATCAGTATGATAGTCATTTGTAAATGAGTCTATGATATTTATTCGGTTTTGAAGTCTTTGAATCTTGATAGGCTAAAACTAAAACTATGTATGTATTTTAGGCCTAGAGATCGGGGGCCTTACCTTTCGGTGGCCGTGTTGGCCACTTCGTGGACGTATTTGGGTTCCATTTTGGACTTGTAGTACTGCTCCTCCCAGTCGGAACTGTTGATAACGAGCACCAGATTCCCGGAATCGCTGTAGGCCTTCAATATGTTGATCAAAACGCGCTCGTAACTCAGGCCTCTATGGGAATCAAAGATCTGGATTAATCTGGCATACAGCTATAGTTGCATAGTCTCACTTGGCGCAAACTAGAAGACCATCCGCCTGGACCTGATCGAGAAACATTTGCTTTTCGTACTCCAAGAGGACCACATCCTTGCACATTAAATACTCCTCGGCGGTAACGATATTGGCGAGATCCTCGTCTTCCTGCAGGGCGGCTGTGGTTTCCAGCAGCTTGGCGGTGTCTACCTCCTCCGACAGCTCCAGTTCCTCCTCTTTTTCAGCATTTTCCGCCTCCGAATCGGACATTTTGCAAAATAATTAGCAAGGATTCAATTTCGCAACTTTTGTGCCGGTTCGATCAGCTGTTCGAGGCTGCCAGACCGCCGGAAAATGGTCATTAGTGCAAGTACAGTGGGTACTGCAAGGCAACTACAATATTATATTACGTTTTATTATTAAAGTAATTTAATTATTAAAATGATAAAAACTAATTAATTAATTATTTGTTTATCTCTAAATTTAGTAATTTATTTTTAATTCAATGCAAATGCACATTAACCAATCTTCACTGTACTTACATCTGTTCGTATGATATGGCAGCTCCTTCCGCCTATCGATAAGCTATAGGCCACCGGCGATAAAAGCTGTAAAAGTAAGCACGTGCAGGAGACATTTAAAAAGTTGTAAATTTTGTGCCAAAAAATAACAACACCATCCTGTAATTTGTTTCGTTTCTTGCAGGCGCATGGCAGCAGTGAATATCGTTTGTTACTAACCCCATTTTGTTTAAAAAACCGCTGGAAAAATGCCAAAAACGGCGGCTGAAGCCCAAGGCGCTCGAAAGAAGCACAAAAGCCCGACTAACGGTACAGCTAAAGCCAAGAAAACTGCCAAGTCGGATATCAATATGGCCGACATCGATGTGCTCCTGAATCCAAGTGCAAACCTAACCAAGGAGCAGAAGGAGAGACGCCAAGCGCTGGAGGACTATGTGACCGCCGAATTTGAGGGCGCAACTGAAAATGGATCTGGAGAATCCAAAGGCGATTCCGGCCAGTCCTCGCCAGAAGAAGCCCGCTCCATGAAGGGCAAATCGAAGGCAGCCAGGCCCACGGATCGCAAGAGACGCCAGCAGCAGCAGGCGGAGAACTCACCGCCAGCGGACAGCAACAACAATCGAAAGGGGTCCAAGCAGCCCGGAGTCCAAGGAGCCGCCGTCGCCAGCAATCGCAAGCAACGACGCAGTCAGGGATTGGAGCAGACCTCGCCGATCCAGGTGAATGGAGAGGCTCTGGCCTGTCCGCTGGTACGCAAATCCCTGCCAGCAGCCAAGGCTGGAGCCACTGCATCCGGCGGTCCGGCCAAGTCCTGCCCGCTGCCAGAAAAACGCAAGTCCCTGCCCGCGGGAGTGGCCAAATCCGGTCCACTGCCGCCGCCCAAAATAGATAATCCCGTCAAGAGCCCGCAGATAAAGCAGGAATTGCCAGAGAGTGAAGATGACCATGCCGAGGTGGAGGAGCCCAACTTGCCATTGGAAATTCACAGGACCAACAGCGTCGCCGAGGGTCGTCGCATCCTAAACTGGATCATCAATCCCGTGAAGTCCGAGGATTTTTTCAATGACTTCTGGGAGAAGAACGCCTGCCTGGTGCAGCGCAAGAATCCCAAGTACTACAGCGACCTGATATCCTTCAAGATGATTGACGAGATGCTGATTCGACATCGTCTGGACTTCACCATCAACCTGGACGTGACCAGCTACAAGAACGGCAAGCGCGAGACCCTGAATCCCGAGGGCAGGGCTGTGCCGCCAGTGGTCTGGGGTCTCTACTCGGAGGGCTGCAGCATTCGCATCCTGAATCCGTCCACCTATCTGCCCGGCCTGCGGCAGGTGTGCAGCATAATGCAGGAGTTCTTCCACTGCATGGTCGGGGCGAATGTGTACCTAACGCCGCCAAATAGCCAGGGATTTGCCCCGCATTACGATGACATCGAGGCCTTTGTGGTCCAGGTGGAGGGACGCAAGCGTTGGCGCCTGTACGAGCCGCCCAGGGAGGCCGATCAGCTGGCCAGGATCTCGTCGGGCAACTACGATCAGGAGCAGCTGGGCGAGCCGATACTGGACGAGGTCCTCGAGGCGGGCGATGTGCTCTATTTCCCACGGGGCACCGTCCATCAGGCCGTCACCGAGGAGGAGCAGCACTCGCTGCACATCACGCTCAGTGTGTACCAGCAGCAGGCCTTTGCCAATCTGTTCGAGAAACTGATGCCCATCGTCGTCAAGAAGGTCGCGGAGAGCACTATGGCCCTGCGTCGCGGCCTGCCGCTGCACACCTTTGAAGTTTTGGGCGAGGCACACAGGTCGAGCAAGAGCAAGTTACGCAAACAGATGCTGGATAAAATTCAGCAGTTGGTGGCCACGGCTTTGGTACCCACCGCGGAGGCCATCGACGAGGCTGTCGATCAGCTGGCCAAGAAGTTCCACCACGAGGCGCTGCCACCGACCATTCTGCCCGAGGAGAAGGTGCGCACTGTTTTCGGCTCCCGCAGCAGCACCGACGTGCAGGGCAACTGCATCGCCGACTACGAATTCGACTCGAAGACTGCGGTGCGCCTGCTGCGCGCCAATATAATGCGTCTGGTGACGGAGGACGATGGCAGCGTGAGGATCTATCATCATGTGGACAACGCCCTCGAGTACTGCAAGTTCGAGCCCAGTTTCCTGGAGATCCTGCCGGAGGAGGCGCCTGCCGTGGAGCTGCTCATATGTGCATATCCGTATTACCTTAAGGTGGGCCAGTTGCCACTGGAGTCGATGGCTCGCAAAGTGGAGGTCGTCACTGCTCTGTGGGAACGTGGCCTCCTGATGACCGAGGAGCCATTTAATTAGGATAAAAGCCAAGAGGAGATTCATTAAGAATTTAGGGTTGTATACTATCGCAAATTGCAAAAGATCTTTAAGATGCCGGAAAAGCCAGATGTTCTAGGAAGTGCCTGTGAAATCCAGAAGGCCAGTGTCAAGGCACCAAAAACAGTAGTTATCTATAAGCCCTGTGAACTATTTTATCATCTTTGTAATCCTCAAGCTTTGCTGGAAAACCAATCACATTTGTAATATATAAATATATCGTTTTGTTTAACTGATTTGATTGTTTTAAATTTTATTTGCACTAACTTAGAATGGGAAAATCAGGACATTTAGGTGGGATTTCCTTAGGCGCTGCGGATTTTCTTACGTTCGCGATAGAGACTCTCCTGTTGAACTGCAAAAGTAAAGTAAATTATTAGAATTTATTTAAAGTAATAGCACTAAAATTTATCAAAATTAAGAAATACATCTAATTTTCTAAATAAATAGTGTATTAAAACTATTAATATTAAAATAAGATAATAATCTTAGGGTCGTTTTCTAGTCCGCATGTTAAATTTAAAGTAAGGATAAATCCTTGAAAACGTATGGGAATTCAGAGTTTAAAGCATACTTTAAATTTAACATGCGGACGAGAAAACGGCCCTTAAGGGTATAAAAAACATTTCTGAAATTCCTTAAAATAATCCCATTTTAAGAGGTTAAAATAAAAACTGCCTAAAATATTTAAGAAGCCCTTCCAAATGCTATAACTTGTAGGCATTACTTACTGTACGGATCGAAGCGGATTATCTCCAATTTGTCGGCCAAACGATCGCGAAAGGCATTATACTGATGTCCGCTGACCACACTTTCCAGCACCACCATGATTCGCCTGTAAAACCCTTTATTATTAGTATTAACTCCAACTTGGAATGCATTATGGCTTACTTGCTCTTCACTTTCTTGAACAAAACATTCGTTAGACGCATTTTGTTTCAGTAAAATGGGGAAAATTCCTTAAATTCTGGAAAAACGCCGCAAAATTGTTGTGCAAGCAAAACGATAGGCACGGCGAACAGCTGACTACCCCTATCGATAGACAGCAGAGTTACCAGACCGGATGACTTGAAGCTTTAGGCGCGCCCAGTTTGAAATTTGATTAAATTTAAGTGATTATTACTATTATTATAAACAAATATTAATTAAAATGTTTTTTCCTTTTTTTTTATTACTAAAATATATAAGACAAAATAAATAATACACTTGGTAAGCTTAATATCGGAATTGGCGGAATTACGACTAATTTAATATTTTTTTAAGTTGTATCTCTACTATAAATTTTATATAAATCTATTTTTAAGCAAGCCAAATTCCCAGATTAAAAACTCATCTCCTTTTAGACCACTTTAACCCGGGAATAAAGCTGTAAGCTTTTTAGTACAAGGGAGAGAAAGTACTCCTGCTCCTTTAGGACTTTCGGAATAGAAATTCGTTCACCTCACGCTGTAATTACTAAACTTTGAATTTACAAGGCAAGAAGAGGAAATGTACATTAATCAATTACAATTAATTAATGATTACAACAAAAACAAGAGAGAACGCTATAGTCGGGTGCCCCGACTATCAGATACCCGTTAGTCAGCCAAAGTGAGTGCGAGGGAGATGGATATAGAAAATTTTTAATCTGGCATAACTTTTTTAGCGAATGGTCCGATTTGAAAATTTTTTTCTACATTTCGATAGTTATTGATAAATGCAATAAAACTTACTTTTCCAAAATCTTTAAAGGTGTGGGCGCCAGACACTTTTTAAACTCGTTTATTGTGGGCGTTAGAGGGGGCGTGGCCCCCGGCTGAAACAAACTTGCGCTGCGTAGGAAGCCAAAGAATATGTGTGGGTAATCCCAATTCTCTAGCTTTTGTTTTCTGTTTCTGAGATCTCAGCGTTCATACGGACGGACAGACGGACAGACGGACATGGCTAGATCGACTCGGCTAGTGACCCGGATCAAGAATATATATACTTTATAGGGTCGGAAACGCTTCCTTCTACCTGTTACATACTTTTGCACGAATACAATATACCCTTTTACTCTAAGAGTAACGGGTATAAATACAGTTTAATATTTCCGCCAAATTGGATTGAGTCCCAGCTGCGGTTCGCGTCCGCGCTTCGATTGCCCAGGCATGCAGATTCCGTTAGGCGTGCAACGGTCCTACTGCGGCCCACGGTCACATATGCGGTCATACTCGTGCGAATCGGACGCGAATTTTCATTTGGGCTGCGGAAACCAACAACAACAGACAAAATAAAAACAAACAAAAAAAAAACGGCCAAAATTCCGGGTAAAAAAACGGAAGCGGTGAAAACTAAGACACAAAATTGAAGCCGCAGAAAAGAATCGAAAGCAAATAGCGCAAAGTAGAGTCCTTCGTTTTGGGAATCACAAAAATCAGCGCAACACGCGCTTTTTGTCACTCCTTTTTGCCTTGCGCTCTTGTTTTTCTGTTTTTTTTTTTTGATTTGGTTTCCCGAGCATTTTTGTACTCGCGCGTGGTAAACAATTCGAATTTTTTTGCGGTGCAAGTTTTTTAAGTGCAAAAAAGCAAAACAGAAAAAAACAGAAACCAAAAGGCAGCAACAACAAATCAACAAAACGGAATCAAAGTCAAACAAACACAAACGTCTGTCTGTCTGGCGCGAAGGAAGCTTCAAAGGAGAGGAAAAAGCGGAGAAAAGGGAGCAAGGAGCGAGGAGTGGGGGGAGAATCAAAGGTAAGAAGAGCATTGCGAAAAATGCGTATATTTTTGTTTTTGATTTGCATATTTAAAAGTTTCGTGTGTGTTTGTGTGTGCTGTGGGGGTTGCAAAGGCGGAATTAGTTTTTAAAGCCCTCTTTTAGGCGCCGCATTTAAGCTAACATCCTGCAAGACTGAGCTACAGTGCGCACCCGAAATAGCGAACCTTTGCTCTTAAATATAAAATCAGCATATGTACTTTAAAGTGCTCCAGAAATGAAAATATAAATGAGTGGAAAAATCATTGTTAAAAGTAAAAAACAAATACATTTTTAGTTTTTATAACCGATTCCCTTAGGTGTATAAATATTTTTTAAAAATTATTACAAAAGTCTAATATTATGGCATTTTTAGTTAATTTTAAAGTTAAGAACCCCTTGTTTTCAGGATACTTATAGAACTTTGATTTTATTTGAATTTTTCTACAGTTCTACAATTTATTTTTAAGGAAAGAAAGCCGAGTGTTTTTAGCTAAAATGAAATCTGAGCTTTGGGATCTCATAAAAAGCCAGACAATAAACATTTAAAGTTCTTGCAAGTCACTGGAAGTTTCTTGGGAAAAACAAAAACCTTTTGTTTATAGGAAGGTAATAAGATCTGTGGTTTTACATTCCTAACTTTTTGTTAATTTCAAGAGAACTCTTGTTTTTGTTACAGCTTTCTCATAAATAAAAGTTTTAAGGTGATAGAATGGGGAAATTTTCCCATTAATTAAAAGTAGGTATACAATAGGATTTTTAACCACTTCATAATTCATCTGGATTTAATATTACTTCTGTGAAAAAATTCAAATTCTTGATTTTTGGTATTTTGAAAGAAAACCCCCTTTTTGGAAAAACCGATCGAGGTCTAAATTGTAAATGATTAGCCAAAATGTAAACTTGGCCATGAAGATGGGCGGAAAAAGGGAGCGAAATGGGGGAGAAGGAGGAGCAGACAACGAGGAGGAGGACCAGGTGAAATACATAAACAAACAAGCGCGCGAAGAGGAAGCTACGCAAATACATAAGTAAATGAATAAATAATGTAAACAAAATATTAAATTAGAAGAAATTTACTTGCGCGCACGCCGACGCAAACACGAATAAAAGGGGGAGAAGGAGGGTCGGATGATGGCGATGGGGAGCAGGGGGAGGATAATAAAGAGAGGGCGAGGGAAACACACATAAAATTGAAGCACTGAAATTTACACACGCAAAAAACGACGTCGGCAGAGCAAACAAAAATTCGCACGCCCTCTCGCTCGCACCCGTTGTCACCTGGTCCACCCGTCCTGCTCGCACTCGCAACGGCCACTTGTTTTTCCCTCTGCCGACGTCGACGTCGACGCAGCTGAAGTGCACTGAAAAGAATAATAAACCCAAAGTATATTTAATCTTTATTGAGAAGATTGAACAAATCTTAAGCAATTTTCCTGTGTTATTAAAATCTTCCTCTTCTAACCAGATCAAATTTATTTAATATTTAAGAAAACTTTTTCGCAATTACTTGAGTCCCACTGTTCTCCATTTGAATACCGTTTGCGTTTTGATATGCAATTTTGGAAATGACTCACATCTTAAGTCAAAAAATCTTTGACGAGACCTGAATACAAAACAACAGTCATAAAAATGAGTCACTTTTTTTTTTATTAGTTTTGGTTGAGCTTTAAAAAAATTTTAACACGCTTAATAATAAAAAAAAACTCTTAAATGAAACCGAGTTTTGAATCAATTTTATTTTAGATTTAAATATTATTATTTAGATAAGAATTTACCAACTACTTTTTCTTAAGATATTGAAGAGGCATTAACGAGGCCTCACTGTACATTGCAGTGGCGTACTTTTTGTGGCGAGTGTGGCGATCAGAAGCTTTCCTCTCCCTCTCCCCATTTTCCTTTTGTTTGTTTGGCCTGCAACCGAGCAAAAGAGGAGGGGGGGTGGGCGGTGCCGATGGGCAGTGGGTGGTGGGTGGCATGGGATTGTGCAATAAAGCTATAATAACAAAATAACAAACAAACTGTTACAGCGACCGCCGTCGCACACTCATCGCACCAATACACACGCACTTTCGGTGGGTGGGTGAGAGAGGAGGTGGCCGAGGAGAGGAGAGCGGGGAAGGCAGGCGAAAGAACAATAATCATATTTGCACTCACTCGCACGATCAGCACCCACGCAAACAGAGGGAGAGAGATGGGGAGAGGGAGAGGATATGCAACGGAGAGCGTACAGTAGTCACTGGGTCAAGGGATAAAAGTGTGTTCGGACATATTTAAAAGATACAAATTTTCAAAACCCATCGATTATTATTTATAAAATATTCATTAATGCACAAATATATTTTTTAATTATTAAAATAACCAAACTAGACTCCAGGAAGAGAGGAAAAATATCCGATACTTATTATAAATTTTTAAATGTTGACAATTAGGCATTTTGTACTTCCTCCCAGACTGGGGCCCACTGTACCTGAGATAAACTCTCCTAGTTTCGAGAGCCTACTTCTCCGACGGCGGCTCTCCGTTCTCAGTTGGTCAGTGGTCGTTCGCCGGAGCTTTTCCCGTTAGTCCGCTCCGCTCGCACACAGTAATCCGCGATAAAAACGGGGGAAAACGGGGAGAGTGGGAAAGGAAAAAGAGAGAGTGAGCAACCAACGTGTTTCGCGGTTTCGTTTTGGTTTTGGTTTCAGTTTCGTTTGGTTTCGCACAGGTTAAGTTTTTCAATTGTATTCCCCCCTCGTTTTCTTTTGTTTTTGTTTCTGTGCGAATTTTCATTGCGATCGTCGTTTGTTTTTGCAATGGCTTTTATTTTGTGTAAGGTGATAAATACGAAAAGAGTGCAACGAAAAACATTCGGGTGTCACCTGTTGTGAGAAAAGACGAGAGAGAAAGGAGAGAGAGAGAGAGAGAGAGAGAGTGGGCCGACTGATCAAACTGTAAGTCGAGCAATGCTCTTCAAACTGAAATTCGCAAGGCGGGAAAAGACAAACAAATATAAATAAACAAAAAAATCAAACAAAAATAGGTAACAAAAACAAAACAGCAAAAGCCGAAGCCAATTAATAAAATACGTAAGTTAAACACTCAAGCGAAGAGTACACTAAAAAAAACACTCTTCCTCTTTATAATTTTTTTCTAGAAATAAAATATATTTAGTGAAAAAAGTGGAAAAAACTTCCCGCCGCTTACACTTAAAACTCTACTTCAATATCACTTTTAAAGTTCTGGAAATTTTTAACTCATACGCATAAAACCCCTGAGTCATAATTTTACTATAAACTAAAATTCTTCACATCACAAAACAAGTATTTTGTATAAAAAATATGTCATATTCCCTGTTTTCAGAGGGCCAATTATCATATTCCATTATATTAGTGATCCAGGAATTAAACCCAAACCCATTCTGTATTCTGTAATAGATAATAAATGCTTGTATGTCCGCACAGTTCCGGGAAAATAGTTATCTCTCGCATGGAAATCGCTTATGGTCTTGTATGCAGTAAATAAACTTGAATTATCATAAATTATCAAAAATCGCCGAGGATTACCAGTTGAAAGATAAAGCGTTGGAGGGCCAAATATCTGTGAATATAGAAAATCGCTTCGTTTTTGGGTCTATATATGTAGTGCAGGTGTTTTTATTCCGTAGTTTTATATGAGAGAATCGAATTAACTAACCAATTACAGATTAGTTTGTTTAATTAAAGCGGACTCCATGTTCCATTTGACACATCCATTTGACACATCCATTTGGAGGGATACACAATGTTCACACCATTCCCCATTCGCATTTTCACACCCATTGCGACAATTATGGTTCGCATTGTATTATGCATTTATCGAGTTAAGGCCTTTGTGCTCCCGACTCAGTTCACCTCGCTTGAGTTGATTCAGCAATTCAGTAATTCGGATGACATTGGGCCCTCCAATGAATGGCAATCGTCGAGCTGAGCACGCGGCGTATGCGTAATTTTTCTGTAAGGCTCTTCCGCACTTTTACTCGTCGAAAAAAGAAAAAAAAGAAATTATTTATAATGAAATGGTTTTATAAATAGAGTTGTAATCACTATTTAACCATCAAAATAATTTATTATAAATATTTATAAAGAATAAAAATAATAATTTATTATTTATATTATTTACACTGAATTCGAATTAATATATTTAGAAATTGTTATAAGGCTAGTCAATTTTAGTTATACAGATACAATCCCAATAGTCTGAACTTTCTGCCGAGTAATTCACTAACGAACTGTCAATCGTGTTTGAACACCATTTCGAAATTAGAATGAATTGTGTGTTTCGCGGTCGACCGCAAGCCAAATAATAATGGATTCGGACAGTCACATTCAGATATTGCAATCAATTGAGGTGGAAAACACAAATGGGAAATGGACATGCACGCAAACAAGTTTGATTTGCTTGGAATTTGTATAATTCACAGCATTAAATTGCAGTTTCTTTAACATTCTTTTATTTATTTCATTTTATGTTATCCCAAAGGGTACATAATTATGATTATTATAAGCAATACATAGGATCTAAATAGCTTAAAATATCTGAAATATATTTGAATAAATTCCATTTTCGATTCTGAGGCTAGGGGAAAATTTTATTATAATTTTTTTTTTAGTTCTTTGTAGTTAAATACTGTGACAAAAAAGAAAACGAAATGCTATCGAATAAGTGTGTGCAACAAATTTGTGTTCGTGTGTTCTGAATTTTCTCACAAGATCCCCGGCCCCCCACTGCTGCTCGCCTATCGAAAACTCCGAGAACTCCATATCCGTATCCCCATCATCGAGACAATTCAAGACATGGCAAATAGCAGGAAGATGGCAGCCATCGCCATTCGAAGCATATTGTCCGCCATCGGCGGTGTGGAAAACGAGGGCGCCAGACAGTCGAGTGCTCCGGCCACCACGTGGTATACGCAACCCTGAAAGGTTCCCCATTCGCGGGCCGTCAGATTGAAGATCAGGCATCGGGCCACGCCCATGTTCCTCCGCAGATTCGAGATCTCCTTCTGCAGTTCCACATCGATCTCGCTCTGGCGCAGTGCCTCGTTGTATTTCCTGTGGGGAAAAATGTGAGATGAAATATAATAGTAGGTATATAAAATGACACGCTTCGTTTTATGCATGTCTGAGCTTTAGCGAAAACTGTTTGATGTATAAATCTAAAATTTTTACCATAAATTCGTACATAATTCATAGATACAAACTGAGAAAGGATTTTCTAATATTCGACCTCAAAGTCAGTCGGTTTTAAAGAGGAAGTTTAATATATTAAAGCAACTTTAACAAGTGATTGTATGTCACATCTTTTGAATGAGCTAAATTCATGTTAATATTAATCATAATAATATTTTTATAGTTAAAGGATAAAAAGTGGTATTGAAGTGTCAACTTACATCTCCAGCTTGGCCAGTTCCTGTTCGCACTGCTTTAGCGTCTCATAGGCGGTGTTCAGCTGCTCCTGTTTCTCGCCCAGGGCCACCGACATTTGGTCATTCTGCAGGAGAAACCGATCCTTGATCGTCAGCAGCTCGTCCTCCAGCTGGGCGTTCTCGGTCTCCAATTCGAGGGCTCGCCTCTGTTGGTTGGCCAACTCGGTGGCTCCCTCACGATATTGGGCCAGCTCGCGGAACATTTCGGAGCGGCAGGTGTCTAGCATTTCGGCGAAATACTCGCATTCCAGCGACTTGGATTCCAGTTCGTTGTGCAATGTGGCCTCCCGCATTCTCACCTGTTGCAACTCATTGTCCAGTTCGGTGCAGCTTTCCATGGAGACGCGGACGCGACTGATGGCCCTCATCAGCTGATGCGTTAGCTGTTCCCCGCGACGCTGCTCCAAGCAGATCATCTGGTTTCGGGTGAATAGCTCCGTTTGGGTTCGAGCGGCCTACGTGGAAAGTGGATTTATAATTGCTTATAATATCTTAGAAAAATCGCATAGGTTTAAAAATAATTATATTAAATCCCCTTAATATTATAATACATGTAATAATGTTATATATATATTATTATAATATTATTAATAATATAATATTATAAAGAGTGAACTCACATGAGCCTGGTACTTGCGAACTAGAGTGTGTAGGTCGCAGACTTCGGCTCTTCGCCGTCGCCAGAGCCTCGCAAGCATAAGATTGAAGAACCTGATGGCCAGCAGTCGGTTTTCCGCATCCATTGGCTGTTCCAACACCTCCAGAGACGCCGGTTGCTGCTCATCCACAACCCTCACCGCCTGATGTGGCTTTTCCTCCATTTCCGCATCACTTTCTTCGGGATTCAAGATGGGATTACGGGTATGGGTCCTTCTGAGCACTCCCCTCGATCTCCTGGCCGCAGGCGGTGGTGTCTCATTCGAGCCGTAGAATATCGGATTGGATCTGTTGGGATTGCGACGACTGTTGGTGGGCGGTTCTCTGCCCTGGGAAGGGGGCGGTGCCAGACGATCGAAGATGCGCTGCATTTCTCCTATTTAGAATCAGATGTTATTATCGAAAAACATAAGGGATCGATTAAAATATCGAAAAATTTTAAATATATTTGATAAGCTCACCCATTCCCTCCTCCAACTGACGGTCGACAACGCACCAGGAAGAACTCATCGGCTGATTGGGTACATCCATATCGATGGGATACAACTCTTCCAGATCCTGCAATTCACGATAGTCGAGCGAACTCACCTGTGGCTCGCGGTTCTTCGATGACTTCAACGTCGACGTTGACATTTTGGCTTATTACAGCTAATTCTCGCGATAATGCAGTGTTTAATGTTTTCAGTTTTCAATCCTTTAATCTTCAAAATGTGCCGAAAGATTTAAGTGTAAATGGAAATTTTTCTGAAACTGTTTTTAACCTTTACTTCGATGTGGGTGTGTGCATGTTATCGGCACCGATTGACAGTCCATTCACAGCAGTCTACTATAGTATACTATATATATGTTTCTTTAAGATCATATTCGAAAAGGTAGTTTATAGTTCCTGTAAACGGCTTTTCCTTTTCAACGAATTCAACCCGAATTCCGCAAGTTTAAACTGTTATCGGTGGGTGGATGCAACTGTTTTGGGGCCTCCTTATGCGACCTTTAACCTCGTTTAGCTTGCTTTCGAGGAATGCTGCTGGGTTCATTTAATGGCTCGCCTTCAACTCATTTCCTCATTCATTTCCCACCACTCGGTACTCGGTTCTCGGTTCTCGGCGGGTATGTAGTCGAAATATCAAACGAGAAAATTACATTATTGACTCACTGACGTCGTCGTTGCCGTTCCCGTTTTTCTCCGCTCGTTCAGTTTCTGTTTCTGTTTTGGGGTTTTGGTTTAGGTTTTCCTTTTTTCTTCTTCTTGTTTTTATGGCTAGCGCGCACCGCACGCCATTTTGACAGTTTGAACGCTTCGCAAATAAACCGTTAGGAGGCATGGCGTTGACAGCATGGACGTCGCGACGCCTGACGCTCCACTGTGAGAAAATATCCCATGACAATTGCCAATATTTTAATAGAGTTTTGAGGTGTGCAAAAAAATAGTTATAAACTGGTTAAAAAGTTAAATATCGCGTTTAAATAAAAAATCCATAAAACGCAAATTCTTCAGCACAATTGCGTTTTAATCAAACCTGCGACTTAAAAATATCTAAAGATTTGGAAAAGTTTTGCTAAAATAAAGGGACAACGATAACGAAATGACACGACAAAAATTGAGTTATTAATCGATTAAATATCGATAAAAGTAGTTTGGCAACTCTGGATATATCTCATTTAAAAACCTGTTTTAATCCTTTATTTAAGCCAAGTTTTTTTCCGCGTGTATTGATAAATGTTTGCCGGACGGGACATGATATCAGCGAAGAGGGGGTCCCAAAAATAGAGGGACTGCAAATGTTTGGGGAATGGAGTTGCCTGTAGTGGGTTACATGTTTCTGTTTTCTGTTTTTTTTTTTCTGGCTGGGCAATTACCTGGCACACAAACGGCGGCGGGAACATGACAGAGAAGATTAGATACGACCCGTGGACTCGCAGATACAGATACATTTGGCTCTGCACTCTGCAGCTTGCAAGTGTTGGTATTTGCAAGGATAAAATATACCAGAAAACTGTTCCATAAATGTACAAATATAAATAGTATTTAAGTATTATAAATACATATTCTGTTTTTGGGTTCTTAAACATTTTCAATCATTATTTATGATATTATTAAATATTAAAAAATATGGTCATTTCTACCTTATTTCATATCAATAAATAGCCGATATGATTTATGTCAAATTTATGATTCAAACATATCAACCTGATATTTTATCATATCATATAAAATATCAAATTTAGTATTCTCTGAATAAATAATTTAAAATAAGATAACCATAATCTTTTTTTATATCAAAATGATCTTTAAAAATTACCAATTTCCCGCCACATATCAATCTGATCTTTTATCAATTTTTTCCTGTTTAGTTAGAAATATCAGAAATAATACTAACAGTATATGCCAATGTATTAGGTATATGCACAAGTTTAATGAATCTATGATAGCCCTTACAAGTAAGAGGATAACCCATTCCACTTATTTATCTTGGCCTAATTAAGCCGTTGCAATCGTGTTAAGTCCGTGCCAATATCTAGGCATCGATAAACACCCAAGTGCATATCGTAATTACCGCATCTCACCGTGTTTATCCGAGAGATACAAGTACAAGTAGCACTTGAAGCGAAAGTATCTCAAGGTATTCTGCCAGCCAGTATCCAGAAGTATCTCATGGCTTTTGCTTTGGCTTTCGATTTGATCAAAGATTGCCGCCGCAACAAGGAGGCTAGCGAATAACAAATTCAACAAAACCCACGACCCAAAGCCACCGGCTCGGAAAAGCGGGGGGAAATGTGGAATTTTCTGGGAAATCAACGAAAATCGAATCAGGCCCAAACACACACACACAAAGTGAACAGTTTTATTAAAGCATCCGTTTTGCGTGAAAAGCCAAAAGGTTTTCCCCAAACCGCTGCTTTCGCTTGATTGACCAACTGACGAAATGACAAAAGGACTGAATGACTGAATGACCAATGGACAAAGGGACAGGATAGTATTTTGGTAATTATTTACATGAGTACTTATTTTTTGGTACCTCTTAAATATAATTAGATGGCATTTGAACTGTATCTTTAAATTTAAAAATTACAGTTTCGGTTTTTGCTACAAAAATGTGGATGTTAAATAATTTTAAATATTAAATTAAAAAATTAAAGCCAAAAAAAGAGGTAACAAGTAGTTCACACCTTTTACCATCACTAAAATTTTGGCATAGTTTTAATTAAAATATCATTAGGGCGGCGGAACGAATATTTTTTTGAGCCTTGGCAACGCACTAATCCAAAAGTCAAAAGGGAGTGGAGAATAAAGACGGGCGATGAGGAGGTGGAAGGGTAGCAAAGAAAGTGGGAGTCAAAAAGAGGAAGTAGGTTGACTGCAAACATCATCAAACTAATTATGAACAAGCCGAGCAGCAGCAGCATAAAGTCGAGTATCTTTTGCATATGAAAGCAGCTGGGAAATTGGAACGCTGTGGAAAGCCCCATTTCACCAGCTCAGACCTCTCTCCCCCCCCCCTCGCCACCATTGATTAAAAGTTTGCTGAAAAGTCAACACACAGGAGCTCTGGTTTTTGACCAGACCGAAATGCAATTTGCAGTGAAAAGAGTCACGAAAGTTTCGCTGAATTATTCAGCGATTCAAGATGAATTTTTTAGTTGTGGAATCATTTTTCGGATTGTCCAGGAAACTAAGGAAATGTACACGCAAAGAAAATATAGGTTTTTTGAGGTTTATAATTTAATACATTGTAAGAAATTAATCAGATTTATATGAGGAATAATATTGAAGTAATTTGGAAAAAATAAAAAAAAAATATATTTCAATTGTCGAAACTGTCTTAAAAAATAATTGACTTTTTAATATTTATTAATCTCAACAAATATAATTTAATTGGAGAATCTGTTTAAAAAAATATTTTATTTTTGAATATTTAAAAATCTAAACAAATTAAAAGATTTTAAATTAAAATAACAAATAAATAAATTGTTGAAACTGTCTAAAAAAAATATTTGACTTTTTAAAATTTAAAAATCTAAATAAATTAAAATATTTAAATTAAAATAACAAATAAATAAATGGTTGAAACTGTTAAAAAAAAATATTTGACTTTTTTATATTTAAAAATCTAAACAAATTAAAATAATTATATTAACAAAAAATAAAGAAATTTTCGAAAATTTAAAAAAAAATATTTGGCACTTTTAAATATTTCAAAAATATTATTTTTGTACAAAATTGACTGAAGAATATATGTTTGTTTTAAATGTTTTTTGTTTTTTGTGTGCTAACTCCATATCGTGTGTGGGCGTGGCACTCGCTGTCTTGCCGCCCCGTATTTTTGTGTATGCCGTAAAGCTCGAGAGCTTATCCCAGGCCGTAATTCCCCCGGAATTTCCACCGCCTGCCCTTTTTGCAATTTCGCTGCTCATTTGCCAGCTTTTTTATTTGCATAGCCGTCGTCGTCGTCATCGCTGTTTGTTGCTTTTGCCGCCTTCGCTACCTTTACCTTCGCTTCGCCTCACCTGGGCTGCTGTATTTTATTTTATTTGCATTTGTTTGTAAATGATTAACAAAGAGGTTAATGTGCACAGCGAGCGAGATAAACAGCGAACAGAGAACGCCAGCTGAGTTTTCTCCATTTTCCCCCATTTTTTTTTGTTTTTTTTTCAAGGCAAGGGCAAGGCAATGGGTGGTTTTAGGGGGAGGGTAGGGGAGAAAGGGGAGGGGAGTGTGGGGGTTCTGGCAGCTGGAGCAGAAAACATACAGCGTACACCAAAGGCAAATACTAGGCATAAAGATTAAAACACTGCAATTTAAAGCTTAAAAATTATCGATATTTTCGATATTTTCACAATATTGATTCGATAACATCGATGTTTTTTATAAAATATCGAGAAATAGCTAACTCTAGATATTATTTCATCGAATTCTTCAAGTCTTGAAATTTATTTTAATAGCCAACAATTTTTTTTTAAATAAATCTAAAATTTATATTTTATCTAAGACACAGAATTTATTTTAGACAATTTATTTGATTAGCTTATGAATAAATAAATTAAATAGATGCCAGAGTCCTGTAACGTTTATGTTTTTATAATAATTTTTTTTTATATTCTCTTTAATTTTAAACAATTATTTTATATATACAATTAATTGCCTAACTTGATAATTATTTTACAGTGCAATGAAAACTTGTGCTGAAAAATGTAAATTTAGTTCATTAGGCACCGCTTTGCATGTGTGTGTGGGTGGGTGGTGGCAAAATGTGGGTGGCAGTGGCATCATTTGGAGATGCAACATGGATGACCTTCACTCACACACAAAAAAAGCATTACACTTGTGCTCCTCGTGTGGCTGGAAAATACAGAATTTTCCTTCCTTATGCTTTATTTTGTTTGATTTGGAAAATTAAGGCCAAAACTGCAGCAGCTGAGGGACTTGTAATATGTGTGTGTGTATTTAAGCATCCTGCAAGCTATTCAGATTTTTATATACATATATATATTTTTTCTCTTTGCAGTTTGTTGCATAAACTAAGCCCATTACTTTAAACTAAATGTTGAGGTAAGTAAAATTAATTATTTCCAATAATTGCTCAATATATTTTCGCTTGATATTTAAATATTTAAATAAATAAGGGGAAATTAAATTTAAGAAACCCTAAATCTTTTCCAAGAATTGATTGTGCAATCGCAATCGTAGTTTTCAAGTTTCGCTTGTGTCCTACGACTCTTTTAGTTTCTTGGCCGCATCTTTTTCCTTCTTTGGCGCAAAAACCTACGGACAACTTTTGAGGATGGTGAAAAGTTTGTTTTGGTTTTTATTATTTTATTATTATTAGAGTTGGTTCGTTGGCTCCGTTGGTTTATGTATATTTCATATGCCATGAATGGCACACACGCACATTGCCGCACACACAGATATATACCACACCCACACAGGCGCACACGATACAGCTACAGATACAGCTACAGATACACACGCATACAATGGGGTAAAAGTTTTGTCATGGATTCAAGTCGGCACGCCTCAATGTATGCAACACACTTGTGGCTCATGTTGTATTAATATAATCACTTTGGGAATTTCCCCCGACTTACCGAGAGCACGGAGAAAAATAATAAGTAAGAAAATAAAGTTCATATAAATAATTTTGTATAAATTTTAGTTTCTTTTTTTTCTTTGTTATATTACTTCTTATAAATATAAAAAATATTAATCGAAGAATTCTAAAATTAAACTCTTCTAAAATCAGAACGCAGGGCAAATGTAAACAGTTAAATTTGTGATCGATTATGGCGAATTTGGTAAACAAACATGCAGCATTGCTTATTGAAATAAACAAACAAATAAACAGCAGGGGTGATATTTACATTTCCAAAAACGCAGATGTTTAACCCTTAATTCAAGAATGAATTTTCCGATTTTTTTTGTGCAGTGAAAAGCAGAAGCAACAACACGAGCATGTTAAATGGATATTAAACTATGACTATGGCGACTGCGGTTCTCTGTACATTTTTCTCTCTCTTTTTTTGGTTTTTTTTTTGGCTTTTAAGGGGTTTTTGTTTCCCCGATTCGGCCAAAAACTTGCCCATTATGTTCCAGTTGATGTTTCGTTGGCTACCGTGTCCGCATCCCTGATTATGACAGTTAAATGTCGTGTGCGGCTGGTTTGGTGAGTTAGTTCAGTTTCACTTTCATTTTCAGCTTCGTTTTACGGGGCGTATGAGTAATCTGCACTCGAAGCTTCCTCAAACTGAAAACTGACAGCAAAAAACTGAGAAAAAAGGTTTAATGCTCAAGTTGTTTATAATTTCTAAATTTTAAAATGAAATATAAGTTCTATTTAATTTTAAAAAATTTTAATACAGTTTTTTCTTGATTTATTGTGTAAAATTAACTTCTTATTTTAAAAAAAACCATCTGAAGTATCAAAGAAAATTAATTTCTGTTCACCGGAAATATTTCTTTGCAGTACTTTAGCTTATGACCTTAATAAACTCAATTACTTTGGATGGTTTCAATGAGTTGGCCGGAAACTATCATTTACAAAACGATAGTTTGCCATTCTCTATTAAGATGGAATAACTTTTGCAGAGTATTTGGAAAATGTTATTAACCGAAAAGTTTTCTAATCTCACTTTTGCCTTTTCCGGTCTACAGCCCCCCCCCCCTTTCCATCCCCCTGCCTCCCTTTTTAGCAGCCTTAGTTTTTCCAGGGGGCCTTTGTTTTAGCCCCGGTTTTCCTTTTGTCATAATTTGGGCATGTTAATTTGCCGGGCTTATGGCTTTTGAGTGGCGTGCCGTGCGTATCCTTGTCGACCCTCAACGGCTGTCCTTTTCCCCCCTCCTACCCCATTTTCCCTCAGTGTTTTCCATGGCCAGAAATAACACACACACACACAGACAGATGGATGGGTGGCCATCAAAAAGTGTAGCATACAGTTTTGCGTCGCTTATGTAATGCAATGCTCGAGCATCTGACGTTGTCTGCCTTGACTTTCATGCGTACGTAAGTGTGTGCGACGACAAGGAGAGAGATACTAAGAGAGAGAGAGAGAGAGAAAGTGAGACAGTGTGTGGAATGGTCTCCTGACTACGTGCACATACATTAAACGTCCGCCTAATGTTGGCGTCATTAGCCGCGCCACCAACCCAAAAAAAGAAAAACCCCCTTTCCCTTGACCTACGCCCACTTTCACCACTCCCCCTCCCCCTTCCCCCAGCCTCGCCCACTAACTTTCACCTCCATCTGAAACTTTTCACCATTTTCATGCCTTTAGCAAGACATTCCCTGTGACTGAATTCTCGCCACGCAATTTGTGCACTCAGATTTTGCCTTTATTTTGGCCAAGAATCAACAACTTTTCCAGTTCACAGGCGATTCAAAAGGTTTAAAATAGTAGTTAACATTAGCCAAGCATAAACAAAATGTGATAAATTTTTATTTTTAGTTTAGTTTTTTTTAATACTTTGAAGGCTTTTCTCCAGGGGAGCTCACCATGCCTGCGGTCACACGCCTAACTTGCATTGGGCACACGTCGATTCTTCTTTGTGTGGCTGTTTTTTTTTTTCTCGTCGCCAATTCAAATGCAAATTGTTTTTGGTCTTTTTCATGAATGTGTGTGTCGTTAAATGTTTATAAATGCAGCCCTGATTTAAAACAAGATTTTATAAATTATTCTATAAATCATTGATCTGGACTTTCGAATCGATTCGCCACTTTGAGGCCCTAGTACTAGGCCTTTAAATGATTGGTGGTTTAGTTGGCTGGACTTGTGTGGCTTTCTGGCACCCCCGGCTCCACCGCCCAAGGACCACCAAGGACTCGTAATGCTGATGACATCGGTGGCAGACTGCACTCAAAACAGCGAAACTCGGGGCAATCTTGCGCAGGCGGCGCATCTCATCAGACCAGGAATGTGGAATATAAACCCATGAGATCGGAGCGGGTGTAAAATGAGGGCAAGAGGTGAATAATGGCGTCACTCAGATACAAACACACACACACACAAACACTTGTAGACTTGCCAGGAAAGTCACACACAAACACACATCACCATCACCACCATTTTGTTGACTAATGATTTACAAAATATCCTGCTGAGCTGCCGTCACATGCATGGCACACAAGTCAGTCCACCGAAGGAGGAGGACACCACTTGGCTTCTCCTTACACTGAGAGAAAGTGATGAATGATGAATTCCCCGTCTAGGCTTCTTGGAAATCCATTTCTTAGAAAGTGCCTCACTTTTTGGAACTGTTTTGACTTTTTCGATTATTTTAACATGACAAATTATAAATGAAAATTCTAATAATTGAAAACAATCGAATTAATACCAAATGATTAAGTTTATTGTAATTTGAATAATAATAATTTTTTTTATTTAATTTATTTTCTATTAATTTATTTCACATTATGGTGTTTTATTTCTCTGGAGAAAAATATTCTTTAATTTAATATATTAATTTAAAGTAATGAAATGATTGAAATTTACATAAATATTTGTTGTACATTTTTTTGCCGCAGTGTTTGGCCCATTGTAGCCTTTTCTTATTTTGGCTTTTTTTATTCCTCGATTTGATGGCAATTACCAACAAGCAGCAGCGAAGGCATCACAATTCAACGTCTAATCGGAATGGATCAATGTCAACGGCCCCATTTCAGAGGTGGGACATCGCTTCGCTCCCGTCTCGGACTTCAATTAGAGCGCCAAGTGCAATCAAAAGTCGTAGAGCTGCGGGGTCTTTGGGGGGCCATGGATCCTGAATCCTGAATCCGGAGATGACGATGCCAACGACGTGTCTATGGCCGGCACATGAATGTGGAACCATGTCTAACACATTATTTACACAATACGCCCATGTTAATTGGTGCCGGGCCGAAGAAGCAGCTCGATACCCATCTCCATCTCCATATCCATTTCCACTAAGCCTCTCGCACATCAGGCGTATTTGTGTGCTGTTTATAAATGGATACAGGATTCCGCACAGGACGAGGACTGACTGACTGACTGACTGACTGACTGACTGACGGAAGGACGGAAAAACAGAGAGACAAGACAGACAAAAAGAGAGACAGACAGAAGAGGACCTCCCGTCCCGTCAAAGTGTGCACAATTAATTATTTGTCATTGGTTTCCCCCCCTTTTCATATCGCCATTGAAGGGCGATTTGAGGATCAAATTATCGTATCGTTCAAAGACTTTGGGCTTTTGACAAGGGGACTTTGCTTTGCAGGTGTATGAATTTACTATAATTGGATTGGAATTAAGTAATTAAGCTTAATGCTTCAAAAAGAGGTTTGGTCACACTTTTAATGAATAAATTCGGCAAAATTGCAAATAAATTAGCTAAAAACAAAAATCATTTATTCATTTATTTACTGTCAAATATTAATAAATTAAATAAGATTAGAGTAATTAAGCTAATAATTGTTTTAAATGCATCGACAAAAGGTTAGGTCACACTTTTAACAATTAAATTCGGCCAAATCAAATTAGCTTAAGTCCAAAATCCAATACTTTGGCTTTCAATTCGCAAGCTTAGCAGCTCAATTATTTACTATTAAATATTGCGAAAAGGTTCAATGAACCGGGTATTTTTCTATCGGTATATATATATTTTTCTACACATAAATGTGTGTTGACTGAAGTAAGTTCTCCGTCATTTGAGCATTTCAAATTGATGATTGCTTTGTTGTACGCTTTGTGGAAACTTTTCCGCTCCTCTCAGTTTTCTGTTTTTTTTTTTATTCATACATACAAATATATAGGTATATATTTTTCGCCAATGAACAAAGCTAACACCATTGTGCTGGCTTTTTGGGGGAGGTGGTAGAGACGCTTGGCATTCATTTTCAACTCAATATTGACCAAGCCAAAATATTTGGATGCTTTCTCTGCTTTCTCTGTTTGCCGTTGGTCTCCTCCCATCCCGCTCACTCCACTTAATTTTCACCGCTCTCTTCGTTCTCCTCCTGGGTTTTTCAGACTATTGCCACGGAAAGTTCGTTGTCCTGCCGCTGGAAGCGAAAAACAGATGACGGAAAAAGTCGCCTGGAATTCCCTTTGAATTTTCCCCTAAATTTATGCTACAGTTATGGTTCTGTTTTGGTTTTTCCCTGTTGATGGTGCTGAAAATGATTTCCGGGTCGCTCATTAACTCCAAATTTGATTATATTTACTTATTTCCACGCTTCTCTCTTTGACCTTTCCTTCGCCCGCCTTTTGCAGAAGTAAAAAACTCGAAGGGCGAAAAATAAATAGAGACAAATGTCAACTTCAACTGGATTTCCTTTAATTTATCTACATAATAGACTTCGTAAAATAATATTACTTAAAAAAAATACTGAAAAAAATACTGGAGAATCAAAAAAAAGTATTTCCATTATATTTATTAAGCAATTAAATCGACTCAATTTCATCTTCATTATTTCGCCCCTGCGCACGTAATTCGATGCGTTTAACCTTTTCGATAGTCACCTTGCGAATGGGTAAAAATAAATGAACAATAACAAATAAGAGACCCAAGGAACAATAGCAGCAACATCACTTCATAAAAATAATAAACAAAATGGGTAATTTGCGGACCAGAACAAATGAACTCAAATGCGATTCGAATCGAATACATCTATATATCTCTCGATTCTATAAACACTACACCCCGTCTATAAACTGGGAAAAAAAATTAAATTTCTATTAGCTTAATTAAACAAATTTTCAATAATTACCAAACAATTTCTAGTGACCTTTAGCACATGGAGCCCTAAATTTTTTATTAGGAAATTCTCTTTTTTTGTAGCAATTCAGGACCTTGAACTTAGTCTAGGAATGACTGGCAGAAACATTTAGAAAATAACAAAATATTTATAGGAAACCAAAGTTGAGTCCACACATGGCATTTATCCCATACTTAAAAACCCTTCGGCTAATGGTAAAATTATAAGAAATCCAGATGTCTAAAATTCCATCAAATACCTTCAATGGCATTCCGATTATTCTGTGGGTGTAGGATTTTAAATCCAAAGTTTTTACCGCCGAAAGGTGTCATTGGGAAAATTACATTTTTGAGGAATACCCTATTTTAAATATTCAAATATTTATAAGAACCTTATTCTTGCTACAAATCTAAAAATGTAAGTTCCAATAATCCCTTAAAACTGAAATTTGCCATATCAGTCCGAAACATAGAATTAATTTCACTGTGTTGATTTGTTGTTGATTTTTTAAAAGCTCACAAAATCAGCGATAAAGATCGGGTGAAATCAGAAGAGCAAATGCAGATGCCCCTTGACCCCACAAAAAAAACTTTTACGCCCCTCCTTTATTTTTATTTTTTTTTTGCCGTCTGCGGGTAATTAACGCACATTAATATTTCAGCATTAACAACCGTCGATGCCTTTGTTTGCCTTTGACAGCCCCCACCGAAAAGCCCGAACAAACCGTACAAACCGTACAAACCGTAGAAAACCGAAAAACCGAAAACCAAAAAACCACCCATCGCCCCAAAAATGCTGTTAGATAAATATTTGCCATAAAAATAATTGTTGGTGGTGTTGTTGTTTAGCTTTTGGGCGCTACGAAAATGTTCATAAACCTCAAATGCGCATTCTTTGGGCTTTTATTGTTTATAAACAAATAACAGACAGCTAATAAATAAATCAAATTAATTTCGATACCCCCAAAGTGCCCTGGCTCACTAAAATAATAAAGAGAAGGCGAAGAGAGCGATTTCCAGATGCGACTGTTTTGCATTTCTGTTTTTTTCTTTCCTGTATGCAATGCATGATGATGATGATACTGTGATGTTGATGGCCTCGCAATCAATGTAAATAAATGATACACACACATTCGGAATCGAGGAATTGAGGAAAAAACAAAATCGAGCGAATTGTATGCGAAAATAAATCATTATGTAATTACGATGCGAGCACATACACATAGCTATGGCCATTGAAATTGACTAACTAAACAAAATGTCCGCACGTGTAACGGGAAATGTGTTTACGATATAGCATAGCCATATATAGAGGGTGTACCCCCATCCACCATCCACCATATTTCCCTCATATCTTTTAAATGGTGCGTGGGCAGCCGCCCGCCTGGAATGCCATTCAAATGACAGGCTATAAATAGGCATTCGAACAAACAAGTTGGTCAAAGTGACTGCAATCGAATTCCCAGAAGAACAATGCGACCGACAAACGGCAGCAAATTTCTGGTGAAAAAAAAAAACCCAGCACTAGCTTTTTGAGATACAGAAAGTGGGGGAGAAAAGTCAGTGTCAGAGAAAAGCAGCAGCAGATATCGCAGGCAAAATGTCAAAGTTGCAATAATCAAAGCAAGGCAATAAATTCTTGGTATTCTCCATAAAGAACAGGCAACATGTCAACCAATGTTCAAGTTTAAATTGGGAAAACATATACTATTCAGTCTTGAAATATTCCCAAGGGTAAGGGTAACATTAAGAGATTGAAACTTATCGATATTTTCGATATTTTCACAATACTGATTCGATAAAATCGATGTTTTCAAGGGGAACGCTTTAAATATATTTTCAAGCTTTAGTAAAATTCTCTATAAAAGAGATGGAAACTTATCGATATTTTCGATAATTTCACAATACTGATTCGATAAAATCGATGTTTTTAAGGGGAAACACATTAAATATATTTTCAAGCTCTAGTAAAATTCCCTATGAAAGAAACTCAAGAAACTAGGCGTTTATCGAAGTCACAACTATATTGTTATTTAATTTCTGGACAGTCGGAGGTGAATATTCGGAGATATCAGATATCAGTCACAGCCATCGAAATATTAATACTAGAGGCAGGTATTACTACTATCCTCACTCGTTTCCAGGTCGTCCATCCACTCGTTGGCCACGTTGCTCATGCTGCAGAGAAACATCAACTTGTCCTTGATCTTCGCGATGCGTTTCTTGTCGGCGACCATTCGATCCCGAGTCGCCAGGACCTCATCCTGCAGGGCGGCATATCGTTGGGTCTCCTCGTGCAGACGCTTTTGCACCATTCGAAGCAGGTACTTCAGGAATTCTTCATCCACTTGGACCTCATCATCGTCGTCGGAGGAGGAGTCATCCTCTTCCTTCTTTTTCCTGGCCATCGATTTCATCTCCTTACCAACTCTATCGTCCAGCTTCTTGAACAATTTTCGCGTTGTCATCATAACCTCGTAAAGGTCCTTGTCGGTGGTCCAGCCTTCGTCTTCCATTTTTTTTAAAAGCAAAAAATTTGATTTAGAGATAAAAAAATTTGGAAAATTTTCGGTCTAAACAGTTTGGTGCCTTGACGAACTCTGATCTTGGAAATTGGGAGACTGATGATTTACAAGTCGAACGCCTGCTTAGTTCTTGATTTTGTATGGAAATGTTCAGGGGAGTTAAGAACCACATTACCACTAATAAGAGGTGACTCAATCCAACCGCACATGACCTATTTAGAGCACCTGCTTAATGGGTTCTGTTCTGGTTCCCCAGTTGTTCAGATGTCCAGTTGTCCCAAACACAACACTCCCCACTAATCGCTCAATTGTCATCGGACGAACTGACGACTGACCGATCCCCGGACTATTTGTAATTACCAGGACAGGGCAGTTCCATTTCGATTCGGTTCGGTTTCTCCTGGTCGAAGGTCGAACTTGGGAGCAAGAGGAGCTGGGCCCGGCAATGATTATTTGATTAAGCGACAGCAACTAAGCTGATTACGTATACGTAATGCAATACAACCACCGCTTCGCAACTTGGATGCACTCAACAACACACGGCTAATCAAAGAGGGTGGCATTGGTGGATACACTCGAAGAAAAAATCACAACAAATGAAAATATAATACCAAAATGTAGATACGGCTTTTTTTTAAGACTTAACCAGTAACATTAATAAATGATGGAAATTTGTAAAATATTTTAATTTGGTTTTAAATCTAAATAGAATATTTACACCTCACAAAAATATTCTTAAAATGTATCTTAACAATGGAAACTAAAATAGACTGAATATTAAATAAGACTATTTTTTACAATTTAATTTCTTTAAAACTAAAATTAAAAATCTTTTTTTTTTTAAATAATTTTTTTTTTAATTTTTCTTAGTGTTGGTCTGCCAGCAGACTCTCGATTGCAACATGGTTCTGGTGTCGGATGTCGCAATGGCGTCACTCTTTGTCCATTCAGGTGAAGGTTGCCTGTACGCCGTTTGCAAGGGATGTGCTCTTGTCCCTACACCACCCACCACCCACCACCCACCTCCCACCGCCCATCGCCCATCCCTCCCCCATTTCCACTCAGTTAATTAGTGCAATTGGAGTAGCTGGTCGTAAATACGCTGCACTTCATGGATTGGCCCAAATTTATGGCATTGACACGTTTCGATTTAGCCAACAGCAGCAGCAGCTGCGTTTTTTTCCAGGGATTTTCAACCCATTTAGATAAGGCTGGCATTAAAAGCGAATTAGTTTCTTGGATTAGAGTTTTCCTGGTTTTCACCAGTTTGTTGAATTTCCGAAAATGGCTTACAATGTCTCAGACAAGAAAAAAAAAATTCCAACAAAAAATAAAAAAAATAATAAATAAGTTTTAAAAATAGAATAAATAATAATATACCTTATATGTTAGATAATTTTAGATCATACATTTCTTAATTTGTCTCTGTAAATGGTATATTTTCTATACAACACAGTGAAATCTTTCCATCAAGGTTGAGGGAAATCCCTTTTAATAACGACATTTTCCACTACCTCAATGAGCAGTTTATATGGGGCGTATACGTAATATACGCGATGTGCAACAAAAGTATAAAATAAAAGTCCCTTTCGCCTGGGAATCGGGAGATGAATGAGCAACGACTACCAACGACGTTGACAATAAAGCTTACAAATTGAATAAACCGAAATATATATATATAGGTACTATTTGCATTTCAAAAAAGAAAAGAGAAAGAGATGGGTGGACGAAAAAAAAAAAGAAAATTCCCGAGAGCGTTCTCACAATTCATTTGATGTTATTACCTCGCATATTATCCACTTAAATTGAGAGACAGGGATGGCAAGGGTTAAGAGGGTTGGGCAATGTCAATGCAGCTGTCTCTTTTCCTCCCACTCTACCCTTCTCGTTCCCTTAATTCCCCTTTTTTTTTGTATATGTGTAATTAATGCGCTTAAAAAGTATTAAAATGAAATTATGCTCGCAGCTTACAAATAAAGCTTGCAGTCACAGGACAAAGGGGTGAAAAAATGGGGGGAAAGTACAACAAAAAGAAAAAGAAAAGCTCGAGTGCCTCGAATATCAGATACCCATTGTTCTGGAATCCTATTACATTCTTCTCAACGAACTGGAAGTACATTATGATATATCGATAACAATATCGCGTTGAATATCGTATGCAACATGAATTAAGCTTTGATATATCGAATTGTAAATAATCGAAAGTATCGATTTTTTCAATGATTATATTTTTTCGATAACCTCTTTATATAAGGTTCTAGCAATGTAAAGTTTAATTTTTTTAATTTAAACCATGGAAATTAGTCAGATATATCTAACATGGTATTAAAATATATCGCTACATTAAACTATCAATGTTTATATCGACATTATCGTAAAGTATCGATTCATCGATATTTTCTTTAATTTCTACAATATACCTTTTAACTATACAAGTAAGGGGTATAAAAATATATATGTATGTTGCGTTGAAGGGGACAAAAGACGATGGCGAATGAGACAGATAGAGGGCAGCGGAAAGAAACGGCAGAACCCAAAGGCCATCAAACATAAAGAACAAACTGTAACGAAAACAAAAAGGGAAAATGCGAAGCGGAGAAAAATGAAAACAAACTTGTTTTTCCAATGCAGTCATCACAGGCAGCTAGAGAAAAGTTTTTTTTTTATTTTTTTGGAAAAACCAAAGCCGGCGTGCACAGAATTACAACTTTGCGATGGGATGGAAACTTTCTCTGATGAAAAACTTCTCGGCTGCTGTTGGCATTTCTATCAGCCGTGAGTTTTTCGCTGGATGGAAAATTCAGACAGGAAAATTCAGCCAGGAGCCCAAAATCAGATGAACTCTTCCTGCTAAAAACAGAGATACACGAGAGAGACAGTACTGCGAGTAAATGATAAAGCATCGCAAAAGTTTTTCGCCTCTGTCGCTGACAATTGCCCAGCCATTTTGGCAGCCCAAATTTGTAACTTGATCGCACTTTTGTTCTATCCAGATACTAGTATTTCTATTTTATTCCCTTAATTTATACTTGATGTATGTTAAACTTAAAGCTAAAGAAACTTGGAGAGTTTTCTTTGTAATTTTAACTCAGTAAGATATATTTTTGGTATTTATTAAAATTGCCAAGTTACTTAAAAATGTAACAAAAAATCAAATTACAATTTTATAGAAAAATGTAGACCTCTGCCGAATTAAATATCCAAATAATTGTTCATGAATAACTGAGAGAGTAATTTTCGATTTAAATGGCAGCACTTATGTTGCCTTGGCTCCATTTATTCCCTTTCCACGAATTAACCCGACTTTCGCCATCGAAGTTCTTATCTATCCGGGGATATCTAGGCCATATCGCATGTCCTGCGGTTACTTCGACCTTGCTGCCTAGCCGCCTGCCTATTTATACGGCAAAGTGAAAGTAAATCAATTCAATTAAAAGCTCATCAAATATAATTGTGCATGGCAATCGATAAAATGTCTATTAGACCTGCTCACTTAGTCACAGGCAGCTCAATTCCCATGTCCAATTGGCATTGCCATTGCTTCTGGCCACTTTGTGTCCCATAAACATAAGCGAGCATTTTACGAGCTCAACGAAATTATCGACAAATTAGTATAAATGCCCCGTGCCACAAGAAGGGAAGCATCCAATCCGTCCGTCAAAAGAATTTCAAGCGTAGAGAGGGCGTAGGAAACCTGGCAGAATCTTTTCTTGGGGTTTTGGTTTTGGGTTTTCAGGCAAAAACCCCCAGCGACGAAGAGGCCGAAGGTCCCCGCAAACCTTTGTCAAATCAAAGCACGCAAATTGTGTCCTCCTCTTTGCAATTTTCATACTCTCTCTGGGGTTCGAAACGATTGGAAAAAAGTGGATTTACTAATTTAATGAAGTCTGTTTGAGTTATCTATTTTATTATACTTTATTTGTTATGTTATATTATTTTTTTTCTCGGTGTATAAATAAAAATTTAAATTGATCCTGTTTAATGACAAGGTATTTAGAAAGGATTGATAGACGATATTTTCGATATTTGTACAATATTATTTCGATAATATCGATGTTTTCAATGAAAAATACATTAAATATCGAGAAATAGAAAACTATCGATTGTTTTTTACGCTAGCGATATTTGTTTTTACCAAAACGGAAAACTTTGATGATGATTTTCCAGTTTTTCTTTCATTTCCGCACCGTCACATATTTAATATGCACAATTTCACCAAAGGACCAAAGTAAAGGAAAGGGCATTCGAATTTTTCCGAGTTGCGGCGTTTGCCCCATGATGATGTATTGTTTTGATTCGGGGAATTCGAAGTTTTTCACGGCCTGTGGGGCTAAAAATAAAATGAAACCGCCGTCGGAAGAGAGGAGCGAGGAGAAAGGAGCACAGCTACGTGCCGCAAAAGTCCGCCAACAGCTGTAAGCCATATGACAAAGCCTCCATTTCCCTTCCATTTTTTTCCGTTTTCGTTTTTTTTTTTTTTTTTTGATTTTGGTAAGGTTTTTGGCCCGATCTGCTGTCAATGTTGTTTTGTTTCGCTTGTTTTTTGTGCACCGCCACCCACTTTCCTTTGTTTTATTTGGTTTGGTTTGGTTTTCTTCTACTTTTTTCTTTGGTTTCGTTTAACTTCTTCTGACAGTTGCTGACAGTTGGTTTGAAGGATGCCCGTGCTGTCGTTCCGCCCATCATTCGGTTTTGATTTGCCTGCGCCACGCCCCCTTGCCCTTTTGGAACCCTCTTCTTCTTCTTCACCGCGCCCCTGACACTGCCACGCCCCCTTTGACGCCTCCCGCCTTTGGGTTTCTTGGGTCTTGGGTCTTCTTCCTCTTTGTTTTTTTCTTCTTTTTTGACGGATGGTGCGTGCCTAAGCGAGTTTCTTGTCCCAGGACTTTGCATATTCCCACACATCACGTATACGCCAGGGTCACCTGTATGTGTGTGTATGTGTGTATGTAAATATGTGTATTTGTGTGTGTGTGTGGGTGGGTAAGGGTGTGGGTGGTGCGAGTTTGCGAGGTAAATGATATTCGAGGAAGACAAGTGGCTTAGTGTCAATGGTGACTTTTATTTGGTTACAATAAATTAAAACTGTATTTCAAATTTATTTTAAATAATTTACCTAATGTTTATTTAATTTAATAATAATAATAATAGATAAATCTAAAGCAATTTATTAATAAAATTATTACCGAAAAAGAGAAAAATAAAATAAATAAATAAAAAAAATAATAATAATAAAATAAAGAAATAAAAATATAATTATAATAAATTAAATAAATAAAAAAATAATAATAAAATAAATAAATAAAAAAAAATAATAATAAAATAAATAAATAAAAAATAATAATAAAATAAATAAATAAAAAATAATAATAAAAAAACAAATAAATATAAAAAAAATAATAATAAAAAAAAAAAAATATTATAATAAAATAAAATAAATAAATTTCTTAAAAGCAACTAAAAAACCCTGAGCAAAAAGAAAATTGCACAGAAAGCTAACTAAATCCTGTTTTGGTCCAACATTCATTATTTAACAAAAATTAAATAGGGCACTGCTAAAGTAAATATAAATATAAACTTGCATCTGACAATTTGTGAAGCTATTTGCCATATTTCCTGTCATTTCATTTTGCATTTTCACAAAATGCGTTTCATGTAAATCTCACCCTTTCTAGCCATCTCTTTCTCCGCCAGTCTGGCCATCTCTTTCTCGCCGCACACATGCCATTTCAATTTGTGCATATAATATAATAGAGGAGTTGTTTATCAGACGTAATTACTTTTGGCCCTCAAAGTCAAGAGACCAAAAAAACAAAACAACGAACGAACGAATAATAATAAAAAAAAAGCCATTTGGTTTTCGGTTTTGGATTACCTTTCCCGGCTTGATTGATGTAATTGAGCGGGGCGCTTGATTGATTGACCGACTGACTGCATGAGGCGAGTGTGCATTGCCATCAATTTTGATGGATGCCCGGCGCCCAGCAAGGTCAAGTTGTGTGACCCCTGAACCCCACTTCCCCCAATCCCTCAATATTTCATTTGTGCAATCAGTGTTCACTGTTCGAATCGGTTGCCTTATTTCTCCCTTTTGGCTAGCACCCAAAAAAGACAGAAAAAAACACACTCAAATATTTTACTACCTGGGATTCTCTGCGCATTTCCCTTTGCTTGTCTCATCAATTATTTAAATGCCAATTTCACAAATATTGTATGGCCGGCAAATTCAATTTCGTAAGTGTAATGGCCAACAGCAGCAGCGAAAATTAAGCGAATAGAAATAAAAAAAAAAATAATAAATAAATGCAAAATAAAATGTAAATAAAACCTCTTCAGAACTATTACTATTAAATACTTGGCCACATTTCCTGTTCAAATCAAAGCCCATTCAATTCAATTCAGCAAAAACCTGGCTGAATAATGCAGCAACCTTGCCGCTCGACAAAGAAATTTTAATAACTGCATTTCCAACATTGTTTACAGATACCCAGATACTGCAAACAAAAAAATGGCACACAGCTATAAAAGCTGTATCAACAATTGTTACATCCATAACAATAAGAGCAACAATAGTAAACTTCAATTCAAGGAATAACAAGCCATAACAAAATATCTACAACTTTATAGGGCATTAAAAAAGAATCCAACATATTCATCAGCTTGGCGGAAAAAATGGCAAGCGAATGAAATATTTATATTTAAAACATTGCAGATATGACAAACAGATAGGGAAAAGCATAAAAAATACATTCTGCATATACGCATTAAAATATTATTTTAATGTTTTAATCTTTAGCATACAAAAAATGATTATAATGTGTGCAAACTCATTAATACAATGGTGTATTTGTAGTTTTAGTATCGTTGAAATACAATTTTTACATAGCGAACCATAAATTAAACTATTTTACACTATAATATAAGGATTTTTATTTCTTAGCAGCAGCAGTTTATTTTCTATAATTTAGGAATGCTCACTAAAAATATTTCTAAAGGTTAACAGATTATGAGAATTTATTGTGGAAATATTATAATCGTTGATATACAATTTTTTTTTTGCAATAAGTTTATTTTCTATCCCTAAAAATCGTTCTAAAGTTTGAAAGTTGATGAAAGTTTTTAGTGGAAATAATGATATTGCTGCTTTTGGAACATAGTTTACTTATTTCCACTTTAAAAGCTATTAAAAGCAGAAAAGCCTCTAAATTGAAGATAGTTATGGGACCTACAACCATACACCTGTAACCCAGCCTATCTATATGTACGAAAAAAAAAGAAATATATATCTATAAGTACATGCAACAGAAGCTGCGAAAGGATGGCGAGGATGCCTGCCAAGTTTTATGGCCGCAAAGTATGCAATAATAAATTGAGCAATTGTCGCTGGAAAAGAACTGAGTGGGGGGAGGGTGAGGGGTTAGGGGTTATGGTTTAGGGGGCGGCGGGTAAGTGGGTAAGTGGGCCGGGTGGTTTGTCCTTTGGGTTTGGGGCTGCCACTTGGCGCGCACGTAATGAGCATATTTGTAGCACACTTCTCGGCGTACGTGTGTGTCCTTTGAGGGAAAGTTTATGCAAGTTATTTTTACTCTGTAGCCCGGAACAGGAACCTTCGAACTGCTGGCCGAATTTCCTCTTGATTCCAAATAGGGGCGGCGCAGGTGTTGAGGCGTGGCACTTGGCAAAAAAAAAAAAAACAGAAAAACCGTTGTCATACACTCCTTCACAAAAAAATTCCGAAAGGGGAAAACTAGAGAGGGGTGCTATATCTCTATCTCGCTCTACATAAAAGAACGATTTGATTTCCCTTCGTGTTGTTCTTTCCTATCCATCCCCCCCACTCACCTCCCATTTGTTTTCCTTTCCGTGCTCAAGTTTTCCCGCTCGGTATCTGCATTTAATGGTCGCCGGTGAAAGATGAATTCAAGTGCTTCGATTTCGCGAAAAGTGTTGTGTTCGAGTGGTTTGAGCAAGTGAAGGAGCTGCTGTTCAGGATGGCCTTATAACCTGGCACCCGGCACTTTAATGGGCACGATTAAATTTGCGATTTATTGGAGCCATTCTCTGGAAAACAGAACAGAGGGATCAAAAAGGATGGAAAATTTAAACAAGTCATTTTTAATTTAAATTGCTTTAGATTTATTTCTTTAGTTATTTTTTCTTGGCAATACACGGAACAAAGAATTATACTTAAAACGACGTTTACACTTATATTAGGATTAAGACGTGAAATATTAAGAAAAATCAGAAATAAATCTAATTAAATTAAATATAAATGATAAATGTGTCTAAAAGTATGCAATGAAAAATGCATCGGCACTTTGGGCATGGAATTCTTCGGACTTTCTGTCTCAAATTATATTGTTGCATACTTTTTGGCTGAAAATTGTGATTTCAAAGCCTCAGTGTTTAGAATTTATTTAAACTAAAGTGCATTTCGCCAGTTGCTTCCTTGTTTGTCCTTGAACACTTTCATCCATTTGATCCCTTGTCCTCAGTGCTTCCTTTTCTTCGCTAATTCGACAGCCCGAAAGTTCAAAAGCGCAAAGAGCGTAAATTCATTAAACATTCGAGGAACGGGCGTGAAAGTATTTTTTTTTAACGATTTTTTTTTTTTTTTTTAGAGTCCTCTGTGTGCGGTTGTTTGTGTTTGTGTGTCTGGCTAACGAGCTCTCCGAGTTTAACAATGAGCGAAATTTCGCAGCTCATTGAATTTGAAGTCATGTGTAACACGACAGCGCGTCGAAAAAAAAGGAAAGCGGAAGAAATCACGGGGCCCCGAGTAATCAGTCAGCTCTTTATATAAATACACACACACACATATATATATGGAATCTGTATGGAAAGGCGGGCGCATAAATGTCACACAAAGGACTCCGACACCCGTGAAGAGCGTCTGTCACAGAATAAATATAAATACAAAATAAAATAAATAAAAAGGAGCCAAGACAGCTAACGAAATACACGCAGAGAAATTGCTTAATCGATTGGTAATTAGCGGTTCCCTTTACAAATTAATATAAAACTCTAGCCAAAAAAACGGGGAGTAGCAAAAATCACCCATAACAAATTGACATACAAATCTAAAAAAAATACCAAAAAAATCTAAAAATGTTTTCTAAATAATACCAAAAAATAAAAATAGCAAACTAAAATTTACCCATATATAAACAGGGTAGCTAATAGGTAATGGTATATGTAATTTAAAAAGGCTTGGCAGATAAGCATTAAAACGTGCATGTGGGAAATAAAAAAAATATAAAAATGGTTTGTAAATAAAATAAAAAAAATAATACCAAAAAATACCAAACGCAAACTACAATTTAAACATATATAACAGGCAATGATATTTTAAATTTAAATAAACATCTAAGCATTGCAGATAAGCATTAAAACGTGCCTGTGGAAAATTAAAAAAAAAAAAACCCACTCGACAGATATTTATAGTTATTCTAGTCAATAGAGAATAGAACGTGCTTTTTCCGTGTAGCCAAATTGAAAAGCGAACAATGTAAAGTAAAGTACAGCAACAAGCTGCGAAAATGCCAGCCACTTGAGTTTGTGTCCCCGAATCGGAATCAAAGTCAGGTGCAGGAGGCCATGGCCATCGTTTTAAGTGGGTGGCTGGGTGATTTTGGGGGTGGTAACTGGGTAACTGGGGGAGGGAAGGTGGGGAAGAAGTCCCCAAAGTGCGACAAAATCGAATCGCAGCGAATACGAAAACGAAAACGAAGAACCTGTGGCCATGGCCCTGGCAATGTCGTCACTCGCTAATTCCATTAGTCTTAGTTTTTAGATGTTTCTTGGCTTCCGGCTGCAACGATTCGGTGTTAGTTCAGTTGTCTGTCAGCTATCAGCCGGATCCGAAGCGCCGACTTATCCTAATAGGGAATCACAAGTGCCTCTAATAACAGCTCCTACGAGTCCCAGTTCGATAATTTGCATAAATCTCCGTCTGGGGTAAAGTTTTGCGCCATGTCAAAGGCTCAACTTTAAAGTGGATTTTTGTTTTGTTTTTCAAAAATTGTGTCAAGCTCATAAAATGTGTGTGCAGATTGCAAATTTGCAAGCGGATTTGTGTGTGCGAAATTAGTTCAATTCGAATGCTAATTCAATTCGGAAGTTGTTTTTTTTTAAAAGGAAAACTCGTTAAACTTTTTTGGCAAAATTGTTTGCAAATTGGCAGGCGATTTACAAATAGATCTGTGTTGATTATGCACATTCTGGTTGCCATTTAAATTATTTAAATATTTATATGTTTAATGTGTTTCTTAGTTAAATCTAAAAGGTGCCTAATAATTATTTACTCAATTATTTAGACGGTAAACAGTTGGGTTCATTATTAGTATTTTACATTAAAACCTTATAAAAATGTAAATAAATTCCTTTGCGCTCGGAAAATCATTTGGTTTTCAAGGGCAACCTATCTAATTGCTGTCTTTAGTCTTGGACGTCTGAAAAGCAAAGCATTCCTTGTATAATTAATGAAAGAACACACACTTCTTGTAGACATTTGACCGCAAATCGAAATTGGAAATTATAGGATGCACTTAAATACTAAAAGCTAAGCCCTGATGGACATTGGACATTGGGGCCCAAAAACAAATGCACTTTGTTGAATTTCCTATTGTAACATGATTTCTGTTTTATGCACTGTAAAATAGGTCGTACTAAATTTTTAGGAAATTGATAAGAAAATGGTAAAGCAATTTTATGGAAAAATTTTCTTTAAAAATTAATTAAATTATATAAAAAAATTGATATGAAATAGGGTCATTTCTCGCTTATTTCATATCAATAAAGAGCCCATATGATTTATGTCAAATTTATGACTCAAACATATCAACTTGATATATTATCATATCATAAAAAATACCAAATTTAGTATTTTTTGAACAAATAATGTAAAATAAGACTAAAATGATATGAATAACTTGATATTTTAAAAATATAAAATTGACCAGCACATATCAATCTGATCTTTTATCAATTTTTTTTCTGTGTAATAACTTTAGCCAACTCTAAAATTGAGTTAACATTTCTTATGTTCAGAAATTCAGATTTTAGTCAATGCATTTTCTTGCAGTGCAGCCCGTCCATGTCTTCATTTTGTGTGTGGCAAGCCGCACAATTATTTTTGCAGGACTACCCGAAACCCGTTGTGCCTGTCATGTCTAATGGTTGTATCTCTGTTTTCCATTTGCAGCTGAGTCGCAGCGAGGGTTTTTCTTTGGATAAAAGGGAACCTGCCGTTTGAGAGTCGTGGCAGAAGTGCAGCCATTGCAGCCGAGTCAACTTCAATTAGCCGAAAACGGAAGCGGACCATGTGATCTATAATCTACAATAAATGCAATTGTATAATAAACACAACATTCACATCCGTTGGGACAAAATGTCTGGAAATTAACTCGATATCAATAGAGAAAGGGAGAGAGCGAGAGACAGAGAGAGAGAGACGAGGAACAGATCTAGATCTGGATTAGATTTATATCGCATGTGCAGGGCAACGGCAACGGAAACGGAAACAGTAACGGAAGCAAAAACGGAAGTGGCCAACGTAACGTCACCCAGTGAGCAATAATGACCAAGAAGTACGAGTTCGATTGGATTATTCCGGTTCCGCCGGAATTGACCACGGGCTGTGTGTTCGATCGCTGGTTCGAGAACGAAAAGGAAACGAAGGAGAACGACTTTGAGCGCGATGCCCTCTTCAAGGTCGACGAGTATGGGTTTTTCCTCTATTGGAAAAGCGAGGGCAGGGTAAGTTCCCCAAAATGGAAACCCCATTTATTGATACTATGTATATATTTATTGTTACTTTTTATGCAATCATTTAAAATTATGAAAAAATAATTCATTCTCAATTTAATTATTATATTCAAATCCACAGTTTAATTTAAAAAGTATGTAAGATTAATAAAATGGAAACGAAAAATAAATACTTGCATATTGAATTAAATACATTTAATAATTGTTATTACAATATAATTAAAATATTTGAATCAATGTAGAAAATATAAGTAACAACATTAAAATCCAAGTTTAAAATCCTTAAACTAACTAAAATTGCCTTATTTAATAGTTTCGCGTTTAAATTATTTATTATTATAATATAAATTAAATAATATTTAATACAAAATTATTTAATTTTAAAATATTTGAATAAGGTTTGAAAATATTAGTTACAATATTAAAAGCCAAGTTTAAAATCCCTAAACCAACTACCTAATTAAATATTTTCCATTTTAAAATATTTATTATTATAATATAAATTAAATAATATTTATTACGAATAATTTAATTTACAAATATCCCTAAACTAACTAAAATTGCCTAATTTAATATTTTCCATATTTAAAATATGCGAAAATAGTTACATTGAATATGAAACTAACAGATTTTCTACGTGTTTCTAAATCAGTTTACCTATTTTGCGTAATATATAGATCAAGATGTTTGTATTCTAGACTGATTATAGAATATATTTAATCAACAGGATGGCGATGTCATCGAGCTGTGTCAAGTGAGCGACATTCGGGCGGGAGGAACCCCAAGGGTGAGTATCGAATACATATTGAGTATTTATTTTGGGGGGGCTCCCAATTTGCTCCCTAATTATCAGAAAATCCAATTTCCCTTCGTGTTAGCATCATCAATATTTAAAATCACAATAAATCAAGCTTTTTGCTCCAATTGTGTTGTTAGTTCAACAAAAGCATTTCGAATCCTAAAATGCTCCATTTATTGTTTACAATGAAATAGATTGCAAAGGCAAGGAATTTAAAATAGCCGCGTCCAAAAATCAATTTCCTGCAAACAAATTATATTTTTTTTCCACACATTCATTTTAAATTGCTATAAATCGGGATTTTTCTCTGAAAATATTTTATTCCATTTCATGGCGCGCTGTTCAATTAGTCGATTTACTGTCAATAATAAAACACAATCAATGGCCATTTAAAATATATTTAATTAATATTCTTAACCAAACAAATGGGATTTATTATTAAAACATTTATTATCACAGAATTTGATTAGTTACATGATTATTATTAAATACAACTAATTCAAAAAAAATATTTTATGATAAAAGAAAAAATTCTAAAACACAATCAGGTTTTATCCTTTTTTGTGTGACACCTGTCTACCACTTTTCATTGCCTACTTTTCCACATTTCCCTCCGTTTTCCCCCCATATTTTCCCCGCTTTTCATGCCAAGTTTTGACTAAGTGCAGTTGGTCTTTTCTTTATTTTTTTTTGTTTTTCGCTGGCAGGATGAACTATCACAAAGCCATAAAACTGTCGCCTGCGAGAGTGTGTGTGTGTGTGTGTGTGCGTGCGCTAGTGTGCGTCGGTTAATGTGTCAATATGTCACTTTTGCTCTCAATTGTTTTCAGCCAGCGCCATTTGTGGATCAAAGTCGCCGTCTTCGACTCGAAACGCATTTGTTCCATGCGCTAGATTTATTGTCACCGACTGGCCACGCCCCTTCCCACCCTTTATTTATTTATTCCTTCTAACCCAACATATGGCACATATATCCATGCTATATATATACATATATCTCAGTTTATACACATATATATATATATATCGAAGGTGGGAGGTGGACTGATAGAGTGATGTATTTGTGTTTGTCTGTCGAAGTCTCCTAAATGAAATTTATGACCGAACAGCAACAGCCCGAAATGAACCTCCATTTGGGCCAATCCATCTATTTGTTGTCGGAGTTCTCTATATGTATATATAGCATCCTCTATACATATACATATATATATATATATATATTTTTGGCCGATGCAGGTGCTGTCCCGAGACTCGAACTAATTTAGATTTGCCGTCCAGTTTCAGTCTCTGGTTTTCCCTTTTCTGCCCCTCCGTTGACACACTTTTCCGGAGGGGAAGGGGAAGGGGCAGGGGGAAAGGAGACTGAAAGTGAAACTGAAACGGAGGCTCGGATGAGTGCATCCAACTGGTAACTGGCAACTGGCAAGCCAAGCCCATTGCCCATACCTATAGAAATGCCCATATCCACTTTCATTCCATCATATCCTGCAGTGCTGCATACTTGGCTTTTTTTTTTGGAGGAAGGGGATTGCTCATAAGGATATTTTCATGATCTTTAGTTTTCCCCCTTCTTGAAGACTTACTTAAATATTACATTTTTAATTTAATATTTCAAAAAATAGTTCTTTATACATTTTTAAAAATATTTCTTTCATATTTAAAGTCACCTGAAGGTAATTCTTAATCATCTCTCCATTTTGTGTGTTTATATTCTTTTACCCGTAGAATATTGACTATAATCTCATCGTTGGAATATGTCCGTTCATGTCCGTTTCTCTGTCTGTCCGTATGATAAAAATAAATAAAAACAAATATTTGAACATTCCTTAAAAAGTTATGAAAATAATTTAATTTGATATGTGACCAGGTAAATTTGACCTGGTTGAAAAAATTACTTCATGTAAAAACGATATGGGTTTTGCATGACCTGAAATTTACATGGCCATGTCGATTTTACGGTAACATGCTTTTTTTTGTGTGTGTACCAAGAGCTAACCCTCAATACCATTTTTTAATATATTAGATGTATCTTATATATTTTTTTTGTGATCTCCAGTAAGCAGCACTGGAAATCCTCCGCCCCAATCCCCAATACTGAAAACCTTCTCCTCTCCTTTTTATCTTTTGGCCCCGGGCAAACCCTTTGACTATTCTGCATGTAGGTTACAGGTGCATCTAAGGGAAAATGTAAAATGGAAAGGGAAAATGAGTTGTGGGTGGAAGGGAAGGGGACTACTAAGTGGCATCCAGGTGCGGTCGTCGGTAATGCTCCATTCAATCGTGAACAGGTTGCCCCGGAAGCGGCTTAACTCGGCCAGAAGGGCCCCAAAAAAAGAGAGTGCAGCTGAAAAATATCTAAAGAAATAGGAACTAAGAAGTACCCAAAAAGAAAATAGGAAAAAGTAAAGTCCTTTATTGACAGGGAATTATTGAAGGAACAAACATTGCAGAAAGGATCGATTTGTATCACCGAACTCTCTACAAAAAGTGTGATTGTAGTAAATAGAATCGAAATACTTCATATTTTTTGACAGTGTCTGGCATTTATTTGTTTAGAACTTGAACGAGGAACAACTTGGTCAGTTTTCTGTCAGCTTAACCCTTTTTCTAGTTCCCGAACCCCAAACATCTTTTGTCGTTCCTTTCGATTCGGCTCTTCTCTTGTCCTCGGGCGAATTCAATTAAAATGCAAAATAAACACCAAAGAGCAGAAGTTGCAAGAAATTCGCATAATGATCACAGTTGTGTGTGTGTGCCAGTGCCAGAAATGTTGACCACAAATGAGATGGGCGAAAGGAAAACGCCAGCTGAGTAAAAGCAACAGACACAAAATGCAAAAAGTTTTCAACGGAGGGAAAAAAAATGGACAGGGTGTGAGTGTTTTGTACACTGCGAAAAGTCATAAAAAATAATTTGTATTTTTTAAAAAATAATACAAATGATTTCGCAACTAAAAAAAGATCGTTCCTCTTTGTTTATTATATTTATTTCAATTGTGTAAGTTTTCTTTTCCTCTAAAACAAAAAAAAGTGTGGCCAACATCCCAATTAAAGTAAATGTAGCGTAAGGTCACACCGGCAATAACTTTTTTTTTGTATTTACTTCAATTTAATACCATTTTCATTTTATTTGGCATTTTTCTTTGTGTATGCGTGTGATTTGTCAGTATGAGTGTGTTTGTGTGCGTTTAGTGCTCTGCCATCACTTGAAATGTTTGGTCATCAATATTAAATCAGTGAGCGACACACACAGTGAAATAAATGAAAGAGAGGGCGAATTGGGAGGGGAAAGTGTGCGACTTTAGGGCATAAAAGAGACGGCTATATTGGCTCCGAAAGAGACAGAGTGCCTCCCGAAAAGCCTTGCACAATGAACCATTAAAAGTTGCTTCGTTTGGCAGAGGAAAACCGCAGGAAAAAAGTCTGGGGAAAAAGAAATAACACCCACACACACACACACAGCCGAAGAGAAATATTGAAAACGAAAATTTGAGCTTGGTTGCAGTTTTTTCGTTATTGCCCCCCGACTTTTCCTGGCTTTTAGTTTGCTGGCGCTTTTCAATAATGCACGAAGACGAAGCCGAAGCTCTGCAAACGTAACAAAGCGAGTGGCACACACCAAAAAAAAAAGAAAGAAATATAAGGAAAAACGAAGAAAAATATATATAAAAAAAAATGAAAGAAAGAATAAGGGAACAAAACTTTTATAACATTTGCTTTCACTTTATTTGGTTCAAAGAAGCGACTGGGGGATAAATCGGGGAGGGCTGACTTATTTAGCACTCGAAAGTCTGCTGCTGCTTCTGCTTTCTTCCCCCCGACTTTACTCACAAATTGCACTTGAACTGATTGAGCTATTGTGCCCTCCTGTGTGTGTGTGTGTGTTTTGGAGGTGAGGAAAAATCCTCAATGGGGTCTCTGCATAATTCAATTTCCTTTAAGAAATTCACCGTTTAAGTGGAAGACTTTGAAACAGCATTTAAGGCGGTAAACAACAGGTTTCTTCTCTTAAGTGGAGGCAAAGCTGGCAAAATTAGATATAACCAAATATATTTGGTTAATAAAGGAGCTTTATGTAAGAACTTTCCCGTCAAATCGATATGCGCATGTAAATTTCTGGTTATGCAATACGCATATCGTTTTAACATGAAATACTCATTTCGAGCATATCGAATTTACGGGGTCGCATATCAAGTTGAAATTGATATTACATAATGTAAAATCGATCAACGTTTCATATCGATTTTCTTTTTCCCCTGTTACTCACTATCTTTTCGCCTATGATTCAATTTGTCAAGTTTATTTCCACATTTTCTATTAAATTTAAGACTCGTTTTGGGGGAATGAGAAAAATAAAACGGGAACTGTAGCATACTTTTTTCGCGCTCCGAAAGTTGCGTAATTGCATTTCATTGGACTGGGCAGCAATTAAATTGAAATGCTGGCCAAAATTGAAGCTGGCTAGCTAGCAGCAGGGTAGCTTTGAGGAAAGTACACAACATTTAATTGTTACTGACGGCCAAAAAGGGAAAATAGAATGAAAATATATTTGTTTGGCTCCGCGAATGCTGCACAAATGTTGATAAATGTTCTGTGCAAGCCTTGATTAATGATGCGACTGGAGATTAATGTTGTGCGATACGGAATACTGAATACTGAATACAGCCGAGATGCGCCAAATTGCAGTCAAATGGCTGACGACGGCGGGGCGTTTGAATGTAACGCCTTACAGCAGCTAATGAATAAACTAATGAATACTATTTGCATTTCCCTTCACGGCAGGATCCAAAGATACTCGATAAGGTGACGAAGAAGAACGGAACCAATATACCGGAACTGGATAAGCGATCCCTGACGATCTGCTCGAACACGGACTATATCAATATAACATATCACCATGTTATTTGTCCAGATGCGGCAACAGCCAAGGTGAGTCAAGGTCAAGTGGAGGCGTTTAACAGAAGTGATAGGCTGCAGTGATCGCGAGCAGCGATTCCGGCCTATAAGACATATCCGTACTTTACATATCCCTATCGCAAATGAGTCCTGCATTTCATTTATCTGACTTACCCATCGAGGCATTTTGGTTTTCAGTGATTATAAATATTAAAAAATAAGATTAATATAGATAAAACGAAAATTAAATAAATTATACGTTATTTAATAATATTTGTTATGTTGTAATTCACATATCTTATTATTACTCATACGCAGAGTGGTCCACCTTGATTAATATTTCGATCCAATGTAAAAAACTCTGTAATCAATCAAATCAAGTATTGAAATATGGTGATATATTATTCAAATTTAAATTATTTACAAATAAATTATAAATTAAATTTGTTTATTCAGCTGAAATTATGAAAAGTAAGGTCCACCTTAATGCGAAAATACACTGAAACTAAAATCACTCACCGAAAACACACAATCCTTCTATCGACTCTCTCTTCTTTTAGATCTGGCTAGATGGCATACGAAAAATCACCCATAATGTCAAAGCGAACAATATCTGCCCCATGATGTGTCTGCGGAAACAGTAAGTGGGCGTGTTCACTACTTACCTAACCACTTACTTACCCCTTACCACCCATTGCACTTGCTCTGTCTTTATTCACTTTGTTTTTGCAAACGGCCTCGGTTCTTCCCTTTGTCCTGTATCCTATGTCCCATGTCCCATGTCCTTTCGCCTTGCCACATTAATTCCACTTGCTGCACCTCACTCGATTACACTGTGTACATAATTGCATCGATTGTTCCGTTCTCTCTGTTCTGCATGCTGTTCTTTCTCTTCTTCTTCTTCTTCTACTCGTTACTGTTACCGTTATCGTTGTTGTTGTTTATGTCGTTGTCCTTTACGATTATCTACTCTCTCTCTCTCTCTACGCATATATCTATCTCACTCGCACAGAGCTGGCAAAAGAACTTGCGTCTCATCACGCATAACAATCGCGCCACAAATGTGTGCCCGCGCGTCAACCTGATGAAGCAGTAAGTAGGGTCACACTAAAAAAAAATGCATCCCATGTTTTAGTCCTTTATGGCTGTATGACACTTAGTAAAATAGGAATTAGCTGTTCAGGACGGTAATTAAAAAAAAAAAAAGATCCTAACAAATATTAGTAAAAATGTTGAAATAGTTAGTCTTATTAAGATCCGTTCTTTACTTATGATAAATATATTTAATTAAAACCATTTACAATCCAAAAAAAAAAAAGCTAAAATGTTGAAATAGTCTGAATTATTTAGATCCGTTCTTTACTTATGATAAATATATTAAATTAAGACCACATTATAATAGTTTTTAAGTTTTACATTGCCAATTTAAAAATGTATAAAATATTAACAAATTTCTGAATCACTTTGTGGTTGTCTAGTGTCATACAGTCCTAAGTAAAAGAGCTTGTTTAGAGGTTTAAATGAAAAATAGAGCCATAATTCCCTAAATCGGTAAGTAGAGTCTTTAATGCATTCATTAATTATGTAATTACTAATATTTAAACACGAAACTATCAACTACCATTACTTGAAAGCTTTATTCACTAATAAATTTCGATTTCAAGAAATGACTAATTGGAATCACAAAACCTGAAATTCCATCCGTTAAACTTGTTTCACCCACATTTCATCAAATATTGGATGCGACTTTTCGGGTCAATTACTCGCGTTCTGTCGTTATTAATTTCCTGATTGCTGATTACGCAATCCGAGAATTCCTACCTACTGTAGGAACAGGAATCCAGCTCCCAGCTGCAATTCGATCCTTTGGCCAAGGGACTCGACTCGACTTTCTATTCCGCCCAATTCCATAGTTGTTGATTTTCCCTCTGCTGTGTTCCATGGGGCGTTCATGGCTTCGCTTCACTTTTAGCACAAAATAAATTCATTTTATTTGCATTTCCTGTCCCACACAAATTGGGGCTGGGGAAAAAGAAAAGTTGGGTTGGGCTGCTGCTCCTGCTGCTGTTCTTTTTCCCACCGAAGCCATCGTGAAAAATTCCAGGAGTGGGTGCGGTGTAGTGTGTGTGTTTGGTCAAAGGGCTTTCTGCTTTATACGAAGCAAAACTTGAAAAATAAGGAAATTATGAGTGTCATAACATAAACAGGGAAAATAAAAGCAATCATTATTCACAACGAAATTCGGGATGCGATGTCAGGATAAAGCAAAACTTGCATTCACAACCGGTAATGTGAAAAGTAAATATTTTGGTTTATTACATAAATAGTTACTCTATATAAATGAAGGATAAATGTGTAATATTTTATTTATGTACAAATATATAAATTTTATAAGTAAAAATACTCTTTAAAGCCTTTTTTTTCAAGCTAGAGCTGTTCTATGTAGTTTCCATGTTTCGTTTTCATTTTTAAAGTCTGGTTCCAAATGTATTGGTCGCTGCAATACAAATTCCAGCCTCGTCATTCGAAATTGGGTTAAACCGCCCAAAAGTTTGCTCGATTCCCTGCCAAAAGACAAGTGAAACGAATGCATTCCATGGTATATGGTGGATGGTCGATGTCCATGGGCCAGATGAAAGGCGGCGACCGTACAGCGGTTCATTGGATATGCGTTGCCTTGCGGTGAACTCACTGCCCAGTCGAGTGTGTTTTTGGGGGGTTTAATGGGTGTGTTTATGGAAAGTGGGTGTGTTGCATCCGGGATCGCACACCCGCCAAAATGCACCGAGAAATTATGGTTCGGAATTAGGGATATCTTGACTTTTTCCTCTTTTCCAAATTATATCATTTTAATGGGTATAATTACACCCAACAAAAAATTGATATGAAACGTTGATCGATTTTACATTATGTAATATCAATTTTAACTTGATAAATTCGACGTGCTCGAAATGAGAAGTGCATGTTTAAATTATATCATTTTAATGGGTATAATTACACCCAACAAAAAAATTTATATGAAACGTAGATCGATTTTACATTATGTAATATCAATTTTAACTTGATTATTTTTTATTGAAAATTTTAAAGCATAACAGGGATATTATAATTAGGAAAACATATGGTAAAACTGTACGAATTTTAATATTTTTTTGTTGTATCTAACCATGTTTAATCCCAATTTTCTAGTAATATTTTCGCTCAGTGTCCCAATGTTTTAGTAGTGTTCTGGGGTGGGTGGTGCAAAAAGTTGCAAAGTGCATTCAACGAACAACCGTGTTAACCACCGACGTAGCCAACACCTTGGCCAAATGGGAGGCGGAAGTGGTTATAGGGACGTGAGTGGGCGTGGCACGGTAGGATGGTAGCAGTAGCAGTTGCATGTTTGTATTGTAAATTAGTTGTCCTAGTTTGCAATTTGTTTCTGATTGCATTATTTATGCGTCATTCGGCGCATACGGGTTTTGCAATTACTTGACCCGAAACCAAAACCGAAACTGAAACTATATCCCACCGATCCAATGCAAAGTGGCCACAAGTGGGAGAGGAGGTCCTCGATTTCGATTCAATTAGTTATGGGTTCCGTATTCGAGGCAGGTCGTTAATCATCTGCGTAATGGATCGCCTGAACTTGATTGCTAATCAATATTTGATTCGATTACCGGTCAGCTTAGTTCACTAAACAGTCGTTAAGGGAAAGTGGAAAGTGGAATAGGGCTCGGAATGGTTAGGAAAGGACCTTTTGACATAGTTTCAAGGCAATTTCATGGCAATTTCCCTTTGCTAATGGGAAATTTTAATTTCCAATTTATACCCATTGGCTTTTGGGTGAATTTGTAATCCAATTTATGAACAAGAAGGTCAAAGGCAAACATGTTACATTTTAGTTCTATGAAATACATAGGTATTCATTTTTTACACACAGTTTACTCATATAAATTGTAATTAAATTCAGATTAAATTAAATCCATACTCAATCCAGGTAAGTATTATTTTCTATCTTGTTCGATTTTTATTATTCTACCAAATTGTTGCTCTTGCTATTGTCGTTTTAATTGCATTATCCAAACACCAAAAACAGCAAAAAATAAATAAAAAACGTCTCAGTTTCATTCCGGGAAAAAATGTGCAATTATTACTGACCCGACCCTCTCTCTTCGAATTGTGTAACCCAAAAATAGTTGGATGCGATTGAGTTACTGCGTGGAGAAGAGCGGCAAAATTCCGGTGAAAACGCTGGCCAAGACCTTCGCCTCCGGCAAAACGGAGAAGCTGGTGTACACGTGCATCAAGGACGCCGGTCTGCCGGACGACAAGAACGCCACGATGACCAAGGAGCAGTTCACCTTCGACAAGTTCTACGCCCTGTACCACAAGGTCTGTCCCCGCAACGATATCGAGGAGCTCTTCACCTCCATGTAAGTAATAAATATGATATATAAATATAAATATAATATATGGAATAAATAATAAATATACCTACATTTAAAAATAAATATAAAACCCGTTTGTATGGTCAATAAATATAAATATAATATTAGAAATAAAAATAAATATAAAACTCTTTTGTAAGGTCAATAAATATAAATATAATATTATAAATAAATATAAATATAATATTATAAATAAATATAAATATAATATAAGTAATAAATTGAAAAATAATATAAGTAACATATAGACAAATAATATAAGTAATAAGTAATAAATATAAATATAAAACCCTTTTCCATGGTCAATAACTTGATTATCTTCTGCATATTTTCAGTACCAAGGGCAAGCAGGACTTCATCAGTCTGGAGCAATTTATACAGTTTATGAACGACAAGCAGCGCGATCCTCGGATGAACGAGATCCTGTTCCCTCTCTATGAGGAGAAACGCTGCACGGAGATCATCAACGACTACGAACTGGAAGAGGAAAAAAAGAAGAGCAGTAAGAGTTCTTAGCTAAGAGAAATTTAGGAAAAACATTCATGTGACATTCGGCAAATTCTAAAAAAAAACCTTTTAGTCTAAAAATAATTTATCACTTAATTTAAGGCATGTCAGCTGCTCAGTTATAAACAGAAATAACCGTAGAAATTCAATACACCTAATAATATAATAACGAGCTTAGGTGGGCTAAAACTAATTTAGAAAGTTTGGCTTATGTTGATGAAACTTTATTGCGCTCTATCCAATTAGAAAAGTTATGTAATGTGATATGAACTTTTAGCTAAATGGATAGAACATTTTTAAAAATAGCCCACACGTTGAAACACTTTTTGGGGATTCAATGTGATTATTATTCGCTGAAAATGTATATTAATTAAGTCGTTTCGTTTGCTTTCGTTTCGTTTCGCCCACGCTTAGATCAAATGTCGCTGGATGGATTCAAGCGCTACCTGATGTCCGATGAGAATGCACCGGTGTTTCTGGACCGACTGGACTTTTACATGGAGATGGATCAGCCGCTGGCCCATTACTATATAAACAGCTCGCATAATACCTATCTATCGGGTCGACAGATCGGCGGCAAGAGTTCCGTGGAGATGTACCGCCAGACCCTTTTGGCGGGATGTCGGTGCGTGGAGCTGGACTGCTGGAACGGAAAGGGGGAGGATGAGGAGCCGATCGTCACCCACGGCCACGCCTACTGCACGGAAATCCTCTTCAAGGTGGGAGAGAAAATCAAGAAATCAGATCATTATTCGAAATTTTAATTTAACTCATTTACATTGAGCTCATTATAGTTTCCCTATATCAAGGGAATTTGATTTATTTTTCTAATGTTTTCTTAAAATGTGATTAGTTTCTGAGATAGATATAGGTATACAAAATTCTAGTACTTATTAAGTAAAAATGTTCGCAGTTACCAACTAAAATAAGCTTTTAATTGAAACATTAAACTTTGTGCATGTTATGTCGGTAATCTTAATTGTCAAAGCAAATCAGCTTCGTGCATCTAATGTATACAGTATGTCCGGGGGAAAATGGATGCATTGTTTGGAAACTCTGGGGTGGTAAACAAATTACATACAAATTTGCTTTAATTATAGCACAGAGAGTAATTTTTGGTTGTATTAACTAAAATGTTCGAAAGCAATGTGCAATTTAGATTTGTCCCAGTTTCATTAATTTCCGAAATAGTTTATATTTCGTTTTTAATTGTTTGTAATTTAATCAGGGAAAAATACAATGTTGAACCAAATGAGGTAACTTGGAAGTAAACAAATAATTTAATAAGTAAACTCTTTATAAGAAGTTCTTAAAAATATTTCTTAAATTAAATCTCTGTCAATTTAAACATAATTATTTATTTATTTATTTATTTAATTATTTTTTTTTTTAATTATTTATTTATTTATTTATTATCTTAAAATGTAATTACAATATTCCGTTTCAATCTTGCAGGACTGCATCCAGGCGATTGCGGACTGCGCCTTTGTGTCGTCCGAGTATCCGGTGATCCTGTCCTTCGAGAACCACTGCAACCGCGCCCAGCAATACAAGTTGGCCAAATACTGTGATGACTTCTTCGGCGATCTATTGCTGAAGGAGCCGCTGTCGGATCACCCGGTAAGTAGTGAAGCGTCAACTCGCTCTGTACCACATCTCTGATCCCAATACCATGTACCACATACAGCTGGATCCGGGACTACCGCTTCCGCCGCCCTGCAAGCTGAAGCGAAAGATCCTCATCAAGAACAAGCGAATGAAGCCGGAGGTGGAGAAGGTCGAGCTGGAGCTGTGGCTCAAGGGCGAGCTGAAGACGGACGACGATCCGGAGGAGGACGCCAGTGCGGGCAAGCCGCCGGAGGCAGCCGCCGCCCCCGCTCCCGCCCCGGAAGCAGCCGCCGCCGCTGAAGGAGCCGCCGAGGGCGGTGGCGAGGCCGAAGCAGCCGCGGCCAACTACAGTGGCTCCACCACCAACGTGCACCCGTGGCTCTCATCCATGGTCAATTATGCGCAGCCCATCAAGTTCCAGGGCTTCGACAAGGCAATCGGTAAGGGGCCATTATGCCTTTGCCCTATTTTTAGATTCCTGCCAAGAGAGAAACTTATACATTGAGAAGTTATCGATGTGCAGAGACTTTTGTTGGATAATAGAAATGATATTTTGCTACCATGCCACCAGTTGAATGGTTCTATTCACATAAGTCTCCAATATACTTGTTAGTTTTTATGGAAAATTTCTAAAAATAAATTTCTACAGGGATAAATCTTTAGGTTTGCCATATTTTGTACCCTAATCAGATTAGGATTTCTTTTAAATAGGAATAAAAAATACAACTTAATGATGTTATGTTCATTTTGTATAGGATTTTTAGTTAATAAAAAAAATTAGGTTTTTTTTTTAGTTCTATAGCGATGTTGATGCTAATTACAAAATTAACTTATTAGTATTAAATATATTCAAACGTAGAATGAAGTTATTAAGGAAAAATGTTGTATATTTGTTATTCAATTTATATAGATATGATGATAATAATAACAACATTACTTAAAGAGTTATAATTAACTTTCTATAGAAATGATGATGATAATTACAAAATTAGTTGAATAATTTATTGGTATTAAAGATATTTAAACGTAAAATGAATTTATCAGGGAAAGATGATCTATGTTTGGTATTTACTTCCTATAGAGATGATGATAATTGCCAAATTAGTTGAATAATTTATTGGTATTACAAATATTTTAACGTGAAATAAATTTATCAGGGAATGATGTTCTATATTTCTTACTTACTGTCTATCTAATGGCTCTGATTACCAAATTCGTTTAAATATATTATTTTGTAACTTACTCATATATTTATTTGTTGTACTCCACCCACAGAGAAGAACATTGCCCACAACATGTCATCGTTTGCGGAATCGGCGGGCATGAACTACCTGAAGCAGAGCTCCATCGACTTTGTCAATTACAACAAGCGTCAGATGTCGCGAATCTATCCGAAGGGCACGCGGGCGGACTCCTCGAACTACATGCCGCAGGTGTTCTGGAACGCCGGCTGCCAGATGGTCTCCCTCAACTTTCAGAGCTCCGATCTGCCCATGCAACTCAACCAGGGCAAGTTCGAGTACAACGGCGGCTGTGGCTATCTGCTGAAGCCCGACTTCATGCGTCGGGCCGACAAGGATTTCGATCCGTTTGCTGATGCGCCGGTGGACGGTGTGATTGCGGCCCAGTGTTCCGTGAAGGTGATAGCCGGCCAGTTCTTGTCCGACAAGAAAGTGGGCACCTACGTGGAGGTGGACATGTTCGGACTGCCCTCGGACACGGTGAAGAAGGAGTTTCGCACCCGTCTGGTGGCCAACAATGGTCTCAATCCGGTCTACAATGAGGACGCCTTTGTGTTCCGCAAGGTGGTGCTGCCCGACTTGGCGGTGCTGAGATTTGGCGTTTATGAGGAGAGCGGAAAGATCCTGGGACAGCGAATCCTGCCGCTGGACGGCCTGCAGGCTGGCTATCGCCATGTGTCCCTGCGCACGGAGGCCAACTTCCCCATGTCGTTGCCCATGTTGTTTGTGAACATCGAGCTAAAGATCTACGTACCTGATGGCTTTGAGGACTTCATGGCCATGTTGTCGGATCCGCGAGGATTTGCTGGCGCCGCCAAGCAGCAGAATGAACAGATGAAGGCCCTGGGCATTGAGGAGCAGAGCGGCGGTGCCGCCCGAGATGCTGGCAAGGCCAAGGAGGAGGAGAAGAAGGAGCCACCGCTGGTCTTTGAGCCCGTTACGCTGGAATCGTTGCGTCAGGAGAAGGGCTTCCAAAAGGTGGGCAAGAAGCAGATCAAGGAGCTCGATACGCTGCGCAAGAAGCACGCCAAGGAGCGCACCTCGGTGCAAAAGACCCAGAATGCGGCCATCGACAAGCTGATCAAGGGCAAGAGCAAAGATGACATTCGCAACGATGCCACCATCAAGAACTCGATCAATGACCAGACCAAACAATGGACCGACATGATCGCACGCCACCGCAAGGAGGAGTGGGACATGCTGCGCCAGCACGTTCAGGACTCGCAGGACGCCATGAAGGCGCTAATGCTCACCGTTCAGGCGGCCCAGATCAAGCAGCTGGAGGATCGCCATGCCAGGTGATATTATTACTATTAACTATTATTACTATTACACACCCGTAAATGTTTTTTTGTAATATAAAATATCAATTCTTTAATTTATAATTATAAGATCGTTTTGTTTTAAGACTTGTTTTGAAGGCAAACATTTTTTGTATGATTGTACTCACTATTTTCGATTATTAGGTTTTCAAGAGGAGCCAGCTAGTAGTAGAAATTACTTCTAACCCACTTGTGTTCTACTTTTCCGCAGGGACATCAAGGATCTAAATGCCAAGCAGGCAAAGATGTCGGCGGACACCGCCAAGGAGGTGCAGAACGACAAGACCCTGAAGACTAAGAACGAGAAGGATCGTCGGCTTCGTGAGAAGCGTCAGAACAACGTGAAGCGCTTCATGGAGGAGAAGAAGGTGGGTTCTGGTTCTGTTCCGTGGCATTCATAGTGCACAATCGAAAGTAATCGATATAACCAATCGTTCACAGCAAATCGGCGTTAAGCAGGGACGCGCCATGGAGAAGCTGAAGCTGGCGCATTCGAAACAGGTCGAGGAATTCAGTACCGACGTGCAAAAGGTACTGAGCGAAACTCGGCCGCAGACCGACACTATAACCAGTATTGAGACTGTACTTTAGACAACCACACCCGTATAGCTAGAGAGCGATAAACCGTAAACGATAAACGATATAACCGATAACTGAAACGCAAAATGAAACCAGAACAAACCAGAAAAAAAAGAACTTAACTGAAAGCAATGTGAAGATATGCATCCCAGATACGATCGTAGTGGCTGTAACCCCTTCTTATCAATCGATAGTGTGTGTGAGAGAGACAGAGATAGATAGAGAGTGTCGCCTGGGGATGCATCTTCCGATAACCGATAAACAATAACCGATCACGAACAAAAACCCAACCTAACCGTACCCATCCGTACTAACCTGAAAAGTAATCGATCAGTCAGTAGCTGCTAATCTTTCACACTAACTGCTAAGATGTAATTATCTACTATTTCCTATATTTGTATTATATATATTTATTGGTACTTGTTCATTTTGTTGATCCATCGTGAGCTCTACTTTTCCCTTGTTTTCGACTAGTGTCAATGGTTTTGAGCACTGTTTTGCGATCTTAGAGGAACGCGTTTTAGTTTGAAGTGGCTCCTTCATTTTGATTTGCGCCTTTTGGTATGAACATCAATGTGGAATAACTGTTTGAAATTATTTCTTTATTTAGCAACAGTTCTTCTTATAAAAATAACAAACTATAGAGAGAACTTTAACTCAAATATATATTTTTATACGTTTTACAATGGTTTGACAGGAAATTTAAATATAATTAAATATATTAAGAATAATTTAAATTAGCTTTTTGAAGAAGTTCTCTATAAAGCAGATTTCGAATTTTTTAATAGTTTCCACAGTGATATTCATTTAATATTTTATTTGGCTTTAAGTGTTCCGCTTTTAAATGCTTTTATGTGCTTTTTAAATGATTTTTTGTGTGCTCTGTGTCGAACTCACTGTGTCCTATAACCCTCTATCTCAGACTGTTCCCCTCTATATGTTATAAAACTCTTGGCTTGAATCCCATAACTCCCTCGATCCCAAGCTCGCAGCTCTACTATCGAACTACTTTATGGATATATATCTCTCTCTCTCTCTCTTTCACTCTCTAAAACTGTCTCTGTCTCTAAAAATCCAACCAACCACGCCCCCCTAACGCCTTGTCATTTATCGTTTGCTGTGTCGCCCTAATCCAAAAATGCTAAAAAAAAAATATAACCGAGAAAAACTAAACAAAATTATATATTTTCTCTTGCTCTTTCTTTCTCTCTCTCTCTCTCTCCCTCTCTCTTTCCGACACACGTACACATGCCCACGCTCTGTCTCTTTCTGTGCCATTTAAACCACAAAAAACCACACAATTTGTTTACTTTGCGAAATGTTTTGTATTTGCTGTCTCACACGCTGCCGTCTGTCATCCAAAATCCAACTGCCGCTTCAAAAAAAAGCTTATGGACATGTACAAAATCGAGGAGGAGGCCTATAAGACGCAAGGAAAAACGGAGTTTTATGCCTAAGACTCCCAGGTCGAAGGTCATAAGAGGGAGAGCACCGCGATACCAAAAAATAATACTAAAAAAAACTAGAGAAAACTAGAGAAAACCAAGAAAGAATGCTGATCAAGACGAAGATGCTAACATATATACTTCTTTATATACTGTATTTACACACTCATCACTCCAAAACACAAACACACATACACTCGCCCACATTTATAAGGGATTAACTTTACTTAAACACATTTACGTATATGTTTTATGCAGGAAGCATAAGCTTATATACTTATCAACTAGAATTCAAAAACTAGAAAGTCAACACTTTGTGCTTTATATTTATTTAAGATTCTGATGAAGAAGAAAAAGATGAAAACGAAAGGAGTTAATGAAAAGGCCACACAATAATGTGTGTATTTTACGGGGACTTTCCCCTCTCGAATCCATTGTAATTTATTTTGAAAAATGAAAAACCTAAGATAAAAAAAATACCGAAAATCTTTAAGGGTATTTTGTCCTAACAACACAGTAACAACGGTACACCGATAAGTTTAGACCACGGGTACAGTGCGTTTCAGGGCCTTAAGGACTGTAGTTGTAGTTATTCTGGCGGTGAAACGCACTGCACCAAAAATCATACATATATGTATACATAACACAAACCCAACATCCCAGGCCCCAATAACCGTACGTTTCAAGTGAACTACTTAAATGAGTTTCCGATTCTCCACCTAATAGCTTAGCCAACTAACTAACCAGTAAGCCGAAACCATTAATCAGTAAAGCAATCCAAGAAGAAGCCCACAATTAACAAAACACCCAAAAAACAACCAGACGGATCTATATATTTCGGTATATATAAAACGGTTGTAGAACGACTTTTTTTTTCAAAAAGCATTTATTTTGCAAAACCTAAGGAAACATCCCTTAACTGCTCGAAAAATATATAAAAACCAAAAACAGCATTCACAGTCATGAACAAGAGAAAACGATGCAAATAGTTTTAAAAAGTAAATGTTATAAAACCTAAGTATTAAATGTGTAATTCAAACAATGAAACACCCCTACCGGCAGTTATATATACACACGTACACACACACTGACACTCAATACACTGAAAAATATGAATTATTCTTGAGCTGAAAATACCAAAAACAAATTGGTTGAACTTTACATGAAATGTGAACTTAGTTTCGATTTAATTTCCAATTTTTACCAGAACGAGATAAAGATTTTGCGATTTTGACTACCAGAAAAAGTAGCCAAGGAATATAAATATATATACAAAGAAACACGATAACAAACATACATAGATCTAGTGATTATTATACCAAAGTAAGAGAAACAAACAAGAACTTAAGATAGATTCTGTTTGAACTGTCAAGACCGTTTATGTTGCACTCGAAATTTGCTGTTTGCATGTATTGTAGTTGTTGCAAAAAATACCAACCAACAAAATTTAATAATGATAAACCGAAAATATAGAAAACTAAATGATAGAAAAAAGAAAAAGAAGAGAAAAAAAACTCCATACTAAATTATTATTTCCCTTAAATTTTTTGAATTGAATTTTAAACTTGAATATGTGCCCTAAAGATCGAAGACGAAGAAGCGTTTACACTGTGCTATTAACGAAACGAAAACATTTAGTTAACTCATACAAGGTAACTGTACTAAATGATGTACTATATTTAACCTACGCCTACGACTATGTATTTAGAGAATTGATCAAGTTTTATGAATGTGATAAGCGGTTACATTTTATTACACGAAAGCGAGGAAAAGCGAATCCCAACTATTTTTAACCCTAATACTTTCGCCTTACCGAACACTGTTTTTTCTTTTCTAAGGGCACGAGTTGAAGGTTGAATGAAGAAAAACGAATGCGAAGCTTTGTATGATATGTAATATAATGTGCCAATCCCAATGTTAACCAAAAAAAGAAAGGAGGAAAGTGAAATGAGCATCGTCTAACTGAAATCGCAATTAATTTATTTACTCGCATGTATAATGTATACATTAGATAGAGGCCTAGCCTCTTAGTCGAAAAGCTCTCAATTCTGGCACACCCACAACCCGAAAACGAAAAAACCTACCAACAAAGGTCCACATAATATTGGCGGGGCTAAAGACTTTCTTGGGGAAAAGCTTGCGAATTTTCCTAATTTAAATGCAAACCTAAAATGGCGCTACTAAATAGTGTAAACGGCTTTTATGTGGATTTTATTTGTAGGTCCTATACCATATTTACTTTTAAAAATTTAATTTTTAAGATTGCTGAAAGTGTCATTAAATAACGGTATATTTATGGCGATAGATAGCGCCACTGAGATTTCAATGTATTATTGTTATAAAATTAAAAAAACCTCTATAACTTTTGTTGAATCCATCCGATCAATATGAATATTGCCAAATAGAAAGAAAAATAGTTACCACACTGCATTATATGAGGTCAATTTGAATATAAATGTTTTACCCCGCCAATTGCATGGATGTCTACACTTGGAAAAAGGTGTCAATTTTGTTTGTTTTTGTTTTTTTTTTTAAATCTAATTAAGTTGTAGTCTATGAAGAATCGCTAGAGCGAAACTGTTACAGGATATGCACGACGATGTAACCCACACACTTGGGGCCACATTGATCTAGTTTGTACATCTGCGAGAGCAAAACCCCAGATAATGATTATGAATAGCGATAGCCAGTAGCGAGATAACTCGTTATTGTATCTACTATCTACGTATTTATTGATTATGTTTTTGTGAGCAGAATAGAAGCGACTTCTGTATAAATATGATTACGAGAACATAAGAGTTATATCAATAGTTTAAAGAGGTCGCGAGATGATCGATGAAATTAACTTATATTAAAAATGCTGCGTATGAACTTATGATTATAAACTATAAACTATATATTAAACTATTATGATTACCATTATTATTATTACTACCATTATTATCCTGATTATGATTATTATTACAATTGCCGTTTGTGCGTAACTTCAATTGCAATAAATTGTATTCCAAAGCGACTATAGAGATTTTCCATTGATTTTGCTTACTCCTTGCTTTCATTTTTTGTCTTGGCCCACTCACCACTATTTGTTAGCCATTATTTGTGGCCAGCAATAAGCTCCCTCGATAAGGGCAATTATTTTATGGATTCTGTTTTAGTCTTATATCACCGCGTCCCCGAGATATGTGCTATATATGAATCCGACAATTCGGCCCTGTAAAAATTAGTTTAGTTGTAATGGATCCTACCAAGTGTTGGGATATAGCGAACTTTCGCGAGAAACGATACCAAATGAAACATAAATGTTAGAGCAACCTCACACACTACGCATTATATATCCAATATATACAGACACGGTTAGAAGGATCTGGATTCTCGATTGCTATGATTTCGGTCTGAATGGGTTTGTTGATTTTATGGAACGAACACCGAGAAACATAAGCATACTAGTTAATAAACATTAAATACAACACAATGCGAAAAGTCTTCGGGTTGCGTCAGAAATTGTAAAAAAAAAAACAAAAGATATAACAACTAAGAAGTTACTGGGTGTTTTGGTGGTTATTGGAAATAAATCTTCAAATGAAACCGCCTCTTGTGTTTTGTTGGGTGGATTTTATACTATTTATATTAAGATTTTGGTAATCTATTGATAGTTGAAAAATACCAACTTGTTTCAGAAAATATAGGCAACAGATTTATTTAGCAAAAAAATCATGTTGCCTACATTTCTAAGACATGACTGATTTAACATTTAAATCGATTTAATAAATTCATGTGTTGCAGAAATAATACAAACTTGACTTACGGAGAACAGTCCTTAAAATGAAATACTTAATAACATTTTAAAGACAATCCTCCGCAGGACATGAATGATAAAAGGACGCATCTTTTGTTTTTGATAAATGGATTCCGAAGTTAATTATTTATTTAATAACTATATTATAATTTTGGTAGTCCATTGATTGTAGAAAAAATACCAACATGTTTCAGAAAATATAGGCCACAGATTTATTTATAAAAAAAATCTTGATGCCTACATTTCAAAGACATGAATGATATGAAATTTTAATCGATTTAATAAATTTACGTGTTGCAGAAATAATACATACTTGTCTTACAGAGCATAATCTTTATAATGAAAAATATAAAAACATTTTAAAGAAAATGCTCCGTAAGACATGAATGATGTGAAGACGTCTCTTGTGTTTTTGTTAGATGAATTTGGAAGTAGATTAATAAAAATAACAGACCTTTTGTGATGTACATATGTATTTTGAGTCGCTGAGTCCAAAAATGACGAAGTACATTGTCTCACGGTTGTTGCTTAAGATATCGGCGGACAAATGGTGTTTGGTATTTTTATAGAGGTCGGCAAAAGTACCACAGCATTCGAACCAGCTTACCGATTTTTAAATTTAATCTGTTAAATGAAAGATATAAGATTTAATCATATTTCATTAGTACATTAATATGTGATTCGACTGTTTAATTTTACACATACACTTTACACTTGTTACTTTTACTCTTTTAATTAACAGAAGTTAGTCAAAAATCGTGGTCTGGGATCCATAAGTAAATGATTATAAAAAACAAAATCGTTTACAAATTGATCCCAAACCACGAATGCTTATTTTTAAATTATCTTTTTTTTTAGTACTACACTACACTTTTTTATATTTTATTTTTTTTGATTATGAATCAAGGCAGTAGGCACACTTTTTTATTTTTTGTTATTTTAGAAGGTTTTTATCGTGGTCTTCGGATAATAAGAAAATAATTCTAAATTATAACAAAATTGTTTTCAAATTATCCAAAAACCAAGAGTAAATGTTTTAGCGTCTTACTTTCTTCTTAATTTTTTTTAATTTTTATAATAACTGATTTTGGTAATCTATTGATAGTTGAAAAATACCAACTTGTTTCAGAAAATATAGGCAACAGATTTATTTAGCAAAAAAATCATGTTGCCTACATTTCTAAGACATGACTGATTTAACATTTAAATCGATTTAATAAATTCATGTGTTGCAGAAATAATACAAACTTGACTTACGGAGAACAGTCCTTAAAATGAAATACTTAATAACATTTTAAAGACAATCCTCCGCAGGACATGAATGATAAAAGGACGCATCTTTTGTTTTTGATAAATGGATTCCGAAGTTAATTATTTATTTAATAACTATATTATAATTTTGGTAGTCCATTGATTGTAGAAAAAATACCAACTTGTTTCAGAAAATATAGGCAACAGATTTATTTATAAAAAAAATACCGATGCCCACATTTCTAAGACATGAATGAATTTTTATTATTATATTATTATTATTTAATTATCCAAAAACCAAGAGTAAATGTTTTAGCGTCTTACTTCTTTCCTAATTTTTATAATATCTGAGATTTTGGTAATCTATTGATAGTTGAAAAATACCATCTTGTTTTAGAATATATAATCAAAAGATTTATGATCCAGATTACTTTTTATTAGAATACATTCTTTTTAAAATTTTGATTTAAACAACATTTTTCTAATAATAATATTAGTTGCTTTATTTTTTGTATTTGATGTTGTTTTTTTCTGTTTATAGCAGACAGCTTTTTTTTTAAAGCAGGAGTTATTCAATCGTGGTCTGGGATCCATAAGTAAGTGATTATAGAGAACAAAATCGCTTACAAATTGATCCCAAACCAAGAATGCATTTTTTTAATTACCTTTATTTTATAGTAATTCACAACACACTTTTTTTATTTTATTTATTATTATTATGATTCAAGGCAGAAGTATTCAATCTTGTTTGAAGGAACATTGTCAACAGATTTTGATTAAAACAAAAATCTGTTAACAAAGTTCCTTTAAACACGAATGAATTTGTTTGTAGTTTGCGTTTTAAAGTTTTATGATCAAAAATACCATTTTATAGTAATTCACAACACGGAAGGTATTCAATCTTGTTCTATGGCCAATCATCAAAGGGTTTTGATTAAAACAAAATGCTTTTGAGAACTGACCACTAAACACTATTGAATCTGTTTGTAATTTATGCTTTTAATTTGTATTTAAAAAATACAACTTTATAATAGTTCACATTTTGTTTTACCTTTTATTAAAGACGATTTTTGTATACTATTATTATTAAGTCGTGGTCTTTAGTCAATTCCTAAATAATTATACATTACAACACAATCGTTTAAAACTTGACAAAAAATCAAGAATAATTATTTTAGTGTCTCACTTTTTTCCTGATTTTGTTGTATCATTGTTGGTTTTTAACACTATATAAGAGAAGTGACTGAACTTTGTTTTAAAATTATTAGATTGGTGCAGAGGTGATAAATGCAATCGTGATTTGAAAATCATTAGTCTTTATGTTTTTTAAGAAACATTAAAGACCAATGATCAACAATTCACAAGTGATTTTTATTTTTAAATCCGGTTCACCTGGTTTATATTAATACATTTTTCGTTAAACAACTTTCTTTTCATATATTGCGTATAGAAATTATTTGATTATGATTCAAGGCAGAAGCTATTCCATCTTGTTTTATAGCCAATCGTCAAAAGATTTTGATGAAAACAAAAATCTTTTAAGAACTCACCAGTAAACACTAATGAATTTGTTTGATTTTAATTTTTTTTTAAAAATTTAATTTTATACCACTTCACATTTTGTTTTATCTTTTATTATAGACGATTTTTGGTTTATATTATTAAATTTTTTGTTAAAGAACTTTGTTTTCATATATTTCGTAAAGAAATTATATTTTGATTATGATTCAAGGCAGAATTAGGTATTCAATCTTGTTTTATAGCCAATTGTCAAAAGATTTTGATTAAAGCAAAAATCTTTTAACAACTCACCAGTAAACACTAATGAACTTGTTTTTATTTTATTTTATTTTTATTGTAGAAGGTTTTTGTATATTATTATTCAATCGTGGTCTTAGGTCAATTGATAAATAATTGTCATTAAAACACAATTAATTTAAAAATTGACCAAAAACCAAGAATAAATATAGACAACACTGTGTAAAAGAAATTAGAACACTTTTGTTTAATAATTAATTCAATGTATTAAGTATAGCAATCATGAGTAGTTCCCGCGAGCAACAGCTTGTTGGCACAATGAAAAACAACAAACTGATGACCGGGGGTACTTCTGATGAGTAAAGATTTAAATAAAGTGAATTTAATTTTGGCGCCAATGGTATGTGTCCCCGCTAATGTTCGGTATCGCTCACCTGTAATCGATTGTTTCACAGCTGAGCACCACCTGATATCGATTTCCGATAGGCCACAATATTATTGAAGAAGCAATTTGCCATTGGCAAATTGGCAATTATAGTGCAAATCCCGATTCCTGGCGACCTGCAGAGGATCAGGTGTGTTCCATGAGGTTGTGATATTGTTGCGCCGGTGGACAAGATGTGGAAACTGCTGCAGCGCTCGGGCAGTGCGGTGGCCGGACTTCCCCGGCGATGCTCGCCCGGATTCCCGGACGCAGTGCGTCTGGTTGGCGGCGGTCAGGTGGCCGAACCGGCGGACGAGCAGGTCCTGCGCAAGAGGAAGTTCCAGCCGCAGCAGGCGGCGGATCTCAGCGAGGAGTTGGCCGGCCAACTGCCGCCCAAAGCCCGGGTGGTCATCTGTGGCGGCGGCATTACCGGCGCCTCGGTGGCCTATCACCTGGGCCTGAGTGGCTGGGGCGGCGAGACGCTGCTCGTGGAGCAGGATCGCGTGGGCGGCGAGTTGCCCTGGACCGCCTGTGGACTGGCGGGGCGCTTCGAGCCCAGCTACACGGAACTCAAGCTGGCCGAGTACTCGATTGACCTGATCAAGCGGCTGGCGGAGAGCGGCCTGCCCACCGGATGGCGGCCAGTGGGTAGCCTGAACCTTGCCCGCAGCTGGGACCGCATGACCGCCTTCAATCGCATGAAGTCGCAGGCTCTCGCTTGGGGCATGCGCTGCGAAATCCTCTCGCCGGAGCAGTGTGCCCAGCACTGCGAGCTCCTGTCCCTCGACGGCATCGAGGGCGGCCTGTGGATACCCGAGGACGGCGTGTGCGATCCGCAGCTCGTCTGCCAGGCCTACATGACCGAGGCCCAGCGTCTGGGAGTCCGCATTGTCGAGCACTGTGCCATCAAGAAGATCCACAGCGAGCACGGCAAGGTGCGGGGTGTGGAGACGACGGCCGGCGACGTAGAGTGCGAGTACTTTGTCAACTGCACGGGCTTCTGGGCACGCGAGGTGGGCACCCTGTCCAAGCCGGTGGTGAAGGTGCCGCTCAAGGCGGTGGAACATCACTATCTGCACACGAAACCCATCGAGGGACTCAGTCCCGACACGCCCTTCGTCCGGGACTTCGACGGTCGAATCTTCTTCCGGGAATGCGAGGGTCACATCCTCGCCGGCGGCTTTGAGCGCGAGGCCAAGATGGTCTACGAGGACGGGGTGATACCCCTGTCGCAGACAGCCCGCCAGCATCCGCCCGACTGGGATCACTTCCACGAGCTGCTGGATGCCCTCCTGCTGCGGGTTCCCTCGTTCAGGGAGGCCACTCTAGACAGGCTCACGAACTCCCTGCAGGTCTTCTCGCCCGACTGCAAGTGGATCCTTGGCGAGGCACCGGAAATCCAGAACTACTATGTGGCTGCCGGCAACAAGACCATGGGTGTGTCCGCATCCGGCGGCATTGGACGCGTCCTCACCGATCTGATAACCAAGGGCTCCACCTATCTCGACCTGCACATCCTGGACATCAGTCGGTTCCTGGGGCTGCACAACAACCGAAAGTTCCTGCGGGACCGCTGCAAGGAGGCGCCCGGCAAGCACTTCGAGATCAACTACCCCTTCGAGGAGTTCCAGACGGGCAGGAACCTGCGCATGTCGCCCATCTATCCGCAGCTCAAGGAGGCGGGCGCCGTCTTCGGCCAGTCGATGGGCTACGAACGACCCAACTACTTCGATCAGCAGGACAAGCATGGTGCGTATGCCAGGAGCTTGAAGATGACTGTGTACAATTGTTTTTTAGTTTGAATCGCACTAGTGCGTTCTTCAAACAAGCTTCTAATCCGGTTCAAACTTTAAAAGAACTTCTTGGGATGTCTCTGAAAACTAAGCACAATCATAACATAACGTTTTAAGCACAAGATCCTCGATCTTTTTAAGCAAGTTGCCTGTTAGCAATAATTGGATAATCTGAATCGCACTACTGCGTTTTCAAAACAAGCACATAGAACGAATCAGATTATTAAATGATTGCAAAGTTCAAACTTTAAAAGGATTTCTTGGGATGTCTCTGAAAACTAAGCACAATCATAACATAACGTTTTAAGCACAAGATCCTCGATCTTTGTAAGCAAGTTGCCTGTTAGCAATAATTGGATAATCTGAATCGCCCTACTGCGTTTTCAAAACAAGCACATAGAACGAATCAGATTATTAAATGATTGCAAAGTACGTTCGATAGCTCGTCACTAAGTTAATTATGATAGCAATAATCTAATAAACCGAACCATATCATGAGTTATAAAAAGACCACATGGAGTATAATTCGGTTTATTAAGCCATTGGAGCTTAGGTATAAGATGTTGTTTCAAGCACAAGATTTATGATTACGACCGCGTTGTCTGTTAGCAATAATTTGTAAGTTCGCTACGCACTAGTGCACTTTTGAAACAAGCACTTAGCACGTCTCGAACTTACAAACGATTGATAAGTGGAGTCTAAAACATAGGATGATAGTATGCTAACATTGTTTTAATAGTTTGAGTGATGAAATTAATTTTAAAAGAAACATTAAACTTGGTTCAAACTATTAAATCGTTGGAGCATGTCGTTGTAGTCAAAAGATGTAAATACACAAATTATTTAGATATTTTCGTGACATGGATGTGGTAATTGGAACTGTACAAACTGAATTAGAAAACTAGTTCATACAGGACCAATCACTAAAACAATGTAACATTCATAAATATACGCAAAACACTGGCTAAATAGGGATTATTTATATAAGTACGCCCTACTGACTAATTTCTCTCCTGTTTTGTTCCACATTTCAGATGAATTTGGGCTGCCACGCTTTCGGATTGCCCAAACCCGGACCTTTGGTAAGCCGCCTTGGTTCGATCACGTGGCCTCCGAGTATCGAGCCTGCCGGGAGCGCATTGGCATCGCCGACTACAGCTCGTTCACCAAGTACGACTTTTGGTCGAAGGGCAACGAGGTGGTGGATCTGCTGCAGTACCTCTGCTCCAACGACGTGGACGTGGCCGTGGGCTCCATCATTCACACGGGCATGCAGAATCCCAATGGGGGCTACGAGAACGACTGCTCCTTGGCCCGTCTCTCCGAGCGACAGTGAGTGTAGTAGTTGTCATCCATCCTCCTGTTCAGCTTATTGATTTCCTTTGTTTGCTCAGCTATATGATGATTGCACCCACCATCCAACAAACGCGCTCCATGTGCTGGATTCGCAAGCACATGCCCGATCACCTGAGGGCCAAGGTGAACGTGGCGGATGTGACCTCCATGTACACGGCCATCTGCATCCTGGGACCCTACTCGCGCATCCTGCTCTCCGAGCTCACCGACACCGATCTCACGCCAAAGAGCTTCCCCTTCTTTACATACAAGGTGACTATTCCCCGATGAAGTCTCTCAAAATGTAACTTTCTAGGGTAGCAATCTTCTGAGTTGTCTGTTAGCAATATTTGTTAGTCCGAAACGCACTAGTGCATTTTTGATCAATCTTGGGATGATAATATGCTAAAATTAATTCAATATTTCGAGTCACAGAATGACTTTTAAAAAACACATTTAATAAGGCTGAAACTCTGAAATCATTGGAGCATGTTATAATAATCAAAAAATATAGCGAATAACTATTTGGATATATTCATAACATTGACGTAGTGATTGGAACTGCACAACTGAATTAGAAAAATAGTTGGTACAGAACCAATCACTAAAACATTGTAACATTTATAAGAATACACAAAATACTGACTGTAATAAGATTATTTTCCAATTATTTTAGATAAGATTTAATGGATTTTTGTTAAAAGCATTGCATTAATTTTTTGAACCCCCCTCTTTCTCCAGGAACTGGATGTGGGCCTGGCCGATGGCATCCGCGTGCTGAACATCACCCACACGGGTGAACTGGGCTACGTCCTCTACATCCCCAACGAATACGCCCTGCATGTGTACTCGCGACTCTACCAGGCGGGCCAGAAGTTCAGCATACAGCATGCAGGTAGGCAGAAAGCAACTCAGCTTTGTTCCCTCATTCCTTTGAGTACCATCTTTGCCCATTTTAGGCTACTACGCCACCCGGGCCCTGCGCATCGAGAAGTTCTATGCCTTTTGGGGCCAGGATCTGGACACCTTTACCACGCCGCTGGAGTGCGGACGCAGTTGGCGCGTCAAGTTCAATGTGGGTTAAGTTAGCCAGTGAGAAGAAAGCCTGCTAGAAATCACCAAGACAATGCCTTTACAGAAACCCATCGACTTCATTGGCCGCCAGGCGCTGCTGAAACAGCGCGAGGAGGGCGTCAAGCGGATGTATGTGCAGCTGCTGCTGAACGACCACGACCACGAGGTGGACATGTGGTGCTGGGGCGGCGAGCCCATCTACCGCGACGGCGTATACGTGGGCATGACCACCACCACCGGCTATGGCTATACGTTCGAGAAGCAGGTCTGCCTCGGCTTTGTGCGCAACTTCGACGACGAGGGACGCGAGCTGGCGGTGACCAATGAGTACGTGCTCTCCGGCCACTACGAGGTGGAGGTGGCCGGCGTGCGGTTCGAGGCCAAGGTCAATCTGCACTCGCCCAATCTGCCCACCAAGTTCCCGGATCGCGAGCGCGAGGCCTACCATGCCACGCGAGACAAGCCGGACCAGGCGGATCTTCTGTCGTTCGGCGGTTTGACCACGGTCAAGGGCACCGGAACGCCAACCGACGGGCATGGACTGTAAGCAGCGAAGGAGCAGGGCTCCGGATCAATATCATCTGCCATCTGGCTGTGCCAAGCAAGGGAGCGGAGCACACACTCATCGTTCATTTCTAGTTCAACTCGGGAGTCTCAAAAGCAAAGCGATATTATTCGATTTAGTACGATAGGGAATCGAGCGAATATGAGATAGGCAAATGGTTACTAGCAACCAAAGGGAAACATACTACTTCTAATGCATGTGAGGCACTAAAACTAGTCGGCTAGCCAATAAGATAACTTTTAAATGAGCATTTGACCATAAAAATATAACAAAAAAATAAGACTGGATTTCTTGTTTCACGTTCATTAGAAGGAGTATATATTTAATGCTGGTTTACCAACGAAAAAACTGTAATTTCGTGAAATATTGTTAAAAGGCAGTTATTTTCTGGCTTGTCACAAGATATAGGACTTTCTTGGTTATTTCCTAAAAATGTAATCGATTTTTAAAATATGAACGACTTGACTTAAACATCGAAATGATGGGTATATGCAAAAGCCCAAGAAAGTTCATTTTACAACTTGTTATATATCTTTTGATTTTTGGTTTTGTTCGTCTGTCAATTAAACATATACAATAGGCTATAAATACGGTGTATGTCTAAGAATCTTCCGTGATATTGAAATAATTGAGAGTTGTTTTGCACATTGTTAAAGGAAACGGCACAAGAATGTTAAAAATATTTGCTCAATTTGCTTGGGATACAAAAAAAAAAAATTAAATAAAAAAAAAACCAAACGATTAATTCAAATTTAGCTAAGCGTAAGGATAAGAAGAGTTTTTGAACAGTTTTCAGATAGTTTTGATTGATTTTTTTTTTACTAACCCAGACGATTGACTTTTGTAAATTATGGTGTGCGATTGTCTTAAAGCACACCCCATACCATATTATATAAATCATATTGTACTATATTTATACAAATACATATACTGTTTACAAAGGCCCCTGTAAGATGTTGATCCCCCAGAGCTGCCAAAAAGTTGAGCAGCTGTTCGTTTGCTCGGGGGTGTTGTTTTACGCTTGGAATTTGGCTGGCTTTCGGTTTTTTGGCCAAGACATTCAGGCAGGCGTGTGCTGATGCCCGGAAAACTCTGCTACCAAGATTGCAGCACATGTTTTGGCCAAGTTTCGACGACTGGTTGGCTTTTGCCTGTGCTTTTGCTTTGCTAGCAAAGTTTGCCATCCCAAAAATACAGAGTACAGGCTACCGGTGGTCGGTCGGTTGGTTGGTTGGTTGGTTGGTCACCCCCCTCTTTGTCCTGGAGGCACTTTTGGCCACGCTTGGCTAACTCTTCTGGCCAAGTTCTCCGTTCTCCGGCCTCCATTCTCCATTCCCCCACAGTTGTGTAGGATTACAAACTATCTTTTTGTTAGTAATTAGCTGCACACGATAAACGTGACATTATTATTGTTGCCAGCCAGTTGAGCCAAAGTTTGGCTCTGATCTGAGACTTGAGAGCCGTCGTCTTTTGGACCATTTGGTTGTCTGTGTCTGTGGCCCATTTGAATTTTGCGAGGTTTTGGGGATTGGGGATTGGGGATGAGGAGCTCAGCCGTTTTACAAATGAGCATTTGTTAAATCAAAAATTCAAGTGGCAACGCCGCACTCCAATGGCGCCAGCTATCCCAGCTAGCCAGCTCTTCATCATCCACATCCCAGCCAGAAATGATCAATTTTTAGACCCCCTCCCCCTGCCCCTTTGTACTCACTGTCTGTCTGGTGGTGGCTCCTCCTTCGGGTCGTGTAATTTATGCCCATTTATTGTGTGGTCGCTCGCTCCTACCGTCTTGCCTGTGCCTGTGCCTGTTCCTGTTCCTGTGGTTTCTGCGGAGAGCAATCACAAAATTTGCATACAAATACAAATGCATCTTCGGGCTCGGGGATTCAGATTCAGAATCTGATTTCGATTCCGATTTTGAGCTGGAGTTCCAGTCGCCGGCCGCCATCGTCGTCGCAATTCTGGGATGGACCACGCGGTCTAGGGTCATTTTTTAATTTGTGGTCTGAAAAGTGGAAAGCGGAGACATGAGACTCCATATCTGGCTATATGTATGGAAAAGTAAGGCTGGACACAAAATTTCGGCAAATGTAATCAATCAAAATTCTGACTGATGATAAATCGCTGGCAGAAACATATGCGCATGCGCACGTGCGCAGTTAAAGTTCTGCGGTTCTCTTTCCGATTTATTAATATTTGTCGAAACATTTTGAAAAAACTTGTAGTTTTTTGTAGTTCTGGAAGATTCGATGTTCATTTGGGTAAATTAAAACCAACACAAGCTTTTTCTAGAAAATCTAATCTACTCATGTACATACATATGTGTAAATTTAAAGAACGCGCGTTTTTTTAAGTTCTAGGAATATGAAGGAAAAAATGTATGCGCATGCGCACGTGCTTAGGTGAAATTCTGCGGTTCTCTTAATAATTAATTAATAATTTAATGACTTTCACTTTTTCTTAGTTCTGAAAGATTTGATATTCATTTGTATGTGTAAATTTAAACCAACACAAGCTTGTTCTAGAAACTTTAATGTACACATGTATGTGTGAATATAAAGAAACACGCGCTTTTTTTTTAGTCCTAGGAATATTAGTGAAATTCTGCGGTTTTTGTTGTAATTTAATAATATTTGTAGAAACATTTTGAAAACACTTGAAAATTGTCTATTTTTCTTGTATAATTAATGATGACTTTCACTTTTTTTGTAGTTCTGGAAGATTTCGATGTTCATTTGGGTAAATTTTAACCAACGCTAGCTTTTTCTAGAAAATCTAATTTACACATGTACATACATATGTGTGAATTAAAAATAACACGCATTTTTTTTAGTTCTAGGAATATTAAGGAAAAGATTTTTGCGCATGCGCAAGTGCTCAGTTAAAATTCTGCAGTTTTCTTATCGATTTATTGTTAATCGGAAAATATTTGTCGAAAGCTTATGAAAACACTTGAAAATGGTCTATTTTGTATGTATAATTTGAGGCGAGGCTGACTTGTCCTTTTTTTAGTTCTGGAAAGTTCCGATGTTCAGTTGTATGGGTAAATTACCCAACACAAGCTTTTTCTAGGAACTTCAATGTACACATGTATGTGTGAATATAAAGAAACACGCGTTTTCTTTAGTTCTAGGAACATGAGTGAAAAACTTATGGGCATGCGCGCGTGCTCAGTTAAAATTTTTCGGTTTTCTTTGCGATTTATTAATATTTGTCGAAATATTTTGAACACTTGAAAATGGTATATTTTTCATGTATAATTTAATGATGACTTGCCATTTTTTTTAGTTCTGGACGATTCGAGCTTTTTCTAGAAATTTGTACACATGTATGTGTGAATTCAAAGTAACACGCGTTTTTTTTTAGTTCTAGGAATATTAGTGAAAAAATTTATGCGCATGTGCTCAGTTGAAACTCTGCTGTTTTCTTTCCGATTTATTATTATTACTTGTCGAAACATTACGAAAACACTTGAAAATTATCTATTTTTTAAGTATAATTTAATGACTTTCACTTTTTTGTAGTTCTGGAAGATTCGATGAGTAAATTAATACCAACACAAGCTTTTTCTAGAAATTTCAATGTACACTTGTAACATATGTATGTATGTGTGAATTTCAAGTAACACGCGCTTTTTATTTATTTGTAGTTCTAGGAATTTCTGTGGACAAGTATTCATATTTTTTCGCAGGAAAAAATGTTTGCGCATGCGCACGTGCTTAGTTGAAATTTTGAGGCTTTCGATGCAATTTTTTGTCGGAACATTTTGAAAACACTTAAAACTGCGCTATTTAGTGGGCATATTTTTCACTTTTTTATAGTTCTGGAAGATTCGATTTTCATTTGTATGTGTTTAAAATTTAAACCAACACGCGCGTTTTAGTAGTTCTAGGAATTTGTACACATGTATGTGTGAATTTAGAGTAACACTTCTTTTTCGTTGTAGTTCTAGGCGTTTCTGTTCAAAAATACTCGGTAGCAATCTATCAAACTTGAGACTGATGATAAATCACAGGTAAAAATGTATGCGCATGCGCACGTGCTTGGTTGAAAATCTACGGTTTTACTTGCCATCCATCACTATTCACAAAATATTTGTCAAAATATTGAAAACCACTTAATAACTTTCCATTTTAAGCTGTAAATTTATGCTTATAGCTCATAGTTACCTTACAAATATGTAATATTTTCACCAAACCTTACTATTTCCTGATTTTGTACGTTTTTTACCTTGTTAAACCAATTTTACCAGCTCAGCTTTTTCGACTGAACTTGCCGGGTCCGTGACAGGAAAAGAAAGAAGGAGTTAGAGAGGAGATGGTTGGGAAGAAAAGAACGACGGACTTAGAGATGAGATCCGCGTAGCAGGTTGGCAGTACTCAATAGGTAATGGGCAGCATTGTTTTAGAGTTGCCGTGCAAATATCGATTACAAAGAGCCCGGATATATCTCGCTTTTGAAATAAAAATAAACTATCTATAATAAAAATGACTTCCAGCTATAAAAACCAGACAGAGTTAAAAGTTAAAACCTCTATTAATTTACAATGTGATGTTCATTGAAGCATAAATAAAGAAAAATCACTAACCGCAAAAATAAATGGCAGCACAACCAATTCAAAATTGATAAACAAAATAATACCAGAAACTTAAAGATATAAAAATCGATGTCACAGCTGGTGATAGTTGCCAACTCATAAAAGTATTTTAGTATCGCTTGTTTGGCCTAGAGATGGACCTAGAATTCTAGGAATTCTTTTGCTTTCAAAACATTTAACAATTTTTGTTGATACAATATTGGATGGCACAAGCTATGGTGGAAGTAGAAACCACAGGAGATTATAACCGAGATCTAAAGGGATTAAATGTGCTTATTTATTGAAGTTCGTTGGCAAGTGGTCTGTTATTTTATATTGAAAGCATATATGTATAATCAATTTACTTATTTATTTATTTATTTAGTTCGGATTGGAATCATTATAAAGCTCTTGCCTTAAGGAGGATGCCAAAAAGGTTCGGATGTGCTTAGTTTTGAATCAGGATAAGTGAATTCTGTACATATGTGTACGTATTTTTGTGTAAAATTTATTTAAAAATGTCCTATTTTTATTTTCCAAATGTGAATAATATGATCCATTGCTAGAAGGCTATAGTAAATGAAATATGTTATTGTAGTTTGTTAAAAATTAACTTTATTTGTTGCCTTTCAGTATTCTTGATAATCGCAACCTGTTCCTTAGCCAAATCCTCAGCCAAATCATTTCGGAGCAATCAGTGTCCATGTCCGCGCGTCCGTTTGTCCAATATTTGCCCATCCGGGGGAATGTGGCTCCTCGGCCTCCGATGTTTGCACAAAATTAACAAATGCCGGAGACCGTGAGCCGGATTAGTTTCGATGGGATAATGATTTCAAATCTGTGGCCGAAAGTAATGCGCCTCATTAGAGGTTAAGCTCCCGGCTCCGTGGCCTTCGGCCATGTGGATTCCGTCCGGAGTCTGGAGTCCGGAGTGCGGAGTCCTTCGTCCGGACTTTGTTTGCCTAATTTTCCACGTTGATTTTCTAGCCGCAAAACAAATGAAACGCTCGCTGCATATTAAGCATCTAATTTAATTTGACAGAGCCAAAAACCGAACCGAACCGAAAAGCGTAAAGGAAAATGAAGCCGGGGAAAAAAAAGGAAATAGGGAAGTGGAAAAGTCAACCCCCGGGACGACCAGTGGGTGGTGGATGGATTTTGGGCTGGCTTAAATGCTTCATAATGAAAATCTGTGATATCTTGCGGTTCAGCTTTGATTTTTCCCTTCTGTTTGCCGTCGCTCAAGTGCTTGATGTTGATTGTCTGTCAATAGAAGGCCGGGATTCGGAACTCGGAACTCAGAAGTCGGGATTTGGGATTCGGCGACAAGTCCGTGTCCGTGTCCTTGGGGATCTTCGGATTGGGATTACAACTTTGGAGTGCCGGGCACGTTCCAAGAAGTTATTAGTGACCGTGCCTAAGCCTTTGATTGCCCAGCCACCCATCTATTCCATATTCCATATCACCCCTTCTTCTGTTCCAAATCAATCCTAATTTGCCTGTGCCATTCTTATTGCCTCTGAATTGCTGACATCTCGGCTTCGGATTGGTTCGCCTTGGACACTGTTGGTTCCTTTGATTGGGTGACAAAGATATGGTGACGAAGTCAAGCCACTTTCCTTGGATAATAAATGCTACTGTGATTTTAAAGCCAGAAAACGAAGTAAATAGTTCAACAAATATATTGCTTTAAATTAATTTTTGTTTCTTTAATATTTTTAAATAATTGTTAGCGCTATATATTCGAAGGAAATTTATTAAAGGTCAATATGGCACAGTGCAAAGCATTCCAATTAGTTTTTCTATTCATATTTAATTTTAAATTCATTTTTTTTATTGAGGGGACTTACTTTGAATTTTCGAAGATAATTTATCCTTGCAATTAAATTCATATTTAAAAACCGTATAAATTCCTATGTTAGTTATATAATTTATTTCTCAATTTTTTTTTTGTAAATTAAAAATTCTTTGTTTAAATTGTAAAAAAATATGTTTCTATTATTTTCCCATTAATTTTTTGAAAGCTCTTGGGGCAGCTATATGATATAAGTAGTCTTTCAAATTTTATATAATTGAATTCATAATACTGAAATCTTAAAAAAAAAATCATATATTTTTAGAGAAGAGAATATGATTCAAAAGCAAGCTATAATTTTGTTTATAATAGTTTTCGGATTATTCCTCTGTTACCTATAAATCAGAAAAAGTTCCAGAAAATTATCTAAAATGTAAAATTTCTTATAATTTAGGAAAGGTTTTTGAAATGACGTGATAAAATTAAGAAATCAATTTAAGGCAATGAAGAAAAATCCGAAATATATGTTTAATAAATCTTTGAAAAATGCTAGAAAATGTCCCAATTACCCGCGAGGCACTGTAGCCACCCAAGTGACCTGTCTCCGTTTCGGCGACACCACCAGCACCACCCAAACCACCAGCACCGCCCAAACCACCCGCACCACCCACACCACCGTGACAAGACACGCTTCGCTTTCCGCGCCTTTGCATGCGACGAGTTTGTCACTGTGATTTATGCCTGAGAGGGTTGCACCACCGCATCGCCGAGAGGGGGAGTGGGCGGTGGGTGGTGGGTGGTGGGTGGAGAGTGGGGTCGATGAATAGTCAAAAAAGCGAGCACACATAGCCGTGCAAGTGGAATAGAAGCGGCAGTCAAAAAGGCAGCCGAGCAGAGGAAGCTGAGCCAGTCAGGCGGTCGGTCGCAGGCGTCAACAGGATGCCAAGGACGAAGGACGAAGGAGGAGGGTGGCAAAAGGAGGAGAAAGATGAGCGGAGGGTTGCGATTACAGTGTCATTGGCAGCGTCGACGGCGTCACTTTGCGCACTGCCAAGTGCAGCCACCAGAACCGAATCCAATACACAAATCAGAGCCACCCCACTCAGCCACTCTTTCCAGAAAAACCAACAAAAAAAAACAAAGGAAAAAGAAAACTAAACCAAAACCAAAACCAAAACCAAGGGCGAATCCACGCCCAACAGCTACAATTTTCAATTTTATTTCATTTTTATGGCTTTTGGAAATTAAATTGTTGTCAGCGCATACAAAATTAAGCAGAGCGTTGGGATTTGCATAGCCAGCCAAGAGGTGTGACCTCTAACCCCCAGCAGCACCCGGCAGCACCCATCACCACCCATCGCCACCCACACAGCCATATAGATGTTATTGTTATAGCCGCCATATCACCCGCTGGGCCTGCGGTCTTTAACATTTAGCAAAACATTTGATTGCCATCAGGATAATCCCAATGGGGAAGTCCCAGGATGCGAGGATGTGAGGATGTGAGGCCGGGAGCTCGCTGATTGCCCGGGAGGAGTATCGCATCGCATCGCATCGCATCTCCATAAAGTTCTCAGCCGAGGGCCTTAAATAAATGTTTATATTAAACAAAAGCCTGACACTAAAACGGGTTCCTAAAAGAGTAACGATCTATGTGGGTAGCCTTAAAGTCTTTCGACAAAGATTCAAAAATGTAATTCCGTATTTTAAAATATGAAATCAAGGAACCTTTATAAATAAATTGAGCTAAACAGAAATTTAACCACTTTTAAGGAAGGAAATATTGATCTAAATATGGATTGTCATACCTTTCTGAACTCGTTACTAAATTTCCAATCGATTCACATTTAAACATGGACATTTTATTTTTTTTTAATTTTTCGCAATAAATTATAATGTACCCCCTTATAAAAAAAATTAAAATTGAGAAAAATTTTATTTTTTTTAAATCACACGGAAAGTGTCATGGATGTAATTATTATTTTGTAATCTGTTCAAAACAGTATGTAATTTTGATGTGGGACCATTTTTGGCCAAGTTACAGCAAAAAAACTAAAAGAAAAATGTCCTATTTTTGTTTAAAAAAACTAAATCCCGAATTTAAGATATAACAAAACAGTTTTTTCTCTGAAACAAACATTCCTTTTTTTGCCATTTTTCGCAAAAAATCATGATGTACATTTTGAATTTTATTGTTGCTTAATTTAAGTACAAGCGTATGAATTAATAAATTTAATTTAATATCTATTTATTTGTAGTACTCATTTAATGCTTTTTTTGCCTTCCATATGTTACTCATCTTATTTATGTAAAATATTTTCTTTCAGCAAACTGTGGCCTTCAGTGGTCAGCTGCCAAAGGAAAAACCCGTGGAAATCTTCAATTTTAAACTTTAAGCTTTCCTAGCAACCCAAGTCAATTTGCAATTAGATCTTATCCGAAGGCAAACGGACACCCGGGACACGGGGATTTGAGGGGATGCCAGGTCCCGCATAAAAAACTAAACACGCAGCAATCAATCGATTAAAAAAGGGCAAGAAAGGGCGAAAGTTTTGAGTCTGCGATGAAGGTGGGTGTGGATAAAGGCCCACCTATGGTGTTCAGGTCTAGGTCCTGGTCCTGGTCCTGCAGGAAGGACACCCCGGGGACCCGCAGCCAACTCGAGGAAGTCGCCCGGCTGGCTTTTGTCTAATGCGCCGCTTATCTCGATATTATTTGGCCATAAAAAAAAGGACACCGAGTCACGGACACATGTCATTTGTTATGTGGCCAGTTTAAGCCAGGGAGTGGACAACACTCGCAGGAAAATCGGTGACCTTCTGACTAGAGAAAAAGGAAATACCTCAAGTATTAACAAATTCCATTAACAATACGATTTATAAGATTTTGTTATACTTATTTTGATTTTTAAAAATTTTGTTTAGACATTTTATAATATTAAATTGATTTCAAAACCCTTAATTAAATTAAATAAAAAATAAATATACCTATTTGCTTCTTAAAAGTGCTGTGAAACATTAAAAAAACTAATTGGTATAAAGCAAACTTAATTAAACCCTCCTTTTAAATCCCTTGATTAAAATAAATATTATTTATATTTTTTGCAGAGTGTAAAGAAGGATTTCGGACTGCAGAGAGAATGCAAAATATACCGAAGGAGCCGAAAAAATCAGAGTGCCCGAAGAAAGCCGACACCCAGATGCTCTGTCCCCAAAAAACCTTTTAGATTCCACACCCATCCCGCCGCTGAAACCGAATCCTCCGGCCAAAAAAAAAGGGAAACATCCATCCCACTAGAAGAGGGCCAAGAAAATTGCAACATTTCACATGTCACACAACGAGGGCGATTTCCCAGCCCATAATAAAATGGACCATGCCGAATCCTGCGGGTTCCGTTGATTTCCAGCCACGCGCGTCTCAAATCCCTTTAGTTACACTGTTTCAAAATTAAATATTTACATTTTGGATGCGGATGCGGAAGTGGATGTGGATGAGGATGCGGCGGGCATGAGGCCTGAATCTCGATTCACATGTGGGTGCTTTGGCTGCTTTGGTGATGGTGACGGTGGCATCTGGATAGTGGATAGTGGATACTGGCCATCTAATCGGTGGTGGCTGGAAGTCCGTCAGCTGCCTGTGGACACTTGTCGTCGTGCAGGGACAGAGACGTAGTTTTCACAGGGAATTTAGGGGGATATAAGTATAAAGAAAATGGAATGGAAATGGAAACTTAAACTTTAAGATCATAGTTCTTCTAAATAATGATTTAAATAGCTTTTAAAGTTCATATTACCTGTATTTATATTTATTTATATTTTTTATTATATATATATATTATATATATATATTATTATTATTGTTCTAAAAGGTTTAATATATAAATACACATAAAATACTCCACTTGTCTTGTAATTTTCTTGTCTAAGCAAAATGTTAGATATTTCTTAGTTCTATAACGTGTGTTTCAAAATTATATGACATGAAGAAATTTTTTTTTTAATTTTGTTAAAAATTTGTTGTTTACAGAAATGCAGATCGAATGAAGAATGCATCATGTGTACGAAAAAAAATACCACGCGTCCTTGACACTCTTTTTAAAGACTTACCGCTTATATTTTTAATAAGCTAAGTCATCATGTACAAAATTAAAACAAAAAAATTATTGTTGTCTTATTGTTTTGAAACACACCTTATAAAACTAGGAAATAAGAAGCACACCTTAGGAGTAATACCCTTTATAATATATTAAATCTAATACAAATGTTCTTTTTTTACAGGAATAACCATAGCTTAACCCCCTTCAAGGACGCCCCTGGCCATCGCATATGCGTTTAGATCATCAATCCCCCGATGGGCGGATGGCTGAATGGGCGGTTGGGGTGCTGGCCACCATTCAGTTTGCGATGCGCGTTTATTTAGTAATTTGTTTGTCTCCCGACTTAGTCACGGTTTATGGTTGACATTTATTTTATGAGCGTGAAAAATATATCACTCGCCAGTGGCAGCCACCCACCACGGAACGGGGCTTGGGATTCCAGGATGCCAGGACGTCAGGGTTCCAGGCAGGTGGCTCTACCACCCCACCACCCACATGCACCACTTAAGCCAATTTTGATAGCGGTTTATTGATGGTCGAGCGATGGGCGATTTGTGCGTTAGTCTCGCTCGGTTTTGCTGATTGAATCAGTGCGGATGAGGACGAAGATGAGGACGAGGACGAGATCGATGGCCAGTGCGGGGTCTACGTCTACAGTCCTTGGCCTTATGAGTCATGGCTTATCGGGAGCCAAACATGTGATCTGCACTGGGAAATTAAGAGGCTACCTTCAACTGCCTTATATAATACATCTAAGTACTATCCCTAATTGTACCCACTGGGTGGATTTTATAAGCATTTATTTTTCCATGAATGTGTTGTAGACTATTATATTTATTGTTATAAATATATAAAAAAAAATGCTAGGAAATTAATTTAAAAGTTTTTAAAAGGCATTATTGACTTTTTAAACAATTCTAAAAATATGCAGTTTTATTAAGATTATAGATTAGATTTATATTAGTATTATATTATTAGTTATAAGATTTATTATAGTATTCTATATTATTATTTATTAGATTTATATTAGTATTATATTAATATGTATTAGATTTAAATTAGTACTTTATTATTATATATTAGATTTATATTTGTACTATTATATTATTTATTAGATTTATATTTGTACTATATAATTATTTATTAGATTTATATTAGTACTATATTATTATTTATTATTTTGAATGATGGAAGCCTGTTGAAAATCGCTGTTAATCCATGTTTCAAACGACAGGCAGGGTCTTCTCTTTTTTCTCACCGTGTGGCACTTCCTTTGGCGAGCATTGTTAACCGCTTCTAAGCGCATCAATTATGCCGACAGGCTCCTTACAAACTTATTGGCCTATAAACTAATCGCATAATTGCACAAAAGTAATTATCCTTGGGCTGAGCCTCGGCTAGCTCATTGTGCTGGCAGCAACTATGCGGCATATCCTATATCCTGCATCCTTAGTCCGTAGTCCTTAGTACTCAGTCCTTATCCCTTAGACCCTGGCGCTCTGATTTTTCCACCTTGCTGGCCAACTATGCGGCTCATCCGCTCCGCTGAACGCCGCCAGAAGGAAGTGCCGTGCAGGACTCAAATCGCAGGACGCAGGACGCAGAATGTAGAATGCAGAGTGCAGAATGCTGAATGCCGAATGCCGAGTGCCAGAATGCAGGGCTCAAAACGCTGGCTAAACAGTTGGAAAAACACGGCAGGCCGAACAACAAAAACAAACACAAGGACAGCCCTTTGTTTGCGAAAAGCGAAAGAGAGGTGAAATTAAAATCAAGCTGTTGATAGCAATCACACACTCGAGGCAGCCCGAAATGGGTAAGTGCACAGGGAGAAAATTTGTGGAAACAAAAAACTATTAAACTATTAATTGATAATAATAAAATAATTTAAATAATAATATTAAATCTGAATAATAATTAATTTTGATACATTCAAACAAAACAAAAAATCGATATGAAACGTATATCGATTTTACATTATGTAATATCAATTTTAACTTGATATGCGGCCAGGTTAATTTGATATGCTCGTAAAGAGTAAAGATGTAAAAAGGATATGCGTATTGCATAACCAAAAATGTACATGCGCATATCGAATTTACTACATTGGTTGTTTTTCCTACATTTTTACATTTAAAAAGGTAAGATGGTGTTGTAAATAATATAAAAAAATATTACATCGAATTTGAGTTACATTACAAGTAGTAAATTCCTTTTTTTAGAAGATCAGAATATGCGAATGACCAATTTCTCTCAGTGTTAATGTCCTTTGTGCAGTTCCGATGGCGATGCCCAGAGAGTGGGATGCAGGCATCACTAGTCGTCACATGGCCAACTGCCTGGGCTTCCGGCTTTCGGTTACCAGAATCGGTGAATCTGCGAATCTGCGACTGTCATTCATCATTCTTTTTTCACTGGATGCTTGCCATTTCTTCAGCTCCCGAATCTACGAATCCACGAATCTCCTCTGCATCTGCATCTCGTGAAACAGGGCAAGTAAAGCGGTAAGGAAAGTAAAGTAGTTGGGGTTGACATCCTCAAGTGGCCCAGTGGCTTTGTTCGCCGCTCTTCGTTTGTCGAGCGTGCAGTAATTAAGTTGAAGTTGCTCAGCAGATTCTGCCGATAAACATCAGTATCGGGATCAGGCATAAGGGATCAGGATACGGCGGTCACGGTGGCTAGGGATAATCCCCAGGGATAATCGTAAGGAAATGGTACCCCTCGATCTTTTGTGCCTTCTGCTTTCAACATCAATCGGGGCAATTGGATTGACATTTTTGGATCGCAGGATCAGGATCAAATTAAGGATTGTGATCCTGTGGTAATTGCTTTTAAAATGAATCTTTTAATTAAATGAAAATGATCTTTGAAATTAATAAATGCATTAGAAGTTATAGAAACACAAATGAAATGATTAAAAATCGTAGAAATATAAAATATAAAAATATAAATCGTATATATTAAAATATTACAAAATTAGTTTCATGTTTTTAGTGATATTGAAATAAAAAAAAACTATTAAAATTTAATAATGTAAAAATGATGTAAAAATAATAATAAAAACAGTACTATTAAGAGGAAAAAAATTATTAAAAATTAATTTTGTAAAAACAAATTAAAAATACTGGTTTTTATTGCTATTAAAAGGAACAAAATGATTAGAAATTAAAAATTCCCATAGCAAATCCTATAAGAAATCCCAAGCTCTTGCACTTAAACGATAAAGATTATTATCGACTTCTCTCCTCTAAGCCTCTAAGCCACTCATTAAAACTATCTCATGAAGCTCGGTCATTATTGATCGATATTGGCTCCGCAAAACGGTAAAGATCGGCAATGAAGATCACTCTATTCTCCCCCCATTCTTCTCTAACCCACCAACTCTCCAGCTCTCCGCTTTTGTGGCCAATTAGCTGCTGCCACAAAATGAAATCATTTCTCACAGCTATTGTTGGCCGGGCAAAAGTAATTAATTGCCAGTGGATTCGGATTCGGTGCGATGGGGAGAGGTATTTCCATTGCCATTTCCATTTCCTCGGCCCCCGGTTGAGTGATTCTCCAAGCGGACAGCCAATCGAAGCGAGAGGAGAGCCGCTTCTTATGGCAAGAAAGAAGACTGAGCACTGAAGACTGAAGAATCGGACGGAAGACTGGGGCCCAAAGACTGCGACTGCGACTACGACTGCAACCGAGAGAAGCGCATACTTTTCAAGGCAATTATCGAATGCCAGCGTGTCAGCCTCGATTCCCGACTCCCGATTCTCCAGTACCCCGTTTCTTCCGATTCCTCCGACTCTCCCGACTCTCCCCGTGCCCAGTCCTCGCAGATTCTACCGCTCCAGAGTCGCCAGGGCGTCGCCGGTTGGGAGAAGCGGGACTTTCGGCCCCGTCTGCAGTTTTTAGCTTTCAGTTTTCCCTGACGCCAACAACGCCTCATCGTGTTTGTTTGGCCGCCAGAGCCGTCAGAGCCGCCACCGCCGCGACGCCACCACCACTGGCAACTGGCAGCACCACCACTGGCACCGCTGGCACCACTGGCACCACCACCGGCACCACTACCACCACACGTTGTCTGCCGCTTCGATTGACAGCGATGAACATTTGGCCTTTTTCCGGATGGAGATCTCAACTACTTACCTGGCTTTAAAAAAATACTTATCAAAAGGAAAAAATATTTTTAAAAAATCTAAAGAATTAACTTTTACCAAAGTGGTACACAAATCTTTTTCACCCGAATTCCAACCGATTTTTTTGGGACTCTGGATTGGAATTTAATAGTAAGACATTAATAATAAATTTGCATTAGATTTAAATATTTATAAAAATAATTACAAACCTAAATACAGTTCAAACTAAAATAATTTTTATAAATTTTTATATTTTCTATTCTTTTTTAGAAATTGTAATTAATACTTGTATTTGAACTTGTATAAATTTTCTAAAATCATAAGCATAAGTATTCAATCTAAGCGTTAGCATATAAACAAATAAATAAATACATAATTAACTTTGACTTCAAAGTTTAAGAAATACAGTTGGAAAAAACAAGAACTTTCTGATTATGTTTTTTATAATGGTAGTTTATATTCAATGCAGTTTAAAAGCAAAATTACTATTATTTTTTTTCCACTCCATTCCTTTTTATCCCCTCTTTAGCCTAATCCAAAAGTATATTAGGTATACGAAGATTTTCATCTTCATACAACATTTTTCACTAGTTTTCCAAACCTTTAAACTGAAGGCTATGGATATCCTTGCTCTCCAGGTGCATCCTGGTCATCTCTGGCTGGCTAAATGGCCAAGTGGATCTACGCAACTGCAGCTCTTTCGTTGCCCCAAATTGGCCTTGAGGCAATGATTGGCTGCCGCTGCTGCCCAGATGCCAGCACCACCCCCTTGGCCCCTTTAGGCCCCTTTAACCAACACCCCCCCCCCCCTTTAGACCCCCCCTCTTCGCATTGCGTTTCTTTCGCACTGATCTCAGCTGTCGTCGCTTGTTAGTGCGCACGCGTGTCTTTCTCCCTCTAAAAAGCAGACAGCCAGTGTGTTCCCCTCTCTTTCGCACCCAGAAGGAGGGGTCTCTCGCCCTCCCTTTCGCACTCGCATGGGGATCGTGAGGCGTTGATGGCGATGGCGCTGAAGCTGGCGCGCATGCGCAACGCAACCACAAAATCGCAATTGCCGGGGCCAAAAAACCAACAAAGAGAGGAAAAAAGGAGGAAAAATAAAGTTGAGCTGGCACAACGTTGTAAGACATAGTTTGTTGCCAGTAACCCCCTCCCCCTCCCCCTCCCCCTCCGCCCCTGTGCTTGTGTGTGCGGGACCTCCCGCAGATAATTGCCCATCATCTCATCAAGTTCCGCCCAGCTATTTAACAACCGTCGAGGAGCAGGAGCTGCAGGAGGAGGATCGGGAGGAGGGAGGCGGGAAGAGGGAAGCGGGGGCCTCGAGAGCAATGAAACCCACAAAACAAGACACCAAAATGATGAACGCGACCACGCAAAGTAGAAGTAGCTGCCCGATCTGGGAGTCTGGCTCTGGCTCCAGACTATACGATCTGGAGCCCTCGTAGCCGAGGGAGGATCCAAGAGTTGTAAACCCCCTAAGTAGGCTTCTTAAAAGTCATTAAAAATAAATAAATAAATGAATTTGTAATTTTGTAATTTATGGAAAAATAATTGCATATTAAAAGCCAAGTTTAAGATTCCTAAATTTACAGTTAATTAAATTATTAAGTGTGAATTGATTAACTGTATTCTTTTTTTATAAGTAATTCAATAAATTTTATTTATATCATTGTTATTTTTAAGATATTTCTCTTACTTTCTCAGCCTACCTCGCTAAAAGATAACCAAACTCAGTAAGCCTTTTTTGTGAGTGTTCTTTAAATAAAAAAAAAACCGTTTAATATCGTTCCAACTTAAAAGAAACAATATATACTCCATATGTATGATATAAATTTATTTTTTGTTTGACCAAAAAAAAACACAAAGTGACCCGAAATGATGAAATACTTACCTAAACTCAAGTTAAAATTGATATTACATAATGTAAAATCGATCTACCTTTCATATTGATTTTTTTTTTGGGTGTTGGTATATATTTTGAGAAACTTTTCTTAAATTGAGACCAATTAAATTATTTGTATATTATATGTTTATAGATCTTATGGAATCGGGAACTTTTCGAGCTGCCTTGGGCTGGCGCCACCAACATTCAGCGGCAGCTTGGGGCGGCGGCTGCAGATCGGCTCCAAATCGCACAGGTCCAGGTTGCAGCTCCACTCCAGCCGTTTCGGGCACTCCAACCAGCAACCAGCAACCACCAACCACAGGCATCAATAGCACCACCGACGACGACGACGAAAGACCAAGACGGAGAGACCAAGTAGATCCAAGCACGTTAATCGAGTCTTATCGATTTTGGCATGGTTCGTGTCTCGGACGTTTTGCCCAACAACCGCCTACCAACCCCCTTACCCTTACCTCCTTACCCCCCCCCCCCCCACCAAAAAAAAAGGGGAGGGGCCGATCCCATCAGCGGACTCGTAACTAAATTGAATCCAATTGCAGACGAGTCGGGCCAAATAACTGTGAGACATAATGAATGAGTGTTGGCCAAATTGCAACTTGGTCCGCCAGCCGGCCAGTTAAGGGTTAATGGGTGGCCACCCGTCCACCAGGGGGTTAAGGGGGTGGCGCTCTGCATCTTCTTCTTCTTCTTTTTCTTCCACTTTGCCGGCAGTGCCACTAATATCTCAATTGGCCAGCGGAAGGTTCAATAAACTGGCCAGTGGCCACCCACCTGGGGCATCTGCACCTGTCCGCGATGTTGCTCCTCCTCCTCCTTCTCCTCCTCCTCTGCCTGTTCTTGTGATCCTCCTCCTTCTCCGCCTGCTTCTGTAAACAAAAAACAACTATTAATATTTTTGCGTAACATACAAGAAAAGTAAAACCATTGATTGCAGAGAAATTTCACCAAAGGAGAGCAAGAATTTCCAATGATTTTTAAAGATATATTTTTAAAGATATATATTTATTATTAAAAAATTGAGTTATAAATTTCCATCACATTAAAGAGTTTAATCATGTTAGAAATGAAGAAAACAACAAATTGTTAGCTAAAATAAGTTAAATAAATAAAAATATATATTTATAAAAAAAATAAATAAAATAGTAGTAATGATAAAAAAATATCTAAAAATAAAATAATTAGATTTAAATAGCATAAGTAATCATTTTTTATTTGAAATTTGTTGAATTGTGACTAAGGCAAAATTGTCAGAGTAGAAATACTGTAGCTTAAGGAATTTATAAAATAAAAAATATATATTTAAAAATAATAAATAAAAATAAATACAAAAATTCAGCAAGGAATGGCATTCCGTTTCCCAGGATGTTGTTGAATTTTGCTTACCTATTTCTGCGAGTGCATCTGTGTATTGCTGCTCCACTTTTCGCAGCTGACAAGACAAAGAGGCCCAAGGCATTGGCTACTAGCCCGAAAAACTTCTAATTGAAGGCAAACATGTGCTGGCCGCTGGGCGAAAAGAGAGGACCAATGGTCCAGTGGTAGAATAGTCCAGGATGCTCGGCTGTCCAAAGGGACCTCGAGGGCAGCGCCACCTGGCGGGCGCTCCTCCTTGCTGTGCATATTGTATTCCCTATTAGAGGTGGCCGCCTGTCCAACTTTCAGCCATGTCATGTTTGTCATGTTGCTATGTTGCTCCACCTTTTTCCTCCCTGATCCCTCATCCTGCATCCTTTTCGCCCCTCGTCCTGTTGTCGAGTCCTCCACTTGATTTTCACTGCTGCTGTTTGCCGCCCCCCTCAAAATTCTGTGTCGCTGCCTAATGGGCGCACTTGTCCGAATTGTGAGGGGGGTGGTGCTCTTAGGGGGGTTGGGGGGTGGAGTAGGTGACATCTTGTGCTTCTTCTTTGTGGAGCAGCACTTGACCTGGTTCTTTTACTTTTTTTTTCGACTACGATGATGCTGCAGCATCAGCCTGTCGTGGAGCTTTGGAGCTACGTGTGGCTCAAAGCTAATTGCCTGCCTGCCGGTGGAATATTTATCCCAGCCCCCTGTGCCAACCACTCAAGCACTTGAACTCGCTGCCACCCTACTGACCCACCAATCCCCCTTCTCTAAAAAGCACCACCCACTCCGGAGTGCACCTGATTGTGTCACACATTCGAGCCGAGGCTCTCAAAATATTTTCCACTTCGTTTGCCATCAACTTCTCAACTAACAAAGATAAGAAAGTCTGCTGTTTTTCAATTCCCATTAAAAGTCATCTAAAATGAAATAGTAAACATACTTTATTTTGCAGGGTCTTTTGAATTTCACCAAAATATTATTAAACCTATATATATATATATTACCATAAATCTTGAATTTCATTTGGAATATTAATCACACACGAAAAAAAAACATTTAGCCGTAAAACCGAAATACATTTTTGGTTATGCCATACGCATATCGTTTTTACATGAAATACTCTTTTCGCGCATATTAAAGTTAAAATTGATATTACATAATATAAAATAGATCAACGTTTCATATCGATTTTGGGTGCATCTATAATATCATAATATTTAACAAAATGCAACCAGAACTTTGAAAAGCCTATTATTTTCACAGTTTGAAAGCCACTGATCAAGACTTGATCTCGTGAGAAATCCAGTAATAGCTCTGGTCCACTCACAACAACAACAACAGCAATAATAATAATAATAATGATAATAATAATCGCGCTGCTTGAAAAATATAATAAATTGCCAAAATGCGCAGGAGGCGCGGGGCCTTTACAAAAATGAAATGTGGCATAATGAAAACAAGAAATATGCCGACAGTTTTTTGTTCCCTTTTCTTGTTGTTGTTGTTGTGAAGGTATGGAGGGTATGGTTATGGTATGGAGAGACCCCAAGCGAAGGATCCCAGGGACCACCGCCTAGGTTTTTGGACACAAACCGCCCACCGCCCCTGTTCATAATGCGGCTGTGGCGGCTTTTTGATTTACTGACGTTGCCTGTGCGACCACACAGAACCGAAATGTTGAACAATATTTATGTCGGATTTTTGTATGAAATATTAAGGGGAATCTTATGAGTAAAATATTATATATTGTGCATTATATTGTATTGGAAAGCTTATTTACTTAGAGTTTCCATTTCAAAAGAGGTCTTTTTAAGTTGTATAAAAAATCTTTTTTGTGACCTCTGCATTTCCAATAATTTTCATAATAGTTTTATAGGAATTACTGTGAAAAAAACATATCGTTGTAAAATTGATATGCGCATGTAAATTTCTGGTTATGCAATACGCATATCGTTTTACCATAAAATACTCATTTCGAGCATATTGAACTTACGGGGCCGCATATTAAGTTAAAATTGATATTACATAATGTAAAATTGATCTTCGTTTCATATCGTTCATTATTGGGTGTGGAAATCTAGATTAACTTTAGCTTTCGACTTTTATTTGAATTATTCAATGCTAAATACATTTTATAAATTTTATGTGAATTTTAGTTAGTATTTTATGCATACAGATAGTTTGGTTAACAAGGAAGCCCCCTTTTTCTCGCAGTGCTCTCAAACAAAATGAGGATGAAGGCGGCGAGTGCCGCCACCGCCACACACACACAATAATAGCCCAGATATATGTGGTATAAGTAAATATATCCCCACTGGCATGAAGGATGACGCCAATTGGCCTGCGTTGCTTAGCGCCAACGAAAGGCGCTGCGGCCAACACACAGGGCCAGAAGCAGAGAGAGACGGCATGTGCGGCTGCGAAAGAGACGGGGCGACACGTTGGGAAGGAACAAGGAATTTTTCCTCCTTTCCTCCTTTTTTTTTTTGTATTTTTTTTTTAGCTCGGCCAGAAGCTTGGTGGCGCCTCAAGTAGCCGGGTATGAAAATAAAAAAAAATAAAAAAGCACAGGAAAAAAAAAACACAGAACGGCCAAAAGGACTGTGGAGCGCATAACTTCACTGAGGCGGCGGCATCGGCTTCTGATCAAACGTTTATAAGCAAAAGCAACGTCTACAATGCCCAGCAACAACATTGGTACAACATCTGCAACAGCAACAACAACAACAACAGCAACAACCAGCCAGTTCCAGAGATTTGAGACAAAAGCGCGTTGGCAGCCAGCAAGCTACACAAAAAACAGGGGGGGGGGGCGTAGATTTTAGAGGGGGGGTACTTAAGAGATGGTTTTTTCGGAGGGGTTTCCAGGTGGAGTTTAGTTAGGTGCGTTTCACACGGCAAGAAAATGTAATACCTTATAAAGGTCAATTGGATATTATAGTTTACCATAAGTTAGGAGGTCTTGATAATAATATTTTAAAATGTGATTTCTAAAGGCTTTTTAAACAGGGTTTTCTAATCGGTTTTAACTCTTCTTTTCCAATCACAATTAAATAATTTCCCAATATATTTAGTTAGTTCTTGGGGCGTTTTAAGGCCCTCCCTCAAAGAGCGGTCAACTCAAAAGTCTTGGACCATCCTTGAATCGTGTTCTTTTCATGTCCTTTTGCATTTAAGTGTGCACTCGTTCGATTTTGTTGTTTTTTTTTTTTTGTTTTTGGATTGGATCGTCTTTATTTTGAGACAACGACGCCGGCCGAAGATGCCCCCTTCTCCGGGGTTTTTGGAACCCTCCTCTTTCTCTTCCTCTGCGTCCAGCGACATCTTCGGCAAAGTTATTCAAGTGGCGCCAGTCAAACATTTTTTTGTGCAACAACTACAACAGCAGCAACAAAATGCAGCAAGTTAGCCATGGCAACAACAACAGCAGCAACAAGAAGAGCAGCAGCAATAAATACAACAACTTTTGGGTCTTCAAGACAACAATGAATGGCGCTTCACACACACACACACACATGCACTCGATGGAAAAGGGAGCAAGAAAAATAAGCAGACCAAACCCTTGACCAGCGATTAGTGCCTCTCAAACTGTATCAAATTTAAATCGATAAAAAAGTACCCTTTTTTTCTAAAAAGCTTAAATTAAAAATAATAAATTTAATAATAATAATTGGAAAATACGCTTAAGAAAATAACATAAAAAAATTTAAAATAAAAAATTAGACAGAATTATTTTTTTGCTTAAAACTAAAATGTAAATGAATATACACAAACAGTCTGCCTTAAAAACTTAGAAATAATTATTCCCGAATTTATGTTATGTTAAGATTTTTATGTCAAGTAGTTCTAAGAAATTTTAGCTACTTTCCTTTTTTTTAGTAGAGATTTGTATAATATTGTAGATTGTTATACAAAAAATCCCCACATTTCGTTTTTTTTTTAAATTTAAAAAAAAAATCATTACGAAACAACCAAATAAATCTCTTTTATGTGAAACATTTTGATGGTTTTGCTGTCATCACAAAGCCAAGCCATATGTTCAAAACAATTCACTTTATTTAAGTTTTAAAAACTTTAAAGTTCTTGATTACGGCTTACCCTAATTCTGTTTACATGTAATCAAAGAATGTGTTGTGTATATTTTTATTCAGAGAAGTAGCCACATTGCTGTTGGGTGTTTCTGTGCAAATTAAATTTCCCAACAGACAGTTTGAGGGGTTGTGTTTTTGGGTGCTTCAGTTTCGGTTTTCGGGTTTTCGGGGGTGAAAAGTCATCGACAGATTAGCCGACAATTTGGTGTCACTTTGCCCGAGGACTTTTCAGGATGCGAAGGACGAAGGACGAAGGACGAGGGACGCTGCCGTTGACATCGAGATGTCCTTGTCGTCTGCATCGGATGTTTCAATTCGCAAGTTGCGCTTCCTTCCGATCACGTGGCCAAAACGCCAGCGGCGGCCGTTCACTTCCGCCCGGCCGATAGCTTCCGTCCGCTCCCAACAACAACAATCGCTGAAGGAGATGGAAAGTCGAAGTCGGATTCGGATTCGTATACGGATTCGGAATCCAATTCCCCAGCCATCCTTTCCACCATCCGTTTGTCCAGCTCACCATCTAAGCGTTTGTCCGTGGGACACGGGAAAAAATGTGGGACCCGCTAGAAAAAGCAAAGGAAATTAAAATATGATTGATTTTTGATTTAAGGAGAGAGATTAGATATTTTAAATTTATTACAAATATTTTGATGGTACCTATTTATTTTTATTATTATACCATTTTTTTAAATTTATTTGATCTTTGCTTCAAAAAATATTTTAATAATATTTTTTACATTTTATTTAAATTTTAAAGTACTTGAAAAATTATTTAATAATAATTTAACATTTAATTTTAAAGTATTTTGAAAAATTATTTAATAATATTTTACATATTATTTAAATTTTAAAGTACTTGAAAAATTTTTTAATATTATTTTAATATTTTATTTACATTTTAAACTACCGCAAAAACAGCTTTTAAAATTTAAATACAATTTAAATGAAATTTTTTCATGTAGCACTACTTTTCTTTTGTAAAAATCTTTTTTTTGGTAAAAAGCCAGTTAATTGATCTGCTGAAATTTTCTCTCCGTGTGCAAGCATTTCCCTCTCCCCTTTCAATCGCCCCGCGTGACAATTACTCATGAATACATTTTGCGCCTGATAACAGTGAACGCTCGAAATTCCAGGGGCGGGGGCCTTTGATTCGGAGGGGGTGCGTTTCAACGGGGAGCGGACAGCCGTTTGCGTTTTATTTATGGTTTTATTTGCGGCATCACAAAAGCCTGCCACGAGCCTCGAGGACTCGAGTACTCAGCTAGGATGAAAATGGGAATGAGATGGAGGATGAGAATGAGGATGAGGACGAGGACGAGACATCGAGGACATTGTACGCCAGAGCGTCATATGTTTATAACCCTGGATATCTGTGGCTATATCTTCCACCCCCCTCCGACTGCCGGCTGCATCTGCGGCTCTATCTTTCCGTAGCTATTGCTGTGTGCGCCCCATAACCATAAAGTCAATTTATTTATTAAGTTTTTATCGCAAACGTCGCGCAGTGGAGAAAAATTCTCGAAAAAAAAACATTTGGGTATTTTGTGAGGGGGGGACTATTAACTAGTTGTTGTTGATTTGATTTGATCGAATCAGTAATGTGTTTTGGCCACTTTGAGTTCCCCGTTTCAAGGACAATACTTTAAGCATCTTTTAATTGTTGGCAACATTTTCGGGGTAAAGTTCTTTAAGGGGGATTCAATTGACTAAATATTAATACGGCCACAATATTAATATCTAGCTAATATCTACATAAAATCTACCTAATATCTACACAATATCTACCCAATATAGATGCAATACACTTTTGTTTTGTAAAACAGTAAAATACGAATAGTTAGTATTTTTTTTGGGTACTATCCTCAATTTCCTTAGATTTTCCTTTAATGCCGCCCACCCTAAATGCAATTGAGTAGTTTTCCCTAATTTCCAAAGTGCTGCGATCGCGGGTCGAGTTTAACGGCCTGTTTAATGGCACGGAAATGAGAATGAAAACCGTTGAGCGTTTTCCAGCAGCTCAGAAACCTCTCTTCCCTCTCACTCGCACCGCACTATGTCCGTCTCTTTTGTCCGTTTTGTCCGTGGGAAGGGAATGTCCGGACATTTGTTTTAATTAACGAAAATTAAGCGACGTCGCCTACGCACAAATGTGCACAGTGCGTGGCATAAGTTCTCTCACACTGGCCGTCTCTTTCGCCCGACATCTAGACCTCTCTTTCTGTTTCTCTGGATGATATTTTTCTTAATTCAATTCTTAATTCTTGATATCTTTTGACTGGCTCGCGGCAGCTGTACGCGGGTGCTTGTTGTCCGTATGTAAATTAACTTAAATACCCTAGAAATTAATTAGCAGCGATTGAGATCGCTCGATAATGACAACACAACAACACACGAAACACCGAACCGGCGAACCACCGACCACCGACTGTTCCGAGTGGTTTTTCAGTGGTTCCGCCCCGGTCCTAACCCTTTTTTCTTTATTTTCCTTTTTTTTCGAGAACGTCGTCGCTGTGGCGGCGACAGTAATAATGATGCGTTTATCCAAAACGAGCATCAGATAAGCGCCAGCCAGAGGCGATCGACAAGTTTGATAAGGCGCTGCCTGATAAGAGCGAGACGGCTATAGAGCAGTACACTGGAAAAAAAACCATATCTAGAAGGAAGTAACTGTTTTTACCATAACTTGGATCTGAACATTCGATTCAAAACGAAATATGATTGAAATCTTAATAAAATTTAGGCTTTTAATTAAAAAATAATATTTTTTTGGCTAAACTTAGCTTAGATTCAAATGTTAAGAATACTTATTTTTCACATATTTCTTATATTAATTATAAAGAATATTTTTTTTAATATTTAGTAGTATTTTTAAACAATACCTTTTAGCTCCACTACTGTCATAACTTTTTCTCAGTGTACAAGGAGCCGGCAGCGTGTGTGCACATCATTCAAATGCCAATTAAAGGCGCCGGCTTACACAGAACCTGAGAACGGTCGATCGAACTGGACTGGAACTGAACCGGAGGAACCTAACCCAAGCTAACCGATCCGATCCGATGCGAACCGATCCCATCTAAAGGAACGGATCCCGAAAGGCTGAAAGGCAATCAGCTGTCATTTGGAGGCAAACAAAGTGGACATGCTCAGAATTTGGCGCAAAAGGGGCTTCAGTCTGACACCAAACCGAATACCCTGCGGCGAACCCAAAACAGGTTAATGAGGCCTAATCACCCACCCAAAAATTAGGGGATTCTGGATTCTAATTAGGGTATCAGTTGCTCAGTTGCTCAGTTGACCCAGGCAGATGCGCTCGAAGAAGGGGTTAGCATATGATTTATGTGTGGAGTTCAGGTGATAAGAACTCGTGTTGAATGAATAATACGAAATGGGAATGTTATAAAAAAATATAGAAATATTAATTATGGTGAATTTAAACATAAAGTATTAAAATAAAGTTAGGTTATAGTGAACTTTAGTAAATCAAAGAGGAGTTTAAGATATAAAGATAATATTGGGGTTATCTATAGCTAAAAACCCCTGCCTAAGAACATCTGTAGAGCCTTAAATCGGTGTGTGCTGATCGACTTCGCTTCCGAAAATGAGGCAAAAACAACTGAAGATGGGATGGGAAAGAGATCGAGAAGGCGGCTAAGACTGGGCTCGAAACCGGGAGACGAGGCCAAAACCTAAGCCCAAAACCAAAGCCAAAGCAAAACCAAAAGCGAGACTGACACTGACTGCGTTCGCTTCACCATTGTGATTGCGATTGTGTTGGGCCCGGCTCAAAAGCGGCGCTTGGATTCGCGACTTGGCGCTGAAGTCGCAGTCTCTTGAGATGGAGGATCGGTGGGATCAGGAGCATCGGGAGAATCAGGAGGCCTTCGAAGGAGGAGGAGGAGGACCAGCCGAATGGCCATTCATCGATCAAGTTGCAAGCGCCACGACGAGAAAGGCGAAACGTGAGGCACCAGGAGCTGCGGGTTCAGACACAAAAAACAACAAAAAAAAGAGGAGAAAAACTTCTTGAAAAAAGGAAACAAAAAGTAAAACAATCGGCAGGCTGAGATCTTGCCTCTGACTCCATTTGAATACTCCCGAACTCGCACTCGCATTCGCATTCGCAGTGCCATTTGTATTGCAATCTTTGCACTCGGCAAAAGTTAGTTATTACAAATTTTTAAAGAAATAAAATAATTTATTATTTATTTTTTTTATTTTGTTATATTTTAAGTAAAAGAAAGTAATTTAGCTTTTGTAATGAGTTGATTATTTTCTTTAATTTCCGATAGTATCGATAAATTGATAATGGCAACAATCGATGTTTTCGATTAATTTGTACATCGATATATATACAAATAAAGCCTATTTTATTAGTTGTAAGCTCTGTTTATGAGTTTGCAAGGTAGCTAATTTGAGGAATCTTCATGATATGAATCAAACCCCGCTTTCTTTCAGTGTGCCCCCCTTGTTGACCTGTCAGTGTCGCTGTTGCTGTCGCTGTCGCCAAAAAAAGAGCGTCGTCTTCATCGCAGCCCCAATCGGAAGGCTCATTGTCTTGGCTCAGGGAATCGGGAATTGGGGTTCGGGGATACTTATGGCAGGGATATGGGACAGGGATTCGGGGCAATTCCCGATGCTGTGAGCTGGAAAACAGCGGATCATCGGATCGGGATCGCAGTGCCGGGACTTTGTCTTTGATCGACTGAGAGACTGAAAGACTGAACGACTGTTCAAACTCCAGTGAGCTGAATCTGAAGTTGAAGTTGAGGCGATACCGTTGTATCGTTGTATCCCTCGGATTTGCATCTGCATCCGAAGCCGTTGCTAAAAACTAAAGCTAAAGTTGTATCTGAAACCGAAACTCAAGTTTTTCGTTATTCGTTTTTTCGGCTTTCGGGCTCCGGCAATTGATTCGCAATTCCATGGTGCGCATTGATTTTGATCGACCACGACAGGCGCGCCATTCGGTCGCTCGTCGGCGCCTTTCCCTCTCAGTTCCTCTGGGTATATAACCCCTTCATAAAGCCCCCCTCTGTTTTGTTCTTCCTTTTCATTTTCCTTTTTTTTGTTTGGGGGGCAGACGCAAATTTTATTGACAGCGCCTGTTGGCAGCCAAGGATCGAAAATCGGGAATCGGGAATCGGGCATCGAGAATCAGAGCCACTGAGCCGCTGATGAGCGGATCATTTGGCACTCGTGTGAATAAGCGTTCAACGAGTGCACTCACAAGGGAATACGGTGAATAAGCTCACACATGAATAGTGTGTAAATGGCAGACTTAAAAACACATTGATAAAATATCCAGAAAAATCTAATATAATTATATTATATTCAAAAATATTTTCTTAAAATTTCCAAATTTTATAATCACTGCTTTTTAGTGGGGAAACTAGAGATAATTGCCTAAAATGATCTATTTTAACACTATTCCCACATTTTTCCCCCGACTTGCTTTGCTGTTTCCTTTCATTCTGTTTGCCAAATTGTCGAAAAATCAGCAAACGAATCAGAATGGGTTTTCCAGGGGACTTTGGGTTCCGATCTGGGTTGGGAACAGACGTTTGATGGCCCATTTCACTTGCAGCGTGGCATCACTACAAAGCGCCCCACGCTAATTGCGGCAATTAAGTGCGCAAAAATCTAACGACCAAAAAATGTCACGGGGGGAATCGGAATGATATAATTTTTGGGATGGGGACTGGGACTGGGACGGGGACAGTGCTTTATAAGGGGGCTGCGGACAATCAGCTACCTGCCTTTTGTTGTCAGGAATTCGGCGCTAAATGCTCTGCGCCCAGTTGCGTTCACCCTTTGAAGTTAAATAGCGCCGAGCGGTTCGGCGGATCCTGCGACTATATAGATAATGGTCGACGGGGAATGAGATTCGCAGATCGTTCGAGAGCCAAATGACATGCAACTGGCGGAAAGCACACAAAAAACTAAAGGAACGTCGCCGTTCTGACAGCATGACAGCATGTCAACAGCAGTTTGATTAGTGAGACCTTACAATTTGTAATATCTCGAACTTGGAATACCCTTTAATGGTTGCAAAACCAAAACTAAAATAGTGGTGAAACTGAGAAACGTTTTACAAACCTAATAATATTATTTGTACGCCGGCTAAAGTTTAAATTCTAAGGAATGTACTGACATTATAAGTTAGTAACAAAAAGAAAAAAAATCAAATTTTTACCAAAAATCCAGATCCCAATTTTCCATAAAAAAAAGCAAACAAAATAGTTTTATCGCTGAAACAAAGGCAATATTGATACATATGGATTATGTCATACCTTTCTGAACTCGTCACTAAATTTCCAATCGATTGGCATTTAAACCATGACATTTTATTTTTTTGCCATTTTTCGCAAAAAATTATGATGTACCCCCTTATAAAAAAAATTAAAATTGACAAAAATTTTATTTTTTCAAAATCACACGGAAAGTGTCATGGATGTAATTATTATTTTGTAATCTGTTCAAAACAGTATGTATTTTTGATGTAGGACCATTTTTGCCCAAGTTCTAGCAAAAGAACATAAATAAAAAATTCAATTTTTTACCAAAAACCCAGATCCCAATATTCCACAAAAAAAAATGTCGTCTTTTGAGAATGAAAATAACCATATTATTTTACGTTTGATATCAGGAACCTAACGAGCTGTTTGTATGCTTCTTATGTTCTTTCTAATTAATTACGTACTTACCTAAAGTTCTGAAAATCCCAATTTAATAAAGGGTGTGAAGCCAAAAATTTGATAGACGACAGTTTTTGTTGCCGGAGATTGGTCAGGATCTGGACCTTCTGCTACCCACTGTCGCCAAGTTCCCCTCGTCCACATCCGAACCAAACCCCTGTTCCCCCCATGAGCCTCTGGACCATTGACAGTCCTTTTTTTTAGCTCCCGAACTCCTACACTTTTGCTTATCTGAATGCCGGCAGGAAATTTGCGCCGCTTTTGATATGATCGCCGACGATGCCAACGGCAACAGCAGCACAAGCAACATCTGCACAGAGAGAAATACAAGTGGGTTTTGCTACCAATAAAAAATTAAATCTATTTTCACTACTAAAAGATAGAAAAATATCAATTTTTGCAGATTTTAAATTAAGTTCCTCAGAATAGACAACTGGACCAAAAGAACACTTCAAAAACCTTTAAAAAAAATTTTTTCCAGTTATTTTGTTTTCCAATAATTTTAAAAATGTACCAAAGACTATGGGTATTTTTGTTAAATATTATTATTTATCATTATTTGGTATTTACTAACACTTCTTATCTTCCCTTATCTTAAGGCAAACCTAGTTGGTTTTTTTCAGTGTATAGCAGCTAACGTTGCTGAGATTTTTGATGGAACAATATTTTCGCATGTCCGTCCGTTGTTGCTGTGTCTTTGGGGCCATGTCAAGCGCCAATTGGAGCCACACTTTGCCAGGGGCGGGGGTGCTGAGAGGGAGAGGGGGGCTAACAGAAGTTTGGTTTTTCGGGCTCAGTGGCTCCATGTCTGCATGGTTTTCTGGTTTTCTGGCGGCCCTGGCGGATCCGCTGGCTTCTTCCTGTGCTGCCACTGACGATGACGAAGCGTTGACAAGGCGATGACAGATTTCTGCGAATTTTTCGCATTAGGCTTTGAACTCGAGCATTTGTTTTTGCAGCCACTGGAACTGGGTCGATGAGGGGCTGCACAGGGAGAAATGGGATGTGAGAGGTATAAGAAATATTCATTACTAACTTAATTGAATTAAGCAAAAATCTAGAATAATAAAACAATAATAGCTTTATAATATTAATTTTATTTATTTATTTATTTATTATTCCCAATTATGATTTAGGTAACTTTTTAATATTATCCTGGCCGCAATCCTGTAAAATAAATCCTCTAATGAAGTGAAAAATATTTATAGACATTTTTTCTTGTGTAGAATGGTGAGTGCAGGGGGGGGGGGGTTGGGGCGGTGCCGGTGGGTACGGCGCTACTGTTTTCGCTCAAGCGCTTCGCTCACTGACGGCTCGGAACGGCGGGCAAGTGGCGCTGCCCTTTGATGCTAACGGTTCTAGAGATGCCTCGATTTCCGCGGAAATTTCTAATAGAATCGCAACCCCTCCTCGAACCCCCCATCCCCCCATCCCTCCTTTATCCCACTGGCCAACTTTATCAAAGGGTTGACTTTGTCCAAGCGCCTGCTCCAGTCGCCTTTCTTTAATTTCCATCCTCTGGATGCTTGGATGGTAGATGTTTTTACGAGATTTTTTGGTAGGGGAAAGGGGGTCGGGAGGCGGGACAACGCCACCTGATGGCGACACGTAGCTCGTTTATGGCAGCGCCTGATGGCGGCGCCTGTGGGAAAATGTTATCCAGCCCCACAAACTCTGTCACAGAAATACACCTAAAAAAATGTTACTTTTATTCAACAAAGAAAAATCTTGGCCCTTAGAAAAAATATGCATTTTGGACATGCTCGGATCCACGGGGGGTGATATGGATGATATATCACCCCCCACTTGGGTGAAAAATGAAAGAAATTTTGGTATTCAAGAAGTGTGCAATAAAAAAATTGGTCTGATATCACCCCCCACAACAAAATCCTAGATCCGCCACTGATTTTGGATCTACTTACTTAAAAATAGATATGAAAAAATAGACAATATAATATAAATTCATTAAAAATAAATATGAAAGACTTTTATCTTTTCCGATAATATTTAGAACTTGAAAAAATATCGACAGTTTGCTATTACTCGATATTTAATAGGTGTTTTCCATTCAAAACATCTATATTATTGTCAAAATATCGAAAATATTGATCATTTTCAAACTCTAATAATAATAAATATTTTTTTCAGATATTTGCTTAAATTAGTTTGCCATATTTATAACTACTTTTAGAGAAATATATTTTTCCTATGTTTTTTTTTATGTTTGTTCCAAGGCTAGAACTTGTATTTTTTAAAGTGTAGATCCAAAAAGGGTGTGGCTCATGGCTCACGTTCGAAACTCCCACTCCCACTCGTAACTCAGCTGCCGTTCCATCAGGTCCATGTCCACGTTTATGTCTTAGGCCCCGAGATCTCGGTGGCTGATGCCCTTTGACCAATCTGCGCGAAATGCCAGCAAGTGAATGGCAGCCAAACATAAAGCCAGAAAACCAGAAAACCAGAAGCTGCAGGAATCCACTCAATGAGTTGGCCAAGAGTTGCTAATAAGGCTAATAATAAGACATGTGAGTTATGAGTGCCGGGTGCCAGAGGTGAATGAATATGAATACCAAGTGAGTGGATGCGAGAAGACGTGAAAGTCATCCATCCAGCATTATGGCAAATATTTCTGACTAAGAAAGATTTTTCGTTTATTTTTGTAAGAAGTGAGTACACCCAAAGAAAAAATCGATATGAAACGTAGATCGATTTTACATTATGTAATATCAATTTTAAGTTCGATATGCTCGAAATGGGTATTTCATGTTTATGGCGCTATGCTTTTTTTAGTGTGTTGTAAGATATTATTGCCAAACAAAAACCAGGGAAACAATTTTGTAATACTTACTTATTTTTATCGAAACATTTTTTTAAAATTCTCGTTAATTAGTTAAGTAAGTTTTCTATTAATAAAACCAATCCCTCATTCAGATAATGAGCTTGGTGAATTTGTTTGTGTAACTATGGGTAACTATAAAAAAAACACAAATGGATCTGTAGACAAAGAGCGACTTGTGTGAAGTGGACCGAGGGCCACCAGTAAATCCGGGAGTTAACCAGCAGCAACACCAGCGATTAGATCTCGAACGCCAGATGATAGGTGATATATGGATGCGACATTTGTGGTTAATGGCGGGCTGGCGATAGCTCGAAGGCGATATTATCGGATGGGATCGTGCCTACCCAGAACGGGAGGCATTCGGTCATTAGGCCCGGCATTGTCACAATATTTGCGATTCCAGTGGGTGGTTGGTTGGTTGGTGTAGGTCGATGGGCAGATAGTTGGATAGTTAAACCGACGAGACATACACCCATTTCCATTTATCCCCCTAACCACTGGGTGACTTTTTCAAGTGCACACGCGTCGCAGGGCTAAAATGACAAAGACGGCGGCCGCCGTCAAGCCATTGAGATTTAATTGCACAAACGCCAGTTGAGCAATAAAATTTATGACCTACAAATAATAGGTCTCATCCGAATCGGAGAATCGAAGAATCGCAGAATCGGAGAGTCCCAATCCGTATGAAGCGGACAATCGAGACTCTTTGATGAATGGCCGCAATGACAACTCAAATGAAATGGCAATGGCGATGGAGACGAAATTAAGATGTGCGTCAATTACGCGTAAAGAGCCCAAACAACTGGGAGGTCAGGAGGTACTGGCTTTCGGGTTGGGATGGGTTCGGATGGGTTCCTGCCACCTTTCGGCAGGAATTTACAAGGTTAGTTTAAAAAGCAAGCTGGCGAAGCGTTGAAATTTATCGACATAATTTCAAATAGCTAATGTTCAAAATATTTACAGACTAATGTTGTAAAAATATTCCTAATCGATTGGAGCTCATACTAAAAAACGAATTAAACCGAGGAATGTTCCTGATTTTTCCCTTAGTCCTACATCCTATTTTTTCTACCAATAAATATTTTCTAAAAATAGAATATCATGCCGCCTTGAGATCGTTATATGGGCACTTCAAAAAAAAAGTCCACCAAGCCAAAAACCTTGAAACTTGAATAAAACATATATCCACATGATTTTGCCCCGATATTAGTTTCTAATTAGTTGGATACTGAGCTTAACTACAAATTTGGAGTATAGTTTGATTATTTTTATGACAAACTCCACCAATATACGCAAAAATCAGTTTTTGGCTATTTTTTTGTTGTTTTTTGGACCTGTCTTCTGTTGTTAATTTATCCTATAGGAATGCTAATATGTGACATTTTTCCGTTTGAGAGATAGAGGTAAAGAAATCCGCTTTACAAAACAGTCGGAAAAAATGTCCCGAGCGACATGTCCCGAGCGAATGTGTTTGAAACTGCATAAAAAAAAACGGCAAAGAATTTTTGAGTAAAACCAAAAGCATTTCACAGCGACATGTTTGAACAACATTCTAAAAAAATCGCATTAAAATATTCCATCAGAATTCGCTAATTTCTGGTGTTGTATGAACTTCCCCGAAATCCACTTCTATTTTTGTCCCGAGCGAATACGGCAGTTTTTTACCGATATCTTAAAAACTAAAAGTGGTACAAAATCAAGATTTTTACCAAAAATAGAGCTTGGGAAGAGTGAAAAGAAAAGCCCATAATTAAAATTAAAATCCATTGTTTTACAATTTTTTTTCAACTTTAAAGGTGTGCAAATGTCCCGAGCGACATTTTGGAAGTGCCCATATATTTTCCAATCAATTGACCTTCAAACCCCAAAAAAATGTATTTTTGGTGATTTTACAAAATTGTAATGAAACTCATTGTAAAAAAATATTTTAATTAATTTTATAACATTATTATTTAAACCAAATTACATATTTTTAATTAAGTTACTTTAATTAATAAGTTAATTTTATTTAATTTAATGGATTTATATTGTTTTTGAACTCTTCTCCACCTTTCCAAGGACCCAAGTCAACCCGCAGAGGATGTTTGTGATTTCCAAAACAATTTCTGACAACTTGAGCCCACAGCTGCTGATAATTCCAGTGATCTGCAGTTGAGAATTCCACTTAGTTTCCGTGATATGGGGGTGCATGTGGGTTTTTTTTTTGGCCTGGAGATGCAGTCAAGTAGATTGAATTGCAGCTAACCCTCGATTTCAGTTGGTTCTCACTACTTTAGTTCATTTTTTTTGTTAGTGCAAATGTTCTCGATTTCATTGATTTCAATTGCTGCATTGCATTGCCCAAATATCGATTACAATAAACACACAAAGCAACAAAAGGCGGGACTCGGGATTCGGGCAACAACAAAAGGTTGCAGTTCAACAATGGAATTGGCCCAAATCGTTTAGTTTAAGGCCATTAGAGAAGTTCCCATTCCCATTTCCATTCCCTCTACCTGGATATTATCTCCTCTCTTTATCCCCGTCCCTGGATTCGGGATCACTTCATTTCCTTTTCTTTTGGCCATAGCCATTCCCATTTCCTCCCACTCCGCCGCAATTTGCAGCTCGGATTCATATCGCAGATGCCAATTGTTTTATTTACACATGTAATCGATAGGCCAGCAGGTGGCGCTATTTTCCACCAAAAATGCATATTTTTAGTTACTAAACTCTGGGTAATCTAATATTCTCTTTTACGGTAATTTTATAAATTAAAAGATCGATTTTTCTAAAAATAATATTATTCTAAAAATTATCACAGTATAGGAACTTGTAGTTAACCAAGTTAAACTCTCTAAGCGTTGTGTTAAAATTATACTAGATGTTTAGAAGTTTAAAAGAGTGTAATTGAGTTAATACTAAATACTAAAAATGATATATTAAAAATACTAAATAAATACTAAATATTATAAAGTTCATACTTTGTAGTTTAACATCTATACCAAAAGTTAAAATTTAATAATTTCGAAACTATTAGTTTAATATTTGCTAATATTTGTTAATATTTAATATTTACCACTAGTAGTAGTAGTAGTTGTATTTATAAAACAATAGAAATATAATGTTCCAAAAATAAATAGGTTATATAGATAAGTATATATGATAGGTTCCTGAGAAAGGCAACTAACTGAAGTTAGAAGCTCCGTTCCGTTCCGCCATATAGTTAGGACCCCTTTCGGCCGATCCGTACCGTTCCGTTCCGTTCCGATCCGATCTCTTGTCTTTCCCAATTGCCCAGTTGCCCAACATTTTGTCAACCGACCGACAACGAATGCCGCCCCTAATTACAGGCTCCCACCCTCCCCCTATTATGCCGCAAATCGCAAAAGCGTAAAAATATGTGACAACGCCCGAGCAGCGCTCCAATGGTCACAGCTCGTTATAAAGTGCACTGAGAGAAGAGAAGTACTTGAAGTAATACTTATATTACTTAGTACTATTACTAGTACTTAATCTGCATTTATATCAACCTATAGGTTGAGGAAGATTTCAAGAATGATGTATTCTCAAAAAACCAGATCAAGAATACTTTTATTCTTGATTTCAAGAACGTTTGTGCTCAAAAAAGTGAGAAGACGAAACACTGAAATCAAGAACATTCGTTCTTAGTTTTTTCGTTCTCAAGTTTTCTCAGTGTATATCTCTCAAATTATTTAATATATTTTCTTAATATCTATTTCCTTGTAAAAAAATATATTTTAATTAATTTTGTAACATTATTATTCAAACCAAATTACATATTTTTAATTAAGTTAATTTAATTAATAAGTTAATTTTATTTAATTTACGTGAAGTAATACTTATATTACTTAGTACTAGTACTAGTACTTAATCTGTATTTATATCAACCTATATCACTCAAATTATTTAATATATTTTCCTAATATCTATATACAATTCATCAACGAAATCCTCTCAGTGTAGTCGTTAGTACTGGCCGCTCCACTGGCCGCTCCAGTTCACGCCCACACGTTGCGTCGCCTCTTTACATAATGGATATGGATCGGGGATGGGGGCGAATCGGGGGAACTCCCATGCGAACACTGCGAACAATGCAATTGTTGTGCAAGCCGGGGGACGGGGTGCTTCAACTGGGGGGCGGGGGCTAGCAACCCCAAACCCCTTCTAAAATAGCCGCAATAATTTCCAGTCACAGTCACAATCACCGTCACAATCCCAGAGATCGGGAGTTACGCTCCAACTGCGCTCTAGGTGAAAGTACCCGTCGAGACTCTTCTCTCTTCAATCTTCAGTTCTTCAGATGGACAGCGATTAAGCTCATCCAATATCATCCTAACTAGAACCTATTTAGTTTTTCATTTTTCTTAATCATATGTTTTTTGCCAAGAACTACGAAAAAATAGATTGAATACAAAACCGTATACTATGGATTGTACTTTTCTCGTGACTTAATTCCCTAATTTAAAAGTTCTTAATTTGATATAATAAAAGCGGCAGTTTTATTAAATGATTACTCCGTCTAGAGAGTTCCTGGCACTTCAATTGAGCTCTTCTTCGGGGCCTTTAACTTTAAGACTCGTCTTCTGGGTGGGCGACTCTTCTCGATTGCCCAAATTGCGTGGCCACCTTAGCAGAAGAACGAGTGAGAGAGAGAGAGATGAGATGGGCAGAGAGAGAAGGATGGCGGCATGGAGAGCGAGATAGACGTAGAGCAGGAAGGAGTGGGAGCGAGGGAGAAGACATTTTGCATAACGCGACATCAGCATGCAAGGCATACACGGATAAAAAAAGAGGGATATTTAAAAATAAAATATAAAATTGTAAAATAAAATTTAGAAATAGTTCCAGAAATAAATGTAGATCCTGTGTAATTTTTTGTTAGGCTAATGGAAGTTTTCTCTGCCAATTTCAGTGATCTTATTAAAAGTGATGCTATTTTCTCCCCGTGCACCGAAGACTCGCCGCTCGCTCTGTGGTCTTTCATTTTCTCAGGCTAGCAATCAAAATGTTAGAGGCCGGGGAAACTAAGGAGCCGTCGAGGGACAACGACCAGCTAAATTTGAGACCAAAGTGGAGGCGACGCGTCGCCATCATCATCCTACTCTTCTTCATCTTCAACTTCAACTTCAACATCATCGGGGGAACAAAAAGTTGAGCCAGCATCGTGCATTTACAATTTTCTGCGAAATTTTTTGAAATCTGAACAAGACCGCCCCCCTTTTTCCACACCCACTCCCTGGGTTTTCCATTCTTTTTTTCTTTTTTTTCTCCGTTTGCTGTCTTGTTTTCTGGAAATTGTTCTGCTGTTGTTGTTTTCGTTGTTGCGGCCCGCCCGCCATCATCGCTTCGCAATTATAATTAAGTTTAATTGAGTGATTGACGTTTTTAGAGAGTGCGCGGTCACCCACAAATCTACAACAACAACAACAATGCCGGCAGCAGCAGCAACAACATGCAGAAAAAAAATAAACTATTAACAAATATCAATTCTATAACTCGAGGTTCTTGGGAATTTCGAAATCCAACTAATAAACAATATTGTGACATAATTGAAATAAAAACAAAAATGTAATCTAAAAAATTGTATAAATAATTTTGTAATTACATAAAGTACTCCTTTTTAATGTGTTTCCTTTTAAGCTTACTCTTTCTATTGAAATTACATACAATTTTTCTCTCAGTGCAAAGGCAACCGAAGAGATTATGAAATCAACGAACAAACAACGACGACCCCCGTCATAATCAAAACAAGTCAAAAATGTTGAAAGACAACAGCAACAATGGCCGTTTGTTCAAGTGCCTCCGCCTCCTCCGACAGCTGAACCCCCCCCCCTCCGAAAGCCCCACTGGAAACCCTCCCCTTTTTTGGGGGCGGGCTGCGTGGGTGGCCCCTTCACTAGACCAAAAGCTCAGGCAGCCATTGCAGCATGCCGCTTTTCCACTTTTCCGCTTTTCCGCTTTCCGCCGGCCACTGGACATTGCACAAATTCGAGGCAACAACTACTGCAGCAGCAGCAACATCTGCAGGAGCAACAGCAACAACAGACACAACAGCAACATGAAAATGTTGACAACTTTTTTGCCTCGATTTTGGGTGGTCCCTCCAGTTAGTTGGCGGAATTTAACGAGGTGATTGCCTAACTGTTCTCTCGAAAGTTGGGAAACCCCAGTAAAATAGTTACGGCAAACAAAGCAGGCGATTTACCGTTTTTGATAAAAATTTACCAACATTTATTCAAAAATTTTTGTAAAATAAATATTAATTACAAAATATTAGTATTTAAAAATTTTAATGTTAAAAACCACAATTTACCCAGAAATTTAAAATTCCCTTGCTCTACAAATAAAAGTTCATGAAAATGCCTCTCTCCCCAAACAAAAACTTACACAGATTTCATCATTAAAAATATTTATTAAATAATATTCGTTTTTTTTCTCTTTTCAAATAGATTCTATATTTTTTCAAAATATTTTTATTCAAATTGCAAGTGCCATAAGTCTGCCTAACTAGCAAAATCCAACTCAGTCTCAAACCAAAAAAATATAAAAAACGCATACACATATTCCTGGCTGTCTTTGATTTCCCCCTGATTAAATCCCCCGCCGACTATACGGTTTGGATTGGCCATCAAAGCGGGTCATAAAATGCTCCCATTCAGCGATTTTTAACAAGCCACTCGAGTGGCGGAGGCCCCATCGATAGACTCATCACATCCGCGCGTAATAAAATGCACGCACGCACGTCCGACACCCAAGAAGATATGGCGGTATCGGATGGGTACGGGGGGTACAGGGGGTACAGGGGGGAGGGGGTCTCCACCAGGGGCGGTTTTATAGAGGGAGTTTTGGCTGTACAGCATCCGCAGTCATCTAATCAACTTTGATCGCATCTGGGGGCCCCTAAGAAACAAAAAAAAAAGAAATACCCACCGCACACACTGATTTATCCGCTGTAGCTTCCCTCTCTCTTCAGCTCCTTTCTTCTCTGCCCTTTCTTCCGACCAAATCTCCACATTTCTCTTGCGTGTTTGGTCATTTGTAACACCTAACGGTCCGATACGTATAATCGTTTAACCCAAAACATTATAATTAACATAAGCTGCCGCCTTGATTGGCCCAAACAAGAGTTTTGTACCCAATTTTACCTTTAACAAAAAAAGCAGTCGATGAAGGCCTAATAGAGTTAATTGATTTTTCGTTCATCTCGATGAGCCGGGGATTAACTTATAATCTAGAAAAATGGGACTAGAGATTTTCGGGTTATTATCGAATAAATGCGATAAAATGTAGCCCTTTACAGAGAAAAAAAATACCAAAAATAATCATCCATCGGGTATTATTTCATATCAATTTTGGTTCCTTATGTGTTCATATCAAAATGATATTTCCGAACATATGATTTTGTACCATATTGATATGAAATCGTTCCATTTTGTTATGGAAAAATTGATATGAAACAATATCAGTCCCATATTGTTCCGTTTTTTTCTCTGTGTTCCATTAATTTTAAAATATTTAAATCCAGGAAAATATAAGCCATAATAGCAATGAAACATCTTTGATTGTTCATTCTATATTAGTTTGAATTTGATCATTATATTTTGTGAATGCATTGAAGGTCTGCCATTTTGGGAAACCTCTTTTAACGGCAATCAATGAACTTCGATTGGCAAGGATCCTTCGGCCTGGCTGCGATCCATCAAAGATCACCTGCCCGGATCAGGGCGATCATAACTCCAGCCACAGCCGCCGGTGACATTTCCCAGTCCCCTATTCCCCATGGCCGATCCTTCGGGATCACGGATCCAAGTTTATCCAGAGTTACGAGCTGCTGTCAAGCGCAGGGCAAAGCCAATGACGTGACCCTTTGTCCGCAGTGCCTCCATAAATTGGATCGCCCGGAATCAGAATCAGACGATTCGAGATGGTAGATGGAATGGGTTGGGATGGTATGGTATGGGATGGTATGGGATGGTTTAGGATGGGGATGGATCAGTCGAGAGTTGAGTGAGTTCGGCGGAAAGTCGGCCGGTCACGGTGGTCTATGTATGTCAATTAAGAGCCAGCGGTTCGCCGCCGCTGATTTATGCAATTGCCTTTACACAGCACAAATTATTGGAATACATAGTTTCAGAAATTGAGATATATTTAATTTACGAAAAATTTCATTTTTTATCGGAATATTTTTTCATAAATTCATATGTTTATATTTTATTATAATAATATTATAATATTATTTAAATTATATAAATATTTTATATTTTTATTTTGGTAAATTTTGGTATATTTTATTTTGGTATAATTTATATTTATATTTCGGTATATTTTATTTTGGTATATTTTACTTTTATATTTTGGCTTATAAGTTTCCTATTAAATTCTCTATAATGAACACTTTTCTCTACCCTTTTTTTCTCTCTGCAGCAGTGAGCAGCGCCCACGGCTTTGGGTTAGAGATCAAGAAAGAGTGGGACGGCGACTTCCTTCCGTTACAGTTGCCCAAAAAAGTATTTTCTCGGACATTGGCCAACTAATTGGCGGACGTTGCCCGCTTTGGGCGATATATCCAAAAACCAAAGAAAAAATACAAAAAAAAAAGAAACCGAAACAACCGAAAAAAAAAAACCAGAGAGAAAACGAGCGACAAACGAGGAGGCAGGGGCACTCTGATAATAACTTCTTCAACGAGCCCCATGAAGTGAAATTATTCGGGTAAACATGCACGCTAATTACAAAACCCTCAAACGAGCAGCCAGAAAGCCAAAAAAAAAAAACAGAGGAGGAGGCAAAAAAGGCAGCCGAGGCGAGGAGCAGGGGGGTGGGGGGGGGGGGGGGTGAAGAAGGGGGCGCTTCAGAAAAATGATATAATATTTTATGAATCAATTCACGAGAGCGCCAAGTGGACCACCGTCGCTGTCAGCGGCGACGCCAGTCGCCAGTCTTCAGTCTTCAGTCTTCAGTCTCCGGACTCCAGTCTCCAGTCTCCCGTCTACCAGTCTTCGGGGCCCCGCCACGCCCCCCTCCGCCCCCCCGGGGACTGGGGAGGCACACGAATATCGCCATCGTCGTGCAGTTAGCGAATGAGCCACTTAAAGAGCCACAAATAATAATAACGACTTTAACGACAACCACAACAACAGCCGGAGATCAGGCCGCTGCCACACAGAGCGAACAGCGGTCTTCAGTCCTCAGTCTTCGGTCTTCTGGGCCCGATTCTCCGGACGCAGCAGTATCCAGTCTTCGGTCGTCGGTCTTCAGGCCCCACTCTCTCCACACACAAAGTTGAGCTGTGCTTATGACTATCGTTTTTTTTTTTCCCCTGGTTATGACTGGGCTTTCGGGATATTTTCGGGTTCTTTTTCCTTTGGTTGGGCCTCCTGAGAAGGGTCGTTCTGGGGCCATTGCCGCGCCCTAACAAGCACAAATCAACAGGTTTATTATGATATGGCCCTGAGGATCGGCCAGTGGCTGTCAAACTGTGCTCGGCTCATTAACAACAAGTCAATCATAAAGTGGGTTCAAACAGAGGGTTACTTAAAGAGCCAGCTTAGTTAGAGTTAGATAAAAAATACCATTAACATTTAACTATTTTATTCTTATTATACCCTTGCAGAGGATACAATTTTTGTCAATTTTAATTTTTTTTATAAGGGGGTACATCATGATTTTTTGCGAAAAATGGCAAAAAAATAAAATGTCAAGGTTTAAATGTGAATCGATTGGAAATGTAGTAACGAGTTCAGAAAGGTATGACAATCCATATTTGGATCAATGTTGCCTTTGTTTTAGCGAAAAAACTGTTTTTTTTTTTTTTTTTTGGGTTTTTAACAAAAATAGGAATTTTTTATATTGATTTTTTTGCTGTAACTTGGCTAAAAATGGTCATACATGAAAAATACGTACTGTTTTGAACAGATTGCAATATAATAATTACATCCATGACACTTTCCGTGTGATTTTGAAAAAATAAAATTTTTCTTAATTTTCATTTTTTTTACAAGGGGGTACATCATAATTTTTGCGAAAAATTGAAAAAAAATAAAATGTCCACGTTTAAATGTGAATCGATTGGAAATTTAGTAACGAGTTCAGAAAGGTATGACAATCTATATTTGGATCAATATTGCCTTTGTTTCAGCAAAAAAAACTTTTTTCTTTTGGTAATTCGGGATTTAGGATTTTTAAGAAAAGTATGAATTTTTTATTTTTGCTGTAATTTGGCCAAGAATCTAGCTTCCTTAATTATTTTTAATATATTTAAAATTATTCGGATAATATTCATATTGCTTTAGCCATATTGGGATTACATTCGTTCTACTCCTATCTGAATTGGAGTTTATTGAAACATGGCGATTATTCTGTTTACATTCATTCTACTTGTATCTGTGAATAATTTACCCCCAAGTTAGAGTGCCAATTTGAAGAGGAATCAAAGCTTAATCATATGAAAAATTGAGCCTAAAGTTATCCACATTGTGGCTAACAAAATTGCTGTCATTTTGGGCACTGGCATTCGGCACCTGGGCATATGGACTGTCAATCAATATTTGCACCTTTGACCCGACGCCTGCGTCATTAATAATGGCCGGCGGGCAGGGAAACGACAAACTCACAAGCTCACACCTCAGTCAAACAGAGCGAAAGCCGGAGAAAGTCCACATTTGGCCAATATTCTGTTTGCAAATCGTATTATTAGTTGACTCTTTACATTGCTGAAAAATACCGAAATATTGCTGACATCTCTGGCCAATGAAATCGTAGTAAAATGGCAAAAACATCAGTTTCTATTGACATTGAATTTGATTATTTGTCCGATTTTCCCTTCACTTTGCGCTGTAATTCCTATTTTAGCATGAATGTTTGTTTTCTTGATGAACCATTTTAATAAAACAGAGGTAAATGTTGCAAATTGTATTATTTTTAGATGATTAATTTTTCCGGCAATTGTTAAAATATTCGTTTTTTAAACTTTAAGTTTTTTTTTTTTTAATTCATCATTTATTTGATTTTTTTTTGAATAATTGAATATATTTTTTGGTTCTTTTTATAGTTTAAATATAATTTCTAAAATTTTAATATTTTAATAATTATTTATTTAAAAATAATAGCAAGCCCAAAGGCATTATTTATAGATTTTTTGCTGAACCCCTTTAAGAAATCCCTTTAAGTTCGGGAAACAACTGCGGCAGATGTCTTCATTTCGATGCCGTGGCACCTGGAACATCTAGCCTAGACTTTCAGGACAGGGATAACAGTCGCGATAGGGAGGGGCAATGGAAATCCCTGTCAACAATGGCAACAGCTTAATTAGGCCTCTGTGCTTACCCAATTAGGCATTAGCATCGGTGAGTTGAGTTCGGGAAAGGGGAGATGATCTTGTGGGACCCCGTCCCCCGTTCCGAAGGAGGACCGCTGGAGGATCGGGCCCTGATCCCGAACCGAACCCCATATAAGCTTACACTCCTGGACTCCTGGCTGCTGACTGCCGACTGCTGGCTCAATGAATGAAACTCAAGCACAGGATATGCGGCGGCTTTGATCCCCGATTTGTGGGCAGTAAATACCCAATATGCAAGAGGAAGAGCTGGCTGGTCTGGCTCAGAAAACTTAGACAGCCAGGAAAGATCAGAGGATCGCTGCCGACGAGCCGAACTTATGGTAATTCGAGACGCCCAAACCCCAACCCAAAAAGGATGTGTGCGAGCGGATCCATTCATCGGCATTCAGCGGACAAGGATAACCCACAATGACTGGGTCGTTCAACTGAGGAGTCAAAGAGCATCTGCATATAATATGGCGAATTCGCGCTGATTAACTGATTAACTGATCGTGCCCTTAGTTTATAAAAAAAAGTAACAAAACTTGGGATTCGATTTTAAAGCATTTTCCCGATTAAGTCAGCTAAAATTAAACTCTTAACATTTATTTAAAGTTTACTTTTGGTATTCCTTTTCTTATATTTTAATAAGCTTTCTATATACCTTTTAGTTTAAATTAAAAATTATTTTAACGTTTAGCTTACTTTTTTTATTCCTTTATTTTAATCTTTAAATTAAATTAAAAAATATGAAATCTAAGATTTTACATTTAGTGCTTAATCTTTATTTTTTCGTAATATATTTTATACGAAATCCAGGTGGCAAATTAAGGGTTAATGATTTTCATGGCTAATTCTGGTCTTAAATTTCTCGTAGGGAATTCCATTTTGCAGGAGTCAATGCATTGACCTCCTTCATTCGCAAGGAAGTGAAAAAGGGGAGGGGAAATGGTAGGAAGGTGAGGAGGGGCTCATACAACACACACTTACATGGCACTAGGCAATAATGGCCGGGATTTCGCCATATATGCATGCAGTAATATATGTGTACGTCTGAGAATTCCACCCCATAGTCGAATGTTCGAATGTTCGGTCCTGGTTCTTGTGATTTTCTGCAGAAAGTGCCTCGAACGGAGCTCTAAGTGGCCTAATTAGCAGCCGTGCGGCGATCAACACCACTCGTCACCATTCACCATCATCCTTATCGCATCGAGTGCGCCGCCCCCTGCCCTTTGACCTCAGACCCCAGACTTTAGACTTCAGACCCTCCGCCCACTTCTTGTACCTCTGTTTGCACACCACTTACACCACATGCACACATGTGTGTGCGCCAGAGTAATTTGCATATTATTTCACGCCATTGTAGCGCTTTCAACGCAAAACTGAACAAAGTAAAGTAAAAACGTGGACAGCTAAAAAAAAAGATGGCTAAAAAAGTGGCCAGAACAGGGGGACGGGGAGGGGAAGGGGGGATTAAGAGGTGACTGGGGTGAAGATGGAAACAAACTACGAAACAATGAGGCGACTGAGTGCCATAAAAACTCTGTCGCCGAAGCCTCAGAAACCAGGGTTACACATATTCCAACGTCTCTTCTTTGGATCACTGAGAAAATATTCGTAAACCCGGTAAAAAACGAGGAAATTGGGCTGACTTCGAAGATATATAGTTTCTTTTATGTTAGAAAAATACAAAAATACCCAAAAATACCAAAAATACCTTGGCTTTATTTTGTCTATATGTATCCTACAGTTTTTCGTTGGATTCTTAATAAGAATTTCTTATTAAATATTCTTTAAATATATTTTTTAATTTTCTTAAATTTTTTTTTAAGATTTTTATAAAACGTTTAAACGTCAGACATTCTAGGGACTTAAACAAAAATCAATACCTAAACCAAATTCTTTCGAAAGACCTTCCTTATAAGAATTTCAAATATTTTTAATTTATAGAATGCAGACTTTTTTTCCAGTGCCTTAACAGAGTCTGCAGTTTTTTGTGGTCTTTGGCGTTAGTCGCCGCACTTTGGGCGGCAAAAATGCGCTCGACACACAGCAATGGCGGCCTCCATAGTTTACGGTTTGATTTAACCCCCTACCCCCACCTCCGCCCACTTTAGCACCCGCCCCACCCCTCGCCCCTCTCACCTTGAGGTAAATGCAGGTGTGTCCCCCCTTTTGGGCCGGGTTTTTGCCGGCTTTTTGGCATGGCTTCCGTTTTGGGCTGACGTTGCCACTGCCACTGCCATGATTTGTTGAATTTTCTTTTCAGCCCTTTTTTTTTTTGCTGTTGCCATTTTCCCTTGGAAGGTGTTGTCGTTGTTGGCCCACACAGTGGATCATTTAGTGGCTCCACATCCACCTCGAATACATACCTGTATTTGCACACAGAGAGAAAAGCGGTTTACCCTACACCCAAAACAAAATCGATATGAAACGTAGATCGATTTTACATTATGTAATAACAATATTAACTTGATATACGGCTCCGTAAATTCATGTTAAAACGATATGCGTATTGCATAACCAGAAATTTACATGCGCATATCGATTTTACGGCGACATGCTTTTTTTTATGATTTACCATATAATATTTGTTTAAAAAATAGGTTGAGCTTAAAAAATCTAAAGCTATTTAACGTAATTGAACGATAACTTTAATAACTTTAAGTGCTGACTGCCATTTTTTCCGAGTGCCTTTTGAAAATCTCCGGAAAAATTCCTCCCAGCTTGGGGAAAATCCATGCCCCTTGTCATTGGCATCCATAACCATTTTGCACTGGGCCTTCGCATTCTTTTGACAGTGACAACAAAGACCGAAAATCGAATGTGTTGGGCCAACAAAACCAATGGAAAATATGAAACTTAATTTTCTGGACCGACAACAAAAGAAACGAGCAGCTTCTTGGCAGTGAGATTCCAGAAACAGGAGTGGCATTCAGGACCTCGAAATATCAAACGGACATAGTGGCCAGGGCAAAATACTAGTTCGTAGTTTTGTCCTTCAGCCGTAAGAAAATCAATATTTATAGAATCTACAGCCGTTTAAACCGAGGGAATAATACAGAATAAATATCCAGTATTATTTAGTATTTATCAGTATTTTTTCAGGTGTGGAATCAGGATATGTTTTTTTTTTAGCTATAACTCGGCCATAAAAAGTACCAGCTTGAAAAACGTACTGTTTTTGCACAGCTAACAATCTAATAATTTAGTTCTTGTCAAAAAAAAATGGATTTTGTATAACGAATTTGTGTGAAAACTGGTTTACAATTTAGACTTCGAATCTGAAAGAGCTGATCAAAACAAGTTAAACTCTATTTGCGGCTTACTCCAATTATTAGTTTCTAATTAAAGTTAGAACATTCAACTTCTTGAAGATTTCCTCAAAGTTCTGGCTAAATGATGTCTCTTGAAATTAGCCCAAGAAAGTATCAGTAGCTTTGAGTGATTTCCCTGGATTCTCTGTGGACCTTTTGGATTTTAGATTGTGGCTTTGCCCCGGAGGTTGCACTTTTTTGCGGGGTACAGTTGCCATCGCTGGCGGTGCAGTTGGGTGCCTCAATTAGTGGCACTCCACAAGCGCAAGCGCGCTGAAAGGGGGGGGGGGGGGGGGGGGTTAAATGGATTGATGGGGGGATAGGCTCGTTCCCGGATTGGGGACCCGTCACTCTGCCATCCGAGCTGGGGTCTTTCGAGGCAGAAGTGTGTGCCATTTTAGCCGAGAGAGTCGAGTCGCACACTCGGCGTGTGTGAATGACATGGAAGACATATGCACAAAAGCGGCAGCAACAACGACACATGGAGGCGGCATTGTCAACGCTGCAAACTGTCACACGGGCGAAAGGAGGGGTGGGGGGGGAGGGCGGAGACAAGTGGCTCTCAGTCGGGGTCACCACCCAACCCCATCCACCGTCCACCATCCACCATTCACATCCACATCCTCCCACAAAACTGCGAATGGAACTGAAACTGGCATGCAAATTACTGTCGAGCATGCTCATCTAAATTAGCAGCGGGATGAGGCTAAGGGGCCTCTTTTTTCCATAGGGTAAAGGGGGGGGGGGTGGGGGGTCCAGGTCCAACGAGAGGTTAAAGAGCCGCAGCGATTCGAAGAACACCGGAGGCTCCGGCTTTTGCGACCGTAGGGTGGCATATGCATAATTATTTTTATTATTATTCTCTATGCCTCGACGTAACCCCCCGAAAACCCCGCCCATCGTTCCCATAGCAGACCCCCTCAACCGCCGCCTCTGACCAACCCCATTTGGGCACAGATTGCGACTTCAGCGCCTACAAAATAGCAAACAGTGGGAAGCAAAAAATAAATTAAATATTATATATTAGAATATATCTATTTATTTTAAAGTATTGGGAGATAACAAATAAAATGAGTTTTTAAAATAATTTTAAAATTATTATAATTATAAATTATACATTTTTTTTTATTTTAAGCTAAGATTTTTAACATTTTATATTCATATAAATATCAAATTATTAATTACTATAATTTTTTTAGTTTAAACATTTTTTAAATATATATATATATATTTTTTTTTTAATATAATTAGAAATAAATAAATTAAAGAAAATTTCAGTATTTTTGCCCACTGTTCCGGGTCTCCATCTTCTCTGGCGGCTCGGAGACCATGGCACCGACGCAATGTGCCGTAAAAATAATTATGGCTGCAACTGCACAATTTTCCTAGCAACCCCCTTTCGGATCCCCTACTCACCCCCTCTCGCCGCCCCTGATTTGCCACACCCCCTTGCAACGCTTGCAACGCTTTCTGCGCCCCTTGGCAGGAGTTTTCCGCTGGAAAAGCGGCGGGAAAATGCGATTTGGGGGAGTGGCAGACGGTCTTGTCACAAGAATCTAATGTGCAATTTCATTTTACCGCATGCCACGCCCCCTTTCGCCATGAGGAAGCCAAAAAGGGGCGAGACGACTTGCCTCGAAATGGAATCGGGCTCACATAATTAACATAAATGCAGTACATCAAATGGGACTCTCGAAACTTTATTGAATGCCTTTCGCTATCAAGATTCCGAAAGATCTTTAATATTTTTTACATATTTTTAAAGCAAGTTATCATGGCCATTTATAAAAAGATCTTAAGAATGAAAATAGGTATATAAAATATTTAGAAATAACAACTAATTCAAATTAATAATATTAACAAATTTCTGATTCAACTTTCACACATATATATTTCACAGCTTTAAATCAGCCTAAAATCATTTGAAAAATCCCAGCAAGTAAGCTAATTTTCAACCGACTTTTACCGGCAGCTTGAATTGGCTTTTGGGCAAATCTGAATGGTGCTCATTATGGGCTCGATGGCTTAGGTGGCTGGGTGGTTGGGTGGTTGGGCGTAAAAGGCTTTGCATTAACACCACCCAAACACCCCAAATGCAGCCAACCAAATGTCAAACGAGGCTACTTTTCTCCTCTCCTCTCTCACTCGCTTGCTTTTTTTGTTTTTTTTTTGCTGTCGACGTTTTCTTCCCTTGGTTCTTTAATGGGATTTACCTAAATGAGAGCTAATAATGCGCCGGTTGGGTCCGAAAGTGGAAAATATTTCCGGGAGGCTGTAGAATTTAACATGCCATTTGATGTCGAGCTGTGTTTCTGTTTCTTTTACTCTGTTTCTGTGCCATGATTATTATTGGCACATTAGCCGGCCGAGTCGCAGCCAAGTGGCGAGCCATCCAGAGCCACTCCAGCCACACACTCGACACTCAACACTCGCCTGGGTCCGGATTTCAGCGCCTGACCCCTGACCCCGGACCCTAGGAGCGACCCCAAGCTGCCACTGCAACAAAAAATAGCTCTAAAAAGCATACAGGTTTCTTTGAAAATTTTAAAAAATAAGTTAGACTTGCGTATTTTGAAATACTAACTAATAAACAACTTGATAAATTTTTGACTTGTGATTTATAGGTTGCTGCCTCAAACTTTTGATGATCAAATAACTGTATGGAAAAAGATGGCAAGATTCTGAAAAATATTCTGAAAAAATAATAGAATCATAAATAAATGAAATATGAACAATCCCATTATCCTCAGCACTTTATCAGCTGTAATACAATATTTTATTTATTTTTACGTAGCAAATTCTATTCCTAAACTTAATAATTTGAATAGTAATTAGGCAACTTCAGATATAAACTAAAAGTATTTAAAATATATATTCTGAGTAGCACATTTGAATAATATTTTCTATTGGGAAAAAATACTGCAAATATTAGTATTTTATTTTCCATGTTGGCTGAACTATAGGACTATGGTACTTGGAATTTAAATCATGTATATACATTTTTTAAATTGGAAACATCATATTAGAGAAATCACATGAGATCCCCACTGGATTCTCTGGGTTTTATGCTTTTTTTTCCCCAGTGTGGGTGATATTTGCGAGGCGGAGCGGAAGCGTCGAACGGAACCTGCATATGTAAGCAAAAGCCAGCGGCGGTTTTTGGGTCCAACCCTCGGAATCTGGAATCTGGAATCTGGAGGGGATGGATCGCAATGGGAATGGGGACTCGGATGGGGATGAGAATGGGAATGGAGGCGAAGACCAGGACGACAATTGTCGCGTCTAGAGGCACTTACGCTAAATTGCATTTCACTTGTGTGTGCGTGCCGGGAAAAAAAGCAAATAAGCGACCGTACTTACAAAAACACTGAGCGAAATATTTGGAAATATTTCAAGAACCATTTGGGAACTCCCATAAATGGCTTTAATATTTTACTAAATTATTTATTAAGTTTAATTAAATTAGCAAAAAAAAAATGTCTAAAATAATGCTTATTATTATTAGCTACAGTGAAGCCTCGACTGCAGCACGCAACGCCTGTATTTTGGGCCAGGTCAAAACAGCTCAACGCGCATCTCATAATTATCTTCTCGCTTCGCTGCCGTTTTGAAGAGCCTCGGCCACGGAGACAGTTTAATAATCAACCAAATAGCCAACGCCGAGGGTCGAGCCACCGAACCACCGAACCACTGAGCCACAGCAGCACCACCATTGCCACTATTACTATTACCATCACCACCCGATCTTTTCCAGCCTTTTTCTGCTTGTTGCATGTGGCTGCGGTGTCACATGTGTCTCCTATGTGCAAACCCTATAACAATCCCCCTGCCTCTCTTTCCATGTCCATTTCCATTTCCCCTTCCGTGTCCGTGACGATGTCCGTGTCCGGTTTTCATAAGTTGGCCAAACACGCCATCTCCGGGAACCAAGAAACGAGAACTGGCAAATCATGAGTGTCAGCTGGCGAAAGGTAAACTTTTGACTTCACGAACTGCAGGTCCTGCCACACTTGACTTGTAAATATCTAGCCAAAGAGCGAAAGGAATTAAGGAGTCAAAGGTCATAAATGATTGATCCTTATTTGTGGGAAAGTAGAGAAAATATTCTAATATATGTCTTGGATAAAAAAAAAATATATTTCAAATGTTTAATCTTAATAAAACCCGAGAAATAACTGATATTTGTTGAGTTTTACAACAAAATAAATGAAATGAAAAAGTAATTATAAGGTTTCTAACGAAATTATACGACACTAAACATTTTTCTTTAGAAATCTGAAAGTAATTGTTAAAAGGTAACTAAAACTCATATTATTTGTAGTCTGGATTCCGAATGGGTATTTATTTAGAGAGCGTACGAAGAGTTATATAGAGGCATATCAATCAGTATCCAAATCAGTACTTCTTAATATGAATTTAACATGAATCTTGATTTTGTGACCACATATATGTTTGTATAGAAAAATGCCAAAATAATTATTTTGACGAGTAATCGTTAGCATCTGTTCATAATTTATTCCTCAAAAGCGTATTCCATCTGCCATTATCATCACCATCATTGTTATCATTGTTCCATTTTGGATTTTCAATTTTGTGACCAAAAATATGTGTGTTAAGAAAAAATGCCAAAATAATTATTTTGACAAGGAATCGCCAGCATCTTTCCATAATTCTTCATAATTCATAATCTTCAGTCCAAAACCAATTCCATTTGCCAGTCAAGAGCGTATTCCATTTGTCATTATCATCACCATCATTGTTCCACTTAAGATTTTTGATTTTGAGACCAAATATATGTTAGTTTATAAAAATGTCAAAATAATTACAAAATTATTTTGACTCATAATCGCCAGTATTCGTGCATAATTTATTCTTCAGGCCAAAACGAATTCCATTTGTCAGTCAAGAGCGTATTCCATATGCCATTACCTTCACCATCGGGATCATTGTTATCATTGTTCAAACTGTTCCAAACATCCAGGCCCATGTCGGCAATCATTTCGATTGTCTGGTAGAAATCGTTCGCCAATTCGGTGTAGTTGGTGATGCGAAGAATCCGATAGAGGGACAGGGCCACGGCCACAATCAGGATGGGCCAAGCGAACGAGACCAGGAACCGGGACACATAGAAGATGATCAACGCGGTCAGCAGGAAGATCGCAATATAGCGCAGCCAGCCGGCCAGATCATCGGAAGCCGGCAGATCGTCGAGCACCAACATGTATCCAGTCACGGTTATACACCAGTCATTACGGTTAGCCATTGTCGAATGTTTTGTGTGTTTAGAACAACGAAAATCCTTGCTTAATATTCCACAAAAAAATCTAAGACCCGAACACCTTCAGAATTCGATTGAGAATGAGAAAGTAAGGAGAAGTGCCTGACGTATTCAAACGTATTTACCCACAGCCTACTTGATTGATTCCTTAACTCTCCCATAAAGACGTATTCACATAATAAAAATACATATTACAATCAGTGTTGCCAACAAAAAAAGGATATATAGAGAATAAAACGGAAAAGAAATCATAATAAACATTTTTTAAAGTACAGAACACATGATATGAGGACAGATTTTCAGAAAATGGCAGTTTAATTGAGGTTTTCCAGCTAGAACTATACAAAATTAACAGATCTGTCCCGAAAAAGACTAAAAATGGCAGCCCTGAATATAAAATTTCTATAGAGAGCGCGTATTCTTGAAATCAAGACCGTCTATGCTTGAATCCAAGAATTTTTCTTCTTGAAACCATGAAGACTTTTACTGAAATCAAGAATACTTATTTTCAAGAATACTCGTTCTTGATTTTAGTAAAACCGTTCTTGGCTCACTTTTGAGCACAGAAATACTGAAATCATGAACGGTTTTTTTCTCGAGGAAATTTTTTTAAAAATCCATTACGGATTTCTTGCCTTAATTTCAGATCCTTTACCGCTGGAAAAATCTCTTCTTTTTTTTAGAAAAGAGGCGCTTTTTCCCCACTCATTTCCCTCAAAACCAAACAATAAAGAAAAGAAGACTGTTGTCAATTCATAACTGAAAATGAAACGTTTTCCGCTGGGCTCGTTGGCTGTTTGTTTGTTGCTACCATTATTATGGCTACTACTGCTACTATTATTGCTGCTGCTGTTTTGTTTTGTTTCATGTAACTTTTACCATAATTGCGGGTAGCATTATGACATCGGGAAGCGACAAGCGAAACGCAACCCGAACATAATTACAACAATTTGTTGTCTAGTGTTTGACAACAAAAACAACGCAGAGAGCTGAAAAATAAAAAAAGGAAAAGAAGCCGAGGAGATGATTGTTGTCATGGTTGAATCATGCAACTGGAAAAGACAGAAAAGGCAGAAAAGGCAGCAGAAACAGCAGCTACACATCGGCAACAAAAGTCACGCACATTGACATTCGCCTGGAGAAACCGAAAAAGATGACACGGTAATGCAGCCCGAGGAAAGGTGGGAAAGCCAGCAGCAGTCCCTCGAATGCACTGGGGGAAAAAGACTGAGAGACTGACTGAAAATGGCAATTTCAAAGCTATTAAAGGGGCTCAACTCTTTTAGGATTGAAAAATATTAGCTTAAGATAGAAGTTGGCTCTTAAAATATAAATTAAATCTTATCTTAGCAAGGACACGAACCGTTTTATACCCTGCTGATGAGCTAAGGTGGCTCTTCGAAAGGAATTGATTAATAAAGTGTTATAACCTTAACTTTCTTTTGAAACTCATAGCTCTCTTAATAATGTTAGCTGAAGATAGAAGTTGGCTCTTGCAAATGAACAGGATATAAATATTTAAATTAGATCTTGTCTTAGCAAGGACACGAACCCTGCTGATGAAAGGAATAACTGAAATCCGAAGAATATAGGGTTATTAGCTTAACTTTCTTTTGCAACTCATCTTGGGATCTTGTAAAAAGATAGCTCTCTTTCTTTCAGTGCACACCCTTCCCCCCCGGAGGACAAGGAAATACATCTGTGGCAATGTGGCAGCTCCTCTGCGATGCTCGTCACACTTCATTTCGACGCTTTCAACGCTTGTTGCGCCTCCAAATTAATTGCCACAGCCTGTGCAGCGCCAAAATTTAATGCAAAGTTTAGCAAATACAAGGAGGGAGTATTTCTTGGGCCCCATCCATCCAGCCACCCTTCAATATCCCTCGGGATCGGGAGCTTCGACTAATTAGCAGGCGAGGCGCAGGCGCCAGAGCTGGCTAAAAAAAATATATATATAAAAAAAAGTACAAAATCGGGAATCGTGAATCGGGAGGATATGCGCGCCACATGCCCCATTATCAACAATTGCACATTGCGCCACATTTTACAGTTAATTCTCATCTGCCACAGCAGCTGCATTCAGAAAATATTTAAGTGTTCTTTTATTCGGGGTAGAGTCGAATATTCTTGGGGGCTCGGAAATGGTTTGCCTGAAATGAGATACATTTTACTTTTTAATTGGTTCGAATTTGGTTGCGAAATCTTGGTAATCATAATTTATTATAATATACCAAAATCTTGCAAAAAATATTATTAAAAAATGCATTTTTATTAAGGTTTCACAAATATATTTGTAGTTTTTAATGATTTACATAAATACTGGGAATTAAAAAATAAGAACCGCCTGAAACAGCATTACTTTAGCTCTATATTTCACTCTCTTTTCTCAGTTTGATCCTAGATTTTCGCGCCAAAAAGTCGAATGGAATAAAAATAATGGCAAAGATGCGGAGGGAAAAATGGGAAATGTGGGCGGAGAGGCGTAAGACGAGTGAGAGGGCAAGGAAAAGGCAAAGGACATTCTTGCCTGTGTGACAAAATCGCTGTGTGAGTGTGTCTTTCCTTCTCTCCAGTTGCTCCATCTCGCTCCCACACACACACACACACATTCACTCAGAGCCAAGACTCCGCCCACAAAGCGATCGTGAGGTGGCGAAAAAAATTCACCACAGCTGGGTGAAAAGCGCTCAAATCACTCACACACACACAAGCACACGCGGTCTTGCTCTCTCTCTCTCTTTTCTTCTCACCGAGCATGCGCATTCGCTCGAACCGTTGCCCTCTCGCTCTGGCATCCAGGATACTGTGGAAAATGGTCGCCTTGCAGGGGGCGTTACTCTATGGCCGTCTCGCTCGCCCTGCTGGGCAGAGCCCTGGGTGAGAGCGAGAGGGAAGGCGTTGGGTGTGGGGAGTGGGGGGCAAGAGAGTGGAGAAGATGCGACGCTGTAAACGAATTTGCATATTTCTGCTGCTTTACGCTTATTGCATATTTTATTCATTACGTTCTGGCGCTTCGGCGGATGAAAAAGCAAGGCGAAAAGCGTAGGAAAGTGTCATAAGGCATTCGGACTACCGTTAGACTTAAGCCAGCATCTTGCCTCTCGCTCTTAATCTTTAGTTCTGCTAATTCCACCTTATCTTTCAGCGCTAATGACACCATTTTGTGTCCCGGGATTTCCCTTTGAAATCTTGGAAAAAATCTTCGAAAAAAAAACACCTCTAAATTTGCAAACTATTTTATTCCTTTATTATTATTAATTGTTTCTAGTAATACATTTTCGAAAACATTCTTTAAAATATTAAAGCATTTAAAAGCATAATACAAATTAAAAAAAAAAATTAATTTTAAACTTTCATCACGTTAGTTTATTATACATTTCAAAAAGTCTACTTTTTATGCCCCAAAATCAAGTTTTTCGGAATAATTTTTTTATTTTAATATTGCTTTGAAATAAATGTGATGATTTCAGTCCCTTGAAATGTTTAGAATAAACCGAAATATCATTTTTTTCTTAAAAACGTTTATAAAACAACTATTTTGGTTCCAATAAAATAATCTTTCTTAAAAGATCATATTTAAATCATTCGGTATCCCAACTATAAAATTACTTTTAATGTTTTTTGGAATACTTCCTCTAATATCCAAAACATCGTTAAGTTTTTTCTTACAACTTAGAACTGAGTGTCAATTTAAAAATGATTCTGTTTAATAATTGTAAATCTCTTAAATGAGTTCTGATATAATTATATGAATATTTTACAGAGCTCTTTAATTTGATTAGCTCACTTAAAAAACAAAGTAATTTCCCAAAAGGACCTCTTAAATCGTATCTCCTTATTGGAAAGCATGAGCCTTTTAGATATCCCATGCTGTTTCAGTATCTTAAAGCTGTCTCCTGATTTTCTTCTGGATACCGATGGCCATAAACAATGTTCCCCATCCAATGGTTTTATTTTGCTCCTCTTCCTTTTTTCCCGAAATTGGTTCCACGTCTGTATATATTTGTAAATTTGTTTATTTTCGCTTGGCAGGGACTTAATCTGTGCTCCAGTTTCTCGCAGACTCCCTTTTTCCCCCACCCAGCAAAAAAAATGGCCACCTCACGCACACATTTAACCGTTTAACCGTTGTCCTTTTTTTTTCGAAGGATCCAAAGGATGCGATTGCGAATGTGCGTGAGATATCCTGGCTGCGTGTTGTTATCCTGGCTCGGGAAAAAGAAAATTGTTGGTTGAAAAACACACAACATTCAAACCGGTTCTGAGTGAGTACTCAACTACTCAGTTACTCCATTCACACGCACACAGAAGCACTCAGACGCACACACACACACACACACAAGCGAAGCGAAACGAGGCGAATTCGTGCCTCTGCCGCCGTCGCAGTCGACTGCGCTGCCGTGGTGGGTTTGGTGAGCGTGTATTGAGCAGAGTGGCGAATAGCGTCATTCAAAATTGGAGTTCGGTTAGTTAACGTCGACACTTCATATGAAACGAAGAGCGGAGATCATAGCGGAAAGTCCAGGGGTGTAGGAGTAGGTGGGTTTACCAAAAGGGGGGTTTTAGAGGGGGGGTTCCTTAAAGTATATGTAGAATACAGAGCACAAAGGTTGGGAAACGTTAGAAGAAGAGTGTTGGGATTACAAAGAAATGGTCTAAATCTAGGGAAAACTAAAGAAAAATGAAGAAAAACATTACCCTCGACTTGGGTGTCAAAATGCTTGTCATTCGGACAGCCAGCCGATGGGGAAAACCTATGCTGCTAAGCTGGCCTAAGCTTTGCTGCCCCCGTGTGTGGTGAACAGCATAAAGCCGAGAGGCCCCCTTATCACCCCCCCCCACCCACACAACTTGACGATGGGGATTCCCCACTTTCGCACTCTGCCGGCGTCTCTGCCGACGTCGCAGCCGGCGTCTTGCACTTTGGCGCTCGGCGGCGTCTTGGCCCGGTTTTTTTTTGTTTTTCGGGCTTTTCGGCTTTTTGGATCGTTCTCGGCCAGCAGTCGCCGCCTGTCACACGCTCACGTCAAACGCTTTTGCCGTCGCGTCGCTTTTGCCAGATAAACCAAATGTCTCGCCGTGTTTGCGCGTGATTCCCCCTTTTTTTTGGGCTCAAGCCGAAACGAAACGAAAATCAAACCAAAATCAAACAAAAAACACTGACCTTAACCGATACGGTTAACCGTTAAACCGTTAAACCGCTAACCGTTTAACCGTTTCGTTACCGCAACGCAGAGAAAATAAGCAATCGAAAGGAAAAACAACAACACCCTGCAGATTCTGTTTTGTTTTGTTTTTTTGTGCATCCCAGCATTTTCCGCAAAACCTGACAAAATCCAAAATAGTGTTTGAAAAGTGCATAAAGTGTGGAGTATTTTAACTATTTAAAACCAAAAAAAAATAACAAACAAAAACAAGGTGGGAGGTCCAAAGAAAATAATACAACTTACTGGTTTACCGCCTAAGATTTTCAGATATCGTTTCGTATCCTTGAAAGTGGTAATATCTATTGCTGTCTTGGTCTTTAAAATACTCTGAATGGATTATGTATTCTAAGTTTGTCTTTGGAAATGCAGGATATATAGATTTTGATGCCATTTGATTTTATAAAAGGAAGATTTACAATATAATGGCTTAGGAAAATATATACCGTTTAATTTGAACACATTTTAGCAGATTTATGCAAACGAACTATAAAATATGTAGAAAACCGAATTTTAAACCCTATTCTTGATGATTTTTGCCTGTTGCTGACTTTACAAAAAAAATCTCATAAAAATTTCTAAGATTAAAACAAAATTTCTGTCCCCAAATCTTTCGTAAGCTTCTCGTTAACCACCTGTAATTTAAATCACTGATAAGGTATACAAATATATTATTATTATAACTACATTTAAAGGAATTCTTTTGGAAGGTCTTGTGTCAAATCCCGAAAATCCCGACTTACCAATTTAAATAATTACTGTATGACACCAGGGATGTTATTAGAAAGGTTCCCCCTCCCCCTCCCCATCCCCATCATCATCATCCACTGAAGCGCATCGAAATCGGAACCATTATCCAATTAGCTAACTCTTTCCGAACCCGTATCATCAGTTTATCGCCTCGCCAATTGTTTTTCTCATACTTTTTTCGCTACTTAACTGATGTGACAATTTGTAGCCATTAGCCGGAGGCAGTCAGTCAAACAGTCGGTAGATTTGCGGGTTGTTCAGGCATGACAAAAAAAAAAACTGATAATAAAGAAGAAAAATACGATATATAGATGGGGAGAGTTGGGGCTCAGGGGTTCGGGGCCCACAGACGAGATCACGATCGCATCTCGACACGCAGCTAAAAGTGTAAATCAGCTCGCCTTCCATTATGTCAACAATCTCTTTGTCTGTCCGTATTATTTACATTTGTCAAATCAAATTTGACAGCTGCGGAAAACATAATATCTCAAGTCGGCGTCTGCAACGCAGTCCGGTTTTCGTATGGGGCTTCGGAGAGATCGGGGAGATCGTGGAGATCCGAGGGCTTTCAGCCTAGGACCACCGATTCAAACTTGTATTCAGAACTGGATTTGTCGCTTGGCTCGGCTTTTGCACAAACGAGCTGAGCCATGAAGTCGACAAGTCTTCGCCAGGCATTCGATCAATTTGGTCCCTCGAAAAGTTCTTTCACTTTGGAAACTCATAACGAATTTTAAGACCTTAATTTATGTTACATACAAATTTATTTGAAATTAATTAGAATTAACTTTCCAACCATCTTAATTTCAAGGCCCATTTGCCGTATCTACATAATGTGTTTTGTAAGGCAAACATTTTCTATTTAATTTCCCTTGGAGATGGAATTTATTATCATACTTATTAGCGCTAAGTGACTTTTATGGCTGTTTAGAAACATAGTGCTTAACCCTTTTCAAAGGATGTTTAGCAACCCCTAAGCGTTTGTATCCTTATCGGGAAATGTTTTCCTCTCGTTTCTGGGGCAACCTGTCTTTCGTATCTGATGCCTATTTAGTGGGGATTAAATGATATGCAGGGGTTATTGATAGAGTAAATATAATTATTTAATATTTTATTGAAAGAAACCAAAATTGACAAAAGATCAGATTGATATGTGATGGTCAATTTTATATTTTTCATATCATTTTGATATGAATAAAGATTATGTTTATCTTATTTTACATTATTTGTTAAAAAAATACTAAATTTGGTATTTTATATGATATGATAAAAAATCAAGTTGAAATTGGACATAAATCATATCGGCTTCTTATTGATATGAAATAAGGTAGAACTGATTCTAATTCATATCGATTTTAACAGTTTCCAAGAAAATAACAAAAATAACTTTTAAAATGGTCTCCCAGGAGAGTGTTTAAAATACCAGGGCATGTATATCCCGTGTTTATGGAAACATTCTGACTTTTCAATTAATTGGAGAGGCTTTTGGTTTCGGCCGGGGTGGCTCGATGGTCCGTAAGCTGCTAACGGACTTACGACATGGATATGGGCTATGACTCGGGATTCAGGACTCAGGACTCAGTACTCAGTGTTTGGTATTTAGGATTCGGTATATATGTATTGGGCTGCTATAAAATGCCAGCTCCATTGTTGTTGTTATTACCGGCGGAAGAAAACGGAAGAGGGGATTGTATTTTTTGGATTTTGGCCTGGATGCGGCACTTATCCTTGTTATTTTTTTTTTTTTGTTTTTTTGGGGGTTGAAGGCAACACTGCACACTTAACCGATAAATACGCACCACATCTTCTGCATGTACGATACATATACATATACATATATATAAAAGTATGGATGGGATGTGTGTGTTTTCGTTCGTACATCCGATGGACAGATCCTTTGTATCCTGGTATCCTGGCCTATCTATTGACTGACTAACACGCCAGCTGACTTGGCAGCAGGGGAAAACCGATAGATGGAGAAGGTCCTGTCTCGGGCAAAAACTGACTGACATCCTGGAAACTTCCTTTGGGCCCCAGTAGACTTCAGTAGCAGCACACGCAATTTTCCATCCCTTCCCCCTCCTTGGTGATTGCTTTTCGGGGGTGGTTCTCATTCGGGCGATTTTCCAACGTGTTGTAATCCCATTTGCAGGATTGCGGATTCAGGAATCAATTACGAATTTAATTTATAAGCAAAGCTTGCCAGAAAACTGAAGAGAACCGAAGAAGCTCTATTTTTCTGACAGGGGTGCGTGTGCCTCCAGGTGGGTAGAACAATTTTGAGAGGGGTTTTCCAGGGGGTGGGGGTGGTGGATGCTACTTGCTACAGGATCCAATTGATTTCGATGGGAGACTCCTTGAAGCACTTCATCGAGCCTTTTGATGGCGTCCCAAAAGTTTTTTTCAGCTCGCAGCTGTCAAGTGCATCGTCACCACCCCCTCGCAACCCCCCTTTGGAGATTTTCCACCCACCGTCTGACAATGCCAGAACTAAAATTCCTTTCATACTCCTCGCCTTCATTTTTTGCCTTCCTTGAAGTTGGAAACATTGCTGGAATGATTTGGCCGCCGATTCAAAAAGTTGAACGTCTTGGCAGCTGAAATAAAATCCCCCCCCAGCTACGCCTCTGATTTTTCTTCTTTTTTTCTCTTTTTTTTGAGTGGCTGTGCATAATGTATACAGCAAATTTTTGTCTAACAATTTGGCGCATTTTCACGCGATTTCTCTTCTTTATTTGTTTGTTTGTTGTTCCGGAGAAATATACGAAAAAAAAAAAAGCACTTGACAGTTTCCTTTCGCCTTAATTGCTATGCAAATCGCTGGGCTAGCGGCTTATTCAAAAGGATTCAGCATCCTTGGTTTTATTGTGCGCAAACTAAAGTTACGCCTTGAATTCGAATGAATGAAAACCTGAAAAGTTTCTAGGTAATTTCTTAAGCGGCTTTCCTGGGTCTCAATTAAAGGAGTTGGAAAACCGAAAAGCTAACCCTAATAAGCTGAGGTTAGCTTAGTATTTTCCTAATATTTTATTACTTTATTGTAGACTGAAAAACTTTAGAGACATCAATACAGCACCCAAAAAAAATCGATTTTACATTATTTAAAATTAATTTTAACTTGATATGGGGACAGGTAAATTTGATATGGTCGAAAGGAGTATTTCATGTAAGAACGATATTGGTTTTGCATAACCAGAAACTTACATGCACATATCGATTTTACGGTGACATGCTTGTTTTTGTGTGAATGCCATTTCTTTCCCTCCATTTAATTTGACTTTTCTGTATTTTCCGTCTCGGCTCTTTCACTTATTTCTTTACATTTTCTTTTGGGCGGGGGAAAAGCTCAAACCGAGCACAACTTTTTATGACAGCATCACTTGGCACTTTCAATACAATATCATAATGGACGAAAGGAGCTTAGGAGAATCGGGGAGGTTGAGTGTAACTAAAGTGTATTTCTATTCCAGCGTCGACGCCTCGATTTTTGCCATTGTCTGGCCCTCTCACTCTCGCACTCTCACACTCTCACTCTAGCCGTCTCTGTCTGTCGCTGACTTTTACATTAATGAGCATGTTTTTATTTATAAGTGTTCTTTTCTTCTCCTCACAGCTTTTCTTGCCATTCTCTGGCGTTCTTTGTGCGCCCCCACGAGCTTTGTTGCGAAAAACCCCTCCAATATTTTCAACCCACTGCCCTTTGGTTTGACATTTTACTGGATATTTATTTTTTTGGTTCGGGCCCTCGGACAATGCTCGATTTCATTTGATGTGCCCGCTGGCGCGTCCATTTGGTCAGATTCATTTAGCTGATTGGTCAGAGGATGGGTAAAAAAGTGGGGTGATGCTGCGAATTCCAAAGGTACTAGCCTTACAAAGAATATACAGCGTTTTGTAATACATTAAAAAATATATCGATACATTAACATCTCTAAATTTATAAGGAAAACATGCGAATTGCACTTTAACGATATACAAATGTTATATTATATTAAATAAAATTTTTGACATTATAGCCTTTATCGATATCACATTGATAACGATATATATGTCTCGATACTTTAAATTTGCACATCTTTTAAAATATTATTAATATTTTAATATGGGGATTTTAACTTAAAGATCTTAGTTTCCACTTCATATAAATATTAGCATATTCCGATGATATATCGATATTTAACGAATTGTTCGATATCTAACATTTCGATAACCATTACAATGATTAATGTTTCAATTCCTAATATCAAGAGAGAGATCCATAAATATTAAAAAATGTATATATCGATATTTACCGATAAATATATTTCATAAATCTCCTTAAAATCTGGATTTCTATTAGCAGGACCCAGATCCATTAAGCAAAAGAATCGACAATTACGGCGACTCAAGCGGCGTTCCATTAGTCAGCACGCAAATCCCTCGCCTTGGCTGCCCCTCCAACTTCGATTTCCACTTTAGGGGTCTCCAGTGCAATGTTGTTGTTTACCCATCGCACCTATAAAAGACCCAGAGAATCGGGAATGACGGAGGGGATTGAAAGGGGGAGTGGTGGAGAGGGGGCAAAAGTCCGGAGGGTGTGTTGACCCTTCTCTTTGGAAACTTTGGCATTTTCTTGCGCTTGTTCTTGCGGCACATTCACATGGTCTCCCGTCCATTTTAGCCATTGTGTGGCATAATTGCTGAACGCGTCGTCAGCCTGGCGCCTTTTTTATTGCAACGCCCCTTTGGCCAACACCACATAGCCCCAACCCCCCCATACACTCACATGCTCACATGCTCACACACCGGCACACTCACTCACCCATACAAATCCAATCCGACTGGCAAACAAACTTCGGCACACACGCACACAGCCGCAGGTCCTGTAATGAGCTTCTGCCTCAGCTTTTCCAGCTTTTCCCTTTTCCGCTGGACAGCACTGCAGCACTTTAGGTTGCACTCAGTTATGTTGGCTGGGCCTCAGCAGTACTATCCTCTATATGGGCAGTCTAACTTTCGATAGGTAGACCGATAACTCCGTGGCTTATAAAATCCAAAGATTTTTAAAAACCTAGAGCCACATTAGATACGTGATTTGAGAAGTCCTGATTAAGAAACTCCACCGATAAAAATCGATAAGTCGATTTTACCGATAACTTATCGCCTTTAGATTTTGATACTTAAAGCTGGGTTTATTTAAAGGAAAAATTACATTTATGTTCAGGATTAAAGTGATACATCTACAAACGTTTATCGATAAGAGGTATCTCGAAAGAGCTGGCTAACTTTCGATAGGAATAGCGATAACTTCGTGGTTAATAAAATCCAAAGATTTCTAAAACCCTAGAACCACATTAGATACATGGTTTGAGAAGTCTTAATTAAGAAACTCCACCGATAAAAATCGATAAGTCTATTTTACCGATAATATATCGTTTTTAGATTTTTGACACCTAATGCAAAGAGATCTCTAGGATGTTTTTACTTAACTTTTGTTCCCTGCACAGTTGATGAATCTTTGAAGAGCTCATTTACCGGGTATCGCTAAGTCGGAAAAGTGCACTATCGCAATCTTGTTAGTTCATTTTTTTTTTTTTTTTGTAAATTCCTCTGTAGCTATGCTCTTTGCATAATAAACGGAAAGTTTGCTTTTTAGCGCATCATAAAAGTTCTGCCAGGTGTCATGTTTTCATTTACACTTTGCTCTCCCGCTTTGGCTCAGCACCCCCTTCCCCCGCCGCCCGGTTTTGCCCCCAGTTTTCCCTGTTTTTCCGCTTTTCCAGATGCACTGCATGGGGTGCCCGCTGCTGCTGCCGAGTTTTATGAGCGTCATAGAGAGTTTTGTGCAGCTGTTTGTGTTGCCGTTGTTAATGGAATCGTAGTTGGCTTTTGAAAGACTTGACACGAGTCAGACACTTGAAGGCAAACACACACTTCCATTTCCACTTCCACATCCACTTGCATTCGGGGAAATGAATAAATAAATATGTGAATAAAAGTTTTCAAAATGTTTCACAGCAAATGGAAAAGTCCCGGCTTGCTCCTTCAGAGCTTCCTATTTCCTTTTACTATTTCCATATTCAGACCGAAAATCGATTGACAAAATTTATAATTAATTTCAAATTTCAAATGGGTTTTACTAATTTCGCCTGACCAACGATGAGATTTTCTCATCTGTTTAGCCAACTGTTGGGCCTCCAGAATTGATTTTCCTTAATTGCCCAGCACTCAAATCGAAAGTGGAAAATACTCGTTTAATTAACAGAAACTTGCTGGAAATTGCTTTCAAATATTCCTCTTGGTTTATTTATCGATCAAATAAAGTGCAAGCAAAATTAAGTGTGATTTTGAAATTGCTTTCGGTCTATCTTCGTTTATTATCGAGACGATTTGTAGTCTCGAGTTTATTGGGAAAATTCGTTTGGTATTTATAAATATTTTTTAAAGTGGTTAATTTATAATTAAAGGTTTTTGCATTGACTTTCCTATCGATGAGTTTAGAAAAACACTCAATTTTAAATTGCTACACAAGAATTATGAGAATAAGGATCTTAAAATTGGGAAAATTCAGTGTTGGAAAGTACAAAGTAATACAAAAGCTTTCAAAAATTCAATTTTAGATCTCCCTGTTATTTTTTTTTGATATTAATATGAGCCATGCACTTCAAATCGAATGTGAAGTGAAAGGAAATTTGGTATTCAAAAAGTGTGCAACTAAAAATTAGTTCTAATAGGCATTATTATTAATATCTTATGGACTGTTATATTTCCAATTAATGTAGGGATTATTCAAAGCATTCAAAAGGATTCCCTGTACCTTTGTGTTAACCTAGCGAGAGTTTACTGTACCCAAATTAACATTATCTCCCCTTTTATCTGAGAGTGCTTTTCGTGTTTGTTTATGGATGGATATGGCCACTTTTGCCGGGGATCAGATCCGCTTTGGCATCCTTGACACATCCGCAGTTGCCACACACGCACACACCCCAACACCCACACACACCCAAACACCCACACTTGCACCCACACTTGGACAGCTGTGTGTGTGCCTGGTATCTCACATGTCGTAGGTGGCTTTTGGCTTAGAAACGAAGACAACTTTGCCGTTTGCCCATTGGCAAGCCATCGCCCCGTCTCGCTCTGCCCGGCTATTGCCCTCTCTGTCGCACGCACACTGTCTCGCCTTCGTGGAGACATACAAACATTTCCATTTTCCCAGTCAGTGGGAAATTGTCAAGTGTTGGTGTTGGTGTGAATTTTGTGTACTTTGGCCACTCCTTCGCCATCGAGGAGATGCCCCCCTTTTCCATTTTCCCTTTTCCATCCTGTCTCGCCCTCTCTCTTTCGCTCCACTCTACCCGTCTCGCTCGCACACTACGGACTACGGACCTCTGTGTCTTGGCCAATCGCTTGTGTAAACACTCGAAGCCCAGACATTCCCTACGCCCTCAGAGCTTTTCACACAAAAAGTGTTGGCTGCACACACCGCCATCCCCCCCTCACTTTTCCAGCCCGCCCGACGCCCCTGACACCAACCACTTTGCAAGGCCCCCCCCTTGCTCCCTCGTAACCCCTCCAGTGTAGCCTCCTTGCAGCCCGCTTTTTACACTGCAAATAAATGTGTGAAATCACTTAAGGTTTGAAATCACTTTTGAAGCTGCTGAAAAGTATGCTATGGTTTATTTCTTAGTTCTTAAGATCTTTATTTATTTCTACAGACGGATTTCTTGGTTTTCTCGTTCGCATGTTAAATTTAAAGTAAGGTTTAAAGTTGTAGCTGGAAAGTTAATGAGTTTTTTACATTTTTTTTATGAAACCCTACTTATTATGATATATACCTACCATATATCATTCAAAACTGTTAATATTTCGATTTTCTTTAAAAGTTCTAAATTTTTCCTGAATTTGTAACATTTTGGGTAATTTTCGGCGTGTGTATTCCCCTTTTAGGCAGGCGATTATTCATATTGCAGTTTTGCAGCTGAGCTCCCGAGTTTGCCATCCATTTATCTTGGCCACATTGTTAGTGCTACCAACTTCAAGCCACCTTGAAACTCCCTCCCCCCGATATTATCCCCCCTTCCCCCCTCCACCACCACCACCCCCCGAAGTGGACCGTTTCGCTTGCGGCGCGGCGTGCAAAACGCTTTTGTGTGTTTAATTGCTTGTGAAGAGCGCTTTTCAATGGAAACTGCCAAACAGCGCAGAAGAAAGGAGAGAAAGCAGGGAACTGGGGAGGAGGAGGAGGAGGAGGAGGAGGAGGAAAAGGAAGTGCCAGAAAGGAGAATCGAGAGACAAAACAAAAGCAGTGCAGAAAGGCAGAAAGAAACATCGGACCCGGGAAAACGTCGGCAAAGGAGGGAAAATAGGGAAAATTAGACCTAATAAAAATAAAAATAAATAGGAAAAATCATAGTATAGGGTACTACAAAAATATGAAAACTAAAAAAAGGGAGAAAAATAAATAAAATCAGATAAAATGGGCGAAAAAAGTTAGTTAACCCAAAAGGAGTAAAAAGTTCAGTGAGTAATTAAAAGGGTAAAGAAAAAATATAATAAATATATACATATCTGGATAAAAAAAGAAGTAAGCTATAGAAACCAATATGGTAAACATTTTTAATTAGAAACCATTTAAAATTTGAAACTTTGTTAATTTACTAAGCTAGAACTAATACAAATTTACAATTTTGAACAGCTTACTAGGGTTTCCTTGTGTAAAATGCAAATGAATTTAATTCCTGAAACTTTCTACATACATAAAATGTCAAACTTTTGAATTTCTGTAGAAATTTGCTTGGAGATTTTTGGAGAATTCCAACCACAAGCTAAGGGGAGATTCGTGTAACCATTCTGCAAAAAAAGGTTATCGAAATAATCGATTATTTTGATAGGAAATTAATCAGACTTCCGTATTGGATCACCCAAGAAGAGGTATTATAATTGATAAATCTCTTTCGCGTAATCTTGTTAAGCTTACAAGGTAACTCCTTGGTAATCCTCTCTGGAAACCCAATCTTTATCCCACTTCTCGGTGATAAGCGAGAACGAAGAAAGAAAGTGAGTGAGTGAGAGGGAGAGAGAGAGAGATGGTCTCTCGAGGGAAATGCACTTTGTTTTTCACACATTGCCCTAACTGATTAACTTTTGTGTTGAGCTGAAAAAACAACAACAAGCGGCCAGGATGCAAGGACTATGCACAGAATGCACAAACGCACGCACACACACACACGCACACAGAGATGAAAAGCCAGACACACACAGACAGCAGACAAAGCCGAGCAAACAACATCGAAAGTCTGTCTCTCCCGTCGGCTGTCTGTCTGTCTGTGTGTGTATGTGTGTGTGTGATAGACAGGCGTAAAGTTAATTAAACAATAAATACACACACACACACACACACTGGCAGACCGACACACACACACACACACGCGACGCGTTAAAAATGGCGAAAAACTACGGACTACACTTGGCAGCCTGGCGTGAAATTCAACACAATATAACACACTCAAACACACACAGCTGCGGTGCTGTGCGCGTGTATGTGTGCATTGTCTGTTGCACTGTAATTGAGCAATTGCAGTGGCCACCCAGCCACCCACCGCCCACACATCCAAAACGCCCACAATGGCTGGCAATTTACTTGACGCTCCAAAGTAGGCAACACTCATCAGACGAACGAAGAGTTGGCAGCGAAACACGGGGACAAAAGGGATCTGAAAAAATGGGGAAGGGGAAAAAAAATACATTAATATTTCCCAGTTGTTTTGAGGAATTTTTCACCATTAAAATCCTTTAAAAACATTAGCTTTATCTTGAAAATATTTAACTTTGTTTATAGGCATTTCCAGGATGTCGGACGTGACAGTTTTTTGACTTTAACTTTGAAAATAAGAGTGACGGAATATATATAGAGTTGTCTATGGAAAAATAGAGGAGTCCTTAGCATGAATTTAGTTCCTTTTTTTTTAGCAACTTGCAGAAAAGTTCAAAGGGAAAGTGTTTGAAAAAGAGTGAACGAGGAGGGAACTAAAAGTTGAAGGTGATGGCAAAAAGGTATTCTTCAAATGCTAAAATGAGCATTCGAAAGCAATTTGTTAGCAAAAACGCGACATTCGTCATTGCATCTTCTTAAAAATGTATTAGGTTTGGTTAAAAAATGTGAAGTTTTTTTTTTAAATTAAAATTCAAGTGACTGTCACATGTCACACCCGACAGTTTTTTACAAAATACCAAAAAAAAAAAAAAAACTAACAAGTGATTTTTCGTCCATATTAATACGTATTGTCCTGAAAAATTATCGAAGGATACTCAAAATGCTTATCTTAGTTAATGATCTATCTAACTAGAATCAAATTCGTTGGTTTCCTCAGAGAATTGCAAATATCTTTACTATTTATTTACTAAAATTATAAGTTATCTTGATTTGATTTATTTTCGAACTGTTTAAGAGGCGCAGAAATATACCATTCCCTAGCAAATTATATAAGCTCGACCCCCGCATTTAAACTACCTCTAATTGGATTAGTGCAAAAAGAAAAAAATAAAAAAAAATCGAAAAATAAAAAGCGGGGGATAAACATTCATGGGCGGCAAATGGCAATATTCTCCAAAAGGTATCCACATCTGTGTGGTTTTAGCCATGATTTGGTGGCCATCTATGTACGTACATACGTGGGTGGACATCAATATCAGCGGCTTCGATTTTTACGGAAGAGGAGGTAAAAACCCAAGGAACCTACATATGTGACACACCCACACACATTTATGGGTTGGGATATATATACATATATATATATAAATGAAAACAGTTCACAGAGGACTAAACACATCCTGTCCCCCATTTGGCGATGCCACTCCCCCACTCCTTCCACCCGATATCTGATTTTTCCTCCCCTTATTTTTTGGGTGGCTGCCAGTCCAGCCATTGTTCTCCTTTCGCCATATATTACATTTAATTTTATGCTAATTTTATCGATTGCCTCGAACGCCGAACAAGAAAAACAAGCGCAAATTCGTAATTTTCCGTACCTTTGCTTGAGGCAATTGCAAATTAGTGACCAAAAGTGGGGGAAATTAATGGGATATCCACTAAAACATTTGATTACTGAGTTTTAGATCGATATTGAAAGACCCTTTTTATGGAGCTTGAAACGACAGATTGCTATTTCTCGATATTTAATATGTGTTTTTCCTTCAAAACATCTATATTATCGAATCAATATTGTGAAAATATCGAAAATATCGATAATTTTCAAGCTATACTTTTTTTTACCAAAACAATAATTTATATTGATTAATATTAATTTGGAAAAATCTCTAGGCTTTTCCTTGTATTAGTTGATATTTATTAGATACATTTTACAATATATCGGTACTATTAGGCTATCGATAAACACCAACCGATAATATTCTTTATCATTACTATTAATTTTTTATGCTAAAGAGAAAACCAACCGATATTATTCTGAAATATATCTGATTAATCCCTTTGGGATGCTCAATGTTTTCGCCTCTAACTTTGTGTTTCTGTGTTGGACCATGCATAAATAAATTTATTTTCGGATGCCGATAAATGTTAAGGATATTCACACACTCACAGGCAACTAACCAACACCCACATACGAATGGCATAGACAGGCAAACAAAACAAACAAAGAGGGCAGCATCGGCATCAGCAGCTTTTCAAAGTGTTAACCCATTCGTCGTCACCTTTTTGCCCCAAACATATTTAGATAATTTAACGCGCGCTGCTCGTAAATTTCCACAAACACACACACACAGACACACACACTCAGAAAGGGGCTCACACAGACAGAGAGAAAGATAGAAATGCCTCCGCCACCCACACAGACAAAAAGCAAACAGTTGCAGACACACACATACACAACTAAACCATGTTAAGCAAACAAACAAAAGAGAGTGCGAAGAAAAGAGAGAGAAAGTCGGCGATAGAGAGGGAGATAGCTGGAGAAGGAAAAGACAGCCAGTGAAATAAATGCCGCCAAATAAAGTTTTTCTCTGATAATTATGAGCCCTTTTGCTCCTGCTTTCTACACACACACACACATTAACTTTTAATTAGCTACAAAGCGCCAACAAAAAAATCACTTGAAGCGGGAGCGAAAGAGTGAGGGATGCTGTGTAAGTGTAAGTGTAAGCTTTTTCAACACACCTCACGCACACACACCACACTGAATCAATAACGAGAGAATCGGAGAGAGCAAGAGAGACAGAGACAGAGAGAGAGAGAGAGCGAGCCGGGTTCCCTTTGAAAAAGCCGAAAAACTTGAGATTTTCTGCATTTTGGTTGGTTGTTTATTAACACCTTTCCACTTTTGACTTTTCACCGACTTTTCACAGCATCCGTGTGTATTTGTGTGCGCCATTCAAACAAAAGTTTTGCGCCAAATATCTAAGACGGGCGGAAATTGTTCAACACTTATTTTGCAAAAGAATGTTTTCGAGTTTTCAAGGATTTTTCATTTTGATATTGACTGTATTCGAAAACCAAATAAGTTTTTTGTATATTTAGGTATTAATACTTAAGCAGGGGGGTTTCATAAGATGAGTTAAACAAAAATTTTAGAAAAAAAACCTATTTAGGTTAAAATATGTTTTTGAAAAAAAAAAACACTATTTTTAAATCTAACTTTTTCAGCATTTAAGAGACTTTTCCATTTGAGGAATTCAAAGACTAATTACATCCTCCGCCTCCTCTTTCTTCTTCATACTCACACCAAAGTAAATCCCACTCAGTGGAAAAACAAAAACAATCCTGAAAAAAGGTGATCCGAAAAAACCAACCAAAAACGAAGAAGAAACGAAAAACGTCGCTGCTTTGCTGTAATTTTTCACACCACAAACACTCACACACACACAGACACAAATGTTGTCACCTCATCTTGCGTCTCTTTCGCGCAGAAGAGAGAATTAGAGGTTCCATTTTGATTGTGCTCTCCCCTCGGCACTAGTGTGTGTGTGTGTGTGTGTGTGCATTTGTGGTTAAACTTGTCACACAAGCAAAAGAGGAAGAAGCAAGTCGCTTGCCATCTTTTTCTTGCACACGACAAAGCCGCCATATTGCCAGCTCGCTCTTTGTCTCCTCTTTGGATGTGTGTGTGCGTGTGTGTGTGTGAGTACATGAGTACGTGTGACAAAATACATTTGGCTTCTTGGTGTTGGTGACTTGAGCCGGTTGCCTTTTCATTTGCACGCCTCTCGCCATCCGCCATCTCGCTCGCACCCATCATGTTTGCGCTTTACTTTTGGCGACAAGTTTGTCACACGACGTCGACGCCGGCAGAGCTTCTGCTGCCTCCGCCGCCGCCTCCGCCTCCGCCTCTGCCGGCGTCGACGTCGTTGTTGCTCTTCTGCTTTTTCGCACTTGCGAACTTCTCGCTCACCGTTATCCCCTTTCGCAAATCCAAAATCTTTTCATTTACATTTTAGGGACGCATAAAAGCTGCCAAAGCGGCTAACAAGCGTTTAGTTTTTGGTGGGTTAAGACCGGTGGGGGTGGTCCTAGGTGGGTTAAGGTGGCCGGTGCAGGGTTAAGACTGGTTGGTATCTCTGCTTTTCTTATAAGAATGTGATAGAAATCACAGGAATAACCTTAAAAAATGGGGATTTCAATTCCTTAAAAAATCATCTTTTAAATAGAATAATCTTTTTCTGTTTTTGGGTTCCAAGATCTTTTCCAATCCTAAGTTTTTTGATATACATGATCCTATCTTTTTCCTACAAGACACAGATACTTAAATAAAAAAAGGATTCTGTGGTAGCAGGACTTTTTACTAGAACCTTTTTTGTAGCATACTTTTTTATGCACCGAAAACTCTTTATCTATATTTTTCGAGCAGTGTCTTTGATTGTCTGGAGGTCATTGTAGGTCAACTTTTGTGCCTTTAAGTGCTTCTTTCTCGCAGCCGCTTTTATTTTATCTCCGCCTGGGAAATGCCACCCCCTCTCGGCCCGCCTTGTTTATCTCACCACACCTCCCCGCTGGCATTTATCTCACCACCCACCACCCCCTTTGACAAACATTTGACCATTGAAGCGCATTTTTTGCTTGCGCGTCATTTGTCAACTTGGCCGCTTCTTCTTCTTTTTTTTTCGTTATTTGCTTCTTTACAATTCTGCCGCCCCCGTGTTACGCCCCCTTTTGGGCGCCCAACCCCCCCTCGAACGTTGTGATTTACTGTGCTTTTTTATTTGCCCCTAGCTTCTGTTTTTACTGCCAATTTATTTTCTTTTTCATTTCGCTGAGTATTTCTTAATTTGTATTTTTTAACTAAGGTTTTCTGGAATTTCTAGAATTTAAATATTTCACAATACTTGGCTTAATAGTTTTAACATTTTTTTTAAATCTTACTTTAAGAGGTTGGAAAAAAAAATTTTTTTTTCTTATACTTTGTTTTATTTAAACGTTTTTTTTCGCTTTCATTTCTTTAAATTTTATTTAAACTTCCTCTAATTGTTTAATTTTTTTATATCAACTTGTATTTTTTAGCTCTCTCTTCCTCCTCTTCCTTCTGTTCTTTTTGATTTCTTTTTATTTTGCCTTCTTTTATTTTCTCTTTTTTTTCTTTACTTCTTTACTTCTTTAATTTTGTTTTCTTTTTTTTCCACTATTTATTTGATATCTTTTCTTCCGCCTGATTTTTCTCGCTCCTACGCCTTCCCAATCCTTCCTCCTTCCCCTTCTTCTCCTCCTCCTTCTCCTCCTTCCCTTCTTCTTCTCCTTGTTGTAGTGGTGTCAGCTGCCTTGTTACTTCTAACACGCTGCTTTTGACGCGACGTCGCTGCCGCCGTTGGTTGGTGCCATTTCCCATCACACACACACACACACACACACACACTAACTGAGGGACTCTCGCACACACACACACACCTACACAGGCGTCAACTCAACACTTTTGGTTCGAGTTTTTGGTTTTCTTATTGGAACCCCGCAGCTCACTCATTCTCTCTCTCCCTCTCGCTCTCTCCCACTTGCACACGCCCTCTGCGCGCCGGCCAAAAGAAACTCAACACTCTCGCTCTCTCGCTTGCGCCGAATGCACCCCCATAGACGGCCATCTCGCTCGCACGGCCCCCCACGGGACAGAGAGAGAGAGCGAGCCAGCGAGAGCGAGCGCACAGAGCGAGCAGAGCGGCGGCAGCGCAGTCGGCGTCCGTTTCGGCGTGTGTGTATTTCCAGTTTCCAGTTTGAATGCGACCGGCGTGTAGTTCGTGTCGTCATCGCCGCTCTGTCGCTTTTGTCGCTTTTGTCGCCTGTCGGTCGCCGTTTGCCGTCTGCCGTTTGTCGTTTGTCGTTTGTCGTTTGTCGCTTTTGTCGCCCGTCGTTTCTCGTCGTTTGTTGTTTCTCCCTCCGTTCGCTGTTCGTTGATCGTCGCGTCGCCATCTCCATCATTCTCTTCATCCAAAACCGAATCGCCAATTTCCCTTTGTGCTCTTTTTTTTGCGTTCTCCTTTCTTTGGTAACAAACAAAAACAACCGAAAGCAACAAACAAACAAACAACAACTAAAGCAAGCGGTGAAATAGGGAAACTCCGAATTGCCCAGTGAAGTTGCAGTTGAAGAAGAAACAAACAAAAGGGAAACAAAAACAAAGTTCATACATTTTCGACGTTTTGCCGTCGCCAAAACAAAAAACGAAAGAGGCAAGCAAAAGTTCAAAACAAACAAAGAAGAAGGCAACAAACAGAAAGGACAAAAGACAGGATAAGGAGGATCTAATAAACTTGAAAACCATAAAAAGTGCATAGCTTTTAAAGGAAATTTCAAGACCCAAAAAATCCAGGCAGTTCAATTACAAAGAAAGAAAAGTTTAAATGATAGGGATATGATAGTATTATTATTAGCAAAATTAAGGATCGTTTGTTGAATAAAACCAGCCAACAAAAACCCATATAATATATTATATATTTAAAGAGAATAGTATAAAATAAAAGGATTTACTAGAAGCTTCAAAAACAGGTAGCAAAACAAATAGATTTAGAAAAGAGAACTTTAGTAACATTGATAAGGCAGACATATAATATAGAAATATAATATAATTAATAATCTACTCTTATAGGATAGGAAAAAGATTGAAAAAACATATAATTTATTCGAGTATGATCTTCAAACACACAATTTGAAGGCAATAATATGGTTGTAGGTCTTAACAACCTGACAAACTATTATTATAAACCATTGAGATTGAAAAATCAATAAACTATTTCCAGCAAACTTAAAAAACCCATAACAAAGACAGCTAATAAATAAAATCCCAAAAAATATAGGAACCCATTCAAGAACCCAAAGCAAATCTTTAATTTCTAAACGACTAAGAAGCGTTCTCGAAAATCTTAAACGGCAAAACCAACTAAAAATCATATTTATATTTTTCTACAGAAATTAAACAAGAATTTTTTTGAAACAACAACAAGAGAAATAAAAAGTGCCAGTGAGTGTGCCCCCGGAAAATTAAAGAAAATTAAAAGGAAAAAAAAAAACAAGTACCTGTAGAACATACAAAAAAAGAAAATTAAAAACACAAATCTAAAACTAGAAAAGAAGGAAATTTTTAAAGAGATCCCGTTTTGAGAGATCGCCGTGGGAAATCCTTTCTGCATGACGCACTTGGTTGTTTGAAACGGTTATGTGATGAGATACGACGTCCAGGAGCTGCTACTTCATCAGTCTGCTGAGGATCCATTCGCCAGGTTCGCCAATGGGATGGCATATCATCCATTTCTGCAGCTAACGCAACGACCCACTGACTTCAGCGTCTCCTCGCTGTTGACGGCGGGTAGCAACAACAATACCAGCGGCAGCAACAGCAACAACAACAACAGTTCGAACACCAATTCCAACAACAACAACAACAACAACACCAATTCGAACAACACCAATAACACCAATAATCTTGTGGCCGTTTCACCAACGGGTGGTGGTGCGCAGTTATCGCCGCAGAGCAACCACAGCAGCAGCAACACCACCACCACCAGCAACACCAACAACTCCAGTTCCAACAACAACAACAACAACAACAATAATAATAATAACAATAACACCAATAATAATAATAACAACAACCATACGAATAATAATAATACAAATCAAAAGCAAGGACACCACTTGAGCACCACCGAAGAAACGCCATCGCCCGCTGGCACACCACCACCGCCCGCAATTGTTGGTGTTTCGGGGATACAACAACAACAACAACAGCCACCGCCCGCTTCAGCTGCCGCCGCCGCCGCCCATCCGTCGCACCACCCACCACATCATTCTCCCAGCACGGGTGCCGCTGCACCGCCCTCTGGCGCCACGGGTCTGCCGCCACCCACACCGCCGCACCACCTGCAACAACAACAGGCACCGCCACCACCTCCATACTTTCCCGCTGCGGCCCTGGCCGCTCTAGCTGGCAGTCCCGCAGGACCACATCCGGGCCTCTATCCCGGCGGTGGATTGCGCTTCCCGCCGCACCACCCGGGCGCCCATCCGCACGCCCACCATCTGGGCAGCGCCTACACCACCGCCGAGGACGTCGTCCTTGCCTCGGCCGTTGCCCATCAGCTCCATCCGGCGATGCGACCGCTCCGCGCTCTTCAGCCCGAGGATGATGGCGTCGTCGATGATCCCAAGGTCACGCTGGAGGGCAAGGATCTGTGGGAGAAGTTCCACAAGCTGGGCACGGAAATGGTCATCACCAAGAGCGGCAGGTGAGTTTCGATCCCAAGGATCTTTTGGGATCCCTATATAATATTTCAAAAAAAGTATTTGAATGTGATATGGTTTCTGGAAAATTAAAGACAAGATATCGAAATATTTTTTGGGGAAATCGGGAGCCCAAGGCTATAGCTACTTCCAAGGAGAGTTTAGTTATGGCATCACTTTGGGTTCCGTGAATATTATCTAAATACTACGTGAAATCCCTAATAATAAGGCTCTTAACAAATAATAAAAAAGATATTCCAAAAATCCCAATATAGGATCTCGAAAATGTTTACTGTGAAATCGGATAAATAGTTTTTCATTTCTATTAAAATATAAATATAATCCAAAAAAAGTTGGCTAAATATTATAGGCTCTAAGCGAAATGTAAGAGGTACTTGCTTGGATAAAATAATATATATATTTTTCTATTATAATATCTCAAAACAGTTTCCTGTGAAATCAGTTAAACAGAGATTATTTCAATTTAAGTAGATATTTTTATCATGTCTACAAATTGATTCCCATAGTGATTTCTAAAAATCTTCCCAAGATATATATTATATTGAACTGGGATTCAAGTATGATTTAAATGTTGGGTATCTCAAAAGTGTTTACTATATAGAACATATCAGAAATAAAATAAAATAATGCGTTACGTTCCCTAATTGCGAGAAATATCATTTTTTTCAAACAAATAACGTGTGAAAGATATAGAATTCCAAAATCACAATTTAATTTAATTTTTTGTTTTAAATGAAACTTAAACTTGAATTGTGATTATTTTTAATATAAAGTGATTTTGGATTTAGGAGGTCTTCTTTGACTTTTAAAAACAAATTAATTAGAATTGATAATCAGTGATAAAATTTAAAAAAAAATTTAGAAAAAAGTTCAAAAATCCCAATATGCTTTGAAATGGGATGTCGGAGTGTTGAACGCATACAATTGTTAATAATATTTTGGATGCGTTTCTTCCCCGTTCTATTGGCAAATAAACGTGGCCTCTCGTCAAGCTTTCGGCAATCGAGGGCACAGATCTGGGGCCACAGGGCCGAGGGGCCGAAGGTCGGGTCACAGCCCGGGCAGCAGCCTTGGCCACTTGAGCACGTGTGGCGACGTCTCAAGCTCCCGTTAGCCGTTGAAACCGCTCCCAAGTTCCACGCCCAGTTGAGCTGAAAGTAGGTGAACAGACGCCCCTGTTCTTCCCCTTTTTTTTTTTGGACTCGTCTCGTTTTTATAATTTTTCCATTTTTCCAGCAGCATGTCATCAGCCTCTGAGATCCACAAAACTCAGACTCTCTCCCTCGAGAGAAGATGATGATGATGATACGATGGTGATGGTGATTATATGACGACGACGACGTTGACATTCAAGCTGCGTTGGAGCGTGAAAATGCGTTTTGAGCTTCACACCTACTTGAGAAAGTATTCACGGCGACGCACTCACACTCGGTCGGAGTGAATGGAGTGAGTGTCAAGTGAGTGCAAGATGTGGCAGCTGTGAATGCACTCAAAAATGTCGCCGATAGTGGCCCTTGTAATTTGCAAAACAATTGAGTCTGCTAAATTCAGGAAAATTTAAAGGGAATCTCGGGATTCGGGATAAAACTATCCATCATAAAGATCATAGTTGTATTTAGGAACCCATTTAATAATACCTTTTTCTCTATATTTACCTGTACTATAAAATCAAAGAGATGGATTTCTGTTGTATATTTTACAACCATTCTCAAGTTGAGGTACTTTTATTTTTTACGAGTTAAAAACCTTTCGAGAAATGACTATATTTTCCAAAAGGTACAGCCATAAATTAGCGTTTATTTCTGTTTGCCATATTTACTTTAACTATTATTTCCACTTTACGGTAATTCATTTCGTAGCAAGCCAAATTCAATTAGCTTCTGTTGTTGCTTTTTTAAGCTACAAATTGCCTGACGCCTCGGCTAAGCCTCTTTGGCCAACGCCTTCTCCGCCTCTTTGCCTTTTCCTCTATATATATACGTCTAAATAAATATATATATACATACATATAGTTTCAATGCCGGTCTGGCGGCGTGGGCGTGGCAAAAACACCAATAGAAAGTGGAAATAAGCGCAAAAATGAAATATTTGCAAATAGTTTTGTGTGCTGAAAGTTGCGAATACGTCTGGCCAGGTGTCTAGGGGCCCCTGGTCACGCCCCCAGCCGCCAACCGCCCACCGCCCACCGCCTACCGCCCACGCCCCCATCTTTATGCAAGTAGTTGCATTTTGTTGTTGCTTGTTCGCACTTGCCGGGAAAATACACACAAAAACCCAAACAACAAGCCACACTCACAAAAAAGTTGATGAAAATTATATTTTTCGAGTTTGAGGAGGTGTGTGGGGGGGTAGTATTCCTGTTTCTGGGCTATATCCTTAAGCTCATTAGCAGTTTGGCGATTTGAAGTGTGAAACTAAACCAAGTGGCCAAGCCATGCGCATAAAAAAACAACCCACTACAATGCCCACCTCAAAAAAGCAAAAAAAAAACCTTGTTTCTTCACTTTGCAACTTGGCAAAAAAAAAATATGTGCACTTGGAAAAATTAAAGCTATTTACAAAAAGGTTCCTGAGCATATTTACCACGTAGCAAAGAAATTTCAGTTTTTTTTTCTTTAGAAATTCAGAAAATGATTTTCAAATGACATCCTAACTATACCTATAAAAGTGTGCCTTTTTTTGTGGAGGTTGAGTATAAAAAGAATATAGCTTTAATTAAAAACATTTAAGCAAAAACCGAAATTCGGGAATAATCAGGAGGTGAAAACAAAAGAAGGTTTTAAAGATTAGTTGAACAGAAAAATTACTAATTTATAAATATAGAATATGGATAATTGTGGAATATGCAAATGCCATTTTTTCTCCGTGCCACCGAGTTCATGACCCTGCAAACGGGGGAAAAAGGAGGTTGCCCCAAAGTGTGGCATGCAATTGTTGTAAAAGGGGGCGTGGTGGGGGCGGCTCTAGATGAGGAATGGGAGCAAACGAGATGGCGAGAGTGAGAGAGAGGGAGAGGGAGAAGGAGAACCCCTGGTGGCTTGTAAAAGTTTTAAGTACTTGTACCTAGCACACATATGGAGATTATGGTTGTGTGTAAGTTGCAACTTTTTTGCACGCCACACACACACACACACACACACACGTTGCTGTTGTTGCATGTTTGCGAGACGTGCGAAAAAAAAAGCAACAACCAAATGGCAAAACAGCAAACAGAATTATTGTTGCCGCTTCTGTTGCCGTTGCCCCATCATCATCAATGTCAAAATTATTGTTTTTCCTGCCGCACAACCCCCATCCCCTTGGAAAAACACCTCCACCCCCCACCCTCCCCCTTGTTCGACTCTTCATGTGAGTGCCACTTGAATGTTTTGCGAGTGGATTTGCATTCACTTGGCTCGATTCAATCGCTTTTTTGTGCCTCTCTTTTTGTTTCTTGTTTTTTTTTAGCGAATTTTGTTTCGATTCATGGATGCAATAATTTTCGAGACTTGTGGCCTTAGTTTTTAGTCATTCAAAAAAGTTTGACAGCTCCCTGAAAATTACTTAATTTGTTTTCAAACGAAATCATCGCACATCACTTGATTTTAAGGTCTAAAATTAAATTCCACTCGAGCGTCTTTCTCGCTCTACTTTGATTTCATAATATTTGTTTGCTCCCTCTTTCTCAATTTGTCGCTGGCAATTAAATCGCTAAAGCGAATAGCGTGAAATCTTTCTTCGTTTTGCTGCTTGTTGCTCTGACTTATCAATTAATTGAAATTGCCGTCTAAGCGCGCAAATAAATAAAGTCCGCGCCCCTCGTTTTCCACACCCCTGAACACTTGGCGACACTTTCAGTGCGAGAAGTCAAGGAAATAGGATTTCAAGAGTACGAAAGCCATTGAAAGTAAGTCTATAAGAAATATGTCAAAAATTATCAAGTGTTGACCCTTAAGGGGAAGAGGGGAAAGAGAGCGTTGCAAAAATAGAAAGATGGTGCGAGATGGCTTTGATTTCGCCAGTTTGTAGCTAATTGAAAGCGGCAATTTATAGGAACCAGAATCGTTTCTAGAAAGCCCTTCGATAAAGTACAAATATGTGGCTGAAATATGAAGTTCTATTCCGTTGAGATGTTTAAAAATATCATGGTAATTTTTCTACACCCAAAAAAAAAAAGAAATGAAACTTAGATCGATTTTACTTTATGTAATATCAATTTAAACTAAATTTGATATGCTCGAAAGGAGTATTTCATGTAAAAACGATATGCGTATTGCATAACCAAAAATTTACCAGCGCATATCGAATTTATGGCGACATGCTTTTTTTTTTGTGTGTACTGTGTATTTTTCGTATCCCCCATCTAAATTTCTAATTGATGTCAGAATTTTGTGACAGGCATGCGATAATGTGACAGACAAAAAATATTTAATGACACGCCAAAGGACACACACTCTTTTTTGTATTTTCTTCCTTTTTTTCTGGGGTCAACCCCTGGGCAACCGCCTGTCAAAGTTCACTTGTTTAATTTTCATAAATAAAAATTTTCCATTTCCTCCATATTTATTTATTTTTTTTTGTTGCTTTTGTTCTTTTGCGCTCCTTTGCTTTTTCGTTTTGGGTAAAAACTCAGCTGACGGCGACAAAACGCAATCAAAGTGCACTGGCCTGCCCCGCCCCCTCCAACGCCCACCTCCTCAAAGCCGTAGGCTCAATTAAATGGGCGTGTCCCCCCCCCCCCCCTTTTCCATTTTTATTTTCATATTTCCCAAGTTTTCCTCCACAAAGTCATTGGCGGGCGGGGCAAAGGGGTCAATTGGGGGTTGAGGGCGAAATTTTGTTATAGTGTACAACCTACAACCCTCGAGGAGAAAAACCCCCTTCCCAAAACCCCTACTTTTCCAGCTCCACCATCTTGGAAACGTTTTTCATAATTGTGTTAAAATTGTCGTCCTGCCAAAGGGGGCAGGAAAAATTATCGATGTGCTAAGTTGACAAATACGCAAAAGGTGGAGTGGCGGAAGGAAAGAAGGGCGGAAGGGGTTTACGAAAAAGGAAAAAATCCCCCTTCTAAATTACACATAATTTGCTTAGCAACTTGAAAATTTCTTCGCTGCTGCGCTGTAATTTTCCTACCTCTTTTCCTCTTCCTTACTTTTTACCATTTACACTTTTTTCACTGCCTTTTTCATACCGAATTCACTTGACAATTTTCGATTCGATAAAAAATGCATAATAATTGGCATAGTGATATAGGCATGATAGGATATAGGTGGATAGATATATAGCCTTTACGTATCGCACAGGTCTTGGAAAATTCATGAGTCCATTGGATAATTTGCACGTAATTTGATTTCAAATTGATTTCGCCGGCTTCGCAGGGTAGAGCTTATGGCAAATCGGTGGGATCCCACAGATAACTGCACATATCGTGCGTGTATAACCGGTAATTATTTACAGAAATTGTTTTTAAATGGTTAGTGGGCAATTTACTGCCTTTATGTGGCTGCCATATGTAAGGCAAGATAAGAGCTCTCTTCTATAATTATAGTTTTAAAATATAATGCTCTTCTTTATAATTTTCTAGTTAAATATATAACTTAAGAATGGACTTTGAAGAATCATTTTATTTTTAATAGTACTTCATTTTATTATGGCCTCTATTTTTTGTAATTTTTGTGCGATCTTCATAAGACAGCCATTTCGATCATGGCCGACTGACAGACAACCCTCGATGCAATCAGAATCCTCCCAGCAAATATCTCTCCCTAAAAAAAAACCCGTTTCATTCAAACTACAATCCGCGCCACCCAAAAACCGAAAACCTACAACCGAAAACCAAAATCCAAATCCGAAGCCGACGCTGCTTAAATTACAATAAAAATGTCATAAAAAATTTGAACAAATTAAAAAGCGACAAGCGTTTGAGAAAAAGAGAGACAGCGAGACATTTAAGTGGCGCATTTTGGTGGCTGTTAATTTAAATTGCATTTACGCCCACTTGGAATTAAATGGAAATTAATTTGACGAACACCAAAATTTCTGTTTTTTGTTTTTTATTTTTGGTTCGGCTAATTAAGTAAGCGCTTCCGTCGCCGGTGAAAATCCAAGCCCCCCCCCCCCCGTGGAAAGAAAAAAAAAACAGAAATTAAATAAAGCGCCCACGCAGCGGAAGTTGCAAGTTGTGGAAGTTGAAAAATTGAAGCGCGCGGCTAGCGGTGCTCTTAACTTGGCTTAATGACGTCTGAGTTTTTTGGTCAGAGAACCGCAACCAGCCGAAAATTGATGGTAACAAAATGCCGCTAAATGGTTTCGGTCTTAATCGAGAGAATTCCGCTGTTTACACGCTCCGCTTGGCTAATGAGACGCCCGGTTTTGGTGGGTAACTGATAAGCCTAATGGCTGATTATCTCTTTTGTTTGGGGTGGGGGCGTTGAAAAAAAACTATCCCGAAAGTGGAACGATGGAAGTGAAACGGGAAACGGTGGAATGAAACACCGCAAAGTCTTTCAAAGCCCTCAGTTCGCACACAAATATTCATCCCGAAAATTTCGAACCAGGGAACACTGGCAATGTAACACATTCGGAACCCCTAACCTCAAACCCCCGAACAACCACACAAGCAACGCCTGGAATTCGAAACAGCCCGCCTTGAATTGCATGGAATGGAATATTTAAAACGCATTTGCGGGCTTCCAAGTTCACTTTTTTTTAGTCCCCCCGCTTCTGATATTCCCTTTTCTCTTCGGACAACTTGGAAATGCATAAAGCAAACAACGCAAAATATGACAACCAACAACGACAGCAACAACCCAAAACGATGACGATGATGACGTCCTTTATAATGAACAACATGAGTTCAGAAGAACCCAAAAAAGAAGAAAGGAAAGCAAATAAAAAACACAAAACCGAACAGAACAGAACAGAAAAAGGAAAGACAGACTAAAAAAACAACAAAAATTCGCACAAAGAATGGAGCAACATACAAAAAATTGAATACCAACAACAACAGCAACATCCAAAAACAGAATGCCAGGCGAGTGAACAAGAGAAAGAGACGGAGCTATCGAGGACGAAGCCGAAGACGAAGACGGCGTCTTTTTGGCGCCAGAAAAATAACGACAATGCCTGACGAATGTGCGTGGAGTGGTGGAGTCTGCTCAAAAATCGGGTCGTCGAAAGGGGGAGGGGATCGAGGAGGACGGCTAGGGTCAAATAAGTGTATCAGAGATCCCAAGTCTTAGACTAACGAAACTCCAGCGAAAACTAAAGAAACCATCCTACATTTCGACACCCAAAAAAAATTTTATAATTTTTTTTAATAAGTTTTGTCAGCTTGATTTTTAAGTTTTAACCTCCCAAATTAAAATACTTGTATTTGTAATATTTACCAAGTTAAGAACTCGAAAATCATAATTAATGGCAGTGATATCCTTAAAGCTAATATTCTGACGGCTGCTGTAGAACAATGCATTCAAGTTGTTAGCTGGACATGTGTTTGGCATTGGCGCTCACTCAGCAAAAAAGCTGAAAAGAAAAGCAAGTAAGAAAAAGCCTCTCTTAAAAAGCAGAGAAAGTGATCATCGGGCAGACGACAAACAAGAAGAAACAACAAAAAAGAAGCTGCAGCAACGCCAGTAACAGCAACAACAACAAAAAGATGAAGCAACAGCGAAGACTAAAAGAAATGTCAAAAACAATGAGAACGGTCGAATGAATTTGACAAACATTTCCTAGATGTGCGATGGCAGATCAAAGGAAAATCGCCGGCAGAGCGGCAGCAGCAACAAAGTCAACGACAATCTCTGGCCATCCCACTCGCACACACGGCGGCCAAATTAGTCAAATTAGCTGTCCCTGTCACAAAAAAAAAAAATAAAAATGTATATATGTATATTCGAATCCTGTTTTTTTTTGTATATTTCAATTATTTCAATTAGATTTTTTGTGTTAAATATTTTGCGAGTTTTTTGTTGTACTTTTTATTTTTTTGGTACGAATTTGAAATTTTGTTTTGTAACTATTTTTTAATTTTTTTTCGTTACTATTTAAATTTTTTTATTTTTACTTCGTTACTTGTTTTTCTTTCCTTTCCACCTTTTTTTCGTTTCTGTTTTTAATTTTTATTTTGGTTTTCGTTACTAGTTTCTCCGTTTCTGTAACTTTTCTTTCGTCACCCTGTTTTTGTCCCTTTTGCTCTAATTTTTTTACCCGTTTTGTCCTCGTGGCAAATTCACGCGTTCGAGGCAAACTCGGCTTGGCTTTTAGCATTAGTTTACACTTGATTAGAACGCTAATTGGCCCAAAAAAAAAGAAACGATCACAGAGGAAGACGATGGCAAAAAAAAGGACGCTCACTGAGCTGGGAAATTTTCGCGGAAATGTGGCAGGCAGCTAAGCTGGTCCCCAAATCCTTTTGATCTATGCGATATACCTGAACCTGATCTTATCTTTAAGTGATGGAGAGCGGTTTGGTGGTATTTGAAATTTTCAAGAAATTATAAGTATCGTTTTCAGCTGGGGCAAAGTGGAGCGGAACAAAAGTAATATCGAAAAATGATAATTTGGCTAAAATAAATTTAACCAAGATCTAAAAATGTGCATCATAACTGTCAAAGTATTAGAATAAATGTACAAAACATTTCCCTAAACTTGCATTAATTCCATAACCCTTATCAAGTTTACAGATGTCAAAATAAATGCCTTGAATCGTGTTACTTACCTTTCCAGAAATAAATGTCTAAAAATGGATATATTTAGATGTCATATTCAGGAGTTTTAGTTAAATGCAATCCTTGTGGTAGCCTCTTCTTCTCTCCCCCCCTTTCCCCCGATTCTCCCCGATTTTGCTTCAATATATTATATTCTGCTTCGCCGAAGTTTGCTGAGGCTCAGGCGACGCTTTATGAATTTTAAGTGGCAAAAATTGACGAGTTGCTTTGGCTTTATTTTTTCTTTATTATTATTATTGCTGGTATATGTGTGTGTGTGTGTGTGTGTGTGCATATTTATTTAATATTTTCTGGGTTGAAAAATTATACAAATTGTATGGGGCATTTGGTGAGTTTTAACTGCTCTGCGTGTTTTGTTTGCCTGATTAAACTGCCAAACCAAAAACCGAATCGGAATCAGAATCAGAGGCTGAAACTGAAACAGAAACAGAAAAGAACAAAACACTGGCAGTTACGTTTTTGGTAACACACACGAATTTATGTTGCCACTTGATTTTTATGAATAAAAATTCTTCTTATTTCGGTTTCGGTTTTCTGGGAAAATAAAAATCAAATTTATGTAGCACCTACGCCACGGTCTCCCCCTCTTCAGTGTTTTCCTGTCGAGGGTTTTCCACGAGGGAAATTAACACGAAGCCAAAAGGCAATTACGCACGCACATCTACAGAGTGGATGATGATAGGTTGAGGGAGGGTCCACTGTGCCCACTCAGGGTACAGTGGGCCCCTTGCTGGTTGATCTAGATTCTAGAAAAGCAAAGACACGGGCTCAGAAAAAATAATATGTGAATTTTGTTATTCAATCAGATGTTTGAAAACTTCAGTGTTAAAAGCTGTCAATGATGTGTTTCGTTTTCATTGTGATCACTGTAGTGCCACTGAACTGTTTGTGGTTGTTGCTTTTAGGTGTCAATGACGTGTGCTATCCGTTTGCATTCAAGCTTAAGTCTTTTTTGCCCAGAACTTTTGGTTTAGCTCAAGCCAGAAAAAATAAACACTTTGCCAACAATTACACCAACTTTTTTTACACCAATAATTACAAGAACAATTTACTAAGAACATATTTGAACTATGAAATAAGTAGTTACAAAAATTTCAGCATAATGTACACCAAAACTAAAATCAACAATTACACCAACGAGTTCACCAACAACTACACCAATGAGTAGACGAATAGTTATAATAATTATTCTTGACTGCAAATCTAAATTACCTACACCAACACTTACAACAACGATTACACCAACACTTACACCAACATTCAGGAAATCTGCTCAAGAACTTTGCTTACTTTTTATCTCTTTCTGTGCTTCTCTCCGGCTCTCTCGCACCTACCTCCGCTATTTTGTGTGTGCAGTCAATTAACGGCAAACAAAAGTTTTGCAGTCTATGCTGCGTTTACCCCCCCCCCCCCCCCCTGCTTTTCCACCCACTCCTTCTAGTGGGTGACGAAAAAAAAAGAGCTATATACATATATATTTTCACAGCAGCAGCAAAACTTTTTTGCTTTATGCTTTACATATGCATGGTGTTGTTTTGCTGCTATACTTTTCGTTTGTTGTTTTGCTTTCTGTTGTTTGTCTGCCTGCATCGCGTTAATTGAGTGTGAAGTTGGGCTTTTGTTGTTGTTGCTGTTGTTGTTGATTTTAATTGTTAAGCAACAAAGGCGCGAAATATGTTTTAGCTGTTTTGGCTTTTAATTAAGCTGCCAGCCCAAAAAAAGCCGGGCAAAAAACGTAAGATTAACAAAAAAAATAAAGCAAAGCAAAAGCAAAAGAAACATAAGAAGCAGTAGATTGCGTGCAAGTGGCAGTAAAAAGTGTTGATTTCATTAAAAGCATTAAAAGCAATTGCAGCAGCAACAAAGTCAAAGTCACACTCTCCATCTCTTTCTCTCGTTTTGGCCGCTCTGGTTAATATATATATTTTTCGATCGTGTGTTGACTGCATTTAATTGTTGTTGTGCACATGCTGTTGACGGCGAAGTCGGCGTCGCTGCTCGCGTTCGTTGTCACTTTGAGTTAACAACTCGATTACACGCTCTGCCTCTGCCGGCGTCGCTGCCGACTGTCATCGCCGCCGGCCATGTGCAATTTTTTGAATTATTAATGAATCTCAGCAACGGCCGCAATAAAACAGCAGAAAAGCCAGCAAGAACGGAAAGAAATTAGGTCTGGCCAACTAAATAATACCCTGTACCGCTCTCTCTTAAAGTCTCGTGCTGCGAAAGCATGCTTTTGGTGACTTTAATGATGATTTCATGATGATTTCATCACTTATCATTGAGATTCCAAAATACAATAAATACAAATGACTCCTAGGTATGCCTATACCAAATTTCACATCTCCATCTTATACAGTTATCAAGATCGCTGGGATCGATGATTCCCCACTTTGGCTATAGTCTATAGGGTGCGAAAGAAGGTAGCTGAGGAAGAGCATGAGGAAAAAAGCAAAGCAAGTGCCCGCGTACAGCAGCCGGATCGTGTTAATAAAAAACAATTAATATTAAGTGTATGTTTAGTGTGGCTCCTGACGCTGTTGCTGTTATTGTTGCTCTGCTGCTGCCGCTGTTGCTGTTGCCGCTGTTGCTGTTGCCGCTGTTGCACTCGTTGCTTATTTGTACTATTAACGCGTTGTCAGCAGAACTCGTTATCTGCCGTCTCCCTCTCGTCGCGTGTAATTACTTTTAGTTGGTCATAATTTGTCAATAGCTATTTTGTTGCACTGCCAATTGCCAGGCAGTCGTCAGCAGTCAACAACAATTGCAATCGCCCCAGCAACAACAACAGAAAACCAATGCAACGGAAGTGCAAGTGTGCAATCGTGTGTGGAGAGGAAGAGGCATAAAAGAGACAGGGAGAACGAGAGAAAGAGATGGGGAAAGGGGGGGAGGGGGAAAACAGAAAGTGGAACAAGTTAGGTGACAGGCAGAAACAACTTGGCCAGATATCTGAACTGTGATTGACAACCGTCAATTGCGGCAATTCCCATCGCCTGTGGAATTCCATTACTCGCCGCTCGTTACTCGCCACTCGCTCGCTCATTATACCGTTCATTAAAGTAGAGATTCCAAAAAAAGTTTCATAATTTGAATTCTTGTTGTAATAAATATAAGGAACTCGTTACCTTACTCGCTACTCGTTAGTTTTCTTTTTGCAATTTCGACCTAAACTCGTTACTTAAAGTCTGTTGATAGGTCAGTAGAGCTAATAGCTTTCGAATTCGCACTCGTTGCTTGCCTTCGAAGCGATTGTTAATTAGCATAATTGAGATAACTGGATGGCCGACTCGAACCCACACAATAGAAGGTAATCCCCATTTAGCAATGCCCATTCCCCCTACCCCTATTTTCTGCCTCCCTCTTCCGGTTCTCTGCGCTCTTTTTTCTCGGTCCGCTGGCCAAATCCCTCTCGCCCAACCTGTTCCCCCCCTGCTCCCCTGCGCCGGCGCCTGAGCGATTTTGGCGAGCTAAATCGCACAAAATGGGAAGACAAAGGGAGGCGGAAGATGAGAATGGGATGGGATGCGATGGGATGGGATGGTTAGGGGGCAGAAAGAGGGAGAAGGTCAGCTGCCTGGAGGGATCTGATCGCAGCCCTCGGGGGTTTGTTTTTGCCCTTCTTTGTTTGATCCGTCCTTATAGCGCCAGGTAAGCCACATCCTCTGCCTCCGTTCTCATCCTGATCCCTCCTCTCTCCTCTCCTCGTTTAGCTTTGTTTGTTTTTCAGTCTCTTTCGGCCTTTCGGTCTCTCGGTTCTCCCTCCACATCGTCTTCATATGGCCACTTGTCCAGTGTCGTTTGTATCTGCACTTTATTATCATCAAAGACCGCTGGGCTTTTTGGCTTTCTCCTCTTCCTTTTGCCCTTCTTGTCGATCCTTGTTTTTGGTTCTTCATCTAAATAAGTAGAGTTCCCTTCCTTGAGGCATTTTCCTACAAAACCAACAGAAGTTTCTATTAAGTCCACTTGTCCTTTAAATGGTATCTGTATCTTGAGTTTTGATAGTAACATATCTTAAACGTAAATAGGGGAATAATAATGAATATAATGCTTATAATGTTGGGAAAAATGGTCTATCCTATATCTGACCTTGTTTTAAAATGATTTTTGCTGAATGAATTTAGTTTGGAAACCAATACCTTATCCTATTTCCCTTACCCTGAACTCCTTATCATTCAGCTGGATCAGCTGTTGATTTAAGCTTTAATTTCCCTTGTTTTTTTTTTGGGCCAACTTTCCGGGGGAGTGGCCATCGTTAGCTATCTGGTCATCTACGGCTCGACTATCAAACTTGGTCCTGCCCCCCTTTCGGGTTGCGCCCCTGGCTTCTCCAGGAGCGGAGGCACATTGGCAAAAGGTAAACAGACCACAAATTGGACAGTGGTACACATGTTTGGCGCGTTAAATGCTCGAGCGTGTTATTTATAACGTTTTTTATGCGCTCAACAGCTTCGCAGCCGGGCCAACCACTTGCTCTCTTCCTCTTCCTCACTCTCTTCTGGCTTCTTGGCCGTCTTCTGGCCTCTTAGCCATGGTGCGGTGGTGATGGTGGTGGTGGCGGTGGTGTTGTTGTTCTTGTTAAGACGCGTGTACCCAGTTGCCCCTCGTGTTTTGGCCAGTTGCTGCCGTTGTTGTTTGGTCAACACCTTTTGTAGACTCTGGCTCCGGGCAAAAGAAAAAGAATCGCCTCCCGTCTCTTCTCCGAGGAGAAGAAAAGGGGCTCCGAAGAAAAGGAATACAAAAAAAAAAAAACGGCAGCAGTTGTAAGTTTCTGTTTGTTCTTCGTCGTGTTTCGTATGACCGCAAAAATATGCGTATGGCCATCGTCCCTTTTTTGGCCTTATGACAGCCATCGGTCATCGGGGTCTCTTCATCGAGTCCTTGAGCACAACTGACACACCAGAGCACGCAATGTCCTCGGGAGCGCCACCAAAAAGCCAAAGAATTCCCATTCTCAAGATCAAGATCGGTATCTCACAAAGGCTGTTAAGGCGTCTCAACTGGAGGAATTTTGAAAAAGAAGAAGCGGGAACATATAAAGCTGGGTTAGAAACGTTAGATCAAGATGGTATGTTCTGGTCTCATCGATGGTTTAAATCTTCAGAAGCTTTGTGGCCGAGCCAGCTGTCTTCAGTGCAACTTGCTACCAAAAAAAATCTGTGGAGAGGAGAAAAGAACGAGCCCCAAGCAGCAGGAGAATCGAGCAGCGAGCAACAGAAACTTAAAGAAATCCCAAAGAATTGAACAGGTGAACACAGTAGATTTCTCTGCCGAGATTCTTTCCCCGGGGTTCTTCATATTTCTTCAATATTTTTCTGTTGCCTTATGTTTTTTTCGGGGCTTATCAGCTCTTCGGCGGTGAAGAATTGGGAGGAGGTTTCTCCGAATCGTGTTGATTTGATTTATTTAAAGCCAAGCAAACAAAACGCAAAACGAAGAACGCAGGGAACACAGGGAGAGAGAATGCGAATTTATCGCTGTTCGATCATAAATAAGAATTATATAAACATGCGTTCGGGACCTCAGTGCACACCACCCATGAATGGGGGGCCCTCTCTTTGGGTTTTCCGTTGTGTGTTCCTCTGTGGGCTGGAACAAGTTGCAGTATGTTGCGTTGCCTGTCTTCATCATCATGATGAAGATGAAGATGACGATGGGGATGGGGATGATGATGATGATGATGATGATGATGATGATGGGGCTTGCAGTTCGCCGTGTGTGGGACACATTAGAATCCGGTCCTTGGGCTGTCCTGTCTCTCAACCGCATGTCGGTTATGTTAACAACATTTAAACGCAGCTCGTTTAGAATCTGAATTTCCTCTTCATTGAGAAACTGCAAACTGCAAACTGGAACTGGGAACTGCAAACTGCAAACTGGGATCCCGGAGCACTGAGCACTGAAGCCTGGAGACCTGGAACCTAAAACCTGGAACCTAGGCTCGTTACGTGCCCTCCGCCTTGTTGACTTTGAGGATTTATGAGTGTCTGACGTGTGTGATGACTGTTATTAGCCGGGTCCGCGTCCTCAAACCGAGTTTACAACAATTCAAGCAACAACTGGCCAACAAGACACTCAGCACTGAAAAAAAACATGTAGAATTTACATTTTTAATTATTTATTAATTAAATTGGAATAATCCTTTCAATTATTCCCTTATAATCAATCAATCTAACTAAAGAGAAAAACTTTTCTTTTTTTAAATCTTCAAGTGGGTTTTTTTTTTGCAGTGCAGTGAACAATCCCAGGCAACCTCCACATTTCCCAGTTTTCAGAGCTCTTTAAACGGATGTGTGCATCGACATGGCCATCAGTGGGCCCCTCCTTCAGCTCCTCCAGCTCCCCAAACCCCCCCTCCCTGAATCATCATCGTCGTGATCGTGATCCCAACCACTCAAGAAGGATCTTCAGCTTTGGGTTTATATTGTATGGCAAAAAAGAAAAGAACGAACAAAATGCAATGCAAACAAACAAACAGAAACGCGTTAATGGCGCCTACCACCATAATTTAGACATTAAACGTGGGCGCTGGGGGCGTGGCAGCTATCGGTATTGTTTGCTTTAGCGATTACTCACTGTACATCAAACGAAGTTGGGGGGGGCTTGCATACAAATAATTATTTCTTTTGAATAAAATGGAGATTAATAACTAGGTAGCTTTGCCATATATTCCACTGTTAAAAATATATACCTTTATTAAATCAATTAAAATACTTTTGTAGCAAGTGTGTAAATCCCAAAAAAAAATATTTAGTACTATTTAAGTGCCATTTTTCACTGCTGACAAAAACTATCCAGGTTATTTATAGCCAGCGTAATAAAATTAATTATTATTATTGCAATAAATCCATTGGAAAGTTACAACTACTCGTAAAGGAAAATAATCATATGCATTGCCACTTGTTATATATTTTTTGTTTTGTTTTGTTTGTTCCTGCCACTTTAATGGCTTTCAACTGCGACAATTTGTATGGAAATGAGCTCAGTCGACTTTCATTCGATGGCCCTTGTCGCATCCCCAGCCACTCGCACTGAAATCCAAAATCCATCCATCCCAGCCTCCGATTGTAGAGCATCTTGAGCTCATCTTTCTTTATCTGCTCGCTTTGAGCTCACTTGAGCACTAAATGCGCATAAATTACTTACACTTTGGCAGGCAAACATTGACAGGGAAAAAACCGCCCGGAGAACCGCCCCCTGCGCCATCCAAGGAAACACCCACCGAACCACCCAACAACACTCCACAAACTTGGCCAGCGAGCTGCAAAACATTTGACGCACAATTTAATTAAAAATAAGACAAACTCTCTCGCTTGCCGTTGCCTTTGCCTTTTGCCCCCATGACGAAATGTATTTAAAACTTGGCCATAAATAATTTAGCACCGACTTTGTATCTGTGAGATACTTTCTTGCCACCGCCCCCGTTTCCCTACTGATTTGTTGCAACTGTCACCACTTGGGAAATGGAATATTCTCTGGCTCTGCAATTGCATCTTGGCCGAAACCAACTTGAGACTCGGGCCAAGAACCTAATTGAGGTTGAACCAATTAGTGGCGGGTCGCCGGGGATCTTTGCCCTTAAAAGGGCCAAGCGAAAAAAATAAGCAAATCTACAAACTTTCCTATAACTTGAACAGTGGAATACCAATTTCAGCAAATACAATTTCGATTAATTTTTCTATAATCGTCATTAAAAACTATGTTGTAATATTAGTAATTATTTTATTTTATTTATATCTTAAAATCAGGCACTTATTTTTACCAAAAAAAAATTGTTTTTTTTTTTAATAAATGAATAAAATGTAATTTATTTAATTTTTGTATTATTTTTATACGATCTGCATTAAAAATGATTTTTTAATAATTTAGTAATATTATTAAAATTTATTTAATTATTTAAAAATTTTATTTATTTACATTTTGGTTTATGATTTGCATTAAAAATGTTGTTTTAATAATTTATAAATATTTTTAATATTTTATTAAATTTATTTAATTATTTTAAAAACGTACACTCATTATCATCAAGAGAAAATAGCTTAATTTTATTTAATTAAATTATGAATCTCCTCCGTTTATAATCTAATTCAATCAGTTTCGGTCGTATGACTACATGTAAACGTTCTCCTGAAATGCAAATCAGAATCATCATATTTTATTCAATCGTTTTGCCTGCGTTGCATGTGCGCCAAATGAAAATAAAATAAAAATTGCCGCTAAATTGTTATGCCAATTGTTGTTGCTGCTGCCTTTGATTATTGTGCGAAAAGTCACACAACTGACGAAGCCGTCGGCTTGCATATTAAGCAGGCTAAAAGCCAGAGGAAACTGAAAATTATTAATAAATGAATGCAAATAAGCTGCGGGGCAAAAAAATAAACATAAAAAAAGCACCCACACACACTCACACACAGACAAATCAAAAGCAAAATTAAGAAAAAATTCAAAAAAATTTCAAAAAAAGGGTAAAGAACATTTCTTGCATGCAAATGAGCTAAGGAGCAAAAGAGATGGGGCGATGGGCGGACCAAGCGGCAAAAAACTGACCGGCAGTCCAGAAAAAAAATATAAAAAAAAAAATAAAGCAAGCCAAGCAAATATAACAAAGCGAAGGCACACATACACAAAAATTAAAAAAAAAAAAAAACCAAACCAAAATAAATAAAAGAAAACAAACAAAGCGCAAAAAGAAGAAATAAATGCGGGGGCGTCGCGCCATCTCTTTCGCACCGCAGCGGGGCACACATGAGGCGAGAGAGGGACAGCGATAGCCTGAAAGGAGAGCAGGTGAAACGTGGGAAAGAGAGGGGTAGCTGCAAAAAGAGGGAGAGGGGCTGCATTTGCAAGGTTAGAACTTGCAAATAAAATGAAATTAAAAAGGGTGTGTGTGTGTGAGTGGGTTTTTTGTTTGTCTGTGTCAATTGACCGAAAATGATGGCGACCAAAAACAGAAAAAAAAAACAAAGTGTTTCAGCAAAAATGGCGCAAATTCATGTGTGCATTTCCGTATGTCAGTGTGTGTGTGTGTGTGTGTGTGTGTGACAACAGCCGCAATTATGAGCAATTATGACAAACAAAAAAAAATATAAATAAAAAAACAAAGAAACAATACAAAAGGCAGGCAAACAAAAGCGGCGACAATACAAAACAAAAATAAACCAAAGCAAAAAAGGGGTGGACCTTGTTTATATATTCCTACAAACAGACATTTCATTATCCATATTGGCGATGACCACTCAAAAAATATAAAAAACAAGAGAGAACGCTATAGTCGGGTGTCCCGACTATCAGATACCCGTTACTCAGCTAAAGGAGTGCGAGGGAGATAGATATATAAAATCTTTGATCGGGCATAACTTTTTAACGAATGGTCCGATTTGAAAAATTTCTTCTACATTTCGATAGGTATTGATAGTCACAATAAAACTGCATTAGTTTTCCAAAATCTTTAATGGTGTGGGCGCCAGACACCTTTAAAAAAATGGTGTAGGGCGATTGAGGGCGTTAGAGGGGGCGTGGCACCATTTTGAAATAAACTTGCGCTGCGTAGGAACTCCAAGAATATGCATGCAAAATGCCAATCCTCTAGCTTTTATAGTTTCCGAGATCTCAGCGTTCATACGGACGGACAGACGGACAGACGGACATGGCTAGTTCGACTCGGCTAGTGATCCTGATCAAGAATATATATACTTTATAGGGTCGGAAAAGCTTCCTTCTCCCTGTTACATACTTTTGCACGAATACAATATACCCTTTTACTCTACGAGTAACGGGTATAAATATACAAAAAATATACAAAATATTATGTTAATTATATTTTATTTTTATTAACGAATCAGTTTTATGGAATTTGTTAAGTATTTTTGTTATAATTGTTTTAATTATAAAAATAAATTCAAAATTGTCCAACCAACTTGTTTAATAATTTTTTTTATTATTTTTCCAAGGAATCCTTTACTTATTTTTATTATAATTCTTTTAATTACAAAAAAATAAAAATATAAACAACGCCGACTGTCCAACGTGGCGCATGTCAAACAAATCTGTTGATGTTTTTATGCCCCCGAAAGTGTTGTTTTTGCTGCACTTGTCGGAACGCCACTTGTTGAGGTTGTTTTTTATGCGCCCCATCCGCAGACAACATAAATCAACACCCAAAGTCGCTCAGTCGCTTCGAATCCCAGTTTTCAGAGCCTGAACCCGCGACCCCTGAACCCTTGTCTCTCCATTCCTTTTGTGCTTATCTGCGTGACAACTGCATTTCAATTCATAACAATTAAGTTGAACAACAGCGAAAAATAGGGGGGTTAAAAAAGATTGAGAGGCGGCTGCGACTGCGAGAATTCTAATCGTTGACAAGGTTAACGGGTTCAGCCATGTTTTTATTTTTTTTATTTTCGATTTCCCCCCCAAAAAAAAATATGGTGACTCTTATCAGGCCAGAAAAGTAGCCGCGATGACAGCGCCACAAATCTAATCGCTTTCCTCTCGATAAGAACGCGAGTTCTATACCCTTTTCTTCGGGTTATTAATATTTTAAATATATCTGGTTTTTATTTTGTTATTTTAACTTAATTGGAATTACCGAATTTCGGTTTTTGTTTTAGATTTTTATGTCCTATACTTATCGCTTTATGGTAGCTTAAAGATTAATAGGCTAAATTGTTTAGATCATTTTTTAGGGCATTTGAAATTCGTTTAGTTCTGCTCGAGATCACCATTTGCTTGCCTCGTTTCACGCTCTCCCAAAATGAAGCGATCAAATTGTAATTACACCCGATTTCCCACATTTGATTTATTCATTGCGCCAGATTTATGTATGGTCAGGGTCAGGCTTGGTATATCGATAAGGAATACAGGCGATAGGAGGATCCTCCCTCTCCATCCCTTTCCTTTCATACCTCTAAGCCATAAACACAGAAAAAAAAATGATAAAGGATCAGATTGATATGTGCTGGTCATCATTTTGATATGAATAAAGATTATGTTAATCTTTGTTTACATTATTTGTTCAAAAAATACAAAATTTGGTATTTTATTTGATATGATAAAATATCATGTTGATATGTTTGAATCATAAATTTGACATAAATCATATCATATCATATGATTTGAATTTAGGTAGAAATGACCCTATTTCATACCGATTTTTTTTTTCGGTGTACATATATATATTTTAGAACTTTATCCCCTGCATTTGAGGTTCCTCGGCTCCTCGCTCGCCTTGCCAGTGATCCTGTTTCGGGGCATTTCGGGGCCTCTCGGATCTTAATGACATGGCCATTCATTTCGGGCCAAAACGAGACGGCGGGAGTGGGCGTTACCACTAACTGACAGGCTAAAACAAACGGGCAGCGTGTTTACGAGGACTTGGGGCCGTGGTTATGCGTTCATAAATTGTTTTATTATTATATAGACTTGATATATGGCCCGGCCACTTGGTCGGTCAGTCAGTCTGGGCCTGTCAGTTTATTGGTTTAACTAATTTGCCCCGATCCTTCGTTGTGTGTGGGTAATTAACGTTTATGATGCAGCTGCCTTTTGGTCCTTGTTTGTCCCTGTCTCTGTTTCTGACTTGTTTCGATCCCCACTTTATTTTCTCCAATGGCGCTCACAAATTTGTCAAATACCCAAACGATGTACATCTTTAGAGTGCAAAAAAAAAATAAAAAACCCTCCCTTTTCCTTGGCAATTTGCATGCAATTGTCATTCAATAAAATTCAAATTAAATGCAATGCAAAAAGTGGCCAAATAAATAAATCAACCGGACGAAGGGACAGCTGTTCCTCTAGTCAAATGATGTAAGATGATGTTGAATATGCACCCTTCTGGCCTTCTGAGCCAGCTCTTCTGTTTATCGGAAATCCATTGGCAATATGTGTTGACAAAGATTAAGGAGGCAAAAAAACGAGACAACAGAAAAAAAAAGGAACGACAGCAATTTTGTTGTCACAAAGCCAAACTGTCAACGAGTCCCCGGCCCCTATATCTCCAGACTCGAGGGTTTCCCCACTTCCACAACTACTGCCAGTAATTTCGGTTCCCTTTGGGCCACTCTGCAGGTGCTACTTTAATCCCCGCGCCTTGTTGACAAACCGACCAAAAAAAAGGTGTACCAAAAAGAGGCCCACGAATGCGTTTTGCAAGCCAAAAACTCTTATTTATTTTTGGATCTTTTCTCTGTCGGCGTCTGGCGGTTCTCGATTCTCGGTTCCTCCTTCTGTTTGTCTCCAGTGCAGCCTCTTCTTCGCTCACTTTTGGGCTGCTGTTTGATTGACTATCAGATAATGCATTGACGCTTCTAAGGCAGGCTGGTTGCCTTACCTCTCACCTGCCATCGAGTGGAAAGGCACAGGTGCGTTAATAGATGGCCAGGACTCGGGACTCGGGACACACAGGATACACAGATGTCACCTGCGGATCCGCTGATGGCATCGCTAATCGATTACATGGCCACCGCAGGCAGTCAAGATTTAGATAAGTGCTAAAGGGCTCACCAAATTTGATGTTGCATACTTTTTGAATACCCACCTTTCCAGGGAATGAGAAACTAAAATACTTGGCAAATTCAAGATGACGTTAAATACTTTTTGAATGATCTCAAAACAATCCTTAAATATTCCATATAAAATCGATATGAAATGTAGATCGATTTTACATTAGGTAATATCAATTTTAACTTAAATTTAAATTAAATTTGATATGCTCGAAAAGAGTATTTCATGTAAAAACGATATGCGTATTGCATAACCAACAATTTACATGCGCATATCAATTTTACGGCGACATGCTTTTTTGTGTCCAATAGATGTTTATTTATTTTGTAACTAAATAATACCTCTAAATAAATTTATTTCACTTTGTTTTAGTTTTTTTTTTTTTTTCTGCCGCTTAGCCACTAAATTGATTATGTATGAAGTGCGTTTTATTCGAGTGTTAATGAACACATTATTAAGTGTGCTTTTTGTGTACATTTTGATGGGTATTTTAATGTGTGCTTCATATACACTTGGCCAGTTGTTTGCCAGCCTTCAATGGCGTTTATCAATTTGCACACATTGTCGGTTCTTAAATCTATTTAAGTTGTTTCCTTGGAGATTTTCCTTGATTTTATCTGAATTGTTTGCCTTATAATTTCCCTGGTAATATTTATTAAAAAATTAATTCCATTTATTTCTACAATTTTGCTGACCTCATTTTGTAACCCCCACTTTACTTCTCTCTCTCTCCTTTCTCAAGCCCAACCCAATTACAACTCAATCGTTGAACATTTTATTTTCGGGCCGGGCTAATTGATTAGCCATTAACCCCTATGTGGGCCCGACGAGGCTAAGGACAACTGAGCGACACCTTAACACTCGCACTCAAGAAATAATAAATAAAGAAAAGGGAAAAGGGAAAAGGGAAAAGGAAAGGAGAACGCACTGAGCCTTAATTAAGCTTAATTATGGGCTCATGGGCTCCTTGGCCGTTTTGCGTTGCCAACTGCCTTCAACACTTTTGGCTGGGGGGAAATTGAATTAGCTCTCCGTTAAAATGTGTGTGGCAAAAACAAACAACAACGTCGGACGCTGGGTGCTCTGGTCAAAAGGTGCAAGTTTTACACGTAACGATTTGCACGAACCTGAATCTCGGTTTCGGTCTTACGGTCTCGGTCGTTTTTGGCCAGAAGTCTGATGTCTGGCGTCTCAGAAGAGCCCAAAAGCCAAGCCGAACCAACACAAACGAGAGCAAATCGTTTTGTTGTCGAGCAAGCCAGGCTTTTCCAATCCAAAAGGAACAAAAAAAAAAAAACCGAAGAAGCTAAAAAGTTAAAAAAGAAAAAAGAAATACGGCGTGTGGTGTGGGCCCAGGAAACTGGCTCCAAAGTCGGCCTCGCTTGGGGCCATGTCTCTCTGGTCTTGGCCTGGTCCCTGGTCTCTGGCCATAACAAGCTGCCAACAACTGGCGCCAAGTGCTCAATAATGTTAACGAGCTATTCAGTTAAGACAACACACACATACACTCTCGAAAAAACAAAAGCCCAGGCAGCGAGAAAAAAAAAAAAAAAAAAGAGTCCAAGCCAAAAGCAAGGCAAGGCAGACAGACGTGCCTTCGTTCCTGGCAAATAAAAAATAATTTGCAGTCGAAAAAGGCAGGCAGACCCCCCTTCGCCACCCCTGCACCTTGAAAAGGGGGTGCGCTCTCCTCCAAATAGAAACATCCTCGGTTCGGGGCTCGCCCTCCTCCATCGGTTCTGTTCGGTCCTCCGTCTTCGGTCTTCAGTTTTCAGTTTTCAGTCTTCAGTCCCGTCCAGTCAGTCAGACATCACTCAGCTTGTTAGCCCTCCTTCCACGCCTCTGGTATGGTATCTCCCCCCCCCTTCCACATCCCCCGATGTTTGTTGGTTTTTATCAAAATGCAGTCGCAGCTGATGATGATCTGTGAACATGAACAAGACGTTCGTTAAATTTGATTCATGAGGCGCTCTCGCTACGAGAGTCCCAACCTCAGATAAACACTGTAAGAAAAATCTATAAAGAATTTAAGCACGATCTATAAGAACTTTAGTTCTGTGAAGTATAATCTTCAGTCCTAAATTTCATTGGCATAAGTTTAATTCCCAAAAAAAAAATGTTCCCAAAAAAGCACTTGGGAATTATAAGGAAATATATGACATAGAAGAAAATGCATAGAACAGAATGTGAAATGAGCCCTTTGATTTTCGCTCAGTGCATACGTGCTGAACCTGAACCCGAACAGCGATTGAGTGATTGCTACTTAAAGTTATAATTTTCATATTTATGCCCGTGTGTGTGCCGGGCGAGATCTCCTCTGGCCAAAGATGATGCCTCTCGGACCTCTTCGTCCATCTACGGGTTCCTTTTTGGGTGGATGGGATGGCTGGGTTGTTGGGTTGCCCAGTTGTTGGGTTGCCCAGTTGTTCGGCTGTTCGGTTGTTCCGAGGGACAACGACATCGCATCGCATCGGAATCGCATCGGAATCGCCTTCCTGTGTGTTCCCCCTTTTGGCCGGGCCATGTAATTTTCGAGTTTGCACATTGCCACCAACATGGCTAATCAACCTGGCCAAGAGGAACCTGGCACTCTGCCTCTGCCCCAGCTCCAACTCCAGCCTCAGTCTCTCTTTTTAGGCCAATTTGAATCCGAATGGCGGGGAGTTTGGAGCTCGCAGTCGAGCCGAAACAATTTGTGGCTTGGCGCCACTTGATAGCCCGACTGGTCTGGTCTGCGGGGTTTTTGTTTGCTTTTGGCCAACTCGTAGTCCGAATCTGATAATGATGATGATGATGATTGTGTGCCAGTGCCAGTGCGAAGGCGAGTGCGAGTGCGACTGTGGTTAGCCTGCCTGGATGTGGATATAGATGGATCTTGGCCCCGAAGGTGGGCCCCTGAGAACCAGAACGTGGTCATGGATCTTGGGCTTTATAAGCCGCACTGATTAATGTTTTATTTGATTAGCCCGGGAAAATGACTATACCCCTCTGTACTATATAAGCCCTCGCACACCCATCTCTAATCTTTCTTCGTTCTTTTTCGCTCTCTCCCCTACAGACAAATGTTTCCGCAAATGAAATTTCGTGTTTCGGGACTGGACGCCAAGGCTAAATACATCTTGCTACTGGACATCGTGGCGGCGGACGATTATCGTTATAAATTTCATAATAGGTGAGTTTAAGCCAACGAAAGAAGGAAGAAGGTTTTCGGTTTTAATACAACAATCAAACAATCGCAATTACAGTCGCTGGATGGTGGCTGGGAAAGCGGACCCCGAGATGCCAAAACGCATGTATATCCATCCAGATTCGCCCACAACGGGTGAGCAATGGATGCAGAAAGTTGTTTCATTTCACAAATTAAAATTGACCAACAATATTAGTGATAAACATGGATTTGTAAGTACTGTACGTCTTCTTTGTTTACCGCATTAGTTATTTAAGCTACACCCAAAAAAAGAAAACATAGATCCATAACAAAACCCGCAATTCAGCGATACCAAGGAATTCGACAGGCCATTGGATTATTTTTATTTAGCGTTGACTAGGGATTTTTTGTGAACGTTTCAAGTGAATGTTAGAAACTGGCGCCCAACGTAAGGGCATACTCTAGGTTTATCGATCTCCTTATGAGTTGTTTAATTTTTCTTCATCTATTATGGTTTTTTTTCTTCCTGTTTCACCAAGTAATAACCTCATTCAATGAAGCTTGAAGGGGAACGGAAAAAATGAAAGATTCAACGGAACTGCAGCACATCAAAGCGTACTTTATCTAGGCCCCATATCAAAGAGCCTGCGCCTAACACTCGGCACTTCAAATATCAACTCCGCCAGTTACCCCATCTCCAATCTCCAATCTCCGTTCTTCGGTCTCTTCCCCTGCTTATCAATGTGAATTTGCATGGCATCCGACTCGTTGACTCGTTTTCCTTCGGAGTTTGCACTTTGAAGTGTATAGTAGTACTACTCCTCGCTGGGGCTGGCTTATCTAAAACTTCTCACACGCATGAAGCGGATGGATAAGCTCTCTCGGGATCGGGATCGGGGATTCTGGATTCTGGATGGGGGGGGTTACGAAAAGGGGGCGCCAGGCAAATTGTCGGTGGACTTTTCATTTGAAGGCCGAGCTGGCGCGCTTCTTTTGACTTTGTAGTTGTGCCGACGCCGATCGCGTAAATTTCATCAACTGCTGGGCAAATTTTCATTTTTATTGATCGGACGGTGGGGCCCACCCGTTGTGCCTGTATATCTTGCTCTCTCTCTCGCTCTCTCTCTATCTCACTCTTTCTCCTACGATCCATGATCATTATGATCTTGGGCGGGCGCCATGTGGTTCTGCAGTTTTGTGTCATGTCTCCGCCTCCTTTTTATTTTTTATTTTGCTTTTTTTTATATATATCTTGGCTCGTTTTGCATGCCGAGTCATAAATCGCACAGCGAACAAGCGGCGGATAAGGGCTACTCCTCCTCCTCCTCCGATTCCCTATCCACCGATCCACCGATCCACCGGACAATTGGACAATCCGAGTCTCGTGTCCGGCGGTGTGCGTGGGCCTCCGCCTAAGTAGCCTGTGTTGGCCATTAATTTCGCTTAGTTCAAACGCCAAAATGCCGACGCTGCGTGTGGTGTGGCCAGCGTTTTCGAATCGGTGTCTGAATTCGGATGGGGTATATATTTAATCAAGGGGTTCTTAATATATGCTGAGCACTTGTAGCCAATATTTTACAGAAATATAGCCAATATAGCCATAGTTTGTTTATTACTTTACCAGGGGTTATAAACAGTCTTATGTACACCCAAAAAAAAATTCGATATGAAACGTAGATCGATTTAACATTATGTAATATCAATTTTAATTTGATATGCGGACAGGTAAATTTGATATGCACGAAAAGAGCATTTCATGTAAAAACGATATGCGTATATGCGATGAAACAAAAATTTACATGCGCATATCGATTTTACGGCACAATGCTTGTTTTTGTGTGTATGACTTAACTTAAAAGTTGATTCCCTGGAATTGCTATAGTATTTCTATCAAGTATATTTCCAAGAAATTGGGTTCCAAGGCACAAATCAATATTGTAATTTACTCAAATGCCGGCGATAATGCTGTTTAACTTCGATAGTTTCTGGAAAGCACAACAGCCACAACCCCTAAATGTGTCGCCATCTGTTGGCGCTCTCAAAAGCGTTATAATCATATTATTATGGGGATAGCTTCGGGGACCCGAGAGCGTTATTAAAGTCTATAATTTAACACTTTTTGCGGTCGTCGTCAAAGTGGGGTCAATGTGGGCGGTGGTGGGTGATTTTATATGGGTGATTTTGCTGGCTGCGTGTCAAAACAACAACGTCGCAGGCCTTCAGAAGTTCAGACTTTCAGACCTTCAGACCCGCAATTCAGTAATTCCGTAATTGTGGCCCACCTTTGTTCTACCATAAAGCCCTATATAAATATATGGCCAGCGATTCATTTGCGTTGGATGAGGATGAGGTGCCCCAAAGCGTTGCGGAAACGGAAGCGGCTTTTCATACATTGAAATGCACTTAGCGGGCGGCAGAAAACGCGCGCGTTTTTAAACGCCCTCTGTTGCGAGTGTGTGTGTGTGTTTGTGTATTGCGATGTGCTCTGCTGCGAGTGTGTGCGTGTCAGTCGGCCATGTTGCCGCAAAGACCCAAAGAGCCACCCTAATAAGGTATAATGAACCACCAACGGGTCAAAGGGGGTGGCTCAATTGGACGGAGGGTGGAGGGTGGTTGTAGGCGGCAGGCGGCAGGCGGCAGGAAGGTGTCGCCTAATGCGTTTAATTGTTGCAGCTCAAGTTGGGACACTCTCTACTCCAATTAGCCACCCCAGCCCATTTCCAGCTGGAAAAGCCTCTGCAAACAGAAGGAAATACCATCTTAAGAGGAGAGGATGAAGAAAAGAAGAAACGAAAAGTAAAATATACCATTATTTAATATAGCAAATCTACTAAAAAATGTATTTAAATTTCAAGAAAATTTAAAATGCTTTTTAATCTACACCCAAAAAAAAAAAGATATGAAACGTAGATCGTTTTTACATTAGGCCAGGTAAATTTGATATGCTCGAAAAGAGTATTTCATGTAAAAATTAACATGCGCATATCGATTTTACGGCGACATGTTGTTTTTTGTGTGTATGAAAAAATATTATATATCAATTTTATTTTTTTTGGTAAATTTCCTGTATTTTATTTTGTTGTTCCCAGATGACTTGTAGAACCCATTAAATAAATATTTCACATTTTTTTTGCCCGGTGTGCTGAAACTCATCCAATTCAAAGCTGCCAAGGGGAAGAGGCGAAAAAGATGGGGAGTACATATGTCTGCTGCCATTAGTTTCCCCATAGTTCAAAGCATAGTTGGCCATCTTCTGTGCCCATTCAACCATAGAGAAGTGGTCTCGAGCATCCTCCCAACCCACCGGTTCCCAGTTCCCAGTCCTCAGAATCCCATCCCAGCAGATTTCTGAACCGGCAGCAGACGAAGCGAAAAAAACAAAAATTGTGTCCGAGGAGAGGAACTGAACTGAACGGAACGGGTTGACAAACTAAACTCAAGTGGAGTTCCATTTCCGGACACAAACACGGACGCAAATCAAATTAATTGAGGCGCAAAACACACACACACACACACACACACTCACGGAAGAGTCCTTTATAGAGCCCATCCTTCGGATAAACCATATCCTACCTACATTCGTGGCTCAACCTCAATCTCGGGCAGCGTTCTCTGGTGGTTTTCTTGAAACAATTCGCTTAGAAAATCAAAGGCGGCCCGCAACTGCACGTGTGTGCGAGTGTGCGTTTGTGTATGGGATATGAGCTATGGGATATGGTATATGGTAAATGGTATATGGGTTGGGGGATATGAGATCTGGCCAATTTGTCTGCTTTAGACGCGCTCTTTAAAGGCCGTCCCGGGGTCAGGTAGTTAGGTGTTGCCCAAAATACAATTTGAAAGGCTCTTTTGAAGTTGACAGCCAGCTCGGATTCAGGTTCAGATTCAGGTTCAGATCCAGACTCCAGACTCCAGATCCTTGCCATCCTTATCCTTGGCTCGTGGTCGAAGGTCTCTTTCCCCTTCCCCTTTTCCCCCTGTCTCTGCTGAATATTTTGAAGGAGTGTGTGGGCTAGGCAGTGAATTGCCTTCAATTGAAGTGGATTGGAGTGGATGGAATGCTCATTGTGCCACCAATTAGGCTTGGACAAAGTCTAATGTCCTGACTGCCTTGACAACCACCTTGATCGCTTGGCAGGGTCCTGAATTGATACAACTAGTTTAACAAGACTCGAATGATGCTCTGTGATTATCAAGTGGTTTTGGCTAGCTCTTAAAGCAGCGCACCTTTAATACCTGGCTTTTTGAACAAGTTATAACGGGTATGGCTCCTCAAATAGCTAATTGTTAACTTTAGGCTTCAAATACATAGAGTGACAAAGTTTCGGCACATTTGTATGTAATTTGGTAGTTTTTCTTTTGAGTGGATGAGGTAGTAGATTTAAAAATCTAGTAATTAATTCGTTAGTGAACGGTAGGATCCTGCAGGCGAAAGCCTGCTCACCCTCCTATTCCAAAGGTTGATCAACCCCTAAAAGTTGCAACCCTCGTCGTACTGAGCCATTTATGAGGATGCTTCCTACCTACTGATGATGATAATGATGTTGCTGCTGCTGTTGCAACCACAAATAACTCGCTCCCTTCTATATACGTATGTCTGATTTCTTATCTAATGCCTAATGCCACCGCTATCTGGCGGCCATATCATATCATGCGGTGCCCAAGAGTCCCGGCAAGAGAATCGAGGAAAAGGGTATCAATGGCTGGCTATCGGTGGCGATCAGCTAGATTAGGCCTGCTGTTCCTCATCGTTTTGCCAAGTGAAAGGAGCAATATCACCGTTTTTTTTTTTAGTTTTTTGCAACAGCTGGTTATTTTTGCCGTCTGTATAGTTTTTTTTTTTTGAGAAGAAGAAACTGGTCTGGGCCATCAATCATTCAACTGATGGAAGCCACACGCAATTTGCCGGAGGGCGTAACTCGGTTTGGAGCATGGTAATGGGATTGGGATTGGGATTGGGACTTGGAATGGGAATGGGACCAGGTGAGACCAAAGACCAGAGACGGGAGCGCAGATTAAGTTGGCGCTTGTGATTGGAAAATCATTTTTAGCTGCTCTTAAATCTGAAGGAAAATGCTTTGGCTCAGATTTTATGGCCCCTTTTTATGTGCATCCTTTATTGATCGCATTCTCAAGTTGAGGAAGTTGTGAATTCTGCCTGCCTAACGACTGAATTATTAAAGTAAGTGGGTTTTTGCAAATTGAAAAGGTGGTTAGCCAGATTTCTGGCTCTGTTTCGAAATGGTGTGAAAATGAAGCACTCTTTTTTTTCTCATCTGCTTGACAAATGGTCCTTCGGAAATCCCAAAGCTCTTTAGAACCGCTCCACTTAAAGTGCTGACTTTAAGGCACTCGAATGCCGAAGGGAATGAACAAAAAAAACGGAAACTTACCCCGGCAAACTCTTCAAAGGCACAAAAATTCTCGTCTCCCTTGCGCGAGACTTCATTTGAATATTAAAAAATTCCAAAACACAAAATGGAATTTTTATTTGCGATATTTTGTCGCACCTCAGCGACAACGTACTTGCCACCTCGTTCTACATTCAGCATTCGGCAGTAGTGCCACCCCAAAAAAAAAAATAAATAAAGAAAAAAGTAACCGAAAAAAAAAACGGATCTCGGGTTTAATTTAACATAAAAGCGCGTTCGCCATTAGGCGCTCAACCAACCCCTCTTGAGAAAATAAAATAAAATAAAAATATATATATATATATATGTATATGTGGGGGGTGTGGGAGTGAAATTTATGAGGCATGCTCAGGTTTTTATTAGATTTTAACTAGGCCTGGCGCCAGGACTCCCTTTTGCCATGGCCGAGCCCAGGAGTCAAACGTGCCAAAAACATTAAATATGTTAATTAGTTTCAACGCCCGGCGACCGCGGCAACCTGAGCTAAATGTTCCGAAATTTGTGACAAAACACCCGAAAAAAAGAGAGAGAGAAAGGCGGACTAGAACTAGAACTTTAAGTGCCGCTGGTCACGTTAGCTAAAGGTTCTAAGGTCCTAGATCCCCGGATCCAAAAGAGTAATATGCTAATGCCCCTTAACCCTTACTGTGCCGGCTGGTTATGGGCTGGGATGGGCTTGGCCAGAGTGAGATTTCGATTTGGCCTGGCATTTCTGGCCCTTATCTACATCTGCTTGTCCGCATTTGAGGAAAACACTTGGCGCAGATAAGAGGAGGAAATTTAATTAAGTGGACGAGTTCTGTGGGGAATATTTCAAAAATATATACTATTTTTTACGAATTAATGTGATTTTTTTTTTAGATTTTTATGTCAATCCGTTCTGGGTGAATGTTGCTACTGACCAATAATACGGGCGAGAGAAATATTTATATAGATTGATTACAATTTTCTTTTTAAATACTAACTACCATTTAACCTACGCGATAGTTATAAATGCAATATATTCGTGGATAATTTCAAGAGGTCTACCTACTTTTCCGATCCCTCATTAACATCATAAGCACAAAGGAGAGAAGTCAGGAGTGGTCCTCTCAATGGCAGTTAATCCCCTTGATGATTAGTTGCTGCCCGCCCCTGGATCACTTCGCTTCGGTTCGTTTTCGATTCGATTCCGCTGATGGGATCGTATCGGATCGGATGGATGTTGGTGAATGGCAGGATTATGCGAGCCGCAGCAACAAGATTATCCTATCCTAATATCCTTAGGGAAAAAGGTATAGGTATCGGTGAAAAGACGCATCTTGGCCCGGGATCCCGATCGTTGTCTAACAACATAATTAACCAGACCCACGCCCACTTTTTTCCTCATTTTTAGTTTCTTTTTTTGTGTCTTTGGGTTTTGAGGTTGGCCGAGATTGCTCATACGCCGCGTCTCCCGCGGTGCAGTCACCACAATCTTTTGGCTCCTTCTCCCTTTTTATTATTACATATTATTCCCCTCTATTTATTATCATTCTGCTCGGCATTTCTTTATTGTCTCCTTGCGCTGCGGTGCATGTCTAAACAAATGCTTAGAAATTAAGGGCGCGCGACGACAGCTGAAGACGAGTTTATGATGCCAGGACAATGCACACATGCTGTGCCAAGGATCCCAGGATCCCATTGTGCGGCAAGTGTGCGTGCAGAGCGATTAAGACCCCTTCCACAGGGTCCCCCAAAGAAAAAGCCGTATACTTTCATCTCGGTATCTTGTCATACAGTCAGTCATGAAAGTATACATACGTATGCGAACCACAAATCCAAGTGAGCAGCGCCAGCTGGCGAGGAAAGCCCATTGTTTGGCCATTGTTGCCAAAAAGGAGATCACAGGATATGTTTTTCCTCCTGTTTTTTCCCTCTTCTGGGCGGTTCGGTGGCTTTTCCATTAGGCCAACGCAAATAGACAAGCTTGACTTGGGTTTCCACCCAGAAAACTAGGGAAAGAGATGAGAAGCGGGGACACAGGAAGTGCAATGTTTGCCAGGCAAATAGATTTCCAAACGCGACCATCTACTCACAAACGCACTTTGCCCCGAAAGTGTGCCTACTCCTACACAGGGAAAAAAGAATAAGTTAAATAATATTTTTCTTGGTCTGTTGGATATCTAACCAATATTACTACAGTAAGAAAATTCGATATGAAATAGGGTCATTTCTACCTTATTTCATATCAATAAAAAGCCGATATGATTTTGTAAAATTTATGATTCAAACTTATCAAGATGATATTTTATCATATCAAAAATACCAAAATACCAAATTTAGTATTTTTCGAACAAATAATATAAAATAAGATAAGCTTGATCTTTGTTCATATCAAAATGATATGAATAACTGGATCTTTAAACTTCTCCCAGTGTAGTGACCACTTTTTTATCCGAGTTTCTGTTGGGCTTACTCCTCCGAGCGAAGAAGCGCCATCTCAGATCAGTTGGAATGGGATTGCCAGATCGTTATGCTATAAGATGCGCTATCTGCCGAGTGCCTAAGTCTGAGGTGACAGTTAAACACCTCAAACATGCTACCACATTGTGTAAATCTCTATTGGTATTCAAATGTTTGTCCCCAACTCAGACTGTCTCCCATCACTTTTGTCTGTTTGCCTTTGTTTCCATTTGAATTTAAGATATTTGCCCGTGTTGTTTGACTTGTCTGCAAGTCTGGAGAGTTGTTGATTCGGATTTGGATTATCCTACTCGTATTCGTATTCGGATTCATATTTATATTCAGATTGAAGTGGAATGGAAAAGATAGCGTTCAGACAGCTTGCAACACTCGAGTGGCACAAAAACGGAAGCTGCCTCCGCTGGCGCCTCAAAAGTAATCTCTATAATCTCGTAGGTCACCAGATATCTGGCTATTATCTTGACTTTTGAGCAGGGTGGGGGTATATTTCGACATTTCCTTGGGTTTCTCTAGACAGAAACTTTTGATAATATATACCTTTTAAATTTTTCATATTTTTATATATTTTAATCTTAAGTATTTAGTATTAGTGTAGTATAGTCGCTACTTTCATCTCCCATCTCCCCCTCTTTTTGTTGCTTATAACTTTTGCTGGCGCCACTGGCGCATGTGAAGATACCGAAAAGTCTGGCAACCTTTGATCCCCTTGTTGATCTTTACTTAGTCAAAATGTTTGCCGAGATCCCCAAAAAAAAAAAAAAGAACCATTCATTCTTTTCTCTCTCTGTTTGCCAACGCTTATCTGTCTTTGTTTTTGGTAGAATCTTTTCGTTTGACTTGTGGACAGGTGAAAGTCATATACCAGGTGAAAAGCTGTTCAAAAATTTGGTTTTTAAAAACTTGCACTTTTATTACTTGTCGGCTCTAGTGATCTAGTACTAGTAATCACTACTTCCTGACTTTTATTTCCATTATAATCCAGATTGACACTTTTATGATTTCACTTGCCTGTTTGATTCGATTATTGGCCTGACTTATCGTCGCCATGCCATTAACCATATGGTTATAGTTATAGTTATAGTCATAGTTATAGTTAGTCTGACAACAATTATGGCAACAACTTTAACAACATCTAATATCCAGACAACAACGAGAACAACTCTGATGTGGCACGCAAATTCTGTGTTGTCTCTCATTAAAAAGCGGGGGGAGCACCTGTGAAAAAAAGGGGGGCGGTTGTCATAGATTGATAGTTGCTGTAGCTGTAGCTGTATCTGGATATTGTTAAGGTTCTGGGCTCTATGGTTTACCCATATATCACAACTCTGCTGTGGACATGATTCTTGCGTGTTGACAACTAAGTTGTCTCTGTCAAAGCGTCAATCACTGGGAAAACAATTTTCAAAATGTATGAATAAGAGTGTGTTTATTTGCATACATATATATGGAAAATATGGAGAAAACTTGATTAGGCACACGCACAAACAAAGAGGAAAACGAGAAGTGAAACAAGAATGAGGGGAAAACTGAACTATTAGTGGGATAATTAATTGAATCAATCGATGCGATGCCGCTGGCAAATGGAGCGAAGAGCGAAGCCTATTCTTATACACACACACATCCACTGTATTTCACTATATTCTCCTATATTTTCCTATATTCTCCCCGATAATTTACACACGGGTCAGCAGCAACGGCAATAACGAAATAATAACCTAGAAAATGTTGGGCAATTATTGTTATCGTTGCACCTCAGCCAGATGATGAGAGTCCAAACTGAAGTAAACCGGACCCTGATCTATGCACAGCAAAAAAAAAGTGTTTCATTTTGATATTTTTATTTTAATTTCATCTAAAGAAACGATACTTCGCCGAAAAAAAGATTTGATATGAAACGATGATTAATTTGATATGCGGCATGGTAAAAACATAAGGATAAATACCAAAAATTTACCATGCGCATATCGATTTGATCTCGGCACTTTTTTTTTGTTCTTATATTTATTATTTTTTTTTTTTTAATTTTTTCTCTGTGTGTAGTGGAATATTTACCTGACTAGCTGGTGGAAAATAGACGAATGACTATATATGCCCAGACTAGGGCGTTGCACAGTGGGCGTGGCAGCGGCACAGTGGGGAGATAATGGCCTCGTTTTGTCTTGTGGCGCAGTTTCTCCGCTCGACTGAGAATGCCCACGAAAACTTAAAACTGAAGACTGAAAAGAAAATTAATGATAATACATTTAATAAGTGAAGCATTCGAGGGGAATTCAATTGAAGTAAATAAAAAGAGAAATGAAAATAAAATGTCTACTAAAATCATTCGATTATCACATATATATATACCAATCAATAATATTTTTATCACCCGTTTGACGGCAAATAGAAACGGTTTTATTTGCATGTGCAATGCAGAAAATCAAAGCTCCGAAAGGAAAACAAATATTTAAACTTCTGTCTGTCCGGTTGGCAGTTTAATGTTTTTCCACATTTTTTCCAACTCCCCTCGGGCGTTAACCACATTTTCCAGCTTGTTGATAAATTATCGCTCTTAACGAGAAAAGCGCATGAAATTGGCACCCGAAACGCCCAACAGAAACTACAAAAAAAAAAAACAAAAAATACATTGCACATGCAACTCAGGCAGGCAAGCGCCACCCGTCATAATTACCCAAAAAAAAAAAACGAAAAAAAAACGAGAAAAAACGAAACACAGAAAAATATTAATGAATTATTTGGAAAAACAAACGCCACGGGTTGGCGCGGTGTTGAGTAGGTTGCTTCGAGAAGAAGGGGGGTTCAACACAAAATTAGGCATTTAATTGTCTCGGCCATAGAGCTCTTACCAATTTATATCGAGGCCCTCTGAAAAACGCCAGCTGACAGGCGTCACGTTGGAAAACCAACAGAAATTTAACTGCCAGCGATGAGGAACCAGAAACAGAAACAAAAAAAGGCGGAGGAGGCACATGCAACGTCGACCCTGGCGCCACAAAATGGGCGCAACGTGGTCAACCACCAAAAAAAAAAACAACAAATAATAATACAAATAAATACTAAACTCAAGGAGGAGAAGGAAATTAGTATGCGTCTGCGGCGGCAACTTCATTTTTTCGATGATTTATTAAATGAAAAATTCAACTTGAGCATCCTGACGACGATTTCTACACGCGTCTCATTATTAAATGAAATTATACTTTTTATTATGGATTATTAATAATTTGTGACACGTACTCGTTGCTTCCACAGAAATTGAACGAAAAGAGAGAGAGAGGTGGGATTTTGGTGTTTTTGATTCTGATTCTTATTTCGATTCTTATTCCATTCCCGACGGGCGCCGATTTTGATTCGATTTCGATTTTGAACCTGAGTCACGCCATCCTCGGGAATGTCTGATCACTTTTTCGATGCGATCACAGCTAAAAATACATAAATACGAAATTGCAATCAGAAAATACTCAAGGTTGAATAATTAATACATGTTTTAAGTATATCGAAAGGAAGGTGAATGGATGAAGGATCTTCCTTTGGCATGCATTCGGAAGTTTATTTTTTGTTTAAGGTTCATTACATGAAGCATAATTTATGGTTGCAGTTTATCACTTCCTCAATTGTGTTCAACTTTTTAAGGAAATAATACAGTTTTATATATGCAGCCATTCACATACCCATCAAAACACCCTTGAAAACACCCCATATATATACGATAATAACGATAATAAATAACTGATGGCTCCTTACGGTTTTTTCGGAACCCAAATAATTATATTTGCCTAACAATTTTGCTTATCGTGGATGGGATTGAAGATGGGGTTTTGGCCGGGTTCTTGGTGGATTGAGGGTTTGCTGGATCGGTGGGGTGGTACACATATCACCGACCCACTAATGACCGGCTTCATTTATTGATGACGATTATAAAGCAATTTGTGCAAGTCAACAATTCCTGACCCACTGGCCGAGGTGGCCGAGGTGGTCGAGTGGTAGAGTGGCTCAGTGGTGCAGTGGGCGCTTTCCAGTAATTAAGCGGGCGACGATCGACCAAGTGGGTTAGCAATTAACCCTTGGGCCACTCCGCCTATTTATTATTTATATATAAATATTTTTTTTATTACGTTTACGATTAAAATGCACTCAAGGCGATGACAAATTGCAATGGGGAGTGTACCTAGTTTAATTGCCCGGGCTGTTTGCTTTTTGCCAGTGCGTTTTGCGTGCGTCTTAGCTTAACAAAAAAAAAAATAAGGAAAAAGAAGAAAAATAAAATAAAATAAAAGAAAATAAAAATAATAACGCGCGCACTGTGCTAATTATAGTTGCCCCCTCTCTTTCTTTTCGCATACAGCCCTCTCTTTCGCTCGTTCGAGTGGCCACCTCATTCACACATTTCCGCCATTGTGGTAAAAAGCCATTGCAATCGCTCGCTCTCTTTCTGGCGCCTCTGCACCTTTGGGCTTTTTGCTTTCGCTTTCTCGTCTTGCCTCTCTTTCTCGCCAGCTTCGTCATCTTTATTTATGCCTCCGTCGTTGTTGTTGTTTTTGTTGTTTTTCCTTTTTTTTCGCCTCCTTCTTGCCGTTTTTGTTGGCCTCAAGTGTCTTTTGTCAAGCGGCCATGGATTCTCCTCCTCCAGATTCTCCCGTTTCTTCTGCTCTCGGGCTCCATTTCTTCACTTCCCACTCGACAGATCCTTGGAATGCATCTCTGCGTTCTCTCTCTTTTTTTTATTTCCTAATTATTCCTACTCCTATTTTTTTTGTTTTTAATATTTTTCTGTGTTTTTATATATATACACTTGGAATTCTCCATAATGTGGTCTTTAATATGTAAATATATATATATTTTTTTTATAGTTTATGATGCAAAAATGTTCTTAAGTAGTAATCGATATCGATACCATCCCATCGATATTTTTTTAGATATATCATTTTAAAAGGATATTTAAATGCTATAAATGTATTTAATTATTTACTTTTATTTAAAGAATTATTTATTTTTTTAGATTTTTTGCAGTGTACATTTGTTGTTGTGCCCGCCTTGTCTTAATTTATTCTGCTCATTTGTTCGCTGCACTGCATGCAAATTGCCAACAGCCATTGCTGTTTCGCTCGCACACTTAACCTGACACCCCGGAAAAAAGGAGGAGATTTTTCGTTGGAGTGGGTGGCCATGTGGATAGGGATCCAAGTACTACTGCCAGTACTTGACAAACACCATAAAAAGCAGTCGCTCTCTCTCTCTCTCTCTCTCTCTGTCCCTCTCGCCTTCTCTTTCCCACTGCCAAATGGCTGTCTCTTTCTTTTTTGGCGCTCATTAGGGGAAAAAAAATGAAAAACATTTCCGTTTGCCGAGTGGCAGTGGCATATCCTCGCATTTTGCTCCCTGGTTCAAGTGCGCTAATGTCTTTCGAGTGCTTCGCACTCTTCACTCACTCATTATTTAGGCATTATTATGCAGGCATTCAGTGGGGTTTTTGCATTCATCATTCAGGATTCAGCATCCAGCTCCTTATTGTCACAGGTTTATTTTTCCAATTTTTTGCATACTTTCATTCCCATTTAATTGGATTTCTTAAAGCTGCGCCTTGACTTAATGGGATTGCCATTTGGCAACGAATGCGATTTGTGATTTTCCGATTCGAGTTCTTCAAGTGGCCAAGCGGATAAATGGGTAACCCGGATGAATCCAATGAGTGGCAGGTGTTGGCAGCTTGAAGTTGGACTGGGGGATTAGCCGGGCTCAGTCGATTGTTTCCTGTCTGAGTTTGATTTGTGGATGGGCGGAGGAGTCGTCGAATGGGGCTTACAAGATGTGGGAAGCCATACCAAAACCAAAAAAAATGAAATAATGTTTAAGTAAGGAGAAATGTTACATTTCCATTATAATAACGATCTAGTCTCGAGCAATAATCAAATACTACCATATAATTTTTGAAAAATCTTTCCAAAATTCAACAGAATTTCAACCCTCACGAATCCCCTAACGAAATACCATACATATTTGATGAACTTTTGATTGCTGACCAGGCACACTTTTGAACACTATAATTTCGATGTTCCTTCTCCATGGTGTGGGTACCCCAATCTTTTGACCCACGTAGAGTGCGTGTGTTCCACTTTTGTCTGGCAGCCATTTACAAACGATTTGTCAACCGGCTAACTGACTTGGCTTTTCCTGCCTCTTGTTTTTGGGGCCACCCAAAAAAAAACATCGAAAAATCGAAATCGTGGCTTGTTTAGACGATGGTAGCCCTTGGCTAGGAACTACTCAAAAACATATTAATCATGCAGCATCAGCAGGCCCAGACAGCTGAAGACAGCACACGAAACGAAATCGTTTAATTGCCACTAACTCAGACCCCAGACTTCGGACCTCAGAGCTCAGTGCTCAGACTTAAGTTCTCGGACTAAGCCAATCATGGTGTGCTGGCGTGAGTCAGTTAGGGCCCAATTATGGCTGATAGACAGGGTAGATGCAAAAGATATATACACGGGAAGAAAATAAAACGAATTTGGAGTAGAAATTACTCGGATCAAAACTGTGCAATCAAATTTTCATGTAATCTATACTATAAAAGAAGCACCCACATTTTCCGCAGGTTCACTAAAAGTCGAATACAATATGATAGGAAAAATCTAAAATAAAAACCGAAATTCGGATTTAATTTAAAGATGTGAACTAAAAAGGAATTTAACCATATTCAGTGCAAAAAAATTATTTTTTTTAACATTCTAATATATTTCAAAAACATTAGCTTGAATAATTTTCTCTCTGCTGATCTCGAACCTCGTCGGGTGGGCAATTTTGCGTTTATCAATAACTACTGGGAGATCTTTTGTGCCCTTAAGAGCACCTCGCTGAGCTGGTCAAAATCAACAATGCTAATATGTGTAGGCCGCCCGCAGGTCAAAACCACAACCATATCTCTGGGCCTTTGCCTTTTATATGTAGTATCTGTATAGTATCTCTGGCATATCTGTATCTGTGCTAACGACTAATTTCAGTTCCCACGGAGATTTGAAAATTAACATTTTGCTTAGCTCTTGGGCTCTTTGGCTCTCGGACTCTGTTTTGGGCTGGATTTTGGTTTGTTGTTACAGTTCCTGCGGCTAAAATCCAATCGAAACCAATCCACCTGTGTGTATTTCGGATATTACCTGGCTTACTGGCTGACTGACTGACCCAAGCGAAACGCACACAGAGGGACCCAATAATTTTGTAATTAATGATGTGAGAATGAGCTGCGGACAGCCAGAGTCTGAGTTTGAGTTTGAGTTTGAGGTTGAGATAGAGACTGAGGCTCGGGCCAAGATTTAACCCCTTTTGGCCCTCTTATCCCTCTATAGCTGTCGACAGTAGGGTGCCCCATGAGTGAGACCCCCGGGCTGCTGGGTTGTTTGGCTTTTTGTCATCATCATCAGCAGAAGCAGCAGCTCAGCAGCTCAGCATCATTAGAGCCAGATTATACACTCTTGTGAATCGGTTTCTGTATTTGTATCTGCATCTGTTTTGTATCTTTTGTCTTCAGTGTGTGTGCTCGAGTGTCGCCAAAGGCTTCAAGTGGCTTTCTATTGTTGTGATGATGCTTCTCCTTCTCCTTCTCCTGTCTTCCCCATTGATTAATTGACTTAAATCGTGTCTGGGGACTAATGCGCACCGTGTGTGCTACTTGAACGCCACAATCCCTCTAATGGCGGGAAGCCTGTAATGATATCTGAATCTGTAAGCCAATTAATTAAATGATTTTCGAAAATGTATATTTGTTTGCCATGACTGACGTTATAAAGAGATTTTTGGTTATAGTAATTAAATTTTTCAACAAGTAGAAACTGCACAAGCAATACCTTCGCGAAATGGCTTCAAAGGTTTCCCCTTCAGAGCTTCAGAGTTTCCCATTGCGGAACCTTTCATTCGGCACTCTGATTGGGGATTTACCTGGCCACTGCTGTTGGGCGACAAGACAGCTACCATCTGGTGGCAACTTCTGGTTGTGCCCAAAAGGCCTTGCGGCTTAGCTCAACCACCATCCCCCGTCGAAATGATCTGCCTGTCGGTCTTTTCCTCCCACTGGCGGCCATTTGGGGCGGCCACCCGCTGCTCACGACGCTTGCTGATAGGCCACCCCGCCGAAAAAGTTTCAAGGAAAGCCCAAACTAAAGCAAACCGAACTGAAAGCCACCATCATACCATATACCACCTTTGTATGGCTCAATGGTTAAGTGTTGCGCAGCTTGTAGTTTTGTCGTCTGTTGGTTGTTGGCTGTTGGCTGTTCGTTCTTAGCTGTTCTTAGCTGTTCTTGGCTGGCAAAAGGTCAGAACTCAGGCTGCTGTTTTTGTCGTGCCAGCAACATGTGTACCCCATCACATGGTCGCCACGACAACGTTGAGAAACGAAAGGTAAGGAAAGGTAAGGAAAGGAAAAGAACGGAGGCCCTTTTCCCCTTTCCCTGTCCCTTTTTGATTTGGCCAACCGCCCCCGATGCGATTTCGATTTCTATCGATGAATTTCATTTGTGTTCTATTTACTGATAGCCATCTAAACTGCGCTCTGCTACCGACGGCCAGCCAACTTAAAGTCAAAGACGCTGCCTAAGCCAATTTGTATGCCCCCGGAGCCCGGAGTCGAGGCACAAACAAATTTTATGCAGTCAGGGGCCCCCATCAATATATATATATATATATATACAATACATATATAAACCGGTTGCTTGTCGCTTCCTTTGGCGCACGAGTTTTCAGCAAAAATTTCTTATCTGTCCCAGAGAGCCTCTCGAGCTGGTTTCAAAAATTTTATGGCAGCACCAGCGCAGAAGCGCAGAAACGCAGAAGCGGCGACCACCAGCCAGAAAGAAAAAGAGAAGAAAACAGGAGACTCTTCTTCCACACACTGTAGAATCCAAAGACACTGGCGTTAGCAACGTGGCGACCTTCAGAAGACCGAGAGCCACGCATTTGTCTCTACGCCATAAAAATGCAGGGGACCTCGGCTTATTATTTTGGCAGTTCGAATTTGTTTTGGCCTGAAGCTAAAGAAAGAGCCCCGGAGAAGAATTGGGGGGGGGTGGGGAGACGCGAAGAACCCAAGAATCGAAGAATCGAAGCGAGGCAGCCAGAGCTACGGTCTCCGTTGATTTCGAGTTAAGATTTGAATGTCGCTCCTCCTCCGCCACGAAGACAATGCCCCAAAGTTGTTGTCGTCGTCGCCGTCGTCGTCCTGTGGCGCTCACAAAAGCTCGTGCTCAGCTAAAAACCCAAAAGACCCCCTTTTCGAATCCCCTTTTTCCGACTTTGACTGGCCGCTGGTGGCCTCAACGTCGTCGTCGTCTTCGTCGTCTGCATCGTTGTCTGGAGCTCTTTTATTTTATTTGCTACGTTTTTTTTTCGGTTTTACTTCTCTTGGATTTCAATTTTTTTCCCTTTTTTTATTTATTTATTTTTTTTTTGGGCTGGCTGGCGCCTGCGGTATTCCTTTGTCGTCGTCGTTTTCGCTTGTCGTCGGCTTTGGAGACCGCTCGCCTATATGAGAAATGATCGGACATGGGAAACAAAAGATTTGCAAATGTCTTTGGCTTTTTGGTTGCCGAATGCATGGAGGGATGGAGGAGAAGTAGGGGTTTCACTGGACACTGGACAGTGGGCGACAGGTGACGCCAGGCAGCCAGCAAGCAGGCATCTATTTAAGCCAAGAGGCTGGCCAAGCCAATTACATACAAAATACAAGGCCTGACAACGACACACATTCATCTTGGGACGAGGCGACGCGACGGCGGCAACACAGGCGCCGGCTAAGCCGCCGTCCTGTAACAAGCTTTCGGGGGCAACATCACATTGGATCGGATCGAATGGTATATATATGGTATATGCCGCTGCCGCTGCCACTGGCACTGCCCCTTCCTTCCTGCTTTGCATGAGGATGTGGGGATGTCGGGATGTTCAAGATGTTCAAGATGCTGGGGCTGCTGCTCTTTCTTGGGCGTGCTGCCTGCTAACTGCTAACTGCTGACGCCAAAAGCCAACAGCCAACTTGTTAATTAGGCACAAACGAACCGCTGAACGCGACAAGGTCGTTCTCACTGCCGATTTGCCAGCTAACGGGTTTCGATGTTGCAGCTGCAAGAGGCACGCACTCTGGTAGCTAACCCAATTCCAGAAGCTAAGGAAAGGGGAATTTTATTAACCAAGCTAGGTAGAATTTTAATCTGAAGGTATTTTGTAAAACTTATTAGGGGGGAGTCTACTTCTGTAGGAAAATACTAGACAAAGTTAGCTGATAACAAAGAAAATATAAACTTTGGTCTGGCCCCACGTTGGGCGCCAATTTGTGCTTGAATAGTTTGCAAAGGTAGTGTAAACTACTGACCCTAAACAAATTGAGTAATTACTTATTTTGGTCTTATGTCTTAAGGCTTCCCATCCAAAAGAAAGCTCTTGCTGCAATTGCCTGCCTAATTTGTGTCACTTGAAGGCCCCACGTTGGGCGCCACAAAGTGAACAAGTACAACAATGGGGAGCTGCCATTCGACTTTCGAACCAGCGGTGGCCCGCACTTTGGGCGCCTTATCGCAGCTCGTCTTGTGTGTTTTGTGGCGGCTGTCGTGGACCACCGGTCGCGAAACTACCGCCTTCGTTGTTGTGTGGCCCGGTTCGGTTCGGTTTGGTTCGCTTCGGTCCGCGCGGGGCCGGGCCACAAAAACACAGCAAAACGCAATGTGGCACTTAAGGTGGCTACCGCTGGCAGCTCGCTACGCAGGCGCTCCGATTGCCCCACAAACCCCAACCCCGCCGGCCGGTTGAGTTGAGCTGAGTTGACCATCATTCCCCCATTCTTCTTTATCATTAAACGCATAAATGCGAATCTGCAACATCCGAAGAAGAAGAAGAAGAAGAAGCTGCAGCAGCAACAGCAACAGCAGCCTTGTGTGGATATTTATGGGACGTAAATTTTTATGTCTCGGCCTGGGATCGATATGTACTTGGCATAGGCATAGCCATAGCCATCGTATTTCCCACCGAAACGCGTCGGTAGCAGCGCCATTGCCATCGTCATCATCATCATCATTATCATCGTCATCGGGTATCGTCACCGTCATCGTCACATGAATCTGCCATTTTATTGCCAACTTCACTTTGGCGGCAATGTTATTAACGCACATTTTTATGGCCTTCACGAGGATGCTCTACCGTTTTTCTTAGCTCCCACTGCCCAACGATCAACGATCAACGCTCAACGCTTTCGGCCCTATAAAATTAAAATTAATTTCTAAGTTTGGACTTTTGTGTTTTGTGGCTCGATTGACTTTCTTTCTTTTGCCGGAATCAACTCACTCATTAGCATAGATCGCTGTGGGATCGCAATCACGGAAATTGTGGGCAGTCCGACCTACTACCATATAAGACCTGTGCCTGTGTTCATTTTCTCCACTTTGTCGATCTTTGAGGGGCGGAGGCTACGATTTCCGTTGCAACTGATTAGCTGAGGGCTAGGGAAGACCAGGGCAATATATGAATGAACAACAACGGCAATTTCCTCAATCAACGCTGAGGGGCGGTGTATTATGCTGATTAGCATAATTTTACACTTAATTTCTCGATTAGCCGCAAGAAGCGACAAAAACACACACAGAGTCGGAATAGGAATAGGAATCGGAATTGGAATTGGAATTGAAATTGGTTTTTATTGGACCCATTTTCGGGGTGATTGCAGCGCACCTTAGCTACTAGAAACGTTTATGACCTCTAAAACGTTAATTAAAAATACATATTCCGTTTAGGGGGCCCCGAAAGCGAGGAAATGCCACTGCCTATGGAGTGTAAAATATCTATCGGCCCAATAAAATTGCCGCCTGCCACTATTCTCAGCATTAAATGTTTAATGAATTTATAATTGGGACTTGATTGTCGAAGTACCAGAAGTGCATTTTGAATGGGTTCTATGGGGATTTCATGAATAGAGAATGGATATTAAATGAATCGGTAGCAGTTCCCGATTTTCCTCCTAAGTTTTATGCATTTGATTTCGGGTCTGCTAATTAATTTTTATATCCCTTCACTTCGCCACGCTTCGCCTTTTCCTTTTTCTTTTCCTTTTGGTTAATTAAGAGAAAAGAACTGTGATCTTTTCGGATCCCCAGTTCTTCTAGACTAGCCAACTCGGGGAGTTTGGAGTTTTTCGGTTTTCGGGGAGTGTGTGAGGCCATAAAAGCGGGTCGCACAGCGTGTGGCTCTTCCTTGCGCCAGTGAGACTCTGAAAACTCTGAAAAAACTAAACAGAAACAGAAACCCTGCCCACACACACGCTGCGCTGACCCATTATCAGGCTCATTTCCATTTCCATTCCTCTTCATGCTTTTCATTCATTAAAACAAAAGAATACAAAACGCCACAATTCCAGAGTTTGAATATCAAACAAGTGACGATTTGTATGCCATATATATGTATATAGGGATAGTAGGATGACTGACTGATGTCCGACGTCCAGTAATTAAGTTATAAAACAATTTTAATGCTCCGCTGAGCCTGAGAGCCCTTTGATAAGATAGCGGCGGTCTTCAAAAGTGAATGGGATGGGATCTTCTGGATCATCTGTGGGTCACTCAGTCAGTCAGTCAGTCAACCAAAAATCGATTGCCAAATTGAGAACCCAAAACTGAATCTCCCACAACCACCATCAACCACTCGACATATAAATGCGGCTCATTAGTCGAACCTGCGCAGCCCATTAATTGCCTAGATATCTGGGCTATCTGACCCGGCTACTGTATTTGCCATCTCCATCTCCATCTCCATCTCCGCTTCAGTTTCAGTTTCGGTTCCAGTTTGTAGTTTTTTTTTTTTTTAGCTTCAACTTAAATTTCGGTTCAAGTTCCTCCCCTCCCGGGCTTTCACCTCCCCTTGAAGCTTTTATTTTCATTAACATAAAATGTTTTGTGTTGATTTTTATATACAGTAAATTATCGGCAATTTATGCCGCAGTCGGGGCGGTCGAAAGGCCTCTCCTTTCACATTTTTCCTCTCAGTTCGGCTTCCATTCTTCGTCCATTCATAAAAAAAAAGCAGAAGAGCGCGGGGCGAACATTGCGTATACTTAATTTATCGACACTTAATGTCAATGATGCGAGTCGGGCCGCACTTCAATTAAAGCCTCCAGATCCTCTCCAACCTATCCATTCCCCATCGTTTCCCCGCCAACTGAGTGTGTGTCTGCATTATGCTTAACACTTGTCGAACAGTAGCCTGGGTCTCAGAAGTCCGGGTCCCGGGCTCCGATCTTAGTTCCCAGTTCCCAGTTCCCAGTCCCAAGTTCCAAAGACAGACCCGCATCGCACAACTCTTCTGCATGCGTGCAAATAAATTTGTCTTTTAGTAATTGCCCGGTTTTCGGAAGGAGATCCCACATCCCAGAACCCAGTTGGTTAGGGGGTAAGGGATAGGGATCGGGACCTGGGACCTGGGATACCAACCTGGTATAATCATTAACGCTTACAGTTGAATTTCATTAAACCAACGAACTAAAGAGCAGAAAGACAGTGAGAAGACCGAAATATTATAATGAATTTGGGGATATAGTATATCTGATTATCAAGTGTCAATCAAATAAAAAAAAAATTATAAACACAGTAGAAAAATAAATACTTCATAGAACTCAATATGTCCCATTGATGGATTCCCAGCTCCCGAAAATCACCCTACCTTCTCCCTTCTACCCACATCCATATGTCGGCTATTCCGATTATGCCAGGTAGATCGACGATCGACGATCGACGATCGGCGATCTTCGAAGAGCAGCTGAACTACTTAAGGTAAACAGCAACACCAATCGCAACACCAACACACACGTTATTTGCCTAAGCGAACAACTTTGGTGGACAATCGCTTAATGGCTCGCCTGCGGAACATGAAAAAATACTCAAGTGTTATCGATTAATGTCCAAGTCTAGCGGCTACCGAACGAGCGGCTCAACCAGAATCAAGAACCCGAACCCGAATCCAAAAACGAAAACGAACCTGAGCCCAGAATACAGAATACGGTGAATACTCCAGAGACCCAAAACCCAGAACCCAGAACCCAAAACCCGAAACCGAAACCCAAATCGAAATCGAAAGAAGATGCGACCGATGGAAACCCGCTTCTTCTCGGCGGCTGCTCAGCCAAAACTCAGTGGCTAAATGGACGACAACAACTTGAACGACAACGACAACGTCGCGAGTTGTTGGTTCTTTATTATGATTATTCGCCTTTTTAATAAAGAAGAACAAAAGGTGCCGACAAAAATATGGCAAAAAGAAAAAACTAAAACAGCGGGCCAAGGAAAAAGAAATAAAACAGGGGCATAAAGTGAGGGGCTTCGGTTGATTGCGGCATTTGGATGGTGCTAATGTCATCGAGCGTTGAACACCTTTATCAGTGTTGCATTGAAATGCACACACGCATGCGCCGAATGGCCAGTTGCATGTTGCATGCAACACTACTGTTGCTACTCCTTCTTATCGCAGCAAAATAGTTGGCCCAGACCAGACCCGATATCCCAGAGTCCCGATCCCCGATCCTCGAACCCCTTACCCCGAACCCCTAACCAGCGATCTACCAAACCAACGATCCTCATCCAGTCTTTCTCAGTGGTGGGTCGCCGTTCAATTTATTAGCTGCAATAAAACGCAAATCATCGAGCCGCTGAGCGAAAAAAGAGCGCGGCATCGGCAAAGTGTTGAAATCATTTGAAATATTTGTCATTCGCTGATAGTCTAGTCCAATGGGGGGATATATACATACTGGGTTTCAGTTTGGGCTCGAGATCGGTAGCTCTCTCGCCTGACCATTAGCCGATCCCAAGTCCTGAGTTTTTATCTATGGCCCGCCGAGCTCTCCATAACTCGACTCATTTATAAACAGGCAGCGGCGGCGGACTTCACATAGACGACGGGGCCTCTCTTTCTGACCAGTCGCTAATTTATGGCCCTCCTATGGACTCCTAGACTTCCCCCTAGCCCCCCCACCCCCTTTCCGAAGATCGGATAGTAATGGCAAACGCAAAAGCAAAAGCGATAAATAATCATCGATAGTTGCGGGCCGAGGTGTTTGTGCGCTTTATGTGGGTGGCGGTGGTACAAAACGATTATTAATGAAGCAACCGAGCCAGCAAGCAACCAAGCAGGCATATTACAAATCGATTAACGTCCATTGAAGGAGTGTTTTTTACGATTTAAGCTGCTTGAATTGGCTATGGCCAAGTTTTGCAAATCGATTACTTACCGATAAGTTATGGCTTTTGCTTTACTTTGTTCATATTTCATTTATAACGACTGCCTTTGCACTTATCGATGTAATTGAAAGTCAAGCGATTGTTTTTTCACACTTATCGATTTAATCGAAAACCAAACGATTATTTTTTATACATAAACTATTCGTATCAGGGTAGACTCTTACTCACTTTTACTCGCTTAAGGTGAGTGAATAGCAAATGGAGTGTTGGGCTTTCTGCTTGACTTGCCGATCTGGCCACGACCACCGCCTATCGATAGCCCGTGGCTATCGGTAGCCCGGTGGGGATCAGTGGGCCGCATCCAACCGCAGCCACTGGGTGCCAAAACTCATGTTCCGAGCTGGCTTTTCGCTGGGCATTCGTTTTCAGCTCCCGGCCAATCGACTGTGACTGCTCTTTGCCTTTGCTTTTTTTTCACGTGGAGAGGGGGTGGTTGATTTTGCTAGAGGACCAGACCGAGCACGATCGATTTGCATAAGAAAGAAGAGGAAAAAGCCCGCAGTGGACAGGCAAAGGCATCATTAGGCAGCTGCCGTAGCGATTTCATTGAATATCGAATGTTGTTTGTCTTTTTTTTTTTTGCGGGGCCCCAAAACGCCGCCCATTTTGCTAAGCAAATTTGCAATTGGCTGCAGTCTGCTGGAGTTTTTGAAATGTAAAGGAGGTTGATTTGGAATGGGGGGGGGGGGTTTCCACATACAACATACAACTCTTTCTGTCTGCCTCTGTATCTCAATCGGTTTTCTTGTGGCCTTCGCTTCGTGTTGTCATTAAAATGTAAATCCGTTTAATTAACATTTTACCCCAACTACTGGTGGAAAAACGACCACCGGGCGATAAGACAGCCGAAAAGAATTGTTATAAATTGTAAATAAATTTAGACTCGGTCAGCGTATTTCTTAAATTCGGATTCGTTTCGATTGGCAGCTGCATCGTGAGAGTTTTGACATGTCCGGTAGAAGAGATTTTGGATGTTGAGTTGTTTAGTCTGAGTCTGAGTCTGAGTCTTTGGGTGGCTTGCCCAGTTTCTCGTCTTTTGTTTCTCCTTTTCGGGGGCACTAAAATTATGCATAATTTACAGATTAATATGAGCTTGCCAGCCCCGGTGGCCCCATGATGGGTCAACTGTAGTCCAAAATCTGGAATCTACCTGATCCGGCGACTTAATTAAGACATGGACTCCGAGGCTGGGTCTCTACGATCTTCGATCTCAGATCTCCCATCTGCAATCTCTCTCGTTCGTTCGTGTCGATATTTATGGTTTAGATCGCTCAATATGCATATCGCTTAATACTTAATACTTAATACTGAATACAGCTTAATAAAAAACGAATCGACGCGATCTCGGCTTAGTCATCATCATCATCTTTGGAGGCTCAGCGGCTCAGAGCCTCAGAGGCGCTTCAATTATGGCCATAATTGGTCAACAGGTAGCCGAAAATGGTTGTGCCGCCTAATTGAGTCCGGCGATGATCGAGAGTTTATCATTGTCATTGGTTTGTGGAATAAGCGGTGCCTTAGAACTCGCCAATGTCTGTTGAGATCATTGAACCAATAACGCTGATCCAGGGGTTTGGGGGATTAGGCGATCCGTTGATCAACCAATCAAGCCATCAGTTGTTCAAGCCGAAAAAAAAAACATTTTGTTGATCACTTGCTGCCAATTTCAATTTGGCATCGATCTTCTTCACACGATCTCTCGATCGATTGGTCTTCTTCTCTCTTTCCCCAAACGAAACCCAATTAAAAGTGGCCAAGTTGGATAGGTTGGATGAGTCGGATGAGTCGGATAAGTTGGACATTCACTCACGATCACCTTTTGCCAGAGAGTTCTTCTATTTGAACTTTCCAACTGACGAGGAGTCAATTCAATCTAACTGGCGATCACCGTTAACTCGCTGGTTACATGCCAAATCGAATCAAAGTGTGAGTGATCATTCAATTAACCCAGCACGCCAGCAACACCAGGCTGCAACAACTGCAACAGCAACATCGCCAACAACTCGACGACAGCAATCACACAAGGCAACAAGCAACCAGCAACCAGCAACCAGCAAAAGCGACAACGACAACGACAGTAGTGCCATCATCAGTTAAATTATGTGATAATATGCCAACAATGAGTGTGCAACAACAGCAACAACGAGAGGCAACGGCAGCAACAGCGATTTTACCTTTTAGCAATCAACACGCAAAAGCCAAAAACAAACGTGTTGCTGGCGGGGGAAGGAGCAACAGCAACAGCAACAGCAACGCAACAGCAACAAGAGGAGCTCAAGCTGGGTGCAGATGCAACGAGCAGCAACACGTAGCAACAGCAGCAGCAACACGGGAGCAACGGCAGCAACACCAAAGGCAACATAAAATTGTCGCACCATTTTTGGTATTGACCGCCGGCGGCTCAATCAGTTTGTCACCCGGGCGATATATAGAGTGATTAACTGCTCAGCGGATTGGCACGGATTGCACTTTGTCAGTGTATATATATAGGCGCAGAGCAATCAGAATCGCAGTCACAGGAGCAACATACGTGCTGCAATGCGGCAATGCTGCAATGCATAAGTGCAATCATATATGTGCTAAAAATCTAGGCAATATTTGATGCATAATTGCCTTGGGTTTTTGTTCGCCAATCAATTCAATCAGCAAATACAATCACGCCAGTAGCAACAGCAGCACTAGTAGTAGAAGCAGCAACATCAGTTGCTGTAGCAGCAGCAGCAGCAGCAGCAGCAGCAACATCAGCAATCTGGTTGCTGCCTGTTTGAGTGACGACAACTGCAACTGGCGACGACTGCGTGGCGTCCGTGTAATCGCACTTCATGTCTAATTAGACTTGTTTATGCCCATTTGGAAAAAGTGCAGAGCACTGAGCAGCAGCAACAACAGCAACAGCAGCAGCAGCAGCAACATTGCATGCTTATATTTTTATGGCTATCTTCACGGTTATTTTCATTTAAATCGCAATTCAAACTCGGCACAAACTCGGCGACCAAAATGACATTTTAAATGACAATTTTGCGCCTTGTGCAAAATGCAAAATGCTAAATGCGCCATGCATGGCAGCCCAATGAAAAATTAACGTAATAATGCAAATTGTTTTATCAATAAATTCTAGACACACACACACACACACACACCAACACACACACGTACACTGCGATAAACTGGCGGCGTAATTATGATGATTGTTCAAATGAATTTATGTGTCAATAAATTTAAAGCAAATTAGCAAATGACGTTTTAAGTTGACGACAACGACTTTTTGCCTGCAATTTATGGACTGCGTTGCGATTTGTTATTTGTTATTTATTTTTTCGGCTCTCGTTTCGCATTTGATGGATGATCAGACAGTCGGCCATAAAGTGTTTGCCTTTAAAAGGCTCTCCAACTTGTGCCAATTGGGGATTTTGATTTTGATTTTCATTTTCCACGGGGGCTAAAAACCTAAAAAGCGGGTGGAGCAAAAGCGTTTAGTTCAAAATGGCGGGCAATTAATCAGCTCTTTGTTGGCATTTTGTTTGGCCTTTTGTGTTTCGCGTTTTCGGTATTTTTCGGGTTTTTCTCTCTCTACGAAGTGTTTCAGGGCTTCCGATTTCATTGGCTCTCGATTGAAAAAAAAACATCGAACAACGAAATTCTGGGTAATAAAATGCAGGCACAACCACAAATTTATAAACATCACAAAACAAAAGAAAATATAGCATTCATGGTCTATAATCTACGCTGATCATACTCAAAAAGCAAAAAATTAAATTAAAAATTACATAAAAATTAAAAAAAAAAAAAAAAGTTTTTCAAAAAAGAATTAAATTAAAAAAAAAGTTTTTCAAAATAAAGTTTTTTAAAATAATTTAATTTTAAAAATATTTTGGACTTGGATTTCAATGAATTTTTTTTTTATTTATATCAAAATCATAGTTTACCACAAGTTTTGAAACATTACAAAGCAAAAAAAAATAGTAAACAACAAAAACTAAAAAATTACATTATTTTTCAAAAAAAAAAGTTTTTCAAAATAATTTATTTTTAAAAATATTTGAGGCTTGGATTTCAATTGAATTTTTTTTCTAATAATATCAAAATCATAGTTTCGTTTAGTACTTGCTTGGTAATCATATTAATAAAATAAAGAGATGTTTGAAATTCAGTTACTTGGGTATTCCAGTTAAGAACTTTATGAGTACTCGATGTAATTAAAGTTCCCCAAAACATTGGAGTTTTTACCATTCTAAGGCATAGTACTATCTAGTTTTGATATTTTTTCATATTCTTGGTGATTCGTCTTGCTCCAAAGTGAAGTCTTATCCACTCATCCACTGGGCTTCGTCATCCCTGAATCTCCGCCCAAACACCCAAACACCCAGACACCCAAAAGCCATTCACACAGCACTCGCATTAGTCACACCTTCGTTTCGTTTGGGCCCGAGTCGCCATTGGTGGTCTGGCGGTTTGGTCTTGGGGTTTTGGCTTTTAGCGAGAGGCGTGCGAATCCGGCGCAGATACAAGATACAAGATACTCGTACTATGAGATACACATTGTGGGCTGTCTCGCTTTGTTTGCTCTCTTTGTCTCTTTGTCTCTTTGTCTCCTTGCTTCGCTCGTTCTTCGTTGTAGCAACAAACCAAAAGTTGTTTTTTGTTGTCTTCTGCTGTTGTTGTTGTTGTTTTTTTTCATTCCAAATTACACGAACAAAATGGCGACGGGTGCTGCTTGTGGGGTCTCCACACGCAGCAGCAACAGCAACATCTACAGCAGCAACATCAACAGACACAGCAGCAACTTGTCCGGGTTTTACTAGGCCTGTTTGTCTCTTAATCGAAGTCGAGCCGACGAGTTATGGTAATTAAAAAGGTGTTCCTTTCTGCAACAACGAAACGGATCGAAATGGATTGGGCCATCTATATAGAGGGGGTAGTAGGGGATATTGCAGCTAGCTTGGGGGGTCTCTCTTCCTCTCTCCCTTTCTGCCTTTCTGTCTCAGCCTTTTCTTCAGCCTTTTCTTCTCGGCCGTCGACAAATTCATATTTTATGACAACAACTTTGTATTGGCACAAGGCTCCCCATCCCTCGCAGCCCCTCACCTCCCTTTCATATACCCTGGTATATATCTCCTCCTCGATTTTCTCGTGCCTTTTGGTGGGTGGTCGTTGGCTGTCTTGCAAATGTTGCCAATGTTGCCGCCGTCGATGTTGCTGCTGCTGTTGCTGTTGGCTGGCGTGTAAAGTGAACGGCGACGGCGGCAAATCGTCAGCAATGTCGCCGTATTTTTCGGGGTCCCTCACCTAGGCAAATTTACGGTAACTACACGGAGAGAAAAATATTTAAAACCCTAGAAATAGAATGCCTAAAATGCAGGAAAAACTAAATTAATAAATAAAAAACATTTTCGACACTAAAGAACATTTTAGTTTTGGGTAGAGTTTTCTTTAAAATTAAATTTTATTAAAAGAGAATAGAATTTTAAAAAATATTTTTTTCTCTGTTTTGGAAATGGCAAAGGATTTTTTTTTTACAAACTTACATTTTCACTAAAATGTGTAAAATGTCGAATTTCTTTCGCTGTTCATCTTTTCTCTCAGTGTGCTTGTGCTTGAGGTTTTCAGCCGTTTAGAATAGAGTTGTGGGAATTCTTTGCGCTGCCTTGGTTCCTTGGTCTCCCGTTTTTGTTTTCCCTCGGTTGGTCGAAACGAACTAACCATGGCCGTCTGACAACTCCACTAATCCCCCAACCATTTGCATCTATTTTTATTTGGCTGCCCGCAGACGATCCTGAACTCGATGCACAAGTACCAGCCGCGTTTTCACCTGGTGCGAGCCAATGACATCCTGAAGCTGCCGTACTCCACGTTTCGCACGTACGTCTTCAAGGAGACCGAGTTCATCGCCGTCACTGCATATCAGAATGAGAAGGTGAGTACCGGAGTCTTGGGTACCTGAACGGATCGGCTATATGGCTTATTGATCGCTTACGTCTCGCTTTCCCCCCACAGATAACTCAATTGAAAATCGATAACAATCCCTTTGCGAAGGGCTTTCGTGATACCGGTGCTGGCAAGCGGGAAAAGAAGTGAGTATCACTAGTGAATAATGGGGATTATGTGTTTTACGATTGGCTACTGAAGTCCACTGCAAATTGGTATGAAATGGCAAAAGAAAGTATATTTTTAGAAGACATTCCATGGAAAACCAGTGGAGAAACTTGAAAAAATACTATAAAAATACTATAAATACTATATAAATAACATACTAAAAAATAAATATTTGTTTAAATATAAAGAAAAATAACAAGATTAAAAGTAATAATTGGACTATGGCATAAAAAAAAGATTTTGTTTGGAACATTTTTATATATTTATCTTACCAAAGTTAAGAGCTAAAGAATAGGGTTTTTAAGATCCTTTTTTCAGTTTTTAGGAGATTAATAACTATATATTTTTCATAAGATAAAGATAGATCTATAAAAATATATGGTTTGAGTAAATATAGAAATTAAATGGATTCAGAATATTGTATAGGAAAAATGTACATTTTTATCCTCTTGGAGATTTACAAAGAAGTTGCCCCCGCCCCAAAAAAATCTCATCCAACTTCACTATTGCCCCGAAAAATCATTATCAAAAAACAAACTAATCAGGACACGGCTAATGGGAAAAGGGAAATGGAAATGGTTGGCCTTTTGTGGCTGTCAGACAATCAAAACTTTGCAGCTCCCTAGCCGAGAACTCATTTGTCTCTTTCGTCTGGCATCGCATCGTATCGTATCGTACCATTTACAAACTACTGACTACTGACTACCATCTAAATCTCCATCTCCATCTCAATCAGGCCAGCCATCCATCTATGTATCTCTGTCCCCCCTTTTTCCTGTTTTGTGGCTTGATTAGCTGGCCAAAGCTACAGATACAGATACTTTTACAGAGCGACACAAGGACATTAATTTTTGTGAAATCTATGCGGAACTAATTAGCCTGCAGCTTGTCAAATTGCAAGTCATACAAAAGGAGGCTGGGCGATTGTGGGCGTGGCTGATTTGGCTGATATGTCTGATTTAGAGAGCCAATGATGATGATGCTCATGGGCATTTGGCTTCTGTTTTTCCGTTTTTCTGTTTTTCCGTTTCTCTGATGACTGGCACCTCCGATGGCAGCTCGAACATGTAATCCATATTGATGGATTGATTTCAATTTCCTGTCGTTTGGGGGGAGAACAACACACCCCCCGAAGGGCTGTTAACGATGATGGTCAGGAAAAGCTTTGAGTTTTTAGCACACAGATTTTCCAATTTCTGTTTGCTGTTTCGAGGGATCTGAGATCCCCACCTCTATCTATCCTTTTTGTCGAGTGGTTCCGGGTTCCGGGTTCCGGTTTCCTGTGCGGGTGACTTAGCATAATGATGAATGACATTTAATAGCCGAGACCCCCCCGCGTCGAAATGTCCATGGTTAAACGTTACAAATCAATTTTCACCCACAGCCACCCAACGTGGAACATCCACCGCATTTGACACAGACAATTTACTCAAGTCGAGAACTGAGAACTGGGAACTGATTACTTTTGGCTTGATTGGCATTAGCGTGTCTGTCTAACCTAAGCTCTCTCTGTGGCCCAGGCCCAAAAAATCAGTGAATTGGCCTGGTCATTGATGTGACAGCCAGTTGTCAGGCAGTCAGTTAGTCAGTTTGTCAGTTCTTCTACCCAATTGTTAATTAAATGCCAAGGGAAAGGGGTCAAAAAACAAAACCGCTAAACCGCTTACAATTCCGCAGAGCAAAAGAGCCGAAGTAGAAGAAGAACAACCTGAAAGTCCTGAGAGCTGCCAAAAATCCTTGGCAATTAGTGACAACTTAGTCAACTCTTTTTTTTTTTTTAGCAACCCCCTTTGGCTGCCACGCCCCTGCCATGACAACAACGGTAAAAGGGGAAAGAGGAAAGAGAAAAATGGGATACACAGAACAAAAATTGACAAAAGATCAGATTGATATGTGCTGGTCAATTGTATAAGTTATTCATATCAAAGTGATATGAATAAAGATTATGTTTATCTTATTTTGCATTATTTGTACAAAAAATACTACATTTGGAATATTACAAGATATGATAAAATATCAAGTTGACATGATTGAATCATATTTATATGAAATAAGGTAGAATTGACCCAATATCATATCGACTTATTTCTCTGTGTACATATCCTGGGTGCTCCATGATGGCATTTCATATTCCAATGTTCAGTTCCGAGTCCTTCACAGCAAGAGATGCTAATTGGTGGCAATCTAGTGCGCAACTTCCGCCGGAATGATATTCAACTGCTGAACTGCTGCACTGCCGCACAAAAAGCGAAACCCCTTTCGGGAAAACTCCTTTAACCTTTAGCGCCCCCCCTCGAAAAAAACCCGGGCACTACGCCTGCGGCGCAACGAGAACCGGAAATCCAAAGTGAAAACGTTTTAACAGCAGCAATTGAAATTCGCTTTTCTCGGCGCCTTTTGTTGTTCCTGTTGCTTTGCGATTTGTGCGCAAAAACTCTCACCCCATTTTGGCTTATTATTCTTTTTTCCTTTTTTTTTTCACTAACCCGAGGCGTTAGTTGACAATAGGACTCGGTCTCTGGATATTTATATATGTATATAAATAAATATATATATAAGGAGGGGCCTTTGTGGGCGTGCGTGGGCCGTTTAAGCCGCAAATTTAGACGTAATTCAAAAATTACAGAGCACACAAAGCAGAGCGCAATTTCTTTGGACCTCCTGGAAAACCCAAACCACACCCATGGTAATGGCAATAGCAATGGGAACAACTCCCTTTTGGGGCGTTTACTCTACAACAACAACAACGGGAGACAAAAGGGCAATAGATAAACGTCTTTGGGTCTTGGGCCGAATTTTATGGGCCCGCTGCATGAGATATTCAGGGACGGAATTAGCGCCAAAAGGTTATATATGGGGCACGAAAAATAGCAAAAACGTTTCTCTTAGAATACAACATTAGTAGTAATTTATTTAAAGTTTACGATTAGTGTAGGATTCAGGTTTTTTCTGATTTATGACCATAAATATTTGCCTGAGATATTCAGGGACGGAATTAGCGAATTAGGAAAATGTTTCTGAATATTATATGTTTTACCTTACAATTTTGAATGGAGAATAATCCATAAAATTCAGATGGAATAAAAGAAATTGTAGTAATTTATTTAAGTTTAGGATTCAGGTGTTTCTGTTTTATTACCATAAATATTTTTACATTTTGTTTATATTAATTTTATTTTTTAGTTTAGTAGCGCCGATAAAAGCACTCGGTAATAATGTCTTTCTAAATTTAAGTCTTATATCTTTGTATTTATTTTTTTATTTTTATTTATTTTTTATTTAACATTTTAGTGCCCCAAAATCAACGGGCCAACTTTTCAACGATCCCAAAGGCAACCCGTGAAAAGTTGGCCCCGTCTTGGCCTTTGTAGTTAAGTGGGTGGGTCAGATACGTTGCCTGGATTAACACAAATTGATTTGCTATTAAATTAGGCTCTCGCACACACACACATACACACCAACTCATTCACACACCCATACACACACAGGTGGAAAAACAGTTAAGTGTAAAAGAAGACGCCCTTGGCGCAATGCCAGCAATGCAAAAGTGGGTGGTTCTGGGTGGTTTCTGGTGGCTTCAACATTTTCCACTGGGTGTGGTTGCTGTGATAATGATACACACACACCGTTCGCATGTGTGTGCTGCCAGCTAAAATTGCCCAATTTGCGAGGCAGTTTCGGCTTTGATGTGTGAACAACAGCGGTGCGGAAAAATAAGGAAAATTGAAATGGAAAATGTGCGGTGGAAAATCCAGGGGGGGGGGGGGGGGGAGGGGGCGGGTAAAGATTGGCCAGAGCAGACACTAAATTACACTAACGTGTTTTGAATTATTTTTCAATTTCATTGTCAGCCGCAGACATACGGACATACGGACAAACGGACGGACAGGAGAGGAGAACTCCGGCCCGTTTCCGCCTCGCATTGTTACATTTCAATTAAGGTTCAGTGGGTGATATACCCCGATACACGTTCAGTTATCCCCATTTGGGCTTTGGGTTTTTTGGGGGCGCACGTCACAAAACTGACAGAAGGCACTGTATATGTATATTTTACGAGTCGGGCTCTAACGGTGCAAAACATGGAGGAACCGCCGCCAGCGCTGGTTTATCATTTAGCAGATATTTCAGTTACCGACAATATTATCAAAGCTTGATACCCTGATCCCAATGAAAATTCCACTGGAAAATCAACCGACAAATGCGGCCAAAAGGTTGCAAAAGGTTGAATGCGGAATGGGCGAAACTGATTGATACGCCTGGGTTGAGAGGAGGATTAGGGGTGTTATCCAGACTATCATTAAGTAGGGACTTTCGTGGAATCACAGTTAGGGCTTGAAAAATATCGATATTATCGATTAATCGGAAACGCCAATGTTTTTCCTGCGTTTTATTATAAACAAATTAAAATCATTTCTTAGATTTAACTTTTATTTCCTTGAAAACATCGATATTATCGATAAAATATTGAGAATATATCGAAACTATCGATACTACTTCTTTGCCATATAAAAAACCAAGTTATGCAATATCAGTATGAAATCAATTGGGGCTATCTCCTTCCACCTGACCATTGGATGTTCTAATTTGTGGCCCGTCTCTCGTACAACTGTTGTTACAGGCAGGCGCTGATGTCGAATAGAGGGTCCGACTCGGACAAGTTGAATCCGACGCACGTGAGCAGCTCCCGGGCACCGCTCCACCTGGGCCACGCCGGTCGTCCGCCCCACCTGCATCCCCATGCCGCCCTGCTCGACCAGCAGCAGGACGACGACGACAAGCTCCTGGACGTCGTCGGTCCGCCCCAGAGTCCGCTCCTCCCGCTGAGCCACTCGCTGCAGCAGATGCACGCCCACCAGCACTCCGGTGAGTAGTACTCCAAAGTTGACTAAATTAGAGATATATAAAGGTTTATTAAAATCAAAAATTTACTTTACATTATATTATTTGGTATTAAATCAATATCACTGTTTTATACAAAATCTAGTATATCTAGTATATTTTTATACTTTGTGTAATTTAGTTATTAACTCAATGCCACTTCTTTATACTACAATTTGTATAGTTTTCTATAGCAATACTAAAAAGAACACACTTTGTGCTGTTAACAGTGGCGGATTCAGGATTTTGTTGTGGGGGGTGATATCAGAACAACTTTTTTGTTGCATACTTTTTGAATACAAAAATTCCTTTCATTTTTTCCCCGAGTGGGGGGTGATATATCACCCATATCACCCCCCGTGGATCCGCGCATGGCTGTTAAGTATTACATTAATTCTATTTTTGTATACTTTATCTAGTATATCTAGTATATTTTTAACATAACAAGTATTGAGTGTATAGGATACTACATATGTACATACCTACACTTTATTAAAAAAGACCTCCCATCACTGTTCGATCTCTTTTGTTCCTTGTTCCACAACCGATTACTGATTACCCTCCAATCTTTTTTCTATTTCTTCCCACAGCCTTGGCTGCCTGGTTCAATCACCTGGCGGGCGCCGGAGCCGGAGCCTCCGAGCACGCAGCTGCGGCGGCGGCGAATGCCAGCGCGGAGGATGCCCTGCGTCGCCGCCTGCAGGCGGACGCCGACGTGGAGCGCGATGGCAGCGACTCGAGCTGCTCGGAAAGCGTCGGCGGCAGTACCGGCGGTGCCTTTAGGCCCACCTCGACGGGCAGTCCCAAGGAGGCGGTGGGCGCAGCAGCGGCCGCCGCAGCGGCTGGCCTGAATCCCGGCGGAGGCAGCTACCCGTCGCCGAATATATCGGTGGGTCCGCCCATCCATCCGTCGCCGCATCTGTTGCCTTACCTGTACCCCCACGGCCTCTATCCGCCGCCGCACCTGGGTCTGCTGCACAATCCGGCAGCAGCGGCGGCCATGAGTCCGGCTGGCCTCAATCCGGGCCTCCTCTTCAATGCCCAGCTGGCGCTGGCCGCCCAGCATCCGGCCCTGTTTGGCCACGCCTACGCGGCGGCGGGACACACGCCCGTATCGCCGCTGCAGGGCCTGAAGAGCCACCGCTTCTCGCCGTACAGCCTGCCGGGCAGCCTGGGCTCGGCCTTCGATGCAGTCACTCCCGGCTCGAATGCCAATCGATCGGGCGATCCGCCCGGCGGTGGCCTGGGCGGCGGCGTGGTGGAGAACGGGCCCCGCAGCCTGAGCTCCAGCCCCCGACCGCGACCCGCCTCCCATTCGCCGCCCACCCGACCGATTTCGATGTCGCCCACCACGCCGCCCTCGCTGATGAAGCAGCCACGCGGCGGAGGCGGAGTGGCCCAGTCGCAGCACTCGCCGTCGGAGCTGAAGAGCATGGAGAAGATGGTCAACGGGCTGGAGGTGCAGCACAATGGCAGTGCGGCAGCGGCGGCGGCAGCCCTGCAGCTGGCCGAGGAGGCCGCCCAGCACCACCAGGCGCATCACACCCAAGCGCACCACCCACAGCAGCAGCAGCACCACCATCCACAGCAGCCACCGCATCCGCACCACCCGTCGTCGCACCACCAGACGCACCACCACTCGCAGCACCACGGGGCGACAACGGGCGGTGGGGATCAGTGACAATTACTGGACGGCCGCTCCGATTGCGAGGATGCCGGCCTGGAGTTGGAGCTGGAGCTGGAGGAGGATGTCGAGGACCAGGAGCAGGATCAGCACGATCCCGATGACCAGGACGAGGACCGCAGCTCGGTGATCGATCTCGATCTGGATGTCGACGTCTGACCGCGAACGGATCAGCGGGAAAGCCTCTAGCCTCTGAACTACACGGCCACCGTTTTTGTGGCTTAGCGGGAGTTCGGTGGTGTGTACATAACATAATGGATGCGGATGCGGATTGGAACCTAGCATATAGGCATTTGTAGCATATAGAATATAGTATATATATATATTGTACATATTCCTCTCCCTGCTTGAATCACTCTGCCTGTTCCTCGCCAGCCCAAGGAATTCTTTTTTTTTTTTGCCTCGTTTCTAAGCAAAGCCTAGCCCCTAGAAATCGCTGGCGATCCACAGGCAAAGTGATGGAGAGGTCTATCGGGAGAAAGTTAAGGGGACGTGGCAAAGGAATCGATGAAACTCTTTTTTAGCACCTTCAAGGGTCAACGGTCAATACTTCAAGATCGAATATACAAAGCAAGAACAAAAAAGATAAGAAAAGAAAGAAGGGAGAATAACAATGAGCTCTTTCTCGGACAAATTTATAAGGCATATAAGGCATACGATATGATGTATCAACCGTAAATGTATATTGATTGGATTGGAAATAGCAACATCAAAGATGGCGCCTCTTTATATACATCTAGAACACATATATATATAGTATATATAGAAGCTGATATATATACAGATTGTAACCTTAGTAAAACATACAAGAGCAAGGGAGGAGAGAAAGAAAAAAAAAAACAATGAAAAGAAAAGCCCACAAAAAAAAATACCACAAAAAACAAAATAAATGCAATTTTTTTTCTTAGTCTTAGGTGGATGAATTTTTTTTTAGTAAACGTAAATAAAACCTATATACATAGAAATATATATACATGAATAATTTATGTAGCTCTTAAGTACCAAAATACCGTAAACACTCAACAAACGAACACACATGCACCACCACCCCCCCCCCCCCCCCACACACACAAACAAACACACCAGTGACGAGTTTTCTTCGTAGACGATGGAAAATGCTTATAAAAGAAACCTATATACGAACTATTAGAGCTTGAGTTTTCCTAATTTAACCATAATATTTTTTTTTCGATTTTTTTTCGTACTTTTAAGTTCTAAAAACCAAAGAAGAGAGTAATCAATTTTTTTGTCTCGTATTTTTATTTTTATTTCGGAACCCCCTGAGATGCTAATTTAGGGCACGAGTTCTGTGTGTGTTTATACCATAAATAAAAATATATATACTATAAATGTATGGATAAAAAAATATAATTTTTTTTATTAGTAAAGTACATTTTTTTTTGTGTAAGAAGGATTGAAAAAAAAAATAAAAATATATGAAAAGAGTTGAATTCAACGCATGTTCCTCGCATAATTTAAGAGAGAGCGACAAAGACGCAGCTAACACACCCACACACACACACACCCCCCTCTCACACACACACTCGCACAGCAGGACACCAAGACCTACACCAGACCTACACCCACACAAGTAACGAGAAAAACCAAGAAAATTCACAAAAAAAAATTAAAATAAATTTCTGTAGCAATTTGTTTTCCTTGTAACCCAATAATAATGCAACATCACACCATTACCATCACCATCATCATCATCGTCATTATCATCATCATTATCACCTGCATCATCTCATCGTCATCAACATCATATGATATTGATATCATTCTTATGATGGAAGCGAATTAATTTTTTTCTGTTGGTTAGCTGTTTTTTGAAAATGAATTATACGCAAAAGCAATATTAATTATAGTTAATTAAATGTAAAACAAACGCAAACAACCCGAAACAAGAACAGCAACAGCAACAACAACAACAAGAACAACAAGAACAACAAATTATGTACGAAAGGATATATATTTAAATATATATATGTATATGGATAAAATTAATGAAGAAGCAACAACACCTCATGTCACTGCAATTATATATAAAATTAATTAAACAACAACAAAACAAAGGAAATTAAATAAAAATTATTACTAAAAAAAAAAGCAAACAAACACTGAATTTTCAACAAATATTAATGGTACAAACTGGAACAACAACGATGGCAAAACATGCAATACAAATAGATTCTCGTGTTTCATTAGTTTTCCCGCTTATTTGTTTGGATCTCTTTTTTTTATTTATTTTATTCGGGGCTTATTGTTTGTTGTCTGGCCGCTGGATTTCCCCCTCCCGCCTATTTCCCCGAAATGAGCAGCGCCAACGGGAATATTTAATAAATTAATAAATAAATAGCAGCGCCTGGCAAACAGTGCGTGTCATAATTAACTGTCCGCCGTGTGGCCCACACTGCCCGCCAATTGTCTGCCTGCCTGCCGATGGGTTGACAGGCGATGCTGAATCTGGGGATTTACTGGTCAGTACTCCATTGTCCCCAAAAAATTACCTCTTTATCACGATAAAGTAAGTATTAAAAGGGATAGGAACAATTCTGATTTATAATCATCATTAATTGTTTTTTTTTGAACTGAATCAATAATTATTTTATATCCAAAATTAAAAAAAATGTTGTTAAAAAGTTACAAAATATTTTTAAAAAATCCTTAATAAATCTTAAACAAGTAAAAAAAATATATTATTAATTAGAAAGCTACACAAAATAATATATATTTTTTTTAATAACAAAATATTTTAAAAAATCCCTTAAACACTTCTTAAAGTTGCCAATAAAATCGAATAAAAAATTGTAGTGTTGTTATTGACTTATATAAATTTTTAATACCCAAGATAGAACGCTTTTAACTTACATTTATGTAGTACTAAAATATTTCTCCCATTTCCTTCATTACTAATTGTTTTTCGCAAACTGTCTCTTATCTACACCCTCAATTTGGAAAGTTTTTGGCCTTCTTCCCGGCTTTCAATCGACTGAAGTTGGCCAACTTGACGGCCGGATATCAAAGGTGTAACATTTAATTTAATAAAAACTTTGCCTGTGGCCCTGACTTCAGCTTCAACTTTAGCTTCGGGCAGCTTGGGCTAATCCAAAGCGGCGATTACCGACGGGTGGCTAAGCCAAGCGTTAAGCATTGGCTAATAGAATTTGGCACGAATGCTCCGAACTCGACGAGATAACGACGGATTACGGATTACGGCGTATTTGTATTTTTCGATCCGTAATTGAATGCCCGCATGCGGTGGATATATATACGAATATAAATGAATATGTATATAGTGTCTGGAATCGTTGGTTACGCCCGACTGCCACCGGTTGTAAATTGTAACGCTTCACTAGCAAAAGGCGCAAAGAGTTTAAGTGCAGGAACCCCCTTCCCGTTTTTATTAACCCTTTCCTTACCTTTACTTCCCTTTCCTTTCCCTTTCTCTGTGCCCACGCACCGAGTGTTTTGGGCCAAAAGTCAAATAGAATTGAATGCCCAACATAAATTACGTATTATTAATTGCCAGAGTCACCAATGTCACCAATGTCACCACCAAACAGCCAACCTAACCAACTGTTCGACAAAAGGGGTTATGTCGATGTTGACAACAGTAACTTCCCCACCCCCACCTCCATATCCGAACCCCACCTCCTGATCCCACGCACTTGAGTCATATCGGAGCAAAAGAGTTAAAAAGTTAGAAATAAATAGTACTACATAAATAGAATAGTGATACCAACCATTCTTGCCAATGGAACGGTCTGCAAAGTCAGATTCCCAATCAATGCAGCATAATAATGGTTCCGCATCACAAAACTATATCTTTAATTTCTACAAACAAACCAAGGATAAGGATACAGATGGTTTTCAGGACTTTTACTTTCAAAATCAGATGAATCGCAATGGAAGCCATCACTTTTATTACCCATCCATTTCAAGATCTGACTTTTGATTCGACCCTGTCCCGTCCCACCTGCTGATCCCGATGACAGCCATCCATCAGCCGAAACTTTCTGCACGTCATTGGGTCGAACATGCAAACACTCGCTGGTATAAATATTTAGATATCTCCGTCACTAAACATGAATTGGCATTATCATAACTTGCGTTTTATTGCCAAAACATTTATGAGCGACAGACAGCGCGAAGGGTTTTATTTTTGGGGAGGGGGAGGGGGAGGGAAGGAGTCGAGAATTCGAAAGGTGGAGAGTGCGTCAAAGTGCGTGTCGAAAGTTACTGGGCATACGAAAGCGAATACCCTTCGAGGGTCGGCCTTCGGGGCAGGGTTCCTGCCATAATGATCATAATAATAGTTTTACGGGTTAGAGAAGTCACAGTCGCAGCGACAACGAGCAGCCATAATTTAGCAGCAAATCGACATTGGGTTAAATCGTCGAAATCCCTTTTGTCCTTTCTCGTACACGACTAGTGACGGGACACACGGCTAAATGTACCTATTTCTATTATTTTGTAATATATTACAGTCTTAACCTAAGACCGAGGTCTCGTGTTAGCATTAAACAAATTAAATGATTTTCATTTTTGGCCAAGTTATAGAAAAAAAAACCAAAAGAAAAAATTCCTATTTTTGTTAAAAAACCGAAATCCCGAATTTCCAAAAAAAAACAAATCAGATTTTTCGCTGAAACAAAGGCAATATTGATCCTAATATAGATTGTCATACCTTTCTGAACTCGTTACTAAATTTCCAATCGATTCACATTTAAACATGGACATTTTATTTTTTTTCCCATTTTTCGCAAAAAATCATGATGTACCCCCTTGTAAAAAAAATGAAAATTGAGAAAAATTTTATTTTTTCAAAATCACTCGGAAAGTGTCATGGATGTAATTATTATTTTGTAATCTGTCCAAAGCAGTATGTATTTTTGATGTGGGACCATTTTTGGGCAAGTTATAGCAAAAAATCCAAAAGAAAATATTCCTATTTTTGTTAAAAAACCGAAATCCCGAATTTCCAAAAAAAAACAAATCAGATTTTTCGCTGAAACAAAGGCAATATTGATCCTAATATAGATTGTCATACCTTTCTGAACTCGTTATTAAATTTCCAATCGATTTACATTTAAACATAGACATTTTATTTTTTTTCCATTTTTCGCAAAAAATCATGAAAATTTTATTTTTTCAAAATCACTCGGAAAGTGTCATGGATGTAATTATTATTTTGTAATCTGTCCAAAGCAGTATGTATTTTTGATGTGGGACCATTTTTGGGCAAGTTATAGCAAAAAATCCAAAAGAAAATATTCCTATTTTTGTTAAAAACCGAAATCCCGAATTTCCAAAAAAAAACAAATCAGATTTTTCGCTGAAACAAAGGCAATATTGATCCTAATATAGATTGTCATACCTTTCTGAACTCGTTACTAAATTTCCAATCGATTCACATTTAAACATGGACATTTTATTTTTTTCCATTTTTCGCAAAAAATCATGATGTACCCCCTTGTAAAAAAAATGAAAATTTACAAAAATTTTATTTTTTCAAAATCACACGGAAAGTGTCATGGATGTAATTATTATATTGTAATCTGTTCAAAACAGTATGTATTTTGATGTGGGACCATTTATGGGCAAGTTATAGCAAAAAATCCAAAAGAAAAATTCATATTTTTGTTAAAAACCCAAAAGCCCGAATTTCCGAAAAAAAAATACAAAACAGTTTTTTCGCTGAAATAAAGTAAAAAAAAACATACCTTTCTGAACTCGTTATGTTTTCTAAGTAACATTTTAGGTACAACATATAATCCTTGAGAATATTCTGAATTATTCCTAAGAATAGGATAGTAATACCCTTTGGTACCTTCGGGTTAAGGGGCCATACAGTACCTTGGCCATCACTGATTTTAACCCCTTGACGGTGCGTAGACGTTGCGTGAGTGCCAACCCAAAAGGGGTGTCCTTCGGCGGGTTGATGGGCTGTTGGGCTTTCGGGCTGTTCGACTGATGGGTGGGTGGCTCAAGTTTGTTATGCATATTTGATTAGTTAGCGCATTTTGTGGATACGCACAGGAAGTTGACTCTTTGCGTGCAGCACTGCGAAGGGGTTGAGAGCACCCCCGAACCCCCGAACCCCCGAATCCCCGAATCCCCCCTTCCCCCAAATGGGCGGAGTTGTTGTTGTGCGTAAGCGGCCGCACGGCAGCAATTAAAATGCTCAACTTGTCAACAACGCATTCCATTTCCATCCCCCCAATCCACCAGTCCACCATCCAGCAGTCCAACAATCCTGTCAGTTGGCTTCGCAGGAGGCTTTGATTTGTGGACAACAGAAAGTCCAAAAACTGTTGACAGCACGATGATGGTGATGATTCAGTCGGCTGCTTTTGCTTTGGTGGCGATGATTCAGCCGATTGGGATGTTCCGGAAGGCGGAAGGCAGAAGGCAGAAGGCGGGGACATGACTCTGGACTCTGGACTCTGGACTCTGTTCTCTGGATGCTTTCAACTTTTTGCTGTCCCTCCTTCGATTCATTAGCCCCCAGGGAATTTCTATGGTTTTTTATCCATCTTGGTTTTAAAGAAGATTTACATTTATTTGCTTAATACATACAATATACAATATATGGATCTTAAAATATTAAAATATATTAAATGATCTAGTTAGTTTTAAAGCACAACACCCTTTAAGAGTAGTTTAGGTTAGGTAACCAATTACCATTATATATCCATTATATCAAGTTTAACCCATAATAAACCCGTTCATTACTGAAACCACTAAGCTACTTGCAACTTATTGGCAGTAGATCATAATCAAAATAAAGAACCCCCATCAGTAGAAGCTATTTTTAAGAATCCTACAACATTGTATGGGTAATTTGCATACACTTCGATTTTCAGCTGCCTGCGAATATGGGATCTGACGTCAGGCAGGACCATTATCCTATATCCCTGGGGCTCCAAGGCCGCAAAAAGCTGCCACAGTCAGCACCTCGATTAATGGACACGGCCTAATCAGGAAGCATTGGAAGGAGGGGCCCTTCCAACCGCATATTGGCGAATCCTGAACTGTGATCATTTTATAAGCGCAATTTCCCCCTTTTACGATTATCCTCTCATGCGAAACAGGGTTTCCAAGGGGGGAGGCTTACGGGGGGGTTACCTATCAATACGTGGAAATTTGTTTTCAATTTTTCGGTTGCAGCGGTCATAAAAAGAGCTCACGCACACACACACACGCACACCTGTGTTTTTGAGTGTGTTTGTTTCAGAAAAAGGGTTGACAGGGCCGGCGAAAAGGGGGCTATATCCCTGTACCACATAGAGGTATCTGTATTTGTGCAACCATCAAAATGCAAATGCGCGACCATAAATAATGTGCACAGCCGACAGACGTTGGAGACGCGGAGACAAGCGGCCTAATAAAAACCACCCAAACGATTTAAAAAACAAAAAAAAAACCTATAAAACCGAGACAAAACCGAAGTAGGCGTGGCAAGGGGGGTTCTCTTTTATATATTTTCGGGTGATTCGGGTAACGCTTCAATGGCTGCGGCGTTAAAGGGTTGCCATCGATTTGGTCGCTTTTAAACGACGCGACAAATTAAAATTCCCTACATCCGGGAAAGGTAACCCCCTGCCATCACCCCATCCCATCCCCTTCCCATCCCCTTCCCCACCCCTGCCTTAGCTGCTGCGTAGGCGTTGCTCTACAAGTTTAACCAAAAGTCATGCTCGATTAAATTGCTTTTGTTTGCGGTGCCCCCGCGAACGGAAGTTGAGTTACCGAAAAACTCGAAAAAGCCCATGGAACACCAGATATTTGAGCACAACACACACTTTATAGAGAGAGAGAGGTACCAGTACCAGTACATAACCCCCATCCATTGATCTGTGACGTAGGTGCGGCCTTCGCAGCATAATGAAAGGGAGTTGCCCCTTTGTATTTCGCGGTGGGGGCGCAAATTTGAAATCAGTTAACGGCCAATTTGTTGGCCGGCCGCAAAAGAGCCGAAAATAATGCGGTACCGCTTGGTGTGCCATTGTGTCAGTGTCTCCCTCATCAGCTACCCAAAAATAGCCATCCTAAGCCCCAACCCCAGCCCACTGGTAGCCATCGATCCATTTACTTATTAACGGAAAACATTTTCCACATTCGAACGGGCCGGGCTGACAGGCCGAAAGATGACAAGATGATGGGATGTGCCCGATATCTGAGCCAGCAGTTCGGCGTAACTCTATTTGCGGTAAATTGTCGACCCCTCAATTGACATCCCCTCCAATCACACGGCAAATAGAGTGCTGTGATCTAGGGATAGGTAACTATATCTACGAAGAAATGGACAACAATTTGGAAAAAATAATACCATTTTTTTACTTAAATATTAAACAATTCTAGGAAATAAATATAAATATATATAAATAAAACTCTAGAAAATAAATATAACTATATTAGAAAGAAATTCTACTTTTTATGTTATTTATTAAATTTTGTAAACTCAAAAAAATAAATATAAATAAATGTACAGCCAAGAAAGGTAATTTAAAGTATAGGGATAGGAAACTATACATATATGTAAATAAAAAAAATGGATCGATATGGATAATACCATTTACTTATCTAATTTTTTAAATTCTAGAAAGTCTAGAAGTCTAAGCCGACAAAACCTTGAGTAATCTAAAAACTTATCTATAACAAAAAGAAAAATAAAAATGTATTAAACTTGTAATAAATGGGACTTAATCTTTTTTTATGTATTTTCTGTGCATTTTAAAAGTCGTACAATTAAATATATTTAATTTTTTTAAATTAAATTTTATTAACATAAATAATTGTAAGGTTTAGTTCCACTTTTCTGTCCATGAAATCAATTTTTTTAAGCATACTAAATTGAGGCTATAATGACTACTTATTTTTGTAAAATTCTAGAAAATAAAAACAAAATTTGGATACTACTTTTTTTTTATTTGTTACAATTTATTTATTCAGATTTTTAAATTTTAAAAATTAAATATTATTTAATTTACCCCATGTATGTATTTTGCGTCCATTAAATACTGAATTGAGGTTATAATTTTTTAAAAATTAATTTGTTGTTATTGGCTTCCAATTTCTAATATTAAGTCCCCTTTTCTCACTGTGCATCTTTCAGAACGAGCCATCGAAATGAGTGAACGGTGGACATTCGCGTGGACTGGCCGACCGAACTGGCTGACTGACGCTGCCATTATCCAATTTCCATATGCAAAGCCAGTTGACATTTTGCGGCAGCTACAATCGCCACCCCCCCCCTGCGGCCCCTGCCGCCACCCATGGCCCTCCTATATGGGATATATATCCCATATCCCAGCCAGCCCAATCGCCTTTTCAACTGAGCCAGCGTTGTTCCACTTGCATAGCAATTTCGTCTGCGCCGTTGTCGTCACTTTGATTGATTTGACTTTTTGTGCTGCGATTTTCGTGTCGATTGCGAATGTTTGCAGGGGTGTGGGGTTGGGGGGCTTAGATGGTCGCTATAACGGGGCGGGTTCCATCGATCGGTTGGGTTTCTTTTTTGTTGGATTAAGTCACCTTTCGAGAAGGGACATAAAATCTTAGTACAATCATATTTACAAACTATATACCATATCATTATTTCAAAAATATTATTTACTTGAACAGATATGATCAGTATTTAATGTAAAAACGACTATTTTAAATGTACTTGCACTTGGAAGTCCTAAAATCTTAATCAAGTAATCGACTCTACTCGCTTTTAAGTTCGAGAACTTTTAAAGGGACCGAAAAAACCCCGTCAAGAGTGCCAGAGACAAAGGAACAATAGGAAGGAGTACGGATGAGAGAGCGGAAACCGTCGCCAGAGATTGTCAATAAACTGGGAAGAGGAGATGTGATGGGGTCGGGATTCGGCGGGTCCTCCGAAAAATAAATCCCTGCCGAGAACTTTATTGTCAATGCTCCGTTTAAAATTCCAATCGACACCCGAAAGCGGCAAAGTTCAAGCGGCCGCAGATCCGCGGACCGAGGATTCTGATTCTATATGGGACGAAGGCCCTCGAGTCGAGTGTGTTTGTGCATATTTTATGCAAATTACCGCCTCGCCGATGCGATTTATGTGGCTCTGGGCGAAGAGGCGACTTCAGCGCAGCAACTCCAGCGATGAAAAAATGTAAAACAATTTAACACTTTACACGACATTCAAATACTTTTGTGGGAAATTACGCGCACCGATTGTTCCTATATGCATGGCAATATAACTATATAACTGGGGGCCCCGAGTAATTGGCCGCCTGTTTATTGGGTGTCGTCAGCAATCGGCAATTGGCGCTGCCAACTCGCCAACTGGCCATCTCAATTTCCATCTCAATCCCCGACCCACCGATATAATCCCCGTTTTCTGCATTTGGCGGCCTCAAATTGAGATTGGGGCATCCAGACATCTCCATCTGTCTGTCTAGGAAAATCGCGAGGCGGGAAGGCAGTATCTCGCCGTTGCAATTGCATTCACAGATTCCTTTCGATCGGAGGAAAAATGCCAGAAAAATTCGCACTTAAATTGGTGCTAGTATTTTTACTACTCTTTAAATGCATCAAATTGGACTGCACAGAAAAACAAAACGATATGAAATAGGATCATTTCTACCTTATTTCATATCAACAAAAAGCCCATATGATTTGTGTCAAATTTATTATTCAAACATATATATATTTTATCATATCCTATAAAATACCAAATTTAGTATTTTTTAAAAAAAATAATTTAAAAATAAGATTAACATAATCTTAATTCATGTCAAAATGAGAGGTATAACTTCATCTTTAAAAAATATAAAATTGATCAGCACATATCAATCTGATCATTAATAATTTTTTTTTTTTCTGTGTGCATTCTCTAGTCAATTTAGTGCAGTTAGAGAATGGATACAGAATCCATAAAGCCCTAAATATTCGCTTTATAAACAGGTGGTTCCCTTTGGTAACATTTCAAGTATTCTACAATTAATGCGCTTAAATCATTTGCATTGTTCTCAGTCTCAAATGTATTATTCTAGATTTAGCACACTTAAGGGTCTTCTATTGTTTCAGCCCCACACCCGATTATTGCCTGATTAAGATGCAGAAATGTTCAAAATAAAAGCTCCTTCTATTAAAGTAGCTACATTTAAATAAACTCAATTGCACACAGAGAAAATGGGAACAACATTCTTATACAATTTTTTAAATTATACACATAAATTGCAATAAATTAATAAATAAATTGAAAAACTGATCAAAAATACAGTTTTGAATCAAATTTGTTCTATGTATTTTTTCAACATATTTTTCCGCATATATTTGCGGACAACAAAGGTATTGATTTCGCTAGCCACTCGCAAATTCTGGCCAAAATCGCAGGACAATAAGGGCCGCAACGAGAGCATTAAGAACAACGGCAAACAGTGTTTCGGCAATAAAGAAATCGACGACGGAGGCAGCACCGAAATTGGTACAAAGAATCGGGCATAATAAATTGGCTACAACTGACGGATTGTGGGCAGACGGCAGACAGAGGCCCAAAAAGTACGGAGAGAAAAAAACCAAAGGGGGGGCAAAGGGGCAACGCAGACGACGAAGAAGAAGCAGCAGAAGAAAATACGCGCACGGTTGCACAGGGGGTGGAAATGAAGGGTGGGGAGGGGGGTGAAGCGGCTGCTGCTGCGTCCAGCATTTAACACTCAATTTAATACGAAATTTATGGCCAAGCGTCAGCGACGACATGCGACTTCGATTGGGAGATTGCGAGCGGCACTGCGAGAAAATATCACTAGAAAAATGGCTAAGAATTGGGCTAAAAACCTAAAAATATCTAAATAACAACTAAGCTGTGAAAGTCAAGTCCACACTATGTTTTTCATATGCACCTGGTCACACTAAATTAAATGATTGCATTTAAAAGGGGGCAGAAACAGCTTAAAATATTGTATTCTTATATAAAACCAATATCTTATCTTTTTCCTCTGTGTAAACAATCGAGTATTGGAGAATTTTTGGAACCGACTGACTAACTGACTGACTTGGCGGACGCATCGCTGCACACTTGACTGCCCATATAAACAGTGGGCGGGGGCGTGGGTGGGGGTGGGACAACTCAAACAAATTAAAGACATTAGAGTTGATTTAATTTACGCCTGACCATCTGACCCCGCAGCAAAAGCGGACCTGCAATTGGCACTTTTTACGCTGCCCTGTGACAAATTGCCTGCCTCTCTCTCTCTCTTCTCCTCGATTCCCAAAACAGTTCCATATGGGCCCGCACCATTTAATTGCTGGGGTTGACTCAAGCTCAGAGACCTAGACCTGCCCCTGGAATTTGGGAATCTTTCGAGTGTCAATTTCGTAAATTACAACGATTTGCCAAAAGGCAAAAGGCAGCAGCCAGATGGGCAGCGTTATGTGAGGGGTGGAACGCATCGTGGGGATTAAGCCATCAGGCTAATGCGTTCTCAATGCGATTCGAGCAATTTTCTAATGAACCTTGGAGGTTTCGAGAGAAAAAAGGGGACTAGTTTGAATTTGCCTGAAATTGACAGAGGATGGTAATGGAAAAGTTGGTATGTACCATACTCTACTTGTTTAAATAAATCTACCCCTTTAATCGGGACTTTTATCATTATTGGTAATAATTTAATTTAATTTCCTTCGGATTTTGTTCAACATGACACTTGACATTTCAAAGGTTTAATAAATGAAATAATCGAGTGAGACAATATTAATGAATTCCATTTTAATACTGATGAAATTTAAATATTCCTCTGGTAATTTTGGTAATACTAACTTGGCCCAAAGATCAAAGGATATACCATCTGTCCTGGCCAATTCATTTCATTTAATTGCTCATCTATTTGATGGCCGAACAAGCGACAAAGATCGCTAATGAAGCTTTCGCCAAATGCTCACTCAATCGCAAATTGATCGCGGCTAATCGGAGGCCCAATCAAGGCTACCTAGAACCAAAACTAAAGCCCATCAAAGGCAACTCAGCAGTGGCAGCAGCAGCAACAATGTAGATCAAACCGAAGACCCAGAGATCAACGCGGCGGCACAAGCTCGCACTCGGAATTTTCGGGCTCAGGTCCGCTTGTGCCGCCTCAACGAGTTCGGTTCGATGGTTAGGGGTCCTATAAGAAAGGGGTCCCATAAAAGAGAGCGGGGTTGCGGGAGGGGTAGCTGCCGGGAACTGCCTTTTGGTGCCCTTTAAGGCCTATCGCGTGATACGATCGCATAGCCGAATGTCGTCTTCGTCTATAGTTTTCGCGCCAGGAAGAAGCCAGTGCTGCCAAGCTGGCTTTTTTTTAGCTATATTAAAGTATATGTTAGAGAAAGTAGTACCCATATAATAAGTAAGCATTAATTTGCTATAAAAAGCTCTTACTTAAAACGTTTTGTCATAAGTAATACAACAATAACTAAATAAATTAATTTTTAAAAAATATATATACTTATTTTGGCCAAATCTATCAGTAAATGGATAACTTTTAATAAATTTTACAAAAAATAAATAAATATTTTTGTATATAGTATGTTTTCTAAGTAATAACTCCCATTTCCTAACTTTAAAGTTTAATCTATTATACTTCCTATAAAGTTCTAGCCTTTTTCGGCTATATCTTTGGCTTCACTGACCGATATTAACCATATGTACATATGCGGCTGCCGTTACGTGCGATCGGTCATTTGGAACCGATCAATTAGGGGAACACACACAACAGCAAACAGCAACAACAATCGGAAGATATAGCCTTAGGCATAGTGCGATTCCGATTCCGGATCGGTGGAGACGAGACGCTAGCGATCGATCGATCGATCGACGGATGGATATGGAAATGGATGTAGAAATGGATGTGGATGTGCAGTGGCAAAGTGTGGGCCCTAATGGGAAATGCATCGATGGGTGTGCTGTCCCTTGTCCTCCAGAATTCCAGTGCCAAAGGTCAAAGTCTCGAGGCCAGAAGTCTAGCAATCCTGACCGCCGCACCTGACGGCTCTTTCACACGGTGGTGGTATTATTATATTCATACGGTGGTGCGGTGGTGAGGTGGTTCGGTAGTTCGGTGGTTCGGTGGTTCAGTGGTGCTGCCTTGCGGTTTTATGCCAGTTGGCATGGCTGTAATTTTTAGCACGAAAGGTTGTTTGCCACAATGCGAATGCGTGCGTATTCAACTGTCAAAGTCTTTGAGTTTTGGGCGTTTTAATCAGCAAATAACAAGGCCATGTCGGCATACCCTTCCTCCTGCCTCCTTATACCCAAACCCATACTGAAGCCCATACCCCTGCCAAAGCCCCCTTCTATATTCTATATGGCATTGAAATTGAATCGATTCGATCGGCATTGGAGTCGAGAATTGAAATTGGAATTTCTTGCAGTTGTTGGGTGTCAGTTTGATAAGTTGGCCGGTCCCCGAAACAATGCCCGCTGTTAGCTGCTCCGCCCGATCTCTTCTGGCGTTAGCACCTATACCTCTATATATACTTTTTATTCGGTCACAAAGAACTGCAACAAAAGCAGCAGTTGGCATTCCAGAATCCAGCCACAAGACCTGGAACTTGGAAGTGGGCAGTATTTCTGGGCTCCCTTTAGATCGATGAAGTGGCCACTGAGTAGCAGAGTCGAGCGGGTTGATAAATCAATCAGGTGACAAGTAATGCCCGATGAAACAGCACCCACAGCCAACCGATCTGAGTTGGAGTGGAATTTCATCCTATATCTGTAGGAAAAGTGTGACCAAACGTGTATACAAGTTTGAAATGTGACCTTGCTATTTGCGGATAATAGAGTACTATTATTTGTTGTTTAAGCATTGATTGATCGAGTCTTGAAAGGGGTATAAATGTGAAACATAGACAGCTTGACCACTTAAGAGATTTCCCAGCAAACGATATCCCTTAGAGCCTGGTGGCCGATGGCCTCTTTGCCGCTGGTTAAAGATTCATCCGCCTCTATGGATCCCTGTCTGGCTTGAAGTGCACCCTATATATATATATATATATATATATATATGTAGATATGGAATCCCCCTGCTCTTGGGGCAATTAGTATGGTCCGTGGCTGTTTGACTTTGCATGACTTGGGAGCATATGCTATTGCCCCTCTGAAAGCGATGCACACACGTGGCCAGCTGATTAATCACGTAAATGCGTAGTGGAGCACTCTGCTATATATGTATACCCCTGGATATATCGCCCCCTGTTCCCTGTTTCCCATTCCCCATTGATGAGTACGTGCAGCCGGAGAACACTCTTGCTCTAATGAACTAAATGGCGGCAAACGGCGACGACGACGACGACGACGACAGCGGTCAACTTGAGTTCCTTTGGCTTTGTGATGTGATGTGCTGTGCTGTGATGTGATGTGCCACACGCATGCGAATGATGCAGCAGCTGACCCCCGCCCCTAAGACCGATCCGATGTATCCTTATGCCACCACTGCCACGCCCCCTTTGGCGACCCCATTAATATGCCATGCGAGCGCTCAAATTGCAGGCCATCCTGCGAATGTCTCATCCGAACTGCAGCGGAAATGTGGCCACTCCTACAAGGCATACTATAGCATACCATATCATACCTCCTCATATCCTCACTCTCATCCTCCTTCGTGTCCTCCTGTATCCCGAACCGAACGGAACGGAAACGGAACCCAGGCGAACTGAGTTGAACCGACCAGAAGTGACCAGGACACAGTGCAATTTGGCAGCATCGTAGTCAACTCTCGCCATGGCGACTCATCATTAACACACACAGGGAGTAGGAAGGCGGCAGGAGGGGCCCGAAATGAGGTACACTCGGAGAAACGATATGCTTAATGGCTTAACTAATAGTTATACCAGCTGAGTGTATAGAAAAATTCATAGTATAGTATTACAACCATTAATTCTGCCCAAGTAAAGAATTATGGGAGAATTATAGTACAATTATAGTACAGTTATAGTACAAGTTATAATTGAGTTTTTTCTTGTAATGAGATATAATTTCCATTGCTTTGAATAAAATACAAATTCTAGGATCTGCGTTTGGTACTAAAAGGCATTTTTCATACTGTTTTACATTTTCCCAAGTCGAAGATACTTTCTGTATTTTTTCCAGCTTTGAATCCGAGGTTTTAAATATTAAAAAAAAAGAAAAAAATTAGGAAAATATCGGACAATTAATTTTAAAAACCCCTTTTTTTGTAGTGTAAGACCGCGCATAGTTGCCTACAATTCTACTTCAGCCAATTGAGTTGTGTCCACTGCACACTCAAGGGGCAAGGAGGCCGGAGAGTTGGGTTAGGATAGGACAGCAGCGTGGACATGGGCGATTCGGGGGGCAGGGACTCAAAGGTCCTGCAGCCGCAGAGAGGGACGGGCAAACAACAAATGGTTTACGTGCCCCTCAACTAACGGACTACCAGAGAGCTCTCTGAGTCCCCTTGATCCACCGAAACGAAGTTATATAGTATAGGTATAGCATGTGGCCCATGCAAATGCGGTGCTTCGTGGAGGGATGCTGGGAAGCGAACCAAGAGCAGTTCCATATGCATTATTTATAATTTTGAAATCCCCGCTCGGAGGGAAACGTTGATCCATCACATTCAGTCTGCGAGATATGAGCAAACTACCTTTAATGTTATGCTTAAATGGCAGGGTCACACTTTTTGTAAGCCCCCTCTAGTGTGACCTTTCTTTTACAAAAGTGGCAGTGTGGCCTTGCTAATCACAGATATAGAAATATAAATTTATATTTGTACATTTTATTAAGAGGCACGTTTCAAGTGCAAGCAGGAAATCTCTACCCCAATAAAGTGTGGAAAATCGCAGTAAATATATGATGACACCCAAAAATGACTAAAGTGTTGTCTCAACGAGGAACAATGATAGTTGATGACGATGATACGAAGCCATCTTTTGGAACTGTTATTCCCCGACAAAAGGGCAATGCGCCGTCACATTGGACGCAGCAGGTGATCCGCCCCCACTTCGATTTCTTGGGGTGACAAAATGCGATGGTAATTGCTGGAATAATCGCTCCATCTCCGCTCCACAATCAGTTCGCCTTTGTCCCGTAACTTCGTTAAGTCCAAGTCGCCAGACCCCGTACTCCCAGCGAGCTAAATCCAAGTCCAGGAAGGAAATCCCGTGGTTTCTGTTGCGTCTCGACCGCAAAGCCATCCCTTCGCAATCTCCCACACCCCCCTTGCCCTCGCTACCCGCCACCCATGACAGCTCCTGTTTCTTTTCGGCTTTTGCGGGGTGGCTGTGTGATAATTTGGGTACAGCGGCAGTCGCCGCGGGAAATGTAATAATACATCCGAAAATCAGTTGTTATTATTGCTAAGCGTAAGCGATACGGCCAGATCCGGTGACCCCTTCCACTGCACTGGGAAAAATTAATTAGTAATAGCTGGTAAAATATATAAAAACATACCTAGCATTTATAGACTTTTATAACAAATATTTTATATCTTAAGCCAACATTTTTTACAAAAATAACTCAGCCCGCAAAAAAAAGTTTACCTGAAAATATATTAGGGGATGGCATGTTAAATTTAAAGTGGACTTTAAGCCTTGAAAACGTATAGAGTTGAAAGCGTACTTTGAATGTAACATGCAAACATATGTAAATATTTTGATAATAAGTTGCGTGAAGTTTTGAACTCGGTTTATTGTGTACCAATCCTACAATCAGCTGACTATTATTGTATATTATTTGCAACAGCTGTGAAAAACCATCGACTATTTGATCAACAAATATGAACAAATTATGATTTCCGTGTACGAACGTCCGAGTTTCTCAGCGGAACTCAGTACGCACTTCTTCGGCGGCATAATCACAGTAATCATAAGCCAGGGGTTAGGTGCCAGTGGCGAGGGTATATGGGTTATATGGACGGCTACAGCACCCCACCGACTCGTTGTTGCTGTTTATTTTTTACGCTGACTCAATAGAAATGTTTTGTGCAATTGCGGCTCATAAAATCACAGCGGGTTGGCGTCTGGCGCGATCGGGGAAACCGAAAAAAGCAAAAGCAAAACCAAAAGGAAAAAAAAAACCAACGGATTCCGGACCCCGAGCTATCTGGAGTTGTGCAAAACGATGACAACGGCAATAAAAATTTGTGGGTCCTGCCCCGGCACTGGCCAACCTCTTTTTCGCCCTTTGTCGGTGGTGCAAACTGCCAAATAAAAGAGTTCACTTTGTGGCTCCATGAGTTAACGTTACTAATTGGTTGGGAAAAAGTGCTGAAGAACTGAAGAACTCAACAGGGCAAATATTCTGTTTATATAAAATAATTGATAATAAATTAATGGAAAATATAGGTATATTATAAAAACTCTAAAAACACAAATGTAAGTATTTCTCACATCCCTTAAATGAAGTTTATAACCCTATATGGAAATTAAAATAAAACACCTGTAAATAACTTAGTTATAATATTTTTATAGTACTATAAGACTCAAAAATAAATTAATAAATTGTATTTAAATAAAATTCAGACCTTAGATGTCATCAAATAAATATTCTCGGTAAAATATTATCAAGGCACTATGATCTTTAATTTGTACTATCTGCATTAGATTTAAATTAACGCTAAATACTCAAGATCTACGGGAATATTCAGTCTTAAAACCATTTCTAAATAATTCCAGGCCATGGATTATGGTATATATATTTTAGCATTGCCAATCCCAATCCAATCCAATCTCCGACGAGTGCTCCCATCGCCCAATGGGGCACATCAATATTAATCAGCATAAGCTGCGCCATAATGGTTGCCATAGCCGGGTGTTGACACCACCCGCACCACCCAAGGATCGGGGCCACCACCAGCTATCCAGCTATCTATATATCCATCTCCTCCCGAGTGCTGCGTGTTTGGTTGCGGCACATACATATGTATATACTCGTTTCTATATAAATCTCCTTCTGTTTGGGGATCCTTTTCGGCGATGTCACCGCCGCTTTGCATGTCGCCAGTCCACAAAAGGTGACTTCGCCCCAAGGAGACAGCACCACCCAAAGCGAAAGAGTTGTAGATGGTTGGGTGGTTTGGGGGGCCTTTCAGTGTGGGTGAGCTAAAAAAATTAACGGAATAATAAACAGGCGCTGCTAACGACACGCGGACAGAGCGGAAAGGCAGCCAGAGCCAGCGGCACGAATCCTTGCGAATTAATTGTAATTCATGCGCCGCAATTATCACAAAAAGGAGTCCTGATATTTCAGGCAGTTTCAAGTTGCTGCCCGCGCACCCATAATCTACAGAAATACTTTGTGCACTTAACAAAAAAACGTAATGCCACTAGGCAGTTATTTATTTTTTACTGAGCGAGGAATACTACAAGTTAACTGTCGAGAATTAAAAGCTATAAAAAAGCTATTTATCACTGTGGAGGGCAGGCCACGTAGTGACGAAGCGCACCGGGTGAGTTTTAAATATTTTGCTTGAATATTTTACGGATACATTTTTAGAAAGAAATTCTATTTATTTAAATTTATTAATTTTAAGTGACAAAATTTGATGTCAGAATTTTTGTATGTTGAAGGTGCGTTCGTTACTTTTTTATTACCTCGTTAAGAGCTGTTTTTGTTTGATAATAAGGCGAATAAATTTATTAATTTTAAGTGACAAAAGTTGTCAGAATGTCAGAATTTTTGTATGTTGAAGGTTCGTTCGTTACTTTTTTATTATCTCGTTAAGAGCTGTTTTTGTTTGATAATAAGGCGAATTTCAAAAGAAAAGATTTTATGCAATTTACAAATCATTATTGAACAAATTCTATTATACCTTTGAACCTCTTTCATACATATATCATCATTATCAACTCGCATTTTCTGGCTGTGTATATATTCAAAACCTTCGCATCTCCTACCGCCAAGACCCGTTTCGAAAACAACTCAAACTGTCAACTGTTTTCGAGGTCATAGCCTAACAACGACAACCACAACAACAACGAGGTGGATTGGGGGGTGGATTGGGGGGTGGACTGGGGGGTGGTTTACGGGGAAGACGCTCGGTGACGGAGGCTCTCGCGCTTATTTAGTGACACTGATGAGTGGGCGTGGCAATAGCAATGAGCGTTAAAGTGAGCAGCGCCAGCGAGGCATAACGTTTGGGGAGCCCCCGAAAGTACCTATACCTATATATGTATATCCCCCTGTTATATATCCCGCTATAAGGCTATAAGTATATCTAACCCCCGCCACAAACTCTGTCCCCTTAGCACCCCCTTTTAATCAGAGGGGCTGTGGCCGTGTGCAAAACTTTTCGCTCTTTTCCACTTTTCTTTCGGGGGCCCTGGCCACAGAATTATGTTGATTGGCAGCAATTTGTCATAACGTGAAATGAGTTTGTTGTCGTAACAGGCTTAAAAAACCACCAATCTCTACCCCGGATAGTTGGGCAAAAATATGTCGATAAAAACAAACAAATTAACATTAAATGAAAAGATTAAGTGTTTAAGTTTTGCCCTTTTGCCAGGCACGAAAGGCGGCACCAGCAACGTTTCTGGGGGGGATTTGCGGAGTTATGTCAGCCACAAAATGGCAGCCACAACAATTCTGGGGCGGGGGTATGCAAACTAGGGGATCTATATAATTTTAATTGCACCTACAACTGGGTTTTACTCATCGTAAATGGAGTAACCTTTTGGAAAAAGGGTTAATTCAAGTGTTTCGGTCGGCTTAAGTTCCAGATTCGCAGACTATATTGCCTTTTGATAACTTTGAGGTTATGCTGACAGCACTTTGAGGTTATGTAGAACGAGGAAACGGCAACTGTACTCCAAAAAAAGAGTTTATGGTTAATTCTTGAGTTTTTAGTATGTTTCCTTTTCCCCCAGCCCCCCTAGAAATGCGGACAAGCTGCTACAGGTCCAATTCCTTTCCGTCCCTCACTCGCTGCTTTCGTTGCGGGTACAGTTGCTCCTTCCGCCCCGAAGTTCGAGGATAAATGCAGAAAAAGCGCCGTTGACAAACGACCCGAGGCGGATCCACAGGACCGGCCACAGCCACCGCCGGAAGTCGAACAATTTCAGGCTATTTAACTTGGCCAGCCGAGCTCTCCGGTTTCCCAGTTTCCCAGTTTCCCAGCTTCGCAGCTTCCTAGTTTCCAGTTTTCAGCTCCGGGCCGCTTTGGTCCACGCTTTGCCACGCTTTGTTGACAATAGTTTCACAGCAAATTAAGAAAAGGTTGGACACAGCACAGCAGCCTCCGGCCGAAATTTGTGGCGACACTTTCTATGCAAATTGCAGGGCGCACACAAAAACGCACACATGGCTAAACAGTGCCACCCACTCACATGGCGCAAAAGTACAGTCACCGCAGCGGAAGTACAGTCACGGAAAGCGGACGCAGCGTTGCATGCGGCTGCCTGCTGCTGCATGTGTGTGTGACTGTCACAAGTTTTTGGGCAAACTCTCATAAATCTTCGCTTACACAATGTTGGCGGGTCAGTTGCTGTAGCCGCCCCGCCCCCATGCCTCCTTTCCAGCCGCCAGTGATGCCACCTCTCAGTGGAACATTAAAAGCTAGACCACATTTCGGTATTAGCTTTAAAAATTTAATTTCTAAAAATGTAATCACAATTTTTAGAGATGGAAATGTAATTTGGGGTCACCTTTCTGCAAAGAAACAGACATTTTGAAAGAGGTAAAAAATAAATGGATAAAAACTATTGAACACTATTGAAATGCAGATAGGTTTGAGATTTTATCTTGCAAACTTTTAATATTTTCAAATCGAAACAAGAAGAGCAGTTTGGGGTCACCATTCTGGCCGGCTAAAAAACGACCAATTGGGCAACACCGCCAGCCACCGCAGAGCCGTAAACTTTCGACCAGCTTTGCATAATCGGGGGCATCTGTTGGCGAGGATTTCGAAGGGGGCTCGTGTTTCAAGGCAGGCAGGAAAGTTTTATTGAACATATTGTCTAAACAACATTATCCAAACCCAACCAAACCAAACCTAACCGAAGTTTCGGACACCAAACCCCCGTTTTTGCAGTTTGCTGTTAGTTTCGGAGTCAATTGAAATTAATTATGTTGTTGGTCGACAATTTATGCGCCATAAGTTGGCCCACAAGTGTGCGGCGGCATAAATTGCCAAGAGACCATTGCCACACAGTGAGAAAAACGGATATGATAATTATGATATTTACAAAATTTATCAGAATAATTTTATATTTATTAATTTGTGAATACTTTTATATTTTCTCTGAGAAAGCCAACTCTTAAATCGATTGAATATCCCATTGTATTGGGTTACATTTTCTCCTGTGTAGAGGACTCAAAAATAGGGAATGAGAATGTGTTTTTCGGCCTGCATTACATGCTGGCAATTCGGCCAATTTCCATAATGGCCAAAATTACACTGACCGCGAGCGGTTTGGACTGCCAAACGCTGACAAATTTCCTTTCGAGTGTCGCCGGACACTTTAAACGCCCGTCCAGACGTACCAGTTCACCTGTGATGGATAAGAAAATTACAAAATTTCATGTGACACTTCATAAAAGGAAAGCCAATTGGCCACTCAAAGGAAATTACAGCCAGAAATTACCCAGCGGCCGAAGAAGAAGCAGAAACGACGACGACGAAGCTTGCATATTAAGCAGCTGAAATTTTTATGAATGAAATCAGGGATTGGGTTTTTGGGTTTTTCATTTTGGGTCTTGGGTTTCGGTTCTTGGTTTGGGAGCGATCTTATCTCGGTTCGTTGACGCCGCACTCTAGTGACACTCGACAAACGCCACACACCTAGGAAAATAAAGATCGTGACAAGTGCACTTGATGGCCCAGAGAACAATGAGCCAAGATTTGACTCAGGTCGCGGGGCTTCCGAGAATGAGTAGCCCATCTGGGAAATGGGCTTGGCCACCATTCAATATTTTCCAAGTTATTCCTCAATAAATCAGATGGTTTCGTGGCCTATAGTTACATTCAATAACTATTATTAAGTATATAAAGATTTAATATTATTTATTTTTATATAGCATACATTATTATAAGAATTTTCCTATATCATCCAAACCTTTAGAAGGTAATCTTTTAAAACCCTAAGAAGTATTTATTCAAGTCCCGTCAGGCGCCACTTAATTGAAGCCCTTCTCTCGGGTAAAACAGTACGCGAATCTTGAGGACATCCTGAATAGCTTTCTTCGGCATTCAAAGGCCAAAGTACGGCACTCCAGCTCTTCAGCTCTGAATCTCATGTGTTTATATGTGCGATTCACACCTGCGGACCCCGGCAGGTGAATACATATATATATATGTGCTTATAGCCCCAACTCAATTCCATTTGCCAGCCACATCCTCAACGGAATACAGGAATACCGGGATCCCGGGCAGAACTAACTGGAGCGGAGGCCAGGAGTGCCACTCGTCAGATAATCGCAGAAGCGGCCCAAGAAGAGCATCCTCAAGAAAATGATATATAAAATGCCAGTGTCCCTCCCCGATTTACCCATTTTCCAGGGGTGGCGAGCGGTAAGAGAGGGGATGGGGGGGGGGGGGGGCAGTCCAAGTTGGTGAGTGAGTCGACACATCAAAGCAAGTGCACAAATTAAGCTAAACAAAACCAAACAACAGGCAGCCGCTCACACACACACACACAGACAGACAGGGGATATTACAGGGGCTGTGTGAAGAGGGGGTTCTGTAAAAGAGATTTTAAAAGGGCTCAGAAAAAAGATCTATGGGGTGGTTGGTACTGTATCGCTTAGATTCATATTCTATTCACCTTAAATGGTATTACAAAATATATTTTAGATTTTAAATCTTCAGATAGTTCTGCAAAATAGGAAAAGTCAATCAAAAATTCCAAGTAAAATGTTGGACATTTTTGGGTAGTGATTCAAAATACTTTACTTTACTTTCTTTAAATACCTAACTTTGAGTGTTTTTTATTGGAATGTTTAATATGTAAAATATTATTGATTCCACAGTCAAATAGGCAAAAGATTAAATTCTAAAATGTAAATACATCGAAATTAGAAAAGAACGCCCCTTTGAGCTACGCCACTGGTTGGGACAGTCTTGTCGGCATTCTTTCAAAGCGTGTCCCTGTGCCCCCGTCCCCCGTCCCTCTCCCTGAACCAAACCCCCCCCCCTCGCATCCTCCACGTAGCCCCTGAAAAGTTAGCCCCAAGTTGCAGGAGCGTCAGATGAAGTTGCTCCACTTCAACTCACACACTCAAGACTCGCTTGGTTAAACATGTGTGTGTGTGTGTGTGTGGGTGAAAGTTCAACTTGAAAGTAGCTGTACTTGGTTGCCTTTTTTTCAGCGCAACTTTGCCGACTCCGCAAACCCGCAGGACGAAAAGGACGAGCCAAGACGACATTCCTGGGGGCCGAGAAAATGTTCGAAAATAGCCAGGGAAAATCAGGATGTAAGTGTGGATGAAAATCAGGAGAACCACTCTCTAGTATTGAGTAAATATCAATCGATCGATTCGATATATGATAATAATGAAAGTGCAACATTAAATAAGAACCGCAATAAAATGTAGACTTTTAAGATATTTGAGATTGTTTTGCCAAAAGTCAAACAGAAGTAGCACATTTTAATCCTTTGCCATTTATTTGATCTGATATTTTCGTTGAATTTCGGTCAACGCAATTAGGCTTATCCTTTTTCGCATTTTATGAGGGGCAAACTGAGTTCTTTATATTTTTATTTCTTACTTTTTCGGATAATAAATGGAATTGAAATGCATAAATAGTTTTCGATAGCCTGCAATCGATTTACACAGCTTTCCTTCTCGCCGCCGGAGGGAAATTCTCGAGTGCCAATTGCAGTCGATGTTTCGAGTTTATTGAGAGAAAAACACCCCCACATGTCGGAGAGGTATTAACTAATTTTATTAAGCCATCATCAAAAAGCCGGACAAATTGCAGGCAGGACGAAAAGGGAAATGGAAAAACTGCGGGCTAGCTACGAAAATTAAATGGACTGGAAAACTGGTCACTCACTCGTGCCCAAGGAGCCTTTTTCGGGGGTGGAATATCATCCATCCATTCTGTGGAGAGTGCGTGCATAAAACATAGCTTATTACAACAGCAACAACAGTAACAACAACAACAACAACAACTGGACCTGGGACATTGGCAGAGCAACAAAATTCCCCAAATTCTGTACACAGAAAGGAGCTTCGATGCAAATTTGGCTGCTCCTTTTGGCTCCTTTGGCTCCTGCTGCTGCTGTTGTTGTTGTGGCAGAAACTAATGGGGCACAATGTGTCCACACACACACACACACGCACACATGGGAACACACACGGACACAGACGCACCGCCTCGGGTCGAGAGCAAAGAGTCCTGGCCTTAAACATGAGCTAAATCATCTGTAAATGCGGGCCTCAGCACGGTTCTCGGTTCAGTTAAGTACACAGCCAGAAATACATGGTAAGATTTATGATAGAGATAAAGAAAAAATTCCTAGTTTTTAACAATTTTTTTGCTGAAACAATATTGATCCAAATTGTCATACCTTTCTGAACTCGTTACTAAATTTCCAATCCATTTACATTTAAACCTGGACATTTTATTTTTTTTTTCATTTTTCGCAAAAAAAATTGACAAAAATTTTTTTTTTCAAAATCACACAGAAAGTGTCTTGGATGTAATTATTATTTTGTAATCTGTTCAAAACAGTATATATTTTTGATGTAGGACCATTTTTGTCCCAGTTATAGCAAAAAAACTAAAAGAAAAAATTCCTATTTTTGTTAAAAAACCAAAACCCCGAATTTCCATAAAAAAGAAAAACAGTTTTTTTTTGCTGAAATAAGGGAAATATTGATCCAAATATGGATTGTCATACCTTTCTGAAGTCGTTACTAAATTTCCAATCGATTCACATTTAAACTTTGACATTCTATTTTTTGCCATTTTTCGCTAAAAATCATGATGTACCCCCTTATAAAAAAAATTAATATTGACTCTTTCATAAGTTATGAGTTATATAAGCTGTGCTTCTAAAGTTCTCAATAATACATAATATACTTAATTCTTTTGTATCAATTAATCATCTTTTTCTTTCCGTGTAGACTTCTCCGGTCTGTCGTCCGGTTCAGTTCAGTTTGGGCTAGTTGGTTTGGGCGGTAGTTGAGTGGGGTTTCTGGGCGGATTGGCCAGCATCACGGGCAGCATCATCGGCCTCATCAGCCATGGCCAACAGCACAGTCGACCACGTCCTCACAATGCACACGCACCACGCTCATGTGAGTGGGTGGTGGGGTGACTTGGGCGGTTATTCCAGTGGGCGGCGTTTCAGTGGTCAAGTGGGATGGCTGCTGCTGCTGACGTGGCTCTGTAGCCGTTTCAGGCGAGAAAATTAAATTGGCCAAAAGTTGAATCCATAACTTTTGGCTATGGACTGGACACACACTCACACTCGCCTGTGAAAATTGAGTGTGTCCAGGATGGGTAGTGAAATGGAAATGGAAATGGGAATGGAAATGGAAATGAGAACGGGGATGGGAATGAAGGCTGGAGAATGGAGAATGGATGGATGAAAATGAATGGACAGAAGAGTCGGCCATTTTGGTTCGACCCCCAGAGAAGGCCGGAAAAATACGTGTGCGAAAATGGTCACGATGAGAATGGCAAAAAAGGAAAATTGGCAAAGATAAGCCAGCGTTAACTTGCCCAAAAACAGTGTTATCGAATTTTATTTTATAAATTTTTTAATCATTTTACAATAAATAAATTAAAAGTTTTAAGCATTTCATTACTATCATTTTAGAACTTGAAATTTAGATCACTTGTTATGAAATGGTTTTTACATTAATAAAATAAATACTTTTGAATTCTTCTGGACTTCTTAATATTATGGCCCACTGTATCCGTAGTTTTTTCACTTCTCAATTATTACCCTGATGTAACCCGAGGCTATGGCATTATTTTCGATTAAATTAAATATCAACTGTGATAAAAAGAAGTGCAAAATGAATACTTGACATACCACGAAGAGTTTCCCCAGCCAAATGGAATGCAATAGGCGCCCAAAAATTCAGTGTCTGGTTTACTACCAAGGGCAACAAAAAAAGTTAGACGCGGTGGGGGAAACCCATGTGGAAACCCTCGTTATAACGGGAATGATGGGAATTTCTGGGACCACCGACTTGCGAGCTCCATTTTGGGGTCACTCTAATAAAGAGACCGTGCAGGGTTTCGGGGATACGAGGATTCATAACATATATGTGTGAGTTTCTGCTTAAAGGCCAACAGCAGCTGCCCGAAAAACCGAAAACCAAGAGGAAACTGGGAAAAGCGGGCGGTGAACTTGGGGGTGGATGCAGTGGGGATCCGACGGCCTGGTTATGTTTGTTGCTGCCTTGTTGACTGGAAAATATGACCGCCAGCTGTTTGTTGTTCTCCAAAGCCAGCCCACTCGCATATGGTGATGGGGCGGAAATTTATGCCCTGCTGGAACCACCTCCTCGATTCCTGCATATTTTTCTCTTCACTTTTTTTCTCCTCATCTCAAAGCCTGTTAAGTATTTTAACCGTTTTTACGGCTTCACTGGGCAGTCTCTCGCCATGGAAAACATATCTCCATCCCAGAATCTTTGATTTTTTTTCCTATCTACTAAATTATAAATTCCCCCAAGTCGTAGGTTCTTTATATGTAACATTGATGAAGCAGCTGGGATAATCCGATTTCGTTCAGTCCTTAAAATTAAAATAGGTTTTTATAAAAATCTTTAAATCTTAAAAAAAAATATAATATTTTTTAACTTAAAATATATTACAAATCTGAAAGCAAATAGACAAAAAATAAATCGGGATAAGCATTAACTGGTAAACGAAACAGCAAAGGCTTCCCAAAAACCTCCCTCTTCGCCACCTAGCGGCCAATGTCGGCAGCGAAAGGACGCCATCTGTGGGGTGGTGACAACACCTCGACTGGGTTTCTTTCGCTGTGGTGGCAAAACAGCAAGAAAACAAGAAAACAGGCTGCGTCTTCAGCGACTTTACCATAAGGGTGGATTCTTTGCACTCCGAATTAAGACAGGGTTGTTATTCGTTATTTGCAAGCAAATTTATTGTGTCTGCATTGAAAATTTAGTGTTGAATTTTTTGCCTACTATTTTTATTATTTTTAAATACTTTTTGTCGTAATATTTAATTTTATTTAAAATTTATTATTTTGTTGAAATTTATTAAATTAAAACCAATAAAATTGTTTTATTTAATGTTTAATTTGAACAATTTTTTTTAAATCAAAAAAGAATTTATGATTATGTAACCTGTTTCCTTTTTATATTATTTTATACAAAAAAAAAAAATTAAAGAAAATAAACATTAAATAAGCTCATAAAAATTATAAAAATACTAGGATAATTTAGAGGACTGATAACAATTTAATTAAATAAAAATTATAAAAATTCTAGAATAATTTAGTGGACTGATAATAATTTAATTAAATAAAAATTATACAAATTCTAGGATAATTTAGTGGACTGATAACAATTTAATTAAATACCCCCCTTCATAAATGTTTTTTTATTTTCCACCCAACCACGAGCTAATTTTGGTAAATAAATTTTGCCAGACATTCTACATTGCTGACTATTTAATTACATGCTGTACAAACTTACGAGACAATGCAATTGCAAATATTTAAATAAAATTAGCAGCTCTTGTTCATAATGCACCCCCTAATGCAACCCCAAAACGATCCCCCTCCAACCACTTGTTGCCCCAATTTCGGTTAGTCGGAATGCAGCACCGCCAAAAAAAGAAGTCAGAATAAAAAAAGCTGCTAGGAAAACCGGGAAAATAAAAACTCACATGTGGATGTTTTTCTTTTTCCTTTCGGGATAATAATAGGGGTGTGATGGTGTGAGGGTGGTGGTGCTGGTGGTTAGAGTGTTAGTTGCTCCTGGTGGTCATGTGTCACCATTGGCCAAGTGCTTCTCAAAGGACAACGAAGACACACTCGAACGCACACCAATGCAGATCGAAAGAGAGCGCCCAACAAGAGAGCCAGAGAGCTAGAGAGAAAGAGCCCGAGAGAGAGAGAGAGCGAGAGAGAGTGAGTGTGAAAAGGACTAGGGGTGCTTTTTTCTGCCGGCGTCGCTGTCGTGGTGAGTTTCATTCGGTCGACGTCGTCCTTTTAGATTTGTCACCACCGAAAGGGGAGGATTTCTGTTGGTAAACAAAGGTGGGTGGGGGTCCTTGCGAGTCCTTGTTTTTACTACTACTATTGTTGTTGTTGCTCGGATGTTTTTAGAAGCCTGCCTTTCTCCCTGCCCAAGTGTGTGTGTGTGTGTGTGTGATGTCCTGCGTGTGTGACAAAATGGTGAATTTGCTCTCGCCGTCGTTTTACATGGCGTTTTTTCTCTTCTTTCCTTTTTTTTTTAATAAAATGGCAGCGCGTGTCCTAGCCAAAAGCAAAGGAAGGGTCCTGGTCCTTCCCTTCACAAGCCCACACAAAGCTAAAAAAAAATAAAAAAGTACACCAGATGATGATGATGCGAAAGATACTGATTGCGTTGGGTGTTGGCGTTTGCCAAGCTGGCTTCAAGCATTTTAGGGTGCCTCTGATCGCTTGTTTTGATACCGAAAATCCAAACATGTGCGGCTTAATCTGAATAATACTAAAATTCCAAGATATATAATATACGAATGTATGTATTAAATTTCTTTTCTATATAATATGAAATTTACATAAATGTTGCAAATAGCTGAAATAATAAAAGCAAAAAGTTTCAAATTTTGTTAGGTTACAAATCATTATAAATTAATTTATTAGTTTTTGGTAAATTGTTAATATTTTGTTTAAATTAAAAAAAATATAAATTGGATTTTAAAATATGCAACGGAGGACCAAATTCAAAAGCAGGCCACCCATTTGTATCTTCATATTATAATATATTTACTTATGATACCATACACTTCGTTTATAAAATAAAATATACTTAATGGTAAGTAAGTAAATAATAATAGTAAAATTCTAGGTAGAATTTTAAAAAATATTTATAAATTAGAATTTACCAAAAATAATCTCTATAAAAATAATTATATTCAAACACATTAAAGACTGTAAAAATCAATTTTCTTGTTCCTTACTTTAACTTTAGTTTTTTTAGTCTTAAAAATCTACATGTATACTTTTAAAAAATCCTTTGCATTCATTTTTGAACAGGGTTCATCCCGAAGGCCAAGAATTTTTTCAGTGCCTCCTTTTTTTCGTGGGGGACTCCCCATCTTTGCTCGAGGACTCTTTGGTTATTTCCAATTTGAGCTTGGGCGAGGCGGTCTTTCGTGTCAACCGTCGTCATCCTCAGACGCCATTGTTGTGCCTCGGTTGTTGTTGTTAATTTTGCTGTTGATTTTATTGTTGTTCTTGTTGTTTTTTCGAGAAGCCTGTCCTGCTGCTGCTGTTATCCTGGCTTTGGCGTTGGCGTTGTCGCCCCGAGGGTGAAAATAAGGCATTCAAGCGAGAGACACATTCATCATCTATCTTATACAGAATCACCCGCATACATATATACGAACAAACTTATATATGTATATAAGTGTATATGTATATATCCTATATGGACTCTTGTTGTTGTCGCTTACATTTGCGGCAGCCGGCAACTTGCAAATTATTTAAGATGCCATCATTTATGTATATTGATTTGCCCCGGCAACAACAACAAAAACAACAACAACGCGACGAACAACGCAATTCCAGGGGAGATAGGATAGCTACTTATATGCGACCATTTGCCATCACTAATTGAAATACTTTTATCAGTGGCTCTGTTCTATAAGTGCACAGTCCAAAAAAAAACTACAACTACTAAATGAATCATCAATCAACTAACCGAATTATGAGCGAAAAACAGGAAACTTTATATGATTACACATTCCCTTGAAATATAGTTGATCTTATATTTAAAATAGTTTGGAAATATTTTGAAAGAAAGAAAATATATTCATATATTTAATATAATAATATATTAAAGTGTAGTATTTCATATTGATATTGGTTATAGAATTTGTCCAGAAAAGGTAACCTTTTGGAAAAAAAAAAAAAATTCTCCCTTGAAATATTAGAATGGAAACGTTAAACTATAAACAACAATATAATAAAGATAATAAATTTGTAGAAATAAATATACCTACTTCCTCTAATTTTTAGTAACTAAATAAGCTAGGATGTGGCCCCCTTTTTTCTTACCGTGCATTAGTTATTGATGTTGTTGTCTTGGGCTCATCCTTGGTCCCTGTCCGTTTATCCTGCCCCGAGGGATTGGCATCGATATGATCTAAGGGCTGCTGCTGTCCTGATTTGGCTTCCTTTGCTCTCCTCTCCTTTCATTTCATTTCATTTCGATTCATTTGAGTTCAGTTCGGTTACTTTTATTTTATTTCGTTTAGTTTGGCTTGGAATCGTTTCTGTTTTTGTTTTTTGCGCCTGATTGCGCAATTCGCCAGCCCACTCAGCTGTAATCATCATCTAGGGCTATCCTATCCCTATTCTATCCTCTCCCATCATCATCATCCTAATCATCAGGTAGAGGATCGCTGAGCAAACAAAAAAAGAAGCGAACAATCTCTCGGGCAATATGGAAATGTTTAGGCCCCCTGGGGAAATATCCGGGAATTGGGCCAATCTTTCAGCCCCATCTGGTGCCCCGGAAAATGTGTTAAATATTTCAATTTCAAATCCAATCGAATGCAATTCTAATAACCAAATCCGGGGCCGTATGCAATTTGCATGGCCGGCTGCTGGCCAAAAGTTCAAACCCCCATTTTGCGAGCCCCCAGAGAAATGGAAATGAAAATGAAAATATTTTATAACCTGTTTTATTTTATGGTCTCTGGTCTTTAGTTTTTCAGTTTGGCATTTAGGAAGTTTCGGTTAAACTGTCGCAAATTGAGTTTAGACTGTTGACACATCCGCATCCCCCCGAACAAAGTCCCTTTTAATAGTTTGAAGTGACAAATTTCGTAAAGCCTTCGATCCAAAAACGAGCGATTACAGATTTGCAATGGGGTAGTGGAAATTTGTGAAATTGAAAGTAAAATGCAATCTCATTCTCATCCCCATTTATTTGCATTCAAAAGAAGGGAAAATTCAATACGAAAGGTAGAAGTTGTTAATTTAAAATGCAAAATGTTAGACCTTTTCAAAGGTTTCATTTATAACGGGTCATAGGTTTTCTTCTTAAATATGCATAACATATATTACTTAAATATATTACTATATTGTAATATTCTTTGAAAAAGTAAATATAATATTACACCCAAAAAAAATCTATATGAATACATTATGTAATATTAATATTAACTTGATATGGGGTCAGGTAAATTTGATTTGGTCGAAATGAGTATTTCATGTAAAAAAGATATGGGATTTACATGCACATATCGACATGTTTTTTTTGTGTGTAAATATAATTTAAATAATTTTACAAAACTCCCCCATAAAAACCATAAAAATATGAAAAAATTGGGATTATTTTCCAAACCCTAAACAATTTAAATAAAATGAGAAATTAATTATGAGAAAGTAGAAAAATTCAATTGATAAGTACACAATCTTTGCTTAAACTATGCTTATGTTTAAGCTATTAAGATATTGTGATTGCGTTTCTATTATGAATAGAAAAATAGAGAAGTAGGAGCGGTGGTTAAAATATCTGCGTTCGCGGCGCAGTCGAGCATAAAGCTAATCAAAAATCGAATTCCAAATTCAAATCTCGTTCACTCACGTATGCAGAGGCGTTCGAAAGTATGCAACATGTTTAAAAATGCAAAAGGCAGGGGGCGGGGGAGGTTCCTATGGGGCTGGGGCTGGGGGTGGGGATAGGGATGGGGGCTGTGGCACATCCATTGGACGCCAAATATGCAAATTCAAAATAAATCAAATCAAACGCGCCGCACGAGGTAACGAAGCGGCAGCAACACCAGCGCCTCGCTGACCAAGGGTTGACCATTGTGTGGGGGGCCGGCGAAAGGGGGTGAGGGGGCTAACCAGGGGCGTGGAGTGGATCCACGGATGGGTACGACCACCTAAATATTTTATGTTGTATTTCGCGCTGATTGTTCATCGGCAAATTGCCTGGAAGCGCTTTGAACGCTCCATAGAGCGCCCACAACAAGTGCAACATTTTGAAAAATCCGCACAGAAGACCCCATAAAAAACTGATCAGCTCGATGGATTCCCTGGTGAAGTTACAGAAGGATTGCGGCAAATTTACCAACTAAACGTTTATTAAAAATATTATTTTCATTTTATTTAAATATTAATTTAAATCTATTTTTTTTGTTTTTTGTTATTTTTTTTATTTTGAGTTAGGGACAACAAAACTATATCATATAATATGTTATCTAAACTATTTCTATGTTGTAGCTACTTGTTTTTAGAACACATAAACCTCAGTCATGATTTTTATTATAATCTGAATATTTATATATTTTTTAGCTTCCGATATAGACTTTAGGCCTTCGAGAGGACCCTGAAAAAGGAAATCCCGACGGTTACAGGATGCGAATTCTGGCCGAGAAAAGTTGCACCGCACAGCAGCGCCCCCCAGCGTCATAAATACGCAACTGACGTAAAAATTAAACAAAAACATAACAAATTCATGGGTGCATGTGTGTGTGTGTGTGTGTGTGGGCGAGTATAGCAATATTTTGTGTAGCCATACACTGCGAGAAAAGCGTGGAACAAGGTTCCATATTCTGACTACTTTTGTTGTTCAACCTTTAGTTTCTCTCTCTCTCCCAAATTAATAAATTTTTTTGGTTTATTAAATCTCTCAATAGATTAATCTTTCAAATTTCATGATTACCTGTATTTTTCTTGTGAGTTTTGTGCACACAAAAAGAGCATGTCGCCATAAAATCGATATGCGCATGTAAATTTTTGGTTAAGCAATACGCATATCGTTTTTACATGAAATACTCGTTTGCATATCAAATTTACCTGGCCGCATATCAAGTTAAAATTGATATTACATAATGTTAAATCAATCTACGTTTCATATCGATTTTTTTTCGGGTGTGGTGTTTGAAGTGGGAATAAGTTAGGAGGCGGCTGTTCGCCAGGCCCAATTGAGTTTTGTCTACATGCTCCAGCCTGTTTTATCCTTTATTAATCACCCCACCATTCCCTATGATTGGCCCACCATTTTTCAACCGGCGATTCCTTCAACACTCGTGGATATTGCGGAAACGGGAGATCCTGTCGGGGGCATGGGTTCGCGTCCGAGTTCATTGTGCATAGTCAAATATTTTTCACCATAAATTTCGCACGTCCATCAAAAATTGATTGCGCAACGAGCCGTGCAACCTTTGCACCTTCAACTTTCAAACACACTCAACACTCACTCGTGCATTGTTGGTGTTCGAATTTGGAATTTTGTTTACATATGGGCATTGTCCAGAGTTGCAGCCACCCGCAGGTTGGCGGTGCACTTCATGTTTCCCCCCTTCAAAAAATACCATTTTCCTCTCCGGTTACCCATATTTCTATTTTCTATTTTCCCTTTTCTATTCAGCGATAAATAAATTCAGCAATTTGGTTAGAAAATTAAAAAAACCTTTTGAGCGGGCCGCCGAATGTAAGCGGACTTTAAGGATTTGATTTAAAGTAGCTCGGAAATATTTCAAAAATTTCAAGAACAAAATTTCCTTATTCTATATAATATAATTACGTCTGATTTCATGGTGCGGCCAAAAACTGTGTCCAAACAGCGATTAAAGCGGCTGGCAATCACTTGAATAAATTTGCGTACTCAGTGCACCTGCTGCACCACCCCCTGCTGCACCACCACAACCCCCAATCAGAACACCCCTTGAATTTGCAGCACCAACATCGCCAATTGCTGTCCCCAAATGCAGAGCGAATGGGGAAAAAAGTTGAGATGAAATGGCTGCCGAAGTGCAGCAATGTGCACTAATTTCATTGCTGAGTGCTTTTAGTGGGGACAGCGCCACCCACTAACCAAGCAGCCACCCAACCACCCAACCACCCAACCACCCAACTACCCGACATCCAACCACTGGAAAAGAACCGCCAATCCGCCGGGCGAATGAAAAGCCCGAGTGGAGAGTGGAAACTTGTGCACAAAAAAGAAAGATGTCAACAGCACCAATTAGTTTGAAAAATTGGCATAAATGAAGCCCGAAGCGAAGGGTGGTGCCAGGTGGGTGGGTGGTGCATCTGGAGCTGGAGCTGCGACAAGTGCCTGCTGCCATTGCCATGTTGTAAATAAATGTAGTGCTGGCTCAGCCTCGAGGGCCACTCGATTTCAAATTATGAGCACCGCCCAGCCATCTAATGAGAACTTCCATTCGAGTTTCTCTACACGGCGACAAAAATGATCATCAAGTGGGGACTTTTTTCTCTTCTCTTCTTTAATATCAACTATTTTAATTTAAGTAATGTAATAATCAATAAATAACATGATACAAAACTACCGCAGTTTGCTTTACAATGAAAATGGTGATGCAATTTAAGTTCTTAATATTAACCGCTACTTAACCAGAGAATAAATAAATATTAACCACTAAAAATAAAATAAATACAAATTGTATTCATTTAAGTAAAAAGGTAATCTATAATATTTTTCCATAAATATCCATTTAAGAACGGCCAACTTACTTTAATAATTTTAAAAAAGTAAAAAAAAAACATTTTGGGGGATCTAAACATTTTACAGGTCAAAACGGTAAAAAGTTAGTTTATTCACTGATCTTTTCGCTGAAAATAGGTATTTTGAAACAATAGATACATTAATTTCAGTTAATAAAATTTAAAATAAAAAGAAACAAAAAAAAATCTTCTATTAGCGATTAGATAATTCTATAATAAGATATAACAAAAGCAATCAGACTTATTGCCTTCCCGGAATCTTTTCGTTTACTGTATTCCTGAGGTTCCTGAACTGGATGTGCGACAATATTCGTGAATGGGTCGGGTCACTCAAAAATCGGTTAGCCGCCGAGTCAAGTGAGCCACCCAACCACCGAACCACCGAACCACCCACTCCTGTGGTTGGTCATTAATTAAAATACACAAAATTGCACAAGTGCCCGAAGTGGTTCGATGAGGCCCAAAGTGGGGAGCCCAAGGGTTCTGGTTCTGGTTCTGGTTGTGAGTTTGGTTTGGCTTGGTTATGATTCCCAGTTCCGAAGGTTCCCGGCTTCAAAGTGTCGCCCTCGATTCGCATTTTGTCCCTTCCACATCTCCGCTCCGGTTTTCGCTCTTTTTTGCACTTATTTTGTAGTATTTTTTAATTAAGTACGGCTCGAGTTCTTTTTGCGGAATGAAAGGCAATAAATGCCACTCTGGCAAATGAAATTCTCCCCGTGCCGCAATTTCGAGACGGGATTCCAATTTCGCTGTGTGAAGCCCAACAAATGCCAAAATGGCCGACATCTGTTCAAAAACCGAACGGGGAGGAGGATGCGGACATGGAGGGTGGTTCAACTGTCGCCCTAATTAATACACCCAAGCTAAAGCACAAGCCAAACAAAAAACTAAACCCTCCTCGAGCACAAAGGCCGCCATTTAGCGTTCAAGTGCTCGGCGGATGAAGGATTCAGGGATTCAGGGGATTCTCGAGTGGTGGCGACAAAATTTCGAACGCCCCGAACACATCCGCAGCGCTAACCTCGCACATCCGCACCCATATCCGCATTAGCGCGAGCCCGTAAGATGCTGAAATTAATTTCGCAGCGCTTTTAATCAAATGCTGGCACATGTCGTCGACATTACGGGGGTGCGAATTGCCCGCTTATGTACTATGGATATGGATATGGATGGATTATGGGGCATTTCATCAAATCAAACAACTTGCGACAATTCCCGGGAGCCAGATCAAAATGGCCACCACCATGGAAAGCTCACCAAACACACTCGGCACCACTCCGAACCACCCAACCACCCAACCACCGTTGACGGCATTCAAACAGACAAGGAGTTGAGCCAAGTGGAAAAATAATGAAAACATTCGAGGATAATGATGACGTCGCCGTCGACGGTCCTTGAAATCGATATAAGGTCGGTTTGTTTTGCAGGGAGACGGAGACGGAGAGGGTGCATATAGCTCTATATGACTAAGCCGGGGATAAGTGAGCCAACCACCCCGAAAGGAAGCCAGCATCCTGCCAGGACAACCCTGCCAGCACCCAGCACCCAGCACCCAGGACTCGGGATTCCAGATTCAGCAGAGGCGAGGTATCGAAAGGGGCATGGTGAAATCGAGACACTCGACACAACAACCGTCAGCGGAAGTCCTCGATAGGCCTCGAGGAAGTAAACACTCTTCAGATGCCCGCAAAAGCTCCTCGAGGTGGAATATTGGGCAAAAGGCTTAGGGAAAATGATTTGTAGGGGTGTTGGAAGGCCCACAGAAAATGCTTTGATCGGTGGGAGATTTGTCAGAACTGTCCCAATACCTGGATATACTAATCTATATTCTGGGATTATTTACTAAATTAAATCATTTTTAAAGATAGATAATTTACTAATATGTATCATTTGTAATATATATTAATGGCTTCAAAGTGTCAATTACAAATGTACGCTAGCTATTGGATAGTTCCCTGGGCCGAATGCTCCTTTGAAATGTGATTGAATCGATGGGCACGGCACATAGTTGGGTCCTGTCACTCGACTTCCACCTCCGATTCGGAACCCAAGTCCCCAATCAGCTCCCCACTTTGTAGCCTTGTATGTGTTGTAATGAAAGCAGCGGGATCTGGAGGCGAGTCCGAATGCGAATCCAAGTCCTGCGGACAGAAGAACGAGTGGAGTCGGGTAAAATGTTTTGTCGTTTGTAATCTATTTACACAAAAGGATGCTCCCCACCCAGACTCCCAGTTGCTCTCCATTCCACTCCACTCTACCGAACTCATCTCATCTCATCTCGTCGTGTTGTGTTGTGTTATGTTTTTCAAGAGCAGCCGAGCAAGGACATCCAGATGGACGGACGATGGATGATGGCGGAGAATCAACAGCAGAACCTGGATGCTGGATAGTGGATACTGGATGTTGGATGTTGGATGCTGGGAGCTACTGCTGGATGGATTGTCATGGTGAGGCGACATTTCATGACAAATCCTTTGTGCATGCATTCCAGACACTGGCACGAGCGAAGGATGAAGGATAAAAGGACGAAAGACCAGAACCAGAACCTGAAATCCACTAAAACTTAAAATTTAAACTTAAAACCTAATATATATAAATTATCAAGTGATAACTCAACTTAAAGTACCTTTAAATTTTTAATTAATTTGGTTAATATAAATAGTAAAAACAAAAATAAAACAAATCATACAATTTTTACAAAACTGGTCAGCTTAAAAAGGCCTACAATTTTTTTAACTTATACATTTTTGTAATATTTTATATTTTACAAAACTTTATATTTTTCGCCCAGTGTTGTGTCCTGTGCACAGGTTTTCTGCTCCTCTGGTGTTGGCGACACAGTTGACGCGCACTCGCCAAATTCTTGCCCCTGCCACGCCCACCGCCTCCGCCCACCGCCCCACGCCCCCTTTCCGTTGTGCCCCTTTTAGTGAAAGAGGGGGTGGCACTGGGTGTGGGCAAATAAAAAGCGAAATGAAGGTACATCCATGTGTTATTGTGTGCTTTCCTCTGGCTGCCCATCATCGTTTCTATCTGCCATCTCTGTCTGGCAGTCTGTCTGCCGTCTCCTTCTTCTCCTTCTCCCACAAAAACAACAACAACAAGAAGAGAAGGGAGCTTCCTGAACGGAAAGAAAAAAAGGGAGAAACAACAACAACGACTGGCTGTACTTTACTTTTTGCTGATGCTCCCAATGCCGTACCCATTATCTTTTCCAGTTTACCTTGCTCGTCTTTTATTCGCATTTCATTTCTCTTCCTTTGGGGAATTGTTTTTAGCTGTTGTTGTTGTATAAACAAGAAGTATAAATGTACAACATACATATATGCTTTTTACCCAGGCATTCTACAAGGTGTTCTATGTTTATGCTAGGAATGTCATTGAAATGTTCTAAACATATCTCAAAATATTACTATTTATATTTAATATCAGATATTCTTTGCTTAAAAGCTAAAATCGTTGACTATACAATATTATTTAAGTCAGGATCAAAAAAGTTATAAGAGTTTATAAAAATATTTTTTTGAATTTCTAAAACTATATATTTCATATCCCGAATACTACTATCACTACATACAATATTCTCAGGATCACAAAGTTCATATCATCATATATTTTGAAGATATTTTTCATTATTTATTTCCATTATAATACGGAATTTATCATTTCAAATATATGTATATCAAAGTATTATTTATCAAATTATTCGATTATTCTCAGGATCACAAAATATATATCATAGTATATTTTGTAGATTTTTTTCATTATTTATTACCATTACAATACGGAATTTATAATTTCAAATATATATCAAAGTATTGTGTATCATATCATTCGAATTTTCTCTAGATTGGTCCCTAAAAGCCGTCGGCTAATCACACCAAAAGCAGACAAGCTGAGCTACAGTGGAATAGATTACTAAAATAATGCAATATAATTTACATTATTATTGGATCGCAGAGGTGTACACAAAATATTGATTTGAAATAGTAATATTTATATCAATATTTTTTATAACATTAAATATATGTACTTTACCCGTTTTAAAGCTAGATTTTGTGGCTTAAACTAAGAAATTTACTGTCCCAGGAAAATGAAGGATTTCGATGGCAGGGGCAGGACGAGGATTTCTTTTCCTTTTCGCCGTCTGTCTATCTCCCAGTTTGTGTCGAGGGTGTGTGTGTTCTGGAGATACATGCAGGGTGTTCCCGGGTTCCTCAGAGCCCCCCCCTCGAATCCTCGAGCCGAAGGACTATGTGTTATGTGCCGTGCCGCTGTCGAGTGTTTGGTAAATAACACGTTCGCTGTGTCGCCGCGTCCGAATCTGCACCACCATCGTCACCACGGCTCCGTACCACCATGTTACATAGGGTTGCTGATTCAGATGGCATACCATACCATACCATATCATACCGTACAGATTGCCCGGGGAAGCTTTCGGCTTTCGACTTTCAACGCTTTCGGGGTGGAATCAGATTCAGAATCACACTGTACTGCGGGTATTCTATATTCTGGTACTCTGTACTCTGTATTTGCGCTGTTCACAAAAAAACCGACAGCTGGAGAAGCCAAGTGAAGTGAAGTGCCAGGGCGGCCGCCATTATGCCAATCATTTCGAAGGGCGGTGCTGTGGCAACCCTGGCAGGCGCCTAAACAAAAAAAAAACACATACAAAAAAGGCGGGAAAACGAAAGCCAAAACGAAAATGAAAATGAAAACGAAATGAGATGAGTTGAGTTGAGACGAGATGAAAGCGCGACACGTGTAGCCACCCGCACCACACACATATTCAACCATCGCTCTTCTCTCCCTGCGGACGTTTTTGACTTTTAATGAAATGAATGTGCACCACGAGCACCCACACGCCCACCACCCGCATGTGCACTGCGAAAAAAAAGAGATTAATCAAGCAAAACAACTGAAATAAATAAAAAATAGAAGAAGGGGTCCTTACAAGAACTTAAATTTTTGATTGTTCGCTTCGAGTAGAAATACTTTCTAGGCCATGTCTTAATAAATAAGCTTATTTTAATTTTAATTTTAATATTTAAAGATTTGTGTTATTCATAGTTAATTTTCCCATTAACCTTAGCCTACGGTTTAAAGTCCTAATATCCGAATGATTTAAGAGATTAATGCAATATCATTTTTAATTAGTGATTTTTAGGCAAATTTTTGGCTCCTAACTTAAATTATTCGCCCTTACACACAAAAAAAAGCAAGTCGCCGTAAAATCGATATGTGCATGTAAATTTCTGGTTATGCAAAACCCACATCGTTTTTACATGAAATACTCCTTTCGACCATATCAAATTTACCTGGCCCCATATCAAGTTAAAATTGATATTACATAATGTATAATCGATCTACGTGTCATATCGATTTATTTTTGAGTGCACTATTTTTGTAGGTTTGCACTACTTAGTTCAATGAAAAAAGGATTTCTTTACTCTAACTAGCGCAGATCTACTCAGATGAAAAATAAAAACGGGAAATTTGGTATTCAAAAAGTTTGCTACCAAATTTTTGTTTTGAAAAATGACTTTACTTACTTACTTTAAAAAGAAAACCTTTTAGCAAGCAAACTTTAGAAGGTTTCTCCCACGTTTTGAGTAGGCTATCCTGTCGAAATGTGAGAGGTGAATGTTTTCCATTAAAAAGGGTGATAAGGGGTGCGCTTTTCTCCAAGTGCACAGCCACTCGGTCTTCCCGATGAACGGTTTGCCTTTGTTCGGGCCCTTTGTTCGCATTCAAGTGTCGATTTGTATGCCCCAAACTGCGACTCCTTCTCCGATTGCGATTCCGATTCCGATGCCGACTTTCCGGCAAACTGCATCCGGCGGAGAATGTGTGCTGGACGGATCCCGTAAACCGTTGCCGTTTGCCGGGTGTTGCCGTAATGCACTTGAGCATAATTTATGCTGTTAATTAGTCCCGACTCAGTCAATGGCCATTCACACGATTCGCCCCCGATTTTTCGCATTTTCCAACCATTTTCCATGCCATGTGTGTGTGTGCTCGCTGCTTTTGGCATTGTTTTTGGCCCTAATGAGCCAACTTTTCAGATGGAGCGCATGTTTAGGGCCTGAAGTGCGGATTAGGATCTGTATGGTCCTGGTTTCGAGATGGAGCTCGGCGATTGATTACGGGTTGCACTGCCATTCGAGGGCATCTGCAGAGGTGTGAAGAAAGTGGATAATACGGCTCTTTGTGTCCTTCAGGGCAACTTACAGTAAGTAAGTGAGCCGCCAAGTGGCTCGAAAACTACTCGCCAGCTGAAAGCCGCTTTATGTTAGCGTCGGGAAAATTCATAAAAAATATATTTATTTTTACATAACATCAAAACATTGAAACCGTGGAGTTTGTATTCATTGGAAAGTATACAACAAATAAAATGTTTGTTCCAGACCCTATAGAGTATATATATTCTTGATTAAGTTCACTATCATAACTTTAGGCCATTATTCGCAAGTTGGTCATTATTTTGAGATTGTTTGACGAAGTGACTAGTATCTGATGTTTAGCCCAAAAACGGGATACAATTTTTTTAAGAAGATTTTTTTTTATTAATATTATTTCAGTTTCAGGAAATTACTAAGTTCATATATTTTATTACGATTTGTTGAGATATGATATATAACCAGCCTAATTTCCATCTTATATGTTAAGCTGAATAAAGTATTTGTTTTCTTTTTAACATATGATATTCAAAAATTATAGTCATTAAATAGGAAATTATACCGATAGAAAAGTTATGTGGTATTCTATTACTAAAAAATAATATATTTTAGAAGAGAAGGCAAAAAAAGATAACTGGAGGGCCTCGCAGAGGTATCAAAGGATAGCTAATCCTGGATTTTAATTTGTCAGCCGAGGAAAAGCGGCAACAAACGCATTTTCATCTTCTGCTCCTTGAGCACGTCTGCTGATCCCCTCCCCCCGATTTTGAAGGCCCAACGCCCCCCATTTGCAACCATCAAAAACATATGGATACAAAAAGGGAAAAATAAGGAGCTACAAAAAGGTTATTGTCATTTCTCAAGGATATTTCGCCATTTCTTCTTCTTTGGCTGCTCCAAACGAGCGATTTTAATTAACTGCTAGTTGCTCCCTCTACCCGTCTCTTTTGCCCAGTCTCTACCCCTCTCTCTCTTTCTCTAGGCCCAAGATAAAAGAATCAGAGAAATGGGAGTTGCAAAAAATCACCAGCAAAGCGTTTTCCCCCCGCTTTTTTCCGTTCCTTTTTTAATATTTTTCCTTTCTTTTTTTTTGGGGCGTTTGTCAAAGCTTCGTGGATGGAAAAAAAGGGGGAGGGTGACGAAATGGGGGGGGGGGGTTTTGGTGGAGATTGGGTTCGCTTTGTTTGGTGTTTGCTGAAAAGATTGTTTTGTTGTAATGCCGCCATTTTGAAACTGAGTGGAGCCCCGCTGGAAAAAAACAACAAAGCAATGCAAAATGGTAGCCAAATGAGGCAAAAAATGTGTAAGTCAAGCGATGCCACAAAGATATAATAGGCCACCCGGGCTAACTAACCTATAACTAGAGGTAAGTTACCCATTTTCCAGTTCCTAAATCAAAAACAACAATTACTATACTTTTTAATCTTATTATTAAAATTTTAAAAAAATATTTAAATCAATATATATTATAGAACTCTTTAGGTCAAGTATTTAAAAGATCTTATAAAGGTATTTTAGGGACTTAAGCCTTCACACATTATACATTTCGGATTTCAGCTTAAGCACACCCATAAAAAAATCGATATGAAACATAGATCAATTTTACATTATTTAAAATCAATTTTAAATTTGACCCGATCGAAAAGAGTACTTCATGTAAAAACGATATGGGCTTTGCATGACCAGAAATTTACATTTCCATATCGATTTAACGGTAACATGTTTTTTCTGTGCGCAATAGCTTCATAAACATTAAAATGATATACTATTTCTACTAAAAATCTCTTAAATTTTCTAGAAAAAAATCAAATAGGGCTGTACTTTCCATATCCGCTGGTCGAATCTTCCAGAAAATGCCTTTTCATCTCATTCCAATTAGTTTCCAGCGAAATGGTCGTGCAATTCTGAGAATTTGCTGCCCTGAAAAAGAGCCAAGTTGATTACCATTTCCATGGACAACTGGCGAACCCTCTTGCCACCATATTGCCATGACACTCACCCCGATGCCCCCTCTATATAAGCCTATATATATACATACATAGATATATATGTATATCTGTAGCAAAGTGTGTGTCTCCTGGCGTATTTATGTGTTTATTTGTTGGAGAGGCGTTCTAATTAGAGAGCAAAAATTCACGCAGATTGACGCAAGCACCACTCAGCCCACACAAAGTGGTCTACAGTAGGAGTAGAGATGGGGAGATGGAGAGATGGGGATTCCGGGGGCCAGAGACACCCTCATCGCTCGCACAATGGGAATGCGGGGTGCAAATTCTTCAATTTAATAACTCACATCCGGAGGCGGTGATGATGCTGATGATGAAGCCCCTGAACAACTCCGCCTCGACGGGCAACTGAATATATGTGGGTATGTATACCATACTCTATATGGCATGTGAACAATAAGATGTTGGTACAACAACCACTGAAGGACTCCAAAGCGCCTGACGAATGGTTGACACGGAGGCAAACACGGATGAGGATGCGGATGCGGATGGGGACAGGACCAAGGACTGCCTTTGGCACCCCTGAGTTGCTCAAATCCAGGGTATATAATTCATCGTCATAATTCTCAATAAATTCCCTATTAACTAAGCTTTTATTCCATTGATTTTTAAGAACCTTAAACAGTAAATAAAAAAATGATAAAAATACAAAAAATATATCTTATTATATTTTTACAATATTTTAAATTTGTAAATAACAAAACTTAGAACAAAATCAGTAGTTTTTGTAGGTATTTTCACACTTTTTATTATGTATTATAAATAAATTATAAATTAAAAGAAAACAACTTTACATAACTACCTTTTTTAGTTCTTAAACTCTAATTTGTTGAAATATAAACCGAAATTTTACCATCTTAAAAATTCCATTTTAATTACCCAATTAGTTTCCTGAATTCTTTCATTTAAATCGTAAAAAGCAATTACTCTTGCAATCCATATTCACATTATTAGTCACATTTAGCCACTTGAAATAAACCCTTTCTCATTGGAACTTTTGGTTATAGAAACCAAAGTCAAGTACCGGGTATCGCAAAGTCGGAAAACTTGAACGATTCTGTTTGTTTTCCTTTTTCCCGCTGGTGTTGTTGGCGGTGGTTGTTTGCACAACAGCAAAAAGAGGGTGCTTCCAAGGACGAGGACTGGGTGGTTGGGTGGTTTTGGGTGGTTTGGGTGCTTCAATGGGTGGGTTGGCCATAGCGGAAATGAGACGTTTCATTTACATTCACACAAAGCGCTGATTTGAGCTCTAAAATTGGGATATACTTTGAGCTTGAAAGTGGGATTTGGATTTTGTGGGATGGGCATATATTTTGGATTTGGGATTCCGGATGGCTGATGGCGGAACTGAAGTTAAACTGCGAAGCATGCAAGTGACAGTTGGGTAATTTCCAAAAAGCGAGAGAGCAAGGGAAGCAGAAAAAGAAAGAGAGTGAGAGAGAGAGAGAGAGAGAACAACTAACAGGTCGAGTGGCGACTGTACCTGCACAGTCCGTACTCTCGCCTCATGCATATTGAATGCTTATTCCGCCGGACAGGAACCGGACCCACATTCCGAAAAGGGGGCGGCGACGGAGCATTTGTATTTCCGGTGCTTAAGACAAATTTTAAAAGAGGCGCCATCAATATTTGATGCCACTTCCTGGCTGAACTCGCTGCCCACTCCGACTGGCTTTCTAACAGGATGCGATGTCCTTGGCAGCTTTGGCTTTGGGTTTGGCTTCTGTGGCCCCTAAAGTGGGCGCAAAATGTGGGCGAGGCTTTATTTATACACGTCATAATCACCGCAGTCAGTTAATTCAAGTGAGATTTTAGCCTTTAACTTTTAAAGCTCAAATTTGTCCGTCTGTCAGTGAATTTTATGTAACTTCTTTAAAGTTTTTGGCTTCAGAAGTATAATTAAAAATCCTGATAGGCTTTTTCATGAAGATAATAACTGTGACAAAGTAAATTTGGAAAAATAATTTAAATAAAAATGTTTTTTGTAAAATATAATATATAAAATAAAAATATAAATAAAATAAATGCATATGGGTCAAGAACGTAATATTGGTTTGGCATTTAAAACAGAAATACATTTATTACCATCGAAAACCTCTGCAATACCCAATCAACATTTATAGCAATTTGCCTCTAATGATGGTCGATATTCGAGCTTTGCCTAGTGTGAACCGTTGATTAATTAGAGAAATTCTCAGGATAAGCAGATATTTGAGAATTTTGCACAAATCATTAAGGACGAAGGCACAAGAACATGCACTATCGATATATCATATTATTCGGCTGTTAACGAGGTATAGAAACTGGAAACTGAGTACGAATTGGCATCCACAAGTGCAGACCATGAGAAATAGGAAGTAATGAGTTGGAAATGGATGTCTAATATTGCATCGGACTGCATGGGCATCGATATCTGCGATATAATTGGTACTCGAGATTTGGCTCACAGTTCGTGTCCGGCCATCGCAGGATATCTGCAGTCCCTTTCAGCTCCTTTAGCTCCTCTATCCACTTGCATCCAAATCTCCGGGCTTGTTTGGCGACCGTCTCGAATGTCTCCAGTTTGCCCGTAATGAGCTGCCCATTGTCCAGTTTGTGGGCGGTGGGCGGTGGGAGGTGTGGTTTAGGAAGGGGCGTGGCTGCCATCGAGACAGGGACAAACTATTTGCAACTTTAGCCAGCGCCCAATTAGTGACGCTCAAATAGCAGGAACACTGGGAAAAAATATTAGCACTCAAGGCTAGTAATCACTTCAATCAATAAACATACAAACTGCAAATATCCATAAAAAAATTCTGTTCATGAAATTTTGTAATTTCCTTTTTTTATAGAATTATTTTTTAGTTCCCTTTTTGATTCAGGTGTGTTTTAGGTTAGCCAATTATTTTGTTTTAACCTAAAAACCTTAAGATTATAGGTCATATAATATGTATATATTTTATTTTTAAATCCTTACTTTTTTAATGCATAATTTTTAAAAGCATCCGAAATTTCACACATTTGAAATCAAAAAATTATACCATTTTAAATTTCTTATAAACTCTCAAAAAAATATATTTTATTCATTAGCATATTTTATTTTAAATAGTTTCAAGATTACAAATCTTAGGATTTTTAAGCCTTAATACTTACTTTTTTTATTTTTTCTAAGGGTAATATTCTTATAATAAAGCTATGATATTTCCAGGTCACAAAACAATATTTTCTCAATTTTCAATTAAAAAGAGTTTGTATTTTAATTAAAAGTAGTACTATTTTTTGCACAGTGCTCAGTGTCCACAGAATGTTGCTGTTTGGCTATTGAGCAGGATGTCCTTATGCTGACCCCATGCCGCCCACTTATCCAGTCCTTGGAGCACCCATCCCTTTCGCAATTGGAGATTTTGCGCCGCAGCACTTAGAAAATTGCGCCATAATCAGCCGCAGTTGGGATAAATCGGGGAAAGCCGGGGAAAATCGGAAGCCGGAGGAAAACGAGCCTAAAGTCAACAATAAGCCAAGTCCCGGGCCACGAGACCTGGTCTTGATCCTGGTCCAGGATCCAGGACAACAAAAGCCAATGCCAGTTCAGCTTCAACCTCAGCTTCACCATCTCTTCATCGGCTGCGGGCCTGCAAAAGTGCTGACTGTGACAGCTTACTTTATTGGCAAAATCAAATCAACATGGCATTTGCATGCACTGCCAAAGATACAGGACCTCCAGGAGCACAAGTAGCACAAGGAGCAGGCGCAGGCGAAGGTGAAGGCGGGGGGAACATCACCCAGCCAATCTGCAAATATGATGAAATGCCAGGCTGTTGGCTTCGCCATCGGAATCAGAATCAGACTCAGGATCGAAACCATGGGGGAAGGAAGTAGGCACTCTGCTCCTCGTCGTCTGCGCTAAATGCAAGTCAAACACAAGTCAAGAATGGACTGCAAAGGGGTCTGCCGGGGGGCTCATCAAGGGGGTTCTCCATTGAGTGCCACGAGAAGGGGTCTTGAGGCCCCAGCCCATCTGAAGCACGCACCGTGGCTGGAACATGCCAGAATCTATCTAGCTTATAACTATTATGTAACTTTTGACGCATTACATATTACCCATTTTAATTTATTTTTTAAAAATCACTCGGAAAGTGTTATGGATGCAATTATTATTTTGTAATCTGTTCAAAACAGTATGTATTTTTGATGTAGAGCCATTTTTGGCCAAGTTATAGCTAAAAAACCAAAAGAAAAAATTCCTATTTTTGTTAAAAAACCGAAATCCCGAATTTCCAAAAAAACAAAACAGTTTTTCGCTGAAACAAAGGCAATATTGATCCAAATATGGATTGTCATACCTTTCTGAACTCGTTTTTAAATTTCCAATCGATTCGCATTTAAACCTTGACATTTTATTTTTTTGTCATTTTTCGCAAAAAATTATGATGTACCCCCTTATAAAAAAAATGAAAATAGACAAAAATGTTATTTTTTCAAAATCACACGGAAAGTGTCATGGATGTAATTATTATTTTGTAATCTGTTCAAAACAGTATGTATTTTTGATGTAGGGCCATTTTTGGCCAAGTTATAGCAATAAAACCAAAAGAAAAATTCATATTTTGGTTAAAAAACCGAAATCCCGAATTTCCAAAAAAACAAAACAGTTTTTCGCTGAAACAAAGGCAATATTGATCCAAATATGGATTGTCATACCTTTCTGAACTCGTTTTTAAATTTCCAATCGATTCGCATTTAAACCTTGACATTTAATTTTTTTGCCATTTTTCGCAAAAAATTATGATGTACCCCCTTATAAAAAAAATGAAAATAGACAAAAATGTTATTTTTTCAAAATCACACGGAAAGTGTCATGGATGTAATTATTATATAGTAATCAGTTCAAAACAGTATTTATTTTTGATGTAGGACCATTTTTGGCCCATCTACTGCAAAAAAAATACAAAGAAAAATTCATAATTTTACCAAAAGTTGAAATTTGTATATTTTTTCTTAAAGCTCATAAAATATTATGACACTTCCCATAATCATTTCATTTGGTATATCCTGGCCGGGACACTGTGCTCGACTTTGATGGGATTGTGGGGGATGTTTGGACGTGATGTTGGGATGTTGGGATGTTGTGATGCCTGATGGCCCCGTCTAGGTATTGAAGCTTGTAAAAATTGCATGGCGCTGCATTGCCGCTCAAGTACGAGTGGCGTAGTGACGAGCGCTGAGTGCCTACGCCCAGCCCCCCTTTTGTCCCCCGCCCATGTAGACCCCCCCCCCCCCCATACCCTTTTGGCAGCCATCTTAGCCAGGAGTCATTCTCTAAAGGCCTCGTTTTCGAACCAGGCAGTCATTCACATGCATTCAAGTGGGCTCGTGCAGCCCCAGCCCCCTTTTCAGCCCCCTTTCACCCCTGTATATGCCATATTTTACCCCCTTTTTATACCCTACTTAGAGCGCCCCCCTTTTACCTCTGTCAACAAATCGCATTCATGACATTTTCTTGCATTGACTGGGCCACCAGTTGCCATTTTTAAGGGGGCGGCGAGGAAAAAGGGGGCGTGGGTTGTGGGCTGTTTTATTTATTTGTTGTCGTCATTTGTTGTTGTTGCTGGAACCGCCATTTGCCTTTTTAGCCGCCTTCCAAGGGTTGCAGCCTCGGATTTGTAATGAGTCGAAATACGGTGAGTGGGGGTTAGCGGTGGGTTAAAGGGGGGTTAAAGGGGGTTGAGCCCCTGATTCAGGTGGGGTTGACTTGGGCTTTGGCTTTGGCGCACTTGACGCGTTTTATAATTTCCGCAAATAACAAACGGCTTAATTTGCGCATATTTCCGTTTGGATTTGCACGACTCGAGTGCCGATGGCGGTTATGAATATTTCCTCTTTTTTTTTCTGGCTTTCCATAGGGGCGGTATTTTCCTTGAGGAGGGGCGTGGTCGCAGCAATATGTATGTCCTTTAAAAATATTGGAAAAATATAAGAAAGCAATAATAGTTTTAATATCTTAAATGTTCCGATAATTTAAGTATTTTAAAAAATCTGTTAAAATTATTGAAATAATTTTTAAAATAATATAAAATGCACAACAATTCGGTGATATTTTCTTCACAGTTTCCATTCTATTTATTCCATATTCCTTAAAGTCTCTGTCCTTTTTATCGCAGTGTACTGACTCGACCATGTCGGTGACATCCTTCGCCATGTGGATGCTCTGTGACAAAAAGGCTTTCAACGTCGTTAGCTTAATAACTGTCAAGTTGATGTACGTGTATGGTCTAGGGGGCGTGGCCCGCCCACAAAGTGACGGTTTTTTTGCACACATTCTTCAGCTTTTGCTGGTTCTTCTACGGTTTCTGCTGCTTCTTTCCGCACTTTGACAGTCGAGCCACATAATTACAGCAACAAGAGCTCCAAAACCACCCCCCCCCCCCTCACACACATAGGGGGGCTGGTACCAGGGGTTATCCTTTCAAAGGACATGTGCCAATATGACGAATTGCGGTTGCCTGCAAACGGAAAAGAAGCGATATGCTGAAATAGAGACATGATATACTCACTATATGTGATATAACCAGAGGTTATTATAACCTGAGGTTATATCTAAAATATATCTTTCTTCCTTTTTTAAATTTTAAATTTTAAAATTAAAACATTAAAAGCTATTTTTGCCATTAAGATTCGATAAATCTCTTTTTAAAATCTTTACAAGTCAGTATATTATATTCAATAATTTGTACATTTAATGTCTGAAATATGTAAGGACTGGCTTAGGTTGCATTTAACAATATCTTTACATTTCAATAAATGTTTTTGCATATTTCAGAAAGGTGCAATATGATCTATACGCCAATCCTCCAGGTTTCTCAACGGTTTTCAAAAAAGAGAAGGCTCAAAAATGAGGACGATGCAGGAGGACTGAGAGTGCGGTTCAGTCACTAGAAATGTGTGAGTGCCATTGACGTTTGTGGGGAGGATAAAAAGGAATGGAATGGGTGTTTGTGGCCCCTCCAAAGCCTTTCCCTCTCCCCTTTCCCCTTTTCTCGACCTCGACGGTCTCTCATTTCCTCGAGTGGCAGCCAAAACAAAAGATTTCTACTTGCTGCACCTTATCATCTCGACATTCAGCTTTTTTGCGTTCTTTTTCTACCCAGCCCCGAATGACATTTTGCTCTTTATTAAAACCATATCAACGAAGCGGAAAAGTCAAATGCAATGCTGATTAGCCTCGTGGTGGGTGGATGGTTAAGGGGAGGGGGTTTCGGCCACATTTGGCCTTGCGGTTGACAAGCTGTGGAAATTGGCGCTTGATGGCGTCCTTAAAAGCCAAAGGGTATAGGGACATGGGTTAGAGGTTAGATAGATGGTTAAGAATCACTTGAAAATTGCAATTTGGGCTCTTCAAAAAAAGGGCAAATGAAAAGCGTATAGAGAAATGACGAAAAATAAACTCAAATTAAGAAAAAAAAGTATTTAAACAATTAAAAATGATTTTTTTATTATATACCTAATATTAGGTTTTTTTCACATTAGTTAAAATAATATTACTGCTTTTATAAAATCTTTTAAAAACTCAAAAATACTTAAAGAAATGCCTCAGCCTATTTTAGAAGCGATTTTGCCGCTTAGTGGAAGGTTCTCATTCTCACTCCCTAGTTTTGATATATTAAAAAATGATTTCTCGAACCGAAACAGCGAACAGGAGACAAAAAAACGAAAAAAGAAAGCGAACAAACAGAAAATGGAGCAGGCAAAGGTAAGGGCAAACAAAAATAGATAGAAAGCAAAATATGTGGGTGGGGGGTTGGGCGATTTACTACCTGTCGCCGGGACAGGACAACTGCCAACCGAGAGGACATGCTGGACAGCAAGGACATCCAGCCAGCGGGGAATCCATTGCCACCACCACCACAACATCCAGCATCCAACATCCAGCTGCCGTACATAAGGACCGACCTATGTATGTACAAAGCCGCCCGAAAAAAGCCCAGAAAAGAAAAAAATATATTTCACTGGGGGAGCAGCCAGGTGAGCACAACAACACCTGAAGGATGCCAGCGGAGGAGGAGGCGGAGGAGGAGCAGGACGATGTGGAAGGACACCAGATGACAGGACAACGAAAAAAGAGCGACTTACCCGTCGGAGCCAAAGTGCACAGACAGAAAATTCTACAATAGATTTAGCGTTTAAATAGTTTTTTTATTTTCCTGTATAAAAATAAATATGAAAACTAAGAACGATTTGGGAACTATAGATGTTTATAAAATTTTCAAAATTCAGTGCTGAATTTTTCATTATATTTTTCTAGTTTCCTGAAAATTCCGGAATCCCTTGAATTTAAACGCAATTTTTATGAAAATCTTAAAAATATAATAAATCCGTTGAAATAAAAAATTACATTTTTAGAGAGTGTTTGTAACGTTATGAAGATTTTTTCCACTTAAGATCTACGAAATATAGAGCCATTTCAAAAATAAACCCATCAACTTGGGAACTTGAGATATTTTTCTAATAATTTACAAATAATAAATCTTTCGGTTTTAGTTTCTTGGAAATTCACACTTTACCAATGAAATCTGAAAATATTTGTAGGTCCGTTAAAATAAAAAACACATTTTTAAAGTGAGATTGTAAACGCTATAATAATTTTCCCACTTAAGATCTACGAAATGAAGAATTACCTTTAATTTGGGAACTTGGGATTTTCTCATCATTTGCGTCTCCCAGTGCCTCGAACTCCCGGCCCAAAAGCAAGGGGCGTGGATTGCAGGAGCGGCGGAATGGCAAAAGGGATCTGAATCGGGAATGGGGGGTGGTCCTTAGCCACCCCAGACACAGGGTGCATACATATGTACAGCATTTACAGCCCTATGTGTTCAGGGGGTTGCTATATACCCATGTACATATGTATACAAGGGAGGGTTCCGCTCAGGTTTCGTTTCGAAAAAGCGAGACAAAGTAAAGCGCTATAAGAGCAAATATGGCTGCCAACACCCGAATTCGACACGTAAAGTGACGCGTTAGCTGCGTTGCTATGACAACCCAAAAGGCCTCCTGACTTTCCCCGTTTTCCATTTCCCGCTGCCCGGAAAATATGACAAAAAAAAAAGAACCCAAGGTATAAGAGCAAAGGAAACGGCTTGGGCTTTGGCTTTCTTTCTTTTCGTTCGTTTTTTGGCTGGTTTTCGGGGGTTTTTTCCCTTTGAACTGCACGGCACGTAAATAAAGTTGATGCGGCGGTCTATATTGGTGGGTCATCGGATTTCGTTTAATGAGATTTTCCATACACGTCGTCACCAGTCAGGTGAAAAAGAAGAAGAAGAAGAGGAGGAGGCGTACCCGGGATTGGAAAAAGTTGGCCATGGTGACGCGAATTTCCCGGGGGAAAGCAGCCGCCGAAATCTCTGGGGAAATTCACTTGGAGTGCGAACAATTGAAAGTACACGCCACAATTCTTCGGTCAGCTGGATAAAAGGATTTAGCGTCCTTAATTAGATGGATTTTTATAATGACTTCTTCTATGTAAGTAATATTTGGGGGCTTAAGTATGAGCACTCTAGGCGACTTTCATATTAAATATGAGAACCCATTCAAGAATGTTGTTGCACATAAATACAGTTGCAGTAAATACAGGTACTTGCTCCTTTCCTAAAAGATATACCTAGAGTTGTAGTGAAATATTGACTTTTAAGACTTTAAGATTTTTAAAAACATTTCTTTAATATGATAATTATTTTTTTAATTTTTATGAATTACAATTTTTGATATAAGCTTTATAATATTTGGTATTAAATGAAGTACAGACTTGATATTATAAAGTATTCAATCAATACGAATCGTTTAATTTTCTAGTATATCTAGTATATTTTTAACACAACGATTAGAGTTTAAACTAATACTATCGAAAGTATTTTTATGAATTGAAACTTTCGGTATAAGCTTTACAACATTTAGCATGAAATTAATACTACAGAGCACAGACTTGATATTATAAAGTATTAAATCAATACTATATTCTAGTATATCTAGTATATTTTTAACAACAAAATTGATTAGTTGTTTATAATGTTACATAATCCATGATACATGTTGTACATTTGCATTTGTAATATACCATTTTAAAAATGCAAATTAAATCGGATGTTCCATTTTCTGGGCTAATAAACATCACCCCTTATACAGTACCCACTTAATGTTATGTAGTTGAACATTTGCCGAGCTACCTTCACTTTTGACACGGCTTTCGCTTTGCCCCCGACTCCCTCGAGCGGGAATTAACCCAAATTGCTGATATGTTCGCGGCACATGGAATCCAAAATAAGAGATGGAAAACAAAACACAAAAGGCCGCGCAGGGTGCAATCCATTCAAATCAAGCGAATCGAAATCCGGGCGCAGTTCGGTGCACTCGGAGGATTTTTATTTTGCGTTTTCCTTTATTTTCGTTTCGGTTACCCATCTTCCGTGCTCTGTTTATATATATATGCACAGATATGTATATGTTTTTTTTATCGTCGCTTATCTGTCTGTCTGTCTGAACTGAGAACTTCCCACTGCAATCTCGCTCGCCCCTGAAAAACAATTGTTTCGATTGCGCAAAACGTGAATTTCGTTAGCGATCCGCTGGGATAATAGCTCAAGGCTGTGTGGCTCTATTGTTGCTCTCGGGAATTCTCGGCTCGAAGGCCTTCAATAAACACAGTTTGTCGGCTAAGCAAACAAAGTAATTGGGTTGCCAAATATTGCGCAGGGATCCTGGATCCCGAATTCCGAATCCCGAATCCTCACCCTCACTTATTTCTTTATTTCATATCCCGATTCGAGATCTCAAGACTCTGATAAAACAGCCGAAGGTGCATCCTCCTTTTGAGTCGGCGGAAACAGACGATTGTCCTGGCTTTGAAGAGCAGTAAAAGGGATCCTCCCGATCTACTAAGTAGATCAGAGACCTACGAGAACCTAAGCCGAGAAGCTAAGTAGCTGCGATCACCGCTTTTAGATAGATCGATTTGCAGAGATGCCGCGATACGAAAGAGTTGTTTAGGGATTACCTTCGAATCCCGAGGATCTCTGATCTGTCAAATTGTGCGTGGGCTAATATGGATCCTGAAAATCAAGGTGTTGCGCCAGCTGTCCCTCATTCAAAAAGTCGCCGACCGAAATGATCCCGCTGAAATTTACGAATTTTTTCCTTTGCTTCGGGTTAGGAGGTACGAGGACCGTCCGAGTATTTTCACAAAAGCTCAGGGCCCGGCGCTTTGAAGTGGCCGACAATACATACACCTAAGGAGAATTATTGGTAGCATTATATATTCCCAAAAATTCCCATAAAAAAGGTAATTAAAAACTGGTTATATATTCGACTTGATTATATCTTGCTAATTCGCAGACTTGAAACAATTAGTTATCTATTTCAATAATACATTTTTTTTTCAGTTTGTCCCATAGGTAAATATTTCCGTAAGAAGAATATCATTTTATTTACTACTTTTTTATTTTTATGAAAAAAATATAAAATCTTTTAATGAAGGTTTTTGAGTAAAAAGTAATATAAACCTATTTTTGAAATACGGAAAATACGGATTGATATTTTAGAAATAATACAATTATTTTTCCGTTTTTTAGTCGTAATTTGGACAAATCAAGGCCGAAAGCTAAACGACCAACTGTTTTGAACAGCTAACATCCTTATCTAACAATCCCCATCACTTTTGGTAACATTTAATTTTTCGCCAATTTTTGCATTTTTGATTTTTTGCAAAAAATGGCAAAAAATTAAAATGTCCAGATTTGAACGCAAATCGATTCAGAATTTAGCTACGAGTTCAACAAGGAATGACACTCCATATTTGGGCTTTTATTTCCTTTGTTTCGACAAAAAAATGATATTTTAGGGTGGAAAATATGGATTCAAGTTTTAGACGAGAATAAACTTTTTTTCGGTTTTTCACTCGTAATTTGGACAAATCAACGCCGACTGTTTTGAACAGCTAACAACCTAACTTTGAGTATTTCCTGTAGCTAAGCTGTCGTATCCTTTGGCTCCCCGGCTCACAAGTGACTCATCCGGAGCTCCGTACAATTAGCTCACATCAACGTTCGAACATTTCCCCTTGGGCGTGATGATGTGTGTGCGAGCGATTCGGCAGGATCTGTGGGCTCAAAAAGGGGGACGCCTGTCATAACTGCACAATGGGACGAGGGACGCGACTCGCAGGGCCAGCAGGACTCGCAGGAATCGCAGGACTTCCTTCCTTTGTTCGAATCGCTCGGCAGCGGATTCCCCATATAGATTTCATTCCGCTCGACAGAGGTAACCGATACGGATGCTTGTTCTTTTAATTGCTCGGGCGAAAACGATAGGCAATCATCATCTCGTCTAAAGCTGAATTTGAATCTGAATCTGAATCCGAATCGGATGAGGAATCAGGAATCAGGATGCGGGGCAGCGGCGTCCATTTGGCGTCGACTGTTGGCGGTCGGCGGCATTTTGATTGTCGGCTTTTGCGGCCGGCACAAAACTATATCGAATTACATATCCCTAGTCCATTCGACCGACCGAATCACTGAATTCGAATGACTGACTGATGGACTGAGAGTCACTTTTATCCAAAAAATCTGTCTCGTCAAGGAAGAAAAAGGTCCACTGGTTAAACTAATTTCAAGAACTATGAACTCTGAGAGAGGGTCAAAGAAATATGAAGACTTAAGCATAGATAGCCTAATTTTGTGTATTTTTTACTTAACATTTGAAAACAAATATTATTAGTATCTATTTATCTTAAATATACAAGTTTTTAATTTTAATCAGTTATCGCAAATTTTTAACAAATTGTAAAAGAAACCTTGGTAAAATATTTAATCAGTAAATCGATATAATTATAATTTTGTAATAAATAAAAAAGTTAATTTACTTAATGATTTCTGATTTTTCAAACATTTCTGTATATTTTTATTTCTCCAACTAAGTTAGACAAAATAATCGAAAGAATTTTGAATATACATAATTTAAAAAATATTTTTAAACACAAATCGTTTTAAGAGCGCCAATTCAAAAAAACGACAAGCATAACGACCCTGTCTTTTCCACATCACCGCTAACAGCGCCATCTGGCGGATCTGAGCGAAAACAACACACTAGCCAAGTTACAATCTTAGCCCGTACTACAACCCAGTGCCGCGCTGCTTATCGCCTATCGATTTCTTATCGTTATTTGAAAACCGATAAGTTTCCTGCCGTATATTTTCAGTATTAATTGTGCGGAAAACTTGAGTCCTTTTTTAGCATATTTAAACTGAAAAAGCTGGCAGCCCCGTAACGGACGGTCTGAGAAAACATTGAAAATCAAAAAATCGCAGTTAACGCAGGCGAAAACGCGAAAATCGAGAAAATCAACCGCCCTCCGCCCGCAAAAATCGCCAAAACGCGAAATTAAACAACGAAAGCGAGAAAAAAAAGAGAAGAGGTCCTCTAAACCGAAAAGTCGGGGCAACTAAAATCGAAAACGGAATTCCAGGACTTTCGAGTGGCGAAAAGTCGGATTACGGATTACATGGAAATATATATATAGACATCGAAATACACACTTATATATATATATATATATATATATATATATAGCCTGTATATAGCTTGATTCCGGGACTCGATTTGCCCTTTATCCTTGGCGGCTCGTCCTTTGTTGTTATTGTATTATTATGTAAGCTTTTTTGGAGTGTGTTGAGTTTTGTGTGTTGTTGTCGCAATGAACTCTTTATTGTCAAAGGCAATTGAACGGCCGCAGCTGCCGCACCCCACGCCCCCTTTTCCGCCCACCACCCACTTATCCACCACCCACCTGCCCACTTTCCATCCCCCGCACACACACACACACACTTAAACATCCGAATACAAGCGCACACGCAGGACACGAAGGACCTTTGTCTAGAAAAGCCAAGTTGTTGCTGTTGCACTTATTTGATTTGATGACTAAGTGTTGTGTGTGTGCTTTTAGTTCAGTTTTTTTGTTGTTTTTTCTGTTTCTTTGTTTTCCAAGGGACGACAAGGCGATATCGATCGCCAGGTTGCCAATTATCGATAAGTCGCATGACGTGTTTGGCTGCGAAATTCAGTTCAAGGCAACGCCTCGAGTCCTGTGTCTCCGTCTCCGCTTTGTGCTCATCCTTCGCCGCCCATCCGCCCATCCAATAACCACATCTATTCAGACCGACCCCAACTATTATTGCATTTGCGAAAGCGATAACTCGGACACGCTTCATCGATTATTTCGATAATATGAATAATGGCTTGCGAAATTGGAATTGAATTGTATTTCTTCCTTTTGGAGTCATGATTGTGGGCTGATAAGGCATATTCTCAATGTTTATTTGATCTATGGCCATTATTTCTCTCTTTTTCAAGCAAAACGCTATCAGATTATAATGCAAATCCATTGAATCGCTTAGCTATACTCCAAAATAATACATTTTATAATTAATATATAATATTTTAGGAAATAAACTTAATTAAAATAAGTTTACATACCTGTATTTCAGAACTGTCTGCAGGATGTTGTCCCTGTCGTCGCCGCCGTGGCTGTTGCTCCTGGTCCTCTCCTTCTTCGCCACGGGCTCGGCAACGGTGGTCTCCCTGGCGGAGAACGCGACACTGGCGACGCTACCCTCCTCCGCGCCCATCGCCGTGAGCTTCAGCACGACCTCCTCGGTGGTGGCGCCCGTTTCCAGCGAACTGGACAGCCAGACAGCCAGCAACAGCGGCAGCAGCAGCAGCAACATGAATGCAAACAACGAAGCCAGCGACGAGCAGACTGGCAATGCCAACAGCAACATCAGCAGTCACAGCAGCAACATTAGCTCGCCCAGCAGCAACATCGACGGCAGCAACAGCAACAGCAGCAGCAGCAGCAACAGCCAATCCAATGCCAATAGCAACTTCAGCTCGGCTGCCACTCTGAGCACAACGACAGCCGCTGGCGGAGATCAGCAGGAGGCCCTCATCCTGGCCACGACCCCGGCGCTGAATGGCAGCAGTGCGGCCCCCGAGCATCAGCATCAGACGATTGGCCAGGCGCCGCCCACCAAGGGGGAGCAGGAGGCCATCCTGCGGGCCCTGGACTGGCTGAAGGAGAAGCGGGCCTCCGACTATGGCTGGGGCAACGACACCCATGTGGTCATCCTGGCCAAGGAGCTGTCCGGCGGCCGGGATCCCAACGACAGTGTGGATGCGCATGTCCAGGTCATCCAGGAGCTGGAGGACACGCTGTCCGTGAAGGAGATGGAGATCGAGATACTGGCCATGCTGGACCGGCATCACACGCTGCCCAAGCCGCTGGACCTGGACAAGCTGGCCCGCTACGTTCTGGCCCTCGGTTCGCTGTGCAAGGACCCGAAGCACTTCCACGGCCACGACCTGGTGGCCACGCTGCAGCACCACGAGCCGGCCCAGGACATCGAGTTCGCGCTGACCACCCTGTCGGCCTGCAGCTCGGCGGCCCATGTGCGGAAGCGCCAGATCCGGCGGCTGCTGGACATCGCCAGCGGCGTGACGGACCAGAGCGTCGACGCCATCGCCATGGTCATCCTGGCGCTGCGCTGCATCGTCACCGACCATCGCCATCGCCATCTGCAGCACTTCGTGCGGCGGCCGGCGCGCGGACTGGCCAGCCTGCAGGATCAGCGCGGCAGCTTCGGGTCGCTGAGGAGCACGGCGCTGGCCATGCAGGCCCTGCAGGATCTGGAGTACGATCCGGCCGGCCACTGGAACCGCACGGCCGCCTCGCGCTACATCCTCAGCCGCCAGCGGGCGGACGGCGGCTGGAGCGAGGAGCCGCTGCAGGATGGCCAGGAGCCGGACATCGGCGTGGGCCTCACCGCGGACATCATCCTGGCGCTGGGCTGGAAGGGACTGGGTGCGGTGCGGGCACTGCAGTGCGATCATGTGATACGCGAGAGCAGCGATCCCACGGGTGAGTGAGCATAGGGCTGAATGCCAAGATAATATCCGATCGGGGTCACCACACCTTATATACCTTTCGTTGTTCACTACCTTTAGTATTGAAATTGGTTTAATATCAAAAAATTGAATGTAAATTGGGGTCACCAAATCATACAAACCATTCTATAATCAATCATTATATCATTAGATCTTATGTCTCAGTATTTCCAACCACTGGAATTACAACACTTTGAAATCGAAGGGCAAGTGATGAAGTTATGGGCTTTAGAAATGAAATTCGGGGTCACCTTTCATGGAAATATTCAAATATTAAGCTTTTCAATGCGATTTTTAGAAGGAAAGTGCCAATGGGGGTCACCATAGAAATGAATTTCTTATTATACCACCATCACCCTTTCTCCAACCGCACAGAGAACGGCGAACCCAAGCTGGCGGTTCCGTTCGGGCTGAGTTCCTCCGCCGAGGAGTCGGATGCCAAGAACATCTCCTACACGTACACACTCTGGGTGGGATCCAATGTGACCGAGGCCTTCTCCCTGTCGCTCGTCTCGCCCAAGAACACTAGCTTCTTCAAGGCCATGACCCAGGCGGCCGAAATGGATCCCAGGTAAGTGGAGTTGTCTCTTGAGCAAGAATCCAGTACTTCATATGTTTCCTGTTCCAGATTTATTTTCGAGGCCCGGGAGTGGCCCAATGGTCACTACGTGCACACCCTGTATGGCAAAAAGGAGGAGCCCCGAGGGTAAGTGCAAACCAGATTTCCTTATACGTCCGCAAATACTAATGGGTTACGTACAATCAATTGATCAGGTATCACTACTGGCTGCTTTATCGATTGCCAGAGCTGCCCGATCCCAATAATACGCCCGGGAATCAGCTTATTGCGCCTGTTGGTAAGTGGAACTGGAACTTAAGTTTATAAAGCAGTGGAACTTCTCTAACTTGGATCTAATGTTGAAAGAAGAACGGTTTCTACTTGAGAGATACTAAAATCTCCAACAAAGGTGTCTAAAAGTATGCAATGATTTCAAACCTTTCGCTTTTAACAATACATTGCCTACTTTTAAGCACCAATAATGAGTACCCGTGATTAGCTTAGGTCAGGGAAGTTCCATTACATAATTCAGCCCCCCCGAATAGATGATAATTCAGATGGGAACCCTTGCAGGTGTGGACGAGCTAATGGTCGAGGATGGGGAGCACTATCTGTATTGGTACAAGAAGCTCTAAGCACGCGGCCTTAGACGGAGCTGCAGTTTAACCCACTAAGCAAAGTCGATAAACACCCGGTGCTATTGGACTATATCTATTCTATATACGATATACGATATATGGCCATGTCACGTCTCACACACACACAACACACACGCAACAAGCTAGAAGGCACACAGACACGCGCCCAAGAATACCTGTATGTATGTCCCTATGTACAGGTATTCCTGGGCGGGTGCATTGCTCCCTCTCTATATGTATTGCATATATAACTGCATAAAATAATGGCGTAATCAAAAAAAAAAAAAAAAAAAAAAAGACACCACAATACACGGAAATCACAGAAGTGAGTGAAAGATCGGTGAAAGGAGGCAACTGTGGAAGCCCAGATTTCTAACGGATAACTAGGATACAACACCCAATATAGTTAATTGCTCTAGACCTCACAACTGATCTCGATTCGGAGCACCTCAGGCTAATACTTATGCATAACGATAACTAAAAACGATAACAAACCGATAAAACCGATAACAAACCGATAAAACAGATAACAAAAAAAAACAAAGCAAAAAGGAAGAGAGAGTGATGAAAAACAAAAAGTAACGACTTAAATGCACTAACAACAGGCATCGAACGGTTAGCCGTTGACTAACGGTAGCAATCCGTCCGTTTTAGGCCCTCTCAATGCTTCGCTTCGCAACGATCGATGCTAGTCGATTATCGGTTATCGACATAATCGGGCGAATCGTTTGTGCGATAAGCGATAACTATTTCGTTGCTCGTTTGAAACACCCAAAACAAAACAAAAGAAACCCAAAAACCAAAATGCTTTATATGTTATTGAAGTAAAAGAGTAGGGAAGGAAGAAAGGAAGGAAGGGAGGATCTAATGGGTCTAATGGATCGCGATCTAATCGATCTGAGGGTAGACAAAACGGAAGAGGTGGATAAAGAGAATGAGAAAGAGAAAGAGGCCATCGAGCTAGTCCAAGCGAAGCATGTTATACCAAACACCGTACGTAACAATAAGTGATTGAAAATCATCCTTAGACATACACACATACTGCATAAATCGATATATACATCTTGCATATACATTAAAAAATACGCTAGTTTTATATGAAGTTAAGTGAACAAAGGCCGTGGCATATTATATAACGAGTATACAGGACAGCAAAGCGGAGGAGAGAACGATACTACCCCAGGACACTATATACAAACGCTCTACTATATGCCTGTCGAAAACTATTCGCTCCCCATTAATACGCACATATACCCATGCCATACTATCCGATATTACATTAGCACATACTATTCGTACATACATGCTATCTATCCCCCGAAAAACAAATGGCTACTATAGCTAGTATAGCACCCCCTACCAAATCGTATTACTCATCGCCACCCTCACCAACCGCATTTCTTCACTTATCACTCGGAACTTTCAAGCCGTTGATCTTAACGCCTAGCCTAACCGAAAACTACAACTACTAAAACTACTACTTGAGATCTTTAAGTGCAGCAGCGAATCCAAAACTAAACTAAACATTACTAACCTAGCGATCTAACTAACTCGTTTATATTATAAGCATGAAATTGAGCTTTTTAATTGTGCAGAACCCAAATTAGAACACGAAAAACCAACTACAACTTACAACTTACAACTACACCAACACCGACACCTAGAATACAGCTGGATTTGGAGAAAGCAGCGTAGGATTTGAGATTTGAGATTTGAGGAATGTGTTATGTATGTTCTATGACCCAGTTTGTCCCCTTCTACGATTACCCATATATATTTATTTTCAAGTCCCCAACATTTAAGCAACAGCAGCAAGAAAAACATATGCAGGATTTTTCGTTTCCACTCGAATCCGTCGGAATTGGAATTTCCAAAACTGTTCAAATCTTAACCTTAATTTTGATCAATCCTTAAAACTCGATTAGACTCGAAAAAGCTGCATTTGAATCCTGCTGCTGCTGACTTCTTATATTCTGTTTGGTGAGTGGAGAAGTAACAAGAACAAGCGTGAATAAACATAAAAATAATTGAAAACCAGTTAAAAAGGCATTTTTACTTAAGATCCGTAACCATGGGATTATCTACAACAGGTAAGGCGTTCTCAATTTAAAATTTAAGCTTTTATTTCAGCCCTTCAATGCGGAGATTCAGCTTAGTTTTTCAGGCAGAAGGCAGATTAACATTTTGGTAGTTTTATTATAATTACGTTCTTTCTTCTTTCGTCTTTACTTTGCCATATTTTGCGCTGTATATTGTTTGAATATAATATATAATAATATAGATTCGATATTCGTTTGTCTTTGCTACGATTTGAAGAAGGCCGCATAGAGCACGAAGGCAACAGATTTACAACATCAAACACTTTACAAATACGTTTCGATTACTCATGCACACATTACACACACGTCTAGCTAACTAGGATGGATTGGAGGATTGGATTTGGATTTGGATTGGCAACAGTTCGAGTTCAATCAATTATATACGCCTTGTTTCGTCTGGAATTTGTGGTTGCAGTTTGTATATAGGAATATTAAAAGCGATAGAATCATGATTCATGTATATGAGGGCGGGGCGATAGGCCGTTCAAGTTACATCTGGAAACTATAGTAATCTCAGGTTGAGTTCGTCCATGTGTAAAAAGATATGGCGACTCTCGGATGCAAAAAAAATATCAGAGAAGGCAGATATAGCAACATTTTTCAATTATTTTAGTAGGAATTTGCGAAGGTGAATAACAATTAATATAGATTTGTAAGTTTTCAATCAGCAATTTCTAACAATTTAAAGGGAATTTTATAATATTAATTGATTGCCTTTCTGGTTCTACGTCTTAATTCCACTCTCACACTGAAGTTTCGATCGTTACATTGCACCTTTAATTGAGTTTCGAACGAATCTTTTGGGTGGTAAATATAAAAACCTGGTTGTGGATATCGGGACTTGCATACGTTGCTTGAAACTATTCAAAGATTACGTTCGCCCCGCCCCTTACAGTATATAGCTAAATATGAATGCTTAGGTTTACGTAGTGAGGCGGCTTTGCTTTGTTCTCAGTTGAGTAGCCCTGCTCCCAAGGGGCTTCGCTCCCCGACTTTGTTCGCTGCTGTCTCGCTCCTTTTCGTGTCCCTCGTTCACATGGCGAAGCTGAGCTGCAGGGCGTTGCGCAGTTCGTTGAGCACCATGGACCCGATGACCATCTTCTCGCAGTTCACCAGCAGCGTGAGGGCCTCCTCCGTTTGCCAGTGGAGAGTGAGGAGCACGAGGCTCTTGGAGCTCAGCGTTTGACCGGCGAAACAGTGCAGCTGGCCGCTGGAAGAGCTGTGCGTGTGCGCCACATTGATGGACTCGAAGACCTTTTGCCGCAAGGCGGCGACATCGATCAGATCTCGCCGCAGGCCTCGCAGCTCGCACTGGTGCTCGTTCATGCCCCGCAACTTGGCACGCTCCTCGCGATGACAGCTCTCGCCGATCTGGACGGATCTCACCAGCTCGCCCACCGGCGGCTTCAGTTGCAGCCGTGAACTGCCCGCACTGGAGATTAGCTCCAGGTCTACGGCGTGCGTGGAATCATTGAAATCCACGCCCAGCACTCCACTGGCTGTTTGTTGCGGCTGGAGGATGGTTATAGGCGCAAACTCATTCAATTGCATGCCCGCCGGCAGGGTTGTTTGGCCCAAACGAATGGCCGTAATCTCTTTTTCGCCACGGTTCTGGAACTGTAGCTCAATGGAGCACATGCTCGAGGAGTAGAGATGAGGCGAGCGGGTAAAGCGGTAGGCCAACTGCAGCCCGTGACCACTGACCTTGTTGAGCAGCTCCTTGTGCTTGAACTCGATGTGCGAGGGACCCACCAGTTCCACACGATTGCGGGCATGCTGCGGCTGCAGGGGTGCCGCCTGCCCTGCCATCAATGGGGTACCTGCTGGGAAGGCATATATATAGTGGGAGCATTGTTAAAAGAAGTCTTTAGTTACCAGGAGTAAGGAATCCTCCTAGCGAGGGCGTCATCACAGGACCAATGGGCGGAATGTCATCTAGATCGAGGAGCAAGTCCAGGTTGCTTTTGGAGGCCCGCTGCTCTGCTGTTTTCTCCTGCTTCTCCTTCGTCTTCTCCAGCTTCGTTTCCGGTTCCTTCAGCTCCACTTCATTGTCGCTGCCGGAATCGCTGTCATCACTACTACTGCCACTGTAGGCCGATGAATCCTCGCTGTCCGAGGTCCCAGAGAAACCAGCCGCATTGTTATTATTGTTCGTAGTCGCTTTCGTCGGAGTAGCGTCCGCCACCTCATTGCTTATAGCATCGATGAGCTGCTCCTTCTTCGCGGAAACCTTTGCGGGCTGCGGCTGCTTTTGGTCCTGCTCCTCCTCATCGCTGCTCCCGCTGCCATCGCTATCCGATTCGCTGTCGCTGGTGCCGCTGCCACTGCTGCTCCCCGACTCCGAGTACGCTGACGACTTGTCCTCCGATTCGGAGAGGAAGCCCTTCTCCCCACCCGCGCCCTTCTCCTTGCCACCAGCCCCTCCGGCAGTGGCCTTGGAGCGCCCCGAGGGCGAGTCCTCTCCGGGCAGCTTGTCCTGCATGAAACCGGCTATGTTGCGCACCGACGAATCCGGCGGGATAGCCGGAAAGGCGGGCAGTTCCTTGTAGCCAGCCGCCGGCATGTTCAGATAGTGGGACAACGAGCCCAACTGGAAGGTGTTGCCCTCGCGGTACTTGCTCTCGGGCACCGGGGCCGGCTTGCTGGCCAGGAACACTTGGCGGGCGTGCTGACTGAGCACCGAACTAGTGCCGCTGGCCGGGAAGATGATCTGTCGCAGGAAACGGGCGCGGTCGCGGACATCGTAGTTGGGATCGTAGCGGGCCAGCGTGAAAACATACTGACACAGCAGCGACGTCTGCTCCGGATTGGTCAGATAGAGCTTCACGCCCAGATTCAAGACCTGCAGCTTGACCACATCCTGCTCGTCTACAAACGACTTGGCCATCTTGCGCAGCACATCCGGGGCAATCAGCGGCACCTTCTCGTTGTACTCGCCGATTAGCCAAATGATTGCCGCCCTGGCTGCCGGCACATTGATGTAGTCAATTAGCTTGGCCATCTGGGTGATGATCTCAAAGTGCTCGGCGGCTTTCGTTTGAAGGAGACGCTTAATCACCACCACGCTCTCGGCCACCACGTGCTCTGGGGGAGAAAATAACACAGATTAATAAGAGGTTCTAATGTTAACCGATCTAAGAGCAGCCGAACCCACCATCATGATTGGACAGCAGATGCACCAGGCCACTCAAACAGGTCTCGGTGACCTCCTTAATGCTGGACGCACACCGTCCAATGGCCTGAATGGTGGCCGCCACAAAGGATCTGTCGCTGCTGGAGATGTAGGTCTGAAATTCGCGCAGGATAAGTGAAATGCTGCCGGCCGAAGCCAAATTGGTGAGAATATCTAGCTTGAGGAGCTTCAAGTGCGTGGGATCGCTGGTGCGCACAAAAAACGACTTGAGGTGCGGCTCAAAGATGGCCTTTCGCTTGGTCGACATCGAGGCAATGCAGTTGAGCACCACACTCTGCACCTCCTTGTGCGATCGCAGCAGTCGTATCAGCGCCTTGGCAATCAGCTGCACCTCATTCTTGGGTGCGACATGATGGTAAAGCTGCGCCACTGCCATTACCACCGAGGCATTTCGCGACTGGAGCAGGGGCTTCGTTTGCCGCAACAAGAGGCGATGATCCACATCAATGTGGTAGCTGTTGCTCGGAGAACTAGGTGTCCTACTGCCATTGCCGCCGCCATTGTTGTTGTTATTGTTGGTACGCGACTTGTTCTTTGCCTCCTCGTCGCTACTACCGTCATCGCTGTGCGAAGAGGAGTGCGAGGACTCGTCGTAGAAGCGTTCGTTAACGGGCGCCTCGCCCAGACCATCATTGACCAGGTCCTCCTCATCCGCATTGGGATCCACAAACTGGGTGCGTGCATAGCGGGTCAGCATATTGATGATAATCACCTGACCCCACTCGTCCACGTCCACGAGGAGGTTGCACAGCTTGCGATAGTTCTTGTGGATCAAATCCACGCGTTCGGGGCAAACCTACGATTACAGATTCTTAGTATACACAGGGCAAAGGGTTGACTTCAGCCGCAGACCCACCTCGTCGAAGGCCATCACCGCCGATCCCACCACCAGAGTGGTGCGATCCGACAGCAGCTTCTCAATGACCATCACCAGTTCATCCTTCTGGTCCGCGTCCAGGGAATACAGCTTGGGAATGGCGTGGGCCGCTGTTTTGCGCACGTAGGGACTCAGATCGGCGGCACTATCCCGGATGGCCAGCATTACGATGGGCACGATCATGCTGACCCTTATGGAGGACAGTACCCGCAGGGCCGAGGCACGGATCAGTTGGTTCGGGTCCTTGAGGGCTCGCTGAAACGTGGAAATGGAGAGCAGGGCCAGGTCCTGCTGCTCCTCGGCATATCTCACCAGGTAGACGTATACCAGCTTCTTCACCTCGATGTTCTTGGACACGACATTCTTGACGACGGCCGGGAACAGGTCACTGGCATCCCGGCCGCGGGCAATCATCCCGATGATCCGCTTCATGGCCTCCAGCTTGAGCCCATCCTTGTTGCTGTCAAGCATCTGCTTGAGATCATCGTGCTTGCGTCCGTCCGACTGGAAGAAAGCTGCTCCGCTGGCAGGATCCGCCCCGAACTCCACGTCCAATCCCATTTGGGGTCGTTCCACATACGCGGACATGGCGAACGGATTGCTGGCCGTATTCTGCTGCATGCTCGCTAGGATTGTCCCTGTTTTCGGATGACCACTTGACCTTTTCCCTTCCTTTCGTTTTTTTTTTGTGTGGGAGTTGGCAGTTTTTTTCCGCCGTGAAACCTGCGACCTGGGGCCTCCGCTGTGTGAACTATTTCAAATCCCCGAGAGGATCGGCCTGGTCAGCTGCTCGTCCTGCCACGCAGCGTGCGAATTTCTCAGGGGAAAACTATTATTTATGGCGAAAATTCGGCCAAATTTTGCATTTTATTTTATTTTAGCTTGATTTCTAGTGTTGAGCAACTATCGATAATAGAGGTGGAGAAACATCGATGTTCGTGGACATCGGTGCTTTCGATGTTTTGAAGATGAACTTTTTTCTGTAACTCCCAATACAATATTTTACATATATATTTCTTAAAAACTAATATTTTAAGAGGCCGATTCCAAATAAAAATACAAATGTCTGCATATGTTCACAATATAATAGGTTCTTCCCACAGAGATCCATCCACCATCCGTTGCCGTTCCGAAAATTTCCCAGTTAGTGCGCCATCCAATTTTGACGGACTTTGACGGGCTCTTTTATGCGATAGTTAGGCGATGTTTTTTCGGTGCAACTCTGCAACGCAATTTTACGACAGTTTTGCAAGTTGCAATCCCCCTTCGTTAATGTTGAGTTGAGCAACTGCTCTTAGAGTCCGCTGTTATTGGATGGTGGATGTGCTCTATGGGAACACGATCACATTTGTCAAAAATCCCAACCGTTTAAAACGGATGGACTCTATGGGAAAAGGCTATAAAACGAAAAACATCGATGACAAAAAACAAACATCGATGTTTCCAAAATTTATAAAGACATCGATGAACATCTTCCAACTCGATAGTATCGATTATTCCATCGATGTTTTCACAGCTCTATTCGCTACAACTCGACAACTACGTGGCCGCGCTGCGCGTTTAGAAGTGACTAAAAACAGGCCAAAAGTAACCAGAAGAACGATGGAAGGCACGCTCGCCAAGGTGCTGCTCCTTGTGGGCAGCCTGCTGATCCTGTTCCGCTCCAGCCAGGCCTTCATCGTCAGCGTGGACGCCCACAACGAGGAGTGCTTCTTCGAGAACGTCGAAGGCGGCACCAAGTTCGGTATGTGAGATATGTGGATATGTGGTCTTGTGCGGGGGATTTGACTGATAGACCGATGACTCCTTCGCAGGCGTCACCTTCGAGGTGATTGACGGCGGCTTCCTGGACGTGGACATCAAGATCAGCGGCCCCGAGAACCATGTGATGCACGAGAGTGAGAAGGAGTCCTCCGGCAAGTACACCTTCGTGGCCCCCGCCAAGGGTACCTACACCGTGTGCTTCAACAACGAGCGCAGCAGCATGACGCCCAAGCTGGTCATGTTCTCCATCGACGTGGGCGAGGCACCGCAGCGCGCCCCCGGCGCTCCCGGCGAAGAGGAGGTGGGCCACACCAAGCTGGAGGACATGATCCGGGAACTCTCCGGCACGCTGACCAGCGTCAAGCACGAGCAGGAGTACATGCATGTGAGTGGGGCGGCGAGATCAGGCCGGCAGCTGCCACATAATCAAGAATCCTCTATTTGGCAAACTCAATCCCCATTGCCACATAAACAGGCATCGTGGAATAGTTAGCATCTTGTTAGGCATCTAGTCCAGTTCCCAGTTCCAGTTTTTTGATTCGATTTTGGGTTAGTTTTGATTCGAAGGTGGCTATCCTATCCTTGATAGTCGACCCATCCTTGTCTTTCCCTAGAGAGTGGAGTAAATTAGTTCCATTCCATTATGTGTATTCAAAAACAAACCATTGCTTATATAGAAACACGTCAGAAACACGTTCATTCATGTGGCTTGTTCAAGAAAGTGAAACCAAACTTTACACATAAACAATAATTTTAGATTATTATAAGCGGGAGTTGATACTAGGCGTAGGTTTCCAGGTATGAGGTATGAGCTGTACCATAACACTTTGCTATCCGATGCTAATCTCCCAATCGGTCCACTCTTTCAGGTGCGCGACAAGATCCATCGCTCGGTGAACGAGAGCACCAACTCGCGGGTGGTGCTGTGGTCCACCTTCGAGGCCCTGGTGCTGGTCCTCATGACCGTTGGCCAGGTGTACTATCTGAAGCGCTTCTTCGAGGTCAAGCGCGTCGTGTAATGCCGACCGGAAAGCCAGGATGAGAGGAGCGTAGAGGAGCGGCACACTGAGCTGGGGGGAATATGTGTGCGCAATGTGTTGCAGTCTCAGATTTAATTTAAACGATTAACATCCTTTTGTAATTAAAATAAAATACCTTGTAAAAAGTAACTAGTGGCTGGAAATATTTTTAACTGTCTTGTTTTCGTTTCGAGAACCATTGAAAACCACTTCCAATTGCATCTATTAGAGAAATCACTAAGCTAAATTAAAATTTGTTTACAAAAGACCAAAAATTAAAACAAAAATTTTCTAAATCGAAGAAGGACAGAAAATATTTTCAGACACACATTCAATGGGGGAAATACCACTTTGTGTATGTTTCAATCAAATATTATAAAAACCGTTTATGTTTTATAATAAATGGAAATTAATATGAACGGTGGCCAGCAGCCACTTCAAAAACAAAAGCAAGTTCCTGTAAAATTTATGGCATAAACATTGCGTATTTTAGAAAATCCAGACTTTTATTCAGGCTATTTTTTTTATTATTTTTATTATATATCATATATATATATGTATATCACAAATCCAGGTATTTCAGTAGACGGATATCAATGGCGACAGTTCTTTGGTAATGTTTTTTTTCGCTACAAAAATTAACATGTATTTTGGGGTCGAGGCAGAAGCTTTATATGCGTCCGTTATTTTATGATTGACTTGAACATCGAAAATATCTGTCATAAATGGATTTAAATTTAAATTTGTCTGTTAGTGTTTCGAAATTAGAACCTTTAAGTACACATACATGTATATAACATGCGTTAATTAAAAGTGGTTCCAAAAATTCTTTAAAATGACGATGCTCAAGTATAAGCAAAATACAATATTTTGTGAAAGGGTATACAAAATAATTATAAATATGTATGTGCTAGGTTTGGTATTGTAATCACAAGTTAGTTTTCGACGGAAGCGCAGTTTACATCTTTACAAGATGAGCAAATAGACCTTTGGTAGTCTAACAATACGAAAAAATATGTAGGGTGTGCCTCCAGAGGAGGGGAACAGCGAGGACTGTTTATGGAAACGTCCGTGGCATTTTGCAGGATGGTTTGTGCAAATGTGGTGTCCCTTGGTGGTTGGTGGTTTCCCTTCCCCCAACTGATTAATCAAGCTCATTATTCGTTCATCGGGTTCCCACTGTTGGCGATCATGCTAGATCGTTCATCAGTGTGCACGAGTTTGAGCAGTCGTGGTTCTTGACTATGCCAACTAAATAGTTGGCCAGGTCGAACATGTTGGGGCGCAGTGAAATAATTATGAACTGGGCTTTCATCGTACGCTCCTAAAAATGAACAACAAAAGACATTAGCACGTCAAGATAAGGGACAAAACAGCAAGAGTATTTACCTTAATATAGTGCCCTACAATTGACACACTCCTGAAATCCAGCGACGCATCGATTTCATCCATGAAGTACAGCGGAGAAGGCTTGTAGTAATGCAGAGCAAAGACTAGGGCCATCGAGGACAGAGTCTTCTCACCGCCCGAGAGACTCGAGATGTGACTCCAGCATTTATTGGGCGGTCGCACCATGAAGTTCACGCCCTCGGCGAAGGGATCCATGGAGTCCCCCAGCTCTAGCTCTGCATCGCCGCCCAGCGCAAGCATCTGGTATGTTTCTTGAAGCTTATGCGCTATGATGTCAAACCCGTCCATGAACTCCTTTTTGCGACGCAAAAGCACCTCCTCGTACTTGTCGCGCATCTCGTTTCGCTTGAAGGTGATGTCCTCGAGGACACGGACGCGATCCAGGTAGTCTAAGCGCTTCTCGTTGAGTTCCTCGATGCATCCGAGATTGGGCTTCTTTGTTTTCAGATCCTTCTCCAGTATAGTTTGCTTATATTGTAGAGCTTCCAAGGTCTCTGCTTCCAGCTCTTCCTCGCTGAGTTCTTTGAGTGGCGCCTGAGGTTCTGTTTCATCGGGAATCTCGTTGAGCTTCAAAGGCAGCAGTTGAGCCTGCCGTGCGTGAATCTCTTGTTTTACCTTGTTCATCTTGTCCGCAGCCTCTTGTAACTTTGAATCTACATCGACGCGATCGATACTTCTTCTATACTCCTGCATGCTGATCTCATCTATTTGTTTTTTAATATCGGAGGATTGTGAGTTTGAACCCTCTATGGCTTCTTTTGCCTCCTCCGCTTGCTTTTGCAGCGTTTCCTGTTTTTTCTGCCACTCCTGGCGGTCCTCGTTCAACGATTTCAGTTTTTCCTCCGCAGCTTTTGTGTTCTCACGGAGATTATTATTGTTAGCGATGATCCTTGGAATATGGCGATCAGCGGTAGCCAGGGCCACATTCAGGGAGCGCACACTGGCGGCCAGCTTATCTATCTGACTGCCAACCTTCTTGATCTTGTCCTCCACAGGCTTGACTTTTTCGTTTCTTAGGGTCTCGTACTGAGTCTGGATTTCGTCTATTTGGCTAGAGACAGCCTGTGTGGCGATTTGTGCTCGTTCCAGCTCTAGCTTGGCTGCTTTTATTTGCTCCTCATGCTCCCTTACGACCCCTTCGTCCATTGTCGTATTGAGCAGCCGCTGGCGCTGTGCCTTGCACATCTTCTGATTGCTGGCCACCTGTTGCTCCAGGTAGGTAATGCTCACGGCCAGCCGTTTGGATTCCGCCTCATCGCGCTGCTGGCTCGTCCTAAGGGTTTCGATCTCCCGTTCCAGACTGACCTGTTGCTCCTGGCAGTAGTTGATGCGTGTCTCCAGTTTCAAACGCTCGTCTTCCGCCTTAACCAGATCGTACGATTGCGAACTGTTTTCGGGTCTGCAATTACAAATACTGGTTAATAACAGACAAATTCATTTACAATTGCCATCGCATACGTATTTATACTGGATTCGGCGTCGCGTAGAAAGTGCTCAATATTGTCAAAGGTTATGAAGGTGGCTCTGCCCACGTCGTACTCCTTGAGGGCTGCAATGGCCGCCTCTGAAGTGGCATTGCTGTCTGTGACAATGTTGTCCAAGAATGAACAGGTCACATCATACTGGGTGGCTATGCCAGGCAAATCTCCCAGCCGACCCAGAATGCCCGGGATCTTTTCCTCTGTCTTCATGCGCATGAGGAAGTCCAGGACCTTGCTATTGGAGTGCTGAGCCTGCACGACTTGCGATCTTTCGTTGATCTAAAGGGGGTATCAGTGATTAATTTAGCAAATCAAGGGAGATGCACTAGTTAAGTCCTCACCTCCGTTCTGAGCTTGTAGCACTGCATGGATAGGTTACCCTCTTCCTTGACCATTTTATCCACTTCCGCTGTCTTGTCGGCTATTTCGCTCTTTGCGCGTGAAACGCTTGCTTTAAACTCGTCCGCCCTGCTCTTCTTTTCCTTAAGACTCTTCTGCGATTGTTCGTAGGAGCTTTTTAGGGTCTCGTATTTCCTGGACTCGTTGGCCTCTGCCTGCTTAAGGATCCTAAGCTGCAACTCGTACACCTGCAGCTCTCCTTTGGCCGCGTTTACATGCTCCTTGAGGCCCACCAACTCGTCACTGAGTTTCAGACGCTTCTCGGCAAGCAGTACCGTGGATTCCACCAGCTCGACCTGCTGCTTTTCGAGTTCCTCATTCAGCGACACCTTATTCTTTTCCAAGATCTCCAGCTTCTTATTACAATCTTCGATTTCGCGCTGATTTTTCTCAGGCATCTTGTGCAGATCCTCCAGTTCCTTCTCATTCTTCTTTATCTGGGCCTCGTCCTTCTCGCACTGCTTGTTCGTACTCTCCATGGTGCTTTGAATCTCAATGAGGGCACTCTCGATGGCCACCAGTCTTTTCTTGATTTCTTCGCGTTTCTTAACTAGAGATTCGTAGGCTCTGGTGGATGATAAAGTATAATGTAAGAGGTGTATATATTTAAATGGAGACTTGTGCTTACTCAATTTCCTTTTGGATGATTGCCTCCTTCTCGGTACGTTCTTGTTTAATGGCAGCAGTCCCCTCGTCGAGGGCTTTTATCTCCTCCAGGGAGGCGTCGTGCTCCTGGGTGTACTGTTCCAGTTTGCTCTTCTTTATGCTAACGATCTTCTGGATGTGAAAGGACTTGGTGCGCACCAGCTCATTCTCCTGCTTCAGATAGTCGACGGCATTGTTGAACGGCTGCTCCAGAGCCTTTATATTGCGCCCAGCCAGAATGCAGCGGTTGCGCTTCTCGGTAAGATCGTCGGTTAGCTGATCGACCATCTGGATTATCTGCTGCAGCGGGCGAATGTAGCGTTGCGTTCCCACAATTTTCTCCAGATATTCCAGCAAACCCGTCTCGTTTTCCGTCTGCCCCATGGGCTCCATCATGGCAATGGACTCCACCTCGCCCTGCAGGATGAGGAAAGGATTGTGCTCCAGATCCACATGGTGTTTCTTCAGCAGCTTGGCCACATCCTTGAGCTGGGCCCGCTGGTCGTTGATCTGATAGTACGACGAGTTGTCCGACATGGCAGTGCGTTTGATGACAAAGCAGGAGTCCGGCACATCCTCGCAGCTGCCGTCGTCCATGTCCAGAATCTGCTTGAAGTGCACGGCCACCGAGCAGCTGCGGAAATTGGGGAACGCAGAAGAGGAGTGGATCAGCGTGGAGACGTGCTTGCAGCGATTGTCCTGGCAGCCAAAGACGAACATTATGGAGTCGATGACGTTGCTCTTGCCACTGCCATTCTGTCCAATGATGGCCGAGAAGCTCTGGTGGAACGGGCCCAGTTGCACTTCGCCGGCGTAGCTCTTGAAATTGCGGTTCACAATTTTCGCGACGATCAGCCGCGGTCCGGTGCTCTCCATGCGCCTATGTGGCGGCACCGGCGGCGGTATGTAGATGTCGCCAAACCTGGTGTCGCCCTGCTCGTCGTCGATCTGGGCAACGTCCTCATCCCCCTGCTGTTGCTGTGCCCGTAATGGCTGCTGGGCCGTTGGTTTCGTTAGACACGCCTTATTCATCTCGAGTCCTTTGCAGATTTAACAAAAAGAACATTAAAAAGTTGAGTTTGACTTTGACAATTAAAATGAATTAATTTTCAGGCGCCAGTCGCAGTGTGACCGTTTTCGTTTAAGGCCACTTTGAATAAGGGACAGAAAGGCAGGTTGGCAGCTCTCCTGTTCAATTTTAAATGAACCGTCATGCCGGATCATGAGCGAATTAAAAAGTAGGGAAAACACAAGATAATATCTTGAAGATATATATAATTATCATTTATGTTTTAAAATGATAATTATTTATATGTTTATGTTTTATTTTTCATCGTGCCGGACATTCCAAATAAACCATGGCACCATGACCTAAGGTGGAAAGCTAAAAGCATTAAAGTAATAAATTGACTGATGACTGAGGATACATACGACAAGTTTTTTTTTCACCCGATTAAGGCTGCTGAATCGATGCTAATTAAAATCCACCTCTTTAGTCAAATTTTTACTAAATTCTATTAAAATAAATAACACTGACTAATAGACTAAAATAAATTTGAAGTTCTCTACATCTACATAAAAATTTTGTACAAGCGAAAAGGTTTGCGCCTATCGAGCATTGTCTCACACATACGCTTAGACCACTAGCAGCTGGTCAATGCGATGAATAAATACAACAACAAACAAATTTTCTTATAATGCCGAATTTTGGCGTCCGGGGGGATCTACTCCAAAGTAGATTCATTCGTCTCCTTTCGATAAGTGCTATAATGGGTAATATGTGTGTGGGCACAGCCGCTTGGCCTGGAACCAAAGCGAATCTCCCCGAAGGCGATTTTGGACAGAGAATGCTGCAGCAATGTCGTCAACTGGAAAAACCCAAAGTATCGGTGGATCTTGAACAATTTAAAGCGTTATCGCAAAAGTTTCCAGCCAAGGTCCTGTAATTGATGTCCATGAAAAATCGTATATAATCCTGGCAATTGCCTTCCTTTAGTTTGGCATCGATACCTGCCGGGTGAAGGCGCAACCGGCGGATCGCAATGATATCATCCGCGAACAAATTGCATCCGCCTATCCGGTGATTCACGAACGGACCCTCCTTCTCTACATCAGTTTTCTGGAGCACAAACTCAAGTTCGGTGGGTATACCATTATGCTCTTACATTTTAGGAAAATAGTTAGTACTTTGGTTTCCAAATTGTTGCCTTAACGAGTGAAATAAATATTTCAAACGGAATATCCTTAGGTGTACAAGTAATCCCTAAGAAATTTTCAAAATAGGATATGTTGAAAATATAATTACAATTTTAATGCAAATTATTATACACTTAAACCACAAGTATGAATTCTTTGCAATCGGTGTAAAATTACCCACGTTATGGTCTTTATATGTGCAGTTTGGGGCCACCTTTTTAGCAAGTCACCATAAACTTTGAAAATTGGAATGCAGATTAATAGACAACTAAACAATAAAGGTTAAGAGGCCTGGTACCTTAAAATCGAGATACGAATTGTTAAGATATCGACTATAGATGTGCTCTTTTGGGTCACCTATTCCATTTTTACAGGCAGCCAACAGGAGAAGGACGTCTACAGGGACATGACTGTGGCGGATTTTGTGCAGCGTCTCCTGGCGAAGAGATGTGTGTGGTTCTTCGGCAGTGGCGACTACTATCACACCATGGATGGGAAAATCGGATACGATGGCTTCGAGGCGGTGGGCACAGCCGCCGAAACGTATCCCTTGACACTGACCTCGGTGCTCAGCTACGACGAGATCAAGCTGGCCGCCCTGCTGTACGCGTCCACCCACTCGGAGTTCATCAACAATGGTCGCCGTTCGAATGCCGGTGAGGTGACCCAGAACAAGGCCACCATCGAACGCGAGGGCGTGATCATTGGACTCATTGGGGCCCGTTTCGAGCGTCCCGATGTGATGGAGTACCAGGATATTATGATCACCCAGACCCAAAATACCCAGGCCAGAGGTTATGGGCTGTCGAGGTCCGGCAATGAGACCGATACCCCAGCTTTGGATTTGCGTAGAATCTGGCGGGAGTTCTACGAAGAACCCAAGGACTTTATCTACGGGGATATACCCGCGAATAAGGATCGTTTTGAGGAGGTGCCCGAGGGGGTGTTCGACCACCAGGTGATGCGCAAGCGGTATGCCATCAGCTTCGATACCCTGCTCTTGGAGGCACAGGACAGGGCAGCCAAGGCCGGCAAACCGGCCTACATACATGTGGTGGGCATCGGTTTGGGCGTTTGGAAGGCAGCTCGACGGCAGGAGCGCAGCTTCTTCGAATCCTTCGAGGAACGATTGCGGACACTTGGAGGGCGACTCAGTCACATCGGTGTGGTGCACTTCTCCTGGTTCCATACTCGTGGATCTGACGGCCTGTACGACGGAGCCCTGTTTCCCGTGGAAAACCATCCGCAGGACGGCATTCTCATCCGGAATTCGGCACGAAATCCCAACGACAAGCTGACGGAGGACATGCTGCCCGTGGTGACCTACGCCTGGGATGGAAACGCACTGCCCGGCAACGAATTTTGGGCGGTAAGTATTTCCTAAAAGTATTTCCTTTGTTTCCCATTAATGGTGGTTTTTCCTATAGAGAATGCTGGTCAGCACTGGAGATCCGGCTGCAGCCTGTTCCACCCTGATTGCCGAGCTGCAAAATACCCATATTAATGTGGATTACATGAGTGGAGCCAATCTGCACATCGCATCCGTGGAACACGGGCTGCTTCATGTGGGCGATTACGCCAGGCGAGTGATCTTATAAGCTATTTTGTTTGGAAAATTCTATACTCTTTACGCATTTATATCTTGATAAATGTATACATCGAATACAACTGTACTAAGTGAACTCATGGGATTTATGTTTATAAAATATACATACATATACTATTTAAAATAGTACAGCGAAATAAAATAATGAGCATTTAATGTCAACTTTTTCGTATCAAATAATGTTTTAAAAATATATGTGATGGATTTATAAAAGGGTTGTGAAAAATAAATGTAAATAAATCAAAATTTATAATTTTATGAAAAATCATTGAGAATTGTTAGATATCTTTAAGAAACAAGGTATCTTTTTCGATTTGATTACAACTTGGTCTTTGTTTTTTCAAGCTGTATTGCGACTCAATAGCATTTTATCATCGGGGGTAATGACAGCTGTGAAAATAAGCCACCATATTCTCAGGATGATTCGATGCCCGCATTCTAGCAGTTCCATTGAATAAGAAGTTGATTGTGTGTGTTAACCATTACTGAGTTCGTTTATTGAAATTGAATAGAATTATTAGCTGTCAAATGACAGAAATGTGATATTATTGTAATGTACTGTATATAGATAGCAACAAGTAACACAAGATCCCATTTCCCATTTATTTCGGCTATGGGTCGTCAAACAACGCAATTCCCCGTACCCTCTCTCTCGCAATCCCAAATCCTAGTGTATTGTGTTCGGCTTTTTGGCATTTTCGTTAAGTATTAAAAATTATTTCGTATTTAAAACATTTTGTTCTGTATACTTCTGAAACAGCGTCGTATATCGAAAACAGTGATATAACATTCACAACAAGTTTATGCTCAAATATAATATTATTCTTTATCAACAATAGCGTTTTATCTGTAACGGTGCGCACGGCCCACTTTCTTATCGATTGCACTACGTATGTACACTTGTCTCTCTATATTTCTATATATATATATATATATAATATATATACGATATAACTAGATATAATATAATTTCGTTACATTATTTTGTAGGTAATTAGTGCGAGAAACAGTACAATAAAATCGAAAAATCAAGCACAAACTGCTCCAAATATGATTTAGTTCAAGGTATATATGCAAGTAGGTAGGTATCGTTAACGCTTTTAGGTTTAGTTTTGTATTTCTAGGTAATATATAGGTATATAATAATGGCAAACTGCATGAGGATCTATGTGCACTCCATAAAAAAAAGACCTGACAACTATACAATCGAACTTTTGTTACTCAAGCTCCAGAGCTCCAGACTTAAGGCTAATTTCTCGTATAACAAATCGTAGGCTAAATTGAATATGTTTATTTTTTCAGTTCTCACTTTAACTTTCAGCTGGAAATTCCATTCAATTTGATTATGATATTCTGCTTACTTTAATTCTGTTTACTTGACATCTTGAAAAAAATATAATTTTATACAAATGGAAAATCCACACCGAAAGCAAAAGTTGCAACCAGATGAACACAGAATAATAGCTTAGAACATGGCTTAGTTGCTGATTCGCTGGGCAAATCGAAACAAACATATATATTTATTAAACGTAATAAAGAAAAAAATACATAAAAAACAGAAAATGCTTTAAAGCTTCTTATCAACAATATTCTTTGTGATTTTGTGATCTAATATCCCAGAACTTAAGGCTAAGTATGAAAGTGCAGGAGGTATGGTGTGGTATGGGGTGAATGTAAATCAAATTCCCAAGTACAAATTCGTTAGATCGTTTTTTCATGCTTTTTGGGGGCTCGTTATGGCTCGATACGGAGGAGGGAGGGCAGGAGGAGTAGTACCAATACCAGATATATAGCATACAAAGGCAGCTGTTGCGCTGTAGCTTGTTAATTAAACTCAATTGAGAACAGCTTTTTTTGTTTTTTTTTTTGAAAGCAGTTAGGCCAACAACTTGGCTTGAGGCTTGAGTCACCCAAGTTCGACTGCATATACATACATATATGTAATATGCTTTACTTATAGAACATATGCATAACAGAGTGGCGATAACAAGAAATCACTCGTCATGTCCGTTTATTGTACTGCGTGTGTTGCGTTGCGTGTACGTTGCACGTCATTCTTTGGTGGATGGGCGTATATATTTATGGAGGCGCCAGCGCTTGTCCATCCGCCTCCGTTTTTTTTTTATGTTTTTCCCTTATCCCGTAACCCGTAACCATATCGGTCCACCTATGTTTTTGCTTCTTCTTTCTATGCTTCTTACTCATCGTAATCGCTGATGAGCAGTCCCCGCTTGCCGAATCCCAGCGATGAGACGGCCGACAGGTTGGGCGTCGAATCGATTCCCTCAAAGAGATCACTGGTCACCGAGCTGTTCAGCGAGTTTAGGGTCACGTTGAAGGTCGACCTACCGCCGGCCGTGTGGAAGCGCTCCTGGAGCTGTTGCTGCCTCTTCAGGCGGTCCAGTTCCTCCCGCAGCGCCTGGTTGCTCGCCCTCAGGCCGTCCGCCTCCCGCAGACAGTCACGCAGCCTTTAGTGGGTGGAGAGAAATTGAGATGTTTGTTTATTTTCGGTGATCATCGGAGTCATGGTGTGTTTGCTTTAGGGGGAAACCGCAAGCGAAGATTATGGAAGTCTCATGTTCAAGCCTTGAATCACAGGGGATACTCGAGAATCCGGCTCATTTTGCACCAGATAACGGCGAAAAATAACCGCTTCGAGGGTGTTTTTTTTTCCCCGGTTACCCCCTTTATCAGCACTTTAAATACGCATACCTACTGCAAAGGCGAGGCAGATCTAGTGTCGGGCCTTTTTCGTAACTTTATTCCCCCGGTTATATCTGAGGAGTTATGTAAACAAAACTTTAAAGTTGACTTTCAAGAAGGAGAAGGCAAACCTTTTAAAATAGAGATATATTTATGATCAAATATTTGCAATTAATTGATTGCAATTTTTAAAATCAAATCTGAGTGTCCTACAGCTTGAATATAACATTTAGATGTACAAAAGTTAGGGCTATGAACTTTCAGACTTTCTTTTCGCAAAAGCGGTTTCCCCCTGGGACGATGACCCCACTCACGTGTCTATTTCGCCCTGCATGCTCTTGATGTACTCGCACGCCTTGATCAGAATCTGCGACTTGGAGTCGTTGGGCGGCGTACGACCGCTGGAACTGCTGGGATTGCCCTTGGGATTGCTGCTGCTGGTCGCACTGGCGCTGGTACTCGTACTGCCACTGGTGCTGGGACTCGTGCTGGCCTCGCTGAAGCTGGAACTGGAGCTCAGGCTGGGCAGCATCTCCTTGAGCTTGAAGATCCAGCTGTTGATCTTGTCGCGACGCCGGCGTTCCACTTCGTTGTGCGTGGCACGTCGCTTGTCATCGCGTTTCTTGTACGCCTCCAGTTTGCTGGTGGGCGTTTGGCCAGCCGCCTCTGGCTGGGATCGGGCCTGGACGTGGGTGTGGGAGCCATAGAGGACACTGGTGGTGGTCGTGTTCCCCGAGGGAGCAACAGCAGGATTCACAGGCTGGCTGGTTACCAACAGGGGCTTCGAGGATGTAACCGGGGGACGGCTCGGCTTTTCGCTCAGCGTGTCCAGCTCCAACTTAATGGCCGCCTTGGTCGGCGGCTCACTCACCAAACTGCCGGTGTCCTTGACCAGATAAATCTCACAGCCGGTGGGCAGCTGCAGATTGGTGGGCAGCAGCGAATGGACATCCAGATCGGAGCCGGGTTCCTGTTTGATGGCATAGTACTCCTGCGAGTCGTCCGAGTTCTCGTCCCCGCAAATGGTGAGGAATATCTGGGCACCCTGGCTGCTCATTAGCGCATTTCCCGTGGCGCTGGTGAGGATTAGGCTTTGGTGGCCGTTGGCAAAGGAACTGCTGACCAGGGCCTCCGACAAATCGGCCGTGTGGTGATTGCTGATGATGTTGGTCATGAGGCTGCTGCCAGGAGGAGGATGGGCATGGCTGCTGCTAACGGAGGAGGATGTGGTGGTGGTGGTGGCGCTGGAACCGAGTTCCATTTCCAGACGTGGCCGCTTACGCACATTCATCGTGGCATCGATCCAATTCCAAATCCGTGTCGCCCGGAATCACGTAACCCTGGATCTTCCCGGGATCTCCTCCTCTAGGTGCTCCGATCTGTCGTTGGATGGTATTTTGGATACGGATGGCGTGTATCTCCCGATCTGGCCGATCTGCGGCTTATTAACTCCCGACTGCCACCAGGATTTGCTTCGGAATCGAGCGCTGCGGCGGATTTCTGTGTGTTCGTGTTCGCACGGCCATTTAACAATACAATTTGTTGATTTTTTTTTTAGTAACAAAAAAATTTCGTTTGGTTTAGTGTGCCCCGTCGGCGGCCAGCGAATAAATACCGACAAATACACACGGCAGGTGTTGCGAAATGCGAAAATACCAGATTCAGTATATTTTACAAATTATCTGTAAGTACAAAAACCGTTTTTCAATTTGCGGGTTGAACGGACAGCTCACATCAGCAAATATAGTAAAATTGTGACAAAATTAATGCCTCAAGAGATCCAAATCGGATAGAAACAACCAAACTTATAGGAAAAACGGCAATCGTATAGTTGAGCTACGTTAATTAAGACAAACTTACATGAAAACAGCTATGCAAATAACAAAATATTGTTTGTTAAAATTTTAAAGGCCCAAGTATATACAAATTTGTTGATACTTTTTTTGAATTAAAAACTACATGAGGTTTAAACCTAATATTTATTAGTTTTTGACCAGATTAAAAAATACCTATACTAAAAAAATAAACAAAAATTATTACCAATCATTTTTAATATATTTTAGCTAAGACGGCAAAATAGATAAAAATGAAGAACATATTTCTCAAAAGTCAGCAATTCCCAATGCGCATAAGTAATAGCTGGTATTTTAATACTAGTATTACGTATACGCCACACTGGCGGCCAAAATGTCGTTGACTTCGCAATTGGTTGCGAATTTGAAACGCTTTCGCCTGGTGACCTTCGACGTGACGGACACGCTGCTCCGCCTGGAGGATCCCCTGCGGCAGTACCACCAAACGGCGGAGGAGTTCGGGATCACCGGAGTGGATCGGCGCAGGTTGGAGCACTGTTTCCGCCAGCAATTCAAGGCGATGAGCAGCGAACATCCAAACTTTGGACGCTTCTCGCCGGGATTGGACTGGCAGCACTGGTGGCTCCAGTTGGTGAGCCGAACCTTTGGCTGTGTGGACCGCGGATTGTCGCCCGAGAAGCTGGAGGAGATTGGACATCGGCTAATAACCCTTTTCCGAACAAGCGCCTGTTGGAATCATGTCGATGGCGCCCAGGAACTGGTGCAGTGCGTCCGCAAGGCCGGAAAATGTGTGGGCATCATCTCCAACTTCGATCCATCGCTGCCAAAAGTCCTCGACGCCATGGGCTTTGCCGGCCAATTCGATTTCATCCTGACTTCCTACGAGGCGGGCGTCATGAAGCCCGATCCGGGCATCTTTGCGATCCCCTTGAAGAGACTGCAAGTCCCAGCGGAGCAAGCCCTTCACATCGGCAACAAACTGGACTTGGACTACGAAGGGGCTCGGAACTGCGGCTGGAGCGGATTGCTGGTGAATGGCGGTGGCAACCAGCACTCCTTTGCCAGCTTGTCCAAACTTCTAGAGGGCTTGAAGACCCAACAGATCCAATGGTGATCCACCAGAGAAACTCGACTCAGGATTCGATTAGCTCATGGCTGTAGTTATTTTGTAGATTTTTGTAAGTTTAAGAAACAGAACAGGATGTAAAACTAGTGTTAAATATAAATACTCGTCGGCCTAGTCGCCATTCTATATACTTTTTGGGACATTCGAGGGAGGTTCTGGACGAATTTAAACACAGAAAAATAATTTTTATCCTAAATGAGCCCAGAAATAATTTAATGGGTACAGAGAATCCTTGGCTTTGTTGATTATAATCCAAGTCAAAGAAATTCGGCACTTTTCTAAAGACTTTTCAACTTAATTCTTATCGAATGTGTCAAATTGTAAGCGATATCTTATTCATTTCCTTAAGTTAACTTAACTGCTATACTGATTGGCCTAAAAAACTGTTTCTTAAAAGCATGATCGACAAAAAAGCGTTTTAAATCTAAGAAATATAATTGTGTCAGCCACAGGAAGTGAAAAATACAATTTTTTAACGCTTTAAGAATGTTTTAAGAGTTTCTTATTTCAAAGTCCTGTTGAATATAATGCTTTCAATGTGTAAAACTAGATACCTGACACATGGCTTGGAAAATTCACTTTTAAAACTAAACGACGCACATTTATTTATCTATTTTAGCTGACTGAAATGTAGGGCCATTTATACATTGAAAAACTCCGCTCAAACGTCCCTGCTTATATGGCTAGTCCGATTAAACTATTCCTGAAGACTTTTCCAGTATCTCGGTTAATATATACACACGACACTCGCACACAGACCTAAATACTATATGAACAGATTAAAAGTAAAAGCTAGTTTGTGACCCGAAGTGTTTGGTTGCTTGTGGGGGAATGTGCCAGTCCATCTGGTGACCATTATACTATTGCTATGTGGCCTTGGTGGCCTTGGCGGGCATTTGGGCCTTGGCCGCCTTTAGCTGCTCCAGATTGAACTGCTTCCGGATCTCGGTGGACACCTGCCGAATGACCGCGTCCGTATTGGCCTTGAGATCCCGCTCGAGCACATCGATGTCCACGTCCTTGCTCTCCAGACGCATCTGCATGTCTGAATAGAAGTCGCAGAACAGCACGGGCTCATCGGAACCATTCGGTGTCCGCGTGCTGCAGTACTGGCCCCTTCGATGCAGGTCGTCGTTGTTGGTCTGCGGATCCAGGCCGAGCAGACGTCTCGCTCCCAATGGCAGTTGCTGTTGGATCAGCCGCTCGTGATTCTGCGAGATGTGGTGCTTCAGCTTCTTGAACTCCTTCACCTCGTTCTTCATGTACTTCACATAGCTGTACATCTTGGAGGTCTTCTTGGTGAGGTTCTCCAGGCAACTGATGAAGTTTCGAACCTGTTGGGTTCGCGGCAATGTGCTGGGATCCAGTCGCTCTGCCTCGTCGAAATGCTGCAGGGATCGATTGAAGTCATGCTTCATGGCCAGGGCCGAGGCCAGGACCACATGATTCTCGGCCACATGGGGAGCATGCTCCACGGCAGCGGTGAGTATCAAGTCGGCATCGGCCAACCTGCCCATGCGGAAGAGTATGGTTCCCAGACTCAGCAGCGGTATGTCCTTGAAAATCGGCGGAGCTAGCAAGGCAGCTAGTCGGGCGCAGGGCAGGGCTTCCCGGGCATTGCCCCGCATCCGCCAGTAGTATGAGCTCAGGGTGTGGAACTTCCAGGAGGCCGGATGGTGCTGCAGTCCGTCCACCGCGAATCGTCGGGTCAGCTCCACCGTGGCCATGCCCACGTTGGTGTCGTGTTCGCGCTCCAGAAAGGCAGCGGCCAGAACCTCGGGCCTAAAGCTCTCCAGATGATCATAGGTGGCCGGGCCCACACTCAGCCGATGGTAGTCACTGCAAACCGGCTCCATTCCCATGGCGGAGGCGCTCTTCTGGATGTGCAGTTGCCTTTGGTCCGGCAGATTGATCCTCTTCAGCTGCTCCGGGGTGATTTTCAGGTATGACATCCGCTTCTCCAGCATGTAGTAGTCCATGGCGCACTTGGCCTGCTCCGCCAGATCCTCTCCGAAGCGCATCGAGAATCGCAGATGCTCCACAATCTGCTCCCGCTTGCGGAGGAGGTCCAGGTAGGACCGCTCCACGTACTCACTGTACCTGATCTGCTCGAGAAACGCCGCCAGGTTCTTCGGCTCCCGCATGTGGAAGGGCGAGTCCAGTTTGGGCACGATCTGCTCCTCGCGGAGAACCCAGTGGTTGCAGGCCAGCAGCAGGTGGAAGACGCCGAGGAGCACGGCCAGTGCCAGCGGGCACGGGCGCATCTTGGAGGAGCGGAGGATCTGGACGAGGCGTGGAGGTCTGCAGTCTGGAGCCGGGAATCCAAGACCAAGATCTTCGGTGTTTAAAAAAACAAACTCGTATAGAAGTGGAGAAACATCGGTGGAAACATCGATATCACCGATATTTTCAAAACATCGGTAACATCGATGTTTTGTTTGAGCGCGGTATTCTAGGGAGCTCGTTTTAAGGTCATACTAAACCTGCATTTCGAAAAAACGTGCGGATCTCCTAACGATATATTTGGATTCCCCAACATCCTAACACATCCTCCAGAGCCTAGACAAAATGGGTGGCCAGGGAAAGACCATCAACAGGAAGCGCAAGTTTGTGGGCCGCAAGGCGGACGATCCGGAATTCGATCTGGACAAGAAGCAGTTCAAGGTGCTCCACTTGAATGCCACCGAGAAGCGGCTGATCATCGTTTTGGAGGGTGCGCAACTGGAGACGGTGAAGGTTGGTCCATAACTCCATAACTGAGATATAGACAGGGAGTCCTAATATATATATAACCCACAGGTTCACAACACCTTCGAGCTGCTGAATTGCGACGATCATGCGGGCATAATGCGCAAAAACCAAAGGGATCCGGGCTCCTGTCGTCCGGACATCACCCACCAGTGCCTGCTAATGCTCTTCGACTCGCCACTGAACCGGGCCGGTCTGCTCCAGGTTTTCGTGCGCACTGAGCACAATGTGCTGATCGAAATCAATCCACAGACCCGCATCCCCAGGACCTTTAAGCGCTTCGCGGGCCTAATGGTCCAGCTGCTGCACAAGTTCCAAATTCGCGCCAATGACTCGTCGCGGCGACTGATGAGCGTGATCAAGAATCCCATCACGGATCACGTTCCGGTCGGATGCAAGAAGTACGCCATGAGCTTCTCGGGCAAACTGGTGGCCAATTGCCGGGACCTGGTGCCGCATGGCGAGGAGGGCAGCGAGAAGTACGACGAGCCCGTGGTCATTGTCATCGGAGCCTTTGCCCATGGCGTTCTGAAGACGGACTACACGGAGGAGCTGTTCTCCATCAGCAACTACCCACTTTCGGCGGCCATCGCGTGCTCCAAACTCTGCTCAGCCTTCGAGGAGGTGTGGGGCGTGGTCTAGGCCCACCGATTACTGTTTTATAGTTAAGTCATAGCCAGTAGTTAGTCTACATCTATTCTTTTAATTGGTATCCATTAAATTTTATGGAATTTCCAGGACTGCATGCCTATGTTTACATCTTCAATATACAGCAAATTGAACTGGGACCTGGATTTTAAAATATATTCCTACAAAATAATTGATTTAATTGCATTACAAAGGTAACTTATAGATTTTAATGATAAAATCTCTCCAGAAAATGCATTTAATTTGAAATCAACCAAAGTAACCAATATACATGCCAAAATCCATTTTAATTTTGATTGCTTTGCTCTAATATTGCCTGATTTTTTATTGATAATTAATAATACAAACTAAGAAATGGCTGACATTTATCTGAACATTTAAATATATTTTTTTTCCTCCAAAAATAATCTTGAAATCCCCTATTTTCCTTTTCCCTGATTGAAAGTGCAATCGGAAACAAAGAAGTCGGTTGAATATGTACCCCGGTAGACACATCTTTCGATTACGCCCGGATTATCTCTGTGGCCAGATTGTGGGTCATCACCCCGACGCTACTCGGCTTGCTTTTTACAATAAGTTGGTTTATTTTTGTATAATTTGCAGTTACAAAAGACAGGCTTAGAAAACTTGAATAATTTTGAATGTGTGCGGATGTATGTGTCCTCGATTTACGTTAATTTATGCTTAACTAATTGCCATAATAGTCCTGATTTCCAGGTGATTTTCGCGGGATTGAGAGCTCTATGTATAATTTGCCGGGGGAAAGGGTTCAAAGGATGGATTCTCTACTTGGCACCTGGCTTCTTGGTGCCCACATCGGCGGCCTTCTTCTCCGCCTCCCTCTTGGCGGCCGCCTCCTCGCGCTGCTGCCGGATGAGGGCCAATCGGGCCAGGTCGGCCTTAGCCTCGGTGGTCTTGCCGGCGGCATGGAGTTTCTCGTAGCGCTGGCGCGCCTTTTGCTTCTCGATCTGTTCCCGTTCCCGGCGCGACAGCTCCGGCTTGGGATGGGCTCCTCCCTTGGCCTCGGCTCCGGGCGGCCCGTCGTCCAGCTTGATCGCCGATAGCTTTTGTGTGGCCTTCTTTGTCACCCGGTTGGGATTCTCGATCTCGATGAGCGAGGCCACGCCCTTCTTGGCGTCGCGCGCCTCGCCCTCCGAATCCTCGTCGGAATCCTCACCGGACTCCGACTCGGAGGAACTGGCTCCGGCTCCCGCCGTCGCTCTTGCCTTTTGATTGCGATTCTGGGGGGCTTTTCGTGGCGCGGGCGCCTTGGCTTTGGTGGAGGAACTTGCTCCGCCGCCGGCGCCTTCTTTGTCCTCGCCCTCTGAGCCGGAGCCACTGGTCTGATCGCTGTCCTCCTCCGATTCCTGCTGCAGCTCCTCGGGCGATGTGAAATGGCGACTGCGACCCTTGTGGTTGACGAACTTTCCTCGTGGCATGATGATCTCCGGGCTGATCTGTAGGGTTTCCTGCGTTTGACTCGATTCCCGCCTTGCTGATCGCTTGACCAACTGTTGCCGGCTGTTCCTTGTCCTTGACTAACGACCGCAAAAGTCGTTGAATCCCTCGAAAATAAGCTAAATATAATCACGTTGGCTATAAAAAAAAATTTGCACTTTATTTTGCAGTGTTGCGCAGGGCCGTTGCGGGTGGATGGGCAGTGTTGATAAGTCTGCGTGGGTGGCGTGACAGGGTTTCTCACGATTTTAGCTGGCGCCCTCTAGCGTTCACGTTGGCAGTGGTCAACCGCTTCCATAACCGCTCAAATCGGAGCGGGAAATTTGAATTGTTAACGGAAATACCGAAACAATTTATTTGATTTTTTTTTATAGATATGTTTGTCCGGTTTGGTACAAACTTACTGAATGTATTTTTCAATGCTATGTTTTTTGTTGCGCTGATTTTATTATTTAAAACAAATAAAATATTATTACCTAATTGTTTTAAATTTTTTACAAATACAGGATTTTAAGAAATTTGTATATGTAAACAAAATTTTATATTTAAAACAAATTTTTAAAAAATTGTTTGTAGATTAACAATTTGTATTTTTATTTTTTAAAATACCACTTTTGGGTATTAGTACTCTTAAAAAAATATGGTTAATAATTTTAAGTTTTTAAATTAATAATAAGCTTAAAAATTCAATTCGTAATCTAAAACACGATTTTGGGTCCATTTTGGGGCGTGCCAAAACAGAAAATATCTCTTGTAAAAAACACTCTGAAAAGCCTAAAATTAAAATAAATAAGACATACGAGTTGGGAATTCTTAATTAGGCGATGGCAAAATGTAAACCGGTGGTAAATTCGGTGGCTTCTTTTTATTGGGTCACCTGTAAAATGGGGAAAAATCAATTTTACTTTTACTCAATGTTCATATTGATTCTTTCTTTTCGGCCCCGCCATTTTGTTGATCCGCTGCAACTGCAACTGCAGGGAATCTCGAGATACAGAAAACCATATATACATATATATATGTATATAAATACATAAACAAGAGATGCACTGGGATTGGCCTGCTGCTGTGATTTGTGGGAAAACCAGTTTCCCTCACTTTCCACTGGACGCTGCCGGTTGCAATAACTAATAAAGCGGCAGTAATGACCAGAAATCGGTATATCAATCGAATATTTACATATTTGTGTCAGCGCACATTCCTCGATATCATGCATCTCATTAACTGAATTGAAACTCTCACATATAACTTATTGATTTGTGCGCCAAAAAAAACCAAAAAAAAAACCTAAAATATAATATACTCGAAAATTGAATGCACGAATTAATTATGAATTCCGTGTGTGCTCGCCACGAAAGCGGCAAACAAAAATCCAAAAATTCACGGTAACCGCTGTTCTTCTCCTCCGCCTCTTTTCTTATTTTCCCCCGCTTCATTTGGACCCCTCTTATTTTGAATAAATGCAAATGAAAGTTCTTTATTTATTACTATTACACCGGCGAGATGCTGTCTTTTTCGGCACTTATGCACTTAGAAAGTGCGCCATGCAAATGAGAAGAAATTAGTTAATGGAATTCTAATTGCGTATACGCACTTTCTTGCTGCGTGCGTCAGTTTTTTATACGATCGCTCAGATCGGTTGGGTATATCATAGATATGTGTGTGTACGTAGGTGTACGGTAGGTATATATTGCAGGTGGGTTAGCCAGTGGGTGCGGGATGTTTGAGCACTGGCAGTGGGAAGTCGGCTTCTTACTTGGTGGAAAATATTTTATAATTCATTTAAAACTTAATATTTGTTATTATTAAAATAAAAAAAATTCTTACTTAATGAAAAATATTTTATATTTCATTTAAAACTTAAAATTTGTTATTATAAAAATAAAAAAAATTCTTACTTAATGAAAAATATTTTATATTTCATTTAAAACTTAATATTTGTTATTATAAAAATAAAAAACAATTGTAAAAAATTAAATTATAAAAAAAGAAAACTATACAAACTTAAAAAAAAATTTATTACTGCCAAATTAATAAATAAACTTAATTAAAAAATGTAAGTCATATTTTACACAAATAAATCACAATATAAATAAGAAAAATGCTACATTTTAAAAAGTTAAGTAATAAAAATAGTTAAAAATACACAAATACATTTAAATTTTTTTATATTTTATATATATTTATATTTTTTAATGTGTTTTAATTAACCAAATTTTAAAATATTTGATTTGACATAATTTATGATTTTATTTTATATTTTATCTTGATTATTTTACCATGTTGCGTAACTTTTAGCAGTCACTGCGTGGACGATCACGATTCGTGTAGCATTTGGACAATGGTCACTTCTCCCAACTAGGCTCCACTTCACTCCGATACGATCGGGGATATATAGGTATATAAGGTGTACAGTGGAGCAGCGACTGTGATGTCTCGCCTCAAATGGGTCGATGACAGATTGCAGGTTGGTGAGGCTGATTGTGATAAAAGGTAGAGTGAACAAAATCGAAACAAATTCCCACCTAATATCGTTTGGTGAACTCGCCTCCGACTTCTTCTGCCGATTTGATTCGGTTTGGTTTGTTTTCCATTTGTCTGGGTGCGTAATCAGCACTTGATATCAGAATCGGAACGAGAACAAGAACAAGGTGTGTTGTTACTTGTTAGTGCTACTGTTGTTGCTGCTGGTGTTGCTCGTTGCTCGTTGATGTTGCTGCTGCTGCTGCTGATGTTGCTGCTGCTGCTGCTAATGTTGCTGCTTGGGTAACGTGCGTGACATACAAATAAAAGCTGCTGCAGAATTACTGTATTATATCGCAATTGTTATGCACAAGAGCAGCACTTATTTATCTCCACAGTTAAACACATCTCCTTATTCTGGCAATTGATTTGTGGTCGTGAAAAGAAAGCTCTTGTACTAAAGTATACTTTTCCCTATTAATTATATATTAAACATTAATATAATATTTTAAATATTTATACATTATATTTCTATAATTTATTTTTTTATTTTTTCTATAATTGTTTTAAAAATATTTAAAGGTTGGTTATAAATTTAAATGTATTCTTTAAAATGTGGCAAGAATTTAGGTACACTTTAGGGGCGTTTTTTCGTCCGCATGTTAAATTTAAAGTATGCTTTAAACTCTCCATTCCCATACGATTTTAGGTTTTAAAGCCTACTTTACATTTAACATGCGGACAAAAAAACGAGACTTAATAAATTTTTTAATAATTTTTTTAATGCAGCTATAATACATATTTAATTTATAGAAAAATGTTTTATTTATTTTTAGACTTTAAAAGTAAATTTTCAAACTTTTCTAGCGTTAGATCAATTGTTTTTGAAGAGAGGGCATCTCAGCGGCGATTTGCTGGCCCATCCGAAACCCATCAACCCATCTTGGATTCTTCGGCGGACCTGGATCACACCCAACTATTTGGCCCGGGGCTCCTCTTCGTCTCTTCTTCTCCTCTCGGGGGCCCTGGAAATTTACGATGCTTCATTAGCATTCACACAGAGTGGACAATAAATGGCCGCAGCTCAGAAACGATGTCCCCGTTGAGAATGTGATTTTCAGTGCTGTTGTTGTTGTTGCCGCTGTCTCTTGCCTTTGGCTTAGTCCAACTGACTTAAGTTAGTCGGACTTAAGTGAAACAACGAGGGTCAAACTGTGATTTGGAATGTTTATTGGCTTTTGTTGGCCATTTTCGCTAAATGTCTCTTTTTTTCGGGCCTTTCATAAGCACCAAATTCAATAAATTAATTTCGTTTTTGACTCAGCGTCGTAGAAACTTAAATCCCGCTAAGAAATCTGCTTTTTCTATCGCTCTTTCTTCGGTGGTTTTTTTTTTCCTGCCTTTACGTCAAAGGTCAATTTCGCTTTCTGTACTCTTTATAGAAATGGGGTATATTCTTTTATCATTCTTTCTTGACATCATAATTAATAGTGAATTTTTGTTTCGTTATTTTAAGAACGAAAAGTTTTAAAGGATTATTAAAAGATATTTGCATTTGAATTACTGTAAAATCATAACTGAAATTCTATTAAATTTGAATATTAAATGGAATAAAATACATTTGTTGTGCATTTTTGTTTTAACATTTAAATAGGGTATTTCATATTTTAGAACTTAAGTTTCCAGCTGTGAACCTCCATCACTGAACTTTCGCACCACGTGTAAGTTAACCTTTTGTTGCGGAATATCTAGAAATGCCAGAGCCAAACCTCCAACTTCCTTTGTTCGTTCTTAGTTATTTGTTCCACAGCCGGATAAATCATCTGTTGGGTTGAAATAAATCAGGACAGGAATGTCTGGGGTTTAAATTTAGTCAATAGAGCGACTATGTCTATTTTTAAAAACTGCGAAGTTTATGCGGAATGTTCAACTTTCCACTCCCAAAAAAAAAGGGTTGGGACTTATGCACAGAAAAAAAAAATATGACCTGTAGTTAAAATTAATTTAATTGATTAACCAAAAACAAAAGGAAATTAGGTTCCTCCGAAGAGTTAATAAATAATTCATTATACGATTATTATTATTTTAATTAATCCTGTTTTCTTATAGCGATACAAAAATCGAAAACTATACCACATTATTAAATTTGTATGGCTCTATTAATTTTTGCTCTGTGCAAACTGATCCCAACCTAGATGACCCACAAAGGGCCCTTTTGGCCGAAACTTTCATCCGCATCGACGCGGGGTTATTAATGACCGGTCGATCCATTGACCCCAACAGAAAGTCAAAAGCCAAGAGATATGGAAAACGGGTTCTTCTCGGAAGAAAGCCCCGAAAAAAGAAGAAGCTTGCTGAGCTGTGCTGCTGAGATGCTGGGATGCTGAGATGCTGTGCTGCCAAGCTGATGAATAATTCAGAGCCCTCGGGTTCGTAGGAAACTGTAACCATAACTGGCTGATCTGACCATATAGCACATCTGCTGGCGCGTTTTTGGCGTTTTTGGCAATTAACTGTGGGTCAATAGGTCTGAAGCCGAAGCGATTCGGCGAGCTAATATAAGCCGGTTGCCGATCGTCGGCTAGCTCAGTTATAGACGAGATGAGGAACCGCTGCTGTGTGTGGGCCTTGCTGGCTCTTTGGATGTGCCTGCTGGCCGCCGGGGCCACCGGTGAGTCGATGATCGAGGTGGACGAGAACGGCGACGAGTACGAGCTGAAGCGATTCTACATCCAGGGACGTCAGCTGAGCGGCGATGGCAGCCAGTCGCAGTGTGTGGTCACCAGGAGGAAGCGATCGGGTCGTGCCCTCCAGTCGGGCGGCTCAGGATCCGTATCGGTTAGTTCCCAGCCCCTGAAGGTGGAGGCTCTGCCTGCCAAGGAGCATCGCGAGGGCGGAGCTGTGCTGCAGGAGGTGGAGAATAGCAATAGGCGTTATGTGGCCCTGACGGGTGTCCATGTCCATGACAACGAGGAAGAGGATGTGGAGGAGCACGATGAGCAGGATGACGATCAGGATGATGATGAGTTCGAGGGATCTTCGTTGGCCCAATCTTCGTCCAAATCGCAGTCCAACTTTGTGCCCGCCGCCCTGGCGTTGCCACTGCAGCCACAGTCGTCCAGTGCTGCCCATCTCAATCAGGGCGTCAGTGTTGTGGCCAATGCGGCCAGTCATGCCAATGTGGCCGAGGATGCGGGCATTGTGGTCGTTCAGTCGCACCAGCCGCCCAAGGTCAATCCCGACACCCATGCAGTCTTCGAGCTGAAGCCGGTCCAATCGGATGTGGATCAGTCGTCGGCGGTTAGCTTCTATCCCTTTGTCCAGCCCTGGGAGGTGGTGGATCAGTATGGCGATGACTACGATGAGGATGATTACAACGAGGAGGACTACGATGACTTCCACTACGGCGGCTACGGCGGCTACGATGGCTTCTTCAGGGATCAGCCTGCCTTCCAGGGACTGGGCGCCTACGAGGAGCACATTATCAGCGAGGATCAGCCCATCTCAACGGTAGCCAGCTGGGTAACTGGCGAGGATGACAGCGATATTGCTCCCGTCTTTAACAAGCGGCCCAATCAGAAGAACAAGAACAAGAAGAATCAGAAGAACAAGAACAAGAATCAGAATCAGAAGAATAAGCGGCAGCAGCAGAAGAGACGCAAGCAGGAGGCTCAAGAAGAAGAAGAAGAGCTGACTACAAAGAGGAAGCAGAAGAAGCCGCAGCAGGATAAAGATAATAAAGATCAGAAGAAGAAGAAGCAGGATAAGGATCAGAAGAAGAAGAAGCCGGAGGAGAATCTGGAGAATCAGGAGGTGGATGCTACCCCCATCGATGTGATCAAGAAGCCAGTGGCCATGGATTCGGCATCTGCAGTTGTGGCTGCCTCTTCCACTTCGTCTACCAGCAGCACCAGCAGCAATTCTTCGGGCAGCAATTCTACAAGCCAGCAGAAGAAAAAGAAGAAGAAGAAGCCTGCCAGCAGCAGCGGTAGCAGTAGCAGTGTCAGCCAGCGTAGAACCAAGAAGAAGAAGAAGCAATCTAGCAGCAGCAGCATGTCAAGCAGCAGCAGCAGCAACAAGCGTCGCCGACCCAGCAGCAACATTGGTTCTTCCAGCAGCAGCAGCAGCTCCTCCATCGGAGGCTATCGTCGCCGTCGTCCACAGCAGCAGTTGCAGCAGCAGCGTCGCCGGAAGACGCAACAGCAGAAGCGTCGCCGCCAGCAGCAACAGCAGAAGAGAAGACGCCAGCAGCAGCAGCAGCAACGCCGGCGATTGCGCAACAAGAATCGTCAATTCTACGGCGATGAGCCGATCATCAATTGCATTTACATTAACAAGGATGCACCGACCACGACCACGCCACGTCCCTTCTGGAACATCCTGGGCCGACAGTCGGAGTCGGAATCGAACTCCAAATCGGCTAATCTCTCGGAGTCTTCTGTGGCCTCCTCTTCCGAAGAATCGCCAGTGGATCCCGTGGCCCAGCAGGCGGTCCTTCAGGCGGTGCGTCGCAACTTCAACGAATTCGGCGGACGAAAGCGCACCAATCTGCGATTCGTGTCCTAGATGACCACCATATCCACCCATAGTCGCTATAAGTCCTACAATTTTTTTTTTTTGCCTATTTATTTATTTATTGTAATGAACCAACCATCAACATATTTTTTTTTGATCGAACTCGATGAAAGTTTTAACTTAAAAGACCCGTTTGTGTGGACAACTTATTTGGGAGGCGTTGCATTCGGCTTTATTGATTTCTGCCTAAAGGGGGGTGGAAGCGGAAGGTATTGCAGGTATTGCAGGACAGGTCAGAAGAGAAAAGAACAGGTGTGTAACCTGAATCTGTCGCCCCCTGAATATGGTATTCTACACTGTGGAAAAATGGAATACATAAAACTCTTTAATCGGAATGATAACAAATCTAGAAGCACTCACTTTGTTTTACTATAAAGTAACCTCTTTGAAGGATCTTTATATTTACAAATTCAGTTTACACCCGTTTCTCCAGGTGTAAAAGCCTCCTCCGCTGGCCCGTTTTGTCCTAGACGAAGTTGAAATCACCCCCGAGAGGAGAACTCCGGATATATGCCTCACTGCACAGGCCAAACAGTTCCGGGGGGAAAGGAGAGAAGAAGAAAAGGAGCAAAGGGTTGCGGACCAGGGCCTGTTTTATGTCTTCCGCCACTAGATGGCGCTCTCCCTGCGGAATTCAAATGGCGCCACCTATCCCCTCCCATGTAAGACACTGAAAGAAAGCAACTATATTTGTGACTAGTGGCCGAAATTTAGGTTTTTTTTACTGTTCTGATTAAATAAATTGAAAAATAAATAAAATATATGAAAAAATTAAAATATTAAATATAAATAAATTGTACCTTCATTGAAAAGATTTTTTATTGATTTAATTAGCTAGCGATTGTATAACTTTTTTGTAACTTTTTCGTAAAATTCAAATGCTGAAATCTAGCTTTTAGTCAGTTTTTTCTGTCAGTGTCCAAATGTGCACACTCACAGTGAGTCACGGCGATACTTTGGATCGATATTTCCGTGTCCAGCAGCAGCAGCCAGGCAGCTGTATTCGTCCCTATACTTATATACCGATTTACCGATGTACATACATAGATATTCGTGTATCCACAAGATACATGACCCATACTCGCACAGAAGATTACCCGCGATGGTTTGGCTTCCGCCCACTGGGAAAATGGGAGGTGGGAAATGGAAATGGGAAGTTGGAAAGTTTCTGTGTTGTTCCTTTTGCGTTTTTGTTTGTTGGACAAATAAAAAGCGTGCGCACACAGGACGAAGGGAAAAATCCAGAGGGGTTTGGTGGTTCTTTCTGACGTGGCAGCAGGATGGTGGGATAGTGGAAAAGTGGGTGTGGTCGGGTGTCACCACCTCTAGCTATTCACTCCGAACTCCGGACGAATCAACAATGTCCGCTTTTGGCAAGTCATCGGGCGGCAGTTTGGGGATCTGGGGATTCGTACTCCAAACGATGGTCGTAAAACATCAGCCATGAAGGGGTCTCTAATCTCCTGTACACACTATATACCATATATAATATAGGCAGACATGCAAAGTCATAGGCCCACATCATGTGCGTAACTGCGATTCTCTGGGGAGACTCACAGTTTTTAGTACAACTTAGGTTAGTGCTATAAGAAATTAACTAAGCTTGGTTGGCATTTCAGGCTCCGTAATGTTAATTTGAACCTATTTCATTTCAAAACCATATTCTTCATATCCTTTTAATATTACCTACTGAATTTGCTTTTCTCACGACTCTTTATTTTCCTTGAAAACTGACTTTTGGGGTTGGTGTTATTGATATCGTGCGACATTTGCCACATTATTTCTAGTTTGTAGTATTCTCTTTTGCAAATATTATAAAAAATGACTGGTATTTCGTACTGTGATCTGTGGATCCCTAAAAAACGAGAGCAGCAGATGTACAAAAGTTGGTTCCACTGATTTATGGACACTTTTATGGTTCTGTCTTTTCTAGTTTATATCTTTCTTACATTTCACTTCCATTTAAAACACATTAAGAAAAATATTACACAGAGAAAAACTAAAGTAAAAAAGGAATAAATAAATTAGGCGATAATATGATCATAACTTGTATGCCGAATATACAATATTATATTCGGCATACAAGTTATGATCATATTATCGTATATCATATTATCGCATATTATCATATTAATGTCTTTGATATGTCTTGATTAAAATAATAGTTAGTTATTGTATCATATTTAGTCCCATTTCTTTCAATGCATCCCCTAATCGTCACTCTTTTTTTACCCAAACTCCTGAAAAAGGTGTGAGAAGCGGCGGGTCAACAACAGATTGCCGGGACAGATGTTTCGGCTGATCCTCTGCTTGTCCGTCCCAAGGAATCGGGGTTCTCGGGACCTAGTTACGCAATGATTTGTCCGATTGTGGGCGTGCTTGAGACCTCCATAAACCATAAACCCACGAGGGTTGGAGGAGAGGCGAGGAGAAAGGTACGCCTACTTAGTCATAATTGGTGGCCTAATTGGGCCGTTGGCACGAGGCGATGATGAAGTGGATCCACATCCAGACAGCCAGTCCTTTTCAGCTGTCCCTTCGCGAGGGTCGAGGATGCTGCGGCCCAAGTTAATTATAAAGCCCGATCTCAGCTGTCCGTGCACAGCGAAAATCTCTAAGGATTTATCATTAAATTTAAAGTTTTAATAAATATTTTTTAATATTTTTATAATAAAAACCTACATAAATGGGTAGTTGTCAATATAAACTGGTTATTTGTTTTGAGGCTAAGACTCATTATTTGTATTTGGTCGGTTATGGGTTATTCCCCCAGTGTTGGCCTAAATTGGAGCCAAAGCTGGGCTCTTTTCGAGGGCAGGCACGAGCCAAGAAACCGCAGAAATGCAGCTTGCATTGGCCAGAAGACAAAGGAGTGGATTGAATTGGTATACCGAGAACAGGTACCGCCGCATCATCATCATTGGAAGCGGGGATGGCTCACACACACACAAGAACAGAAAAAGAAACAGAATACCGAAATGGGAACGGGAAAAGATCCTGCAGGAGGACAATGACGCTGCCGATGATGTGCTGCAGTTGCAGATAGAATGGCCAAAAGGGGGAGATCCCTGATCCTCGATCTCCGATCCCCGATCCCCGATCCCCGATCCTTGCACATTGAGCGGCACGTGCCCCTCGCTTTTCGTTTATTTACGAGTGCCGATCATGTGTGAGGATCGAGGATGCAGCGCGTGGATGCACCTGTTCGGCTGCCCATTAAACCCAGGGGCTGGGGTTGCGTTTTCAAAGGAACAGGTTCAACGATCGCTACCTGTTTGCCGCTCCGTGTTGCAGCATCAGGATGTCGCTCCAGTTGCCAAGGTTGCCGGCTAAAAGTCAAAAGTTGCCAGTTGCCAAGGCAGTTGCAACTGCAGCATCTCTCTTTGTTTATGGTTGATGAGGGGGCACAAGTATCTCACAGCTCAAGGGATCCGCGAGGATTACAAGCCTTCGTATCCTAAGTTATAAGCGTAGTTTCGATTGAGCTCAAAAGAAAGTTCTACTACACACAAAAAAAAGCCAGTTACCGTAAAATCGATATGGCCATGTAAATTTCAGGTCATGCAAAACCCATATCGTTTTTACATGAAGTACTCTTTTCAACCAGGTCAAATTTACCTGGCCACATATCAAATCAAAATTGATCTTAAATAATGTGAAATTGATCTACGTTTCATATCGATTTTTTTTTGGGTTTATGAGGGATCTTAAGTAGAAGAACTTATAATAATAAGAATACAATAATATAATATTATAAAAACCCCCATAGAAAAACACTCCTGATAAAAAACCTTATCGAGAATCCCTACAACCAATGTAACTCCACTCGGATCCCGGTGTCCGACCCCATCCTAGATTCCAACTGACGCTCCGGAGGGCAGGAAAATTGAGGGTACAAAAGGAAGCACGAGGGGCCAGCGGAAGACATGTGCATGACTGCTTAATCTAATTTAACTGCAATGCCGGGGACGTTTTAATAGGAAAAGAAGAGCAACAAAAAAGAAGAAAAATACAAATAAAAATAAAAGCAGCCAGAAGTCAACCCCGTCTATATAGAAGTATATTTCTTATGGCAACTATGGTATAACCATTGTAATGCCGAAGAACCGAAGAACAGGGGCCCCGAAGAAAATAAGGAAAAACCTGCGGGAATGCCAAGAGCCAGGACAGCACAAAAGCAATTAAAGAGAAGAAGAAGATGATGATGATCGTGATGATGTTGGGGTTCTCGATATGGATGGAACAGGGAGAGGTGTGTGCCATCAGTGAAGGTAGAGCACACTCAACCGCAGCGCCGGAAGTGCACACAAAGAGATAGAGATAGCTAGATACGGGAAGATACTGCAGATACCCAGATACTGCAGATACTCCAGATGAGCAGGAAAATATATGTATATGTATGTTTATAAGAAATGAAAAATAAAAAAGGGAAGAGCGCCCGAGAAGATCAAGTCCAAAGTCGGGGGCATCTCAGCGCTGCAGTTGCAGTTGCATTTCGCGCTTGAGAGGGCACGTGCCCCTGCTCACTCGAAGGGCGAACCCACATGACATTTTTTACCTCCTAAACCTGAACCCATTCCCCTTTTATGCCCATTCCCCCTTCTTGGTTCTTTATATACAGATGGTGGCCGGCTCTTGGGCCACAGGGTCCATCTGCTGGCCACAGAAGGTCTTGATATCTTCGAGGATGGCCTGATAAGGTTTTCCTCACTTGGGATACTTCATTTGGAACAAGGCCTTCTCTACGATCTTCAAGTATCTAGAAAGAAGTAAAATTAAAGTTTATAAAAGATACCATTTTACAAAACTAAAAAATTTAATAATACTAAATTTCCTTATAGAGACTGAAATACATTTCATTGATATCAGGTATATTATAGAACCTTCAAATATTTTTGGGATATTTTTGTAGCCTTCTCGAGAGATCCTAAAGTTATCGCCACCATGATAATAGATGGTTTTTAGTGCCGGAAAAAGAAAACAAAAACAAGGACATGGCTTCTCCTCCCGGCTTAATCAGCTTAGGAAGCCTCGAATTATAGGAAGAAGTTCCACAACTGCCCTTTAAAGGCGACCCACATGTAAGACGGCCGAGTTCTCAACTTGACGTTGCACTATCAAGATGGTGACGAATGCGCCGGAATGATGTGCTATGGCAGCTGGTCATTTTTTGGTCAGGGTTCCGTAATTTCCTTGGCTTCCACCTCGTCCTTCTCCTTTGCACTGTGTTCCTTCCATTTTCTCTATTTCCTCCGCCCCTTTTCACAGGTTTGTGGGCAACGCTCGAGCGCCCCAGTTGATTTGGCATTCGTCCTCCTAATCCCGCCCGTGCCACCGTGTAACGAAGTATACCGTCAGCTGGAAGAGGTCCGAGGTTCGAGGCCTGAGGTTCGAGGTCCGAGGTTCGAGATCCTCGCGCGACACTGGAAAAAATGCAAACAAAATGTAGATAAAAAAGGTTGACATAAAAGCATACATTCTGTTTTTAAATTAACCAAAATTGTTTATTGTATTTTTTTAAAAACTAGCATTATTGAAAATTTTTTTTTGTTGCTTTTTTTGTAAGGTTCGTAAGTAATTGGTAAATTCTCCACAGATCCGCAGTTTCTATCATTTTATATCCAACTTTTCCATTTTATGCGGTTAATTTAATACGATTTTCTCGCAGTGTCGTAGCCGTTACACGACGGGCGACAATCGACACACGACAATTCCCCGCTCCTCCGTTTCCCAAATATCCAGGCCTTATCGAGGGACCTCCTTCCATTCCCATTTCCATTGCCACTTCCACTTCCACTTCCATTCCCATTTCCACCTGGGGCGCACAACTGTCTTGGTCTTGGGCGGCTGTCTTCGGTCCGCTGAGCAAATGGCGGGAAAGCAATCCCAACCAAGTCCAGCCCATATGGCCAGAGATATAGGCCTTCTTATCTGGAAGCAGAGAAACGGAGTAACAGAGCCACCGGCTTCCATTTGGGAACTGCTTGCGATCTCTGAGGTTTGTTTTTATTTTCTTCTTCTTTTTTTTGTGTAATTTTTTTGGAGACCCATGCGGGTCCCATGAAAAGCTCTGTTGATAAGCGTTTGGCTAGGCGTGGGAAAATGCCGGGAAATGTCTGCTTATCTGGAGCGTAAATGTCGTCGTTTGAATCCACATGCAAATGTGGGTGGATTATCACCTGGAATTCGTGTTCTCTTTCTTCCAAGGAGATGTTCAAAGAAGCATTACCCACTACCAGTTTCTCGGATCTTTATTTTCTTCGGTTAATAAACCTACAATTTGTGGCCCTAACCGAGTAATTAACCCTTAAATTTCTGACTTCTAAAAGGGGTTCATTATTTAGAATCCTAATTGGAATGTAATACAAAAATTAATTATTAACATAACCTTTAAGCTAACATATAATATAATTAAAAGTTAAAAACTTATCTGTTTTCTAATACATTTTTAGATCTAACAAAAAGTTACTTGTAGTTTTTTAATTCTGCTTCACTTTTACTCCCCTTTCTTTTCTATTTTCCCCTTCATCTCCTCATTCGTCAGTATTTTGCTTTGTACCAGTTTCTTTTGCCATTTTTTTGTCTTCTAATTTCAACTTTTATCTCGTTTATATTAAATATATTTTATATAATTTTTCCTAAACCGAAATCTTAAGTAAACATAAGTAGTCCTCAACTGAAAAAGCTGCTTACTTTAAAGTTTAATAGAGATCTAGGTGTTTAAGCTGGCAGACTCTTCGTGTCTGCTAAATAAATGGAAAACAAACATACACATACTTTGTATGGAAAATATATAATATTTATGGAGCTGGCCGAAAGCCCGTCTAGCGTAAAGAAAAACTCAAAGAAAAAAGGGAAACGAAACTAAAGCATGAAAAGTAGGAAAAGTGTTTCCTGGGCGGAAGGAAATACGGATATGTGGTACACGTCAAAAGCACCTCACTTTCCGCTCACCAAATAAGATCAAAGATCATTGAAATGTTTCGAAAAAAATGAAGAAAGTCAAACAAAAACTAACTCAAGGAACCAAGGACTGCTAGAAAATATTGTTAAACAAATATTATGATTTATGTTCATTTAAAAATAAAAACAGCTTTATAGAGCTTTATGATATGATATGATAAGATATAACTTTTTTTTCTGTGCTTAATCTCTTGCTTAACACAGTTTTAAGCTATTAAATAATATGATATAATATTTTTTAGAATATCAATTTTTCTTTCTGTGTGAATCTCTTGCAGGATTCAATGCATTTTTCTCCCCGTTCCCCTCACCAAATGTCAGATGTCTGGTCTGGAGTCCAGAGTCTAGAATCGAAATGAAAACGCAGCGTTGAGTGAGCGTGCCAAATGCAATTATTCGACGTCTGCCATCCAAAAATGCCAGAACCTCTGGGATTACGACCCCAAAAAAAGCATCTGCCTTCCCGCTGGGCGTGGGTGGGGGTGGGGGTGTTGGGTTTTTGGTTTCTGGTTCTGTTCGAGGACCACACCCTATAACCTTTAACCTCACCTTGCTGTTGCTGCCCATCCTCTGGATGGATGTGCGTTAAAAGTCACGATTAAGCGCCGCATCAACCCGCCGAGCGAAGCGCACATTTCCATTTCCATTTCCACATCCCCATGATGAGCTGTTGACTCTTCTTTTTTTGTGTTTCTGGGTTTGGGTTTGGGTTCTCCTCCCTTCATCCCGGGGGTGGATGTTGGCCTGGGCTTGGCTTTCGGGGCATAAACTGCATGAAATTAAGTAATTAACTGGCTGAACTTCACTCCACAGGTCACCGCAGGCGGCTCAAAAGGTCACATCAATGATGAATGTGCGCTGATTTATCAAGTCCAATAATTGATATTTACATACAAATGGATTAGCCTTACATATCTATAAATATTACACTTGAAAAATAAGATTCTCTTATTTTTTTCGACATTTTTACAAGTAAATATATCATTTAAGGCCATAGAATACCATTCTAAAATAAACCACGATGATAATTATGTTCCTTGATCATTTCTTTTAAGTTTTTCAATATTAATTATAATATTGTACAAACACGAAAGCTTGCTAACATCTCTGTCATTTTGGTTCCCGCCCAAAAGTTGCTCCCAAATCGGGGCATATAATTAGTGACTTGATCTGGGATCACAGCTGTTAGGTACCGAATGATTGCCGCGAAATATGTGTGTCATTTCCTATATGCATGCATGGCCATCCCAATCCCATGGGTGTACATATATCTCACTTGAACCCGGGACACAAACGAGTTTGCCCCCGAAAATAGCTTTGCTGGCCCCTTCGCTTAGGGGTTCCTTCTTGGTTCTTGGTTCTTTTCGTACTTTTCGTTCCTCTAGTCGCAGTTCTTGTCGGACATGACATAGGAAAACAATAGACGACGTTTCGCCGGACAATGGACCACATCTATATAGAGATATATGGGTGGAAGTGGAAGTGGAAGTGGAACAAAGGGGCCGGTGACCAACGGTCGACTTGGAAAGTTCCCATCGTCCGAAGTTCCAAAGTTCCGAAGTTCCGAACTAAGTACATACGAAATACATACGAAACAAAAAGAAATATACAAATAAATAAATGGACGAAGGCGCAACTCGCAACTCGCAAGATCGCGAGAAAAATGCAAATGAGGTTGGGACATTAAGTAGCCTGGACTACTGACCATTGTCCAGTTTCGAGATCGAGACCCTAAAGGGGTTGCTGGTCCTTGGTCTTTGGTCTCATTTCGTAGGTCGTCTTAAGGTGGGATAGCATTGAACTGCACTTTTCCTTTGCATCCCTCCCAAATTCCATTTCCATTTCCATTTCCAGTTTCCAGTTGCCGTTGTGCTCCCATTGTAATGAGTTTGCGCTCGTTACTCACCCCGGTCACCCTTCTCCTGATCCCGACCTTATATCCTAACCCTGCCCCTCGTAACCCTCCTAACCCTGCGAATATTGCAGTTGGTCAGCAGTCATCAGCAGCAGTCGCCTTAATTTACGGGGCCTCGGGCGACCTCATTTGAATATTAGTTGGGCTGGTCCTTCTTGGTCAATGATCTTGATTTGGGCCGGACCTCTGTGAAATTGCCACCGCCGAAGATATTCTCACATCCTTATGCATTACACGCTTGACCAGCCGAGGATGCCCCCTCCCTCTTATAATCTAGCCCCTCTGAACTCATATTTCATTTGGCTGACCAGTCCTGACCAGTCATCCCGTTTTCGGAGCGGTCAACATGCGTATTACAATTTGATCCGGAATCCCTTGATTGGGAATTTGTTTTATGACGCAGTCACTTCTTTCCCTCTTCCTTTCCCTTTCCCTTTCCCCTTCCCATTCCCCTTCGACCCTTGGCCCTGCTCCTTGGCCGTTAAAATGATAATTTATGGATCCCCGGCCAAGGTCCTTTCGGGCATCCTTTCTGGGTTAATGAGAGTTTGATCTCGCGGCGATTTATCTCTGGTCTTTCGTCTTTCGGAGGGCAGGCGAAATATCTTATTGATGGGATTAGCCGGCCAATGGGGGTTATCGCACTGCAAGATTTCCCAGGCAATCTTTGGAAATGGGTTATGCATGGGTTATTTGATTTGGCTCAACCTTTGGAAAAGTTACAAAATCTCAGATCCTAACTTTTCACCTAAATGGATTTGTATTTTGGCCGAAGCATTGGTAATAATTATCCAAATATTGAACGTCATACAGCGTTAAACTAATTATTAAATATTCTATCAATAGGCTCATCATTTTTATTATTACTTTTTAATTTTATGCTAAAAAACGATGTGTAAAGCTTGAAAATATCTCAAATTAAAGATAATCAAAGCTAAAACCTTTAGAGGCACTTCAATCTCGAGATCCGGTAGATAAAGTAACGGACTCCATGAGTAAGGTAAAGTATAATCCACCCAAAAAAAAGACGATATGAAGCATTGATCGATTTTACATTATGTAATATCCATTTTAACTTGATATGCGGTCCCGTAAATGCTATATGCTCGAAATTAGTATTTCATGTTAAAACGATATGTGTAAACATGTATATATATATACATGTGCATATCGATTTTACGGCGACATGCTTTTTTTTGTGTGTAGGAATAAAGTGCCACAGTAGTTTTGCTAGAATATTTTGTTATTTTTCAACCTCTGGCATAAGTATCTCCACTTCCATTGCAATAAACAAGCCTCAAGCTTTGTTCTTCTCTTCCGAGATACTTCCCTATTAACACGCTTCATATTTGCTATCTTCGGATCAGTGGCCTGTTTTTTGGACCCACAAATACTGGCCCCTCGATACTCTCGGGCATTTAGTAGCCTTAATTGCAAGTTGTTTCAGTTTCTGTTTCGGTTTCGCAGTTGCAAGTCCAGCTGAGCTCGGGATATCCTGAGAACGAGGAGGAAGGACGAGAAGGAAGGACGAGAGAGGGAGGGACCTAAGACCCGAACCCGATCGAAATGAGGTCAGTGACTGGCGTTGCAGGCGCTCGAGAAACGAGATCGGGATAGGAAAGTTGTTAAAGGAAAAGGACAAGCTGGCAGGACCCTTGGGCATTGTGCCAAGGCGTAACGGTTTTCGCTGCTTTTTTTTTCCTTTGGTGGCCGCCTTTGTTTTGTTTATTCCGCTTGTTTCTTTTTTTTTTTAGTTGAAAGTCCAGGACGTGTCCGTTGAATGGCCGGGCAAATTAAAGCAGGGCAAGTTTCGGTCAAGGATTAGCAGGACCTTGACAAAGGATGACCAACGGTTATTTTAAAGTTGAAGGAAAGCAGAAAAAATACAAAGTAAAATTAATTAAAAATATTTGAATTATTAAAACTATCTATTTGTGTGAATTATTAAATTATTATTATTATTATACACAAAAATTCCAAAAATTACCCAGAAATTTAATGAAAATTCCCTTATAAAATTTATTATCTTTGCCCTAAAGTACCGAAATGCTTTGATTGGCTCAAATCCAATTACGACCCCTGCACAGCTTCCATAATGGAGTGCAAAACTGGCATTTTCTAACCCAAAAATGGCCCTTGACTTCGGTCTAACCCCCACAACCCCTGACGAAAGCCAACCCTTAGCATCCCAAAATGATCCCGAGATCCCGAGAGTTGAAAGTTCAAAGAACATTCTCGGACATTTTTAATGAAATTGACATGGACCCTTTTGGGTCGAATGAGAGATCACACATCGGTAGCGGAAAATTCAATTAGTTTTTGGGCTGGAAAGTTCAAGATTTTCGTGTGCCCCTCGGATGGACATTGGTCAGCAGCGGATCAAAAGGGGAAAGGGTAAACCAATCTAGCGTGACGGAACGGAACAGAACAGGATGTTATCCAAGAATATGGAACAGGGGTTTGGGCTAAGTCGCCAAACGGGTTTCTGCTCATCAAGCGTTGTTGATTTATGGGTTCACCACCCCTTTTCCTTTCCTCGTTTCTTTATTCGTCATTTGGGCAAAAGGTGACAGATCAGAAGATCCAGATTCAGATCCAAAACCCCGGGGCGCAAGTAGAGCAGCATCCCAAAACGGGATGATCACAATGATGATGATGATGCTGATCTTTCCCTTGGCCACTCGTCTGCGTGTTAAAATCCCTAACCGTAAATCCCTTCCTCAATCGATTGTCCTCCAAGAAGATATATCAGCTGCCTGACCAATTAGTCAAATGTCCTTTCGCTCCTTTCGCGGACTTTCACAGGGCCTCTTTACAGATTTCCTTGGGAAAGTACTTACTTGGCTGCTACTTACTTGATCTCTTAGCAAAAGCCCAAGATATATATGTATTTCAACACCACCAGCATTTCATTTCAGGTGAAACAAGTTTCGGTTTTCCACAATTTCAGCATCATTTGGCGGCTCGTTCTCAGCACCTTTTGACCCCCGAAGACGAGTGTCGTTTTAAGTGCGCCCAAAACCCAACAACCAACTCAGAAACAACCAACTAAGAAACACCAGCAGCAGCGAACAACTCGTAATATGTTTTTATTGCCATAAAAGATATGGTGCCTGCGACTTAGATGAAAGCTGGCCGAACTGGCTAAATGGTCAGCAGTTTCCGTTAGCCCTCCGTGTGGCCAGTCCATCTTTCGCCGCTTATTTCATTTATTTCACTTCATTGCGTTTCATTTGTCATTTCTCATTCCAAGACCAAGGTGGCCTGGGCCCCAGGTGTACCTAACCACTTAATTGCCCATATCTGTCACAACGCCAAGTTCGAGATCTCCTCTTCATGTCGTGTTTATTTGCCTGGGAAGCTACAAGATTTTTTTGTGGACCCCTGAGTTGGGTCTTCTAGAGGAAAGAGTAGTCCACATGCTGCTCAATTGGTTAGACCTTATAAACCTCTATAAGCTGTCCATTTCTAACTAATCAAAATCCATTAAAAACTTCGACCTTAAGAACTTTAATATGAATTCTACTATACTATCCTAACTATATGCTATACTCCTATCTATACGATCCAAAGACCTTAAGAGCCTCAATACAAATCCTACTATACTATCCTAACTATATGCTATACAGCTATCTATATGATCCTAAGACCTTAAGATCCTCAATACGAATCCTACTATACTATGGTAACTATATACTAGACTCCTATCTATACGATCCCAAGTTAAGAACTTAAGAACTTGATTTCAAATTCTACTATAGTATTCCAAGTTAAACACAATATTTTTTGGCATACTTTTATTGTTTTTGGTATACTAACATATATTATTAGAGAAACTATTCAATAGTTGAACTCAGTTCCAGTTGGGAGATGCAATATGCTTCTCATATACCAAGAGATAAACGAATAATTTGGAGAAAACAAATGGGGGAAACACAAAAGTTATTTGAAATGCGATTCTAGGCATACTCCTTGTTCGGCTTGAAGTTCCTGTTCACCTTATTGTGGATGCCAAGGAATATGTTGCAGCGGCCACAGAAGAGATACTCCCCGTCATCCGCGGGAGCCAGGCAGGGGAAGAAGCACTTGGCCCAGGAGCACCAGCCGGAGTCCAACTCGGCGGCGGATTTGATCACAGGACGTCTCTTGTGGCCGCAGGCCGGGCAGAAGATAGTGCCACCGTCTGCATGGCGCCACTTGTTCACGGACACCTTGTAGGACATCTTCCGGAAGAGCTTCGCCTCGTCCTCGGAGCAGGAACACGATGGATTCCTGCCTTTGGCACATGAATGAGCCTTGATTCTCGGATATATCTGATCCTTGGTTTTTGGACGCGCCTGATCCTTTTGGATCGTTTTTGGAAAAGTTTGATTCTTGCTCTTCTGACACACATGCTCCTGGGAAACGGGACAGGCAGCCACATGGCACTTGGCAGTCGGAACTTTTCTAGTCATCTTCTCTCCAGAGAACCTCCTCTTGAGCTTAACTGTACGGTAAGAATTGAAGAATATTTCAAGCAAATATTATTTAGTGTCATTTAAGATTGTTCATAGGTTAAAAATATGTTGTTAGTTTCATTTATATTTCTTGTATTCTATTTTACATATTTAACTAATTCCTAGAGAGATTATAATCATAAATATCGTTAATAAATAAATATGTTTTTCGCTGAAACAAAGGAAATATTGATCCAAATTCGCAAAAAATCATGATGTACCCCTTATAAAAAAAATGAAAATTAAAAAAAATTTTATTTTTTCAAAGTCACACGAAAAGTGTCATGGATGTAATTATTATATTGTAATCTGTTCAAAACAGTATGTATTTTTGACGTAGGACCATTTTTGGCCAAGTTATAGCAAAAAAACCAAAAGAAAAAATTCATATTATTGTTAAAAAATCGAAATCCCGAATTTCTATTTCTATTCTAAAGTGAAATCGACTTACTGCACTCCGAATCGGAATCGGTGAGCGACGACAACTTGCTGCCTCCGGCTCTGTTTGCGATGACTGCTGGCTCCGAGGATCCCAGTTTGTGGATATTCTTGACCCTGGCACTGGCCACTGCGAACAAATCGGGGTGATCCACCTCGATGTGACGGATTAGACCACCGGTATCGTAGCGGGAGCATCGGACCACCTTCATGCACTGCAAACAACGCATGCTCTGCTCATCGTTCTTGACCTTCGGTGTGTTCTGCTGGGACATCTGAGTTCTTTTTTTTTTTCCGAATATTTACTAATATAAGTCGACTTGTATTTTACGCAGCAGTAGTGTTTGTCGGCTTTGACTGGCGGAGAGTGTGGGGTCTACGAAAGGGTTGACTTGAACTCTAAATTCGCAGCCTGCTATAACTTAAAAAAAAACAATTTAAAAAAAAAATGGTTTTTAACTTATTTGAAGGCAGATTTTAATAACTTAAATATTTAAAAGTGCTACAAAAAAATTTGTAAAAATTTAATTAAAATTTTTATAAAGTTATTTCGTTTCAAATGTATACAAACAAATTAGAACGAAATCAAAACCTCTCGGAAATGGCGAAAAGTTAAGAAATCCATCAGCAACAACCGCATCCAGTGGTGCATCATGCAATCTTCCTCTTCAATTTCCATTAACCATTTGCCGCATTCATAAAACAAACAGAAAAGCTGAAAAAAAAACAGAAAAAACCAAAAAAAAAAAAAGAAACCTCGGCGAAATCATAATAAATATCTCGCGTAAATGCAACAAATTTGTGGCGCATGCGCAACCAGCAACCGGCTGCTGTTGCCGTGTAATTAACAAAAACAACAGAGGAGCCCACTGCACCACCACCCACTGCACCACCGCCCCCCGCCCACTTTGCCACCTTCTACGATGAGCTAACCCCCTATGTTTTTGTTGCTTTTAACTGACGGCACGCGCTGCGCTGCGATGCAATTTTTGGTATCTGCAAGATACATTCGCCGCTTTTATGATTTACGCTCGCCTCGCTTTATATAATCGGTTCGGTTCGGATCGGATCGGATAGGAGCTGCACAACCTGCACAGCAGAAGCATTTCATAATTGAAAATGTTGCAACTATTTGGTGGTAGCAGCTCCTCCATCCATCCATCCATCCATCCATCCATCCATCTGTCTGGTCGGCTGACTCTTGGCTGCGTTGCATGTTTGATTTCTGCTAATGCAATGCGGCATCTTGTTGCTGTTGTAATTAACAGCAGACTTTTTTCTTTTCTTTTGTTTTGTATTTTTTTAGTTGTTGTATATCTTTGGGCCTTTTAAAAGGCCTCGAAGGCATCCAAACATCCAAACATCCAAACTCCATTCAGGAGGAAGTGGCCGCATATCAATTGCCTGGAAATGCGATCGAATCACTGCCGGGTTTCGTTCGGAACTTTGGAACCCAATAAACACAGTGGATAATGCGGCGATTTTACCAGATTAATGGTCGATACATATGTATATCTTTTGTAGTTTTTTTTTAAAGCGTACTTAACTTAACTTACTTTCTATTAAATGCTTTAATATAAAAAATGTGTCCTAAAATCACTGCAAAATTAAATATTAATATTAAAAAAATTTAAAAATTAAAATAATGAAATTTACCAAAAAATAAATTCAAGTTTTAAGTATCTTTAACATTGTTAAACAATATATTTGAAACTTCTTATCCATATTTATATTTTTATTTTGGCTTTACATCACCCTAAATTCCCAAGAGACCTCCATTAGTCACATTTAAATATGGAAATCGCTTGGAGATCAGTTGACAAGGCCAAAAGCTGCACACTTGGGTCTCAAGTTCGTGGGCAAAAACAAAAAAAAAAAAGGCGAAAATAAAGAGGCTAAGAGGAGAAGCTCTTCTCGCGCGGCGCCTTTCGTGATGGCTTGTTCCCAAAGGTATTCGCTTACCATGTCCGTGATCCGCTATCGCATGTCTAGTATCACTTTCGATGGCCTTATCATCGCTATCATTTCAGCAAGGGAAGCGGGACCCGAAATGGGCAACTTTGCGCACGCGCAGTGCATCACGTTTAGCCAACACCCGAGGAACTCACTCGCACGGATACGGATGGATGGCTAAATGGATTGATGGATGGGTGGATAGATGGATGGATTGTCCGCGGAGGAACAGGAACTCGTGTTTCGCCCATATGAACGCAGACTGGCTCCAGACGGTCTTGTTATCCGAGACCATTTCTTACGTAAGGAGGCTGCTCTCCAACTCAAATCAAAGTGCTTACTCAGCTCATCCGCTTTTAAAATGTATAAGTTCATAATTGCACGAACTGCAAATAATTCTCAAAAATCAAATAATAAGTAATATTACGAAAATAAATAACAACAAAAATATATATCGACAAAATCCATTAATTTCAATCAGAAGTGGGATTGTTTTTTACTTGTGATTTCAAAAGGTAAGAGGAAAAAGAATATTTATTCCTATTAGTCACGTGGCTGAATTTACCGTAATCTACCATCATCATCGTGATGATCTCTCGCCCCGTCCCTTTCGCTCGCCGGAGATCGATAAACGATTGGCAATGTGTGTCGTCCGTCGATTTCCTGCTTCACACATTAACAGTCGATCGGTGTCCGTAACCCCATCTTTATCGATTGGAGAACTCGATTGAGACAACACAAACAACCCAACAACCCAACTCCCCAAAGAGTACTCCTCATTTTCTGCGAGTGTGTGCCATGGGTGTGAGTATCTGTGCCATGGTTCTCCTCGCATGTATGAGTATAGCTGGGTTTTTTCGACGGTCACGTCCCCTACATAAATATCCATAAAAAGTAATGCTCACATCCGTCCGGATGAAATGCGTTCGTGTTTGGCGCGAGAGCAAGAGCAGTGAGAAGAAACAGAGAGAGAGAGGGAGATATCGGGGGAAGAAAGAGACAGATAGATGGATAGAGAAGGAAGATCATTGGGAAGGGGGTTAAAGATTAATACTACACATCGAAAAAATATCCTCAAAAAAAGTATCTCCTACTTTGAGACAAATCTAAATAAGTTTAGATATAGTTCGATTTTTGAAAATCTTTAAAACATAAATATTTTAATAATACAAAATAGCTCACAAATATTCTAAAATATCGGTTATAAACACTTTTCTCTCTCTGTGGCATAGTTGGAAAATCTTGCAACACTTTAGTTCACTCTCAAGCCTTCAAGCCTGCTCTATCGTAAATCACAAGCGATAAGATAACACCCATAAAAATAAGTGAAAACCTTCACACGATCAGAGCGAAATCAAACAGAGATATAGACACTGGCATACCTGAGATGTCCGCATCATATTCCATCCATATACATATCCATCCCGTATTCGATGGAGTTATCGGGGCAGGTGTCCAACACATCGGGGCAAACACAAACGGGTATATCTCATAAGCTATATACACTCGAATATCCATCCGGAGGGTCCAGGGAAAACACACACACGAGAATCGGAATCCGAATCCGAATCCCAGAGTGTTTTGATTTGTTGCCTCATTGGTTTTGCTTGCTCGGGTTTTGTTTGGGTTTATTGCGTTTCAGTTGACTCAATATTTACCCTGCTTATCGAGCACCCACGATCCGTAAATCGGGATTCGGTTCCAGATGCACAGCGTGTCGATAGGGAGAAAATGGGTCAGGGGGAGTTCAATTGGGGCTTACCTTTTATTATATACTACATTGTTTACCATACCATATATGCTAAATGGGAAGGAAAGAGAACAACGGGGTCACCAGACCTAAAACTCATCACAAAACTCTTACCAAATAGCTTTAAACTCTCTAGCTAATATCCTCAAGTATCCCAAGTTCCATATTGCACTCAACAGATCTCGTTACTAACGTAAATCCCTGGATATTTTCGGTGAAGGCTCGTGTCGGGGTCACCACTCAAGTAGCGCCAGCAACCTCCAATCGAGTCTCACTTCTAGCCCAGACCTTCTCCGTGGAACGTTCGATCGGAGGCTTCTGGCCAATTAGCCGACTATGTGGTATCGGGTATCGAGTACCATCGAGCACCGTGTGGCAAGGTCAACGGATTCTTCGCCACGTACGTACCTTCTTCGCCTTGAACGCAATTTACCGGTGGCCATTCGAATATTCACAATCCAAGTCCACATCCGCCCACCAGCTGCTGCTGCTGCTTCTGCTTCTGCTACTGTTTCTGCTGCCATCTTGGCCACATCATCGACGGCACCTTGGTGTTTGGCCAACAAACCAACCAGCCAAGCAACCAACTTACCAACCAACCAATCAAGTCAACACCCATCGCACCAACACCCAGTCAAGGCTGCTAATGTCGTGCTGAGCGGACCCACATCCTCCCGGCCAATTATTATTAGTTCTTAACTTGTGCAAATAATTCAATTAGCCAATTATCGTTGCTCCAACGAAACTATAGAAAGTCGATTTGGCAATACACTTTCAAATAACAAATATTAATATTAACTTTCATGGGAAAAATGAAGACATTTCCAATAAACATTGTAAGTTTTAAGGTAATAAGAAAAATCGAAATTCTTTGTATATCGATATTTTCGATATTTTTACAATATTGATTCGATTATATCGCTATTTTCAAGGGAAAACACATATAAAATTCTGTCATTACTCTTTCAAGCCATACTTTATAGCGAATATAACCAAATGGAAGATCCATCAAGGCGCTGAAATCAATGTTGCAGTTATTAGAGTGCAAAAGTAAAACGGAGTCATTGCTAAAGCGTCAAAAGACAAATCAATTAAGCGCGACTGTCCAAGTATCTACATATCCAGCTAGCCAACCATATTGTGCATATCTAGAAATATCCATTGGTATACCCGTGGGGGCCAACAAACCCATTTAACCCACAAGTGGCCAATGTCTTGTGCTGCGTCCGTTTAATTATGGAAAATGATCATGACAGAGAGCATTTCCTGTCCCTGTCTTTGCCTCTGCTTTTGCTTTTGCTTTTGCGTTATGTGGCCAAAGTGTCTTTCTCTTTTCCATTTTCAAAGTCCAGACAACACAGACCCGAGACACCTCGTACCTGACCACCTCCCAAAGACCCCAGACCCCTCCTCCTTTTCATTCACTTTGATAATTTCTCCGCACTTTGGCGGCGGCATCGGACATCAGACATCGTACATCGCACATCGCACATCGGACCAATCCAATACAATACAATCCGATGGCTTTTATGAGCCCATGGGCCCAAATAGTTGGGCCTCCGGGCTGCATCGATCTGCCCCCAGAATTTTAAGTACTTGGTCAATCTGGCCGGCTGCCCAAAGAGATCCCAAAGAGATTCTCGACTCCTGGGGTTTCTTGAACCTAACTGTTGCTCCGCTCGATACGCAGATCGAACGATTGATCGCTTGATTTTCCGATCGTGGGCTATAAGGATTTGGATTTGGATTTCCATAGACATCAGCAGATCCTCAGCACACGTGATCGCACTGCTGATCATCGTTTCATTTGTCCCCAAAGAGTGATCAGTGCTTTTGTATTTTCCAGGCTCAAAAGAGATTCGAACGTGAGAGATTTTACTTAAATCAAGTTTTCTAAAGTATATAAATATATTTTTTTATCACGTTTGTTAGAAAAGTTAATTTTTTGGCCAATTTTCCCATATTTTTATAATTTTTGGCGAAAAATGGTAAAATATTTAAAATTCCTAGGTTGAAATGCCAATCGATTGGAAATTTTATTACAAATTCGATATTTCCATATTTTGACTACGATTTCTTTTGTTTCGACTAAAATAATGATTTTTTTTTGTTGAAAATCCAAATATTCCACATAAATTTCGACTCATGTTCTAGAGTCTTTAAATATTTTCAGGTTAAGATCGATCGATTCATAGATCATCGTAAACATAAATACAGATATCATTTAAAGCTAAAGACCATTAAATCCCATAGAGAACGTTTTATGAACCCACAGCCATTCGTTGATGGCAGTGCATTCCTATTCCTAGAGTTTATTATCCTGCGGCTTCGATTACGATCATGGGCTTTACGACTAGCAACTTGGATCGTTAACACTGGATGGTTAGCTGGGCAGTCCATTAAACCGAGAGGTAGCCGAGAGAACGTGTCAGACATAAAAGCGAGGCTCAGTTGAAACTCCCAGGAGGAGCATCATTCATCCGGAGACAGAGAGACTGGAAATGGGGAATTGAGGCATTTCCTTCGCTGGAGTTGGACTCTTGTCGATGGATCCGTTGCTGGAATACTAATACTTCACACAGAGAAAAAGGGATCCAGATTAGGAACCTTTTCTTTGCGATATATTTATATTATAAAGTTTCTATAAAATGTTACGATTGAAGAACAATTTTAATAATTAAGACATTTTGTTCAAAGGACCTAAAGGAAATATCCTATAAGTATTCTTAAGACCTAAAAATCATCAAAAAATCGCAAATTTTTTCTTGTGCAAGAAAAAAGCAAGTTCCAGTAGAAGAAGAGCTGCCATTAAATTGGTACTTGATGGGGATGCGATGTGGTTGTTCATGCTGATGTTGGATTTGGATTTGGATGTGGCTTTGGATGTGGATGGAATGTATGCTCCATCTGCAGCTACAGCTTTCCGTCACTCCGTCTGTTTGCCATTTTTGAGGTCGTCGTGTCTCTCGCACATTTAATGTCCGATGCCGCGCTGTGCGTTGCATACTAATCGAAAGGGGCTATGGATGATCTGGGCATCCGAATCCGAATCCGAATCCAAATCCGATGATCATGATGTAAGTAAGCAAGTAAGTGAGTAAGTACGCAAGATGATGATGTGCTGTGGCTGCCTGTATCCAGTATAGCCAGTATAGCCAGTATAGCCAGTATCTCTATCTGTATCTGAGTATCTCAGTCTGAATATCCGCCCACGCAGTAGCGCGTCGTTCCTCCTCCGTGGGAATCGTTTAAAAGGCAACTACCACACGGCTACCAAAACAAATTTCGGTCGAAAACGTATTTTATGGCCAAAACGTGAGGATGCCTCGAGAGGCGGGGTGGCTATAGGGATGGGGATGGGTATGGGGACGGGGATGGGATGTCACTTCTGCTGGGCTGTTTCTGTTTTTTAGCTGGGCTTATTTATATGCCGGCCGGATCATCATCAATGGCCCTCGCACACTCTCCGCTCGGACTTGGCCAGCTCCGACTACTCGAGACCCGGAGTCGAACCCTGCACTTGAAAAAAATGCCCATCCTACAGAAATAAAAGGTCTGATAATAAACGGAATTCGAAGTTTTGTATATATTTTGATATGATTTATTTTATAGTAATTTGATATAAAAATATTTTCGAGATACTTACATATTTAAAAAGAATATATCTTTGGCAAATTCGAAAGATATAAGTTTTGTAACAGTTATAAGACATTTTTTAGAACTCCTTAAAAAACTTGTTCTTTTCATGATATCAACCTGATTTATTAAGTTATTAAAAAACAATAAATATCATAAATCTATAAGAACAAGGTTGGTAAAATTTGATTACAAAGTCCTTTGCCTTTGTAACTATCATTAGTTTCTTACATATTTACAAGTGTTAAGTGTTTTTCTAAGTGTATGCATTCACATTTTGTCCGCTGGTGACATAATCCGCTGGCAGCAGCCAACATTTTCTGTCACTGGAGACGCACTTGAACCTCCAGCAACAACAACATCCTGAAAGAGGTCAAGTGATTGGCCATCTCATTGTGTTTTCTCATCAGGTGCTATGATGAAGAGAGGGCCTAAAGTCCGAAGACTCCGAGTCCAAAAGCGAAAAGAAATATGATACGCACATTGTGTATGCATGATCGTCCGTCGCATCCACAAATCCACACATCGCTCCTCTTCGTCTTCGTCTTCGTCTTCGATGATATGATGGTCATCGTCAGCCATCCATCCCAAAAACCCTATATACCATATACTCGTATGTCCCAGTATCCCACATCCACCTGAATGGGAACGTGATCGGTTACAGTCTGCATCCCGTTTATTTGGCATCCTGAGGAAGTCAGGTGCCTAATTGTTTCCGCCGATGATCATCATCATCGCCAGCCTTATTGATTTCTCCCCCGGTTCCCCTATTTCCAAGCACTGTGTGGTTAATTTTTGTCACCTGATCTCACCCGATAAGCAGTGAGATTTGGTCTCTGTCTCCGTCCCTTTCTTTTGTTTTGTTTTTATGCTAACCTCTTGACATGAGAATCAGCGTCCATAGGGTTTCCCTCCCGACTCTTTTTTTGGCTGTGGGATCATTGTGCGCTCGAAGGATTCTGAGGAAAGTCGTCGAGAGTGGCGCTCTTGTAGGTCAGCCAGGTGCTATATCAAAAATATTGAGTAGTTGATGGATTATTCGGAATTTATTTGGATGGTTTGCACTACAAATTGGATTGGCTTCACGGGTAATAGCTTAAGAAATTAAGGTTAAGGTTTCATATTACCAGATCCTATGATTCTATGATTAGTTCCCACAGATAATGGATCATATAGAACATTTCGATGCCGATAAAATGATATTCTATGCAGGATGGCAAGCAATATCCAAAAAAAAGGAAAATCTTCTAAGTTTTTTTCAGATTCAGATGATCTTCAAGTGCTGAAAGCTTGGCATTTAAGACCTATCGGCCGTTCCTAGTTAAAATTCAAGCAAGTGCGCATACCAAGTGGAATGCACACACAGGCCAATGGGAGCGATGATGATATGTATCTTTTGGGCAATTGGAGCACAACCGCCCACTGATAACTGGGTACCATCCAAAGTTTTTACCTATGAGTCGAATGCTAATTGAATGAAACGCACAGACGCATTGCCACCACTCCAAATGAACTCCCTCGAGTCGGGTTTCCAGCTAATTAGCATTTAATTAACTTAATAATCTCTGTGCCAATTGCGAGAAGGAGCGCAGCAGTCAGCTGCACATCGTGGGAAATGGCTAGATTAAATTTATTTTCAATTATTTTATCAGAGAAACGTTTTGCGGCTGTGGTTTTATTACATGACATATTTGCTTTTTTCTTTTCTTTCGGTTTTGTGTTATTTTTTTTTGGCCTGCTCTTTTGTTTATCAACAAAGTTGGTGGGCTTCGAACGGAGGGGGGGTATCGGATTTTGGGGGCTTTACGCTCCGCTTCTTGTCACATAATGTGGCGCAGCAATTAAACGAAACGGCCTTACCGTCCGACAAGAAAATTAATCCAGTCCGCGCACTTTGCATACCAATTGCCCCGATTCCCCGTTCGCTCGAGTCTCGAGAAGATCGAGCCCGGGATTTAGGGCTAAAAAACGAGAGTGCACAATAAAAATAATGTTACTATTGGACGAATTACCTTACTTACTCACAGAAAAACCAGAGCGAACGCTATGGTCGAGTCCCCCCGACTATTATATACCCCTTACTTAGCTAAGCTACTTAACTTATCAAGCAATTTCCTCAATGGTCTTCTCAAACTGGCTCCACCTAGTGGTCATATTTGTAATTGCTCATAACTATTTAATGGGTGTTCGGATTTGAAAATATTTAAAAGTATTTTAGAACAGAAATTCTAAAAATAGGAAATCTAAAAAATCGTCAAAAAATCATTGTAACTTTCTTAAAAATTGTAAGTTCTTATTAAAAACTAATCTCTAGAAATATGGGAACCCAAGGAAAATCCATTAAATAATGTTAGAAATCAAGCTAAAAATGGTACCAGTTCTTGGCACTGAGAGTAACCCGCTACAATCGAAAAGGGACCACCGGAATCGAGAGGCTCGGGGCCCGATGCAAGTTCCTCGGATTTGACCTCTTCACTGGGGTAGGTCATAACTTTTAATGATGCGCGGATTTGTCTCTTGATCATCTCGGTCATAAAAAGAACCAGGGGCAAGGGGTAAGGTCAGCAGCCGGGTGGCCAAAAAAAAAAGAGCAAGAAGTAACAAAAACAAAGGTGTCGGCTGCTCTTTGGAGTTAAGTGTAATAAGCGGAGACTGTTATCGTGGGCAAATATTAAACATCTTGTGCGGAGCTTTAACGCCGTTTTACTTGGTATCTGTGTATCTCGTCCCGGTATTTGTCTTTGTCGGCGTTTTGATGTTTTTATCTCTGCCCGATGCTCCACATACATCACACCGAAGATCTTTACGATCACGATCCCGAAACCGAAACCGAAAGGGGGGAACCCAGGGGAACCCCGGGGAACCGGGAAGGCCGGAACTTGTCGCATGCCAAGACGATGGCGTGTCACCACTTCCTCCAGCCCCATAAGCGATAAATGGATCTGGCGTTATCTGGTAACTATCCATCGATGAGGTAGGAATCGGTATGCAAACTTTCACGAATTATCCATAAGTATTTCAAATGGTTGAAAAAGTATCATAAGGAAATAAGAGAGATTTAAGTTTATAAGAATATTTTTATTATTAAAAAAATCTTTAATTTAATATAATAAATCATATATGATATCATATGAAAATCATATTTCTTTTAGTAACTTTACATTATTACACACATTATTAGTATTATGGTAATAAGAGAGATTCAAGATTATAAGGATATTTTTATTATTAAAAAAAATCTTTAATTTAATATAATTAATCATATATGATATCATATGAAAATCATATTACTTTTAGTAACATTACATTATTACATACATTATTAGTATTATGGAAAGCATCTCGGCCACTCGAAAACCTGCGACCTGAAGAGGGTGCTCTGGAGATACCTTATGAGGTACACCCAGTATATAGATTATGTACACATATAGCTGTTTATCCCCCACCCCGGGCGATCGACAAAGTAAACAACGGCTCGAGCTTGACGACCGAACGCAATTCATGGACTACACACTCAGCCGGAGTCAAGTGGGTCAAAATCAGCATAAAAATCCGCAACTGATGTCGCTGATTTGATCGCACTCGCACTCGCGCCGAGTAGTATAAGCTATATGGTATATGGTATATGGTATCGTATACCATACTATATCGGATCGGATCGGATCGGTTTGGATCCGATCGCGCGATGGGATCAACTAAGTTGCCTGGAACTTATTGCAATTGTAATGCGTTGAATATTGATGAGAGCGGGCAGCCTGCTCTTGGGGTTGAGATTCGATCGGGGATTGGATTCGATTTTGAGCACGTGGAAGAACAGAACAGAACAGAAAAGAACAGAAAAGAACAGAAAAGAACAGAATAGAGGAGTCAAACAGAACGAACCTTAACAAGACCCATTTAAATTGTTAAACACCCGCGGAATCCATTGAACTAAGTCGACGTATAATCTTTCGATAGATTAATGAGCCCCGACTTGTCTCGAATATTCCCGACGACGACGAAGTTCAGGCAACTTGAACTTTGTAAATGGGTTGTGCGAAGTAATAAGGAAAGGTATTTCAAATTTCGAATATACCCAAGCCAAATGATAAGAAAACCGGGATTCAGTATGCAGATTGTCTGCTTAAAGTACTTCCGCTCCTAATGGAAATATCAGCCAAAAAACAGGGGAGATATCGGAAATGGGACATGGCATGATGATGACTCCTCCTGGATAATATCCATGCATAATTGTGACCTTCTGGCGGAGATAACCGCAGGAATTAGGAGCAAATAAATGTCACAACAGAGGGAAAACAGGGAACTACCTGAAAGAGGCCACACTCATTAGGCATTGGGCAATCGAATTGCAGCAGTTTCATTTCAATTTTCACTTCCACCTTGATTTCGGCTGACCATTTCCGTTTTGTCCGCCTCTGATAATTGTAATTTCAGTCGTATCTAGAAACGAAAACAAAAACATACACGAAAAACACGACTGGACCCCTAAAAGGCGATCTATGTAGACTTGTGCCTATTCTGCGAGTCGAAGAAATGCCAAGACCAAAAATTACGTATTCAATGGGCAATTAAAACGCGCCGGAGAAGATCGAGGAGATCTCTCGCCCCGTCTCTTTCTAGACGGAGGCACGAAGATTGGATTGGATTGGATTGGGATTTCAAGAAGAAATCAAGCCAGCTAACTGACAATGCCGAGGCATGGCAAAGCATTTTAATATAGAAATTTTCTTGCCGCCATTATTTTAGGCCAACGGCCTACAACGGCCCGAAGTCGAGGCCCAAGTCAGCAGCATACAGTGAGAGAAATTTGGGATCAAAAGATTACAAATATTCCAAAAAAACATTTACTTTGCTGTTTTTAACATTATAAAGAAAACTAAAACTAGGTTATATTTTTCAACTATCCTTTTTGGTTTTTAAAAGAAAATTTATTAAAAAAAAAACTTTTCTTGGTTGTTTTATAATCAATATTAATGTGCCTAAACTTACCGTAATCGCGATTTTATGGATTGTAATAAAAAGAACTTGAGATAAATATGAACGATATTGGGTTATTATCTCAGATATAAAAGTAAATAAGTAAAAATTATAACTTAAGTTTTGTAGAACTCCTTATACCTTCTTAGAATTATAATTATAATTGAAATTGAATTTAAGGCAACATTTCTCTGAGTGCCTGAGAGCAGAAGACACAGAAGCAGAGGACTGAAGACAGAAGACAGAAAACAGAGGAGACAGAGAGACACGGCCAACATCCAAAGCTAAAGCTGAAGCTAAAGCCATTGAACAGCCATCGAGGGGCGAACCATAGAAGGGCCTATAAGGTACGTATACGTACGCCCATCCTCAACACCCAATACACAATACACAATACACATCGCACATCGCACATCACCCATCCCCTTACCCTTTCCCGATTTTGGTGGCTGGTCAAAAAGAAAGTCGCCTGCCCATTCGGCTTTGTATTGTATTGGCTTTAACTTTGGTTTTAACTTTGGCTTCCATTGAAGATTGGCGGCGCAGCAGCAGCAGCAGCCGCTGTCGATTCGATGCAGTTGGCCATCGACGAAGACAAAAGGAAAACACACCATGAATCTTTAATGAAGAATCACCAGTTACCAGTTACCAGTTACCAAGTCTCCAAGTTACCAGCTACCAAGTAACCAAGATACCAAGCTACCATGTTTGGGCCCATAAACGCGCCAACCGCCAATCGTCGCCATCATCGTCTTCATACATTTTCTTTTATTGAGCCGTAGGATTTGAATTGTTATTGTTTTTGGGGCTATAGTTTTAATACCCTTTAGACAAAAAGATTTTCAATACACACAAAAAAAAATCGATATGAAACGTGGGTCAGTTTTACATTATATGATATCAATTTTAACTTGATATGGGGTCAGGTAAATTTGATATGGTCAAAATGAGTATTTCATGTAAAAACGATATGGGCTTTGCGTAAACAGAAATTTTTATTGTGTGCAGCTTAAAGAATTGTTTAATATTATAATAATTATATATTATATTATATTATAATAATAATTATAATATTATTTAATTAATTTTTAATATTTTAATAGCTATAGTTATTGCTTAATGAATCATTTCATAAGAAGGTGAATCATACATTTCATTTTAATTCAGCTGGTGACTAGTATCGAAAATTATCTTAAGAATTAGTTTAAGTATTAAATTCCTTTGGTCGAATGACTTTGCTTTCAGTTTTCTTTTCTTTTCATATCATATCATATTTTTTTTAGTAACCAGGGTATCTTCGACTTCGAACCCCATATACTCAGGCAATCATCGTTTCTGGTTTTGTGTTTGGATGTGATTTCGTATTTGGCGCGGCATTTGAAGTCTGAAAGTCGAAGAAGAGGAGGCAGCAGCCATGGCTGCTATATGGCCGCTATAGCCATCAGACATCGGACATCGGACACCTTGGACATCGGACTTGGATGGCGTGTCCAATGCCCAATGGTCGCAGCTCGATAGCTGAGAGTCCGATGCCGATGCCCCAAACGTGCACCCATCGCAATGTTAATGTATTTGGAAATCGTGCCCAGAGCCATAGGCTCCCCCTATCGCCATCTCTCGCACTCTCTCTGGAAGTCCCATTCGCACTTTGTCTCTGGGGGGACTCGAGAAAACCAGAATGGAAAGCTTGCTCCGAGCGAAACGAATGCGAGATACCCTTTTGGATTCTCAGAAAGTATAAAGGGATTAATGGGGATAGATAATTCAATTTAGAAAATATATTTTGAATAAAGGTGAAGGGTTAGTAATCCTTATATACAATGTAATACTTTTAACAAAGTAAAAATAATATTTATACATATGTTTCTTTAGGGAATCTCCCCAAGTAACCAACAAAGTCCAAGTGAATAACTGTATTCAAATGGCTTTCATCAATAGTTTTCGGTACTCGAAAGACACAAACAAATCGTCTCTCAATTTGCGTATAGAGTATGGGAGAATAAAAGAAATTTATGGACAAACTATGCATTATTAAAAAATGATGTGTACATGCGGTGCGTGGCTCGTTTGAGATTTGTTTAATAATCAAAATTCATTAAGCGAGTGCCGTATGCGGTGTATCGGTGAAATTAAGCAGCCATAGATACATTATAAATATATCGCAGAGATGGTCAACGAACTGAGCCAACTGGCCAACTGGCCAAACGTGGACCGTGAAAGTTTCGAGCCACGATTCTGACCCAAAAAGCGGGGGGTTGGGGAAAATATGGAATTCGGATGGATACCCGTAGTTGTGGAAATAATAATATAATTTCTATAGGTTAATGATTATGTAAATGATTTAGTTGATTTTCGATAACCCCAGGATACGATAGTTCCTATCGACGGGCAATAAAGTCCGCATCCCTTTGCCATGTCCCAAACTAAAGTCAAGTGACATACGATATGGTGCTTGTAAAGCTTCCTGGCCAGTTGGCAACTGAACAGAGGAAACAAACGGGGCTCAGAGAGCAGGACCATGGCCACTGGTGCATTACATCGCCACGTTTCCAGTCGGACTTCCGATTCTCGGATTACGTCCCTGAAACTGAAATGTGATCGATTTCCAGAAGGGAAGGATCGTTCGGCGGCGAAAGTTTAACTGCCGCCTTCCACTTGATTAAACCCTTTTAGCCAAAGCAGCCAGGCTGACGACTCGGCAGTTTAGGACCCCAGAAATTCAGAGATGGACAAGGAGAAGGAGAAGGAGCAGGAGCAGGAGACTCTGTTCATGGCGATTCTGTGAACTGTGTAGTATATAGTATGGTAGGGTAGGGTAACCCGATCCGAGGCAATGATCTCCTCCTTTTCGTCCAGGCTGCGAGAGCGCGAAAGGCCACCACAGTGACAGGTGCACCAGCGACACCACCAGAAACCGAGCAAGGATGATGCAAGGATGCACCTTTGTGCAACTGCAGGGGTTGCTGCTGTTTAGCACTGAGAAAAAGTGCGAGTTCCCACGACACATAAAGAGACATTTTTAAAAAATAATACATAATTTTAGATATCATGTAAATAAAATATCATTTGGTTTTTCAATGAAGGAAATATTTTATTTATTTTATAATATCCTTGAAAAAAATAAAAAAGTGAATGAATAAAAATATTTTAATTAAAGAGAACTCATTACAAATGTTTTAGTGTAAATAAATAGTTAATAATGAATAATAATATTTAGGGAAGTGGAATGATAAATATATAAGCTTTTTTCACATTTTCACATTTAATTTCTGAAAAAACGCATTAGTTTTCCCAGTGTATGGCTCTTTGCTAGCACTTCTCCTGCTGTTCTGGCCCAACTGTCAGGATGCAAAGCGTGTGTCTCGGCCGTTTAAGCGAACCAAACACCGCAACACGGCTAAAAGCAGAAAAAAAACAGAAGCAGAAGCAGAAGCAGGGGCTCAAAGGTTGAGGGGATGAAGACAGGTTCCGAGGCACAGGTCAGGGCGAAAGGAAGCTGAGTGCCGGTGCCACGTTCATTCAACTGCTGTCAGGATACTCGACACAGAACACAGGACTCGGGTCTCGGGACACCTGACCAGTTCGGAATAGGCCAGGATCCAGGATCCAGGATCAACGCTCGATATGGCCAGTTTATTGAACTATTGTATCATCCCTTTGGACTCTTGGGGTTCAGCTGCCAGGCAGCAGCAGCAGCAGGTTCATCAACTTCCCCCGACAGAGAATTAGAGCTCAAAACACACATATACCATATACGGTTGTGGAAAAACGGTAATTTCCCTGCCATGCTAATTTAATGCTATGCTAGCGAAATATGGGCTCTATATAAAACCCCTTTTCGGGTTCAGAACTTTAGATAATTTCGTTAAATTATTATTTTATAGGAAATTATTGAAATATTAATATCAAAATGATACAATAATACCTGGATTAACTTTAATTAATTGTTTGTCAGAATAAATAAATAAATATATTGTAATATTCACCCAATTTAACTCCATTACTAGAACTAAATTGATTATACATTTTAAAAATATTTTACTTAAATGATAACTATGTCACACAAAAGATATTATATTAAATAATTTACTTTTATAACTTAACCTCATCCTTCAGAGGTCAGCTTAGAGATCATCGGCACTTGACCCTCCGCAGACTGACCAAACAAAAAAAAAATATAGCTAAGGATTCTGTAGTGATCTCCATCTCCATCCCAAAAAAACAACATCCCATCCATGAATCCATCTGGCCTGGCAAACAGAGGAGCGCTACAGTCACATATCGATTACAGGGCCACATAAAAAACTCAAAAAACTCGAAAAAAAAAATACAGGAATGAGAAAAAAGCATTTGCAACAAGGTGTGTCTGCTCCTCGGGTCTGTCCGCTATCTGCTGTCATCACCATAATCATCATTGCCATCAGCCATCCACATCAACCATCCGAGGAGTATTGGAGTTGCGTCGTGGCTGTGTCAACAAATTAATCAGTTCAAATACGAGATACAGATACAGCGTTTACGGTTACATTTGAATATGCAGCCGTCATCGGAGACAACATTCCCCGTATCTGAGAAATATCTGTTAACCACTTCCACTTCCATCTCTCCCTATACGATACGATATGGTACCAACTTCCTATGCCTATACCTATACCTATACTATCCCAATGATCCTGGGTCGTGTGCTTCGATTTTTAGGGTTGTGCGGCGGCGGTTGAGTCAATATTTTCATTGGCTTTGGCTGCTGATAAAAAAGCGAAATCCAAATCGAAATCGAAATGCTCCGGGAACGCAGATGCATTTTCCGCGCACGCTTCGCTTGTTTGTGCTGCGGGGGTGGGCGGAAAATTAAATTGGGAGCGAGGGAGGTGCACCGAAAAAAATGTGCAACAACGTCCAAAAAAACCAGAAAAATCGTATTATTACGAAAAGACCTGATTCTGATTTTTAAATATAACCAGAGAAATGGCGGAAAATCCTAGAAAAAATATTAATTTTTTTATAATTATTTTCTTTTAATTTTACACTGTAAAATTCTTTAATTGATAATTTAAAAAAAAAACATGTTTCTTGTATTAAAAAACGAGACAATTTTATTTAAATACTATGGGAAAATTAAGTCGAATCTCAAGTAGTAATTTTTCTAATTTAATTTATTTTATTTTACACTAATCAATTCTTAAATTATTTATTTTAAAATTAAACATGTTTCTTATATTAAAAACGGTACCATTTTTATTTAAATAAAATAAAAATCTTAGTGAAAATTTTTAAATTACAAATTCTTCAGGATATAATCATATTTTTTCCCAGTGCACGCACAGATAGTTGCCATAGCTATCAGCCGATTGGGTTGGGCCCAAGTCTTTCGGCCGGATTGCAATCTGGATGGCAGGGTGGTTCGGAACTCCTGTCTGAGTCCAGGCAACCGTTAGGACCAAAAATTATAAAAAATACGAAAGAAAGAAATGGGGCGCGACTGAGCAAACTTTGTGGAGTGAGGGGGTTAGCGGCTAATGTAAATGAGCAGCTGAAAGTCAAAGGATACGAAGGAAGCATGAAATTACGGGTTGATTCCAGGCGCACGTGAGCCAGAAAAAGGGCTAAAATGTCGATCAGCGGGAGAATTCACTCTTGCTTTCTTCGCATTTCACACTTCTTCACCAGCAGATCTTAAGCTCCTCATAAACCGCAACTTACTATGTGTATCTTACCTCTTTTCCAACCGGCTATCAAATCGAATTCGATGTCATGTCTCCAGCTAATGCAATGGCAAATCAAAATCAAACATTAGCAATGGGCCAAAGTCTAAATGGGACAACCTCCCCTCTTCGGCTCCAAATATATATAAATATATATATATATATCATTATCAGGAAAAGAGATAACGGATAGCCAGAGTCTCAAAGAAAACCACACATGAGAAGCGCAGAGTCTCGTTCTCATAAAACCGGTGCTGTTTCAGGTAAATAGAAAAGCACCACCACCACCACCGAAATAATGTACCACCCCCTCCTGATCCCCACCGATCAGGCCCGTTGGTTCGGCATTTCCGTGGGCTGGGGCTTCTTATCGGCTGGCAAATCATCGATCATCTCAAATTCACGATCCATCATCATTAGGCAACGCATTTCGGTTCGCTTTGGCGATAAGAAATCGGAATGGAGGCTCTTTATTCTCCCTTTGACTTGGGTTCCATTTATGATTCTACACTCCTCTAAAAATGTATATCTTTAAGACGTAGAAAAGTGGGAAATAAAAACCTATACAGGTTATTTATATTAATATCGTCAGTAGTACCTACCGTTAAGGTCTTAAGGAACCACAAGATATACATATATACCATTTATCGTTGGATCTTCTAAAAATAGGTTATATTGTAACGAAATGAAATTGGTTAGAATCGAAGGTTGTATTGATTGCACTTGAATGCGTCTTGGGTTGCGTTTTTATCTTTATGGTTCGGTTGGAAAACCATGTCACGTGCCCGATTATAAAGCCACATATATAGTCGCATAGTCGCCTAGTCGGACGCTGGACAAACGATCTGGTGGCCACGATTGCACCTTTTATGGAGCCGTCGTATACCCGGCGATTATCTCTGCAGGCAGCTGTGTGTGTGTGTGTGTTGTAAGAGACCTCCAATATACTGATTGTGCAGTGCGACTCATAAACCTATCGATCTATAGCCCCAAAGATAACCAACCCACTGATACGTCCGGGGGTTTGTCATTCCTCCTCCGATTTTTCTTTTATTTTTTCGTATTTTTCACTGCATTACTATTTAGTAGAAGCGAGGGGACAGAGTCTCAAAGTATTTCCGAAATTATCACCTAGATATATCTGCGGAGCCTCTCGCTTGTTGTCTCTGGGCTTTCGTTTCAAAGTTTCAAAGACGCTGGAAGCGATTTTTAAGCCCCGCGCGCCAAACGAAGGCGCGTGATATGCTTGGTCTCTGGCCTCCGATCGATTTCCATTCCCATTCCCATTCCGATAGATTTCGCCTTGTGTGATCGCTATCACGCACTCCTCCTCCAGCTGAATCAGCTAATTTCCAGCCAGGTAGATGACTCAGTAATCATCACACTTGGCGACCGAATCCGATTCTGATTCCGATTCCGATTCTCAATAACCGAGGCCATATCTCTCTGCCAAATACTTATTCGCACCTTCACACGCCGCCAACTGATGATGATGGTGATGGTGTCCGGTGGAGACCAAGTGATCCTAACTCTGACGTCAGTCAGACACGATAGCCCCAAGATCTGGCAAGAAGATATGGCGAAAAAGCACCCCATAGGGGGCTGATCTGACGAAAATCACTTGTGACGTACAGTCAGTTTATGAGGTGCTATGTATTTAAAAGTTACCGGGAAAATACAACTAATAATGAGAAGTTCTGGGAAAAAAGTATGAATTGCTTAACTTTTTTTACCTTCCCTTACATACCATATATTTTATATGAATATTATTACAAGAACTTAAGTCGAAATCATCTTGAAACTACATTTAAAGTTAGGATTTTAGGATCCTTAAAAAACCTTTTGTAGTCAAAGAAGTCTAGAAGTTGATGGATGCTCCCCCTTAAGAGCTAAATCGAAAATTGTTTCCACTTAACTGGAAGCCAGTAATCGTTTGTCCATTAACCTCAAATCGGAGTAGCTGCCATCTCGGACTGTACTCCCTATGCTATGTGGCCCCCGAAAACCCCCAATTCCAATGCCCATTTCAATCCCAAACTGAAAGGCCGGCAATCTATAGTAATCCACGTAGATGTTCTGCTGCCGGGGCGAATCAATAAAAGTCTCACGCATAATTTATAAGGCTAAAATGGCAGTGGAAATGGGATTGGAAATGGGTATGGGGGTGATGGTTAGGTTCGGTTCGGTTCGGTTGGGTTCAGTTCAGTTGGGAAGACTGTATCTATTGTCAGGGTATTGATTGCCTAGCCGCCGCTCAGCCACCCCATCCGCGGTGGAGGAACGCAACCTGACCATTCTGAAGAAGAGACCTGAACATCGCTGGATGGGTGGATGGTTGGATGGGTGGTTAGGTGGGTGCTAGCTAGCCCTACACAGATACGGATACCAGATACTTTAACGGATACAGATACAGATACACGACAGTTGCCTGGTTACCAAAATAAAAAGCCATGAGAATTTGTACATAACAAACCAAAACAGTTATAGGGGTTGCTAGTGGGATGGCTTTGTAGCCCGATCTGCCCGATGGATATATGGGCCTTGGGTTCTGGGGATCTATGCTTTCGCCCATCTGGGATGGGCAGTGAGATAAGTGCGGGTGGTGCGGATGTTGCGACCCTGTTCCCATTGGCTGGATGGAGATGGAGAGCTGAAAGGCCGGGGAACCGGGGAACCCGCATGATTTCATCACCTTATGTAATCATGAACTGAAGAGGGGACCTCGGAATTGGATGCAAAGTGGAGGCCTCCGCGGCAGACAAATCAATAAAATGTCTGTATCTGTATCTGGTTGGTTCTCCCAGTTTTTATTTTGTTTTTCTTTCTGCCTTTTTTCACCGTGTTTTTTCTGTTGTATCTGTATCTGCAGCTGTGGCTGCGAATGGCTTTTTTGTGGTTCGTTGACTAAATGCGGGCGCGTGCGTTGATGGCCAGAGAAAAAAGAGAGCACAGGTTCAGGTATTGCCGTGAACACGTGTACACACATATTAATATATATATATAGACGCCCATATATAGAATATTTGGTGCATTTTATACATCCAGATGGATACAGTGGAGAAGGCTCTAAATGGACCTGAAATATGGTTAATTTGCTAAGAAATCATATGGGATATTACAAACTGAAGAAGATACCTAAGTCAAAACATTATTTATAGGATCCTTTGAAATACCATATATACCATACATGAACCATTACTAAAAGCTCTACTGTAATTGCGCAATGGGTGTTAATTATTTACAAGATTTCCTGATGGGTTTTAATTGGCACTTTACACACTCACAGTGTAATTTTAGATGTGCCATTATTATAGCTTAGCTATTATTTTCAGGTCACCAGATAATTGGTATGGTTTTAAAAATAGAAGGTGTTCCTGTTTTCTTGATCGATATTTGATGTATTTGGCAAACATTCCACCTGGATTGTGGAAAATGCCAGTATATTATAATAAAATGTCCTGTTGTAAATATAATATGAGAAATATAATATAATATATATAATATAAGTCAATTTATCTTAAATGCCTGAAATAAAAAATATCTAAAAAGTCAAAGATGATGAATCTTCATCTTATATTCCTTCGTTTACTTGAGATTCCCCCTGAGAAAGCATTAGATACATTTGTATCTTTTAGTTTCTTCGGATGAATCCTTGCCTTTCCTTACGATTCTCCTCGCCGAAGCTTCACTGTAACTCGAGAAGCATTATGCTGTGTATCTTGCAGAGAAAAATCAATGCGCAAAGAGGAGAAAAGGCGACCGAAAAGGAGAGCAGACGAATCAGAAGAACGCAAGTACATAAGATTTACATATATGTACACACACACACACACACACCTGCAAATCGACTGTCCTGCGCAGCAGCAGATCCACACATACATATGTACGTGCACATAGGCAGAGACACAGACAGAGATAGCAAGCATCCGGAATGAGAGCAGGCTGCTGTGGTTGGCTCACAGACACACACACACAGATACATATGAACAAATCTCAACGAAGGAGGCGCACACAACCCCCTCCCCCACATCCAGCCCATCCAGCCCATCCCCACCTCCCCCCCTCCCACAACAAAATAGCAACCAAACCCGTGAAAACGAAAGCACGCAGCAGCAACGTGAGAAAGCGAGAGAGCAAGAGCGTCGGAGAGCGAGGCGCTCACACGAACGAAAAACGAAGCTTAAGCCTCTGCCGGCGTCGCTGCCGACGTCGACTGCGCCCAATTGCCAGGCGGCAATTTATCAGCAAAGATGTGGCTGCTGGCTGGGGACGTCGACGTCGACGCCGGCAGCGCGCTCTCTCTCTCTCGCCTTGTATCTATGTGAGCGCACGCCGGGCGTCGAGTATCTGTGTGAGCCAGATAGACTCTGTGCGTGCGTGTGTGTGTGTGCCGAGCTGTGCTGCTGCGCTCTCTCATTACAATTACACCTGAGTTTTTGTTGCTGCTGCTGTTTGGTTTTTCTTCTTCGGCCGCCAAGTCGTTGACGTCGCTGCCGGCGTCGCAGTCGGTACTTCAATTGAATTGTAATGAGCGTCGGGCGGCGGGTGGCGTCTCTTCTTCTTTTTGCCTCCTTCTAGGGATGCACTCGGCGAAAATGTGCATGTCTTCATCTATTTTATGGGGGAATTGATCAAAGAAATAAATTTGATTTTTTTATTTAATATGAAAAATAAAACCAGTATAATTAAAATTTTTAATATTTTTTTTTGGTCTGTTGCTCTTCCTTTTTTCCTCCTTTCGAAGATGCATTTAGAAATAACATTCATTTAATTACAATTAAATCAAATTATATTTATTTTGTAATTTAAAATAATTTATATATTAATTTAAGATTAATGTGTAAATATTAAAAAAACTAAAAATGTATATTTTGGTAAAAAAAAAAAAACGTCGTCTTAACAACAAACAATATTTGACTAGTTTTGTATTTTCTAATTCATTGTCTAGCTTTTTCTGGCACTTTTCCATAAATTTTAAATTATTTTTTTTGCAGTGCACTTCTTTTGAACCTCCCTTTCGGCCACTTTTCTTGTCGCTGGTTGTTGGAAAATTTGTTAAATTTTCGTCGCCAGCTTTACGGGTTTTAACATTTTGTCGTTTTTGTTTTTGTTCCCTGCCGCTTACTCCGCCCCCTTTTAGCCATCTCGCACACCTCTTCCTCTCCCTCTCCACCTCCCTTCCCTCTTCACCACCTTCTTCTTGCCTGTTTTCTGTTGCTTACTGTTAATGCGTTTTACGTTTTTATTTCCATCGCTTTTTCGCAGTTGCTGTGGTTGTTGTTGTTGTTGTTGCTTTTGTTGTTGTAGTCCCCATCTGGCTCTATCTCCAACTCTAATTTGTTTAAATTGTTTTTTAATTAACTGTCAGTGACATTTTCTTTTCATTGTTTTTTGTGTTGTGCTTTTGTCTTTGTGGCTTTGCTGCTTAGCTGCTTTGGTTCTGGCCATAATAAAGCTGTTAAGGGAAAGCTACTACTTTTTGTTAGTAACTGGAAATCGGAATTGGGTTGCAAATCTGACGAAAATGATGTTTTATTTTTGGGAAATGTGGTATTCATTGAAGGGAATTCTTTATACCATTTTGAATATTATACACAGAAAAACAAAAACCGATATGAAATAGGATCATTTCTACCTTATTTCTACCTTATTTCATATCAACAACAAGGCTATATGATTTATGTCAAATATCATGTTGATATGCTTGAATCTCAAATTTATCATATCATATAATGTAAAATAAGATTAACATAATCTTTATTCATATCAAAATGATATGAATAACTTGATCTTTACAAAATATTAAATTGACCATTATCATTTTGTGTCTGTATAGAAATCCATCCAATAATAATATAATTCCTTAACTTTAGAAGCTAAGTTTATTCCTAGTTCTATTTCGGGCCAGACCAAATATGAGCCCAATAGTGGTCGTAAATAATTCCCGATATTTTCGTCTATTCCGGCTAACGAAATCTACCCGCGAAGAATGTTCCTGCCACTCCCACTCCCCACCATCCATCCCACCATCCCCAATTTCCTTATCGCGGCCACAAGATTGAACTGACCGCCAATCTAATCGCATTCGTTGCCGGAGTTTCCCACCTTCCGCCCCCAAAGCCCACTTCCTCCTCCGATTCCGCCCTCTCTATAGAGAAGATTAGCGAAGCTGGAGCCGAAAAATTGAAAACATATGTGGGGGAGGTGTGGGGTTTCCTGTGCCATTTCTCAAAAGGTGTCACCTGTGTATTCTCGTTATTGATGATGGCACAAAAATAGTTTGTTTATCGAATTTTGTCAGCTTAGTTCCAGGTAAACATGGTATACGGCGTACGGCCACAGATTCGCTTGAAAACAGACTCAAAATCGTACTTGAACAGCTGTCGCAGGCGTGATACAGTGATATACCATCCGAGTGATCCTAACTTTTTAGAAGGAAACGTGGAAAGCTTTAGCATATTTGGATTCCACAGAAAGATCTCCGACAGGTGAGCTATATACTATCTAGAATATTTACACAACAGTCAGTTGCATCGCAGTGGCCACTGTAGCTAATCAATGGGTTCTTGGCTGACAGCTGATAGCCATTATCAGTCTGCTGGCGTATTAGCATAAGTAGTCCTAATCTTGGCCGGCTCTCCATTGAGATTTTGGCAAGTCAAGGCCAGTGGCTATCTGGTTGTTGGACGGAATTCGAGCGATTTCCTAGATGATTGCACCGGACAGCCGGAGACGGAGAGCCACGAATCCGTGGTGGGACACGTCCCATTCGGATGGTTCGCCTTTATGTAAGTGGTTCGGGGTTCAGGGTACAGGAAGACGTGTTCAAATTCAGTTTGCCCCGATGACGAAACCCCATTTTGTTCCCCTTCCCCAATGGCATGCTGCATGTCTTCATTATCGTTTATTGAATACAAGTATGCTTATATAAAAAAAAAATACAAATAAGGGGGTCTTGAGAAAGGAGGGTATTCTACAGGGAGACAAAGGTAATCCCTGAGTATTGCACGCGTTGCCGATAAGCGATCGAATTGTAAACTCACTCAATGCAATCAGGCCATTATATTGTATCTGTATCTGTATCTGTATCTCTGGCTGTACCTATATCTGTATCTGTTTCTGTTTCTGTTTCTGTTTCTGTACAATGTGTATTACATACATACATATATATCTCTCGTATCTCACGGCATGTGTGCAAAATATTTCACGGCTTGACACCTTCTTCGGTTTCTGGTTACGCTCGCAGCCTCATGGCGCCACTCGTAATTAGAACGCCCCAATAAAAGTAATCCCCATTCCCATTCCCCCATCTCAAGACCCCGAATCACCACCCCCACCCCCCCCCCCCCCCCTCTCTATCTTCTCGTCTGTCTGGCTTTGACCCATTCAGTAATAATTACCCAATTTCTGCAGTTCGGTTTCACTCTATCAACGTCTACGTGTGCCCGGCTGGATTTCTTTTCGTTTTTCAAATTTGCTCGCATAATGGCGAACGAAACTGAACGAAACGAAACGTTCCCAAGCTCCCCTGAGTTTCGTCTTCGCGTTCCCAGGTTTTACCAGGTTCTACCAGGTTCTCCCTGTTTTTCTTATAATTTTTTTGTTCATTATTATTATTTCGCTCTGCTCACATAAGAGCAAGAGCATTTTCTTTATGACAATTCATTTGTTCATTGGGAATCTTTTGGCTTGCATAATGGCGAAATAATGTCTCCCCGACTTCGGACTTCTCAGTTCTGAGTTCTGAATTCTGACTCAGCGGCAACAAAAGCGCCTCAAAGATAGCGAGAAAGTAATGGCAAATCGGCAGGAACTTGGGAAGCAGAAGCCCCAGAGGGGTTATGCAAAAATATATGTGTGTGTACTTACCTAAATGCCGTCTAATTGGGGAGGGGGAGTAAGTATAATATAATACTATAGAGCAGTTTACAAAAAGGGAACCGAAATACGTATCTTTGTGGATCCTTAAAACATATATTTATGAAAAGATTTTTAAAAGGATCTTAATCTTAATGATATCGACATAAATTAGTAATACCTTTTGTAAAGAATTTCTTAAATAATCTCTCTCTCAAATTTCCCTTAGAACCTCCGTGCCATTTCTTCGCCTCTCTTCAGAAGCCCACTTTCAATTCTTCCCGCTTTGCCATTTTCCAGGTTCTTTTCGCCTTTGTCATTGTGTCTGTGTGTCTCCCTTTTATCACCGGCTTTTCCTTCGGTCGTGTTTTCGTTTTCATTTTCCTTCGCTGGCTGCCTAATTTCCATCAAGAAGTAATTACGTTGCTGCTCATTAATTTCGTGATCGCATGCCATGTGAAATTGGACGTGCGGAAGAGTCGCCTTCAAGGGGGTGAGTCTGCGGCTTCTTCCCCGTCTTCGTCTTCGACTAGCACACACCTGTCCCGAATTCTTGGCTAGAGAAGAACGGGTACTCTTGGCCAACGGAAGACAGAAGGCAGCTGCCTGGTTCCTAGCTCGTGACCCGCTCTTCAGGGGATGCAACTCTAATATTTTCATGTATTTCTCCTTAAATGCTCAATTCCAGTTGCAGTTGAGCGGCAATTTAGACCATGCCCGTTCATCGGTTCAGTCCGCCACCCACAATCAAAGTCAATTAACGTCAATCAAAGTCCATAACCGATTGGTGGGCGGAGGGGGCGTGGCCGGGTCCAAAGCGTTGAACGTTTAGCACGACCCGCAACTTTCGCAAAGACTCGGAAAAGAAAGTTGAGCGCATCTCTTCCACAGAGAGAACCAAAACCTAACAATTATTGATCTAAATCTGGTATTCATGTATGATATACCAAGCTGAATTGATGTACACAAAAGCAAACGATCACACCCTTCCCTCTGTCGAGCTAACATTTATGAGAAGCGCGGAGAGAGGCCCTCCGATTTTAGGGTGACCAGGGCAATCATTACACGTTACAGCCGCTGCGGATCAAAAATGCACTCGAAGATCTGTTCGGATCAGGAACAGATATATGTTGATACGCAGATATACGGCATTAAAGGGGAAGACGTGGTGAGTGAGGGCGAAACCAGAACAGAACCGAAGACAATGGCAGACTGCAGACCTTGAAACAGTTCAAAAACGTAAACGGTTCAGTGATCATTGATGTAAAAGCTAAAAACGGAGCAAACGGTTGCCAAGAGGGCAGCAGAGTCGAAACGAGACGAAACGAAAACGAAACAGAGTCAGAAGTCGGAGTTTTTGAGTCATAGTTGGACCTATACCTTTGGTCGGAGTCGGAGTCGGAATCGGAAGATAATGACTGTCAGAGAAGAACGCGGCCGCACAACATCCGTCATCTGGGATGGGACGTCAAAAGCGGCTGTCTGGGGATGAGGGCTCTTAGCTTATAGCTTATAGCTCTTAGCTTTCAGTTCTTGGCTCTCAACTCTCGACCATCGACCGAGAAAAAACATATAGCGACTGAATCCGAATCTGGAGCTGGCGTGCGCTCTGATCTGCCTGACTGCCCCGCCTGGCATCGGCTGGCATCGGTTGGCATCGTTTGGCATCGCCCGCCGAGCGGTCTTGGCCCGGTCAAAAAATCGTTGAGCCGTTGAGTTGGCTCAGATCTGTGAAAAGCATATTTTGACATGGCCAATGGATCTTGTTTTCAATACAAGCATCATCATTAGCTTCGCCTCAAGTTCTTAGAAACTGTAGAATATGGGGAAAGCTAATAGTTTAATAGAAACGAAACTTAAGGTTCACAGAAATCTCAGGATGTTTTTAAAAGGTTTGGTTTAATGTTAATTAAAATATTATAATAAATGTTATAAAAATAAGGGATATCAAAAATGAATAGATTCTTTTTCTAGGAGTTTTAGATGAATTAAAATGACATTTTAAAATTATTTAATGAAGTATTAAATTAGTGGTAATGAAAAACGAGCTATTAATCAGCTAATATTAATAATAATAATTTGTTATTTTTTGATATGTGTAGCCTTATTGTTTTCGGTGTATGAACTTTGCCTTGGGGATGCAGTCGCAGTGGCAGTGGCAATCGCTGTCCCTTCAAGATCAAAGCCACCATTGTCGTCTGGCTGTGGGTTTCGGGTTCGTGATGGGTATTGGTATGGGTTATGGGTTCGGCTGTGGGTTGGGTCTGTCTCGGGGGTCTGGGTCTGGGCACTTTCTGGCTTTCTGGTCTCTCCGAATCTCGAATCTCCCCATTCCTCCCTGCGACTGCTGACGTCGTCGGCCCCTTTAGGTTGTCGTCGTTTGCTCTGCGTTGTGCTGGTTGTTGGTTGTTGGTTGTGTTGCTGTGTTGCTGGGTTGCCGGTAATGATCTTTAACCAAGCGTAACGTTCGCTTTCAGTGCGTCTACATCTGCGCCGTCACCATCGTGAGGATGATCAACAGCAGCAGCAGCATTATGATCATCATCTTGCAGCCATTTCTTCGGACTCCGAAAGCCAGACAGACAGACAGACAGAAAGACAGACGAGTCGAGTTGAGTCGGGTTGCTCCACCCGCTTCGCTTCCGTTGCGGCTCGAATTTAAATGGCAGCGGGAAAACACAACCACACATACATCTATATAGACCATGGAGAGATGAAGTTTCAGATACCCATCAGTATCTGTGGATGTATCTGTAGATGTATCTGTATCTGTGTATCTGCGGCTGGTGCATTTTGAATGCACCATTAATGATCAGACGGGCAGCGAGTGCGCAGACCTTGATTCCCAATGGTCGAGATAGTAGGTCTAGAGTAATTGCCAGAGGATCGCTGAGATCTTCTCAAGGGGGAGTCGAGAATCTGAATTTTATCTGGTGACTCAGGTTGGGATCTTCAAGTCTTTAAATTTTCGAAATAATTAAATATTACAAATAATAATTATATATATTATAAATAATATTAATATTTAGGATCTTAGGAAATTGGTAATGTAATATAAATAAATAAATAATAACATAAATATAAATGTAATATTCTTTTTATTTTATTTATTTGATATTAAAAATATTTTAAAATATAAATAATATTAGAATATTACAAATATTAATATTATTATTATTAATACCTTAGGCAATTGCTTTTATCACAAATGTAATATTCTTTTTATTTTATAAATTTTTTTTTATTCGATATTAAAAATAGTTTTATAGGAAAGATTATTATTTTTATTCCATCAGGATAGTGGGTATATGATTTTTTCTTAAACATTTTATCATATTTAAACTATGTATTTGGCTTTTCCTAAGTTTCATTCTCTGATCACTTGGCTGGGTATATATTTTAATGCCTCAATTCGCCATAAATCTTCTCGGCGAAAACAAAACACCCGCTTGCGATCCACGGAAACTGCTCTACCCAAGCAGATTTAGCCAGAACCCAACCTTGCGATGATCCCATGTTCTGGCCATGGCCGAAACCATGAGATGAGTGTGAAAAAGGGGGGGCAGGGAGTGTGGAAAAGGGGCTCAAAAATCGTAGGAAGCGAAGCAGACAGCCAGCAATTTCGCAGAAAATTTCAACAAACCCCGGCACACACATACGATATGTGGCAGTTATAGATACAGATACAGATACAAGGCTATGGTCACGGATACAGATGCGGATACCAAAATGCTAATGCGCCCGGTTGCTCTGCCCATTCTTCTTTTTTTGTTTTTGCTGCTGCCCTCCACCTTCATTTGGGAGATGACCATAAAACTTTGGGCCCATGCATCGTTGACTGGACCAAGACAGGGGCGTGGGCGCAAGGGGGGAACGGAGGGGACGGTGGGGGCGGTGGTGCTGGTTGCCACTTCGCCGTCCGAGTGGCGTGTGAAAAATGCCAAGTGGCTTTAAGTGTGTGCTGCCGCCAGTGGCTTTTGCAAAATTGATTTTCTCTGCCTTGGCGGATATTTTTGTATCTCCATCCGAAATTTGTGGTAATCCAGATACACTGAGAAAAATGAGGATGGCTTTCTTAGTTTATTTTTTAGAATTTTTATTTGAAAAGTAAAACATAACCTAACAAGAAAGGAAGTTAGCTTCGGCCAGCCGAAGCTTATATAACCATGCAGATCATTCATATCCATATAATTTTTAGACAATTTTTCGCAAAAAATCATAAGCAAAAAAACCAAAAGAAACAATTCAAAAACATTGTTAAAAAACTGAAATCCCAAATTTTCTAGAAATAAAAAAACAGTTTTTTCTCTGAAGCAAAGGCAATATTGATCCATATATGGATTGTCATACTTTTCTGAACTCGGTACTAAATTTCCAATCGATTCACATTTAAATCTGGACATTTTATTTTTTTGCCATTTTTCGCAAAAAAATCATGATGTACCCCCTTAAAAAAAATGAAAATTGAGAAAAATTTTATTTTTTCAAAATCACACGGAAAGTGTTATGGATGTAATTATTATTTTGTAATCTGTTCAAAACAGTATGTATTTTTGATGTAGGACTATTTTTGGCCAAGTTTTAGCAAAAAAACCGAAAGAAAAAAATTAATATTTTTTTTTAAAAACCAAAACCTCGAATTTACAAAAAAAAACAGTTTTTTCGCTGAATCAAAGGAAATATTGATCCTAATATGGATTGCCATACCTTTCTGAACTCGTTACTAAATTTCCAATCGATTCACACTTAAACCTGGGCATTTAAATTTTTTTGCATTTTTCGCAAAAAAATCATGATGTACCCCCTTAAAAAAAATTAAAATTGACAAAAATTTAATTTTTTCAAAATCACACGGAAAGTTTTATAGATGTAATTATTATTTTGTAATCTGTTCAAAACAGTATGTATTTTTGATGTAGGACAATTTTTGGCCAAGTTATAGCAACAGTACCCAAAAACAAATTCCAATTTAAATGTCTAAATTAAACCTAGACCTAAATTTGTAGATCTGGCATCAGAATAATATATTTTGAACACCATTTTCTCTGGGGCCCCAGATAAAGATGGTGATGATGATCTATAAATAGCACCCTGACTTGATATGGCCACCCGAGTTTCTATAGATGTAGGCGTTGAAATCTCGGCGGCAGCAAATAAACAAGCAGCTCGTCGAGATCATCACCATTGTCGTGATCTGCGCACAGCCACCGTTGGGATACAGATACACTCACAGCTACAGCTACAGATACATGCAGCGAAAAGTATCTGACAGATACGAGTTCGTCTGCCTTCGGGCTCCCCATTGTATAGTATAGTATGGTATAGGATGGTATTGTATGGTATATATACATATATACCCTATGCTGTGTGTGCCTCGTTCACCCATAAGTGCTTCATTAATCTCTGTCAGCGAGGTGGTCCTCCCCCTCCGGATTCCCCATCGCGAGCGAATGATTTTCGTTTCTTTCGGTCTCTTTTCAGTTATTTTTTCTCATTTCTCTTCATGTATCTGTATCTTCGAGTCGAGATCGCACTGTGGTTAGCTTTGATGGCTGCCCAGCTTAGCATTGATTTTGCCTCTTGGTTTTTTTCTGTTTTCTTCTTGCTTTTTGTTCCCGACTTCATCTTGTTGTCTTTGATTTGTCGTCTTGGGATTGGTGGAATCGTGGGGAATCGATGGGAGCATTGAACCACGGCAGCGTGTGGAATATCAAATGGTTATAGCTCTCTTCTCCATAGGGACCTATTATTATAGAAGAATATGATACTGAAGTTTCATTTGTAAGACTTAAAGTACTAATATTAATATTGTAGAACTAATGCTTTTAGATTCTTACTCCAACCAATATCTCAGGAATTTTCTTATTTCAGCTTTATATTTTTAATGCCTCTATCTTTGGTGATCCCATTTAAATGGAACCCCGTTAATATACAACATTTACTTTATACAAAACGGAAAAGGCAGAGATCTGCGAATGTAAGCTGGGCCTTTTCAACATCCTCATATGTTTCGAATCCCCCGATAAAGGGGGTGCTTCGTCACATTCGAGTGGGCAGACAACCAAGACGACGTCACATGCGTGTGTACATACGTTCGTACCTCCAGCAGATCGCGTGCCTCGTGGCCAAAACATCCAGGAAAAAAACGGAGAAAATCAATAGCCAAAAAAAGCGAATGTTCCTGGTGGTAGGTGGTAGTTGGTAAGTTGGTAAGTTGGTAAGTTGGTAAGTTGGTAAGTTGGTAGGTGGCAAGCGGTAGATGGCGACTGAGTGGCCACTGGCAACTGGGAATTGCCGGCAGATGCTGTCCCGCTTCATCCGCATCCGCTCACCACCAACGCGGACACACCCATGATCCTGCACTGAGCGAAAGGGGATGTTGAAAGTCTTAACTGGAGAATTTTATTTATAAGCCCAAATCTTTTTGAAAAATATGTTAACAAAACAAATAAATAAGATAATAATTAGTTTTTAAATTTTTTTATTTTATTTTTAAAAATAAGTGCCTTAAATTTGAAAGTAATAACTTTATTTTAAGTCGATTTATTTGTTTATTACTTAAGTTTCATCACATATTTTGCTATGTTTTTTACCAGATTTCTCCAAGTGCAGAGGAAAGGGAGTGCAGCAGAGTCCAGTGTCAATGACACACCTTCGGCAAACAAGGAAACGTCTTTGGGGAAGTCGGAACCAGCGACCATGAATAATCCCCGAAAAAATGTTCTCGCTGTTGTACGAATAGTTAAGCTCCCCCGCTTTTCCCCTCTTCACCTTCCCTTCAAATCCACACTCCATTAACTGGTTTTTTTTTGCAAAATATCCACCCGAAAGCGTATTACCCTATAGCCAAACCTTACTTCTTTATCGCTTCCTTCTTATCTAACTATCCAATGGCTATTTTATGACATTTTTGCGTAATTATATTGACTTTTTAACTTCCAAGTAAATATTTATAGATCTTATATCGATTAAAAACAAATATTTCTTGAAATTTTAAATATATTTCAGATCAAAAGAAGGAACTATGAAACAAAGAGACCCCCAAAAATTTACATTCAAGGGGTACAAGTCAAGTTGTCAGTTCTCACGCGAGATGGAGCTATAGGTACCTGCCGGGCAGAAGCTATAGATCCCCGTGTACGAAACTCCCACTCCATTTCACCGAGGCCAGCTTTTTGATGTCTGCATCGGGTTTCATGTCCAGGCAATGCCAACTAATGACGAAGCCAGTGACGAGTCGCCATCATCAGTGGGTAATTACCAGCGCAGGTGGGTGGACATGCCCCAGAGTGGGTGGCAGTACATATAACATGGACATGGACATGGACAGGTAGCCTGGACAACTGCCTGGACATGGCATACTCATTAGGCAAATCCTTGGAGAGCCTTATCGAGTGTGCGGGGGGTGTAATAAAAAAAGGGGAGGAGGCGAATAAAACACCGATGGGGTTGTATTGTCACTGTCATTGCCAGCGGATGAGTAATGTAACCCCTCGTTTGGACGAACGACCAACCAACAGAGTCACCTCTGACCTCCCACCTTTCATTAAAAATAGAGAGAAAAACTATAGAAGCAATCCGCAAAAGCTCGACTTGATTTACATCCTTGGACTGGCATTCGAGCGCTGTGACAACCCTGGAACCCTGTAAATGGGTGGTGCTACACGGGTGGCGCCCTCTGATGGCTAAACAACATGACCCAAAAATGCAAGCGTCGCTTGGAAATTTATTACGTGACCCAAGAATATTTTCTGTGCTGAAAATGTAAATGAGGATTAGGAAATTAGTTGGCCAAAGAGGATGCAGTGTATTAAATCAGATATCAGATTATTTCAAGATATTTTGATAATTTTTTTTTTTTGAATAAAATGGAAAAATAAAATCTAATAGTTATAAAAGTATTTATTATTTATCTCTTGATACCAAAAATCTTTTATTATTATAGCATATCTAAGAATATAGATAGATCATAGTACATAGACTCTTCTATATTTTTTCTTTAAAATTATATTTCCCTTAACTCGCAATTTATGTATTAAATCTTATATCAGATTACTTTAAAATATTTGGATATTTTTTAAAAAACTGGAAAATAAAATTTAATATTTAAAAAAATATTTATTATTTATCTCTTGATACCAAAAGTCTTTTATCATGATAGCTTTTCTAAGAAATATAGATATATCATCGTACATAGGCTCTTCTATATTTTTCCTATAAAATTGTATTTCCTTAAACTCACAATTTATGGAAATCCAGACTGCTAAAAGGAAACTATTTCAGCTTTAGCGTTTTTGAGGAAGAGGGGAGGGGGGTCTGAGCCCGAGTCCTTGCCTTCAGCCATCTACGGTTGCCATCTTGACAAGGCCTCAAGACCGGAGTCCGTAACCCGGCGTTGGCCCAAAGCCATTGGACACATCAATGGGGCGCAGGAAAAGCCGGGGTTGGGTAGCTAGCAACGTATGTGGGGTGTCTCTATGCGACAATTTCCTGTTTTCCAAAGTTTCCACTCGACGATGGCGGAAAGCACAGTGCACAGTAGGAAAAACAAAAAAGGATAAAGGCAGCAGCAGCAGTGGCTGAAAGTTACAGCAGCGATAAATTCGAGGGAAATGTATCTGACGATTGTCCCTCTCACCCGGATGGTTTGATAGGGGGGTTAGGGGGTTTTGGGTGGTGGGGTAGGCCACCCAATCCACCCAGGATGACCCCCGACCCTGCGGTTGGCGTGCGGCGCAGGCAAAAAAGTTGCTTTTTGTTGGCTGCTTTTTGCATACGAAATGCGAGCTGTAAATTGTATCTGTGCGCTACTTAGATACACCAATGCGAGGCGCACGGGGGTGGCACACTCAACCACTCAACCCCTCGACCACCACCACCCCCCTTTGTATGTGTGTTTTCGGTGGTTTCGTTTGCCCGCAATTGGTTGCCGCAGCAACGTTGATTTAATAGATTTTTCCGTTTCAGCTGGAAATGTATTTTGCAGATACGACGGAACGACAACGAGGACAACGGCAGAGGACGCGTTTCGCCATAGGGGTTGATGGAAAAAACACACCCCAGTGTACAGTGTACCACCCAACCACCCACCATCTAAACCACCCCAGCCACCACCCACAACCACCCTGCATCCCTCGCGAAATCATCGGATTTTCGCCTGGATTGGTGCTACGAAAATCTCTCAACTGTGATTTGCTGATTACCCCTGCTTTTCGTCTATATACATTCGTTGTATATATTTGCTTTTGGGGTTGTTTGCCTCAAGCTCAGCCTCATCATTTCGCTCATCTTGCGCATCTCCAGCCGGAAAATGGCGATAGAGGGTGGAAAAGCTTAGCAGCTTTCGCCATTTTCTCCTTTATTTCAGAGTTAATAGTCTTTAGAGTTAATTCTTATTTTATTTACTTTAATAGTATTTGCAGAATAATATTTAAAACAAAAATATATAAAATAAAATACTCAAAATAATATATAAAATTAAATCTTTAAAATAGAAATCAGACTAAACCTTAATTGTTTTCATATAAATGCGTATTACCCCAGAAAGCTAATCTGAAATGTATTACCTTGTGTTTTTTTTTGCAATCTATATTTAATCTCAGCCAAAGACGATGACTAAGCGGTCGAAAGAAGTGCCAACTCAGAAAACGAGAAACCTCTGGACAGTGTCGGAAAAGAGCAACCATTTCGGGGGGTTAGAGGGGGGAAAGGGGGCAAAGGTGAAGGGGTCGCAGAAGGGCAGGAATGGAGGGCCAACCCCCAAAGCCAGGCCAAGAACCAAGAACCCAGAACCCAGGGCCGTTGGGCATCCGAGGCGAGCAGCAGGACAAAAGGCCCACGTCAGCCGCATGTCACTCGAGGCGAACGGAACCAAACCAAACCGAACTGAACAGAACTGAAACTGAACGGAAAATAAAATCAGAGTATGGCGAATTTGTATTGTATCAGGGGTAGAAGTATCCAATACCCTGTGTTCTTCAAGATCTCACTAATAACTCAGGTTATTATCATAACAATGTGATACAATATGATATATAATATGATATAATATGATATAAAATGATATAAGATGATATGATATGATATAATATGATATAATATGATATGATATGATATAATATAATACATTAAAAGATATAATATGATATAATACACTATGATATAACCTTTTATGTAATTGTAATTATTTTATTCTATTATCTTTGTGTTCAGTTATAAATTTATAGGACTGACTAGCTAAGAGATATTCAATAAACTACTTTTTTGATAATCAAACTACCCTCATATATAGGGAATGCAAAAAGCCAAAAGAATTTCAGATTCATGGCTTTGCTTGTGTTTTCTGTTGGTTCATTTCCGTTTTACCCACACACACTTAAATCTTAGTATATACGTATGTATGGGGGGGGGGGATTACATATATGTATGTACAGGAAGAGGGGGGGGGGGGGGTGGAAGGAGCAGCAGGAGGACCAGCCACATCCACATCCAAGAAAGTTGAGCCAAACTGAAAAACAAAAAAATAAAGAGAGAAAAAACCGAAATGCGACGTCTGCCTGCGTTTCACCCTCCAACAATCTGCAGTCTGTCATTAATTTTACCTGCCACCCTCGCTGCGACTCACCTGTGCACCACCCCCCCTGCCACCCCCTGTGGAAAAAACCTCCCCCTCCCCCATTTGTTTCATTTCTCTCCACCTGGCACGCAGCGGGGCCTTCAGTTAGTCAGCCTTGTCAGCTCGTCAGTTTCAGGTTCCATCCACATCCACATCCACATCCACATCCACGTCCACATCACAACAACAACGCAGCCACCCCCTACTCATTCAAACACCACCCCCACCCACCCCCCACTTTTTTTCATCCCTCTTTTTATGTGTGTGTGTGTGTGTGTTTGGCACCCTGACAGGTGAATTATTTCCCTCTGCGGGCATTTCTAATTGGATTTTCCCTCGGTTCTAAGAAAAAATCTATGGAAAAGAATTTTTGTTTCTATTCCAGTTGTGCTGATGTTGTTTCTTTTTCGTATTTTCATGTGGCTGTGGCGACCTTCTGCGGAAAGCCACCCCCTCTCCCAGCAAGAAGAAGAAAAATTGAGAAGGGGAGGGCAGCTACACGATTAACAAAAATTGTATGTATTTTAAAACATATATTAAATCGCGTAAAATTAATAAAATAAATAAAAAAGAGAGGAGAGAATGCTAAACACGAGTGAGTCGACTATCGAATACCCGTTACTCGGGAGAGAGATGGAGTGAAAGCGCGCCACCTGGCGGCAATTTTATTATTTGCCCATAAGTTTTGAATATGTTTACCTGTTTGTTTGTCATAAAATACATTTTGTAGAATTTTTTAAAAGAGAAAAAACTACTTTTAATTCAATAAGTTAAATAAATATTTTTTATTATTTTTCCAATGGCATGTTTTTGTTTCCGTGTAGAAAGAGAGGAGCCACCCAGCCGCCCGCACGCAGCAGCTCAGCCACTACCCTCTGTGTGACCTCTGCCCACCTGTGCAACCACCCTTCGACCGTCCACCCATCCACCCACCTGGGTTTTTGCCACCCATTCAGGGATGATGACGTCGTCGGTCTTCGCGTCGCATTCGTTGTTCCTCGTGCTTCACTTGGCCCATTGTTGTTGTTGTTGCTGCTGTTGCCTTGGCCGATTCTTTGGTGGTACATAGAATCCCCACTTATATACTATACTATACCATAGCTACCTACATATATTTACGATATAGATGTGGTATATGGCCACGTCGTCGTGCGAGCTGGCTCATGGCAAAAGTTCCTCTGAATTTCTGATGTTGCTCTGATAAATACTTCACTGCGCCATTCTCGGTAGCTCCCTCTCCTTCTATCTTTCTCTCTCTCTCTGTTGCTCTGCCCATAGTAGGCATGCCTGTGTGTGTATGGGTGTATATCCTCTTGGAGAATCGGAGGGGGGAGATTTGGCCCACCCATCAATGCCAAGCACTTTGCAGCATTATGTGGCAACAACAACCAAAACAGTAGAGAAAATCAATATGGATGGACAATGAATGTATATATATGTATATATGTACCAGGCTATATATGCGTATGTGTGCAACGGGGCGGATGAGCGATGGGGCCATGCTGCACTTTGGAGATGGAAGAAATATCAATTTTCTGGAGTTTAATAATTTCTCAGAAAAATAACATACATATTAAGAGACAATTGAAGAAGAAACTATTAGAGGAAAACCGGATCAAAATCGGTACAGAAATGGCGAAGTTATGGACTTTTAAAGCGCATTTTTGGGTCACCTATTGTTATTTCCAAGCTATAAACCGAAAATGGGTCAGTAAATCTGCAATCATTGGAATAATAAACTAGCATGCAGATTAATAAAGTACACCCAGGTATTCCACATTGTAATCGAAATATAATTAGTGAAGTTATGTGACTTAGAAGTGAAGTTTTGGGTCACCTTCTCAACGAAATACGCAATATCGGTACTACGAAAAGGTAAACCAGAATACAATTAAAGATACAGAAACTTTGTTCGAATCAACGCCCTTAACTGGATGAGTAATGAAAGTAATTTCGCTGGTTTATACGATGCTTTCGGCATTAGATCGACGTCCATGGTGAGTCACGGTGAGATTGGATCGATCCTCCATTCGATCGCATGGGGAAATGTGTAACCACCACTGGCGTTTGTTTGTGGGTTTCTATATATGAGCTTATAGAGAAGTCGTATCAGCACGACGATAAGCAGGCACATCTGTTAAGCAAGTCCCCGTGACTGAACCAGAAACAGGCAGTCAGCAGTCCGCAATTGATCTATCTATATAGCCCTCAGAATTCTTTACCATATCTAGAGCAGAGCCAAAGACGCAGAAGCTAAAGTGAGCTCAGGTGAGGTGTAGTTTTGTACGTTTTTGTGTTTTATGGGCCAGGCAGCGTAGGAAAACACGATTTCGATAATCGAATGGAGTCGAGTTCGGTGGACTTTCCGATCGTAAGACACCCGGTGCCAAGTGGAGAACTTGATGCTACCATTTGAAACTTGGGAAGAGCACGGGATGATAAGGGGGTTTCTATTGGCAGAGCAGCCTCACATGATAAATAAATAAGATCTATAATATATAGATGGTAAAAAATCCCATAATATAATAATCTATGCCATTATTCTAGTTTATATTCTTAATAAAGACTTGAAAAGTTTCAGGGGGCCTTGAGATATAGACAACGGCTGATGAGGTGACTCTGCGAGACACGCGGCTACTAAGCTCATCCGACTGATTGGCGTCGCCAGTCGATGCCATATTCCCATTCCCAATACCCAATACCCATTCCATTCCATTGCATTATTATTTTCATTCCGAGGCGCCGATAGCGCTGGCTGCAATTTCCAGTTAATTGCATTTCGTTGCCGGCGTTGCGACGATAGTTGTAAAATATTTGTGTATAGATTTGGGTTTCTTCGTGAAGAGGCGCCAGATTATGGGCCCCATAAGGAAGAACCTTGTGCGTTTGTGTAAACATTGCAAATCAATCGAACTATCTGCCACTTGTGGGGCCCCCCTCCCCCCTCCCCCCTCGTAACCCCTCTCTCCTCTACCTCTAATGACTTTAGAGATATATGTAGGAATGCACCCGAGTTCCGTCTTCGAGCTGCGGTCTATAGGGGGGATAAGGAACAGATGCCGGATTGTTCAGGTTTGGGTTTATTATTATTGTTTTTCTGCTCCCAGAAGCTGTGTAATCAGGCCGGCGAAGTGCCCACAAATTTGCGGTTGCTCCATCTGGTCACTTGAGTTGATAAAAGTAAATATGCGAGCCGAAAAAAGGAAACGAAGTCACATCGAATAACAGTAAGTGGATGCCACAGTGGTACATGCGATAAGGAAATCGCTGAAATATACCTCTATTTATCTGTATAATAAGTCTTATTATTATTTGTAATTCTATGCCCAATAATAAGGTTTTAAATTATCATATATTTATTTAGAAAGTTTCTATCCTTAGATCTGGAGACTGAAACTGTCCTATCAAAACTACATGAAATATACGAATACATTCTTGAAAAACCACAAGAGATAACCCTGATCGGCAAAAAGTGTCACTCGAGTGGCGTTTTCAAACAGATTCCCTTCGGAGTCCCTGGACTGCGGTCAAACCATTCCGCCTGGGACATGCTAACGAGCTGGGAATATGCCTTATAATTACGAGCATGATAATACTTAATAACACATTTGGTCGGGTTTAACTCGGCGGTCCCAAATCGCAGCGATAAGATTGAAAATTTGCGGTCATCTATCTGGCAAGTCGATGTCCATGGGAACTGGAAACGAAATTTAACAAATCGGAAAGTTCTTGAAACCGAGACGCTTCCAGGAATTTATTGCGCTCTTACACTTTTCATTTTCATAATCCATGAGTGGGCAGAAATCCGCACAGTCAGTTCATTTGATTACGTGGATGCATGGCGATCATTGATCTATATAAGAAATGCGAGGCATCAGCGAAATCCAAACGCGAGGCGGTAAACTAAGACGCAGTTGTGATTATGATATGTAGAGGTAAATGTACGGCTGATCACGGTCTCAGCAGCTTTTAGGGATTTTCTTTAGGGTCTGAGAACGGTTCGGAATTGAAAACAAAAAGTATAAAATAATAATGCACCTTAAAAAATAAAAACTCAGTTAGTTCTGATTAGTTATAGTTTTATACAGATATATTAGTCTTGTGAATGCCATTGACCTGCGTTTAGACTCCGCACAAGGTAAACAAATCATCTCCGGGAGTATCGACTTCTGGAGACAGCACGTGTCTGGCCAGTGTTATATGGATGGTATAGATGGTAGATGGTATATGGTAGATGATAGATGGTATATGATAGATGGTATATGGTAGATGGTATTTGGTAGATGTTATATGATAGATGGTATATGGTAGATGGTATATGGTAGATAGTAAATGGTATATGGTAGATGGTATATGGTAGATAGTATATTGTAGATGGTATATGATAGATGGTATATGGTAGATGGTATATGGTAGATAGTATATGGTAGATGGTATATCGTATCTCGCTGCCATTAATCATACATCCACGTCTGACCGATCCACCTGTCGCCCTATTGATCAATCCCCCTCAAAATCCGATTTCATTATACATGTGCATGTTGCAATCCAATGATTCTCATTCTGATGTCTCAGTCGACAAAGACAGAGACCAAGAAGACCAACATCTTCCCAGCCACGAATACAAGTATATGATTTCGATATGATATCTTTTTTTCCTATAGGTATACCTATATTTCTGTATTTCATATTTTATTTAAATCGCAGTGGCCTGATTTTTATCTTGGCAGTGCAGTTTTTTGGTACTCGAATTCTATGCGGACTTCGATGATGGGTTTTTTGGTGGGGCTTCTCGTATTACCGCCGAACCCGAAAAAGGGGCTGATATTTTGGATGGCTGTTGGCTTGGCTTCGGTTTTGACTTCCACTTGAGTGAGCGCTTTTTTCTGCTTTTTAACTGTGGCGAAATTCGCTGATTCTGTGCAAAAGTCAATTGAGTTGGTACAGTCTGTATATGTGTACATGCAATGATATATACGGAATGAAATCATTGCCACACAGATTAAGTTAGGTGAGGTTGCTGGGGAGCTTTCTCAATAAAAAAACGATAAGCAAATTTCGATACTTCAACCCAAATCGTCTGGGTATCTACAACTTTTACGGCACTCGATGTTTATCAATCTAAGAAACTGGTAATCAATGTCTGACCTATAAAAACGATTGGTCATTTCACCAAGTTTTAGTCGAATGACTATAATGAATGCTCTATTTATAAACAAATATATTTTTAAAAACTAATCCTGATCTGAAATTCTATACTATAGGATTTTATGTCCCAATTAGTATCCAACTTGGTGATGATAAAAATCACAATGAGGTGCAAAGATTTCGCCAATTTGGTGATTTAGGGCCAGGCACGATGAGTTTATCGTTTCGGTTCTGGTTTCCCCCTCTAGCTTTGGGTTAGTCACTTCGCATTGGTGAACTTCGAACGCTTTTGCCATATATTTATCACATGAGGCGGCCATAAACCGAGGGGCAAAATGATAAAAAACAAGAAAGGAAGCTAGCTTCGGCCAGCCGAAGCTCATATACTCTTGCAGATCATTCCTACCCATTTGCAAAAACATTACATTTAGATTTTTTTGCGTATATGTTGAAACAATCAACCTTTTTGAACTCGTTATTAAATTTCCAATAGATTCACATTTAAACCTGGACATTTTATTTTTTGGCCATTTTTCGCAAAAAATCATGATATACTCCCTTATAAAAAAAAAGAAAATTGAAAAAAAATTTATTTTTTCAAAATCACACGGAAAGTGTCATGGATGTAATTATTATAAAGTAATCTGTTCAAAACAGTATTTATTTTTGATATAGGACCATTTTTGGCCAAGTTATAGCTAAAAAACCAAAAGAATAAATGCATATTTTTCTTAAAAAACCAAAATCCCGAATTTCCAAAAAAAAACAAAACAGTTTTTTCGCTGAAACAAAGGAAATATTGATCCAAATATGGATTGTCATACCTTTTTGAACTCGTTACTAAATTTCCAATCGATTCACATTTAAACCTTGACATTATATTTTTTTTGCCATTTTTCGCAAAAAAATTATGATGTGCCCCCTTATCGACTCATCTAGTGATGCTGATCAAGGTCGGAAACGTCTCCTTCACTGCGTGGCAAACTTCTGACTGAAATCATTATACCCTCTGCAAGGGTATAAAAAGCAGCGTTGATATAACTTCTCCTTCTGGCATTTTTTGTTGGGCTTTTCTTTGTAAATTTTCGAGTGTCCCACGAGTTTGGGATCTTTTTGAAACGGGGTGGTGGGTGTGTCGGTTGCTGGGCGATTGGGCGGCATTATTCATGGCGCCTAAACAGCTTTGGGCAAACACCTTGCCCCCCTCCACCTCCTTCAAAGCCTACGATTCCCTCAGTTATAATGAGCCACTTGAGCTTCCAGAGAACCCAGCACCGAGAACCAAGAAACGACGAAGGTTCCTCAATGACAGCGTTTGTTCATCGGGGCCAGACGCACAGATACACCCAAAAGTACGCCCCATAGAGCCACAGATACAGATACAGATACAGCATATAGATACATATATACCTGTGCATGTGTGTGCTAGGGCGACCCACATCGTTTGGCCATTTTCTTATTTACCCTTATCGAAGGCGACGCCAGATTTTCAACGTTTGATAAATGGGGGCGCGCACATTACGAACTTGGGATTTGGTTGGGAGGCAACACCTATGTATATACATACCTATCTATATATATGTAAGCATACAAGAAAATATATGTGGAGAGAGGTGTTTTTGAATAAAGTCGAGTGAGATAAAGAAGAGAGGAGCCTATCATCCGCCGTCATAAAGAAAGTATCTCAGCTCCTCGTTCCCCATTGGAAACTCGTCCGAATCCCCATCATGAGATACTTTTTCCCGGATACCCAACTTGCATTCCACTTCAAATATTGACTGTGCACTCCACAGATTCTGTCCTGATTGCTGATGTTTTTCTGCCCTCAAATACTCACAGAGTAAGTACTAAAACAATAGAGGATACTTAGAGATACTTATTCAAAAGGCCCCTTACTGACTGATGCATTTAACTAAGTACTAAAATTTGTGTTAAATTTAATTCAAACTTCTTAAATAGTAAAAGCATTTAGTATTTCGACCATATTTTGCGCTTTGTCGGCTAAAATACTGCTTTTTTCAGTTCTAACCTCAAAATTGTGGGTGTCCCACAGATTTTGTGATCTATAATTGAGCTTGATCCAAACTTTTTAGCTTTATAGCGAAAAAAAAATACCATTTTAACATTTAACATAATAAAACCAAAACCTTTGTTTATTAGTATTATAATAACAGTTCCATGATATAAAGATATTTGCCTGTTCAGACCATCAGATGATATTATCACCCAATATTTTTCCATAGAAACCCGAAATGGGAGTTCCAAGTGGCTCTTGACTATCCCCCAACTGTCGTTTATCTGGATATTCGACCTAGCGGTGATAACTATATAGACTATCCGGGCGGGATCCACCGGCGACCTTCTGTCGATATCTGAAATGAAGGCACTCGGCGCGTCATCCGAAATTTTCCCCCCAAGTATTTCAGTATTTCTCCATGGCATATAACCCTCGATCGGTTTACATTCATGACTTGGCATCGTTGTCATCGCAAACAGAAAACTTTGAGACTTCTAAGCCCGAAAGCCGACAGCTCGTTTGGCTTTATGGCTAGACGACAAACGGCAAAACGGGAGAGAGAGTCGAGGAAATAGAGTAGAAAATATATAGAAATATATAGAGCAAATGGCATTACAAGTTATCGGTGCAAGTTACAAACCCTCAAAGTTATTGGCAAACAGCGAGAGACCCCGAATCGCTTCCCCTTGAAACCGAACAGAGATAGAGTGGGTTCTACGGACAGATAGATAGATAGACACTACCCTCCGAACTCCCTAGTTCCCGCGAGTGTCTATCCAAAAGGTTGGGAGGACCGAAGACTACGCGCCCGGCGACACGATTCTTCTTCTGATCCGAAGAAATCGATGACGATGTGACGATTTCGATTCCGATTCCCATTCCGATTCCAATTCCGATTCTCCCCTTCACTCCCTTCCGGCCCACTGATAAGATATTTTGTTTTGAATGATGATGTGCTGGCTGTCATATGTCCCCCGCCCTCGAAAAGCTTTTTGGGGGATTTGTCGGGGCATTAGATAATATCTGCAGTGGAAGTGGGTCTGTCGCCGAGGTTCCGTAGCGGGTTGCCAACTGCGTAACGCGCTTCCTCTAAAAGAAAATGGGGGTACATATTTATTTGCACAACCTGATGTCATTGAATCGGTGCATAACTATTGATTTGGTAAATCCTATTGCTATTTTTGTGGTTTTAAGGGGGTGAGAGAAGATCACCTTAAGAAATGTCCTAATAAAAAACATTGTAATATAATAATACTAATAATTTTATCTTGGATATTATACCTTCTTCTAAAATTCGAAATCAGAAAAATTCTTTAAGAATACGTGTGCCAAAAGCTGTCTGAAAATTATTATCAGACAAGAAAATGTCTCTTGCTTACCCATCAAAACAATTGTCTGCTAAATCTCCTGAGATTTCGGTGACACCTCGATAGAGGCGGGTTCCGCGAAGTCAGTGCTTCCCCACCCAAAAGTTAAGGCTCCCAGAGAACCCAGTGATTGATCTTTGCACTTTTCGGTCTCCGAACGTCAGCCTCGGACATCTCAAAGTTCGGTGAGCAGAAACCGATAAGCGGCCATTTGCTGGAATTATTTGTTGGCTGCTCTCTTATCGCCTTTGAATTTTTTTAAATGATTTTTCTCATTAATACCCAGAACCGAAATTCAATTAAGGCACCTGCGATGGACGTGGCTTATCGAGCAGCCGCCCACAGGCCCCAAAAAGCCACCAACTCTTTGGCGTCGGAGGGAGATATAGCCCACAAACGAGCGATTGTCGAGCTGCCTGCTCTATTTTCGGGCCTTTTTTGTGGGCACTCTGCGTTGACGAAATCTGTGGCACCTTCGGCTCGACTCTATCTGAAAACCCAACCCGCTCATTGGGTCAGATGATTGATATAGAAATTTCTGGTGATTACCTCCATTTGGCGTTTCTCAATCGGAATCAGCCAAAACAAAAATGTATATATACAGCATTGAAGATAAAAGGCCAGAGAAACACGAGGGAGAGAAAAAGATTGGAGTGGCACAGGAAATAAAAAGAATATATAAAATCATGGTCATCAGAAAATCATATAATACCGTGTAGGTTGGGTGCAAAAAGGTAAAAAGGTAAGGGTATTATATCAGATTTCTAGGAAACTGATCAAGAACATTCAAATTTGTATAAGGTGATAAGTATTTCTACTAATCTAATTGTAGTAGTTATGGCAATGGGAAAAAGTTTAGACTATCAATCGATAATAATAGATCCCATTTCTAAATTTCAAACAAACCTGACAGCGGTGCTTCAACTGCCTTATGAGTTGTGAGCAAATGACGAAAGGGGTTTTGGGGGACGGGGGATGAGGATGAGGAGGGGGGAGCACAAATCATCTGTGGCCAACACCCACCCAAAGTTGTGAAAATAAGCCCCACACGATAAGGGAGTGTGAGGTGGGCAAATACTTTGCGTACTCGAAACACCAAACCACCCCGCCACCGAAAACACACCTTTTGCACCGCCTACGCATCCACATCCGCATCTACATCCGCGTTATCAGCGGGACAGGCGGCTCCTTTGAAGCCCCCATTGGGTGCTGATGGGGCACAATAACTGGCCCAGATATTACACTGCAAAAAAAACGGGGGTTTACGCATAGGGTTTATGGCCTAGACAAAGATAGTCGTAAACATTACACAGAAAAGAAATCGATATGAAACGTAGATCAATTTTACATTATTTAAGACCAATTTTAATTTGATATGTGGCCAGGTAAATTTGACCTGGTCGAAAAGAGTACTTCATGTAAAGACGATATGAAATTTACATGGCCATATCGATTTTACGGTAACATGCTTTTTTTTGTGTGTGTACTACTAAATCTTACTAAATCTTATCTATGAAATATGAAATCAGCATTCCTAGCAAACTGGGAATTTAGCCAGCCAAAAAACCCATGTTTACCATCTATTTGGGAGCAATAACTTTCCCCCTACTCCTCTACCACATTTTAAATCTACTCCAAAAACACACAAAAGGTGTATTTTCAAAGCAATTGAAGTGTATAATCAGCGACAGATGTGCTAGTAAAATTGGATGTTGTTGCTCAAAAAATGTACAGAGATGAGAAAGTCAACAAACATGGGTAGAATCATTCTAGAGGGACGGGACGGGACGGGACGGGGCGGGGAGAGGGGGTGGGGGTGGGAGTAACGATGGGTGTGGGTGGGATGGGGAAATATATGTATTGTTTACCCAGCTTATTAGCAAACATTCTTATCAGTCAACTCGGCTCAGTTCAGTTCAGTTCGGTTCAGTTCAGTCAGGTTGGGTCGACATCGATGACGCTGACGATCATCGGTTACAATAATGATGATAATAATGATAATAATGATGATGGTGCGATGAAGAGATGTCTGTGTTGTCGCTGGGAAAACAAAACTGGAAACTAGAAAAAAGGAAAAAGTGACGAGACGAGAGATGCAATAATCGATAATGGGAAACAAAAGCCAAACGAAATCCAATGCGTCCAAAGAAAACACACAGTATCCGTGAGATAGAGATACAGATGCAGATACATTCAGTTCGGCCGACACATGCGAGGAAAAAACGCGATTATTTGCTTAAGTGTATCTCAATGCGGCTGAAATCGAAAACTCCAGTCAGTCGGCCAGATACAGATACAGATACAGCTATAGATATAGATATAGATATAGATATAGATACAGATACATACCGATCAGTTGACAATCAACGTTCAAACAATAAAGTCGAAAATGAAAATGAAAATGAAGAAAACAACAAAACTACGAAACTTTGAACGTTTATTTTCACAGATAAAAGATACAAATAGCGCAAGGCAGCGCCATAGATACAGATACAGATACAGCTAAAGATACAGATATAGTCAGTCATTCCAGTCAGTCAGTCAATATAATACCTTCTTTGGACCAAAGCTCACGGCAAAAACAAAACACTCGAAGAAACTGAGGCTGATCCTCATCATTATCATAATCATCATTATAAACCATCATCATATTAGCCATACTATACCATACCCATATACCATACCCATCCCATCATCCCATTCGCAATCCCAATTACGAGAGCATCTGTGTTGTCGCATTTACAATTCGCAATTACACTTGAGTAAATATCAACATCAGCACCCAGCCAAGACGATGTCTCCAACCTCTCATCGCAATGCCAATGTCTGGTGACAATAACCCAAAACCTAATGAGCAATGTATTTTGGCAGAGGAATACGAGTACGAGTGCGAGAAGATGAGACCAGGTACACCTGGAGAAAAAGTGTGCAGTATAACCTTCTCGGTTATTCAAGATCCATTTTTTTCGTAAGAGTGAATATTTAAAAAAAGATAAACTTAAGGGAAATCCGCAAATATTTAAATACAAATGTGAATTAGGAAAAAATAAGCAACCCTACAACTTTAATAGTACATTTCGATATATTATGAAAACATCTATATAATATCTATTACATATCTAATCCAAAACCCTGAAGATTTCCGTTCTGTGTAAGGACTGGTGAGAATACAACACAGAGAACAGACTCCGATGACGATCCGCGGGATCGTCTCTGTTTCTGTTTCAGTTTCGGTTTCTGTTGTCGTTGTGATAAATATAAATCTTGCAATCGACGCCGCTCGCTCTCAAAGTTTTATTGCCTGATAAGGCTTGTGTTTCGCTCTCTGTGAAAACTGTGAAACTGTGGGAAAAACATCAGAAAGACATCACCCAAAAAAAAAAGTAACATCAAAGCACAAAACGCTGGCCAAACAATCCGGATTCCGGAGCAGTCCACACGATCACCGGAGTCAAGGCCAAAGCCGCGACGAAAGTGCTTATAGGATGGGCCATGGGTTTCTTTAAAAAGCGGAAACGGTAACACAAAACCAGACGATTTTCGGAACTGTGACTCATATATCCATTGGATAAGAGACGGAATAACTTTATCCGAACCAAAAGATCCCCGATTGTAATACTGGAAATCCAAGAAATATTACAAATTATATTCAAGGCTCTACTTTACAGAAATAATTAATATTATAAGGCTATGATATCTTGGTATATAATTAGTTGGGGATGTTTTTTCTACATTGATTTTATCAGAATTAAATTATTCCATACTATATATTTTTTCGAATTTATTTCATAATTTGTACATAAAACTCTGCCCCTTTAAAACGGCTGTGATAGTCAAAAACATAGAGCACCTGTGAGATATAACAATTTCAGATGCACAATCATCAAAAGGAAAAGTTTTTCCAAGCCGTAAACAAAGATGAATCACCCATCCAGTAAAGTGTATAATCTACGTATACCTTGAAACTTACCAGGGAGTTTCAGATGATCCCCATAAAGGGGTGCTCCTAAGCGTTCATCACCCTTGGAGGAGCTGCTCGAAACTCCCCCACTTATCTGAGCCGCACACCTTTGCTTGTCCGCTGACTAAGTGCCGATAGATCTTACAAAGCGTTTTGTTATTTTATTTTATTTTGGACACCCCCGTAACGCCCGTAAGGCCCGGCACACCCGCCTGCGGCACCGATACTTTTCACAAAATTCCGCAGATCCCAGATAATGTGAAACCACAATCGAGTTAGCAGAACTTGGTAGTGAGTGTGTTCGACAACGATTTCGAGCGAAGTACTCCACGGCTCCTATCTGCCACCCCCTCGGCGCCCTGAACACGATCTATATGGTGTATATATAGTATATAGTACAGCGCTCCAGCTGCTTATCGTTTGTGGAGGTGCCTCTCCGGGGTGGTTGGATGTTCGGAAGGTGCTCCGATGGGTGGGTTCGATACTCAATGAAAGCGTCTGATGACGATGATGAGGTTGTTGCTGGTGGCTTGTACCCACTGGACGAATCTGATTCATGGCCACACTCAGAGAAAAGTCGTTTGGAAATGTATATTGCACTTAAATGGTATCAAAAATGTTAGTTATATTTTTTTAAGGAACTTAATTAAGTCTCGAAAAATGTAATAACTTTCTGTACAGAATAAATAATTAAAAACTTTTTTAAATTATAACACATAACTGAGATTTTGAACAGTTATTTAATTATTTATTATAAAAAATATGATCTAATTTTCAAAGTTAATAATACAATATTTTTTGGTTTATCCTTTGAAATGGTTTTTAAAAATGTGTAATTTTTATTTTAATTTTAAGGAGTTTTAAGGGGTATGCACAGATAAATAAAACCCCCCAAACTCTCCTCGAATTTTTCACCGTGCAGATAGGAAGCAGCCCCCTGAAACGAAAGCCCCTGACCATGATGATGATGCACAATGGGCATGACCACAATGGCCATCCAAAATGAAGAGGTGTAAATTTAGAGCGCCGTGTGATTAGACGGATGGATCGATGGATCGATCGATGCTTTCGGCGCCCGCCGCTGACTGACGAAATTAGCACAAAACAAAAAACGGCACGAGGTCTTTCATTCTGGAAAACCCCCAAAATAAACGCAGATACGACAAATGGTCGCTGGCCAACTAATGAACCTTATCTCGAGACCCCGCGAGACGTTCGCTGCTCGAAAAGGCGGAAAGTTGGAAAATCGGGAGAAAGAGGGTTACTGGGGGCTTTCGTTGTTCGTGGTTCGTGGTTCGTTGTTCGTTATTCATCACGGGGCAATCAATTCCCGTACGGCATGATTTAGTGATATGAACGCGGGGTTGCATCAAGCGAAAACCATCCATCCATCTATCGATTGCCGCCGTCATAATTCCCGTCGCCGCAGTATCATAAAACCCGGTCTCTGGGGGAACAAACATACCGTATAATATAGTACCGTATGCCATAAGATCTACCTGCTTGAAGAAGCGAAGAAACGCGGCGCGTGCGCTAATCGGCGACAGTTGTCAGCCGAAAACTATCTGGTACTCGGTATATCCATATCTCTGGGTGCACAATGGCAAAAAAATTCTGATGACCAGACTCGGTTCTGCAGACCGGGTCGGGTCTCCTTTGGACCTTTGTAGTGTCGTTGATCCGGCAAAGTCAATTGGTTTCTAACGAGCTTAGCTCCTGTGCAGACAATGTCTGAGTTTATGTGTCCGCAGAACCATGAATGGTTGGGCAATAAATGATCGCATATTAACCGGGTCAACGGAAGTAATGATATGAGACTTAATGATATATCCAAACTTTAAGGAACTTGGAATACTTAAAAAAACTAAAGGAGTTTTTTAAAAAAATATATGTGTTGTTAATTATATACACCCCAAAAAATTGATATGAAACGTATACCGATTTTACATTATGTAAAATCAATTTTAACTTGATTTCATATGGTCGAAAGGAGTATTTCATGTAAAATCGATATGGGTTTTGCATAACCAGAAATTTACATGCACATATCGATTTTACGATTTTTTAAGTGATTATAGGAAGGGATATTCATACCAAATAATGAAAGCAAAGCCACCTTAAGTCATCACTACTCTTTCTGCGGAAACAACTCTTATCGGTGGCATATCAGCATGATATTTCGAATATATGGAAATGATTTTTCATTGACATTTTTGATGAAATTATTGAGATGTGTGTGCGGTTCTCCATTCAAGTAAGTAAGAAAATAACTAAATATACCATAATTTTATTTAGAAAATCACAAGAGATCTGCGTTACCTGCGACTCCACAGTTTAGAGAGAATTTTGATTCCGATCCGTATCGCATTGTCAGGGATTTCCCCCAAACGCAATGGAACTGCAATCTGCCCTTGTCACTTCCGCTTAATACAATCCGTTTGCATTAGCCTGTTGGGTGGAAAATGTGGGGGCCCGACCAGTTTTGCCCACTTGTTGTATCATATATATACCTCTATATATTCTCCTTGCTGTGGCAATAAACACAGTCGGTCCCCCGTAACCCCAAACACAAGTTGGCGGGGAATTTCACCAAAAAGCAAACTGTGAACTGACGCATTCTGCCAGCTAGCGGCATTTGTTTGGCCACAAGTCGCGAATACCCTGTATCACCAGGGGTATATCATTGTGAGCTTATTGTGCTAAAAATATATTTTAATAATTATTTTTTTATTATATTTTATGTTAAATAGAAGTATAATCTACTTAGCAAGATGAAAAATTTCTTTGAATATATCAGGAACTCGATACATTATTACTTTTATTATCATTATTAATATTACTATTTAAATAATTTTTTTAAGAACACTTTTTAAGATTTTATTAAGACTGCGGGTTTTACAAAAAAGTCTAAAAATATCTAAAGATACATTTTAAAATGAATCGCAATTTTAAAATTCCAGGGTATCAACCAGTTCATCACTCTGTAAGCCCTTTGTTCTTTACGATTTTCCGTTGTTTTTTCTGCCTTTATTGTTATTATTAAACAAGCCGTTTGGCTGGTCATAGTTATTGTTCTTTTGCCGTTGGCTTTGCGTTTTTTTTTCGTAAGGGGCGGGTGTGCAAAGTTTAGGCAGAATAGCAAAAAAAAAATAAAGAGCCAATAAAAAGGTGAAAATAAAAAATAACAAAAAATGCGGCGCGCGCCTTTTCAATAATGTTTATCAGCTGGATGAGTGTTTTTTGGTTTGGAGTGGGTGGCGGTGGGTGGGTGGTTGGGTGGTTGGGTGGTTAGGTGGGTGCCCAGTCACCTTGACATGTCACTGGTGACAACAGCAATGGCAATAACAATAACACCCATTAAACACATTAACAAAACCACAACAACGGCTAACAGGCAAACCGAGTGCGAATTAAAACAATTATGGGTCTGGCTGGGCTTCAACATAATAATAAACCAAAAACGAAAGTGAATTTCAGGCATTGCTGCGACAGAAACCATAGACAAATGGCGAGCACTAAAAACAATTTAAGGTCAATTATAATTTTATTAAAACTACTTTTTAACTAGTATTTTTAAAGGATTTTTTTATTTGCTTACAAAATTTTGCACCCTTGTTTGGCCAATAAATATTTAATTTTAAGCATACTTACAAGTATTTATTTCTTTAAACAATTAAATAAATACCTCAAATATTTACAAGTATTTATTACCTTAAATATGTTAATAAAATCCATTTTTTTTTGCTTACAAATTGGAAATATTTTTGCTTGAATTATTTTAAATATTTAATTTTAAGTACATATATTAAAGAGTATTTATTATATTAATAAAAAATCTATTTTATTTTTTATTTGCTTACAAATTCTAAATATTAATTCTCGAATAATTGGCAATAAATATTTAATTTTAAGCGTATTTACAAATATTTATTACCTTAAATATTTTATTAAAATACTGAAAATATAAATCTTTCCTTTTTTAGTTATTCTATCTACAAGTGATGTATAATATTTTAAAGTATGGACAAATACTATAACATTTCATTTGTTTTCCGTGTAGAAAAAAACCTACAACGAAGTGATAAACGGGGGGAATATTATATGGGGCAAGAAGTGGGGGTGGGGGGTGCTTTTCAATGTTTGAAGAGCAGAGCGTGGGACTTTCGGCTGCTGGCATTGTTTGCCATTTGTTTTATGCTAAATTAAATGCTAACTAAATGTTGGCAATTAAATGCTAATGCTGTCGCCTCTTCTTCTTCTGCTTCATATTTTTCCGCGGCGACTGCACTTTACCGTTATTACTTAGTACCGCCAACACTTTCCGCCTCCATTGAAAAAAAAAAGGGAAATTGATACAGAAACCGAGACCGAAACTGAAACTGAAACACTTTGGTTTCTCAGCTGTTTGCATATGGCAAAAATGCAATATCTGGCTCGGCTTTTAATGTTTATTTAGCACGCATTGCCATTACCATTATATTGTTGTTATTGTGTTGCTGTCGCTGTCATTAATGTTATTGTTGTTATTGGTGTTATTGTGTTTTTATTGTGCCACCCACGCGCAGGCGCAACCAACTTAAAACACACAAAAAAAAGGAGACGGTGACACATAATTTTTTCCAATAATTCTACATTAAAAAAAAATTTTTTTTTTTGGTAATTTACGTTTTTATGATTTTTTTTCGAAGTTTCTACAGTTCTTCAAAAATATCTTTTGATAATTTAGAATTTTACAAACTTAAGAATATTTAGACATTTTTTTTTGAAAAAGATTTAAACTTCAGGCATAATTTTTAAAATTCACCACAGTTTTTTTTATAATTGCTGGAACCACTGTGCGAATTTTTCAAGTTCATTATAAATAAAACGTAAATATTATTAAATTGTGTACAAACAGCGCGATGCACGTGTCGCCATGTGTGTTTGTGTGCGTGGGGGCGCGTGTTTGTGTCGGTGTGAGTGCACTAGTGTGGGTGGGTGGGCGAGTGTATTGAACTCTTGCTGCATTTTTTGCACAATTTCGCCGCTGTTTTTTTTTTTTTTGTCTTTTGCTCGCATTGTTTTATTGTGTTCATTTATTTTATTTTTACTCTTGCACTGTTGTTACAATTGTTTTGTATTATCATTATTTGTATTAATTTTTTTTCGAGTGGAGAATCAATTGAATGCATCGATTTTGGGAAAAGATGCTGAAGAAGGGTTGTTGGTCACCTAATTTACATTCTTTGGGCAGCTGACACTCTTTAAAGTTGACCTCTCGTCTTCCTTTTTTTAAGTTTTATAAGGCGGTCAACTGTAACGACGACGATGTTGCCTTTTCATTGAAGACACTGAGAGAAATGAAAAATAAAATGTATCTTCCAAAAACAAAAAAAAAAAATAGCATCCCATATAATATTAATTAAATTAAATTTAAATTAAATTTTATAAATATTCTGTTGAAAATATAGTGATAAAATAATAAGAACACTTTTAGAATATTTTTCAATAATCCCTTAATAACTTCCTTCATTTGATAATATTACACTGATATCTCGGCTTATAAGGTTACTGGATAATTTTTCCCAGTGTATTAATGTTAATTTTAATGCTGCTTGATTGTTGATGACGCACCCTGAAAAGGTGAAAAGGTGAAAAGGGACCAAAAAGCGAACCGATCGTCTCCGACTTCCGTTCTGGGCAAAGTTAGAGGTTAAGGTTGAGGAACTGCCCAGGAAGTGTCCGCACGGGGGTTAATGGATACGGATGGGGATGTACAAAGATATAGATGTGCATATATGTATGTACGTATGTGTATGTAGATGGATCTGGATGTGGATGTGCTCAGCGCTAGATGATGTGTGCGACAGAGAGAGCAACAAACATGGCAAGCGTGGCCAATGGCAACGGGATTTACCCAAAAATCCAAAATGCATCCAGACACATATGCATTTGTGTATGTGGGTGCTACATACAGTGGGCGCTCGTTGTCGGAAACTTCTTGAATAATTAAAAGCTTGTTGTAATTGTATGGCGACCTTTTTCAAGTACAGGTAACTCAAGTTTAGTCTTTAATTTTAATTATAATTAATTCATTATTTTGGAATTTTTTTTTATCATCTATAAATATGAGAGTTATTTCATCTTTAATGCGGTTTAAAGCAATTCATGCGGATAGTGTCTGTTTTAATCAGAAATAACATTTTAGTTGTATTGAAATTGTATACAAATTCTAAAAAATCTTTATGAGTATGATTTCTTCAACTCGTTTCCATCAAATATTAAAGTTTCATTTAGGCTAAGGTTTATCTGGTATCCAATTCTCTGAAGTGTTCACTGTACTTCCAATGGACAGAATTCTTGGCTCCTCTCCAGGAAGATGTGACCCTCTCGCTCTTCCACACACACACACACACACGCACCCAAAGTGTAATCCTATTTGCGCCCAAAAACAAAAAAAGACCAAGAAGGAGAAGGCGAAGGCGAAGGAGAAGGAGAGAAAGAAAAAATTCAAGCTGCGCTGCCTCCGCTCAAAAGCAGCGCAGTCGCCAGCTTTATCTAACACACACACAGGCAAAAGCGCCGAGACGCGCTCAGGCGCTCTCTCGCTCCGCTGCTCTCTGCAGATAACTGCGTTCGCTCTCGCGGGCAGAGACGCCGGCAGCGCAGCGGCAGGGCGACGTGCGCTTTTATAAATACAACTCGTAGATACATCTACCAGTCGATTTTCATCTGCCGAATCGGTTGCGCTGCGGCTGCGCTCAAAAACAACACTAGACTCGTGCGCGGCGCTTCAGAAACTAAAGACAACCAACTCAGAAGCAGACAAATCAAATAGTTATTTGAAAGAAACACGAAAAATACAAACGGAATTTCTCAATTCTAATCCTACAAAGAAAAACATTTTTTTTAAGTTTCTCAACCACAAACCATTGGGAATTTTGGAATACCCCAAGCTTGAAAGCCAAAGAAGTGTGAAGAATATATAGTGAACCCAAAATTAACAAAAAGTGCTATCAGAATTGTACCATCTGATAAAGATTACTACTCAATACCAAAAATATACCAAAAACCATGGGTAATTGTTCGACCCAGCTAATTGCAGGAAGAACTTGACCCAATCAAATTGGTTGAAAAATGCATTGCAATATTGTGCATATAATATTACAAGGAAATTGAAAAACTAAGAGTTAATTGCAAACACGGTTATTCTGTTACGAGATTACAACGAGTCTGCAGTAAGTATAAAAACATATTTTAAAGACTGCTGACTTTTAAGGGTTCCTTTTAAATGGTTACTTGAACTCATGCAACAAACGTTCTTAAAGTTGGTTTTTATAGAACTTTCGAACATATATTTTTTAAAATCAGATTTATTTGTATTTTTAAAAACTTCTAAGTAGTTTTACATTTTCTGAACAACTTTCCCAAGAGAGAAATATATAATGTGATTTAAATTAAATGGATCCTAATTTTTTTTATTTCAATATCATGGAAATGTTTATTTCAAACTAACATTTAAATAATCCATATTTCCACTTGACTGGAATGTTTTAATCCAAAATTAAATGAGTAAAAAATATTACCTGAGTGGATATTTAGTTGCGAAATTTAGTTCAACAGTTGCGACGGCATTTCGACTCCGGAATTATTTCCCCTTTAACGACAATGAGCAATGCCAAGACCCTTGAACTTTGACGCACGGTCCGAGAGGGCAAAGAACCAGAATATTCGGTCAGTAGGGATGATGCGACCCCGTTTATAGGGTTTAATGCAGATTGATGATCTGCCTAATATCACATGGGGTCGAACCATGTCCAACATGTCAAACGGTTCACTTCACTCGGTTTGATTTCGTTTGATGGCGATTAGAAATTTGTTTTTTCGCTGACCAACTCGTGTTCATTGATAATTCCCAGGGTCATAAAGGTGTGAATTTGGTCTGAAATCGCCTTACGATTCCCCGCCCCAAAAAAATATATATTATTGGGAGGGAGTCTTTATCTCAATGACTTGTCATGACTCACGACGACGAATTTGAAATCAGCCAACCAAAATGAAAGGCCAAGCCGAAAGCCAATGGACAACAAAAAAACTAACACACATCCAGAAAAATAAGTGATATATATGTACGAGTACATATAGCGAACGGTGGGCTCGTTATCGGTAGAAATTTTTGATCAGCCTCTGAGGTTTTTTTTTTTTTTTGGTGGGAAGTTAGGATTTCCAAATTGATCCACCCCAAAACGCAGCAACAACAACTGGAACACCGCTAATAGTCATAGCCTTGATAACGGTAAATGCTAATGAGCGTGCCCACATTTTTCACCCACATATGTGTGCACACATTGGAAACTAGATAAGCGTGCGGCGTTGCCAGATGCGTATTGAATTCAATTCTTCGCACCTTCTCCGCGGATGCACTTGCAACAGTCGCGAATTCTTCTTAGTGGCCTTTCTCGCTAACGCGATTTCAAAGTGCTTTTTCGCTTCTGTTCTTTTTGTTTCGTTATTGTGTGGAGCATTGTTTATTTTCCTGGGTTCGAGTTCGATCAGCTGTTTATGGTAGCGAAGATTTAGTGTAGAATTACGCGACAATCGGAGACTGGGCAACGAAAGCTTCTGTTATTATTTGAACTGCAGACGGAATTAAGATATAACAGCAAACGTAGATTTGTTTACGGTTGAAATCTTCAGCTTTGGGAAAGATTTATATTTATTTTTTGTCTTCTATCCAATTATCTATCTGTTTACTAACACTAGTTTTAGTGTTGTGCTTGTTTTATTGAGTGTTATTGAATGCCTTAACTGACAGCCCACTGACAGATAGAGGATACATCTGATTCCCCATCACTAAGAGTCCTTTTCTCTTTCTCTACCAATTCTTTTCTTTAGACTTTCTACAAAAACTTTGGAAAAATGCTCGCCGCACAGCAGCAACAGCAGCACAAGAACAGCACAGCGGAAACGGAAATGGAGCGCCAGCGACGGGACTCCACCACATCGGAGTCATCCTTGGAGCACCTGGACCTGGGTCGCACGCCCAAGAAGCTGGGTGGCAGCGGTGGCTCCGCACATACCACATCCACGCCCCACGAACTCACAACGGTGACGTCGCGCAAGCGCAAACTTCGCCAGCTGCAGCAGCATCACCAGCAATTGAATCACCAGCAGCAGGACTTGCTGAGCGATGAGGAGGACGAGGAGCGCGACGAGCACGAGGATGAGGAGCCCAGGAATCTGGGGCGGCACAAGCAGCGACGCAGCACCCAGGCCTCCATTGTGGTGGACAACAGCGGTGGCGATGCCAGTTCGCTGCGCAAGAAGTTCCGACTCAATCGCTCGGCGGCCAGTCTCTCGGAATCGGGATTCGTGGACGCCAGCAGCACGGCACACAGTGGCTATCTGGGCAACAGCAGCAGTGGCAGTGCCACCAACAACAACATGACCACAGCCACCAGCGGTGCAGGAGCAGTGGTGGCTCCATCTGCGACTGGCGGTGGCGGTGCCTCCAGCAGCAGCAGCAGCGGCGGATCCGGCGGCTCCTCACCGCAGGGAGGACTGTGCCTCTCCAGCGGCGAATCGGGCATAGGAGCCGGGGACGAGCACATGAAGTACCTGTGCCCCATCTGCGAGGTGGTCTCGGCCACGCCGCACGAGTTCACCAACCACATCCGGTGCCACAACTACGCCAACGGCGACACGGAGAACTTCACCTGCCGCATTTGCTCCAAGGTGAGTCATTGTGATCATTAAATGGGCTTGGGATTTATTTTTTAAGACTAGGTTTGGTTATTGATATAGGTAATATTTTATAGAAGCATTTAAGGCATTTAATAGGGGTCTTTGTTTATTCAGAATATTAAATTTACATCATTGTGAGGTTAAACCTAAATAATAAAAAAATGTTTAAACATTATTAATACAAAGAAGCATTTAAGTTGATATTTTTGAGCTATTGAAAGCTTATTTATGATAGCATATTGTAGATATATTATTATAAACTTTATTGAGAGGTTAACTTGAATAGATAAAAAACATTTATTGACACTTCAATTTTGATTATCATCATTACACATTGGATTCTATGAAAAACGTCTTCTAAACATTCGATTCCTAGCGATCTGTTCTTAACAATTAAAAATGATATAAAAAAAAAAAATAAAATTAATAATACAAATTAAATAAATATAAAACATTTATTGGCAATTTTATTTTAATTATCATCATTAATCAATTAAAAATTATATTTAATATAAAAAAAATATATATATATTTTTAAAAACAAAAAAATATAAAACATTTACTGGCACTTTAGTTTGATTATCATTATTAGACATTGGATTATATGAAAAACGTATTCTAACCGATTGATTAAAGGTAAATTGTTCTCAAAAATTCTAGAATAATATTAAAGCTTTAACAAATTTAGATTTATTTAAAAATAAGTTAATCCTAACTAAGTTCGTTTGAGTTCGAGTGTTGGGAATACTGTTTTTGATAACACCCGAAGTCTTATCATCATGATTATTATGTGAAATACATAAGGTAGATGTTTATTTTCATAGAGACCAAATACTAGTTGTTTCTCCACTTAGCTGGATGAATAGACAGGTGTTCTAGGGTTTTTAATAGCTGGAACACTTAACCCCCAACCACCGATCGCCTGATTACTCACTCACCTGTTCTCCGTTTCTCCCGCTCCTCTCTTCCCTCTCCTACCAAAAAACAGGTGCTATCCTCGGCCTCATCCCTGGACAGACACGTGCTGGTCCACACGGGCGAGCGGCCCTTTAACTGCCGCTACTGCCACCTGACCTTCACCACCAACGGCAACATGCACCGCCACATGCGCACCCACAAGCAGCACCAGGTGGTGCAGTCGCAACAGCAGCCGTCCCAGTCGCAACAGCAACAGTCGCAGCAGCAGCAACGCAGACAGCAGCAACATCAGCAGTCGCAGCAGCAACAGAATCCCGCCCAGCAGCAACTGGTGGCCAACGCGTTGTCCGCTGGACGGGCGGAGAGCTACGAGAGCGATGCCAGCTGCTCCACGGATGTGTCCAGTGGCCATAGTCATAGCCATAGTCGCAGCAGTAGCTCCTTGAACCACAACAACAACAACAACAACTCGCACAAGGCTAACAACAATCTGAAGGAGCTGGACGATGAGCTGGAGGTGGATCAACAGGAGAATAAGCAGCGCCGCCTGAAGACGACCATCAACAACAACATTATCGATCGGGAGGATCAGGAGGATCTGGATGAGGATGAGCAAGAGGAGCAAGAGGAGGAGGAGACCGATGTGGCCATGTTGACCAGCACACCGGATGTGGCCACCCTGTTGGCCGGATCGCGTTCCCCCTCGCCCTCGCCCTCGGCCTCGCCCGTCCTGCTCCTGAGTTGCCCCGCCTGCGGAGCCTCCGACTTCGAGACGCTGCCCGCTCTCTGCGCCCACCTGGATGCCCGGCACTCGGATATTCCGGCCAAGTGCCGGGACTGCGAGGTGATCTTCGCCAGCCATCGCCAGCTGCAGGCCCATTGCTGTCGCGGCTCCTCCGGCCTGCTGCCGCCGCTCCTGGGGGCCAGCAGCTCGCCGCTGCATCATCAGGATGGGGACGAAAATGAGGATGAGGAGCTGGAGGAGGATGTGGACCGAAAGGAGCGAATGCCCAGCCAGAGCGAGGACTTCTTCCACCAGCTGTATCTGAAGCAGAAGTCCACTGCCGGAGCCATCTCGCATCCTCCCTCGCCCATCAAGCACGAGCCGGCGGACAGCAAGGATCTGGCCGACATCCAGAGCATCCTGAACATGACCAGCTCCAGCTCCAGCTTCCTGCGCAACTTCGAGCAGTCGGTGAACACGCCCAGCTCCAGTCAGTACAGCCTGGACGGCCGTGACCAGGAGGAGGAGGCCCAGGATGCCTTCACCTCGGAGTTCCGTCGCATGAAGCTGCGCGGCGAGTTCCCCTGCAAGCTCTGCAGCTGTGTCTTTCCCAATCTGCGCGCCCTCAAGGGCCACAATCGGGTCCATCTGGGCGCCGTGGGTCCCGCCGGACCCTTCCGCTGCAACATGTGTCCCTATGCCGTCTGCGACAAGGCCGCCCTGGTGCGCCACATGCGCACCCACAACGGAGATCGACCCTACGAGTGCGCCGTCTGCAACTACGCCTTCACCACCAAGGCCAACTGCGAGCGCCACCTGAGGAACCGCCATGGGAAGACCTCGCGGGAGGAGGTGAAGCGGGCCATTGTCTATCATCCGGCGGAGGACGCCGGCTGCGAGGACAGCAAGTCACGGCTGGGCGAGGATCTGGCCGACCTGAGTTTCCGTTCCATCAGTCCGACGCCACCACCACCTTCGGTGGCTCCTCTGCCTCTGGAGGGCAGCAGCAGCTCCCAGCTGAAGCACATGCTGATGGGTGAGCAGCATCATCATCCGGTGGCCCAGCCGCCGCTTAAGATCCAGGTGAAGAGCCTGGACCAGCTGGTGGACAAGAAACCGTCCGCGGCGGCAGCTCCTCCCAAGCAGCAGCAGCAACAGCTGGAGGTGGAGAAGTCTCCGCTGGACTTTAGCATGGATGTGCTGGATCTCAGCAAGAAGCCAACAACCGGTGGAGCAGCCTCCTCGGTCGCTCCCAATCCCACCACCACTACCGCTGCCCTGCCCACTGTGGTTCCTGGTGGTCTGCCCGGAAGTGGAACTCCCTCGGACCTGGCCGCCGCTTTGGAGCAGCAGCAGTTGCTGCTCGCCCAGCAGCCGCTCTTCGGCGCTGGCGGAGATGCCGCCTCCCAGTACATGCAGCAGCTGTTCCGCAGCCTGATGTTCCAGTCGCAGACCTCGGGCTTCCCCTTCTTCCCCTTCATGGCGCCCCCGCCGCCGCAGCAGCAGCAGGTGAATGCCGAGAAGGCACCGCTGGTGAGTCCACCAAGTCGTCTCAGCTCCCTCAATCCGATGCCCGTGGGCGTGGGTGTGCCAGTGCCACCCGGTGGCCCCGTCAAGATGGTCATCAAGAACGGAGTGCTGATGCCCAAGCAGAAGCAGCGACGCTACCGCACCGAGCGACCCTTCGCCTGCGAGCACTGCTCGGCGAGATTCACCCTGCGCTCGAACATGGAGCGCCACGTGAAGCAGCAGCACCCCCAGTTCTATGCCCAGCGCCAGCGGAGCGGCCACCATGTGATGAGGGGCAGGGGAGCCTCCAATGCGGCTGCCGCTGCCGCTGCCGCCGCCGCCGCCGCAGCTGCCATGGGTCCAGGACCAGGATCCTCCTCCAACTCCAACCACCATCATGGCTCCCATGGACATGCTCCCATCTCGGAGCAGGTCAAATACGCCATTCTCGCCCAGCAACTGAAGGCCCACAAGAACACCGATCTGTTGCAGCAGGCCCTGGCCCACGGCTCCAGCAGTGTGGCCGGCAATCCCCTCCTGCACTTCGGCTACCCCCTGGCCACGCCCAGTCCGCTGCACAACGGGGCCATGGGCAATGGCCACCCCATTGCCATGGACGACGATGAGCCCAAGCTGATTATCGATGAGGATGAGGATCATGAGGTGGAGGCGGAGGCGGAGGCGGAGGATGTGGATGACTTCGAGGAGGACGAGGACGAGGAGGAGGAGCTGGACGAGCCGGAAATGGAGGAGCCCGAGCTGATGATCCCGGCCGATGAGCAGCCAGCCGATGCCGAAGATGCGGAGGCCGACGAGGAGGAGCAGGAGCTGCCCAAGCCCCTGGAGCAGCTGTCGCCCTCCAACGAGGCGGCCCAGAAGATGGCCGAGACCATCCTCGAGCAGGCCATCAAGGCGGGCAAGCCATCGCCCAGTCCACAGCCGAGTCCGCAGGAGAAGGCCAGCCCAAAGGCGGTGGCCACGACCATGCAGGAGCCAGCCGCCGCCTCGCCACCCAGCAGTGCCAGCAATGCCAGCAGCCTGAAGACCATGATCGCCCAGGCCGAGTCCGTGGGCAAGTCCCTGAAGGAGGTGGCCAGTTCGCCGTTCAAGGACGAGTCCCAGGATCTGGTGCCGGTGGCCAAGCTGGTGGACAACGCCACCAGCCAGACGATGAGCTTCAACAGCTATTTCCGGCCCAGCGATGTGGCCAATCACATGGAGCAGAGCGACGAGGAGGGCCTGGTGGCCTCCGGCAGTGCCAGCGAGAGCAACAACAGCGGCACCGAGGACGTCACCTCCAGCAGCTCGGGCAGCGAGCCCAAGAAGAAGTCCGCCTATAGTCTGGCACCCAACCGGGTCTCCTGCCCCTACTGCCAGCGCATGTTCCCCTGGAGCAGCTCCCTGCGCCGGCACATCCTCACCCACACCGGGCAGAAGCCCTTCAAGTGCTCCCACTGCCCGCTGCTCTTCACCACCAAGAGCAACTGCGATCGCCATCTGTTGCGCAAGCACGGCAACGTGGAGTCCGCCATGTCGGTCTATGTGCCCACCGAGGATGTGAGTGAACCCATACCGGTGCCCAAGTCTGTGGAGGAGATCGAGCTGGAGGAGCAGCGCCGCCGGCAGGAGGCGGAGCGCGAGAAGGAGCGCGAGCTGGAGCGGGAGAGGGAGCTGGAGAGAGAGCGAGAGTTGGAGAGGGAAAGAGAGCTGGAGAAGGAGAAGGAGCGGGAGCGCCAGCAGCTCATCCAGAAGCTGGCGGCCCAAATGAATGCCGCTGCCGCCGCCGCCGCTGCCGCAGGAGCTTCTGTCGGAGTAGCAGGAGGAGCAGCAGCTGTCGATGCCCTGGCTGGCGGAGATCTGCCCTACAAGTGCCACCTGTGCGAGGGCTCCTTTGCGGAGCGTCTGCAGTGCCTGGAGCACATCAAGCAGGCCCATGCCCACGAGTTCGCCCTCCTCCTGGCCAAGGGCGCCATCGAGAACGAGTCGCTGGAGGCTGCCAATCCCCACCAGCTGCAGCAGCAGCACTCCGACGACGAGGCACCCAACGGGAACGGAAGTCGCGGCAAATATCCCGACTACAGCAACCGCAAGGTGATCTGCGCCTTTTGCGTGCGCCGCTTCTGGTCCACCGAGGATCTGAGGCGCCACATGCGCACCCACTCGGGCGAGCGGCCCTTCCAGTGCGACATCTGCCTCCGTAAGTTCACCCTGAAGCACAGCATGCTGCGGCACATGAAGAAGCACAGCGGTCGGGCCCACAACGGGGACACCCCGGGATCCGATTGCTCCGACGATGAGCAGGCCATGAGCAGTCCACCGGGCACACCGGCTCCTGCTCCGGCTCCTCCTTCGGCTGCCCAGCCCCCGGCCAACAACAACAATAGCTGCCATGTGAACAACAACAACGGCAGCGCCAAGGGACTGGGCCTCAAGCTGCCCAAGCTCCACGAGCTCCTCGACAAGGCCAGCGAGTGGCGGGCCAGTCGCCTGGGCGAGCACAAGGAGAACATGGGCGAGGCGACGCCCTCGCCGGCAGCCGTCGCTGGCTCGGATCTGATTGGCAATCTGCTGGGCATCAGCGACCAGGGCATCCTCAACAAGCTCCTCTCCTCCGCCGACGAGGCGGCCAAGCTCCTGGGCGTGGACAACAAGTGAAGCAGCCGACGAGAACCCATAGCCATAAAATCTGATTCTGGAGTAGCAGCAGTCTTACACCGCCTTACGTATACCAAAGCTTAAATAGTTTTCATTAATGGTAGTCTATAGAAAGAAAAAACTTAAAAAACAAAGTAAAAACTTAAAAAAAAAAGGAAAATAGGGGTGCGCCTAACAGCTCGATTATATCGTCACAGGCGCCTAACTAAAGAACCCTGTTTTATAAACCCCATATCATCTTTTTTTTTAGACCTCTTTTTTTTGCCAACCCTTATTTTAAGCGGTCCAACCAACAAAAACCACAAGCTAATCAAAATCTTTGGAGACAAACACTATTTTTTTTAACTTTTTTTTTCCTAGCTATATACTTAGTTATACGTATTTTACAATTAATTTTAAGTAGCTGCAATGACAACAAAAAGACGAGAAAAAAAAAACCGAAAAACAACGAACATTTTAGCATGACAAAAAGAAGACTTGACACGAAATACAAAAATACACACCTAAAATAATAATAAGAATAATAATATAATGTACATTGAATGAGGCCTTGAGAACCGCAGCGTGGCTTAAACCTAGTTATGTAAGGAGGAAGAAGAAGGCAGACGAAATAGTACTGCTTGCAACTAAGTATAGTCAGGTAGTTGTAAGACTAGATCTAGATACATTTTTTTTAGGATCTTATTTATCGAAACTCATTCATTGCTGTAGCCTAGAAAACAAAAACACACATAAAACATATATATAGCTATTTAAATATACGAAACGCATGATTCTTATATAACTAAATTAGTGGACTTCTTACAGCAATAACCAAAGCATTTCGCGTTTGTAGCGTTGTTTAAGCTAAACGAAAATAAACGAAATTACATTTACCCAATGCATGCCTATACATATATATTTATAAAAAGCACACCCCACTATTATTATATAGAATACATATATGGTTTTAACCGCAACAGCGAATCGGTTATATTTAATGTGGATGCAGCAGCAACAAACTACTGAACAAATTAAACTATGTACTTAGCGATTATAAATGTACTTACAACTGTAAAAGTGTACTTAATTGTAAACTCAGAAAGACACACGCAACGAGAATGGATTACAAATTGAATTCAAATAAAATAACGATGAAAGAACAAACAATCTGCGATGGTTTTATTTTTTGAAATGTCAATATTTTAGCATGGGAAAAAATACATTGTATTGTCATTTTAGGAATCAAATTGAAATATACTTTAAAAATAACGAACCCATTTAAATTTGCCGGCATACAGTGTGACCGTTTATTGAGAAAGCGCAAATGCACACTATGATATATATGATTTTGACCACACTGCGATATCAAAACAAGAGAGAACGCCATAGTCGAGTAGCTCGACTATTAGATACCAGTTACTCAGCTAAAGGAAGTGCAAGAAAGATGGAGATATGTATGCAGCAAAGCGACTGCTTGCACTACATTTTGATAGGTATAAATAAATACAACAAACCCCTTTTACTCCACGAATAACGGGTATAAAAACACAACAGGAAATATTGATCAAAATATGGATTGTCATACCTTTCTGAATTCGGTACTAAATTTCCAATCGATGCACATTTAAACTTTGACATATAATTTTTTTCCCATATTTCGCAAAAAAAAAAAAATTGACAAAAATTGTATTTTTTCAAAATCACACGGAAAGTGTCATGGTAGTAATTATTATTTTGTAATCTATTCAAAACAGTATGTATTTTTGATGTAGGACCATTGTTAGCCATGTTATAGCAAAAAAAGGCAAAACAAAAAATTCCTATTTTTGTTAAAAAACCAAAATACCAAATTTCCTAAAAAAACCAAAACAGTTTTTTCGATGAAACAAAGGCAATATTGATCCAAATATGGATTGTAATACATTTCTGAACTCGTTACTACATTTCCAATCGATTCGCATTTAAACTTGGACATTTTATTTTTTTCCATTTTTCGCAAACAAGTATTTAAACAAGTTAAAATGGCCATATGCCAATCGATAGGCAATTTAATTACGAGCTTCATATTCTGACATTCATTTTACGCCAAGAATACTGATATTTTTGTGCAAAAAACACGATTTTTATTTTTTGCGTTTTTTGTAAGGTCACAATTTTTTTCGAAAAAATTTTATCAAGGTTAATTGCCCATATTTGAATGTAAATCGATAGGGAATTTAGTTACGAGCTCAAAAAGGTAAGACACTTCATATTCTGACAATTAGTTCTCATTTTACGCCAAAAATACTGATATTTTTGTGCAAAAAACACGATTTTTATTTTTTGCTTTTTTGTAAGGGGTAGGGTCACAATTTTTTTCGAAAAAATGTTATCAAGTTAAATTGCCCATATTTGAATGCAAATCGATAGGGAATTTAGTTACGAGCTCAAAAAGGTAAGACACTTCATATTCTGACAGTTATTTCTCATTTTACGCAAAAATTACTGATATTTTTGTGCAAAAAACACGATTTTTATTTTTTGCGTTTTTTGTAAGGGAAACATTTTATCAAGTTAAATTGCCCATATTTGAATGCAAATCGATAGGGAATTTAGTTACGAGCTCAAAAAGGTAAGACACTTCATATTCTGACAGTTATTTCTCATTTTACGCCAAAAATACTGATATTTTTGTGCAAAAAACACGATTTTTATTTTTTGCGTTTTTTGTAATTTCACAATTTTTTTCAAAAAAATTTAATCAAGTTTAAATGACCATATTTGAATGCAAATCGATAGGGAATTTAGTTACGAGCTCAAAAAGGTAAGACACTTCATATTCTGACAGTTATTTCTCATTTTACGCCAAAAATACTGATATTTTTGTGCAAAAAACACGATTTTTATTTTTTGCGTTTTTTGTAAGGGGTAGGGTCACATTTTTTTTCGAAAAAATTTTATCAAGTTAAATTGCCCATATTTGAATGCAAATCGATAGGGAATTTAGTTACGAGCTCAAAAAGGTAAGACACTTCATATTCTGACAGTTATTTCTCATTTTACGCCAAAAATACTGATATTTTTGTGCAAAAAACACGATTTTTATTTTTTGCGTTTTTTGTAAGGGGTAGGTCACAATTTTTTTCGAAAAAATTTAATCAAGTTAAATTGCCCATATTTGAATGCAAATCGATAGGGAATTTAGTTACGAGCTCAAAAAGGTAAGACACTTCATATTCTGACAGTTATTTCTCATTTTACGCCAAAAATTACTGATATTTTTGTGCAAAAAACACGATTTTTATTTTTTGCGTTTTTTGTAAGGGGTAGGGTCACAATTTTTTTCAAAAAAATTTAATCAAGGTAAATTGCCCATATTTTAATGTAAATCGATAGGGAATTTAGTTACGAGCTCAAAAAGGTAAGACACTTCATATTCTGACAATTAGTTCTCATTTTACGCCAAAAATACTGATATTTTTGTGCAAAAAACACGATTTTTATTTTTTGCGTTTTTTGTAAGGGGTAGGGTCACAATTTTTTTTTGAAAAAATTTTATCAAGTTAAATTGCCCATATTTGAATGCAAATCGATAGGGAATTTAGTTACGAGCTCAAAAAGGTAAGACACTTCATATTCTGACAGTTATTTCTCATTTTACGCCAAAAATACTGATATTTTTGTGCAAAAAACACGATTTTTATTTTTTGCGTTTTTTGTAAGGGGTAGGTCACAATTTTTTTCGAAAAAATTTAATCAAGTTAAATTGCCCATATTTGAATGCAAATCGATAGGGAATTTAGTTACGAGCTCAAAAAGGTAAGACACTTCATATTCTGACAGTTATTTCTCATTTTACGCCAAAAATACTGATATTTTTGTGCAAAAAACACGATTTTTATTTTTTGCGTTTTTTGTAAGGGGTAGGTCACAATTTTTTTCGAAAAAATTTAATCAAGTTAAATTGCCCATATTTGAATGCAAATCGATAGGGAATTTAGTTACGAGCTCAAAAAGGTAAGACACTTCATATTCTGACAGTTATTTCTCATTTTACGCCAAAAATACTGATATTTTTGTGCAAAAAACACGATTTTTATTTTTTGCGTTTTTTGTAAGGGGTAAGGTCACAATTTTTTTCGAAAAAATTTTATCAAGTTAAATTGCCCATATTTGAATGCAAATCGATAGGGAATTTAGTTACGAGCTCAAAAAGGTAAGACACTTCATATTCTGACAGTTATTTCTCATTTTACGCCAAAAATTACTGATATTTTTGTGCAAAAAACACGATTTTTATTTTTTGCGTTTTTTGTAAGGGGTAGGGTCACAATTTTTTTCAAAAAAATTTAATCAAGTTTAAATGACCATATTTGAATGCAAATCGATAGGGAATTTAGTTACGAGCTCAAAAAGGTAAGACACTTCATATTCTGACAGTTATTTCTCATTTTACGCCAAAAATTACTGATATTTTTGTGCAAAAAACACGATTTTTATTTTTTGCGTTTTTTGTAAGGGGTAGGGTCACAATTTTTTTCGAAAAAATTTTATCAAGGTAAATTGCCCATATTTTAATGTAAATCGATAGGGAATTTAGTTACGAGCTCAAAAAGGTAAGACACTTCATATTCTGACAATTAGTTCTCATTTTACGCCAAAAATACTGATATTTTTGTGCAAAAAACACGATTTTTATGTTTTGCGTTTTTTGTAAGGGGTAGGGTCACAATTTTTTTCGAAAAAATTTTATCAAGGTAAATTGCCCATATTTGAATGTAAATCGATAGGGAATTTAGTTACGAGCTCAAAAAGGTAAGACACTTCATATTCTGACAGTTATTTCTCATTTTACGCCAAAAATACTTATATTTTTGTGCAAAAAACACGATTTTTATTTTTTGCGTTTTTTGTAAGGGGTAGGGTCACAATTTTTTTTTGAAAAAATTTTATCAAGTTAAATTGCCCATATTTGAATGCAAATCGATAGGGAATTTAGTTACGAGCTCAAAAAGGTAAGACACTTCATATTCTGACAGTTATTTCTCATTTTACGCCAAAAATACTGATATTTTTGTGCAAAAAACACGATTTTTATTTTTTGCGTTTTTTGTAAGGGGTAGGGTCACAATTTTTTTTTGAAAAAATTTTATCAAGTTAAATTGCCCATATTTGAATGCAAATCGATAGGGAATTTAGTTACGAGCTCAAAAAGGTAAGACACTTCATATTCTGACAGTTATTTCTCATTTTACGCCAAAAATACTGATATTTTTGTGCAAAAAACACGATTTTTATTTTTTGCGTTTTTTGTAAGGGGTAGGTCACAATTTTTTTCGAAAAAATTTAATCAAGTTAAATTGCCCATATTTGAATGCAAATCGATAGGGAATTTAGTTACGAGCTCAAAAAGGTAAGACACTTCATATTCTGACAGTTATTTCTCATTTTACGCCAAAAATACTGATATTTTTGTGCAAAAAACACGATTTTTATTTTTTGCGTTTTTTGTAAGGGGTAGGGTCACAATTTTTTTCGAAAAAATTTAATCAAGTTAAATTGCCCATATTTGAATGCAAATCGATAGGGAATTTAGTTACGAGCTCAAAAAGGTAAGACACTTCATATTCTGACAGTTATTTCTCATTTTACGCCAAAAATACTGATATTTTTGTGCAAAAAACACGATTTTTATTTTTTGCGTTTTTTGTAAGGGGTAAGGTCACAATTTTTTTCGAAAAAATTTTATCAAGTTAAATTGCCCATATTTGAATGCAAATCGATAGGGAATTTAGTTACGAGCTCAAAAAGGTAAGACACTTCATATTCTGACAGTTATTTCTCATTTTACGCCAAAAATACTGATATTTTTGTGCAAAAAACACGATTTTTATTTTTTGCGTTTTTTGTAAGGGGTAGGGTCACAATTTTTTTCGAAAAAATTTTATCAAGTTAAATTGCCCATATTTGAATGCAAATCGATAGGGAATTTAGTTACGAGCTCAAAAAGGTAAGACACTTCATATTCTGACAGTTATTTCTCATTTTACGCCAAAAATTACTGATATTTTTGTGCAAAAAACACGATTTTTATTTTTTGCGTTTTTTGTAAGGGGTAGGGTCACAATTTTTTTCGAAAAAATTTTATCAAGTTAAATTGCCCATATTTGAATGCAAATCGATAGGGAATTTAGTTACGAGCTCAAAAAGGTAAGACACTTCATATTCTGACAGTTATTTCTCATTTTACGCCAAAAATACTGATATTTTTGTGCAAAAAACACGATTTTTATTTTTTGCGTTTTTTGTAAGGGGTAGGTCACAATTTTTTTCGAAAAAATTTAATCAAGTTAAATTGCCCATATTTGAATGCAAATCGATAGGGAATTTAGTTACGAGCTCAAAAAGGTAAGACACTTCATATTCTGACAGTTATTTCTCATTTTACGCCAAAAATACTGATATTTTTGTGCAAAAAACACGATTTTTATTTTTTGCGTTTTTTGTAAGGGGTAGGGTCACAATTTTTTTCGAAAAAATTTAATCAAGTTAAATTGCCCATATTTGAATGCAAATCGATAGGGAATTTAGTTACGAGCTCAAAAAGGTAAGACACTTCATATTCTGACAGTTATTTCTCATTTTACGCCAAAAATTACTGATATTTTTGTGCAAAAAACACGATTTTTATTTTTTGCGTTTTTTGTAAGGGGTAGGGTCACAATTTTTTTCGAAAAAATTTTATCAAGTTAAATTGCCCATATTTGAATGCAAATAGATAGGGAATTTAGTTACGAGCTCAAAAAGGTAAGACACTTCATATTCTGACAGTTATTTCTCATTTTACGCCAAAAATACTGATATTTTTGTGCAAAAAACACGATTTTTATTTTTTGCGTTTTTTGTAAGGGGTAGGGTCACAATTTTTTTCGAAAAAATTTTATCAAGTTAAATTGCCCATATTTGAATGCAAATCGATAGGGAATTTAGTTACGAGCTCAAAAAGGTAAGACACTTCATATTCTGACAGTTATTTCTCATTTTACGCCAAAAATTACTGATATTTTTGTGCAAAAAACACGATTTTTATTTTTTGCGTTTTTTGTAAGGGGTAGGGTCACAATTTTTTTCGAAAAAATTTTATCAAGTTAAATTGCCCATATTTGAATGCAAATCGATAGGGAATTTAGTTACGAGCTCAAAAAGGTAAGACACTTCATATTCTGACAGTTATTTCTCATTTTACGCCAAAAATACTGATATTTTTGTGCAAAAAACACGATTTTTATTTTTTGCGTTTTTTGTAAGGGGTAGGTCACAATTTTTTTCGAAAAAATTTAATCAAGTTAAATTGCCCATATTTGAATGCAAATCGATAGGGAATTTAGTTACGAGCTCAAAAAGGTAAGACACTTCATATTCTGACAGTTATTTCTCATTTTACGCCAAAAATACTGATATTTTTGTGCAAAAAACACGATTTTTATTTTTTGCGTTTTTTGTAAGGGGTAGGGTCACAATTTTTTTCGAAAAAATTTAATCAAGTTAAATTGCCCATATTTGAATGCAAATCGATAGGGAATTTAGTTACGAGCTCAAAAAGGTAAGACACTTCATATTCTGACAGTTATTTCTCATTTTACGCCAAAAATACTGATATTTTTGTGCAAAAAACACGATTTTTATTTTTTGCGTTTTTTGTAAGGGGTAGGGTCACAATTTTTTTCGAAAAAATTGTATCAAGTTAAATTGCCCATATTTGAATGCAAATCGATAGGGAATTTAGTTACGAGCTCAAAAAGGTAAGACACTTCATAATCTGACAGTTATTTCTCATTTTACGCCAAAAATACTGATATTTTTGTGCAAAAAACACGATTTTTATTTTTTGCGTTTTTTGTAAGGGGTAGGGTCACAATTTTTTTCGAAAAAATTTTATCAAGTTAAATTGCCCATATTTGAATGCAAATCGATAGGGAATTTAGTTACGAGCTCAAAAAGGTAAAGACACTTCATATTCTGACAGTTATTTCTCATTTTACGCCAAAAATACTGATATTTTTGTGCAAAAAACACGATTTTTATTTTTTGCGTTTTTTGTAAGGGGTAGGGTCACAATTTTTTTCGAAAAAATTTTATCAAGTTAAATTGCCCATATTTGAATGCAAATCGATAGGGAATTTAGTTACGAGCTCAAAAAGGTAAGACACTTCATATTCTGACATTTTTGTTCCCCATTTTTCGAAAAAAAACATGATGTACCCCCTTGTAAAAAAAATGCAACTTTACAAAAATTTTATTTTTTTAAAATCACACGGAAAGTGTCATGGTTATAATTATTATTTTGTAATCTGTTCAAAACAGTATGTATTTTTGATGTAGAACCATTTTTGTCAAAAACCTAAATTCCGAATTTAAAAAAACAAGAGAAAACGAGTAATCTCAGCCTTCATACGGACATGGGGTGATCGACTCGGCTAGTGATCCTGATCAAGAATATATATACTTCATAGGGTCAAACGCTTCCTTCTACCTGTTACTTTTGCACGAATACCATATACCCTTTTACTCTACGAGTAACGGATATAACTACTTATTTCCATTTATTTAATAACAAGGTCATCGAACCCGTGTTAATAAATTTATTTCATTTCAAAACATTACAAATTTAGTTAAATGCTGGTTGTATAGTATAAACATAGAAATTTATGTTCGTAGTTAACTAGCCTATATTCGATTTCAACGTTTCCTACAAACTAAACCAAACCTTTTTGTAAACGATTTATAGAGTTATCAGAATAAAAAGCCTAACAATGGCAACAAAAAAAAAACGAAACTGGTGGGCAGTGTACTGGCGTGTCATCAGTGCTATGTTCCATGGCTTTCATATTTCCACCTTCGCTAGATGATTGTCCTGCTGTGATTTAGCGAGAGCTGTCCATTGGCCACGCGACTTTGAAGGCGCTAAAGGAATGTGGAATTATGGTTATTAATATGGTAATATATAAATGGAAAGGCAGGGCGTTTCTTACCTTATTGAAGACATCCCGCATCAGACGATTGCAGCGACGCCTTCGCTCCTCCTGTTCGCGATTATGAGCGGCCAACACTTCCGGCAATTTTTGACAACGTTTGGTGGTCATGGCCTTCATTTCCCTGGTGGTAAATATCCTTAAACGTGCTGTGAGAGAATAAATAGGGTTAGTTTCCTTATTATAATTTAGCTTCTTATAGCAACATACAAGTGGCAGGCGGAGGCAGCTGAAGCAGTCGCCTGTCGAGGGTCTCTAAGCTGGTATTCTGGCCCAGCAAATTGTCCATCTCCCGTCGTCGCACATTCCGGATCATCTGCATCTGATTGAGTATGGCTTTGCGTTGCTTGGACTTGGCACAGAACTCGGGACGAGCCAGCTGCAGTTGATCCTGCAGGGAAAGCGTTTCGGGCAGCACCTCACTGCCGCCCGACGACGTGAACTGGATGACGTAGGCGATGGCCTGAGGACGCACTTGCAGCGTCTGTCGCTGCATACTCTCCGGATGCCGCCTCGCCTCCTTGGCCAACCTTCTGACCCGCTGGCAGGCCACATCATCGTACTGATGGGTGGTGGTCGTTGTGGTCGTCTCACACGTATTGACCATGCCCATGGGTATGGACATGTCCGAACTGATGCACATCATCGATGACGACGAACTGGTGGTGGTTGTCGTGGATCTGCTGGTTCCCGATCCTATTGCTGCTGCTCCTGCTGCTCCTTCGTTTGGTGATGTCCCGGCGACCACCATGGCTGCTTGCACGTAGCTAGAGGCTCCCTGGGAGTTCACCACTTGATAGTAGATAGCGGCTCCCTCGTTATCCGCACAGCTGTAGCCGGCACTACCGCTCAAATGGGGCGTGGCATAGGTACTGCCCGCCGCCTGGGCGTACTGCATCTGCATATATTGCTCCTGCTCCTCGGGTTTCTGTATTCTCTGATATTGCTGCGAAAAGGAAAGAGATGGCATGATAATGAGGAAGAAGGATTATGTCCTTTTTGTCTGACATACCGAGCAGCTCGGCCGATGCACATAAGTTGCCTGGTGACCACGTTTCTGTTGCTGCTTCTGCTGGTAGAGCTGCTTCTGCTGCTGATAGAGTTGCTGCTGCTGGAGCAATAGCAACTGCTGCTGCTGCTGGTTTTGATAATGCTCGCGGAACTGCCGCTGCCTTTGCTGGACAAAGGAACAGACGCTTTCGCTGCGGCCCCCGCCGCTTGTGGAGCTATGCGAATGGAGCACTGGGGTGGCCATCTTCTTGCGGCTTTGAGGCTTCTGCTGGTTAAGATGAGGCGGCGGTGGTGGTGGCGGCGTAGGCGGTGTGCCAGGAGTTGGAGACAGCTCCCTGGTTCCCACTGATTCTATTCTCACGGGTGGCTGAGGAGCTGTTCCAGTTGGTGTCGACTCATTCTGGCCACCGCTACGTCTCTCTGAATCATGCATTTGCACCGAAGGCACAGCCGACAGCAGGATCCCCGATCCCTGTTCCGTCTCGATCTGCACGGAACTGCGTGGCAAAGCGGAGTTGGTATCGACCAAAAGTTTCTGCAATGCCTGCAGGCGTCGAATCTCCGTGTCGATCCAGTTAAGCTGGTTCTTCCGCTCCGATTCGACGCCTCCCTTCAGTCGCTGCTCATACTCTATTTCGCTCTGGGTCATGGGATTCAGCCACTCCTGCAGATCCGAGGGCTCGGCATCGCCATCGGCATCCGTGGAGGCTGCATCGCGAGTTGGTGCTTGGTCGTTGGCCTTTTGGGTGATCACCTCGTGGGAGGCACTGGTCGAGCCACTGTTCGAGAAGCTAGTGGGCAGTGGTGAAGGTGTTGCTCCGGTGGTGGCACGCTTTCGAGGAGCAGGAACGGGCAGAGTGGCAAGCTCACCAGTTTGCGACGTATTGGTGGCCATATCCTGCCGCTGTACGGGAATTTGCTCTGTAAGAAGATTAAGAGTCAGTAAAGATTACGATAGCTTGAATGATTTGCTTACCTTTCGGCTGCTCCCTTGTGTTGCTGGACTGATTGCTCCGCAGGGAGCGCAAACTGCTGCCGGATTCGGCCAAGTCCAGACAGGAAATGCGCCTGGCTATATCCCTGACGAGTTTCTTTTTCTGTCCCTGGCTAAGGCTGCGGGTTTTCACCAGAGAGCACAGCAAATCGATGCCCAGATCCAGTTCTCCTCGAGGCCCTGATCCCATTTCCAGCGAAGATGTGGATGATATGGAGGCGGGTGCAGGTGCGGTGGTGGATGGTGGGTGAACAACTGAATTCTGGGGCTGCTGATTCTCCTTGTTATCGTGCCGTCGACTGCCTAGGATCCTCTCGAACTGGGCCGCCGTGTACTGACGCTCCTGTTCGCGCTCCTTTTCCCGCTGTTCAGCTTTTCTTTGATCCTTGGCAAGCTGCTGGACTCTCTTCTGGTCCCTCTCATGGTGATGACTTGTCTGTTTGTCCTTTTCCGCTTGTTCCTTACGCTTGGGCTCTCTGGGTCGTGGATCCTTTGGCTGCTGCTTATTTTCCACCTGCTCCCTTGGCTCATTTTCCTTCTGCTTCTGCTTCTCCAAGTCCTGCTCCATGTAAATGTGGTAATCGAAGCTACTGGCCGCCGAACTACCATACAGCGAGGTGGCCTGGGATTCTCGCCTAGAACTGGATCGGGAGTTCTCCACTCTGGAGCTAATTTGTGATCCCATTCTGGAGCTGTTCTGCGAGTTGAGCCGGGTGTCGTCTCTTCTGTAGCTGCCCAGCGATTCCCTTTGCGTGCTAGCCAGCGATGCTCTGCGGGAACTGACCTGAGGATCTTGTACTCGTGAGCTGAGTCTTAAATCGTCTTTCCTAGAGCTGCTGAGCGAGTCTTCCTTTCGGGACATCTCTCTATGGGCATCTTCTTGCCTGGAACTTTTGTGGCTATCTGATTTCGTTGAATTGCCTTGGGTATCCTCTTTTACGGAACTGCCGTGTGCAGACTCCTTCTTCGAACTGCTCCGGGAGTCTTTTAGCCTAGAGCTAGTGGAAGAATCCTCCTTCCTGGATCTGCTGTGGGGAATCTCCTCGGAATCCTCCTTCCTAGAGCTCAAGGAACTGCCCAGGGAACCCAATCGAGAGCTCGAGGGCTTCGGGCGATCGCTGCGATTGACGAAAGTACTGGATGCCAGTGGTGGCGCGGGTTTATCCGGCATTGGCGATGGCTCCTCCGCCTCCTGGCGGTGCAGTCTATCCAAATCCGTCTCGGATCGCTGCTGTATCGGTTGACGCCAGCCGCACTCCTCCAGCACAGAGCGCTCCAAGGTGCTGATGTTGCTGGTGGACACCGCCCGCTTGTAGTAGCCCACATCGGCCGCCGGATCCCATTCCAGGCGCTTGTGTGACTTTAGGGCCGACTCGGGGGTCTGGGTTTTCTTCGTCTGCATCTCCTTGGGCGGCTTGGTGGGTGTCCGTAGATCCTCCACGGATAGGGACATGGTTTGAGTGGCGGCCACGGGACGTTGACTGGGACTACTGGTCAGTAGAATGGGTATAATGGTGTATTCATCGGATTTCGCCTGGGTTCCTTGGGTTTTAGCTGTGCTCAGCTGGGCGGGAACGGCTTTACTGGTTGCCGGTGGAGGTGGCAGCTCCAGGAGTTGCTCCTCCGCCTCTCCATTGGCCGGTGGACACTCCCTGCTCCTCGTGCGATGCCTGTGCGTGGTTTGCGGTCGTGGTGCATGCTCCGTGGAGACGAATCCTGGCGCCAGAACGGTGCCCAGTGGACAACTGTGGGTGCTCCCGCTGGCTCCACTGCTCGCCGTCGACGAGAAGGCCATGAATCGCTCCAGTTCCCGATCCTCGGCCAATTCCGTGATATATTCCCTGGCCTGCGGCGGAACGCGGGATGATTTCGCCGGCTTGCGATGCCGGGAGCTGGACATCTCGACTGTTAGGGACTCTACTCCACCTTCACTCGCCGTTCCCAAGGATCACCCAGTTTAATACTTGGGTTTGTGTCAGATTTCGAAGCTGCGTTTAGTGTAAAAGAATTGTTTACGTTTCATGGGTTGAATCGGCCTTCCCGCCAAATTCTCTCGAGCAACTAATTCTCCACAACAAATGCACTTTTCCTCCTTTAATCTAATGTCGCACTTTCCTGTAGAAATCCTCCATTTATTGAAAAGAAAAGAATATTCAGTGTTTTTAAAAATTAAATAATCGGAAATGATGCTATGAATCGTTATCAGCAGATGCAATATGTTTGGGGTCTATCGATAGTCGATATCTGTAAATTTAGAGATGACACTTTATGCGATAGTTTGGCGGTTCAATTGTCAACGGTCGTCAAAATATATAAATTCTTTAATCATTCTATATTCTTCACGTATCCAAAAAAAAAGTGTACATTTTTATATATGTAAAATATTTGGTATTTGTTAATTTATATTCTTGAAACATTATTTTTAAATGGTTATTTATTAATCTCGCAAACAAATCTTTTAAAATTTATTTTTTCAGGCTTTCTCTTACTGTTAACATAGCCGCTGCTAACAGTAACTATCGATGACATGGCCTGCCATTCGTTGCTGAACCGGTTCGCTCACAGTGTTGGCTAACGGCGCAATCGGTTCCAGCTGCCTGAAGGATTTTCAAAATGGCATTCTGTGTCGTCTTCGGTTGTTTATAATTGCTGCTCGCTGCGTGCTGAGACGATTTAGTCCTGTCTAAAGGAGATAACCAAACTAATAAGATAAACAGAGCGACTCGGGAGCATGTTGGAAACGAAGAGCATAGCCGCTTTGGCTTTTACCGAGACGCCGCGCAAGCGCAAAAGGGAGACGCCAAAGGGGAATGCTGCCCCGCCCCCGAATGCACAACAACCCCTGGAAAAGGACGCCCAGGTGTCGCAGCTGGATGCACAGGATGCAGCTGTCGCGGCAACGGAATCCTGCTTCACGAACGCCGCATTCAGTTCCACTCCCAAGAAACTGATGATTGGTCGCCGTCGCTTGGCCAAGGAGAACAGCCACCCGAATCCGCATCCGAATCCATTTCCCGGCCTGGAGGTCAAGTCCATAGCCGATCTGGCCCAGGAGCAGCTGCCGACGAATCCCTTCGAGGTCCTGCGCCAGCCGCCCAAGAAGAAGAAGCGCGACCATCTGGCCTGCTTCGAGAATCCTGGCCTGAACTTGGAGCTGCCCGAGAAGCAGTTCAATCCCTATGAGGTGAGTTCCCTAGTCTCGATTGAGGTGGGTGTACTTTTCACCTCAGTTTTGGGTACAGTTATATAAGTTATTTATAACTTGTCTTATTTAAATAATACCTAGGATGTATGTATATAATATAGTAAATTATAAATGCTTAAAATATCAACTTAATTGGATTTTGACTGTTTATTTTCCTTATTAAACATCATTTTGTTTGTATACTATTTATTTTATTACATTTAAAGTATAATTTTTTATTAAAAATTTGGTATTTGTTATTTACAAGTATTTTAAAATGACTAAGAATAATATTTTCGAAATGTTTACTTTAAACTGAAAAAAAATTAAATAATTTATGTTTAGAAATAACAGTTTTTAAAATTGAAACTACAATGTATTTATAAAGATGGAAAATATTTATGTTGCGAAAAGTTTAATTTAAATATATTAGTAAATATTTGAGCATTTAATATTTTATAAAAATCATCTTAAAAAATTAAAATTTATTTATTTTTGTTTCGTTTCAAATGTGTATTTTTTAAGGTAATGCATTTGTAAGAAATTGTAGAAATTCACTTAAAAAAATAAGAATTATAAAAATGAATTTTAAAAATTATTTATAAACTCAACTTTTGTTTTCCAGGTCATCCGCTTGGCAGCCGCGCCCGCCAAGGGCTTCGTTAATCCTGGCCTGAATTTGCGCGGCAGCGATGCACCCGCCTCGCTGAATCCCTTCGAGATCCATCGGCCCAGCGAGGCATCGGAGGCGGCCTGCAATCCCACGGGTGTGGCCAATCCTGCGCTGGCCGAGAGGGATGCGGAGGAGGAGCCGCTGCCCACCAGCCTGAAGATCGGTCTGCCGTTCACCCCGACTCTGGGCTGTCGCATCGACTTCCACGGCATGTCGCTGGCCCAGCTGACGCCCAGTAAGCTGCTGGCCGAGAAGCTGGTCTTTTCACCTGTTCCGGCGCCCAAGAGATCGCTGGGAGCCATCAGCGAGGAGTCCTCCATGGACATTGGCAAGGAGCTGGATCGCTATCAACTGGAGCTGGAGAACAGCATCAACGAGGCGAAGTTGCGCAAGAATGGCGTTCTGGAAGTGGAGCTGCCCAAGAGCACCAAGGTCTCGTTGGTCATGGAGACGGATTCGCAGGAGCTGGTGATGCAGGAGGTGGCCCAGAGCGACTCCCAGCTGGAGAGACGTCTGGTTTGCACCCGGCGACGCACTCTCACCGAGATCACCGAGGCTCCCGTGGAGCATGAGGAGGAAGAGAAGGATTTGGAGGCAGAGAAGCTGCGCGAGCAGGAAAGGTTGCTGGAGCAAGAGATGCTGGTGGAGCGCGAAAGGCATTTGGCCAGGGAGAAGCAGTTGGAGCAGGAGAAACTCCTGGAGAGGGAAAAGCACTTGGAGCGGGAGAAGCTGCAGGAGAAGCTGCACGAACAGCTGAGGGAGAAGCTGCAGGAGAGGGTCAAGCTGCTGGAGAAGGAGAAGCTGGAGGAGGAGGAGGAGGAGCTCCTAGAGCAGCAGCTGCAGGAGCAAAGGAACCTCGAGGAGCCCGCAGCCGATGTGGCGTATGCCTCCGATGAGTCCGATGAGGAGGAGCCCGACGACCTGGACTTCAAGGCTCCCACGCGCTTCGTTCGAGCCTACAGACCTGCAGCTGCCTTGGCGACCACCAAGGCGGCCAGCAAGGAGTCCCTGCACTCCATCGCCTCCAGCAAGTCCTCGAAGTCAGCAGAAGTGAAGCCCAGCGGTGGGATGAAGGGCATGATAAGGAAGTCTATCCGCAGGCTAATGCAGCCCACTCATCATCACACATCTCCTGAGAAAGCCGAGAAATCGGAGAAATCCGAGGATAAGGAGGCACATCATCATCACAACCTACTCAATAGCATTCGGCACAGCCTGCGACGGAGGCCGCAGAAGATTCCAGCCGAGGCGGAACCCCTTCCCGCCGACATATCCATTATCGACACCAGCGAGCGGACCATGAAGCTGCGCTCGAATGTCGCCCAAACGGAGTACATGACCATCGAGCAGCTGACCAACGAGAAGAAGCACACGCTGAGGAACAGCATCCGGCGGTCCACGCGGGACGTGCTGCGCCATGTGTTCCACAAGAGCCACGATGCCTACGCCACCGCCAAGTGAGGTGGTGGCTTCAAGGATGGAAATGGGTGGATTTTGGGGGATTTCGAAATTAATTTTTAACATTTTAGAGGCAGAGGTATCATAGAAATTTATTGAGCTCCTAAGTTCTGTTATCACTATTAATTAAAATTAATGTTTCAAATGTTAAAAAATCCTAAAAACTAAAAAACGAATCAATTTAAAGTTTTAATTGCTTGGCCAATGTTAAAAACCTCTATTTGGCATTTTATGAATCATCATATTTTTTAGTTTTCCCAAAAAATCGACCCACTTCATCGAGGTTTTAACTTCTTTAAAATCGATTTTTAAGCACTTAGTTAAGATTTTTTAAATGCACCCAAAGATTGTCACACAAAACCAGCAAAACCGAAAGGAAACCGATTTTCACCTGAAAACTCAGAAATTCATCTTGAAATTTTCTGAAGATGGAGAGTTTTTCAACTAGTTTTAATGTACTTTTTTTTCATGTTCAAGGGAACTCCCTAAAAAAAAAACACTTGCTGCAAATTTATTCACACAATGTTTAATATTTTAAGTACTTGATGTTTGCACGTTTATTCATATATGTATGTTTGTCTATATATTTTTATATATGTATGCTTTTTATAATATATAACATTTGTTTTTTACATGAACCTGTTGTGATTTTCTACTTATATGAAGGGAACAATATCGAAAAAAGGGTAATTCCATTTTCAGGATAAACTTCTGTAAATTACCTTAGTCTATTCTTGGACCGATGGTTCTGTGGGTTAAACATACAACTAATTTTTGTGTACATCGTGTATTTTTAACAGTAATGGAAAATGGTATGCATCTGATGGTTATTTCAGTGGTAAAAGTCACTATTTTCAGGAATTTGAAACAGTAATCATTGCGAGTAACTGTTTTTCTAAGTATTTCGGTTTTATTTTCTTAGAAGTATATTAATTAACTTTATATTTAATTTAACTATTACATAATAAGCTTTTCTGGACAGACAAAATAAGTAATATTGTAGTTTATTCTTACCGGCTTAGTTTTTAATTATGGATTTTTATTTTCCATAGCTTACTTTTTATCTTTGGGTTATATTCGCTTGAATGGACAAATCCTTTGACGGACAACTTTTAATACCTTTTTATACCCTTGCAGAGGGTATTATAATTTTGGTCAGAAGTTTGTAACGCAGTGAAGCAGACGTTTCCGACCCCATAAAGTATATATATTCTTGATCAGGATCAATAGGGGAGTCGATATAGCCATGTCCGTCTGTCCGTCTGTTTCAATACCGTTTGCGAGCTCAGTTTAAAAGCTAGCGCCTTGAAACTTTCACAGTCGTCCTAAAACATGTGTACGCAGATCAAGTTTGAAAGCCGACCCGATCGGACGTCTATATCCTATAGCTCCCATAGGAACAATCGGATATAGCTTTCACAAAATGAAGATATTTCGCTCAGTGTAAGAGCTATTGACAAGAATCTTTCTAAATCTTATTATTTTACGCATACCTTGATCAGGGTAAAAGCGCGTGCCGATCGGACGTCTATATCTTATAGCTCCCATAGGAACAATAGGGTGAAATCGGTCAAAATTTGTCGTTTTTCAGGATATTTCGCGCAGAATATAAGCTATTCCCATGAAACTTTCCAAATCGTATTTTTTTGTGCGTACCTTGATCAGGGTAAAAGCGCGTGCCGATCGAACGTCTATATCTTATAGCTCCCATAGGAACAATAGGGTGAAATCTGCAAGGGTATTAAAACTTTGGCTTGCCGAAGTTAGCTTCCGTCCTCGTTTTTCTTTATCTTTGGGTCATATTCTCTTCAACGGACAATTGCTCTAACGGACCAGTGGAATGGGAAAAATGTAAAGTTTTAGAATGGGTTATAGATGTCTCTACTTGTAGACAGTTTGCAGAAGGGGTCGCCTTCGCTGGTCAATCGGCTTGTAGGCGTGCTGATAGACACTGGCCAGTCGCCAGTGCTCCGGATAGCCGCCCTGTCCGGCTCCACCCGCCTGGCTCTGGAAGGGCGGCACCAGTGTTTCGATGTCGTAGTTCTTCTTGGCATACGGCTGGCGTGGTCGTGGCACCACCAGGACCCTTCCGCCTCCGCCTCCTCCGCAGCCCGGTTCTATGCCCACGAAATCCCCCGAGGCATTGTGCTTAGGCACGCCGGCTCGAAAGGCCGTCTTGCTGGTCAGGCAATGACCATGACCATGTCCATGTCCATGTCCTCCCCCGAACGACGGTGGACAGCATCGCGGTGCCGGGGCCACCTTGTGGCAGAGTCGACGAGCCGGCCGTCGCAGCAGGACATCCCGTTTGCAGGGAGGCCCTCCCGTTGTCCTGCAGTCCATCGGCTGGCACGAATCCTGTCCAGAATCCGGACCCAAATACTTCTCTCTCAGTGCCTGATAGGCCTTATCGCCCAGCATGGGCGACGATTGATACTGCTTGGCCAGTCGATCGGGCATTCCGCGACCTGGCAGCTCCGCCAGATTGCCGAAGCTCACTCCGCCATTTGGTCCTCCCAAGCCGGATCCTCGCCTGCAATGCGAGGCACTGGAGTCGCGGGAGACACTGCGTGCCCGCTGCCTCGATGGCGGTGAATAGTCGCAGGCACAAGGATCCTCGCGATCCAAACGCGCGCCCCCGAAGTCCGTCCTCTTCCTTAGGATGTCCTTATCAAAGAAATCCGCTTCGCCCAGCGTGCTGGTAAAGACGCCTGCGGAGCGTCCCAGATCCGAGGATTGCTCCTCCCGCGGCGTTTTCACGCAAGTGAAGACCGCCGGTCCGGCGGAATCATTGGAGCCATCTATGTGCCTGGCCAGCCGCGGCTCATCGGCGGGATTGGCGGGCTTGAAGTCCCAGCAAATGGCCAAATCCATGGGACCCATTTTCTTGGCCGGCGCCGACCCGACGCCCCGAAAGGGATCGCCATGGCCCAGAGCGCGGGGCACAATGCCACCGCCGGTCTTCGGACGGAACACCTTCATCTTGGTGCAGTGCGTCGGTCCCGCATTGTGGGTCTTCACACCCACGCCCGTGGCAATGGGATCGATGTCCAGGGCCAGGCCTGCATGTCCGCCGGATATCTGGGCCCGCCGAAAGGCCAGATCGGCCACGCAGTCGGGCAGCGGCTGGTGGTCCAGGTTGTCCTGGTGCATCCGCTTGGCCAGCTCGAAGTTGGCATAGGCCGGCACCACCGGCGAGGGACACCGCTCGTTCGGCTTCTCCGTGATCGAGTGCAGCGGCATTTTCCTGATCAAATCCGGGTCGGAATCGAAGTTGCGCACACCCACCGTCGGCAGGGAGATGAGGTCCTTGCCGGGCTCCAAGACCGCAAAGCTGAGCTCGCTGCCTCGCTCCAGGTGATCCGAGTAGCGGTGCTGGGCCGCTGCCAAAGCGGGAAACTGACGACCAGCCGCCGAACCCAGTTGCTCCCGGTACTTGATGGGCTGCGTGTCCCGCGTGTCCAAGGCGAGGAGACTCAGATCGGGCAGATTGCTGTCTGTCTTCTGGTCGAGGAGCTGCTGGTGCGAGGGTAACCGGAACTGCACCTCCGTCAAATCCCCCGGCGTGTAGCTCAGTTCCGGGAGGGCTGTTTGCGACATGGTTTGGGGGGGTTCAGGTTCACTTGTTACATTGGCGGAACAAATCGAGTTGGGAATGGAGATGGGATGAGATGCAGATGAGAATGATGCTATGATTTATGTATAATACAAATGGGTTAACCCGAGGTTAGTGAAGTTTGGCTTTTTTGATAGTATTTAGATGATGAAGACTTAGAGAAGTGTGTAACCTCTGGGTAATCTGAGGTTAGTGCATTTAGTAAGAGGTATATTCAGATGATAGGGAAAAAGTGAGTTATGTACACAATAAAAAAGTTAACCTGAGGTTAGTGAATTTGATTAGAGATTTAAGAGTAACCAGGTGAGAAGAAAAGACGAAAGAAATGTTTCGATTAGAGCTTGATCCTAAACTATATTTTTAAGCTCTGGTTAGTGCATCATAAACAAAAGTAAGATTCATAGTTAAAGTGATAGAATTTTATTTGCTTCCGGTTTGCCAAAATATGATAGACTCCAAAGTATTACGAATGGCCTTTCGATCCCTTCTCTTTCTCTTTCTCCTTGCCCTTGTCCTTGGCCTTCTCTTTGTCCTTGCCCCTGTCCCTGCCCTTATCCTTTGGCTTATCCTTCGGATTGCTGGGAGTAGTGGCTGCCGCTGGTTTCTCGGGTTGCGGATACGGTTTATGGCGACCTTCATAGGAGGCCGTGGACTCGTTGGCATGCATCGCCGGTCGACTCCTGGCAAAGGCGGTGATGGTGCGTTTGCGACGCCTCTTTTCGGTGGCCACACAGGCCACCTTGCACACCTTCGGTGGCATCAACACCGTCTTTTCGACCTAGGAAAGAGTGCAGGTGCAGGTGAAAGTATAGGTAAATGTAAAATTAAAAATAGTGGAGAAAGTAAAAGTGCAGGGTGAATATGTAAATCTACATTTTTTTGTTAAATATACCCAGAAAAGGGTTAACTTTCGTTTATTTGTTTAAAAATGATTAATGCTGAATTATTAATTAGCTGAATTGAAATATTTAAACTATATGTTAAGTTACCAAATAAATAATACAAAAACATTTAATAAAAAATTATACAAGTTTTTAAGGACTGATTTACTTCATTTTTGAATTCTTTGCAGGATATTTTCTGAGTGTACTTAATAAGTTAGTGTAAAAGCTCTATGGATTACATGGTGACCCCGATCCCCATCCCCATCCCCATCCCGACTCACCACCACTTGGCACTTGGGGCGCTTGCAGCGCTGGCTCCGCTCGTGCAGCTCCTGGATCTGCTGGAGGCCCTCGCACTTCGTCTGACACCGCTGGCGCATCCAGTGGGGATCCCCCTCCTGGCCCAAGGTCATCCGCTGGTCGCAGGCCAGTGCCCTGCGGTTCTCCCGCTGGCAGCTGCAGAGGTCACGCGGATAGCCGACGAACTTGTGCCGCCCACTCAGGCAGGCATCGTAGTGGGCACAAAAGCAGCGCGTTATCCGCCGGGGCAGTTCGTAGGTCCCGCGATATTGGCCAAAGGAGTTGCCCTCTCTGGGGATTGATTTTAGGCATTATTCATTAAAATCGAATCTTTCTTTCTTCTTCTTCTTTTATCTCACGGTTAAAAATACAAAGTTCCCTTTTTAGGAGCTATTAACCCACAATTGGATCGGATTTCGAATCTAATCTTCTAACCACTACTTTTATCTGACGGTTAATATTCTTTTTAGGAGCTTTTTACTCACAATTAGTTAAGATTTCAAATCCGATCTACTAACAAATACTTTTATCTGACGGTAACAAAATACAAAATTATATTTAAGTTACGATTTCGAGTCTAATCCTCTAACCACTACTTTTATCTCACGGTTAAAAATACAAATTTCTTTTTAGGACCTATAAACACAAAATTAGTTAAGATTTCAAGTCTAATATTCTAACGACTATTTTTATCTATCGGTTAACAACACATAATTCTTTTTAGGAGCTTTTTACTCACAATAAGTTAAGATTTCGAGTCTAATCTTCTAACCACTACTTAAATCTTACGGTTAAAAACTCACAATCGGTTGAGATTTCGAATCCCTCTAACTACTACTTTTAACTGACGGTTAAAAATGAGGTATAACATATTTTCGTCGTATATGATTAGTCATAATTAGCATATACTGACAATATTTCGTTTGGCTTGCTAATACCAGTTGCTTACTTCTTCACTCCGGGCAGAAGGTGTCCGTTTTTGGCGGCCACGACCTTGGCGTTCTTCTTAAGTCCTCGTGGGCGGGGTGGTGAGAAGCGCGGGTACTCCCAATTGTTGAGGCGCTTCGACTCGAATCGGCCCTCGAACTGCAATAAACAGAGGAAAAAAGGATACAGATGAAGGGGAGCCAGGGCTAAGGGGGATTAGCCAGGAGTCGATAGACACCTGTTAGAAAAAGAGGTCTTCTCTCGCCTCTCGAGTAATTCCCTTATTTATGGTCCCCGGGCAAACAAACCAATTGATAAAAAAAGGCCACCCCGAATCGAAAACCGGAACCAGGGACCAGGGACCAGAAATGAGGAACCAACCCCGGGCGAGGAAGGGGGTGGGGCCAATTACACGGCGTAATCTCCACGACGGAACATGTGTAGAAGGGCGTTTGTCTAATGCCACTTAATACCTTGTTTGTGTTTGCCTTTCGAAAGTTTAGGGCCCCGGCAAACACAGCGTTAAAAAACGAGACTCTGATCTTTAAGCCTGGGTCATTTATCAGGGGGATTACTTGGAAAACAGGTATAGGAATATGGAATATGGAATATAGAAATATGGCAAACCCAAACACAGCAATATGTCTGCAATTCATGAAAATTATTTATCATCATTAAAAGAGTATTACAAAATTGATACATATTTAACAATGAGAAGTTTCTATTTTAGAAAATGTATTTCAATTTTATTACAATCTGTGTTTGTTAATTTGTAAAATAAATAAATAAATAATTTAAGATAAAATATAGATTCCAATAAGCATACAACTCAAACTTAGCGACCTACCGAAATTGCCAAAACCTAAGAGGTCCGAGGTTCAATCCCTACTCAAATTTTTCAATTAATGTAAAACTATATATTTATTGTGAACTTTAATTAGTTTTTAGAAAGTTAAGATGCTAAGCCAGAGCTATAATCTCATTTTAAGCCAAGAAAGTATAGAAAAGTAGTGAAGTAATGTTTATCGGTTATATAGAACCCAAGAACTGAAGGCCCTTTGAAGCTGAGATGAGATGAGATGTCTTCCCACGCGGACGGATTTCAATTAGAAAATGCAAATGGGCAACCGCTGGTAATTCGATACTGGGGAAACTGGGTTGTCAGCACTTGATTGAGGCCTTGATCGATGGGTGGAGTGGGTGGTGTGGGTAGTGTTGGTGCAGTGGGTGTTCCGTTGGGTGCCACAATGGGTGATTTGGGGGAGCGAGTGACAAAGGGGCACACGTTCGCAGCGCGTGCCTGTTGGTCACCCGCAATTCCACAATCGAGATGTTGCCACTGTAATTAAATTTGCACGGCAATTACACAATACATCCGGTTTCAGTTCCACTTCCACATCCACATCCACTTCCTCACTCTCAAACACTCGAAACAAATTCCAGCGTGAAAAATACAAATTGATTTTAAACTCAATTAGCAACAAAAGAGCTGGCGTTTAACGGACACCCGATTACAACACTTGGCCCAGATGGATGGGATTGTGATTAAGATTGCCATAGGATCGAATAGAGTAGAATAGATAGGATAGGATAGTTCGCACCCCTTGTGTAGAGGTCACCCCTCGAAGGCGAAGCGATGATTTTTATGGCAACCCTCTGGGGTGCAATTTATCACATGGTCTCCTTGCATTCGCATCCGCATCCGCATACGCATCCGCTGGATTAGACAGTCAAAAAGCTAGTTGGAAAACACGTGCAAGGATGGATGGGATGGTTATGGTGTGGGCTTGGGTTCAGTTCGGTTCGGTTCGGGTTCGGGTTGTTCTATAAGGTACTTTTGTATCGCATCTCCCGTCGCACTTGTAGCCAAGGACTTACGGGTGGTAAGAGTCCTTTGTCCTGGTCGAGGCGACAAACACTTAAGCTAATTTCACGCTCTGCCGCCGACTGTCCTTTGGTCCAAAGTCCCGTATCCTGTGGTTCTCCTGCTCCTGCAACTCATCCAATCAATTTACCAAACAGCTGTCGTCTTGGCCAATTGGAAAACCATTAAGTATTTCAATTCCAATCTCGAGATTAGAATATTTTCATCAAAGTGCGATTCGAAATTCCTTCACCTCCTCAGTTAACCGATTCCGTTGCGATTGTGTGTGTATATGGGAAATAACTCTGGACTCCGAAATCAAGTTGCGTGGCAATCGAAGGGGGCCAAAAAGGCACAAGGCCTGGTCCAAAGTTACCGTTACCAAGTAAATAAACTTTAACTGTCGCTATTTGCAAATGTGCAAAGGGGGGTGGGGTCGAAAAAACAAAGGCGGAGCGGGTTGAAACGGGAACGGTAAAGGTAACGGTAACGGTAACGGTTACGGGATGCGTACGTCACTCAAAAACAAAAGCCCCAACACAGGCGACCTATTTTCAAAGGTTATGCAATTTTACAAAATTTTATCGGATTTATACCTCAATTTTATTTGTAATGCCTTTATAGAAAAAATATTTTTTTTTATTAATTTTGAAACCTTTTTTTTCCCTTTTAAACAACGAAAATAAGTATTTCTTCTTAGAACCGTTTTCTCTCTTACACCTTTAAATCGGATGGGAAATCAGAGTTTAAAGTTGCCTTTAAATTTAACAGGCGGACGAGAAAACGACCCTTAAAGTTATAGTGTTCCAAAGAGATAGGGAAAAATAAATAATATTTAAAGAATATTTAAAAAAAAAATTATTAAACTAAAATAAAAGTTAAATTTATTTAAAACAACAGTATTAAAAAAGGAAAAAAAATGTAAATTATTTAAATTAACTTTAGTTATTTAATAAACATTCCCTTAAATTTAACCTAATCTAACCTAACCTCTTTTGTCGCCTGGCTGTTGTTTTTGTTTATGGACGTCTGTTCACCCACACCCACACGGAAATAGCACTCAGACAGAGACAAACGGCAGACTGTCGGAATGCAGGCATCGTTGTAACGCGATAGAAAGGGACGGCAAGGAATCGAAGTGGTTGCCATTGCCACGTTGTTGTTATTATTGTTATTATCGTTGCGAAAATGATTGCATCCATGGATTTGTATACATATATATATATATGTGTTCCGATATACCGATATACCGTTACCCGTACCAACCAAATTAGGCCGTTATTTATAGATATGGAATACAGCCTCCCAATAAACCGAAATACAGGGTGTTTTTGTTTTAGGCTCACCTGCTGGGCGCTAAAATGAAAGGCCATCCTTAGAATTTAGCTTTAGAATTTGTATTTTCTTTTCCCAAGTTAAAAAAAATTGTATACATTTTTTTTTTCATTTAAATACAGATTTAATATGAAACCCGAAGCACAGCCCACTCTGTTTGTCAAAAGGGGCGGAGCTTTTCTCGACGGACACGCCCGCTTTTGTGGGGATACGTAGGTAGGGGGTGGTTGCGGGGGAGGGGGTGGACGCTAGGTTAGCATCTGGCTTTTCCGAGCAAAACGTCCAAACAAATGGAAAACTCAGCCACTGCAGCTGAGGTCCCAAAGTCAAGGGGGGTTTTAAGTGAAGAAGGTTGAGAAAAGCGTAAAAATACTTCAATTAATCCATGAATAAGATTTTTATTCGCTTTACTATGCAATATGTATATTTATTGTTTGATTAGTTAGATTATAAACAAATATCACGACTTAAAGGCTAGACAAAAAAAGGTATTTATTAGTCCTACATTAAGTACATTTACTGCTTTAAGGTTATTTGGTTATATTTGTATCATATATTTTTAAATAAGTACTTATATTACATAATTTCTCTCAAATTTCTAATTAGCTTTAAGTTAGATTCTTAGCTCTGTTATTTCCGATTGCGATTTCCGATAATTTTAAATTTTTACTTAAATTAATCGGATTTTTTCGAAAATACTAAGCGGGTAAATAAATGTACAAAATGAACTTATAAACTATATTACCATATTCTCCGTTTTTTCTTTACAGGAAGATGGATAATTCTTTAATTGTCTAGTGGACACTTTATTTATAAAATTAGAATAAGCATTTTAACCTTTGGTTAAACGTTGTCATCATAAATTAGCAAGTCTTAGGGACATAAATATCTATACAAAAAAAATTAGGTACAAAATGAAACAAAAAACCAGTGTCCAGTTTGTTTTTCAACAGTTTACCATCCAGTGGTTAAATAATATAACGGTAGGTTACATAGCTGGTCAATTTACAGTTTAGTTTCAAGTATAGGTTACCCTTTTACTTAAAAAAGCGATTGGTGTGCCGAAACTAATACCTCTCCTTTCCTGACAACCAGTTTACCAACCTGCGGTTAAACATTGTAACCTTTGGTTAGCACATCATTGGAACTTTGGTGTTCCATGAAAATAATATTACACCCTGATCGGTGGGCCAAAGGTGTGCGGTCTCCAAGTCAGGTGCTCATCTGATAAAGGATAACCGTAGCCTCTTTTCCTGACCTCCGATCTGGGGTGCACCGCCCCCCCACCTCCTACGGGGGGGCGAAGAAATTGGCCTCGTTGAAGAGGCAGCTGGTGGCGAAGCTGGAGGCGCCGGCGCTGTCTCAGGGCGTCTCCAGCACGTGATTTAGATAGGCAATGTAGCAGATGGCCAGCTTGAGGATCTCGATCTTGGAGAGCTTCTTGTCCGGCGGCAAAGTGGGCAGCAGCTTGCGCAGCTCGGCGAAGGAGACGTTGAAGGCCTCCACCCGAATCCTCTCCCTCGTCGCATGGGCTGTCCTATATTTCAGGGTTGCCCTCCTGCGGCGACGTCGCTCCTCCCGCGAAAGGCCCACCAGTTCCGAGGGATCCAGGTGGGCGATGGGCGTCGTCCGACGGCGCGGTGCCGGCGTGGGCGGCGGCGGTGGTGCCGGCTGGGCAGCCGTCTCACAGGCCATTCGAGCCTGGAAACGCTTGTCGACATCCAGGGTCGTGCTGGCCGCATAGTCCTCGTTGACCAGATGGGGATTATTCGGGCCCACCATCTCGTCCTCGTCGGGCAGGTAGTAGCGGCTCAGCGAAATGCTCTGCGGCGGTCCAGCCGCCATGTGGCTCATATCATAGACCATTTTCTGGCTTTTCCTTTGGAGCGGTAGTTGCTTTCGAGAGCTGCGGCTGCTCTGCCTGCTCCTGATAGCTTGAAATTAAAAAATATCACTGGTTAGATCAGCGGAATTAAAATAAGTATTCAAACGAATTTGGAATGGTGACCCAAAACTGCACTTTAAAAACAAGAAAGGAAGCTAGCCTCGGCCAGTCGAAATATGTATTTTTAGTGTAGGACCATTTTTGGCCAAGTTATATCAAAAAATCCAAAAGGAAAATTCCTATTTTTGTTTAAAAAAAACCAAAAATACCAAATTTCCAAAAAAAAAAAAAATTTCGCTAAAACAATGGAAATATTGATCTAAATATGGATTGTTATACCTTTCTGAACTCGTTACTAAGTTTCCAATCGATTCACATTTAAACTTGTCATTTTATAGCAAAAAACCCAAAAGACAACAATTCCTATTTTTGTTTAAAAAAAAACAAAAATCCCGAATTTCCATAAAAAAAACAAACCCTTATAAAAAAAATAAAAATTGACAAAAATTTTGTTTTTTCAAAATCACACGCAAAGTGTCATGGATGTAATTATTATATTGTAATCTGTTTAAAGCAGTATGTATTTTTGGTGTAGGACCATTTTTGGCCAAGTTATAGCAAAAAAACCAAAAGAAAAATTCCTATTTTTGTTAAAAAACCTAAATTCCGAATTTCCAAAAGAAACAAAACAGTTTTTTTGCCAAAACAATGGAAATATTGATCCAAATATGGATTGTCATACCTTTCTGAACTCGTTGTTAAATTTTCAATCGAATTGCATTTAAACCTGGACATTTTATTTTTTTGTCATTTTTCGCAAAAAATCATTTCTTAAATACTTATTACTTTGTCTAAATTTATCTTTTAAGATCTACGAAATAAAACCGAATTAATTTTAAATATGCACATATATAAATACTGAAGAAATCGTAACCCTTTAAGCTGCAGGACCCCAAATCAAATAGTTCGCCACTTGCATTATTTATGGTTCATTTGTGGACATTTGTGACGAAGGGTGTACATGTGCATGTGCGTCGTCCTCCTCGCAGGACACACCCCTTTCGGCACACTCTGTTTGCGTTTGCTATTATTTTCATTTATTTTTATTGTACTTATTGTGCTTATTGTTTATTCGCAGCATATTTTCACACCTACACAAATAGCTGAACAATCGGCACGTTTACTTGCCCTCGGGAGTTGGCAAACCTCAGGAATCGTAACCCCTCGACTTGGGAACCCTTTTTTGTGTTCTTGCGGTTTACTTATGATTTTATATATGTTTGTAAGTATATGGATTTAATGGGATTTTCCGAAAATTCGCACAAATTACATCAAGTCAAAGACGTGAGCATTGCTCTCTTGGGTTTTGTTTTCGAAAAAGGAAGGAGTCGGTGTCCCCGAATCGATGGAAATCTGATCTAGTTTTATAGCACTTTTACGGGTGTCACAGAAATCCCCAGGGATTCTAAAACTGCAGTACTTATGCCGAAAAGTGCACAATAAAAATACAAATTCCTCTTATTTTATGAACTTTATGAATCTATAATTATTTATTCAACTTTATAAAATTTAATTAAAATTGATAAAAGTCTGAAACAGTTTCTTGTAGCTTTAGTCATATACATATCCTTTAAAATCACTTTAAAAACCTCCTCGCTTTTTTTGGTATATAAACCCAGAAATTCTATATTTTAACAACTATCTTTGATTTTACAATAATTTCCATTTCTGATCTTTCAAAGCACTTTTTGGTATAAAAAAAAGTGGTACATTTGTACAATTTAAAAATAATTTGTATCCAATTCTCGTAGATTTTCTTAATTATCTGGACTTTAAAGGACAGCCTCACAAATTTTGGTATCGAAAAACACTTTAGAACTTAAACTTACAGCAGTCACAGGTGCAGGTGTATAGATTTCAAAGTTTACGCGAAGATATCCTTGTTATTCACTGGGCTTGGCTGTTCGCCTGAAGGATACGCTTATCGAACTGACTTCCGGTCAGGAAGCTACAGCTTCCTTTATAGCAAAAATCCAAAACATCCCTATTTTGTGGAAAATCCGCCAATGCCAAGTTAACCACCCTCGTTGACAAACGCCAATTGTAGTTGACAAAATGGCGGTGATTTCTCCAAAAGACCGCCCCTTTTTCATCCCCCTGGATGCTGTTTATAAATATCAAACTAAAGTCGAACTTTTAATAATACGTTCGAAAGGACAATCTGATTAAAGTACAAAAAAAGTTCATTCATTAAAAATATTTTAGTATTTATTTAGGCCCTAGTTTTATATTTTTTACCACAACTTTTACTTTTGCCGCCTTTCGATTCAAATAGTTAACATTTTGGCGTTGATTAACAAGGTTAACAGTGCGCACAAACTGGAATGAAAATGTTAAGTTAACAGTGTGCAAAAGTGCCTAAAAGCCGATAGCAAACCTTTTATCGATGTTTTTAGAGTGACCATTTGAAAAAATTTCATAACAGCAGCGAGGAGGCTGTTTTTATTTATTGCATTTTTCGGTAAATAATTAAATTAATCACTTAGAATGAACCTCGGCAGGCTGCTGACCCCGCTGAGGAGCAGCACGTGGTCGGTGCGCAGCTACGGAAAGCACAACAAGAAGTTCCTGTACAAAGATGGCCAGAAATTCGAGGGAATCACCTACTATCCCAGGTGAGTTATTTGGACATAAGATTCACATTGGAGCTTACTAATGGAGCATCTGCTTGTGTTTCAGGACTACAGATCACCAGGATCCCCCCGTGGAGCCGGCGAAACTGTTCCGGGTGCAGCGCATCAAGCCGGTGAAGGGCAATCCCTACTGGGAGAAGCGAATCCTCAAGGATCTGGGACTCGATGGCAAGCAGAGCGACTTTACGGTGGTCAAGAACATCCCGGAGAACAACGCCCGCCTGTGGAAGATCAAGCACCTGGTTAAGGTCACCCCGGTCACGTTTCCCTACGGCGAACCCACCGCCCAGGACGTCCGACATACGATACTTAAGGAGAATGGCGAATGCCTGGTCACCAAGGACCTGGGACCCATTGAGAGCCGCCTGGAAGCTCGGCGGGACTACGATGAGCAGCCCAAGCGACTGGACACCGATCTGCTGCGAAAAGATGCCCGCCTCAAGTGGCTGAATCCCTGGTAGTTAAATGCCTGTTCACTTTATTCCTTAAAATATTTTCAAAAAATACAAAAACAAATTGTGTAGAAGGCATCACAGTTGTTTGGACTGGTGGTTCCCTAATTAATGGCCATGGCCACCTTCTTCTCCAGCGTCTTGCAGCCCGAGATTGCGAACAGGCCGTGCGTGCGATCGTAACTTATGGAGGAGCTCAGGATTTCGTCGATGATCGCGGCATTGGGATCGCGATTCCACCTACCGAACTCCGCCTTTAGGCACTTGACCACATGCGCCTTTTCCATGGGCAAAAACGGAATGTAGTGATCGATGACATGGGCCTCGATCAAGGTGGTCTTCTTTAGCCCGCCATCCAGATTGTAGGCGGCCTTCTTCAGCAACGGCTCAAAGTCACTCAGGCGCGTGTCCTCGCGCAGCTTGCCACCCCTCATCAGATTGCCCAGATGATCGGCTATGTGACTGCCCGCCGTGTTCGAGAGAAAGATGAAGATGGCCTTGGTATTGTCCGTGCCATCGGCGAAGGCATTGTAGTCGACCAGCGAGGTGAGCGTGTCGAAGACTCCGCTGGGCATCTTGTCCACCTCGTCGAAGATGAACAGGGATCGCGGGCAGGTGCGCAGGTGCTGGCGCACCTCCCGATTGATCCGCGCCTTGTACTCGCCAACACGTTCCGCCTGAGGGAAGTCCGCCTGCCCGAGGTACTTGGCCACGTAGCTCGACTTGGAGCCCTCCAAGTACAGTGCCTGGGCAATCAGGTCGGCCACGAAGTTCTTGCCCGTCCCCGGCTGTCCATGGAAGCTCATGACCAGCGGCTTCCGCGAGCTGCTGTGCCTACCGACATGCGCCTTTATGGCCGGCACGACATGCTGGGCAACAATGTGCTGCCCAAAGAGGAGGTACGACAGGGAGTTTTGCAACGCTGCCGGGGAATACCCACTTTAGACGAACGCACACACACACAGATGTGAATAAGCAATACTCACTGTTCGTATGCGCCGGAATGCTGCGGTCATCGCAGCACTCGGTGAACCGGCAATAGGTGTGTTCCTTAAAGTAGGTGCCCAGTCCCAGGGCCCCGAAGCCGATGGCGCCCATGGTCAGGGGCTCCAGGGATTCGAGGGGCCGGGGCAGGATCGCCAGGAGGCTAAGGCACAGTGGCAAAATGGATAAAAAGCGCATATTGGTTGCACTCTGGATTGCTAACTGGATCATTAAACTGTAGGAGGGCTATCGATATGTGCAACAAAGAGGCCGCGTCGTGATACGATTACCGCAGTTGGTATCGATTGTTGATCAGTGGCGGCTCCAAAAGGGGTCCGAGGTTCTTGTTAATTATGTGGGGCATTCCCTAAACCGTTAAATTGCTGAGTTAAATAAGCAGCTTATCAACTGTTCCACATTGCAATTGCCAAAAAAATAGGGCAATAAAATAAAAAAAAAGCTCTAGAACACCATTAAACAAAATCTATATTCACCTACATTATCCCATAAGTGCGAAAAACAACTTAGTTAAATGGGGGATACGGGAAATATATTTATTGATTTGATTAGAGGGAGGTATTGATCTTCCTTAAATATACATATTTTAAATCACATAAAAAAATAATAAATAATTAAATCTTGATTTAATTAGAAATTATAAATGTTATATATTGTATTTACAAAGATAGTAATAAACTTACAAATGTTTAAAAAATATAAAGAAAACTTAATGCTCGATTTCTTCACCGTATCCATTATAGGGGGGCTCACAGCCCCAATCCCTTTTCGCCGCACCCCTGTCCGCGATGCAGCCGCCGCTCATCGCTGTTATCGATAAACCCGCCAATCGCTGGCCTGGCAAAAAAAGAAGCATCGCGTTTTTTTCGTGAAAATTGTCGCAAAGGCGTTTCGAAAGTTGGCACGTCAATTGACACTCGCAAAAGGAACAGATTGCGCACCGGCAAGGATTGCCAGCCAACCGAATCCTGACCAGGATCGCCGGAAAAGTCCAGTTCGAGCGGTGCTCCGCCAGCAGCGTGCTTTAGTTTTGGTGTGCCGGTGGCCAGGGAACGCTACTCGGTGTTTCAAGAAGTTCGCAACGAATTCGGGGCAAGATGAGTCGCAGGAGGGCACACGACACGGAGGATGAGGGCTACGGTAAGTGGGAATCAATATAGTCGGCGAAATAGTTCTAGGACTGAAGAGAAATCCCTTACAGATCACCGGCGCAACAAGCGCAGACGCGTGTCGGAGAACCAGGAGATCGAGGACCGACTGGAGTCGCTGATTCTGCGCGTGGGCGAGCGGAGCACCTCCTCCGTGGAGTCTAACCTGGAGGGACTCGTCTCCGTGCTGGAGGCCGACCTGGGCACCTTTCGCCTGAAGATCCTGCGCATCCTGTCCGACTGCGCCGTGCGAATGCCCGAAAAGTGCACCGTCTACACCACCTTGGTGGGCCTGCTGAATGCAAAGAACTACAAATTCGGCGGCGAGTTCGTCGATCACATGGTGAAGACGTTCAAGGAGTCCCTCAAGCTGTGCCGCTGGGACGCCGCCCGCTACTCGCTGCGCTTCCTGGCCGACCTGGTCAACTGCCACGTCATCTCGGCCACCAGCCTGCTCCAGCTGCTGGACACCATGATCGATGTGTCCAATGAGGACACCGTGCCCCAGGTGCGTCGCGATTGGTTCGTCTTCGCCGTGCTGTCCACGCTGCCCTGGGTGGGTCGCGATCTGTACGAGAAGAAGGAGTCGGCCCTGGAGTCGCTGCTGCTGCGCATCGAGGTCTATCTGAACAAGCGCTCGAAGAAGCACCACAATGCGCTGCGGGTGTGGTCCTCGGATGCGCCGCATCCGCAGGAGGAGTACCTGGACTGCCTGTGGGCCCAGATTCGCAAGCTGCGGCAGGACAACTGGGCGGAGAAGCATATACCGCGACCCTACCTGGTCTTCGATTCGATTCTGTGCGAGGCCCTGCAGCACAATCTGCCGACAATTGTGCCGCCGCCGCACCATGATAACTTCGAGTATCCCATGCCCTGGGTGGTGTACCGCATGTTCGACTACACCGACTGCCCCGACGGGCCCAATCTGCCGGGTGCCCATTCGATCGAGCGCTTCCTGATCGAGGAGCATCTGCATCACATTATCGAGACATACCATCACGAGCGCAAGGACTGCGCCGCCCAGCTGCTCAGCTTTCCGTTCAAGCACAAGATCCCGCTGGAGTACTGCATCGTCGAGGTGATCTTCGCCGAGCTCTTCCACATGCCCACGCCGCGCTACCTGGACATATGCTATGGCTCCATACTGATCGAACTGTGCAAACTGCAGCCGGCCACGCTGCCCCAGGTCCTGGCCCAGGCCACCGAGATCCTGTTCATGCGCATCGACTCGATGAACACCTCGTGCTTCGACCGGTTCGTCAACTGGTTCTCCTACCATCTGAGCAACTTCAAGTTCACGTGGTCGTGGGACGAGTGGGACAGCTGCCTGCTCCTTGACGGCGAGCATCCGCGGCCCAAGTTTATCCAGGAGGTGCTGCAGAAGTGCCTGCGGTATGTTGTGCCTTTTGTACATTCTTTGAATGCAGAATCCCTTATATATATATACATATATTTTGCAGCCTTTCGTATCACCAGCGCATCACAGAGATGATGCCCACGACGTACGCCAAGCTGATTCCCATGACGCCCGTGCCCAATTACAAGTACGCCAACGAGGAGGCAGGTGAGTCTGGATTACTTGAGTTTATTTGGGGATTAAGTCTGCTTACGACTAGGCTTACGCATAGGATTATTATATGGGCTTCACCTCGTTCTCCTCGTCGTCCACAATGATGGGTATCTCCTCGCCGTTCTCGCCCACCTTGATGCTCACCGATCGGCTGACCGACTTCTGGGTGAGCACCTCCACCACTTCCCTGGGTGGAGCAGGTGGTGGTGGTGGTGCTGCCGGAGTGGCTGCAGTGGTAGTCGTTGTGGTAGAGGTGGTGCTAGTGCTGCTGCTGGTGGTGGTCGTCGAAGTGGTGCTGACGAAGGCTTCGTGGCGAAGACTGCTCTTGGCCTTGCTGTCCTGCTCCTTGCGCCGCTTGGCCCACTTGCTCAGCGGTGGTTCCGTGCTGGTCGAAGTGGTTGTGGTGGTCGATCGACCGGCCGTTATCTTCGGTGTAGTTCGATATCTGCTGATGGAGCGGAGGGGACTGAAGTGCGTGGAGGTCGACACAAAACTGGCACCTGTTGTGGGGATCACCTGAGTGCTTCGCTCAGTGGTGGTTGTAGCTTCAGTGGTCGATGCGGAGGTGGGTTCTTGTGTACTCGGCGCTGCAGTGGTGATCGGTGGTTCGGGTTCCGGCTCCAAACTGCTGACAGCTGGCCGCTGTTCTCCTCGCTTTTGTTCTCTGTTTCGCTCCTGATAACTTTCCTGTTCCTGCTCCTGGTCCTGGGGCTGCTGACCATCCTGCTGCAGCACATCGATGGGATTCTGATGCACATACAAGGGATCCGGTTCGGAATAGCGATAGACTGTCTCCTCCAGCGGCTCGCTGTGCACAAAGGTCTTGTCCTCATCGCCCGGACTACCGCCCGCATAGATCAGCAAGGGCGGCAGCTTGGCCGTTTGGTACTTGGAGGCCTGTCCATAGATCTGCGGTGTGCGCAGCAGTAGATCCTGCTCCTGCTCCTCCAGAGACTCGGATGAACCCGAATTGGAGCTGGGAAACTGAACTGTCTGATGATGGGGATAAAAACTGGCGACTGATTGGCTAGACGGCGTGGTCAGTTCAGGAGGAGAGGATGAGGATGAGGAGCCGGGCAATCGATGGTACGCACCCAACTCTGGCTCCGCACCGGGAGCCACATAGAAATGGTGATGGAAATGATGCGTCACGGCGCCCGGCGTGGCAGCCACTTCACCAGGACCTCCCACAGGAACCACATCACCATTGTGGCTGCTGGGAAACCTTTCCAATTCCGCATGCGGGACGAATTTCAAGGCAGCCGGATAGTTGGGACGAAAGGTAGTCGGGGCCACATAATTGGGACGCAGTCCCAGATTAAAGAGTCCCGGGAAGAGCTCCAGCTTCGGACTCCCCTGAGCCACGGCACCCTTTAAGTACTCACCGATGTTCAGTTTCGGCGGAGGAGGAGGAGCCGGCTGAAAGATGCCATGGACAAAGGTGGCCTGCGACTGCTCGCCTCCTCCATTGGCTGCATACCTCTCCCTATCCCTCTCTCTGTCCTGACGTCTCTGCGCCTGGAAGCCCTGATCGTGGGCCAAACGCCCAAAGCTGGCCGGATAATCGGACTCCTTCTGGATGTAGCTCATCGGGTGGTGCGGCTGCCAGGCCTTCCCGTCCAGCGGCGTCACACTGAACTTCATCTCGTAGTGATAGTGTCGACCCTTGTCCCCGTCCCGATGGCGGATGCGCTGTACCTGCCACAGAGCCCGCCGCTGGTTGGGATTCGAGGCGGGGCACTTGAGCTGGAAGCACGTTCCGCCCTCGAGGAAGCGATAGGAGGCATTGCCCGCACCCGGCAGCTGCTCCAAATAGCCCTTGGCCAGGGTGATAATGTCGCCGAAGCGCATCGGTGGCACTCCTCCAATCGCAGTTCCACCGTGGACATCCGCCGGCACATAGGGAGTCTGCAGGAAGTCGTGATACTCATGCAGCTGACTGCCCGAGCATCAACTTGGGTTTACTCATGGGCGCACAAAGGATATGAGAAGTCCATTTAGGCCCACTTACCTCAGGTTTCCAGCTGCTGCGCCAACGGCCGAATCTGTGAAGAGGGTCACATACGTGACATGCTTTAAAGTTCGCTCCCAAGGACGCTCCAAAGGATTGCGCCTATGGTTCGGCGCCCTCTCCTCGGCCGGCTCCTCATAGAAAATCCGTTTGCCCGTCAGCTGATGTCCTTGCTTGGGCGTCAGCAGGAAATCCCGTCCAGCACCCACAATGGCTGAGCCCAGGGGCAGCTAAAAACGAGCGGTATTAATGTAAAAACAACCAGAAAGTGATCTTTAAGCAGATCAACACTTTAATTTGAACCAGTCTATGGAAATCCCTAAATACTTTTTTTCTAAATTGCACTTAAAGTCTTCTTCAATACCATAATTACATGAAAATATCAGAATTACATTTTTGAATATCATAGATATCAAATCATATCACATTTGAAAGAAAAGTATTATAGGTATTATTATATTATATTCCATAGAACATTCTAAAATCTATAATTTACAAAAAGAAAATCACTGGAAGATCACTACAATTCAAATATCACTACGATTTTTTTTTTTAATTAAATATTTTAGATTCTTAACCAAATTAAAGATCCCTGTTTTCTCAGCCACTTGTCGATGATTTGCCTGCACTTACGATTGCCATGGGAACAGCAAGAAGCCAGCAAAGATTCCTCATTGTCTGGGCTAATAGCACATCCGAAAAAATAAATATCAACACAAAACAAAAAGCAGTCACAGAAACAGAAACGGAAAATAAGTAAACGAATGCGGCAGCGATTTTCCAAGATGCGTTTGAGCTGCGCGCGCTTGAAAACGCGACTGAAACGCGTCCGCCAGTTGCGCTCGCTAATAATCCACGATGACGTCTGGAGCGGCGGCTTCGGTAGCTTCTGTGGCCATCAGCCAACAGCCAACTCTATCCATCCATCTACTGCTTTCGTTGGGGCAGCCAAGCGATGCGTCGCCGGCGGCGGAGGTTTTTTGCGCAATCTGCAGCCGAAGATGTGTGTGTGCTTTTCGTTAGCTTCTTTCGCTTTTTGCATAGTGAATAGTGCATAGCCCATAGCCCATAGCCCAGAGAAGTTGGAGTCACAGCTGGAGTCGTCGGAATCGGAGGCATTTATGCAACACCCTCGGTTAGAGGGCGGACCACCAACACACACCCATCTAACCCACTGTAATCCACGTCTGGATACCCTCCTAAACAATGGCAGTCTCTAAAAGCCACTGGGAAGTTGGTCATATTTCAAATGTTTGAAGTACCTCTCGAAAACCATCAAACGAAGGATCGAAGTTCCTAAACAAATTTGTTTCCAATTAAAGTCTTAAACAATATTACAATATAATATCATAATATTACAATATAATATCATAATATTAAAATATAATATCATAATATTGCAATATAATATCATAATATTACAATATTATATCATAATATTACAATATTATATCATAATAATACAATATAATATCATAATATTACAATATCACTTCCTAAAAGCTTTATAATACCTATAATACCTGTTGTTTCGGTAAAATATGGTTAAATAGGATTTATTATATCCCAAATCTAACTAAATTCTTTTTGAATTATAATCATTTGATTATAAAAACCTCAAACCACAAGAGGGTATAGCATATTCCACCATAATAATAACAATAGATCTTTTTGTGCTTCTTGAGTTTGATTTCAATTTGGCTATAGCCTCCATTTAAGCCCAAAACTCTGCCTTAGATTTCCATTGAGATATGAGTTGTGGTTCGCTTGGCTGGAGTTTCCCTTTCGACGAGGCCCACACACCACCCACCCCTGCCCCCTTGGAATCCCTTGCTTTTGGCGTTCTCTTCTGGCGGTTCCGTACGGCGATTTCACCTTGCCGGGGTTCTCTGCTCTGCCTTTCCTGTTCCAAACTCACGATGACCTGGTAGATAAGATAAACCCAACCCAACCCACTCGTCAACATTGAACTACGAAAGTACTTCCCCTTTTGGATACGCTCAATTTGCGCTGAAAATCAGATTCCCGTGAAAACATCTTTAATTCTGGCTTTTAAGTGAAGTTATTTGGAGGCGATGGCACGGATAGTCGGGGTGTTTGGGGGGGGAACGAACCGTACATATATGCTGCTATTATTATAAGCCCCGAATATGTGCGAATTTTTCCACTGCCTGCAAAACAAAAACCCTCGCATGATCTTGACACAAGCCAGCTCCCAAACCATTGACATTGTCTAGAGATCGTTGGAACTTTTGGGGTTTTGAACTAAAGGTTAAAGCAGCCCATAGGAAGGGTTTAAAGAGTGGTTAAAAAAAATAATGAAGAATTTTTGAACTCTTGTTTGTTAAATCCACCCTGAATTTTCAGAGTTGTGTAAGATAATCTTAAAAAAATCATATAATTAAGTAAAATGGGTTATTATTATGTAAACCAGCTTATAAGGAATATTTTCGAATCATTCTGATATAATTCCTGGTTAATTTGTGGGAATCAGTTAATGGATTGGGCAAATGAATTGCGTATTTGCCAATACATTGGCTTGCCAAATGGCCGCATAATTAGCTTAGCTCTAGCGCTCCACCGTTCCCCGCGGAGAAGAGACCCTTCCCGAACCGATCTCCACTTTGACATAATTGACGTAAGTGCCAATAAACTGCATGTAATCGGGGAGCAGGCGGGGAAATCCGAAGCCAGGTTGGTTTGCCTGAGCTGGAACTGGAGTTGGAGCACAACCGTCATTAGTAACGCACCACGCAGAGCTCAAGATTTATTCGGTGGTGTTGTGTACTTGGGCTGCGATGTGGAGTGGTGCCGCTTGGTTCCACGCCATGAACCACATAACCAAGCAATGAAATGCGAATTGCAACGAAAGTGTCACCTAACTGGGGACAATCGTCTAACGACGATCGGGTTCTTTATTGTAACAGGAAACAAATCGAAAGAGACCCTTGTAAGATCAGTAAGATCATCTCAAAGTATACATTTTCTAAGCTAGAAATCTATTTTTCCTTATCTTGAGATTAAGGAAGTAATAAAATATCAGCTAAAACCTACAAAGGATCCCTAAAATATTGAAAATTCCAATATCTGAATTAGAAGGAGATGGCTATACCATTTTAAGCTGATCTTAAAACCAATATACCCCGAAGAAAACCAGGGTACCACCATGTAAACAAATTATCTGAATCATTTCCTCACTGAATCTCTCCGCTTTTCTTCCCCCGAAAAACAGCAAGTTTGCCGGGTACCACGGTGGCCCATCAACTGGTGGTGGCCATACGGCAGAAATGCACGCCCGAGGAGGTGGTGAACATCCTGAAGGACATCCCGAGCAGCGGCTACAGCGGCGAGGAGATGTCCGACGGCAGCTTTAATGCCCTGAAAATCGATGTCTTCGTCCAGACGCTCCTGAACTTGGGCTCCAAGTCGTTCTCGCACAGCTTTGCGGCCATTTCCAAGTTCCATTCGGTTTTCCGCGCCCTGGCCGAAACGGAGGAGGCACAGATCTGCATACTGCACAACATCTTTGAGCTGTGGTCCTCGCACCAGCAGATGATGGTGGTCCTGATCGATAAGCTGCTCAAACTGCAGATCGTCGACTGCTCGGCGGTGGCCACGTGGATCTTCTCCAAGGAAATGACCGGCGAGTTTACCAAAATGTATCTTTGGGAGATTCTCCACCTGACGATCAAGAAGATGAACAAGCATGTGATCAAGCTAAGTGAGTTCGGGTTGGTTTACTTTTGAAGATATTCGATTTCATATATGTTTCTTGCCTAGATTCCGAATTGAGCGAGGCCAAGGACAAGCTAGCGAAGGCGGACTCTTCGTCCAGCGATTCGGAGGATGATTCGTCGCATAAACGGAAGAAGCCCATTACACATGCTGACAAACCCTCAGAGGAGGTGAGATCAAGCTGTTTATCTATATGTTGCACTATCTAAACTTATTCATAACTCACAGGTGGTTGAGCGCATGGAGGAGAAGTTGGAGGCGGCGAATGTGAACCAGAAGCGTCTGTTCCTCATTGTCTTCCAGAGATTCATCATGATTCTCTCCGAGCATCTGCTGCGCTCCGATACGGACGGACGCGATCCGGATACGGACTGGTACCGCTGGACCATTGGGCGCCTGCAACAGGTCTTCCTCATGGTAATTGAGCTTCTCCCAAGAGTCTTTATCCTATATTAATCACTGGCACTTCCCTTCGCAGCATCATGAACAAGTTCAGAAGTACAGCAGCACATTGGAAACACTGCTATTCACATCCGACCTGGACACACACATACTGGAGGTGTTCCAACAGTTTGTGGCCCTACGTGCCTAAAGGAGGAGGAGCTGGACAAGCAGTAATCCCCAAATACCCAATACGCATTACCCCATCCAAATGTTTTTTCACTCGCTGTTGAGTTTCCGTAACCCTTTTATATATTATGATGAATTTCAGTTTGTAAAGTTCGCCCTGATAAGACGAACTACGTAGGTCTGTTTGCTTATCCACATACCCAAAACACAGAAAAACTTTGTATTTAAGATACTTTTTTATTAATTGTAAACGACGATAAAAGTTAACAACAAGAAAGAGAAAAGATAACGCAAATAAAGTCGAATAGGGAAGTTCTTTATTACAATGATAAAGATCAAGAAGGACATTAAAGTACAATGATAATCGAGAGATTCAATGGGTGGTTATTAAGCCAAATGTAAAATTAAGAAAGTATAAACCTTTGGGGAGTATTTGGGTAAAGATTATCAGCGATCCCAAAAAATATGCAATGAAAACCACAAGATGGATCCACAATTCAAAACTTTTGGGCGCAAGAAAAACACTCAATTACTCTGATCTTGGTAAATATATTTATTTATATGTACGTTTCGTGTGTATATATATATAGATCTGTTTTGTATGCGTTCAATATATGAAAATATATATTTATATTTTCCCCATCTAGTTTCGTGCGGCTGTTTTATGATCTTTGGCTTTCGTTGACGTTCAGGTTTGAGAATTGCAATCGAGGATAACTACAGCTAGTGGATAATCTAATGCCTTGTAGATTTGTAACCGTTTCCATGAGTCCGTGAGCTGGTCCAGGTCGTCAACGTCTCTGCCTAGGAGGAGGTTCTCGGCTGGCTGGGCACATACTTCTCCGACGGCTGATACTGCCACTGGGCGCAGATGGCCTCCTGCTCCGTTTGATTGTATCCGGCTCTAATCGAATCGGATAACCGGAAAGGGAAGAGCGTAGGCATGCGATTCTCAGTGAGTTTATTTGTACAGCACAGCTATGGGTGGTGACTGGTGACTACAGGTGAACTAGTTAACTAGTGAACACGGGACATGCAGAACATTAATGGCAATCGCACATGCAGCTAGGTGGCTAGGACTAGGGCTCCCTAGCGGAGCCGAACCGGCAACTTATGACTACTAATACTAAACGGGAACAGTAGGGTGAGTCGATTTTTTGGTCTATCAAACAATTTACCGGGCGGAGCGAATCCTATGTGATATTTTACTGATTTTTATGATTTATTCTAATACTTTCTTATAACACATAAGCTATAGTAAAAAAAAAAAGTTAATCCAACATCCTTTATAAAACTCCCGTTAAAATCAAAAAAGCTTTTTTAAAAGATTCCCCTGGTTTAACATAAATTGTAATCCTCTTAAAAACCTATATCACTCAATTGCTCACAAAGGGAGTCTTGCGAAAAACCCATTTATAGCTTTTAATTTAAATGCGTATTGTATGAGAACAATACGACTTATTCTCGATTCACACGAAGATGGTTAAACTATGATAATGAAACTTTTCCTTTCCAGAATAATAAACACCTTTACTAAAGAAACTTCAACAGAATATAAAGCAGGATAAAGCGAATATATCTGCGTCATTAACTTGGAAATCACGTCTTTTGTCTTAAGACAATCTGGAAGTAGGTGGGCGATATGTGATCGATGTAATTTAGTTTTAGTGCGTTTTTCTTTGGCAAAGAAGTTATTTTCAAAAGTTATCTGACCCTAAAAACCCCGAAAACAATAAGATTTTAGTTTTAACATAATATAAACTACACCTAAAAAATAAAGATATGAAACGTAGATCGATTTTACATTATGTAATATCAATTTTAACTTGATATACTCGAAAAGAGTATTTCAAACGATAAAAACGGTATGCGTATTGCTTAACCAAAAATATACATGCACATATCGATTTAACGGCGACATGCTTTTTTTTTGTGTGTATGCTATGAACATTTTACTTTGAACCCTACAAATAAAGTCCTAAACCCCTTTTTTTGCAATTTTAACCCTATTATAATTTTCTCTGGACTTCTCTCCGACCGTCAAATCTGTTAAGATACCAACGAAATCGACCCATCCATGCGGGGAACAGTCTTGGACGGGGGCTTTCGTAACCCTTGCCTTTAGCTCCAAGTGGAATCGAAGCCCCCGTAGCCGCGACCACTGTAATGACCACCATATCCGTAGGACGACGGCCCGGGCCGCTCGTAGCGATAGCCCTGCTCCTGCTGATATCTGGCGGCCGGTGGGAGCTCCCTGTTGACCGGCGCCTGCAGGCTGTCCCACAGGAGCCGGGGTCGCTGCACCACCTCCCGCAGGATATTGACCGCCGCCAAGCCGACGCTGGCCAACTTAACGCCCCACCGGCGGGCCGTCGACTTGGCGGACGTCGACCAGGCCGGAGCGGCCAGGGCCCGTCCCTGCGGATGGGCCAGGATCTTGGCTATCAGATTGTCCCCGTGCGGCGGCACGTAGAGATCCGCCTGCCGGAACTCCGCCGGACAGTGATCGGTGCGGTAGTAGAAGTCCTCGAACCTCTGGTGCGCCGAGCAGGGACTCCGCTCCTGGAAGCACGTCACCTGCACCACATTGTAGAATATGGCGCCCAACGTGTTGGCCGTCTCCGTATTGGCCGCCTGCAGGCATCGCCGGAATCGAGCATCGCAATCGCAGTGGCTCCTGGTGAAGGTACCGCGATTGCACAGTCCCCGCCGGCACTCGCCCACATTGAGGACATCCGGACACATGTCGTGCTCCCGACAGCAGCGATCCTCGCGCGAATGGGCACCCAGGTCGTCGTAGCTGGTGGCCGCCGTGCCTGGACCACACCACTTGGTGCCCGGATAGATGAAGCCCAGTCCGCCGCGGAACTCGTGGCCGTAGGATCCCTGCCGGCGACACACCTCCTCCAGCTCCATCACCGATTCCCGCGGCACCTGGCGGATGCGACGCGGATCCGATTGCAGCAACATCCGCTGGATATCGCCGCTGGTGGAGAAGATACAGGGATAATGATTAGTTCTATCAGCTAAGAAACATACTTGATATCATTGTGATCTATTACTTTATAGAGATAATGTTTATTTATTCAAATTACTAAGATATTACCAAAAAAATTCGGAACCTTTTCTGGATTATAAAGATCTTTAATAATATTTTAACAAGTAAGGGTCTTCTCCATTTATAAGTTACTAAAATAATATTTTAATATTTTAACATTATTATTTTATTTATGTATTTTCTTTTATTATTAATATATAATATATGTATATATAATAGATATATATACATATATAATAATATTTAGTTTATAATAACAATCTGTTTTAAGTTCGTACAAGTTCGTAAGTTGGTAGACTCACCGATCTGTGTGCATCTTGCAGAAGGGATGACGGGAGGATAGCTCCACCATAACGCTCATGGTCATGTCGGAGATGAGCACCGCCGATCCAGATGTGGGTGGCACCGCCGAACCGAACCACAGGAGCAGCACCACCATCACCACCGCCACGGGCAGCGGTTCCCTCATGGCGCCCACTGATATCGAAAAGAAACAAGAAGATTCGTAGGTTCCGATTTATATATATCTTTTATCTTTTGGATTTCAGAGAAGGAGGGGGCGTGACCGATCCGGTGCGAGATCTGCTTGGCCGAACTGACGGCGCGATAATGAGGCGATATGGTATGAGGGTATATGGTATGATATGTGGGCCATTATTAACAGCAGAGTGCCGATCCGATCGCCCGCAACTCGCTTTTTGCATTTCTATGGACCGCGTATATGACCTCTGGCCACAAACAGAATCAAATATCCATAACTGTGCACAGTGGTACGGGGGTCCATAACTTCAAATCCATATATTGTCTGGACAATATTGTCACATTGAAGATCATATGAATCATTAGCCAGATATCATCTCAAAGCTCTATCAATATCATCTACATGTATGAATAACAAAACTTGACATTTTGTTATGATAATCACTTATTTTATATGCCCAAATTATCATTTTTATGCCGTCTTGTTATGCTGCAGATACAGTGAACGAAAAACTGATGCTTTAATTGGAAGTACTTCCTACAAGTGAAATTTCTAGTGTAACAATACTAAATCAAGTACAGTCCTTTAAAAAAAAATACAATTTTAGTTTCTAAGATCTGAATAGTTATAGAACATTGAAAAATAATTTTGTATAAAATGTTAGATCCTTCTGTTTGAAATACTTGTAAAACTAATAAAAAAAATATATTATAATTATTTTGGAATCTGATGTTGATTGATCGATTGTCATTTCGTACCACTGTAAAGCCAACGATCAAAACAAAAGGCAGCGCAAAACAAATGATCGTGGGCAAAGATAAAAAAACGAAGACGGGCAAAACAATTTGCAAAATAAAAGGCAATGGCTTACGAACGAACGGTATAAAGTTGGGGAGGAGAAGGAGGAGGTGGAGGAGACCCCGAGATAGTGACCTACCCCAAGAGCCGCTCTTCAGACAAAAAAAATAAAAAAATAAATAATTTTTTTGAATTGTAAAAAAAATGATAAACAGCCAGGAAGAGCGGCGCCGCTCTTTTTTTTGTGGGTCAGTTGAAGGTGGAGGCGTCAGCTTGTTACCAATTCTTTGGCTTCTCTTCTTTGCCTTCCTCTGCTACCTTTGCTGTTGGCCAAACTCGCAAAAGGTGAAGGTCACCGGCCAGGCCGGCTCTGTTAATTAGTCAAAGTAGAAAAAAAAGAAAAAATAGAAAAAAAATAAGACGAAAAATTTAACGACAATTTATGACGCCAACTTGATTCTTCTCTCTTCTGTTTGCTTGGCGTTTACTTTACGTTATTATTTGGTTACATTTTCTTAATGCCAGGCCAAGGAACAATTTTTCACTCAGCTTGTAAAGCGAGAGAATAATTAATGATGACACCTTGCGCCCGATTGTTAAATGTAAGTATTATTTATGTTGTTTGCACAATTGTTCACTTGTTCCCACTGTGCGTGGGAGGAAAGAGGGCAGATGGGGAGAGGGAGAGGCAGAGAGCGCTGCAACTGGGGCGAAGAGAGGTGCAAAGGGGAGAGAGAAGAGGGGAGCGTGAGAACTTTGGACCATGAGCGTAGTTATACATGTGTTTATTACATCCGTAACTTTTTCTTAATTAGTGTTAAGATTACTCCATTTTTTATACCCTTGCAGAGGGTATTATAATTTTGGTCAGAAGTTTGTAACGCAGTGAAGCAGACGTTTCCGACCCCATAAAGTATATATATTCTTGATCAGGATCAATAGGGGAGTCGATATAGCCATGTCCGTCTGTCCGTCTGTTTCAATACCGTTTGCGAGCTCAGTTTAAAAGCTAGCGCCTTGAAACTTTCACAGTCGTCCTAAAACATGTGTACGCAGATCAAGTTTGAAAGCCGACCCGATCGGACGTCTATATCCTATAGCTCCCATAGGAACAATCGGATATAGCTTTCACAAAATGAAGATATTTCGCTCAGTGTAAGAGCTATTGACAAGAATCTTTCTAAATCTTATTATTTTACGCATACCTTGATCAGGGTAAAAGCGCGTGCCGATCGGACGTCTATATCTTATAGCTCCCATAGGAACAATAGGGTGAAATCGGTCAAAATTTGTCGTTTTTCAGGATATTTCGCGCAGAATATAAGCTATTCCCATGAAACTTTCCAAATCGTATTTTTTTGGGCGTACCTTGATCAGGGTAAAAGCGCGTGCCGATCGAACGTCTATATCTTATAGCTCCCATAGGAACAATAGGGTGAAATCTGCAAGGGTATTAAAACTTTGGCTTGCCGAAGTTAGCTTCCGTCCTCGTTTTTAAATATTTTTAGGACAGTTCTGTCTTTTGTCTAAAAAATTATTATACTATATATACTTTATTTATTATATATTATTATATATTATTATTTTTCATATTCCCTAAACATCATAATATCGTATAATAAAAGAAGAAAAATTATTTGCCTTAAATTTTGGTATATTCATTATCATAAAACTGCTAAATAAGGGGGTTTAGGGTAATTAACAAGCCTTTTAAATATGAAAAAAAGGGGATTTTATTTCACAGCTTTACCTTACTAAATGATTTTGCAAATTCAAGAAATATTAACAACATACAAAAATATTTTTAACAAAAATGTATAATAATAATGTTCGTAACATTCTTCGAAGTAGAAACAATAAAATATATATCCAATACATGATTGATTAGGGTTTAAAAAGGTTAGTCTTGAAATGGATTGGAAATAAATCTTATACACAGTAAAAACATGTGTCCGAAAGACAGAGACACATGTGAAACCATAAGGTCTGACATGTTATTGAGACGCTATCAATATGCCCCCCTGCAAATAATCGGACTGCGCCCCTGGGAAAAGTCAGAGGCGGAGCCTTGCCCCCTTGTCATCGGTTGAACTTGGCTGTCACTCCGTTCGCGAATTGTTTCGCCCGCAGATCAATTGTTATTCGATGTTATTTATGGTTATTTATGGACGCCATCAATCGCAATTCGCATTAATAATTCGCACCGACAAGTGACAACAATCGGTAATCAATTACCACACCATTCCATTCCATTTCAATCCATTCTATCGGTGAACGCAGGTAACTCTGTGTAAACACATAATAATAAAGCATCTTCTCTTTTTTTTCGGTTTCTTGTCTGAAACATATTGGATCTCAGGTTGCTCGCATAATTTTCAATGTCAATGCTTTTGCTTTTTGGCTTTTTAATTTCATGGCATAATAAGCCAGTCTTTCGATTTTCGATCTTTCCATCGCCCCAATGCAAAAGAAAACGAAAACAACAGATTTAAAATCAAAAGCGAATCGAGTTCGCTTACTTGCAATTCCAACGGAGTGTTTATAGACCTCCAGTACAATGACCCAACTCCCAAATAAATTTGGAAAAAAAATAATACACAGATACTTAAACCGTTTATAGATCTTTTGTGCTCGCCCCCCGACACTATAACTTTGGCTTTAAGCCGTCACTCAGCAGAAAGAGATCAACATCGGATCAAATCGTCTGAGATTACAGTCAAACTTCTTATGGGCTTAGACTACCCACAGTTGCGGTCAAGAAACTAAGTACCTTTGATCTCTAGTATTTATATTTATGATCCAGAGCCTTTTCCAACCCCAAGAATTTTAACTTGTAGGTCTGATTATTTTCAAAAACGTATTTTGAAAATCTTCAATCACATAAACTTAAAGTAAAAATTAAATTTTTTACTAATTACTTGAGTGGATTAAAACGTGCAGATGAAAACTTAAAGCCCGAAACGCTTTTTATGATCCCAAACGAATAAAAACCCTTTTCGAAAATGTTTAACGATATAAGTGCATGTAATTCAAAGCCCATATAACCGAAATTTTATTTGGCAAATTGCGACCCGAGTGTTGGAGGTTTCACTGTGGCGCTTTGAGGGCCGTTAAACCCCCGGGGAATGTTTCTGTACCTTGGTCAAAGTTTGAACTTTGATATGTCCACTAAAATCTCGAGCGTCAACAGGCGTGTCTTGAGTCCACAGATCAGATCATCAATCAACGATCTCCTGTTTTTGGATAGCCGTTGTTTTTTTTTAATTTTATCTTTTTTTTCTTGTGGTGAAGCCCTTCACTTGGACGCATCCGAAACTGGTTTCGAGGTGTTCGTTTGCATTTTGAATGTCACGCTGCAGATGAAAACGCTGGTTCTTAAAAGCCACAATAACAAGTTGTAATCCCCCCTCAACGGGGCTTCCGACCCCAGTTCTCCCCTCCAGTTGAAACGTGGTAATTGCCGGACTGTCACAGCCGTGTATCTTTTGGCTGATAATCGCCGTAATTGCCGCCGAGCAGACCTTTACCTTCCGACGTGCCACGTTCATAAAGGAATCGCCCGTCCTTGTCCTCTGGACAAAATGAGGTCAAGTTTAAGTACAGAATACCTGCGTTCAACCCACCATTCTATACAGAAATCGATAAGGGTTTTAGCTGAAACAGCTGTCATCTTTCATTCCAGTTTTAATTGCTAAGTGGATTTCTAAAAATGTAATAAATGTACAATAATCCAAAAATATATATATCACTTTCCCATTAGAATATTATATCTTTTAATCTTATCTTTCAAGGCATAAATTACATTAATAAATAAGATTTCTATCAAACGTAGATCGATTTTACATTATGTAATATCAATTTTAACTTGATATGGGGCCAGGTAAATTTGATATGGTCGAAAGGAGTATTTCATGTAAAAACGATATGGGTTTTGGATAACCAGAAATTTATATGCACATATCGATTTTACGGAACTCTTTTAATTTTGAAATATTAAAAAGTTAAAAATCGAATACCTACAAAAGTATTATTAACACTTTCGGTATTCACATTTAACACCCCATTAAATCATTAATAAAATTAGGATCATAAAGAGCAGATCAAATTAGGGGCGATATCTTTTTTTTTAGTAGCATGGGATTTTGGAAAGTGATCATAAAGTGCTGTCATCCGGAGGCGATCGAATTAGGGCCAATCAAAAGCCAAACAGAGGCTTGTCATTGTCTTGGCATAAATCTCGATCGAAAGGCGGATCAATATGCATAAAGCTAACTGGACAGTGCCGGTCATTGAACGCCCCCCTCCCCCGCTCAAGGTCGAAAGACAAAAGATGGTCATAGTATACCATGCCGTGCTATCGGAACCTCAGTCTCAGATTCAGAGTGAAACTGAAACTGAAACCAAAAACCGAAAACTGAAAAATAGACGAAGGCGTTAATTGCCTGAAATAGAGGAAGCGACTTAGACTTTTTGGGATGGGTAAAACCGATCGGAAGTTAGTCAAGAACATATTGTTGACTTTCGCAATTGGCGAAAACGGTCAAGAATATTGAACCAAACCACAAAAAAAAAAAAGAAAAACAAATCAGAAATCACTGACCTTCCCGCACAAACCGATATATCCCACGTGTGCTAATCGCTGAGCAAATTTCACGGCTTGTCGAGGTAATGCCATCGCGGACTGAATGTTGGATGTGCCAAAAAAATGATGGGCAGATCTTGCTTATCGACCACTCAAATATTTAACCAAGTTGCCAGTTAGATGTGTCCACAAATCAGCCGACTCGAGATGAGAAGTGTTTGACATGCAAATGCTGGTCAAATGCCAAGAGGTTCTGCCGAAGAGACGTCTATTTTTTTGGACACTGGGTGGGGTTTCCTAGTGGTGGGTTTCATCACGACATGAAGGGGAAATCTTGAGAGTTATCACATCTAGATGTTTCGTCGGGTAACGTGATGAAAACTCTTCGAAAGTCCATCCAGAGTTAAATTTATTCTTGAAAATACTGGGTTTTTGGATTTTAGTCCATCAAGTCCATGAGTTCAATATATTCTTGAAAATAATGGGTTTTTGGATATTAGTCCATCTAGTCCATAAGTTCAATATATTCTTAAAAATACTGGGTTTTTGGATTTTAGTCCACCTAGTCCATGAGTTCAATATATTCCTAAAAATACTGGGTTTTTTGATTTTAGTCCATCTAGTCCATGAGTTCAATATATTTTTGAAAATACGGGGTTTCTAAATTCTAATCCATCCAAAGTTTAATACATTCGTCAAAATACCGGGTTTTTGGATTCAAGTCCATCCAGAGTTCAAAACATTCTTTAAAAAAAGGGGTTTCTAAATTCTAGTCCGCTCTACAAATTCCCATTTTATTTATCTTTTTTACTACTTTTGGACTGATTATAAAGATAAGAGTAAATTGTATTATTTTTAATGATAAAAATATCATATTTTCTATTTCAGATCATAATTAATAATTTTTCAGGAATAACAGATTAAAAAGGTATAAATCCGATTTTTAAATAATTGAATAGTTAATATTATTATTGTCTTATTATGTGAATTTAAAATCTAAGAAGTAGAAAAGTTTATTTTGCGTAAAGGACTGCGTTTTCTTTAATTGATGCTACAATCCTAAACGATCATACAATATTTTAAGAACAATTTGCTTGCTTTTCTAAGATTCTAGAATCTAGATCATCGATCTCTACAAAATGACTTTGGTTTTTGTTCTTCAGCATGCGATTCCTCTCACTTTCACTTGTCAGTTGGCAGGGAAAGCTGTGCTTTAATCCCAAGGCCGCCTGGCTGCCTTCACCTTTTGACATTTGGCCCACTCGCCCATTCCGCCCCCACGTTGGCCACCACCCCCTGGGCGCGGCCTTCGTGCGTGAGTGACCTTCAAAAGGCAGCAGCAGGAAAAAACCATAACAAAACGGCAAGGACAGCTGTACGCACTTCACATTAAAAACTTGAAAAAAACGCACACAATTTTTACCTGAGAACGGTAGGGAAAAAAGTGAAATATTTAACGGGTTAGTTTCCCGTTTCGCTGTATCGGTTTCTTTGCTAGCGGTTAACAAGGATGCGGGAATTTTTAATGGGAATTTTTTTTAATTGCAGGACGGCGGCGCGTTCGATTAATTCATTTAAACTGAAATTTCAATTTCGATTTCTTTGGGACGGTTTGCAGCAGCAGCAGCGAAACATTTCCGCGACGCGTTTGCGGCGCAACTGAACTTGATTCTGGCGCGTCGAGCGCTGTTAAACTTGGACTTGGCCAAAAACCAAAAAAAAAAAAGACAAGAAAAAATCATGAAAACAAAAACACTAACAAATTGAAAAGCAGAGAGCCAGGCCAAGAAACAGAAACCGAGTTACAACTACAACAAAATCGACGACGTCGTCGCCAGCGGAAGCTGCAGGCCGACCAGAGGCGTGGCCCAGAGGGGGTCTTAACCATAGAAACATTTTTATATCGATTATATACAAATGTATTTATTTTGATTTTAAACTATTTCAATGATAGTACTAAGATTTCTGTCTGAAAATGTCTTAATATTTATTTAAACGTGAAAACTATTTATAAACAATATATTTATAGAACTTCGATTGCTAATAGAGTTTATTTTAATAATATATATTTTTCTATTGATTAGAGATCAATAAAAAACCATGGCATTTCACATTATAAACCTTGTATTCTAGTATTTTGCTTTTAGAAAGTTAGTCGAAGTGAAACTATTTTACTGATATTTATATTTGTATATATTTAATAACTGTTGTCACAATTGAGCTCCTTTTTAAATCCTTAAATTTGGTATTTGTAGCAAACCCCTGCGCAGCTGCCCCTGCCTACGCCCATGACCACGCCCACGAAATCGAAGATGAAAAAGTGCAAAAAGAATAAAAAGAAGAAGAGCTTTTAGCAGACGCACGGGCTCCAACCGATTGGATTGAGCCTCCACTAAGCCCCAAAGCCGCGTACCCGTTTCGCGGTTTCAAACTCCACTAAGGCCAAGGGAAAAGAAAAACAAGCATATTTTTTGGGGCACATTTTTGAAATTGTATAAATTTATTTAATATACATAGTGTGTTCTGGTATGATTGTGGGTGGTAAGTGAAATGAGAGGAGTTAAATGTTGGCTTGAAATAAAGTTAGTTACTTATAGACTAGCAAAAAAAAATATATATGTATCCAATTCTCTTAGGTGTAGTAGTACAAAAAAAAACGACACGTAAGAAAAGAAACAAAAAATTTAAATTATATATAGATTATTATGTGAGTGTGGTGTTGTTATTAATCCAATTACTTACAAGTTCCATATATACATATATGGGCCTATATAGACTTAGGTTCAGTTTTTTCAGTTCTTGTTTCAGCCATTAATTGATGTTCCTTCTTCATAAATTGCATGTGTTTTCCTACATAAATGTTGCTAATAACCGTTCTATACAGAGGACCTAACTTAAATTTATTTAAACTATTGCTGCTGTGGTAACTAAAATGTACTAAACGACTGATGAACAAGAATCGTTTGTATATATAGCATATAGGCTTGTTGATTAGTTAGTTTCTGATTGGTTGGTTTTGCTTCTCATTTGTTGTGGTTTACTTTTTGTTGTGTTGTGTGTTGCCTTTGGCGCCTCGCTCAGTCTTCGGTCCTTGAATTATTGTCCTTATCTGATGTTGGCAAACAGATTCAGCACGGATTTGTTCTCCTTCTGGCTGCGCGCCTTGCTGAAAACGTTCCAGAATCGCAGCGTCTCATCGCCGGCGCCCGTAACGATGGCCTCGCCATCGGGACTCAGTGCCAAGTAGAGCACGCGGTACGAATGGCCCGTCAGCTTGGCCACCTGCGTCAGCGATGGATACTTCCAGACCAGTATCTGGTTCTGCGAATAGCCGTGCGTGGAGACCAGCTCCGAGGAGTGCTTGGACCAGGCCAGATTGCACACCTGCGAGCCCGTGTCCACGCACTGCATGGGCTGGCCCGTCAGCGTGTTCCAGAAGCGAATGCATCGGTCCGCCGTCCCGCCGCCGCTGGCCAGTAGCCCGTGATGGTGCGGCGACCAGGCGATCGCCTTGACGGCCGCCATATGCTCCGTGTAGGATTGCACGGGATTCACGGAATGCTGATTCCACACATACAGCCGATTGTCGTTGCCGCCGCTGGCCAAGTACTGATTGTCCGGCGACCATTTCAATCCGCACACCTCCTGCCGATGCCCGGCCAATCGTCGCTCCGACTGCAGCTGCGGCGTCCGCGTATCGCGCTGGATAATCCAACGATCGCGCGACCCGCTCGACAGGATGTCACTGTTCCAGGCCAGCGCGCCCACGCGTGCCGAGTGGCCGTTCAGTTTGTTGATCTGCTTGTTGGCCGCCACATCCCAGACGGTCACGTAGCCGTGATGGGTGCCCACGGCCACGGTGTTGCCACGCTCGTTCCACGACACCGAGGTCACCGTATTCGCGTCCGGACTGAGATCACACAGGCGGGTAACCTAAGAATACAGATGTGTATTAGTTGATAGCCTGATTAAGGGATTTCCTCTGCGATGGACTCACCTGACTGGTGCAAGCGCTCCACAGGTAGACACAGCTGCCCAGGCCCACGGCCAGGACATTCTGCGATGACCAGTCGACCAGATTCAGATAGAAGTCGTCCTGCAGCTCCGGTGCGTCCAGCACTTTGAAGGGTATGCGCGAGATCTTGCGCGTGGCCTTGCGTGGCGATCGCAGCAGCTTCTGGCTTTTGGCGCTGACGGGAGACAATGAGTACGGGCACTCGCCATTGTAGTCCTGAAACGATAAGAAACATATATAGGTTTTAGTATGTAGATTCGGAAATAGAAGCTTAGACTTAGATTGGCTGGTTGCGCAAGCAATTAGCAGCTGGCGTTCCAATTGCTGCAGCCGAGCAAGAAATTGCCAAAGCAAATGTGTATCTCAATTGGGGGCTCTGTGCGGCAAAAACAGAAGAAGAAAAAGCATTGGAGTTTGCTTTGTTTGCTGGCCGCGTACTTGGCGTTCAGCAATTAACGCCATCGTGCTAAGAGTTGCGACCGCGTCGTTGTCCCTGCCCCCTGGTTACATGCTACTCCTCCCCAACAGACGCCTCACCTTCTATCGTACACCTAACGAAAAAATACCATAGAGTCTAAAATCTATCTACATCTCATTAAGAAGTCTAATAATAAACTAATAAACTTGTAAGTAATGTCGAAGAGTGACTTTTGAATATTATGATATTATATTATATTATATCTTTGTATTTAAATCTGATAAACACACTATTCAATTATCAAATTTATAATAAAATTATTATAAATAGTGACAAAGCATGGCTTTTGGATATTATAATAAGATATAATACCATATCACATATAAATCTAAAATCTACACACTACGATTCGTCACTACGTATCGAGTCTCATTAAAACACTGTTGAATTATAAAATTAATAATACAATTATTATAAATAATGACGAGAGGAATGGACTTTGAAGATTATAATAAGATATCATACCACCATATAATATCATATCACATATAAATCTAAAATCTACACACTCCCGGTGCGGTTCGTCACTACGTAGATGTATCTAAATCTCAAACACACTACTAAATTATCAAATATATAATAATAATATTATAAATAATGACAAAGAGTGGGTTTTGAAATAATACAATAATATATCTTAAAGTTCTTCCTAACTTGAGACCAAATTAAATAAGTTGTCTTCACCCAATCATCGTGTTTTAAGTACAAATCTCTCTGTGTAGCACTTACAATTCGCATTTGGCACACATTCCGCTTCGCTGGGAGCCCAGAGCTCTGGCTTTTGTTTGCATAGAAAATGCGGGCAGAGAAGTGTGTTAAGCGTATGCGTAAAAGGGCCAGTAGTTATGGTCAACGGACCGGACCACCTCTGCCCCTCTTCTTACGCAACCGAATTACATTTGAAATGCGTGAGTCTCGAAAACTATTCAAGCCTAAACGGAATTGTGCGTGCCAAATGCAATGTGGGAAAAATGAAGAAAAGTTCGTGGCGGATCGAGATGTAAATGAAATGGATAGGGTATATCAAGGGTCGCGAGCAGAGCTTTCTCTGAAATATTATACAGGGGCAGTACACTCTAAATGCATTCTATTAAAGGGCAGAACGCTAACCATTCGTTTCCGTGCCGCAAGACATTTGTTTTTAATTTATGAAAATAAATTCCTATGTTGGAGGAAAGGCTTCCCTTTTGAAAGAACTCTTTCCGCTAATTTCTTATTTTGTAATCTTGAAACACACTAAATTTAAACCACAATTTAACTCTACTTGATTACAATTAATTCAAAGAAATGATTAAAAAAACAAAGTTTCGCTACCATTTTTGAGCTGAGTAATAAGTTGACGCATTTAATTTCGCACTACTCATGGGTTTCACAGCCAGTAAAAATTATAAAAAAGAAAAAAGCTAACTTGTTATAAATATTTTGAGCTCGACTCATGTCGCATATCGCTTTCCTGTTCTTGCAACCATTCGTAATGTCTGAAATATAGTTTGGGTTTCTTTTTTTTAATTTGGAACAGCATTTGTCATTATGGGTTTGGTCAGGTTCTCTCGCTTACGACTCCGATAAAGTGAGCAAACATCCCGGCAAACATTCCAGATAAAGTGAACACGTACATAAGTGTGTACACACAAAAAAAAGCATGTTACTGTAAAATCGATATGGCCATGTCAATTTCAGGTCATGCAAAACCCATATCGTTTTTACATCAAGTACTCTTTTAGACCAGGTCAAATTTACCTGGCCACATATCAAATTAAAATTGATCTTAAATAATGTAAAATCGATCTACGTTTCATATCGATTTTTTTGGGTGTATACATATATCGAAATAACATATGGGGTATATGGGTAGATAGGGTTGAGGTGCTTTGACCTGACCCCAAAAGAAAGAGAAGCACTTGACGTCATGCCGCCACTCTTAATTCATTTAACAAATTAAAATGAAAATTTAATTCAATTAGCAGAGAGAGAGAGAGGCCAAAAGCAATCGAGATGAGGCACACAGAACTTAATTACAGATTTTTTTAAATATATACACACAAAAAAAAGCATGTTACCGTAAAATCGATATGTCCATGTAAAATTCCGGTAATGCAAAACCCATATCGTTTTTACATGAAGTACTCTTTTCGACCAGGTCAAATTTACCTGGCCACATATCAAATTCAAATTGATCTTGAATAATGTCAAATTGATCTACGTTTTATATCGATTTTTGTTTTGGTGTATAGATATCTTTATGGATGAATGCGTGTGTGGAGATCTTAATGGTCACTTTACACTTTGGTAAAAAAAATAGCATTACAGAAATATATCAGCCTAAAAAAAGAAGCCAGCAATTTAATGGTTTCTTTTGGGGCCGTTGCTTCCATTTTCTGGGAATGTTATGAGGCAGTTAAAAAACCTCAGAGATACCCCCGGTTCCCTCTTTCTTTGCCCACAAACTACTCTATAAAGCGTACAAGCAACTGCCATTAAATTTAAATGTTTTTCGATGCCATGCAGAGCGCAGAAAAAAAAAGAAAAATAAAAAAACGAGGTGGTAAGCCTATTAGAAATTCAATTGTTAAAACGCTTAAAGTTTGAGGATTTAAGGGGGCCGTAAAGCCCACTGACAAATGGCCAAAGGAAATCCGACAACTTGTAGCTGATTAAAATCGCACAGTGAGCTCTTGTTTTAACCTTGCGGCTTTATTTATCAGCCACTTTTCAACTTTTTATTTTGCATAATTTTTCTGACTAGGGTTTTTGGTTTTACTAAATGTTTTTAAGATTTTGATAACAATTTTTTTCGTTTTACTATTTTAATTACTATATTAAGATTATTTCTAATTATTTTCCATGATTTTACAGTTTTGCTAAATGTTTTCAAGATTTTAATACCAAATTCTTTTTATGTGGATTAATATTTTTAAATTATTATTTTATTTTCAATGATTTTATAATCATAATTTTTGAAGGAGTATTTGTATATATTTTTTTTTATAATTTATAACTTTAGTCTTTAAGTTCCCTTTACCACTTTGTTAATTGTTTTATTTAATTAGTAGCTTTCTGTTAATTGCAGTACAGTCTGGTACAAAACAGCATGTCACAGTGCCACAAAACAATCATCATTCATTCATTCCGCTCAGCAAACGCCAAACAAAAGACAAAAATGCGAGCTGCTAACAAAAAAATAAAGAAAAAAACAACTTGCCGGCCGGCATTTGTTGTTAAGTCTTGCCTTTTTATATCTTCTATATTTTTACTTTTTTTTTGTTAGTGGGCGGCGCTTGGAGGCAGGCTTATAAATTAAACAAATAAACAACCAACCAGCAGAGAGAACTGAAAATGAGAAAAAATACAACAAAAAAGAGGGGGAATAAAAGCGTGATTTTAAAAAGAAGTGGTTAACCCATGTTTAATGGTAATGCTGAACCTGTCGCTCCGATCGTTTGGGATCTCGCTTTGGATCGGAGGATCGTACCAACTTAATCACGCTGCCACGAAAATAGTCATCGCTAATGCGATGTTAATGCAAATGTCTGCTGCATAAATTAATAATTATAATAACAATAAAAGCGGAGACAACAAAAACAAACTATAAAAGATGAGATTTCGATGGTATGGGTTGGTATGGTATGGATGTTTGATATGGGGGCGCTGGTGAGTAGTCGGTTTTCTATAATTCCCCTTAATGGCTATTCGAAATGGTCCGCCAGACGGATGGACGGGGGAAAAAATAATACAACAGCAGGTGCACGAAATCAGCGGGCAAAGTGGTGTTAAATTATAGTTACTTAAAGCAGCAGTGATTGGATTGTAGAAAAAAAAAATAAGAAATAATAGTAATTACTCAAAAATATCTAGCTGACACGAAATTCACAGCTCATAGGTAGAAGAAAATGTAATTAAATCATCTGGTTTAGTTCAACTGAGAAATTAAAACGGAAACTTTAACAACCTTTCAAAAATATTAAAATTAAAAAAAAAGATTTTGAAAAAATTATAAAAAAAATAGGATTTTAAAAAAATATTAAAAAAAATTATAAAAAAGGAATTAAAAAAAATTATTTAAAAAAAGATTTTAAAAAAATTATTAAAAAAAGGATTTTAAAATATCTATCTTTCACTTATCAGATCATTATAAATATAATATATAAATATTTTAATCAAAAAAGCACACATTTTTCGTACAATTCCTGACCAACAATGATCCCCCATTCATTGAGAACTAGAAATTCCATCATACTTCAACTCATACTTTCAACTCGTCAATGAACCTAAAATCAAAACCAATCCCCAATTCAAATCAAAACAATGGCAAACGTCGAAAAAAGTGTTGAGACCATATATTTTGGTGACTGCTGGACAACGAGAAACTACTGTACGAAAAAAACATTAGGGGGTTGGGCTCCCTCCTCCCTCATCACCCCTTCGACTACATTATTTATGACAATAACTTTGCGACCGCACATAATTGAATTACATATTGTTTGTTGTGACCACAGGGGCATATGGAATATGAAATAATAAAAAAATGAAAAACATAAGGGCCCTATGAAAAAAAAAAAAAGGGGAGTGGCGTGTTAATTGTGTGGGCGTGATATAGATGAATGGACGGCGATTTGTGGGTGAGTAATCTCGACAGTTGCCAATTGGCAAGACCATTAGGCCAAAAAGAAATCAACTCGCTATTAATCAAGAAAAAAAGCATTAAAAAAAAGTTGCTCCAAGTGATTTTTCCCCCTTTCCAACGCAAAAATTACCAAACCTATGGGTTAAATGGGCACACAGAGATCTCAGTTATCGACTCAAGTGTCGTTTTAGACCACTGAAGTAGTAGTTGAAGATGGAGAATTCTGCGGTCCGGTCTCCTTAGACCACTTCAAGTTTCGTTTCTTTCAGTCTTTCCATTAAATATATATACCCTGTTATTACAAAAGGGCGTATAAGTACTTAGGGAGGCATAACTTTTAATATGTAAAATATTTAAAAAATATTTTAATAAATATAAAAGGAGTAGAATATATTTCTGATAAAAATATATAAAATATTGTAAAAATATTTTAATAAATATAAAAGGAGTAACATATATTTCTGGTAAAAATATGTAAAATATTTAAAAAATATTTTAATAATTATAAAAGGAGTAGAATATATTTCTGATAAAAATATTTAAAAAATATTTAAATAAATACCAAAGAGGTAGAATATATTTCTGATAAAAATATGTAAAATATTTTTAAAATATTTTAATAATATAAGAGTAGAATATATTTCTGATAAAAATATTTTAAAATATATAAGGAGTAGACTATATTTCTTATAAAAACATCCCAAGTCAACCTGTAAATAGAGCGTATAAATATCCAAGAAGAAGAAGACAATTTTACAATACAAATATTTAAAATTACTTAACTGGTTATAAATGGAGTGGAATATATGAAAATCTCAAATTAATCAAAGAAAACTACAAATTTGTTTAGGAAAATACAATTAATCCAGTAAAAGAATAAATAATGAAAAAAAACCCAATTAATCTAAGATTCAAAGGGTATTCACCGCGTTGGTTTTAAAGAAACGTATATTTTTTGTATTTTTATCTGAAGTGAGTGCGTGTGTTGCTCACTTATTTGTTTCCAACGGACGGGGAACTTGCTTTTGTTATTTTTGTTGGCCGTTTGGCCGTTTGGCTGCCGATGATTTTTCTACCGCTTCTGCGGCTACGGCAACGTGTCAACTGTCAAAAATCAGTCAAAGCAAAATATTCAACAAAATCAAGAAGGGCAAAAGACAAAAGACAGCGACGGACGGTCGGTCAGCGGACGTGCCCCACACGTACCTCTTTATTTATTTTTTCATTTAACTTTTTTACCATTTTTTTTTTTTAACATTTTACCAAGCGGCCAATTGAGGCAACATAAATCTGATAAGCAGGCAAATATGTCAGGTCTGCAATAATAATAATTATGATGGAGGATGGCGATAATGTTGATGGGGGAGATCTCCGGCGTCGAATCTAATGACAAGTGGCAATAGTTTCGCCCTCTTCACATCTGTATTTCTGTTTCTGTTTGTTTTTATCTATTTATCTACTTTATTTTTGGTCCAAACACTTGAACAATCAGTCCACCAGCTATATGTATATACAATTAAATGATAGAGTAGATCTATATACTACTTATATGGACGGGGAGAGATCTCCAAACACGTTGGCCATCATCACGCGCGCACTGGAATCAAAGAGAGTGTGTTAACCTCGTGTTTTGGTCGAACAACTTTTCTCCCGATTCGTCTTAGGCCTTTAGACTTTTCACAAAACAACAACAAAAAAAACCGGTTTCCACGGATCAATAGATGGTACGATAGATGCAGAAGGGGAGTCATGAATGCCGGTCAAGATTTTTCCCGGCAGGAAAAATGTTTAAGGAGAAAATCACAGAGTCAAGTTTATCACTGGAGTTTTAAAGAAAAAAGATACCCATTATTCACAATACAGCCTGAAATCACAAGAAATCTCTATTTCCCACGACCTCATCTCTTGCGGTTTATTCAACTTTCCGTTTGAGAAGATCTTTTCTCTTTCATTTCAAGGGAGTATAAGAAAACCTCAATTAACACCGACTGCAAATTCAATTAAATGCATTCTGCAGCACACAATGCCCCTGTGAAACTGTGAAACCTCAATCAAAAGTCAAATTCGCTGACCTTTATAGCTTAGAGAATTCCCAGCATTTTTATGGGCGACATATCCTACACATCGTTGATAAATCTAAGGTATTTTAGAAAACGAAATTTAGTCGATTTTATGATACCGATAATTTCGATATTTTTGCAAACGATAAAATATTTTCTAAAAGATTTACTAAATATTCCTATCTCATAAGATAAAACGACATTTTGTTGATACATCATACTTTCGATTAAAGAATCGATAGTTTCGATTATCAACGTTTCGATAATTTTGATATTTTTGCAGAAACATCTAATTTTTATTTATTATCTAGTTTCATTCGCAGTTACCTTAAATCTAAATAGAAAATCTCTCTCAAAATAAAATTAAAACGGGCCTAATGAAAAATAGTAATGGAAAACTCACCTGCTTGGTGGGTGACTGGTACTTGAAAAGACTCCGCTTCGCGGCCGGCGTGTAGGCATTCTCATTCCGCTCCTCGCCGGCGGTCTTCACATCGTCGATCGCCGATCCCAGGAGCTCGTTCTTCAGGAGGCAGGAGTAGGCCAGACTATCGCGTGCCGTTTCCCCGCAGTCCCGCTGCTTCTTGCTCGTCTGCGGCGAGTTGTCATTGGACTTGTTGATCGACGCGAAGTTCGTCTGCCAGTTGTTGTTCGCTCTGCGGGTTGGCAAAGAGGCGAAAAAGATAGGAAAACACGAAAATGTTAATGCAATGAAAATGCCATTAATTATCGCTAGAACAGGAAAACCTAGGCGGTCATGGGGCGTAGCTAGGATTTCACAAAAAAAAGGGGATTATATTTCAGAATTATAAATCATTCATTAAATATTAAATTCATTTTATAATTTTCAAATATATTATTACATTTTTAAATAAATTAATATAGAAGTTAACCCCCCACTTTCCCCTTTTTTTTTAGATTTTTCGACAACCATGATATCGTTTCGTTGCAACAATGGGAAGAAAAGTAAATGAGAACATCAAAAAATACTTAGCCTTACATAAATAATTTATATAAAACCCCACAATGGAATTATGGTGGGGAACTCACAAACTCACAACTCACAGAACGTAGACTAAATAAATTTATGCAAACGCGTTCAAATTCAATTTAGCCATATCGTCTGGCACCATTATTCCCCCCACTTCCCAAAGTCAGGCAAAACAATTGTTATTATTTCTACCCATTAAAAACATAAAAAACGTGTGCAACGTGCAAAAAAAAAATTATTGACGGTCGAATTGTGCAAAATTTGCGAAAAACAACTAAAAATAATAATCATTTGCCATGAAATTTGGCCAAGTGTGAGAGAATTGCACTGCACTGTGAAAAACTGTTTACGAATGCAATAAGCGTTGGCTGTTTTTTTTTTTTGTTTTTGTTTCGTACATTTGAGGACCCCCCTTTTTTTGATGATTATATCTGGCAAACGCATTTGAAGTGCTCACTTCCACCTCGAATAAATCAAATTTCATAAACGGATGGGGGACACAGAAATTGAGCGAGGAAAAATATACAGATAGGTATAAGTATATACAAAATGCAGGCGCGTCGAATGACAATTCAATCAAATCTATAGGGTTTTAGCCGAAAGAAAAAATAAACATTTCTTAACCGGAAACTAATTAAGTTTCAACGCGGTAATTAACCATCTGAAAAAAATGTTTCGCTTCTTTTGCTGGCCAACTTTTTACTGAACTCTCACGTTGCGTCTTTGGGTTTTGTCATTGAACCCAAAAACAAAACGAAGAAAAAAAACTTTGTTGGCACACAACAAAGTTCAAATTTCCCTGTTTTCCCATGAAGTTTTTAGTTATTCACCTTGTCTCTTCCCTTCCTTCCTCCCTTTCGTGTTTTCTTTCTACGCGGAACTCATTAGCGAATGAAGAAGAAAAATATTCAAGTTCTTTGGCCAACAGCGATGCCAATTTTTGGTTTCTTTAGGCTGAAGAGCCCCATAGATTGTCGAAAAATGCAGGAAAAATAATTCAAATATGCATCTAAGAATTTTCTTTACTTTATTATAACAAAAATAGAACAAAAGAATTAAAGAAGCCCAAAAAAATTATTTGTAAAATGGTGAAAAAAATATAGGATATATTTTAAATTATTAGATACTACTTCAAAATTTTTTTTATTTTTTTTTTAGTTAATATATTTTATAATAAAATATTTTAACATAAAACCACTGGTTTTTCCCCTATTACAATAATATCTATGTAAATTGCGGCCGACCATGTTTGTCGTTCGTGTTTGTTGCTTTATGTGTGTAGTATTGTTGTTGTTGCTTGCTGTTTGTCGGCGGACATTGAATTACCGTTAGCTAAACAAGGGGCAGCCAGGCGGGAAATTCTTAGGTCGGTAGTTTGTATCCGCCGCTGATTATTCTTTTTCGCCAGCCCTTTCGCCTTGAAAGCGGAAAAGATGACGTAGCAAAAAGAATAACGGCTTGTGCAGAGTTCAATGCACCCAATTAAAATTAAAAAAATATTACTATGCCAACAATTAAAGTTGTAACACGTTGGAACTGGGTTTTACAGAGGTTTTAATAATATTTAGAAATTAATTGGAAATAATTTCACTCAATAAAGCATAAAATAATAAAAAAAAAAAAATTTGTTTATAAATAATTTTTAAAATTTTGTGATTTAAAATAGAAACAAAGTTGGACTTAAAATTGTGATGGTAGGTTATCTCTTACATTACATTACACTTAAAAATAAACCCCAAAACCCAACTCACCTGCAGGGTATGAAGCGATCGAGTGATGTGGGCGTGGTAGACGACTCGAGGTTGTCGAACAGATTTCGGGCCACGGGACTGCAGTGCTTCAGGATGCGTTTCTCATATTCGGGGCTAAACATCTTATCGGCTATCGTTACTAGCCACGTGCCCTCGCCTGTGGTTTTCGTTTACTTGGAACGCCTTTGGTTTGCAAAAATTTAACACAAATTTAACCAAACAAAACTTGGAAAAATAAAACTCCAATTTAAAAAAACAAAAATTTTCGAATCTGGCTTCGAGTTTGAACTCCTGGTAGAAAATATATATACGAATTATATACGAGAGCTGCAAGAGAGAAGAGCAGATAAACATAATTAATTAGAATGGTTTCTCTATTTTTTTTTTTCGAATTTGAATAAAATTGTAATTTATTTGTGGTGTTTTTCGTTTTTTTGTATTTTTTTTTTTTTGTGTTTTTTTGGTTGACTACAACGACATTTTGGCTTTAAAGCCATTAATCAACGTCTGGGATTGAACTTGGGCTTTGGGCCTGGCTAATCAGCCCGGCAATTGCCTTTCTATTTTCGAGTCTTTTTCGCACCCATTTCGTTGGGGGCGTATCAATCACAGAATAGAATAGAATAAATAGGGGCGACGAGGAGACAGCGAGTTGGCTGTCATGTATTTTGGATGTATCTTCCCTCGGCTGCGTTCTGCATACGAAAAAAGATTCGAAAAAGAAAGACTGATCTTGAAGATCGAAGCTTGAAATACCCCTAAAAAGCCAACCATACACTATATATTTAATTAAATATTTAATATTAATATTTAAATTTATTTTTGATAACTCTGTAACAAAATTGTAATACCCTTGGTAGTTAAAAAAAAAATAATATGATCGGCTCTTTCGGCTGCTAATTAGATCCGCCCCAGTAATCTATTCGAAATTCCGAGGCCCCTTCTCAATTTTTTTTTATATACCTTTTTTTCTTCTATATTTCTGGCGTGCTCGGTGGTAATTAATTTATGGGCGTTAAGTGTTGCTTGTTTGCGGCGGCGCTGCAAGCTTTCCTTCTTTTGGGCTAGGTGTTTTCTTTTCTCCTAGTTTTAAGGAACCCTTGGAGGCACAGCAGCGTAACCAGATACCGAAACGGAAAACTTACTCAGGCCAAACACTTCCGCATCGAGGTAAGTTAGAGGTAGTACTGCTTTGGTTTTTCTCTTCCGTTTTGCTATTAAATTTTATGACTTTTTTTGCTTTAGAAAATATATAAAATATGTAGACACTGATACGGAGAGCTATAAACTGAAGACTGTCAACAGACAACAACCGACAGGTTACTGATCCAACTTCAAAATAAAAACTCTCGCATGGTTCTACTTTTTCGTCGACTGTCGATTGTCGCTCGTCGTTTGTCGGGGGTTGAATGGAGTTAAAGATAAAGCTATTGACTCGCAGGTACCGCCCTCGGCAGGTACTGAAAACTCCGAATGCTGATAACTTCGAATACCGATACAAAGTAAACATTTGTTTCCCAAAAATATCCGAATGTGCATGTATACCTACTTATATTAAGATTAATCCATGACTCAAGCCCTGAGGAACATAATTAAAGCCGGCGACTTACTGCTGATAACCGAGAAACGGAGGCCCTTGCGATAAGGTTAAGAAGGAGGCGCCTTATAATACCCGATATGGGGCGTTGTAGGGGGGAAACTTTGGGGTAGGGTTTCTTCGTATATGTATACCCGCCCATTTACAGGCGTGTGAAAGTTGTGGTAGTGTAAATAATAAGGGGGGAATATTATTGGATCCGCGATTTACCAGTAGTGCCCGGTGTCTGGGGGAGGTGTAAATATGCTTACGAAATGGGAAACCCCTAGTGATCAAGAAAAGGCTTTTTACCAATTCGACACTTTTATGATATGCGATCTTCCATAATCTTTTGTATTAAGGATTTTGTCTTATCGAAAGTTCAGTTGTAATATTTAGTGAAAATAAATAATAATAATAAATAACGTGATCAGTTATATAGTTTTTAAATAACATTCTATAAGGAACATATTTGTTAAAAGAAAGACTTTAATCACAAATAACTATTATTTCTTTTCTATATTTTTGGTTGATTTTTAAAATTACTATTTTATGATTATTCACTCGTACCAAAAGTAAACAAATCATAAGGGATTGTTTTGGGGGGGTTGTAAAATGCCACCCCCTTGGCTGCGCTTCTGATCCCGTTCGAACCCTCTCTGTCGCACCCAGTGCATTCGATGGAAGGTGACACGTCGCACGGGGGAGAGTCACTTTCCACTTTCCACGACCCCGCTCCCTCTCCCTCTCTCTCTTACACTCCCTCCCCCTCCCGCACTCACAGACAAAACGATCAAGGACAATGAACTTGGCCTGCTGTCGTCCCTTTCACTCTGTCTGCGATCTAAGACAATCTGTTTATATTCTGTCCATGTGTTTGTACTATTTTTAGTGCACGTTGTTATGGCTGCTGGAAGTGGAAGGTCAACTTGGAAGGAGGGATAAAGATAAAGAGCGCTCTGTGGGAGAAGAAAATGCCAAGGAAATTCCAGGCACTATAAATACGAGAAACCGCAGTGGGCGATAAGAAGTACAAGTCCGTGGGATGTGGTTATTTTAGCTGCGGTTTCTTTTCTACACTTTGATTCCTTATCAAAAATGAACACTGGAATGATAACGGACCACAGACAACAACAACCCCCTTCGCACGGGAAGACGAGAGGGCGACGGGCTGGGGGCTGCATGGGAATAATCGATGGCCGCAACAACCGAAAACAAAAAACTGCAATTATGTCAAGGACATCGCATCTAATAAGCCAAAACACACTGCGATTAAATATTTAACTTGGCAATTTGCAGTCACCTATATGTATGTACTTTTTTTTCCATTGTTATTGCTTTTCCTATTGTGCAGAGCGAGGGAGCGAGAGAGGAGAGCAGAGGGTGAGATCGCATTACTCTCCGCGGTGCCCCGTCCCGCTCGCACACAATGTACAGCTAGCAATGGAAAACGGAATGGAATGGAGAGGAGAGGAGAGGAGCGAGGGAGAGGGGCGAAAATGACGGTTAACTGTGCCAGACGTAACCGTTAAAACACACCGACACACAAAGATACGCACACTGGCGGGCACTTTTCCACACTTTTCACGTTTTCCACCGCATAGTTTGCACTACTTCCAGCGCCTTTCCACTTACTTTTTTGAAAGTTTTACGCGCTAAAGACGGTTAATTTTGATTCTCGGCCAGCAGGACGCTACGCAAACGCGTTCTTTTCCTTCGCTTTCCGCTTGTTTGTTTGTTTGTTTGTCGTCGCTGCCGCTGGAAAACTCCGTCGCTCTGGGGGTTGTTGTGGCCGTCGCTCGGAGTCAGGTCTTGTTACTCGGGCGGTTTCTTGTTTTCGAGACGGTGACGGCGGTGCGCGAATTCGAGTTGGTCGACTGCGCTGCTACATTACAACAAAAAAGTTGCGTTTTTCACAAACAAGCTGGGGTTTTGCGGAATTGACTAAAAAATACCACTCTTGCGCCAGTGTTGGCGAATCATCGGCGGATCGCCGATTTTCCCATTTTGGAAGTATCGATGTTTTATCGCCGACTATCAGTGTTTTCACATCTCTAAAATGACGGTTTTTCTAATTTAAATTAAAATGAATTGAATTATAATATTAAAATAATAATAATAATATTATATTGAATAATTAATTTTATTTAAATTTTTTGAATTTTTATAATTGAAATAAGCCTTTTTGACAACTTATTTCTTGTTGCATATTTTCACTAAATAAAAAAATTCAAAATTACAAGGAAAGTAGCATGGATTGAACATTTATTTTGATATCTGTTCAAAACAGTATGTATTTTTGGTGTAAGACCATTTTTGGCCAAGTTACAGCAAAAAAACAAAAAGAAAAATTCATATTTTTGCCAAAAACCGAAATTCCAATTTTCCACATAAAAAATAATTCGATTTTTGGTCGAACAAATGGAAATATTGATAAAAATATGGATTGTCATACCTTTCTGAGCTCGTTACTAAATTTCCAATCGATTCACATTCAAATATTGGCATTTTATTTTTTTACCATTTTTTGAAAAAAATCATGATGTATCCCCTTGTAAAAAAAATTAAAATTGGCAAAAATTTTAGTTTTTCAAAATCGAGTTAAAAGTTTCATGGATTTAATAATTATTTTGTTATCTGTTCAAAACAGTATGTATTTTTGGTGTAAGACCATTTTTGGTCAAGTTACAGTAAAAAAACAAAAATAAAAATTCATATTTTTGCCAAAAACTAAAATTCCAATTTTCCACTAAAAAAAATAATTCGTTTTTTGGCCGAAACAATGGAAATATTGATCCAAATATGGATTCTCATACCTTTCTGAGCTTGTTATTAAATTTCTAATCGATTGGCATTTAAACCTGAACATTTTATTTTTTTTTTACCATTTTTCGAAAAAAATCATAAGTGTAAAAAAAATGAACATTGGCCAAAATTTTATTTTTTTTAAATCGAGTTAAAAGTATCGTGGATTTAATAATTATTTTGTTATCTGTTCAAAACATTAACTTTATGTTACAACAATCAAAATTTTGTTAAATTTAATTCGAATTTTTGAAGAAAAGCCCAGAAGATAAAATAACAACAAAGGTATAATTGTTGTCCTATTAATTTCAATTTAATTTTCTGACCGTACTTTATTAGATGAAATTAATCATATGACCATCTGTACCTTTCTTTCTAAATATTTATCTTTTTAAGTCTTTCTAAAAATCATTCCATGTTTTTACCCATGTCCCCCACAATCAATAAAGAAGACCCCAATTAATTATGCAAAAATATCATATGTATTTCATTGGATAATGATAATGCTTAATGCACGTGAGCGCGATGACATGAAATTAATACGCAAACGCAAGTAGTAAACGTCTTACAAACGAAGTACAAAAAAAAAGAAGGGTAAGTGATTAAAGTAATTAGCATCTCTCGAGTTAACTTAACTTATGAACTAGCTTAGTGAACTTAGCGTAAAAAATGTAAACCATAAGAGACAAGAAAAATACTTTCCGATGTTGTGTTGTGGTCTAAATTCACAATCGATTTAATTACAACAAGGACATTTATATCGAGGAAAACTGTCGGATGTTGGAGAACTGCTTACTGCAGGCAATACAAAAAATATATATATATATATATATCTATTTACTATATACTAACTGCGATTTATAGCTACACTATGAATTTGTTTTATTGTTTAGGCTTAGGTATAAATATATATATATATATGTGTATATTATGTGATTTATATAGCTTTTTCTATATACAATAAAACGATATATCCGATGTGTCTGCGTGTGTGTGTTGTGCACATAAAAAAATTTGTTAGATTACACAATTTTGCATTTTCGATAAAGTAGAACTAGGATTTTAGGTTTTCCGTTGCTTGGGATTTGTACTTGCAAGTTGCTCGCCCCGCTTGATTTTGGGTTGTTTTTTGTTATAGTTTGTCAGCCTAGCGCCTTCGCGTGGCGACTGTGGATGCGGTTAAAGATCCGGGTCCTGGTGATCCTGCTGCTGCCCCGCCAGCTGCTGGCGCTCCTCCTCCAGCTGCGGCGGCCCTGCTCCTGGCACTATAACAACTAATGGCTGTTATCAGGTTGCTGGAGCCGCCGCCACTGCTGCTCCTCAACGACCACCGCTTGTTCAGATGATCGGCCGCCGCCGCCAAAGCTGCCGTATAGGCCCGCGTTCCAATCGCCAGCGTGGGCACCGCTGCATTTAGCTTCTTGGGCGAAGGTGGCGGGCGCGCGGAAATAGCTCCTCCGTTGCAGGCCTGCAGGCGATTGGGTTTCGAGTTCGATGAGGATCCGCCGCCGCCACTTCCACTGGCCGCGGCACTCAGAGTGCTGCGTCGCAAGCTTCTCCGCTGCTCCCGATCCTCGTGACTGCGCTTCAGGCGCCTGGCGCTAATGGCTCCCGCACCAGGACTACCACCATTTCCCCTGGCCGCGCTGACCGGATTGCTGGGGCTGGCAAAGCCGCCTGGACTATTGCCTGCACCGACTGGCGAAGATGAGTTGCTAACGGGCGTGGCTGGACCTCCTCCGCCCGCCGAAACTGGAACGTTTCGCGTCCTCAGCGTTCGCTTGGTCATGTCCAGGCCCAGTTGCAGGCCCAGGCTGCAGAGACTGCTGCGCAGCTGCCTTTTGCTCACGCCACCGCTGGCCGTCAAGCTGTGACTGCGTCGGGTCATCATCATGGAGCTGCTACTGGGCACATTGCCACTCGAACTGGCCACGCTCCGACGGCGATTTGCAGACGTTGCCTGATTGCTACCGCCACTTGCTGATCCGGCGCCGCCGCCACCACCGCCCACTCGTCCCTCTGCCGGATTACCCGATGAGCCGGCTGCTAGTCCTCCGCCCATTGTTCCGCTGTTCCCACTGCCATCGCCATAGGCCACAATGGCCGCTGCACTAGCGGCCATAAAGGACTTGGGTTTGCTATGCTTGAACATCTGGCGACGACGCGTCTGCATGTGCTGGTGATTCTCGTTGGGCACGTTGCGGTAGCGTCGCATTTGACGGATTCGCGGGGAAGACATGGATCCTCCAGACTCGCCACTCGGTTGGTTGAGTGGTTCACTCGTCACGGGTGATTTGATCTCGGAGTCCTGCATCTTTTGGATCTGCTCGAATATGTAGTGCACAGCGTGGGCATCCTCCTTGTGAATTTCGGCTACGGTTTCCAGCACAGAAACGAGTTCTTGATCCTGTTTGGTCTCCTGACTCGTCGTCAGCTTCTTCTCCTGCTTGGGCAGTGGTTTCTCCATCTCAACCTGAACCTTTTTCGGCTCCGGATCCACTAGAGTGGGTGTGGCGGGCAGAGTGGAGCTCACTTCATTGTCCTGCAGCTCCTGCCCTGGTTCATGTTCCTTTTCCTGTTCGTGCTCCATCTCTATGTCTATTAGCCTAGACTCCACCTCCTTCTGCTCCTCCTCTTCATTCTCCACTATCGTTGAACTCCACTCGACGGCATCAGCGACCACTGGGAAGGCAGCAAACTCTGCCGAACTACTGATGGCCTCCACCTCCATTTGCTGCTCGCGCTGCAGCTGCTGCTCTAGGGCCACCTGCTCCTCCTCGGCCCGCTCCTGCTGCAGCAGGGCATCCAGCTCGAGGAGCTCCGCCGGCTGTTGGGGCCATGATGACGATGATGATGATGATTCGGTCAGACGCTCCCTTTCGCGCCTGGTCTCTAGCTGGGTCAGCGAATAGCCCTCCTGCTGCTGATAGTGCTGCTGCTCCTGGATAATCTCAAACATGCTGCGATCCACCACCACGGATGGCGAATGGGCAGTTGTTTGTTGTTGCGCGGCTGCTGCCGCCGCCGCTGAGCGGGAACGTGCCTCCTGCTCTTCCTGCTCGTTCAAAAGGGAATTGTACGACTCGGCGAAACTATAGCTACTCTCCAAATGCTGCTCCAGTTCACTTAGCTCTCGATTCTCAGCCCTTTCCGTTGGACTTATTGGGACTGGCGGCACTATGCTATTGGCATAAATGGCGCACTTGTCGATGCTGGTGTGGGAATACATGTCCAATGCGGAGCCATCCAATCGATCTGGTTCAGGATCGGGCTCTGGTTCGGTTTCGCCACTCCAGGAATTGTTAATCGTTGACTTACGCCACGTTTTCCGGGGGCTAAACAGACTCTGCTGCAAAAGACCCCCCGGCTTGGCCACCTCCTCCTCCTCCGAATGCTCCTCCTCCGCCGTTTCCTCATCTTCATCCGGCTCATCTTCGTCCAGGCCAAAGTAATCGAAATCACGAAAGGCTTCAGGCGGCAAATGCCGTTTGGCCAAGGCACTGTACGGCTGTTCCAGCACATATTCATCCTCCTCGATGAGAAAGTCGGGGTAATTGTTCTCCACATCCAGCGGCGGCAGCTCCTCGTCGTCCTCCTCCAGCAGAAGCTCCACCTCCAGGTCGGTATCGCGTGCCATCGCAGATTGGGAACGCGCTGGCGTTGTGGGTGCATTATTGTGGGCAGCTGGCGATAATATCACAGTCACAACGGACGTATTGTCAGCCCGCATCTTTTTGGCGGCCCAGGTTTTGAGGGCCTGATCTACCAGCGCCTTGCTGGGATTCATAACGTCCTGTTCGTTGAGTATCTCGCCGATAAGATGCTCCTTGCGCACACTGTCCACCGCCTCCTGGGCGGTCACCACGTTCCACAGGCCATCGGTGCCAAAGATTAGGCATCTGAAATGGGTTTAATATCGGAATTAACGATTTTGCCGAGAAATCTCAGAGGGAAATACTCACCTAAAGGTACTGGGATCGATTTTGACCACCTTGACGTCCGGATCGGGACTCACAACGAATTCCTTGAAGCGGGAATTGTAGCTCCACAGATCGCCCAACGAACGGGCAACGGCCAGAAAGGGTATGTCATCCACCAGAGTCCTCCGACGAATGGGACCGCGATGCATGGGATCCCTGGGTCGATTCCACACCACACGCGGAACTCCCGATTTGATGGCCACATTGCCGCCGGCTCGCTGGATTCGTGTCTTCTCGGCCAGCGATTCCGGTTTGTGATCCGTGGTCAATGGTCGGGCCCGCCAGTTGCGTTCGCCCTTGTTCTGGTAGCCCAAAACTATCCCGGAATCGCCCACATGACCGATGTAGATCTTCTCGCGACGCATAAAGGCCACTGTGGCGGTGGTACCAGCGGTGCTGAGGTGACCATTGGCGGTGCGGGGCCAGTTCTCTGCGGGAATAGCAATGAGAAATTGGATATGATTATACAGTTAAGCAGTAATCTATACAATATCAGCAAATATTTGTATTCTCTTAAGAAAAATCAATTATACGTTTTTTAAATGATCGGAAAATAATTGGCAGATAGTTTAATGGTCGGGTATTTTTCGTCATGAGATTTTAAGTTTAATGGAATATTATAGAAAAATGAAATAGAATAGAATTTTTTACATGATAAATATGTAAATTTCACCACCTTGTGAAATTATATAGTACAGAAAAACTTTAAGTAAATAATGAAATAAGTATAAATCATACATATATGGTACTAGTAATAATAAAATATTTATAATTTTTGTTTAAACTAAAAACTTATATTTTACTTTATTTTTAGGAAAAACTTAAAAGATCCATTAAAAATAATAAAATGTCATTAAAAACAAAAAAAAATCAAAATTATTTTTTTTTGGTTTTTCCTAAACAAGCACAATGCAATTACAAAATAAAAACAAAAATATCTGTGTCACCATGACAATTCCCGCTAAAATATTTAATATTATGAGTAAAGATTTTTCAACAGCGACATTACATCGTAAAAACGGTTGAAACAGGTATTTTCAAAGGACCTTGGAATTTTGGCGGTAAATGGATATACTGGAATATGAAAACATCATCAAATATTGATGTTTTCCCACACCAAGCACACAGATACATACATGTATCTGCATTTCTGGCATCCCTTGGATTTCTGTGTACTTTGTTTTTGTTATGTGAAGAGGAAATGGGCACACATTTATTTTCTCTATCCTCCCTCTCTTTCCCTCACCCACTCCGTCTCCTTCTATCTCGCATTTCGAAACGCCTTCGAGAGTTCGCGCCACCATATAGTGGCGCCGCTCTAACTCACAGCGGGGTTGCCATGCTTGGCGAGAGTACAGCCATATGGCAAGCCCATGGAATATTCCACTCGCGATAACTGTGCCTGTGTGTGTGTGTATGCCTGTGTGTATCTGTATCTTTTTTTTGGTGTGGGCTGAGCATAGAGATGAGCGATTGAACGATGGTTGAGTCACCGCCACACACGGTTGCATAATTACCTAGAGATGGGAGACCCAAGGGAGCTGCTCGGGACTTGGGGTCATTTGTTTTTGGGGGGATGAAATGGCAACCCTGATAACGGGGATTTACTCCCCAAATGGCAGTTATTAAATCTTTTGAGCGAGCTTAGCGGGCGCTGAACAAATTTCATGAGAAAGGGTAAAATTACTGAATACAACGAATGGAAGAGATAGAAGTAAATGCGATACAAATTCATGGAGACTTTGGAATATCTTAATTATGATATTTTTAAGTGATTTTAAAAATCTTTAATTTTACTTTAGTATCTTTAGTATCATGCTCACCTTGCTCCCGCCACATGGCGAAATGTGTGGAGATATAGCCTTCACGTATGGCCGTCAGGACATCCTCATCCCGATCCGACCAGAACTGCTTCCGCTTGACAATCTCGAGCATGAGGTGTTCCTTGGCAAAGAAGGCGGCTTCGGGACCGCCGTGGCCGTCGTATATGCCAAAAAATGCATATTCCAGTTCGTGGGTGATTGGTGACTCTTGATAGGCCACCGAGAACTGATCTTCCATATATTTCCGTCCGCCCTGGCTGCATTGTCCCGTTACGCGCATATTGACGCCCAGGGAGGAGCACGGCGAGGGATTCGAGTGGGAATTGGAATTGGAAGCACTGGAACTAGAGTTGGAATTGCTGCTGGAACAACCGCTCTCTGGAAGTGATCGCGCTGGAACGATGGCCGCTGACCGGCGCAAACGACTTTGTGCCGCTCCACCGCCGCCCCGAAAACGATTTGTAGTTGTCGTCTGCGTCTGCGTCTGCTCTTCCTGTTTCTTTGGGTTTAAAGGCTTCGCTGGTGATCCCCCCTCCACATCCACCTCCATTTCCTCCGACTCCTCTGCTACTTCCAGGCCGGGAATGCTGCTACTCCCACTCCCACTGCCCTCCTCCGCTTCCAGTTCCTGTTCTCTTCCCGCTGCCGGCGCCACAACAACAACAACACTACTGCTGGCATCCAGTGCTGGATGGCACTCACTGTTATTGTTATTGTTGCTGCTGCCGCCGCCGTGGCGAGAAGAGGACAACTGCTGCTGTTGCTGTCGCGGACTAACGGTTGCCGTTCGACCATTATTATCCGCATAATAGTTAATAATATCGTACTCCAGGCACGGTCCATCTCCATCTGTGTCCGCATCCGCATCCTGGAAGGTACCGCTAGTCGTGGCGGCCGTCTCCTTCAGCCGAACTACCGTTCTTTCAATGGCCGACTTGATGAGGCATCTGTTGGTATTGGTAGTGGTTGTAGTCGTATGGGTGTTACTCTTATTATTGGCGGGCAACATCTTCTTTCGGTTATTTGTTGTTCCTCCGTTCCCGTCGTGTTTTTGTTTATGTTGCCGTTGCGCTGGTGCCTCTCCTGCTTCCTCTTCTTCCTCCTCCTAGTCGTCGTCTCGCAGTGTTGTAATTTCCGATGACATTTGGCACTCTCACACACACGAACGACACAACACAAAAAAACAATAAAAAATATATATATATAAAGTACAAGAAAAGGCGATTTAGCTCTCTATCTCGCTCTGGCAGCCCTTGCGTTTACGTGCGGAGCAAGCGAGACGACTATGGTGACGCTTGTGTCTGTTTGTGTTGTGTATTTACGTTCGCCACTGTGCCCGTGTGTGTGAGTGCTCCATCTAGCGTATTTAGTATTTTGTATTTGCAATTGGCCGCCAAAACTGATGAATTTTCCCTTAGTTCAAGCACCAAATCGAATGGGGAGTACGGGTTCTATAGTTTCTGGATTGCACAGCGCAGATATAGCGCCCCTGTCGCGACGAGGACGAAGAAGACTCAATGCCCAGGGCGCGCGGTTTCACCTTGATGATTTGTTGTTTGCCAGCATTTTCTGCCGTTGTTACTTCGCTCGTTCGCCCAGCACTTTTGCACTTTTTCCCTTTTGCTTCCCCTTTTTTGGTTGCTAGCACGTACACATCCACACACACAACAACAAAATTCACGGTAAATTGTTTAACAAAAATTGTGTTGGAAAAAAAATCAAATAGAAAGCGTGTGACCGTTGCGAAAGTAGACGAAAATACCACGATAGCTCGTGGGTGGGGAGCTCACTAATCGATAGCGGCTGTAATCGATATATGGCTTTAATCGATTAATGTTCTGAAAGTTAATATGGGGCACATATTTTTGTACTAAACTACATTTAGATTTTTATAAAAGGTACCGCTGAATAAATAGAACAAAGTTGGCAACGATTTTTGGAAAAAAAAAAAAAAACTGTTTAAAGACTAGTTTGAAAAAGAAGGTAAAGATGTTGGTACACTTTATAAACAAGTTGTCCCAAAATGACTCAAAACTTCCTAACTTTTTTCTCATTTTTTAGTGGTACTTGCTGAAATACAATTAAAACTTAAGGCTGTTTGAACGACACCATAAATTCTTTGAAATTTACTTTGGTAAAGCGACCTCTGTCGGGTGTCCCAAATTAGCATATTTTAATGGTGCCCAGTAATACCCGATAGTCACAGTTACAATTCGACTTGATCCCTTGCTTATAATTATTTTACTAAAAGTATCTTCAATAAAATTAAGAGATGTATTTATATTATTTTTAACAAATAATTTTAGACACAAATGAACAATAATAAAAAAACATGTTTTTAGTTGGTACATAATTTTATGAAAATCACAGCTGTGTGAAAATTCAAAACGAATTAATGGCTCCGTGAATTTATGTTCGCTCAGCTGACTTTCTTTGTATCGCAAGCAGCTCTACATCATTTTGGATCCATTATCACAACCATTTTATCGAATATATGATATGGAATAGAATAATAAGCTACTTGAGATCGGATGAGAAACTTTAGCTTTAAAAATATATTTAAAACCATAATTCAAATGAAAAGCTCAGAGCTAAAACTGTGTTTTCTTAGTAATTTTTTAAGGTTCTTTTAGAAACCATGACAATCAGTCGTCGAATATGGTCTCTTCGTTTTGCGATTATTTTAATAAAGACTTTTGTTACCAATATTTATAAAAATTACCATTTTCATTAATAAGCCATGGGAATATCAAAATCGATAGCACCCCACTGCCCAGCTGTTTCTATCGGTTGGCAACCCTGAGGCCAGTGATGCTGCGCTTCAAAAAGCAGTGTATCGAATATAGAGTGTGGACTATCGAGTGGGGGATTCTGCCGAAAAACCATGCTTTTTAAGGCTCAACTACGGTGCCTTGCCACTTTCCCCGCGGTACCTAATTACCTGCATCCCGACCAACGGCAAAAAGCCCCCACTGACAGCACTACCCACCTGGCGAAACACCGATAACGGGCATCTCCGCCGCCAGACGCCGCCCGCCAGACGCGGCCTGCCAGACGCCGCCCGGCGCCGGCCAATCAGCGCGGCGAGCGACTCGCATGTCGGCGCCCGTCGCCCGATAAACCGAAATCGGAACCCGAAATCGAAGCGCTCGCCTGCCCGCCTGTGCTTAGTTTATCAGCAGCCAGCAAACCACTCAGTCTCAGTTCCAATCCGCTCAGTAGCTCCAGCTGCGAGCTCCACCACTTCCAGTTAATCCAGGCGCCTTCGCTTAGCGGTAAAGCCCCAAACACCAAACACCCACACACCCTCGCAAGTGGGGGCACTTTTTTTTGTTACTGTTTCCCGGTGTCAGCAGCCCAAACGCCAGATCGCTCTTTTTTTCACGTTCCCCGTTACCTGCGTTCGTTCTCGCAGCAGAACGAAGAGGAGGAGAGGAAGGAGAAGAGGAAAAAGTGCAAAAAGCCGCGGCGTGCTAAATTTGTATTGCGTGCAAAATTGCTAACAAAAAGAAAAACAAGAAGCAGACCCATACACACGCACTGTTTTTTTTTTCTCCTGCCACTACTGCTGGCATTTTTTTTAAGTTCGAGCCGACGACTCTTGTTTCATTAGAACAATTTCGGTGACAGCTGTTGAACTCCAAGTGAAAAAATCGCGCGCAATCAGCAAGAATCAAAGGTAAGTAGTGGAAAATAGAAAATAGTAAATGGCAAAAAAAAAACGAGAAAATGCCGTGTGAATGTTCTTGAATGCAAAATGCAACGTTGTGCAATTTTAATAGTGCGAACAGTTCCCATGGCGCAAAAGTATGTGGGAGAATACAGGGCATATGCCGTGTTCATTTTTTTTTTTTTGGAGCTACGGTGAAATCAAGTTTTCGGGTTGACGTCATTTTAATTATGCATAGGAACGCAGGTAATGGGCGTAAATTTTGGTCAGCGGTTTCAGTTTCGGTTTTCGGTTTCGCTCGTTTCCGCTTCATTTTTCGCGAACTTTCCAGCTAATGATTGATCAGCTGTCGAGAGTTTCAGGTGCCTTGTTCCTAATTAGAGGAGAGTCCTGCATTGAAAATTCGCGGGTTTCCAATTGCAAACGGGAAATTCAATTAGCCTGCCTGTGCGAGTGTACTGGCATGTGCGTGTCTGTGTGTGCGGGGATGGCCAGCAAAAAGCGTTGCATACTTGCAGGTGCAGGACCCGGTCCATGTCCACTCTTCCCGTCTCCCTCTTTCGCCTCTCTCTTTTCGCTGTCAGCCTGTCATTTATAATTTCATTTCATGTCAGAGCCTGTGTGTGGCGAACAGAGCACAGAATGAAAATAAAACAAGCACAGTTTCGCGCTTCTTCTCTTGCTCATAAATATACAACTTGTGCTCTCTTCCGCTGCCTGTCTCCCTCTTCCTCCCTCTCTCTCTCTCTCTCTCTGTGTGTGTTTAACTGTCAATGCAGTTTTCTAATTGACTTCATCAGAAGAGCAGGAAGCTGTAGCTGGAGCATCCATACACATACACACATGCCGTCCCTCTCACTCCATTGCCTCTGGCCACCTGTCAACTCTCGGTTGTCTCCATCTCCCTCTTCCGCCGCCCACTTACAGTTTTGCCTCCTTTACCGTTATGATTTGTCTGCCCTGCACTTTACTGTCAAACGTCAAAAACACGAACGAACCTGCTAAATCGAAACAAATTTCAGTCGCCGACAAAGTGCTTAAGGTGAAAAGTCGTTTCAGGACCGAAAATAAGCGTACACAAATATTGAGTTAATCGGAAATTAATCTCGTCCATCTGTTCCTGAAGGAAGGATACGCTGAAATCGGAGGAATCGGAATTTAAGTAGAAAACTGCAAGTAAAACTATCTTAGACTCTGCTTATCGTTCATATTACTTTTATTTCTAAAAGAGTGATCTAGAAAATGTAGAATTTAAAAGATAAATGCAGCCATTTTAAGAAGTTTTAATTACAAACAGGTGCTAAGAATAATATTCTCACCATAAGTATACATTTTAGAATTTTTTAAATTTTATTGGTATTTTAATTTTTTTTTAAGTATTTTTAATATTCATTGTAGGGACTACTAACTGTAATTGCAGATTTGTTTACCAAAAGGGAAGATATTTTTAGTTATTAGCTTGTGATGTCCGACTTTGCTGGTCGCTTAAACTTTGGTGTTTTGGCGCTGTCAGTAAATTAGGGGGAATATATTGGTTAGTGCGAGTGTGTCAGTAGAAAGAGCCGGGTAACCTAGCGACTAAATTTGGTTGCGGTTGCTTTGCGATGCCACCAGGCCACCTTACCACCTTACCACCCACCTCACCCAGCACCTCCCACATTTTCCACTCGCTGATTTTGAGGTTGCAATTGCAAAATACCAAGCGCACTTAGTGAGCTCTACACACTGGTATTTCGCGCTGTTTGCTTTGCTTACCCTATGCTTTCCGCAACTAATAAGCAATGCCACTGCTCGCAAAAGTATGCTACGAAAAAAGAGCAATTGCACTGGGATCGCGCTATGCATGTGTATGTGCATGTGTGTGAGCCTTGAATTTGAATTAGTTGTTGGTTTTTTTCACAGCAGCAGCAGAAGCAGCAGCGGCAGCAGCCTCTCTGTCATGGCCACCTTTGCGTATGAGCGTGTGTGTCTGTGTGAGAGAGCATCTGCTCAAGGCCATGTTGCATTGCACTGCCTGTGCTGCCATCTCGCTCGCTCTCGGCCATTTATATGCAGGCTGCATATGCATATTGCCTGTTAATTTGCCATTGGTATGCGTGCGAATGTCTCTCTGACTGCGTCAGTGTGTGTGTTAATATGCCATCCTGTGGCTCTGATATTTGATTTGTAATATTGCCGTTTGTATTGCTTGTGTTTCTATAATTAAATTGCCAGGCTTGTGCTGTGTGGCAACTGTCCCGAAAAAGTATGCAATGCGCCTGCGTTAGTAAATCGTACACAGAAAGAATTAGGAGGGTTATATCTTAAACATTTTATTTAAATATTATTATTGTTACAAAAAGTATGAATGAAAACTTGTACTTTCGAAAAGGACTAATTACAATATAGTTATATAATGAGTATTTCGAGATTTTTAGAATCTCAATAAATGTCTTTATCTTAATGAAATTATAGTAGGAAGATTAAATATAAGATAATTTTTTCGGTGTATGTATGTGTGTGGGAGCTAACTTGATTAAAACCCGCTCTTTAATTGAAGCAAATGCTAATAATATTTCATGATGCGCTCGCCTCTCCTCAGTGGCGTTGCTCATCTCTCTCTTTCTCCCATCTCTCTCTCTCGTTACAGTTACAAAAGTCAAGCAGCTAAACAAAAAAAGCGCCATTTTTAAAACAATTGGATCCGAGTGAAGTTGTAAACACAGGAACACACAGTAAAAACATCAGCCAAAATGTCTGATCGCAAAGCCGTGATTAAAAACGCCGATATGAGCGAGGAGATGCAGCAGGATGCCGTCGATTGTGCGACACAGGCCCTTGAGAAGTACAACATTGAGAAGGTGAGCTTAAAAATATATTATACGATTTTTAGGGTGACTATTTTGATTTTGTTAGCATAAATAAATAAATTCAAAGATTCAATGGAAATTTTCAAAGATTTTTATTATTGTTATTACGATTGAAAATCGTTTAATGTTAATTGTTTAATAAATCAAATCATTAGAATGTGTGTCATCTGACCATTAATAAGATAATATTTTATCGCCTTCAGAAATTCAAAGATTTAATGGAATTCAATCAAATTTTCAAAGACTTATTATTATTACGATTAAAAATCCTTCAATGTTAATTGTTAAATAAATCATTAGAATGGGTGTCATTAGATCTCATTCCAGTGATAAAGATAATCACATATAAATCATGCCCACTGATTAGGGGATGAAAAAAGAATAGGCAGGGACAACAGGTGTTTTTTAGTGGGTGGCACTGGGACACCGAATTGTATTGTATTGAATGCTAAGGAAAATGCTGTAAAATTATTTTAAAATACCATATTAAGTTCGCCTGTTCTGTTGTTGGTCCACTTATTAATCAACAGAATATGCACAATTTTAGTTTGTACGGTTTCAATTTGACTCAAACATAACTTTATAATTAAACAGAAATGATTAGTTGGTTTCCTTGGTACGGAGTATTGTTTTACATGTGAAATTAATTAGATAAATACAGAACTCTCTGGCAAAACCAACGGAAATTAAAGGCTTCATTTTAGTGTTTTGCAAACAAGGTTATTAGGAATAAGAGACCGGGCAGCAAGCAGGATTATTATTTCGGACGAAATCTGTAATTAAATTGGATTTACTCGCACAAGTACACACACATACACATGCGTACAATTTGCTTTTCCAGGAGTTTTCCCCCGAGTTCGGACATTGTTGCATCGCTCGGGCAGTAGAAACATAAAACCCATAACAACCACCCACTCTCTGTAAACTTGTGGTTTGAACTGCGTTTGGCAATTTCACAATTTTGCGGTGCAGCCTTTGGGTTTTTTCCGCACAATTCCATTCAGTCCGGCCGCCGCCTCGCCCACATTTCCATTTCCACTTCCATTTCCACCATCCCATTTCCCCCATAACTACGCCCACAGAACTGCGTCGCAGTTTTCCTTTTCTGTCCGGCTCTCCGGGGTGGAAAACTCCTTTCGCAAACAATGTGCAATATTTGCCTGCATTTTCCCGGAATTTTTGTAATTTTATCACCCTTAACCTTTGCCCTTATCATCATTCAGCTGCATATTTTATGGCAAAGGCCAAAGCTTTTCCATTAACGGTCTAAAATTAAAAAAAAAAAATGTATTTCATTTAAAAAATATAAATATAAATAAATAGTTTAATTTAATTTACTGCAATTACTAAATTACTGCATAGAGAGTTATACTTTTTAAAAAGAAAACATAGTTCATTTTTCTGAGAGATTCTAAGCGGCAATTTTCCGCGTGTCTAACCTTCGGTGAAAGTAGGAAGTAGCCCTGACTTAAAGAGATTTTCCCAGAGGATGTGAGAGGTTCAGAGGTGGTGGGTGTGGAAAATCGGCGGAGGACTGACCATCATTAACAATGTCCGATGTTGGGGCGAAACAACAACTAAAATAAGCTCTTGATTTAGTCGGCTGCGAATGCAAAGAACAACAATAACAATAACAAAGAAAAAAAGAAAAGAAGACAAACAAAATCAGGCAGCAATGTCAACAAAGTCGAAGAAATTGAATAATCAATAGATGAACGGTGGGGGGGGGGGGGGGGGGGCATTGGATTGCGATTGAAGGAAAACTGCCAGGCACACACACTACTTACGTACACAGTAGAAAATGCATTGCAAGATATAACAAAAAAATTAAATATATAGAGTAATAGTTTTATGTTATTGGATTTAATATTTATGAAGAACAAATATTGAAAAATTGCCATGGTTTTAGAAATGATTATTGGAAAACATGGATTGGTTTTTAAAATCACTTTAAAAGAAAAAAAAAACTGTGCCTAAAAGTATGCATTGAATATAGAATAGCCTTATTCCTGTATGAATTCACTTTTCACTTTTGGGTTAAAAATATATTGTTGCATACTTTTAGACACCTATTTTAGGGATTTTAAATTAAAAGAGATTTTTATAAGCAATATAATTTAAAAGTATTTGTGAAAATTCAAAAAGCATATGGAAATTGTTTGGCGTGTATGCGCTGGTCAAAGTGCGGACCCTGACTGAGGTCAGTGAAAAATATGGCTGGCGGAAAGTGGAGGAAAGGCGGGTGGGTGGTAAAGAAAGCTGCGGGGGATTGCCATCAACTAGCGGGCCTTTGTCAATGCCAATGGCAGAAGACAACACACTGAGACTGAGACTGTGAGACTGCGATTCTGAGACGCAGGGAAAATGAAAATGGAAAATGAGATGATGGGAAAACCAACGCGCGCGCGGGCCTTGAAAGCAAAGCAAAGCCAAGTAAACTTGAAATCACAGCGGAAGTGGATAAAAGGCTAGGGGAAAATGGGAAATACGGCGGAGGAGAAAAAAACCCAGAGAGAAAGATTTTGCTAATTGAGCAGTAAAAGAGAAATGTGCGTACACAGTGGGTATTGGTTAAAAAGCACTAGGATTCCCTAGAAGAAAATTACACAAGAGGAACTTGCTTTGAGCTTGTATTTCCAAACCAATTATTAAAATAGTGTGGTCGTTTTCTCGACCGCATGTTAAAGATAAAATAGGCTTTAAATTCTTAATACCCATACGTTTTCGGATGACATATTTAATAGTATATTTCTTTTAAAATTATAAGAAAACAATAAAATTAAAATATTTTTAAAAATAAATAAGTATAAACAAAATTTTATAACATAAATAAATATAATATCTAAAGATTATTATTTCATATCCACTTGTAAAGTTTTTTTTTTTAATATTGAGGTATCAGTTAAATATATTTCACTGTGTGCTCCAGGATCCCTGGCCCCTGAAAGTATGCCACACATTTTGTTTTTACTCGCACACTCTTCCTGAATGGTTGTCATTGTGGTGAGAGGTGGTATGGAAAGTATCGGGAGATACTTTTGGGGGGTTGGGTGGCATGTAACGCCCACATCCAATGCAAAAACACCTGAACCACCCATTTCGAGCCTACCTCTTGTTGCTATAAATAAAATATATGCCGCACGATTGATTGCCTTTTTGTCTTTACTCTTCCTTTCTCTGTCTCTCTCGCTTCCTCTTTCCCCTGCTTATTGCATAATAATAAGTTGGCCATTATTTCTCACTGTGTGTGTGTGAGTTTTTTGTAGGTAATTAAATATGGATTTTTGTTATTCTTTTGGTTTTGGTTTGCTATGAGGCAAAAAACCGAAATTTAATTGCTTAGATGAAAATTGAAAAATTGCCGCCGTCTAATGGAAAAAATGAATAATAAAAATAGAATAAAATTGGAGGGAGGGGTGGGGGGGTGGAAAAGGAAGGCAAAGCAAGGCAAAGCGAACTTTAACCTTTAGAAGATGCTGCGGGCCAATAGGAATTGTGTTTTTGGATTAGATTGCTAGCTTCTTTGTTTTGCCAATAGTTTCGAAATTCGAATCAATAAATGACCTGGTAAAATCTTTAGATTTTCCCTATTATTCCTAGCTGATTATAAGTTCAAAATTCCAATCAGAGCGACACAAAAGCGAAAAGGGGGGGGGGGGGCAAAAAACAATTTTTGGTATCCATTAGATACGCAACTAATACTACTGAATAGAGAGTAGGGCTGGTGGGGGTATAGGTCACCCCCTGGGGGCGCACAAGGGTTAAGCTCGACCCACTTGGTGTTTTGTACCTTGTGTATATATTTTTAGGGGCGCGCAACCTTTCAAGCAGCTTAAATCGTATCCATAGGCATTATGTTGCCCCCAGTATTTCTATGTATTTTTGTATCTATGTTTGTGTGTGTGTGTATGTGTGTGTGTGTGTGAGCCGCGATTTAAAGGCAAAGCCCTAAATAAGCCAACAAGAGGGCCAAAAAATAAAATGGAAGAGGGAAAAAGCAGCAGTAGCAGCGCAGCAGAATATAAATTTCCAATTCAATTATTTTTTGGCTTTAAGTTTTGTTTTTTTTATGTTTTTTTGTTCCAATGAATTCAATTAGTTTTGAAAACAGTTTAAAAAGGGAATTAATTGCGTTTGTATACTAGAATTTAATAGATTAAAATATTTTAGTTACACTAAGGTTTATTTATTTTCGTATGCAATTCAAAGTTGAAGTAGAAAAGTTGTGATCTAAAATATTTAAGGTAGTTTACGTAACTTGACAATATTTTATGAAAAATGAGGCAGTGAGAAAGCTAAAGTAATTGAAAATGTGACAACTTTGATGGAAGGGCTAGGGTTTTAAAAATGGGGAATTTAATTAGTTTTTCTCTGCGTTATGTTTGCATTTCAATGGCTTTTTACGCTGTTAATATCCTTTCATTTGGGTTTTTTTTTTGTTTGTTAGTTTTCTTGTGTCGCACAAAAGGCAGAACCCTGTGAGCAAATAAACAATAAAAAAAATAACTGATTAAAACGAGGAGACAAACATTTTTGCATTCAATCGCTGCGGGAAGTTTATGCATTTTTATTATTATTTTTTATGGCGTTTGTTTGTGATTTTTTGCGTGGCCAAAAATGTTTAATCAATATGCGGGCAGCAGACGAATATTTGTATGTAAATATATTGAGTGTGTGTGTGTGTGTGTGTAAAAAGCAAACACACCTGCACATGCATTCATTTTTATTGACATACATTCATCGAATGCGGAGTTTTTCCGTTTGCCGTTTTCATCCATTCCTTCAAACGTGTCCCGGCATATTTGTTGGGGCTCAGAATCCTGAGGATATTTTCCAGGTGTCGCCTAAATGGACTGGGAATTATCCTGTTGTTTCTTGCATAAATTGAATGAAGTGGTGTCTCTCTTTTGTTTTCTTTTCGAGTATTTGCAGTCTTTGGTTTAGGTGGGAAGAAAAGTTTATTTTGGGACGAAGAGTGAAAAAATAGAAAACAATTCGTTATCAGATAATAAGTAGCCCCATATATGATTAAATAGAACCTTTACAAGATTAAATAAATAAGTACAAACGAAATCCCTTTATGTCAATCAAATGTAGAGAAATTCCTTTATTATTTCGAAGGCAGCTCGCAATCACTCCTGCCAAATTGTGTGAGTTACCTTTCCTAAAAACCCTGCAAATTATATGACCAAAATTGCAATGTCGATTTCATTAGGCTACATATGTTATATATATCTTTATATATATATATATATATACATATATAGAGTGGCACAAGCAAGAACAACCCACTTGATGGTAACAACCACCGACTTTTAACCCCCTGTTGCCACTTTTATGTGTGTGTCAGAATGTTCATTTTGTATTTTTTGGCGTTGCCAAAACAAAATTCCATGGCATCGCTAGGGGGGCGGTTGCAAAAGAGGCCCCACCTCACCCCAAACCAAATTGAATATAAAACAATCAACTTTATATTGTCGTCTGACACGACACGAAAATATACACGCAATAGGCTGAAAGCAAAAAAAAAAAACGGAAATGAAAATGGAAAATGGAAAACAAAACATGTATAAAAGAAGGGCCCAAAAGGAAACTCCATGGAAAATAAAGAACAGCTGGAATGACTTAATGATCGCTAAAGGATTCCTTTACAGTCGAACTTCTATAGAAAAACTTCTATACCCCCAAAAAAAAGGTTACAAATTTGTATTATAAGATTGTAACACTTAAGATAATATATTTTAATATATTTTTTGAAAAGGTCCTAATAAAACCGTGACTTTTAATGGAACCACTTATTCAAATCACCTAAATTTTCGAAAATCTTGTACATAATATTTATTTTAATCTTTAAAAGATATATGTAATACTCGTTGGTAAAATAATAGGGACGTTTAACTTAGAAAAGTTTGACTGTTTAATACGACAATGATGACGACAACTTTGATTGAAGGATGGCCAAAAGAAGGAATTGGATAATGGCACTCAACTAAATCAGCTTTATATTGCTTTTCCCTTCTTGTTCTTATTTTTTTTTTTTGAGGCTCCCTCCTTTCTTCGCTTGTCCTGTTTGTTTTATTATTGGCTCGTTATTTTCTCAGTTTTTGTTTTGAGGTTACCGGGTTAAGTTTATGACTTTGCACGCATTCCCCTGCAATAACGGTGGACCCACCTTCGCTGAACCACCTTAAACCAAACCCTCCCCCTCCCAATTCAATCCCCACCCATGACTAAATGAAATCAACTCCAAGTGTGGCGCCCAAAAGTATGGCAAAAGCAAAACTTTCAGATTGCCTCAACTTTCGGAGCAGAACAATTTTATTTTTCCCATTCTTTCTTTTTTTTTTTGTGCTTTTATTAAGCTAAACATTCCCCATCTGCTTTTTGCATTCTTTGCGTTTTTTTTGCCACAGATGTTTGGAAAACATGATAATTGGACAAGAAGAATACAGTGGTAATGGAAATTTAGTTAATTTTGTATGGTTAAGATAATTTGTATTTTATAATCATAAATCCCTTAGAAATATATTTAGTTTGTGTACATTTTAAAGATCCTATTCTGAGCTCCCCAAACTAGGCTATAAATTCCGGCGAAGGTTACGTTTCATATTTATCTGACCTCCATTGTGTTTTCACTACATATATATATGTACCTATATATATAGAAATCTTTATAGAGATATGCGGCTTGTGTTGGATGCTGCGTGTGCCTACGAATGCGAATGTGTGTGTGTGTGTGTTGGCGTAACCCTGGATTTAGCCGCCAAAACGACTGACAATGACCTTTGACATTTGCCACACTAAACTGCATGGCTTTCTAGTATTTCATACCCCATATACCCCGACATTTTGCAACGTTTAAGCACTTGATTTTGCCTTATTTTTCAACCCTTTCTTCGGCACTTCCTTCTAATTTTCCCCATCTTGGCCACATTCACTTTGTGGTTTGTTAGTAGTGCCAACATACATAATTAGCCTTTGCCTCAAGAACTGGCCTTTAATTTCCATCAAATTGCTTAATGCGAATAACAACAACAATCATAACTAACTCATTAGCACAAAAACTTTTACCCCAACAACAACAACAACACACTACTCCGTTTTTGGGTTGCTGCTGCCTGCCTGTTTTTGAGGTCACATTTTGGGTTACCCCAGTGACAGACTTGGAAAATGGGTATGGGAGTGTGGGTTGGGAGGCGGGAGGCCTGGTGGAAAATGAGTTTTTCGTTTGGCATTTTATTGAGTTTGCCCGTTTCCCGCTTGCCGCTAATTTCGAAACAGTTAGCAGCCACTTAGGCATTTGTTTTCGCCTGTTTTGACTTGCTTATGGGGATTTTTTTTTGCTCGCTTCCCAGTTCAGTTCTCCTCTTGCGATTGCATTTTTGACAGCTTTATGGAATGTGGCGTTAACTTGTTCGACAATTGGCAGCTGCACAAGGGAAAAGTGTTCAGATACTCTGCGAAATTGAATTACTACAGGCTAGGAAGGCCCAAAACTCTTTAATATTAGATGGCGAAAAATAGGGGAAAAAAGGGAATTTAATAATTTAAATCAAATAAAAATATTACACAATCAAAAGTATGAACAATAACTAATGTAAACTTTCGTTTTCCTCTCTCTTTTTTTTCAATTTCAGGACATTGCGGCCTACATCAAGAAGGAGTTCGACAAAAAATACAATCCCACATGGCATTGCATTGTGGGCCGCAACTTTGGATCGTATGTCACCCACGAGACGCGCCACTTCATCTATTTCTATTTGGGCCAGGTGGCCATTTTATTGTTTAAGAGCGGTTAAAGTATTGTCGAGTCGGATGAAGTGGTGGTGAGGAGGCTGATGGAGATGCAGCAGCTGCACCGCCAACAACAACAGCAGCAGGGGCAGCTGCAATCGCATTTCGGGGCATCAGAGGACGAGGATCTAGAGCAGAAACAGCAACAACCACATAACCAACAACAGCAAACCACACAGCACCAACAACCACAACAACAACAAGAACAGCAACAAGAACATCTCAAGGATGCGGAAATGATGACCGATAAGCCAGACGAGGAGCTGAAAGAAAAAGACCAACAACACACGGAAGATTCGGATATGGAACTAACTGACGATCAAGATATAGAAGAAACTGAAACGGATGGGGAGAATGACCAGGAAGCAGAAGGCGGCGGCAGCGATGACGATGAGGATGGCACGATAGTAGAAGACAGCGATGCCACCAGCTGCAGTAGTTGTCGTCGCGCCGAACTGGAGGAAAATCTGGAGGAGCGGGAGCAGGAGCAACTGCCTCCCCAACAACAAGAGCAACCACCACCATTAGCCGTTTCTCCCCAAAAATATAAAGATGATGTCAACTAGATCCGTAGACGATCTCTTTCGTTTCCCCTCAACTAAAGAAGATAAGCATGCACCATTTTAGCTTGCCTATCGAATGCAAGAAATACCTATTTGTTGGTGGTATCATAATATGCCACTCTGGATAACTCGAAAAGCGGCGAAAATCATAAAAAAAGAGCGATAAATATGTTCAACAAAAAGCGCTACTAGTTCACACAATTATACACTCGAAGAAAAAGAAAAAGGAAAGAGGAACACACTCTTGTAGACCAGCATGAACCAACGCTGTTTAGTTTTGAAATCATCATTTCCCCCATCCCAAAACCTTTACAAATTGGTCATTTGGATTGCATTCGCCCCATGATTCAAACTTCTGTTGAAATTTCTCATTTTTCTTTCTTTATTTTTTTTTTGGCTACAAATGTATGATGTGCTGGCGCTTTGTTTGGCCTTATAATTTATTTATAAAACCTGCAAATGCGTAATTAAACAATTGTTAACTAGAAATTAACCAAAAACCATGTGTTGTTATTATTTGTATTGTTTTTATGATTTTATTTCAAATTCGTTGGAGCTAAGCAGAGGCAAGAACCACAAACACACACGCCCACGCCCACACGTACACATAGCACAGGCAACAACCACCACTACAACCGAACGAGCAAAGTAAGAAAAGAATTAAATGAAAATTGTAAGGAAAATTCACATATTTTTCTGTCGGATGGATTATTTATGTGTATTGAACTCTCTCAACACGTGTAAACGGAAACCAAGCAGAAAATATAAGAACAAAAATAGTATAATGTAAAATTTGCATACACACCATGCACACACAGACACATACACACGCTCACAGACACTCTCTGCACACCTAATAGATACACAGAGAAAAATATCATGAAATTGGCATGTGCTTTCCCCGTTAAAATTGAATTTTTATTTGGAAGATATAAATATTATATTTTAATTATATATATTTAGAAAATCTGGATATTATGCATTAAAAAATGACAAAGTTCGCTTTTTAGCTTTTAAATATTTCAAATATTTTCTTCTTTCCAAATTAAAGTTTGTTATTACTTAAATGGAAATGGAAATGTAATATTTCCTATTATTTTGGAATGTTTTCTAAAATATCAAATATTTTTTCAGGATAGGTAAATATTGGGAATTAGTTAGATATGATAAACACAGATTTTTTTCCTGATAATTTAAGGTCTTTAATAAGAGATTATTTGAAAATTAGTAACTTCTTATTCGTTGTGTGTATTTAAGCAATGTATTATTCATTGCTTACGAGTAAACCAAATCGTTGTTTGTTTGGATGGATTTTCCCTACCTTTTTTTTTGCCGATTTATTCCTTTTAAGCCGTTATTTTCTAGCCAAATCTATTTGCTTTTTCCCTGGATTTTTGCAAACCAATATGAACAAAATACAAAAATTACAACAATTACAACAAATTACAAGCAAATCGAATATTATGTGTGTATGTGTATATGTATTGTCCATCCACAGCAGCAGTATGCAACAAAAATTTTTGTAGAAACTGCAAGCAGTAATAAAACAAATAAAAAAGCCAAAAAAAAAAAAGCGAAGAAAGCCGAAAGCAAATGCAAAGAAAACAAAAACAAAAGAGAAAAAACCAAGAATAAGAACAACCCAAGGGAAATATAATTATCATCTTGTCGTTTATATAAATGTGTGCTATGTGTTTCTTCGAATCGGATTTATGTTATGCAGATAAACAGAAGAAAAAACAGTAAGGATTTAAAATAAATGAAATTTAAAGGTATGAAAGCGAACAGTAATAAGAAACGTGGAAACCGAAAATAAATATATATATTCATGCAAGAAATACAAAATAAAGTAAACATTGGTGTAAATTAAGCAAGAACTTAAGTAAACCCTACTAAAAAACAAAAAAATGAAGCTTAATACGTAATTTCCTAACAACAACAACAGAAGACATTTACATATGCAGCACTCACATACACACACACACGCAAACAAAAGGACACGGACGTACATTTACCGTTACTTTTCACACACACACATACAGCACCTCTCTCTCTCTCTTTCCCCCTTTGGCTATTGCGTTTTAGATTATTATTGCTCAGCACGTTTTTGCGTAGACGACACAAAACTATTTATGCTAACGGTAAGATACGACCTCCTCTCTCTCACCCACACTCACACACACACTCACAAAAACAAAATGAAAATGAAAAAGAAGAAGAAGACGAGAAAAACGTTATTTTTTTTTCCAAAAAATCGGAATGGCGAATTTCTAACGGGAAAGAAAACACAAGAAACACACACGATAACTTCTAATAAGTGTTTATATATACAAATATATATATATGTATACATATAAAAACAAAAAAGGATAAAAGAGCATAATTTTTTGTCATAATGCAAAATATTTGTGTGAGAAACCAATTTTTGATGTAACGGAAAACAGAAAACCAGAAAAACGCGCGATGAAATTAACGGTAAAAGAGCAAAAGAGAAAAGAAAGTGAAAACTGAATTTGTTTCCTTAGTTTTTCCCAATCGTTTGATCCATTTCCTCATTTTCCGTTAGTAACTTAAAGAACTCAAATCTTTTAGCTGCCATTTCTAAATACAAAGAAAAAACACGAAAAGCAAAAAAAAAACCGAGAAACCAACAAATATAAAAACTAGTTTAAAAACTTAGTTCGTAAACCTTTTATTTCGTTTAATCTGTTAAATTCTACTTTGTCTATTTCTATTTAACTGGTTTTTTGTGCAAGAAACAAACATTACTTAAGTTTTTGTAAGAGATTAGTGAATTATGTGAGTTGAGGGCGATATAAGGCAGAATTAGCGACTGCGATCGCGAATGCGGATTTATGGAGGCAATTTCAAGTAACAATACGAGTAAGAAATGAGAAAGCAAGCAAAAACCAAATGAGATCTTCAATGTGAAATAAAAGTACTTCTTTGAAACCAGGGGTGCGTATTACTTGGCTTTTTTTTGGGCGGGAAAGGATTTTAAATGTGGCTTTTAAATGTATCACTCATACGCACTGTTGCCCTTGATTAAAAAGTTATTTTAGACTATTATTCCACCAAAATTCAAAATTTAACAAGTTTAGCAATGACAGAACTTTTTTTTCGACAAAATACTAACTGTCATACGTGTCGTATGAGTAATTTTTATGGAAACTTAAGAACCATTTCGCAATGTCTAAATCTAAAAAAATGTAAGTCTTCGAATAACATTTTTGCCCAATTTAATCCACCATGTGAAGGACGCTCTAGGGAACACTCTTCCAAACAAAAATATTACCAAAAAGATAGCCTATTTTTGGTGTCATTCAATTCAATTTCTTTCAACTTTGTTTCAATTCAACAAAAATCAATCGATAGGTGTGTGTACGCGCTATGACACTAGACCTAGCGAGGACACCCTCCGCAGTTAGGGATGTAGAGTCCTCGATAGTCGCCAAAATCGATGTTTCTCCAACTCTATTTTTATTGTTAGTATTTTTCCCACGGCCACACCAATCGGCAAATCGGTATTTTTCCCTCGACCACCATACGGTTTTTATAGTTGTGCAATATAGTAGTTGATAAACTAATCTTGCTACCTTTTTTTTGCGATTGTTTAACTTACAACGACGCGCGGCGGTGCGACTGAAACACCCGATATATAGCGTGCGATTATAGATCCGGATAGCCCGCATATAGGAAGCCCCATTCAGAACCGATTTTAGTCAGACGAACGAGAAAAACACAGCGAAAATGTTGCGTACTCTGTCGCGCGTTAGCGAATTGCCCATTATTGTTAAGCAACTGCAAAAAGTACGTAATCCCCAACCCGCTTGGCACCCACTAACTTTTTTAATTGTTATCACTTATCACTAAAAATCACAAAAATAAAAAAAAAACCCACATTCAAAAATGAAAACAACAAAAAGCGTTGCCATAACAACAACAACAACGGATGGCGGATATATAGCAACAACAACAACAACGAAATCATCAGGAATGGGAGATATTCATCGTCGTTTTTCGGTTTATTCCAGAATGCGGCCCAAGCAGGTGCCTCAAAGACCAATAACTATGCCACGGAGGCCACCATTCAAGTGAATCGGGTAAATATACTATAGTAAATAGGTAGTATAGCTGAAATGCCGAAAAAAAAGTGGGATTACATAATGCGCTTTCTGCCAGATAGCAACGGTTAATGGGGGGATCCGTCAGTGTGTGTGTGTGTGTAAATGCAGGGTTGCATTCGCGTGTTTCCATTTTGCCGGTCAATATGTTCATTTTGAAATGACAAGGTCACGAAGTAATTCGTAGCTTTCCGTCTCCCACGCTCTTCATCGCCGTCTGCTCTTTGCGTGGCCGCCGCGTGACTGTTCACGCACTATAAAACATATAGCCTTATCAGCCTCAGCCGATCCCCCGATTTTCCGCCTCTCTCTGTCTGCCTGCTTGCCTCTCTGTTTACGTCGATTCTCATGCCATAAATTAGCCTAGCCCGCCATCAAGTGCCATAAAATTTGCTAGAAATCTAAGCTGGGGTAATTCTACGGATGCCTTACTTCCGAAAACCCCTTACTTTATTCGAGATTTTAATAATAGTTTCATATAACATTAAAAATTTACAAAAAAAGAGGAAATAGGTCTGAACTGTTATCATATCATTACTTATCTTAGTTCCTTGGGGCGGTCCAATAAAGGAAATCTTATGAAATGATATCATGATAAACGTATTGCAAAACAAAATAGGTTTTTGAAGCTAGGCCTTGCGATACGGTTCCCTTAAAAATTACTCATACGACTGGTATGCCCGTTAGAACTTTTTTCAATAAAAAATTTTTAAAAAATGTATCCCCCAAACTTTTTAAACTTTCTGATCTTGATCAATAAAAATATGGACGAAAATAATGAAATGTTTTTGGTTGGACATTTAAAGTCATCGGTCTTCTCCACCTAAGAGGTCCATAATATCCTCCCTGTCCCCTATTTGATAATAATATTGCTATAAATGAAAAAGGAAATTAGAAATAAGAATTAAAACCAAGTCAGGGGTACCTACATATGTATGTAATGAAAATAATATATTTTATCAAAGGAAACAGTTCGTATGAGTGATAAACATGGAAACTAATTCCTTAAGAACTATGCTTTTGATACATACTTTTATTTGTTGATCTTAATAAATATTATATGTATAAATATAGTCAAAAGAATATTATTAAAATGTACAAAGTAAAGTAGAATTACTTTTCAGTAGTACATATAAAGCCTAAATCACCTGAATATAATATGCTTACCCATTTTGCAGCCCTTCAAGCTGCACCGCCTGGACGAGGGACCCGCCACGGAAGTCAAACTGACCAAGGATCAGGCCCTCAAGTACTACACACAGATGCAGACGATCCGTCGCCTGGAGACGGCCGCCGGCAATCTGTACAAGGAGAAGATCATCCGCGGTTTCTGTCATCTGTATTCCGGCCAGGAGGCCTGTGCCGTTGGTATGAAGGCGGCCATGCGGGATGTGGACAACATTATATCGGCATACCGTGTCCATGGTTGGACCTACCTGATGGGCGTCTCGCCGAACGGAGTTCTGGCCGAGCTAACGGGCGTCCAGGGCGGCTGTGCCCGCGGCAAGGGTGGCTCCATGCACATGTACGCACCGAATTTCTACGGCGGCAATGGCATCGTGGGTGCCCAGGTTCCTTTGGGCGCTGGCGTTGGCCTGGCCTGCAAGTACAAGGGCAACGGTGGCATGTGCCTGGCCCTCTACGGCGATGGTGCCGCCAACCAGGGACAGGTGTTCGAGGCCTACAACATGGCCTACCTGTGGAAACTGCCCGTCATCTTTGTCTGCGAGAACAACAACTACGGTGAGTGGGAAATGGTTAAAGGAGATACAAAAAGAGTGGGTTTTTAACTTCGAAATCCTCCGTAGGAATGGGCACCAGCTCGGAGCGTGCGTCCTGCAACACTGACTACTATACCCGCGGCGACGCCCTACCCGGCATCTGGGTGGACGGCATGGATGTGCTGGCCGTGCGCAGCGCCACCGAGTTCGCCATCAACTATGTGAACACCCACGGACCTCTGGTGCTGGAGACGAACACATACCGCTACTCCGGCCACTCGATGTCCGATCCGGGCACATCGTATCGCACGCGCGAGGAGATCCAGGAGGTGCGCCAGAAGCGCGACCCCATCACCTCCTTCAAGGAGCTGTGCATCGAGCTGGGTCTGATCACCACCGATGAAGTCAAGGTTGGTGATTGAGGAACTTACTTGTAGGAGAGATTAAATAGTATCAATTTTCATAGGCCATCGATCTGAAGGTGCGCAAGGAGGTCGACGAGGCCACCGCCTTCGCCAAATCCGATGCCGAACTGGGCGTCAGCCACCTCTGGACGGACGTCTACTCCAACAACCTGGAGCCCAAGCTGCGCGGCACCATCGCCTACGATATCGATCACATCCAGGAGCGCAAGGGCGTCAATCACTAAGTCAGTCGGGCCAACGAATCTGATTCGGGCACTCACAAGACACACAAATCGAAAAACAAATAGGACAACACCAAAACCAATCACAGACAGACACGAAGACACTTGGACACAACTCAGACACTTAGACACAAGCGAAATCTCTAGCTCTTAAGCCGAATGTTGAACGATGAGAACCCCGTAGACCGGAAGACCGGAAGACCCGAAGAGACCCACAAGAAGCTTAGCTAATCGGAGCACTCCAACCACATCGTAGCGCACCACATTACTCTGGGGAACTGCATTGGATATTATTATATTGCGTACGTGTTCAATATGGATAAAGCGAGGTGTAAATTGTTGAAAATATACATACCTAGAAAAATTAAACAAATTTATGTGGTTGTAATTGTAATTTTCGAACGAAAAGTAGCTGAAAGCTGAGAGCGGTGATGGTCAAAACTTTTAAATAATATTTAATTTAAATTATTTGGGTTCTATTGAAGACTTCTTACAATCTTTAAAATAATTTACTCTCAATTTTAATAGTACTGAAATTGTTCTCTACAGAACTCGCTAAGTAATTTTTACTAAGAAAACTCGTTGGCCTTTTTCATCAGTATATCAAAATAACTTTTTCTTGATACATGATCAATTGCTTCAGGTTGAAATACTAATATGAACCAATAGAACAATTTGTAAAGAACCATAAATTCGGTTGAGTTTCTTTGAATTGTTCAGTTATAACATTGATTACTTATTACTGGACCATCAGAACAACTTTTAGATACCAGAAACCATGTGGGATATTCCAACACAAAAAAAAACCCTTTAGGATCAATTTGATATCTATAGCACTTCACAAAAGAGAGCGAGATAGCGCCTTAAAATACTATGGGTAAGAGCGAGACAGCAATTAATACTGGATTTCATTAAATTGATCATCATATCGTATTAATTTTGTTTTTGGGTGTAGGGAAGGGGCTATAAAAGACAAGTACCAACTAAAAGTGGAAGTCACTTGAGCGGAATTTCAAGGAGAAGATGGACAATCCCAATTCCAGGGGAAAAAAGAGCCCATTGAAGAAGATCCATCAGAGGAAGATAACGAGACCGAGGATTTTGAGGAGTATGTCGGGGAAAGAACTGGCACAGGACAGGATAATAGTAGCAAGAATCTCCCGTAAGTTGGTCTTTAAAGGACCACGTCATTGTTGAGACCGAGAACCCATCTTAAAGAGATGGAAATCGGCGAGAATAATCAGGGAGCAACCTACCTTTCAAGAAGACGGTATGTATATGTAAAAAATTTATAGAAATAATGTGAAGATTGTAAATAAATATATGTTTTCTGTGATTATATTATATAATATATTTATTAAAAGATGTACAAACCTGCTAAACGTTCTATAATAATAGTAATTCAGTTGTGAAACTCTATTGTTAGATATGTTTAATTAAAACTAAACTATAGACTCCGTTCTGCCGTTCTGCAGCGATTTTCAGCGATTTCCAGCTGCCTAATGCGAATTTGAAGTAGGCCAACATATGTTGTCATGTCTTGTCTGCACTAAATAAAATGCAACTTTTCGCCGGATTATGCGCATGTGAGTAGAACACGAAATGACTTTTTTCTGTTATTTCGCTGTGGCAACTGTTTCTGCGTGTGCATAAGTGTATGGGTTTGAGTGCGTGCACTGGGAAAAAATATTTATTACAAAAAAAAATGTAAATTTAATACTGAAACCTGGTTTAAAGAAGGTCTTAATGCTTAAATAAAATATGTTTTTAATGTTTAATTTCGTTTCTTAAATTTCTGCCAATTAAAGAACAAGAAATCTTATTTTCTAAGTATAAATAAATTTAATTTTAAAAAACAAACATGAAAAAAATGGTTTTAAAGACATTTCTATCATTAGATATATTTTTTAATAATAACAGTTTTTAAAAAAAACCCTTTTTTTTGTTCCCTGCATGTGTTTGCCTGCAGCTTTTCACTTTATTCATGCATAAACTTGCCTGAGAAAGTTTTCGCGTGGCAAAAAGTTGCCACGGGATTTGCTTGGGTGGCGGCGCCCCCAAAACCCCGAAAAACCCCGAAACGCCACCCCAAAAAAGCGCCCGCTTTTGGACACATGCAAATAACATATCGATGCTGCTTTTTCAAATAAACCCCCTCCTGTCGCCTCCCCTGCCCCTGCTGCCACGCCCCCTTTTGTGGCTTTCGCCTGTCGCCTGTTGTCCTAGAGGGGATTTAGTGGCATTGCCGGAACGTGCTGCTGCACATGCATCAATTTGGGCGCCACCGCAGTTCCCGATTTCCCAGGCCCCCAAAACCCCTTAACCCCCTTCAACCCCCTTCAACCCCCCTCTAGCCACCACCCCTTTAACCCCATAAGCAACATTTGCCATACCATTCCCACCCCTCCTCACGCACATTAACCCGCAGCCTGTCCACGTGACATATGGGCACTTCTTATACTTTATGTTCTACTTTTATTAGCTCGAAAATGCCATCCATTTTGTAAACATGGCTCATTTATACATATTATCCTTTTTCGAAGATTAATGAAACTGGAATTTAACACTAAAATGTTCTTATTTTATTTAAATTAATAAAAATTAAAAAAAAGTAGGGTTAAGTTGAAATAAAACAAGATAGAACGACTATCCGATACCCGTTACTCAGCTAAAGGAAGTGCGAGGGAGATGGAGATATGCATGCTTGCACTGCTTGAATTCCATTATTTGCTCATAACTTTTTAAAGAATGGTGCGATTTAAAAAATTTCTTCTACATTTCAATGGGTATTAATAAACACAACAAAATATTACTACTACCCTTTTGCTCCACGAGTATGGGGTATTAAAATAAGGGCTCGAAAAAATGATGTGCGGGCTTTATGAATCATAAGTTGAACACAATGTTGCCCTGCATTTGATTTCTGTTGATTAAAAAGCCGCAAAATTAAATTGTATACCATAAATCTCTGGCCCTTCCGCCGCCCCCCTGGCCATAATTTATATAAATTTGTTTGCAATTCGGCCTGCAAATAATTGCAAAGTGCGGGTCGACATGCGAATTTCATAAATTTCCTTCGCCTTAGTTGTTTATTTTATAATTTCCTTTTTTTCAGTTCTAAAATTGGTTTAACTTATTCCTTTGCATTTCACATAAAGCTAACAAATTGGATTTTGAAACTAGAAAATTACAGATTCCTGTTTAAAACTTGCCCTTGCTTTAAGTTTTCCCCAACATTATTTATTTATTTTAATTTTTATGCATTTTTGTACGCGCCCCCCATGGCTTTGATTACATAAATTGCGTATACGCAGTGTGTGTGTGCCAAAGGGCAGGTGTGTGTGTGTGGTGTACTGTGGCCTCTCTTAGGTGTAACATGTGTGCCAAGGTGCAAACAAAAAAAAAAAAGAAAGAAAAAAAAATGAAATTGGCAAAAAAAAAAAAACGAACTGACTCAAGGCCAAAACACTTGGCTAGAACGAGATGGCACCACAGACAGTCAGACATGAATATGAATGGGCGTCGGTTGCGGGTGGAAAGGGGGGCTTAGGGGGCGTGGCAGGTGTGCGTGTGAACCACCGAGAGGTGCAAAGTAGTTGCCACTTAAAAGGCGCACAAAAAAAAAAAAACTTCAAACAAACAGCAGCCAAAAAGCTTTGAAGGGTTCTTCTCTCTCTCTTTCACTCTTTTTCCCCCTGCAGCTGTTACCGCTTTTCTTCTTCTACCCTTTTGGGGAAGGGAGGTGGCGGCAGAGGGGGCGTGGCAGGCGGTTAGATATAAACTGGGTTTCGTTGCTCCGGGCCATTGACAGTAAATCTGTTGAAGTCGACTTGCCAGAAAGTATGCAAAAATGCAAGATGCAACACGAAATCCACCTTAAAATGTGGCAAGAAATAATATGAAATATATATCATACATGGGAAAAAAGTCCCAAATATTATAGTTCACAATAATAATACATAATATTAACATACATGTAAGTGTAAAATTTTTTAAAATATTATTAAAATATTAAAATATTTTTTAAACTCACATTTTTGCAAATAAATAATGAATATATGCTTTTTTTAGCAACTAAAAGTTTAATAGGTTTATTATTAAGGATTTAAACCAATCACTATCTCAACTTGTTACTTAGTTTACTTTAAATGTAATATTATAAAAAAACAAAAATGGTTTCTGTGCATAAAAAACGTATAAAAAAGCGTGCGTGCACAAACATGCACGAAATAAGGGCTGCGGAGGACGTAAGTTGACAGACATCAGACAAATGTGAGCCGACAGAGATATGGCATCAATCGGAACAAAAAATAAACAAAATCCTACAAAAATATGCAAATCATTGTAAACTTATTTTATTTACAACATTGATTCGATGCAGAAAAAAGAATTTAAGCATTGGTTGCATAAATGATACAAATATGTTTGAACATTTCAATTATTGAAGTTTACACAGAAATCCGGATTCATTATTTACAGAACTCTGATTTTGATAATTTCAGTAGGTACTTTATTGAAATGCAGAAAAATATGTAAAAAAAGAGTTTGATTGACGCTTTGGGGTAATATTTTATGTATATAATTATTTATATATTTATTGGTTTATAAATAAACACTAAATAGTCAATCGTAAACCTATTTATTACTACATAAACTCCAAAAATGCAGTTCATAAAGGATTTTTGATTTTCCCCCCTCACAATTCCACATCATTATTTTAAACTCTGACTGCAATATATCCACTGCAGTTGACTGAATTTTAAGCAAGTGTATTTCCCTTCTTTTTTTTCCAACCGTCAACTTTGTTCCGTTCACTTTTGAAATATATTTCTTTTACCTGTTGTGCGGTTCTGATTTATTTAAAAGATTTTAAATATTTAATTGCCTTTTGTTGGTCTACGGACTGGCATTTATTATTAAAGATTCAAGCTAAAAGCTTAATGCTCGCCATTCATATTTAATTATTTTTTAATTTTGTTGTTCTTTCTGGCTTTTTATTTATTTTACCCCCCCCTCCCCCAACCAATGAATATTTTTTGGTTGCACTTTTTGTGCCTTTGAACTAAATTGCTCTCCCTTTCTCTCGGGCTTTCTCTTTTACTTTCGCCACGTGCGAGTGTGTGTGTGTGTCTGGCCACATTGTTGTTGCTGCTACTTCTGTGGCTGCTCTGGCATCATTGCCACCATCATCATCATCGTCGTCGCGGACGCCTGGCAACCCTGACCTGAATTTAACTCTAAAATTCCTGCGAGCTCTGGTATTTTTTCGCCTTTATTTCTGTGCGGCAAATCAGTAAGCGTGTGTGTGTGTGAGTGTTAATTTAATATTTGTTTGTGAAACAAAAAAAAATTAAACGAAAGCAACAAAACGGGCAAAAAGAGTTAATTTAAATTCTTCAAGTTAGTTGCACTTTGTAAGCATGAAAAGGTGCAAAGCAAGCAGAAGAAATTGCGTTTAAAGGAAAGCCAGAAAATAAACAAAATTACTTTATGAAAATAAAATAGTTTTATAAAATTCTACTTTATGAAAATAAAATAATTTTATAAAATTCTATCTAATTTTAAATTATAAGAAAATGCAGTTACTACACTAAAAAAAAATCTATATGAAACGTAGATCGATTTTACATTATGTAATATCAATTTTAACTTGATATGCTGCCCCGTAAATTCGATATGCTCGAAATGAGTATTTCATGTTAAAACAATATGCGTATTGCATAACCAGAAATTTACATGCGCATATCGATTTGACGGCGACATGCTTTTATTTGCGTGTCATCAAAATTGCTTCACACTGTACCCTAGATTTTGAACTCTCTGGAAAGTGCTAAAATTTCACGCAACTCAGTTGAAAGTTCATTAATAAGTGACCAAGCGGTGTCATAAGCAGTTCATTAATTAGGGACTTGAACTCCCTCGCAAGCAAACAATCCGGCATCCCTTTTCCTGCACATTTTCCAGCATGTTGTCCTTGCCGGTCGAATCTGTCACAAAAATTCCCCCACACGGCGGTGAAGGAGCTTAAACACAGCTCGGATCGCCAGCTCCTGGCATTTATGCTTTGTGCTCGACTCCTTCTTCCTGTTCCTCCATGAGTTTTTCCATGGGTTCTCCATGAGCTAGCCCCCCCCCCCCCCATACCATTCCATTTTCCGTTGGCACTGCCAGTTCCTATCCCTTGTCAGGTATTTCAGCTTGTTGTTTGCTGCAGTTATGTGTTTAACTGCCACACACATCCAGCAGAGAGACGCCCCCTTGGAGTCCCTTGGCTAGTGGTAAAGGGCCATGTCAACTGGCATACGAAACCAATTTCCTTTTTATGGCAAATGAAATGAAAATTTGAAATGACCACAAAACCGGAGAGAGAAGGAAACTCAGCGAGATGGAGCGGAAAGGAGGGAGATAGTGCACTGGAAAAAATAGTTCTGGGATATAGCAAAAAAGGAAAAAATATCATCATATCATATCATAGCTATACTTATCATATCATATCATATCGTATCATATCATATCATATTATATACCATATCATTTCAAATCATCATATCATATCATATCATATCAAATCATCATATCATATCATATCATATCATATAATATCATAATTGTTTTTTTTCAGAATACAATACTGTTTTTGGGGACCTACTTTAAATATAATTATGATTATAAAATCGTAAATGATGGTTACAGTGCCTGTTGTGGGACAGGGCGGGGTCTCTCGAAGGTGGAAGAATATCTGCACAGGAAATGGTCACTCGGACATGATGCGACCTTGTACTGGAATGCCACTCGCTTGGCTAACTGCTATCTGCTGTCTGCTAACTGAACCTGCACATATCTCTGGGTCTCCGGCGATGAGAACCGACACATTAACGATGAAAAGTAGCAGAAATAACTGAATTAGCCATGCACCGACAGCTCACCAGCTCTCCAGCTCAAGGAATTCCAGGATCTCCTTCCTTCTAAATGGTTATGTATCGCATTTACCACTCTGGGCACTCTGGGCATCCGAACAGCTGCTGTCCCGTTTCCAAAGTTTCGCCCCACCTTCCTCTTTTTGGGGTCAACCAAGCAATCTACCCGCAGCGGCTTTGCGGTGGATTTATTTTATTGCCAAAAATGAGAAACCAACAAAAAACACGGGAAATGAGCAGAGTTCAAATAAACGACGCTGTTTGCACTCTCATAAAACGCCAACTGACTTGATATATATTAAATATATATTTATAGGGTTCCAGATAATACATTTTATTAATTTTATATTCATAATGTATTAGTTCAATATAATATAAATAATAAAATACTAATGAAAAGTTTTTGAAAATTTATAAGATGATATTAAGATGATCTTACAAAACAATAACTGTCTGTTTATATATTTAATATATTTTTTTAAATATATAAAAAATGTTATAATATAATATTAATAATGAAATATTTATAAGATGATATTAAAATGATCTTAATATATTTAATATATTTTTATAATATTAGGAGAAATAATAAATTTTATTTATTTCATATTTATCTTGTTTTAGTTCAATATAATATTAGTAAAAAATACTAATGAAAAGTTTTTGAATATTTATAAAATGATATTAAAATGATCTAATATATTAGGATCATTATATATTTATTATATTTTTATGGTGTTAGGATAAATAATAAATTTTATTTATTTCATATTTATCTTATTTTAGTTCAATATAATATTAGTAAAAAATACTAATGAAAAGTTTTTAAATATTTATAAGATAATACTAATTTTCTAGTATTTTTTAAGGGTATTTTATATTATTTTCTAATTTTATAGAAAATACCTAAAGAGTATTTGGTAGATAAAGAAACAAAAACGCACCCAAAGGCAGCTCGAATTGGGATAGGTTGCGGTTCCCCAGCCAAGTTGCCTTTTTGTGTGGTCCTCGCTTTAATCCTTTCGCCATTCCTAACTAACCCAACCGACTCCTTGTTGTGTCCTTTTCCGGGTGTCTTCTGCTTGGAAGGCGGTGCGCAGCTCATAAAACGCCATACGTATGCGCATTTCATTTGATTTGATTTAATTTTATTGCCTTTTAGGTACGTTACTGCTTGGCTGCTCTTTGTTGCCAAAAAAAAAAGAAGGAAGGAAAACCAATACAAAAACAAAGGGAAAAGAGAAAAGAGAAAAGAGAAAAGGAGATGCGAACAGGATATGCCACTTTGTGTTGGAATTAATTTAATTTGATTTTTATTTATTTATGCCAATGGAAATTGGTTTTTGTTTTGAGCCAAGCCAATTTACAAAAATCCCTGGCCAAGGCCCCATATAAATATAGTGAAAATGCAGTGGGGTTTATTTTTGAACTTCCATCGATTGGGCTAATAACTTGAGTCACTTCAGGAATTTTCCAAAACCAATAGCGATTGAATACAAAATAATCATTAATCTAAGATTTTGGTTTTACGGTAACTAGTCTCCTTATTTTCTCTGTTTTTTTTTTGTTGTTGTTCCTTTTGCTCACTCACCCATTGTACAACTGTCAATCTATCCTATTCCAGCCAAGTCAGTCCGTCAGTCAGGCCAGTTAGCCTGATAGGTTCAAATGCTGAACTCCTTTGTCCCGGTTCTTCTTCGGTCCGAGCCTATTTGTCTGCCAGTGTCTTCTGTTTTTCGCCTCTGTCTTTCGGCGTCTTCCAAGGAGCAGAGTAGTCCGTTTATATGGCCAGTCATGTGGCACGCATCATCATTTATCAAACAACGCGGCAACAATTCGCAGGGCTGACAACAAGCCAAAGACCATCCTCCAATCTTCGAGAACCCAAAACCCAAAACCCAAACCCAAACTTGTCCCACCCACAAAAGACGTCGCCGTTTTCTTGTCGCTGTCGCTTCTATTTTTTTCCCACTCTTTCGGGGTTTTTTTTTTATCCATTCGGTCTCCTGCGTTTCCTTCGGTTCTTTATTGTTGTTGTCGACGCTTATCTTGGCCGTTTGACATTGATGTGCAGGGGTACAGTGGTCAAAATTAAGAGATTATGTGAAAAAAGAATATAGCATAAAAGCTAATAGCAAATAAATAGTTGTTATTAATTTCATAGTTATATAAAGGAAGTATATGATATAAACAAATATCCTTAAAAACCAAAAAAAAAATTTTTTTTTTTTTTCATTTTAACATTTAGATATTGCTCTTATAAATATTATATATACAATTTTTTACTTTTCCCATTTTAATATTATTATATTGTTTCCATAAAAAATAATAAATAAAGTAAATAATAATAAATAAATAAATAAAAAAAAAATTTGTTTTCTTTTTAGCATTTTTATATTGCTCTTATAAATATTATATTTAGAAATTTTTATTTTTCCCATTTTAATATTATTATATTGTTTCCTTAAAAAATAAAAAAATAAATTTCCACTGTAGCATCGCCAATGTTTGTTGGTCCTGTCATGTAACGGTTAAATCTGCATGAAAAATTAATGCTGTGTTGTTGATACGGGAAAATGGTGGGGGGAAAGTGGGTGCCGTATTGCGTATATCTGTGTCTGCGAGTTGTTGTTGTGTCGGAATTAGCATTGGCCTGCTGTACAACTCCACAACATTTTCCGTTGGCCATTCTGCACATTTTGTTCAGCCCATGCAGTTTGCTCTCTCTTTCTCTCGCCAGCTAACTATCTCTTTCATTTGTTTTACCCAGCAACCATTGTATTGGAATTTAATTGTGTGATTAACGTAATAATTGATTTGTAATCCCCATATTAAACATATTTTATGGAAATATGGTATTAGTATATTAATTATCTAAATCAAATAGTACAAAAGCCGCCTTCACATTTTTTATACATTTTATTGTAGTGCTAGATTTACCGTTACAATGGATTTATATCTTTCACGCTCTATTTTTGGGGACAATTACTTCGGTAGTTGGGAAATGCGGGTTCGCAGACAGTGAACACTCAGTAGCTGGGACGCCACGGGGGGTAGGGGAAATGGAATTGCCGGTGCTGCTGTGCCGACGGCGACTGCGACTGCAACTGCAACTGCGACAGCGGCTCGTCTGCGTCGCGTCGCTGCAGCAGCGCTGCCGCTGCACGGTTAACCGTTTCGCGTCGAAAGCCGAGCAGCGAGTTACCGCTACGCGACTGCTGCTGCTGCGCAGCCAGCGTCAGCGCCGATCGGCGTAGTTTGGTTGCTACCGCGGGTTCCGTACCCGCCCGCCGTCCCGCTACCGCTATGCCACCTCCTCCTCCTCCTCCTGTTAGGGCTCCCACCTTCATTGTTTTGGTGGTCGTTCCTCTTTTGGCCGCTGTCATTTGCGCAGTCCGCTTTGCTGTTAAGTGCGCTGTTATGGGAGCCGCTGTAAAGAGTTAACAGAGTTTAGTTCACCGTTACAATAGATTTAACTCTCTCCATCTCTTTCACGCTCTATTGTGGGACAATTACTTCGGTAGTTAGGAAATGCGGGTTCGCAGTGTCAAAAATGAGTAAGGAGTTTTAATGCCCAGTTCAGTTATGTAAAATCAAAAAGGACTGTTAGTATGTTGTGTCAATTTACCTTTTGTCTTCACCGGCAATTCTTTAAATCCTCTCGTTTTTAGTGCCGATCCATCCGTTACCGGCTTGGCTGTTCGTGGTGCCAGAGTTCCAGCCCCCGCTTTGGATACTCCTTCATCCAAGGGGGGGGGAGCCTTATCTCCCGAGGTGGCTGCACTGCGTCTGACTATCGGTCGATTCGTCGATTGATTGGTGTTCGGGATCGAACCGCGGTGGCTCTGCAGTTTGGGCGACTGTTTAGCCTCTTCCGTCGGCACATTCTTTTGGGATTGCTGCAGATGCTGCGCCTGCTGGTGCAGGATCTCCGCCTTGAGCATCTGCTGCTGGGTGCGGAAGGCACGCTTGTAGGCCGAAACCTGCCGTGGATAATAGGTATGCTAAAATATACAATCAAGTACAGCTGATTAAATGGAATAACTACCTGCGATGCACTCGCTACCAGCAGCTGATTGGCTCCTTTGAGGGCGGGCTCCCGTTTCTGCTCTTTCTCCGGCTTCTTCTGCGGCTTTTGTTTCTGGGAGGCTTTGGCTTTGGGAGGATGTTCCGCCGGAAGGTCGGGCTCTTCGGATGGCTGGAGGAAGGACCGATGGCTGGAGCGGCTCACCTGATTGCTAATCACCTTGGTCACCCGCGGCTTGTCCTGCTGGCTAACCAGCTTCTTCTTCTTTACGGTCTTATCCTTGACCTCGAAAGGGCAGAGTGACGGCCCTTCAGCCACTTTGGGCGAGGTCTGAAGACTTCGCTGCTGCAATTGCAGACGACGCACTGGCGCCACGGTGGCTCGGCTGGGCTCATCTTGGCCAGAAATCGATCTCGATCCCGCTTTACACTTCTCTGAATTTCGTGCTGTAGATCCCGAAACTTCACCTCCACTTGATTCTTCAATCGAGCGTAATTTCTTCCCTGGTCCAGAAGAGATTCCCAAATTTCCCCTACTTGTTGTTTCAGCTAGTGTTAAATTTGACCCGAAACCTGTTCCCAATGAACTACTTGATCTGGGGTACTTGGACCAATCCTCTCCTGGCTTTGCATCCCAATCGCCCGACGTTTCTTCTGAACTCTTTGAATATCCAAAGTTGACCACGGATCCTTTGCCCGAATCGTCTGGCAAAGTTTCTAAGAATTATAGGGTTATATTAGATATCATATATCATATCATGTGAGGTGTTTATTACCTGTACTCCTTCCCAAAGTATTTGTCCAAGTTACTGACGAAGTGCCGGGCTTGAAGCTAGTCCGCGAACTGCTGTCCAGGCTGGATCCCCGTGCGTATCCACCGATGCCCTGCGGACCGAGTGGCGTTTCGGGTCGCGTTACGGGTGTCAGGGATTCGATCAGCTGAACCGCTCCGGACTCCAGGCTCTTGCTCCTCTGGCGAAAGTTCGCGTGCAGGACATTGTGAAAGCTGAGTTGACGCGGCTGTTGACGAACATCCACACGGCGAGTGGTGGTGATATCCACGGCGTCCTCAATGCGGCTCCGCGGCGAATTGGCGGTGCTGCTGATGGGTCGCCTCTGACTCCGATTGAAGGCATAAGTGGCCACGGGTCCATCGGCGAACTGAATGTACTCGAACTGCTTGATGCGATCGCCCAAGGTCTGAAAGCGGAAGCGCATCTCCGACGGATGGCGGCCGTTTCCGGTGGCGCCAGTGCTTCTGCCAGACTCCAGATGACTCAGCACCGAAATCCTCCGCTTGAGGGCCGCATCCACCGGCATCAGGGAGTCGCCTTCGCCTCCCGGTACTCTCGTCGTCTGCGCCAGCGCCGTCTTGGCCATGGCCGCCATGTGGTGTTGCCTGCTCGGCGGCATCATCGGCACTCGGGAACCGGAAGCCGTGGGTGCCGTGGGCAGGGGAGGCAGGCTCATGGATCGGGCACTGAACATGGCATGTCCCATGTCCTCCTTGGAGTCCCTGCTCTTGTGCAGCGACCTCTTGCGCTCTCGCCGCGCCTTGCTCTTCCGCAGCGATCCAACCATTATCTGGGTGCGGGAGGATCTGCTGCTACTGGCGCTGGAGCAGCTCGAGCTGCCGGCCCTTCGGCCCACGGATCCCTGGCCGTAGGCCGAGGCGTAGGGACGAGCTGCCGAGAAGGACATGGAGCGCGGGTGACTCGCCTGCTTCATCGTGTGGAGCAGTTGATCTGCCTGCAGAACATGGCTGCGCGGATAGTTCTCGGCGGGACTGGCTACCGGCTGCGATTTCTTGATCCTGCGCAACGGACCCACATTCTCCGCCCGAAAGCGGGAGTGGCGATTGTCTGGGGAGTGAATGTCGGGGTCACCAGGTTTGAAATATTCAGAATTAAACCTATGCATTACCCCTTCCCCGGGTTCCAAGACTCAACTGTCTTTGAATATAAGCAACGCACCCACATTCTCCGCTTGGAGGCGTAAATGGCGATTGTCGGGGTCACCAGTTGTGAAATATTCACAATTACCCTTATTTTTACACTTGCTACCCTTGGTTTCAAAATATAAATGCTTAATAGTCTTATGTTATGAGAAACGGGCCCACATTCTTGTTTCAAATTCTAAGAAATTAATTTTTGGGGTCACCAGGTGTGAAAAAATACAGAATTAATCCCATTTTTAGAATCTCTACCCTAGGTTCCAAGATCGAAATGCCTAACTGCATCAAAAATATATGTTCACTTACGTTCGTAATAGGTCCTAACGGCACTTTCGTAGAGTTCGCTGGTGTTGCGCAGAAACCAGGGTTGCATTCGCGTATTCACTCTGATCAGTCGGTTCAGCTGGTCGGGTTTCATAGTGAAGCCCTGGTCGACTTAATCGACGGGGTCGAAGGATGTCCAGCTGCAAGTTTCAATTCAAATCGGAATATTGGGTCTTACGTTTTCAGATAGTGGAATTTGGCGGTTTGTCTTGATTTGTTCGAATAGCTGCTGCCTTTTGCTGGGACTCGAATAATTTTGCTTTGAGAATTCACCAAATCGAATAGAATATTTGAATTAAATTTTTATTTGCCTGTCGCTCAGACCACTTTTTCAACTGTTTGGAATTTTTTTTTAGCTTTTAACGAATGACTTGGAAAAACCAGGCGAAAATCTATAGAAACTTAACTAACTGTGGTGTCCTAAAACATCCCGGTGCGTGAAACTGTCTAAGTCTGTCTAAGGTGTATTTTGAAGAGCACACAAAAGAAACTCAAGTAATGTTAACGTCAAAGCCAAGTAAAAATAAATGTATAATTTTGGAACACATCAGATTTTGACATTACAATCGAGGTAACCTGAGTTTATTTATTTTCACGGTATTATTCAATTGTCATAGTTGGTATATGGAATATGTGAAAATATTTGTATGAATATTTAAAGAATATTATTCTTAAGATTTTGACCTTACAATTGATTTTACACCAAAAAAAAAATCTATATGAAACGTAGATCGATTTTACATTATGTAATATCAATTTTAACTTAATATGTGTTTCCGTAAATTCGATATGCGTATTGCATAACCAGAAATTTACATGCGCATATCGATTTTACGGCGACATGCTTTTTTTTTGTGTGTATTTTCATTACTAGGTAATCGATAATTCTCCATATTTCGTCCTTACGATGACTTTTTTAGCTTCTTCGCCAAGTGAACCAAATCCAAACCGAAAACAGGATTAAGTGCTAATGACTCGACTGCAGTGAATACCTCTATGAGCTTAGGAATGGGATTCCGCATGGGAATTGGATTCCTCTATCCGTAATCCCCGACACATTTCATCCGAGAGCCGTAACTTAGCTGTACAATTATGTGTGCGATTCAATCAAATTAGCCCACACCGGGCATTCATAATGCACTCATACTCGCTCATTCGTTAGTCAACGCTGCTAACGCTAATCCCATCTCCATTGGGCCACGAAAAACACCCATTTGACATTGATTTATCAGCGGCTGTCAAAGTGCCTTCATCTGCACCGCCCACGCCCCCTAACGCCATGTCCACGGGGCGTGGTCAAGGTAAAAATGTAATAATTAGCCGCAGTGATGTGATGATGTTCGGGGTCACCTCTCCGCAGGACCCTCTCCGCCTCGTTAGCCATCTGCTCCTCCCACTGACTCGATTTTGAGCTTGGCCAGCAGCAATTTGTCAAAGTTTGGCCTGAAAAATGAATGCTGGTCGCCCGATGGGTGCACTCGAAAAAAATAAAACTAGCTAAAGTGTAAAAACTTCAAATAAAATTCAAAACTAAATGGTTTTTTAATGGTAATAAAAAATTCTTAGAATTACACTAAAAAAAATACTAAAATTTAAATTAAAGGGTTCTCCATTTCTTTTTTACTACACCCAAAAAAAAATCGTTATGAAACGTAGATCGATTTTACATTATGTAATATCAATTTTAACTTGATATGGGGCAAGGTAAATTTTACCAGGTCGAACAGAGTATTTCATGTAAAAACGATATGGGTTTTGCATAACCAGAAATTTACATGCACATCTCGATTTTACGGCGACATGCTTTTTTTACGTTTCCTCGAACTTCATATTATTTATTATTTGTGGCTTACTTAAAGATATTTTAAATAACCTTATAAAGCATTGAAAAGTTATTAAAACTAGCTTATGTACCATCGAATTTCTGGATTTTTTAGTTAATTTATTCGTTTTGTATACAAATTACTGTAGTATTTTAATTACTTTTAATATTAGTTAGCCAGTTTTTTGGCCAGTGCCTTTATACGGTCAGGTGGTGGAGTGGTGCCAGTGGTTCCCCGGTTGAGTGCGTGTACGACGGGGATGAGACCATCGGTTGACCAGTCCATTGATGATGTTGTTTGCTTGTTTGTTATTGCCGCCTCCCACCGCACTGCCAATATCCCAGCAGGACCGCTGGCGAAAAGTGCGCAAAATGCACAAAAATGGGGGGACAGGACAGCAGGAAACCGGAGACCCGGAGAACCGGAGACCAGGATCGTGTAACCCGAGACCCGGATCCAAATCCGGAGCAGCTGCATCAGATCCCTGGCTAAAAATTGATTTTAATTCAATTACAGTGCGTAATTTATGCATTGCCGCAATCGACCACCGACCCTAGTAAAGCAACCTCGGCCATTCGGCCCATTTTCCAGCAATTTCGGTGTTCATTTCCATTTTGGAATTTGATTTTTGAAGAACCCGAAGAACTTTAAAGGTGATTTCTGAAGGGAAAAACTAGCTTTGATTAAAAATTTTATAAATAAAATATGTAAATGTTAGAAAAGGTTGAAATAAAAATAAAAATTAAATAAAAAATAAGTAAAAAATTAAATGAAATAAAATTAAAGTTTATAAAAAATAAGTACAAAAATAAAAAAAATGTTTTAATAATTTTCCCAGTGTTTGTAAACTTACTTTTGCTTTTACAAAAATTTTGCTCTTATTGTTTTGTAAAAGTTTTGGCTGAGCTACATTAATTAATTGACACACTGCTGCTTTTTGCCTTTTTCCTTCGTTTCGTTTCTTTTTCGTTTTTTTCTTGGCCACCTTTGACCTTCCTAATTGCAGCTTAGACAAACATGCACACACACACACACCTATACACCTACATACACCCCGAAATATAAATGAAAGCAGTAAAAAATTCGAGTGCAAAACTTTCGCATCGCCCATCTGCAAGGGCCCGAAAAATATGCTGAAAGCAAAGGGGGCACCCTTCTCCTTTGTCAGTTTTGCTTTCTCTGTCTCTAAGCTGCCACATTAGCAAGTGAGGTGCAAAGTTTACGAGTGTCCTTTTTCACTTCTTCTCTTGTTCTTGTTCTTGTTCTCGTGCCTACTTTTTGCCGTCACTCTCATTTAGTCCTGATGGGACTTTCCGACTACCGTATATTTGGATCTTTTCGTCCTTTATATTTTATCCTTGAATTTAATTGGAAAAAGAGTAAAGTAAATTAAAGTATTTAATTTTTAATGAGTAAAGTGTAAAATAAAATATTTAAAATATGTTAAATGTTTCTATTTTCAGTTAAATCTGTGGGATCTATTTAAAAATATATATATTTAAAATATTTATATATTTTTAGTTAAGACTGTGGTATTTATAAGAAATCTGTTTATTCGCAATTATTTAGTAATTCATTTTTAAATGTCTAAACAATATAGAGAAAATTGTAAAAAATTATATTTATAATATAAAATATTATATTATATTGTGAGATGAAAATATTCGCAGTTATTCAATTTAAAAATATAAATATTTAAAATATTTATATATTTTTAGTCTAAGCGGTGGTTTTTATAAGAAGTCTGTTTTAAGATGATAATCTTCCCAATTATTTAGTAATTAATTTTTAAATGTTTAAATAGTATAGTACAAATTGTTACAAATTAATATTTATAATAATCGCCATTATTTAGTAATTAATTCTTAAAAGTTTAAATAATATTGCGAAAATGAAAAGATAAAAATTAATATTTATAATATAAAATATATATTTTTTTTTAACAAATATTTCTCAGTGAATATCGATATCTTGTAGATATGTTCCCATCGAGATTGCCGCTATCCCAGCCTGTTTTCCATTGTACTTTCCGCTTCCCTTCGCTTTCACTTAAAGTCAGCTTTCTTTCAGTTAAGTCTGCTTATGTCTGCAGTTGGGTCGTCGTCGCTTGCCGTTGTTTCTTCGGCTTTTCCATGTTTTTTATGTTCATTGCTGTTGCCGTTGATGTTGTTTGTTATGATTCTGAGTGGATGTGATGATGGGTAGCCCGTTTCCTTTGACAGGCGAAAGAGAGTGGCAAGTGGCGTCGAAAAGGTGACAAACAGGACCCGAATGGACAGAGGACAGCGGACAGCGGTCGAAAGACCCTGTGCAGTGGCCTCATTAAAATTGACACTCATTGCATTTGGGCAATTAGACTAATTGACTTTTAACCAGTTCGCGGCACACACATGCGACCCACTCTTACCTTTATATCGTTCACATGCATTTTCCATGGACTGCCGCGCGTTTTGCGGGGCTTGCATAATTGTGGGCGTGGTCGGGTAATTTAGGTTGCTGCAGGTGGGGACGCACTTTACGCAGAACACAAGAATAATCTATAAAATACCGTCGCACTTAATCGTTAATCGATGCGCATGTTCCACTGCCCAAAGTCAAATTGGGTTTGTGGGTACTAAGTATATAAGAATACTAAATACTAAAATGAATACATTTTATTTTTATTATATTCGAAACATTTTCAGAAACTATCCATAAAACGTACTTTAAAGCTTTTCAGTTTTTTACTTAAATTTTTAAAATTTGTAAAAGTTAATCTAGTGCTAATAAAGTTGATTTTTTGGGTATAAAGGATAAATGATTAATAATAATAATAGTTATAATAATTGACTAATTCTGCATTTTAAAATTTTGTTTATTTTATTGGAAACATATACATAAACTATAAGGATTAATGAATACAAATTATTTAAATTAAATTAAATTATTTTTATATTATTGGAAACATATACATAAATTATCCGTAGAACCTATTAAATTTATTAAAATTAATTTAGTGATAATTAAGTTGACTTTTTGGTATTAAGGATATATGACTAAAAATTATTTTAATTAAATAATAAATAAAATTGAAAATAATAAATTGAAATCAAGACTTAAACTATCCATAAAACCTACTTTAAGGCCCTATGGTTTTTTAATTAAATTTATTAATTTGTCTAATGCAACGCCAGGCAGCCATGTGCGAAAAGTGTCGGCGAAAGAGCAATCGATGGGATTACGGGAAAGTGAAAACTGTGATAAGGATCAATCAACTGAATCCTGCGGTCCACAAAGCCCTCTTTCCCCGCCCCTTCTCTTCGCCTGGCTTTTCGCTGGACGAGATTCTGGCCCAGACCTTGTCAGGGATCTGACAAAAGAGCCAGAGCGGCGAACAAAAAACCGCACAGGAATGTGGACAAAGCGGGGAAAAACCAAGGCGGTGGTTCTGCTGCAGCGCGGAATGGCTGCGAAATGGAGATGAATGATGTGCGGGGGATTTGGAAACAGTTGCCACATGGCGTTAGTCAAGCTCAGGGATGCAAGTCAACTGCGCTTAGCGCTGCACTCACTTTTGGCCAAAATGCGGGTGGCAAAGGGGGCGGGGGCGGTGGAAAAGCCCCTGGAAAAGCCAGGGAACACAGTCCATCGCTCTGGCTCACTGCAGTAGTCGCTCATTCATTCATTTGCCCAGTCAGGCATTCATTCATTTCCTTGATTATGTTTCTTATCAATGATAAATGAATATGAACGTAGCGAGCACTCAAAACTGCTCTAAACTGGCTGGCAAAGTGAAAGGAAAACCAGCAAAGGGATGCCTTGGCTTTTCCCACAGTTGCCAATCGGATTTAGTTGGACTTGAGCGATTTTCCAGATCACCCTTTTCGAAATGAATTCATTTTGCAACAGAATGTTTAAGGTTATCTATAAAAATATTTAAATATTATAAATATTGGAAAATTAATAAATGTATTTAAAAAGGTTTAATAAACATGTATAATTTCAGAGCATTAATAAATATATGCAAAAATATTTTTAAAATATTAAAAAAACTAATTTTGCGATTTAGAAACATCTGCAATTTTTGGCTATTTATTTGGGTTTGATATCGCGTCCATAATAAATCGATATGCCACACCAACTACCTTACACACATCGGAAAATCCCAGAGTTCGGTGAGGCGAAAGCCAAAAGGGAAAACGAAAGTCAAGCGCAGCCCAGGACGAAGCGAAACGAGACCCAACTGCTCCTGATGCGGCTGCACATCCAGCCATCCAACCGTCTAACCTTCCAACCTACCAACCTACCGCATGGCCACCCTTTCCAGATCCTCCAGCCAGGGGCCCACATCCCGATCTAGACCAGACCAGAGAATACGCAGACCGAACCAATCCAAAAAACACCCGGCACTCAGGATAAAATTCGGTAAAAATGATTATTTATTATATTTTAATAATTTGAAAAGCCACTAGACAGTAATTTCGCCTTTATATTTATTATAATAATTAAATAAAATTATATTAATTACTTAAAAACATGCGTGGATCCCTTCGGGTAATATTTTAAGGAAATTGTGGTATTCAAGGAGTGTGCAACAATATATTTGTATTGGATTCGCCGCTGGCTTGAACCATACAATATGCCGCAGATTGTGACGGATCTCTACCCGAGTGAAAAGTGAAAGGAAATGTGGTATTCAAAAAGTTTGCTAAAAGAATCTTTCACTAACTGGTTAATATATTTGTCTATTTAATAAAAATAACTGCAATTATTGCCAAGCCACCTGTTTCGTTGGCCAAGATTATTTAAATAAAAATAATATAATCATTTCTCCCAGTGCAATATTCGTTCACGCCGCCATCACTTGATTGCCGCAACGACTTTGGAGCGCAAAGTTCTTTGTGGTCAGGCATGCAATGGGTTAAAGGGGCCGAGGGGTTTGGTATGTCCAAAATTCTCGCTGGGAATCAGCTAAGAGAAGAGGTAGTGGGCGGGAATGGGGACAGGGGCAGGGGGCAGGAGGCAGGGGGATTCGGGCCGATTCAAGTGGGCGCTCGGCAATTTTCCAGCACTTTAGAAATAAAATTTTTAACAACTCGTCGAGGCGGCCGCTAAGTGCGCCGACGTTTAAACTCCCCAGAGGTGGGACAAAAATACGACGGGGACGAGGGACTGGGCAGGTGCGGTTTCACTGAGGAAAAAAATCTATCTAACGATATCAAGAAAAATAATATTATTATTCATTATCTATATTTGTTTTTTGTAAGGTCACAAAGCATGCCTGCGGTCACACGGCTATCTAGCATTGGGCACACGTCGATTTGCGTGGGTAAATGGTAAATATTTTTGTAAAAATAAATTTTTTAACCGATTTTCGCCCAGTGTAGCTCTGAGGTCAGCCTCGGCCGTCTTCCTTGACCTTCTGTCAGTTCCAATCCCGCCCAGCGCAAAACTTTGTCCATGCAGCTAAAATATGCAGAAAGGAGCAGCGGCGGCATCATCATCGTCATCATCATCAGAGGAGAAGCCGTGTGGCTCTAACATCAATTACGCACACATTGAAGGCCTGTGCCACGCCCACTGAACCCACCATCATCCTTCGTTATCCCTTTGATGGACTTTCCAATGAATTAATAATGCCGAGTGGGTGAGCTGCATATTCTTGCACCTCTCTAATTATGTCACGGGTTAATAGTAGGCGGGGGGTTTAGGGGGTTTAAGGTCCTGTCCGGCCTTATAAGACATCGATTGTCCTTGTGATCCCGGTGTTTCACTCGCTTCCCGTTCCACTTTCTCCTGCATTATTTATGCCAATTGACGTTGAATAATTAGCCTTCCGTTTTTGCCGGGGCTTAAAATTGTCAGCCCAACAAGGCAGACCCCCCCCCCCCCCTTTAACCCCCCATTGGGTGCTTTGGTAATTTGTGATATATGACTAGTCAATGGCGGCCATCAATATTTCCCGGGCTAATGACTCCGCCAGCTCGGCTTGCAGCGTCATCGCTTCAGGCGAAGAAAAGTGCCGGGAAAGTGCATAAAAATAAAAATATAGTGCAAAAGGGAGTCCGAGGATAATGACTATAATGACGGACCCAAATGACTAGCGGAAAAATGTAGGATGGCTTGACCAAGTTATGGCTATTAAGGAAATCTATCCTCGAACCCTAATCGATTTCCGCCCTTCTGCCTGCTTCATATATAAACTTAGATATCGGCTATCGAACCGAACACCTGGTCAAATTAGTGGAAAATGCTATATTAATTTTTAAACAAGTCACTTCAAACCAAAAAAAAAAAACGGGCGACAAGTCGCTACTTTTCTGCCACTCTCCCCGGGGACAATCAAACGGAATGCGAAAATCTGCAACCGCCATGGAAATGGAGCCGGAAAAATACATAACGGAAAAGGAGAAAGAGAAACAAATTGTGAAAGGCGAAAGAATCTGAGAAGAAAGAGCAGGCAGGGCGAAAGCAAAACATGTGAGAAACTCTATGGGTTCATGCTCTCTCATACACTTCTTATATGGGATGTATCTCAAGGGTAAGGTCTTAGGAGATCCAATTACTTTGTATAATCTTCTTTGTTTTATTTAAAACAAACCATTTATTGAATAGTTTGTTAGAAATTCCAGATACCAGCTTGTAGTACATCGATATTATCGATATTTTCGATATTTTTGCAACATCGTTGGTTTTCACAGATTTTATTTTAAACATAATTATAATAATAATTAACATTTTATTTATTTTCCTTAAAAATAGCGATATTATCGATATGATAATGTGAAAATATCGATACTTATAGTACAGATCGTTGGGTAAGGGTATTCGAAATTCGTTCAAACTATTCTCCCCGACTTTTTCTCAATTTCGTTGTATTTTTTTTTTGCTCTTTTGTGCGACTTTCTTTTTTCTGTGTGTTGTGATGTGCCGGGGGAATTGGCTTTTGGGCTTTGAGTCCTGACAAGTGTGCCGAAATGTCCCAGACATTTGTCATGCCTACGAAAGGAGGGGCAGCTGTCGTGCGAGAGTGTGGGTATGTGAGTGTGTGAGCTTGTGAGCTTGGAGCTTGTGTGGCGGGCCAGAAGTCACATGGATACATTGAATGAGCGGCCTACAATCAGCAACCCTGCCCCCTCCCCCCCCCCCCACTACCTCATCAGCTGTCAGTCAATCAAATAAGCAGATAGCTAAATGTACGAGCGCGATGCCAATTGAAGGTGGAATCGGGGATGACTTTAAAAATTGAGGGGCGTTTCGGTCAGCAGTTTAACCAACAGGTTTTGAGTTCGCAAAGGGATCACATTTATTATATTTGGCCAATTTTAACTGAATTTGAGGTCCAAAAGGTATTGCTCTTAAGAAAAACTAAGTATTATTATTTCGAAAATATTCTTAAAATTTAAAGTTAAGTTGAAAGCAGAAATCTGCCTCCTTGGCATCTTCAAGACCTGTAAATCTACCCGCTGCCAGCTCAGCTAATCGATCTATTAACTTTGCCAGCTCTCAGGAAATGAAATCCCCACAAGCCCCGTAAGCAGCTTCTCAGCATTTCTTGGGGCCCGCGAAGTTTATGAAAAAGTAAATAGATCCATTAACCTGTTAACGTGGATTACCTGCCACTCGCGCTTTTCCTTATGCCTGCTTCGCCCGCTGCTCTCCTTTAGTTTGGCGAAAATCTTCGCCTGGATTTTACCCCTGAGAGCTTCTTTTCGGGACGAATTTTAAATGCAAACGCAGTTAAATAAATTGCCACCTGATAGGAAAGTCAACAGGGCGGCCTCTGTTAGTTCAACACAAGGCAAGGTGGGGAAAAAGGAAAAAGGAAAAGGGCAAAAGGAAAATAGGGGGAGAACAAGAACCAACAAAGGCGTGGCACGTACAGACCTTTTGGAAAAATCTGCACTCGAAAAAAATGTAGTTTAAAAATTAAAAATAAAAAAATAAATATATAAGCAATTAATGAAAAAGAATTTAATAATTTCTTTTAAAATTATATTATTAAGGAAGTTTGCATTTATTTAATTTTTAATTTTTAAATAGTTTTTATAAAAACAAAAAATAAATAAATACATAAATAAGCAATAAGTTAAATAGAATTTAGTTTTTTTTTTAATTTGATTATTAATAAAGTTTGCATTTATTTAATTTTTAATTAATTTTTAGAAAAAATAACAATATTAAATAAATAAATAAGCAATTAATGAAAATAAATTTTATTATTTCTTTTAAAATTATATTATTAAAACAGTTCGCATTTATTTAATTTTTGAATAATTTTTATAAAAACAAAAATAAATAAGTTAAAAATAATTTAATAATTTTTTTCAATTTGATTATTAAAAAAGTTTGCATTTATTAAATTTTAAATTTTTATAAACAAAAAAAAATAATAAAATAAATAAAAAAACAATAAATTAAATAGAATTTATTTATTTTTTTTTTAGTTCGATTTGTTAAAAAAGTTTGCATTTATTAAATTTTTTATAAAGCACATTATAAACCAAAGATCAAGTTTTCAAGTGCAACCCCCATACATTTTTCTCTGGCTTCGCCCTTCAATGGCGGACTGAAGGTGAACAAATTGACAAAGGCGTCAATGTGAAGTTGCCCCGCAGGACCTGCTGCTGCTACTCCTTTTCCGCCCCCCCCCCCTCACCACTCCTCTCGTTTAGTTTATGCCACTGATTTCGCTTTCACCTCCTGTGAATTCCCCGTTTGACTCTCGTTCAGCTCTTGGGCCAGATTACGCATACGCCGCGTGTGTCACGCATTTTTTATGCCCCGAAGGAATGAGGAAGCTGGGGTCAGTGCTCTGCTGCGTGCGGTTCGCCTCTGCTGCCTTCAAAAATGAAATTAAATGCCTTTGATTTATTTATTTATTTATTTATTGCTCAACATCTTTTGCTGCAACAGGGGGGCGAATGGAGCGCCGATAGAGGGAATTTACAAAGAGCCTGTTTGAGACAATTTGTTGAGCATTTTTTTTTAATATGCACATAAATTATGCAGTTCTGGTCAAAGGAAAGTTAATGGAGGTCAGTTAAGAGGGAGATGGGACCGTAAGTCACTTGGCATCGGGTTAATAAGTGAAGAAGGAAGATATTTTATAATGGTATGGTAAAAACAAGAGAGAAGGCTATGGTCGAGTAACTCAGCCGAATGAGTGGGAGAGAGATGGAGATATGTAAGCAGTCGCTTCACAGTGGCGACATCTACCGGATTATCGAAAATTGCTTTTATTTGCCTATAGCTTTTTAATGAATGGCCCGATTTTATAACTTTTCATTTACATTTCGTTAGGTAATCTTAGCCTAAAAGTAAAATCTAAATAATATCAATAAATACCTTTACAAAATAAGACATCTAACGGACATTTAATTGTTTAACTTATCACTTGAAAAGATAAAAATTAACAACATAGCCACACTTCTATTCAAATATATATTTTTATCAAATCCCTTGGCTTTATGCATATATAAATATGTATAGCACTTCATCTGAAAGAACCGAGTTGGTCTTTTTTGTTTTTATTTTCTCCTCGTTGCTTGCCACTTTTCACAACGTTTTCCACGTTTTCCACGCTTTCCCAGCTGCTTTTGTCTGGCACTTTTGTTGTATTTGTTGGTCTGCTCCACATGACATTGCTCAGTTGGTTGGCTGCTGTTAACCCACCTCTTTCGTTTTTTTTTCGTTTACGATTTTTTGAACTGGGCGCGAATTTGTTTTCCACGCTTTTTTTTTTCCTTACCTCTGCCGCTTTGATTTCACTTTGGCTGGCTCCTCGTGCCTTTTGTAGGTGCATGTGTGTGTTGAGTGGCACTTGACAAAGTTATGACACACCCGCAGGTGAGGCCAAAATGCCGGCAATGATGCTGATGATGATGGAGGTGGAGGTGAAGGTGGAGGTGGCTCTGAAATTTGCCAAGAGCCTGAGGATGAGCTGCAGGATTTTCCTGATGCCAGCCATCGATCCTGCCGATCAATGTGGGTCCTTAAATAAAATGTAAGGCAGTTGTGCTTTTGATTTTCGATTGGATTCGTGTGTTTTGAAATCCAAGTCAAAAATCTGGTCCTTACATAAATATTGTGCCGATATTACAATCACTGTAGATTTAGAATGATGTATTTTTTATCTCTGGTAACTCTTAATTTATTAAATACTAACTTTTTTGGTCAAAAATTAGGATGTAGCTCTTATGGCTAAAAAAGAAACGATAAAACGATTTTAGTATTTTTATACGCTTGCAAAGGGTTATCATGATTTTTTGCGAAAAATGGCAAACAAAATTAAAAAACCAGGTTTAAATGTCAATCGATTGAAAATTTAGTAACGAGTTCAGAAAGGTATGACAATCCATATTTGAATCAATATTTCCGTTGTTTCAGCAAAAAAACAGTTTTTTTGTTTGGAAATTTAGGATTTCGGTTTTTGAACAAAAATAGGAATTTTTATATTGGTTTTTTGCTATAACTTGGCCAAAAATGGTCCTACATCAAAAGTACATACTGTTTTGAACAGATTACAATGTAATAATTACATCCATGACACTTTCCGTGTAATTTTGAGAAATGACATTTTTTTTTTTAATTTTAATTTTTTTTATAAGGGGGCACATCATAATTTTTGGCAAAAAATAAAATGTCTAGATTTAAACGCGAATCGATTGGAAATTTAATAACGAGTTCAGAAAGGTATGATAATCCATATTTGAACCAATATTGAATTTGTTTTAGCGAAAAAACTGTTTTTTTTTTTTTTGAAATTCAGGATTTTGGTTTTTTAACAAAAATAAGAATTTTTTCTTTTGGTTTTTTTGCCATAACTTGGCCAAAAATGGTCCTACATCAAAAATACATACTGCTTTAGGCAGATTACAATGTAAAAATTACATCCACGACACTTTCCGTGTGATTTTGAAAAAATTAAATATTTGCGAAAAATATATGCAAGTAAATCTAAATTTAATGTTGTTGTAAATGGGTCTTTCTCTCAATCATTTTCGATCCACATCATTCTGTTAGCCTTTGAAGAACCCCCCCCTCGAACTTCTTTTTTCTCTTTTATATGTCTTTCCGCCACGTTTTGAGTGAGCGCCATTATTCTTCGTCCTTCGACTTTCAATTGCACTGGCAATGGGTAAATGGTAAATATGTCAAACCTTTTGCGTTAACTTCATGTTCAGGTCGTAAAAAAATGCGTCGCGACATGGAATTGACTGCCGGGCGTCGGTTTCCTTGAGCAATTTCCTGTCCCGCGTTGGGCGCCAATTATTTGGCCGGACGACAGTGTCATCAAAGGGGATTGATGGTGGATCAACAGGTTGGCCCCCCCCCCCCCCCCCCCTTCCCAATCAGTTGCCTGCACTGCCTCCCCGCCCATGGCTCCTACCTTTGATTAAGAGGAGGCAAACTTTGTTGTCAGTCTATTGATGGCTTCGACTGCCTTTCAACACCTCCAGACCAGACCCTCTGCAATTTTTGTCAGTTTTAATGGCAGTTTGCATGTTTGTTCACCCAATCCCCGACCAACCCCCTGCCTATCAGTCAATAGCTTTCATTATTGCCCATAGGACAAACTTTCACTTCGATTTGCCGCCAGGCTGACTTTTGACTCGACTCTCAACCGATGAATGTCCTTTGTCTTGCCCAGTTCCTATTTCCTATTTTCTATTTCCCCTCTCCTTCTCGTTCTTTCTTTCTCTTGCCTTTCCCCAATTTCATTGAGTTTTTTGTTGTATTTATATGGCCCAAAGATTTTATTGCTTTTACCACGAAGACGACAGACGACAATTTTGCACAAATTATTTGCGCAAAGTTTCTCAAAGTGATGCTTTTGCTAGCGGTTAACTGATACCCTGTAAGAGCATGACTAACGAGTTAAGGTATCTCTTAGAAAAAACACATAATATACATTTAAACTTAAATTATATAAACAAAATAAAATCAAAAAAAAAATATTTTAAATTAAAATTTAATTTAATATCATATTTTGTTGGGAAAATCCCTTTTTGAGTTTATGATGGGTATTTTTTAGTCGATATGTTTGTTTTTTTTAACTCACTGGTTTTATATTGTTCCTGCTTGTCATTGATCAGCGTCTGGGAAACAATTTAGTCACCTTTGATGGCTGCAAAAAGAGAAGAAAGCAAACAGAATTGGGGATGAATAAAGAGAAATGCAAAAAGTTTTGCGTAAAATTCGAATTAATGATGTGCGTTGTTCCCTCGATGTTTTTTGAACTTTCAAGTGCCAAAATGGAGATGGTTACATGCTGGGGAAAAAAAAGAAGAAGAGAGAAAGAGAGAAAAGCTGGCAGCAGATAGAGACAACAGAAGCCAGGACACTTGAGTCATCAATTCTTCTAAACTTCCGGCACAACTTCCCAGCCGTTTTCCCGGCCATTTTCCAACCGCTTTTCCTTGAGCCATTAGCTTTTCATTAGCAACTTTTATGCCCGTCGATTTGCCGGCTTTTAATTAGCAAAGAGCCGCAACAAGCTAAACAAAATTTTCAACTTTTTTATGGCCCCCAGAAACTGATAAGCAGAAATATGCTTTGATTGTTAAGCGAGGGTGGGCTCTGTGATTTTCCAAATCGCTTTACGATGTACAAATTTTACGATTATATGTGTATATTAATGATGGCAATGAAATTTTACAGTGGAGTGCATTTTAAATAAGGAATATCAAAAAAAACAAAATTATAACAGGGTTGGTAAAACGATTGAAAGCACTATCGATACTATCGATAGCTTTAAAATGTAGAAAACATCGATGGATTTCGCCCAATATCGATGATATCGCTCAGCTAAATAATTTAATTTAAGATGTGATTACATTTTTCTTTAGGTTTTCCTTAGTTTTTGTTATTTGTTGTTTATGTTTTCCAGTTTCCGAAAGTATCGATAGCCAAAACTATCGATATATAACCGTTTGTGGTTGTTTGTGACAAAGAACTATAGACTTTCTTATGAGTAGACTAACGATTGTTTATTTTGTTTTGCCTTTTCCAACCACTGTGCTCGTGTCGCGGCATCGTTTTGGGGCCAGAACGATTATTTTGGTAGGCGAGACCCGTGGCTTCCGTTTCACATACCAACGGGATCATTACTTCTGCAGTATTTTTTTCCCCCATCTGCTTTTCTTTTAATTAACGCCATGCGCGCTTGGGGCTGGGGATTTTCGGGGGAATTGCATGGGATTTTCGGTGTGACAGCCCACTAAACTCCTTTGTGGAGAAGGTGGAAGGTCACGGGTCAGGGGGCCAGGTGGCAGGCAGCAGGAGGCCGTAGACAGCTCAACTTGCAACACACACACACACACACTCACACGAGGCGGGCTTAAAACTGGAAACTCAATTAGGTTGCATGCGAGAGCTCATCGCTGCCTTGTCAAACACGTGGCATGAAGCTTTTCCGAGCGGCTAGGAAAATGGGAAAGCGGGAAATTCCGGGCGGGGAATATCAAAATCACGGCGACAACAGAAAGTACAAGCGAAGTACAACAATTACACGAAGGGCTGGCCTGGCGGTGGGGAGGGGTTGGGGTTTTTGGGGCGACAACACTAAATACCCAGCAAGTGGAAAGTGGAAAACGGAAACGGAAATGGCACACAGTAAGAGCGAGATGGCGGGAAGTGCTGTTCATCTGAGTGTGTGTGTGTGTGTGTCGCTTGTAATTCATAGAAATAGCCTCCAATAGCACAAGGAAAAAATGCAGGACTCTTGAATAATATGCAAGTGGATTAGGAGGGCCAAGTACCCAATGAATACGTTGGGTATAATAAAATAATGAAATATTTTAGTTCTAATATGTATCTTTATTTATTATCATAGATCATAATATAAATCAATATAATATTTATCTTTATTTATTATTTATTATTATAGATCATAATATCATTCAAACTATCATCTCATATCATCCCTAACAATATTGCTTATTTTAATTAAATATTATAGTTTTTTTATCCCATGTATTTTAATAGTTCCTCAATTAATATTTAATTTAATTTTATTTATTTGTAAAATGCAAATGTTAGATATGGGATTCCCAACTGTAATGCATTTTTTAAAATTTAATATTATTATTTTTTTAACATAATTATTTTTGACAGTTTCAAATAAATTGAAAAATAAAATTTTAATGATTAATATTTAATATTTTATGTTTATAATATTAAATAAGAATATATATATATTTGGTGATGTATTGGTATTTCTTTCAGTGTGGCCCAACCCCCATCACCCACCCCCACCCACAACCATGGCCATGTCAGCATTTTTAACTCGCATGTGTTAAAAACGAAAACCGGGTAAAGCAAAGACAAACGAGTCCGGGACATGGCAGGCCAAGAACTGAGCCACTACAATGACCCCCCCCCCTCCTACATCGTTCCTTTTCCCGCCACCCGCCTCCCTCTTCCCTCTCTTTCGCGGGGCCCCACTGCCGTCTCTTTCGTTCACTGTTCAAAGCTTGCCAAGAGCAGAGCTCTTCAATTCAATTCAACTGCGCCATGTTCATTGTTTATTTTTCATTTAATTTTACACTATTTTTTTCCACCCTGCCCACTTCATTCTCTTCATCTTCCTTTTTGTGATTCCCATCTTCGAGTGGCGGATATGTGTGGTTGTCTATTTGGCACCCAATGGATACCCTTTAATAACCATTTTCAATTAATGATCTTTTGAAATTTTTTTCAAAAATCTCTATAATATCCTCTATACCAACTGCACTTAAGTGTACTTTTTGGCATTAAAATGGGTTATTTTTGAAAACGTTTTTCAGTCTGTCCTGACTTTTAGGCCCATACCATCCCTTAAGGTATTTGAATTTTCTTTATCATCCAGTGATTTTTTCCCTTGTCTTGTATTTTTTGTGTTTAGTTTCAGCAGCAGGAATTCAATTATGGGAACGAAACGAAACGGAACGTTACGGAACGGGGCGGCGAGGTCATCTAGGGGGCGTGGTCGTTTCGGGGGATGAGAAGAGCAAATTTTCGGCGCGTAAATGACAAAAGTTTTGTAGCACTCGAATGTTGATCTTTAGTCAGGTCTAGGATGTGGGTGGTGGTGGAGGGGGTAGGAGGCGGAAGGCAGGAGGCGTGGCAACTGGAACACACGGTAAACGGGCAACATCGTTAGCTGCTAACTGACAAGCAGCAGGGGGCGTGGGGGGCGGCGAAGGAGAGTGCAAAAGGGGCGCGGTAAGTGGCATCCTTGAAAGTTGCGTTGAGGCGCCGCACGCAATTTGCCGCAACAACAACGACACAGTGTTTCTTCTGCCCACCGCCCACTCAAAAAAAAAAAAAAAAACCTGAAGGGAAACAAAAAAGTATATAATAAAATCAAAACAAAGGTCATTACAGAAAGAGACAGGCAATGCGAGTGCGAGGAAGACGGCAAGACTGCGTGCCGGGGGGCACAGCACTGAGATTCGAAACAATATGATCTCAAAATGGAATGTATGATTTCAAAAGTTTTAGTTTAAGTTGCGAAACAAATTTGTTATTTCATTTAGTGTTATATTTTGTATCACTTGATCAAATAATACATCGGATTCTTGGTGAAAGTTATAAATTAATAAACATAACTTAAAAAAATTAAATGTTTTAATAAAAAGTTCTTATAAAAATGCAATCGCAAAACAAAAAAACTCGATATGAAACGTAGATCAATTTTACATTATTTAAGATCAATTTTAATTTGATATGTGGCCAGGTAAATTTTACCTGGTCGAAAAGAGTACGTCATGTAAAAACGATCTGCGCCATATCGATTTTACGGTAACATGCTTTTTTTTTGTGTGTACAAGAATTTTTAACAAAATTTTACTCAATTCCATAGGTTGCTATATACATAAGTTGATCTATTAATTAATAGATATATTCACAAAAAAAATATCCCACTTTATTGCCCAGGTTTTCCCGCAGTGTATATGTGTGCAGGACTCGAGCTCAGTCTGATTCTGGGGCTGCGGCTGACAGGAGCTGAACTGAACTCGAGTCGCTGTAGTTGGCAGACAGCTGCGACAGCCACGAGCTCTCCGCCCGAGACCAAAATGTGCCAAATTGAGATAAAGAACCATTGAGAACTTAGTTGCAGCGCGACTCGGCGGTTCACGAGCCGTCCGCCAGGGGGCGCTGCTGTCACGAGGGGCGGGTCAAAAGTCCACGAAGCGTTTTAATTGTATCGCTTTGAGAGCCCAAACCTATTACATATTGTTTTTTTTAATTTTCAAATGTTTTAACATAATTAAAACTTAAGTTATATGGATTTTTTTTTTAAAATTAGTTTTCGATAAGTTACTTATTTTTAGCCCTCAAGGGTGCAAAAGTCGTACATGATGTTATTTAAATGAACCCAGGGATATAAGATAAATAAGTTAACCACTAGAGCCATTGTCCTTCCGTTGGCGGGGAATGTCCTTTCAACTGGCGCTATGCGAGGTCCATAGGTGAGTCCACCGGGAAGCGGATGATTGAGCGGCCATTAGTGATCATTACACGAGGGCTGGCAGCTGGAGTCCTTCCTACTTCCAGGCGGACATAACAATGGTCGGGAGTCCTTTGTTGGCTGCCACCAAAAATTATTATTTGTGTGTGAGTGAGCGCGCGGCCACGTTGTCCTTTTGTTCGTGTGTCTGTGGTTTGTCTAACAAGGCACAAGGCACAGGGCACCAGGCAGCAGGCACAGGGCCATATTGTTTTCAAAAAACAATAACAGCTGGCGCGGAAAAAGGACAGAGGAGCCAGGGAGCCGGGTAGCCGAGTTCGCAGGACAATGAGCGACATTCGGCGAGGAGTCGACAACAATTAAATTAAATAAACTTGCTTCAAATGTTATGTAAATGCAGCGCTCGACTCGCTAATTGAGTCGTCGTCCTCGTCGTCGCTCTCATTATCCTTTATACTCTGAAAGGGAGAAAAAGGGAAACCTCACGATCCTAATAATGGCAATAAACCGTATTGTGATATTTCAATAAAAAATTCATTTAATGCTCCTCTTTGTTGGCCAAGAAAGGCAAATTGTTTTTCCACTTAATTGCTTTGAGCGTAATAAGAGTTTTCCTACCTTCTTTCCAAGCAATTATGATATCAAGAATAGATTCTATAAATAATAAAATAAGTGTAAATATAGGTAAATATTTTTAATGAATTAATTACATTTTTAATCAATAAATTTCAATAATTAAATTAAAACATTTTCCAAGTAATCTTTAAATAATAAAATAAATGTAAATATAAATAAATATTTTTAATAAATTTATTACATTTTTAATCATTAAATTTCAATCATTAAATTAATAAATCATTACAAGTAATTCTAATTAGAAAAATAAATTCCTTAAATAATAAAATAAAATGTTAATAGTAATAAAAAAATATTCTTAATAAATATTAATTATTAATATTATTTTTTAATAATAAAATAATTGTAAATAATAATACAAATTATTCTTAATAAATATGAACTATTAATATTATTTTTAAATAATAAAATAAAATGTAAATAGTAATTAAAAAATATTTTTAATAAATATTAAAGGTAATTTACACAGCATTCTCTTGTTTATACCAATATTTTAAATTATTTAAATTGTTAGTAAAGCTATCAAACTTTTAAGGGTATTCAGGGCACTCTTATCTTCTGTTCTGTTCTGCTCCTTTCGAAGAGCTGTCAACAAGACTGAGTGAAAGGAGCAACTGCCACCTTATCCCCGATCCTTTGGTGGCCATTAATGATGGATGAACTTAATTTTTATTGCGCGACCTTGAAAAAAGCCAAAAGCATCGAGCGACCCAAGTTATTAACCGGGAAATATCAATCAGCATTTTACACTAGGCTGCTGGCGGATGTGGATGTAGATGTGGATGTGTCAGGAAAAGGACGAAGGACGAAGGATGAAGCTTCGGTTTTCCCTTATCCTTGTCGAGGCATTAAAACAAAACATTTTAATTAATTGAGGCGGAAAATGCTGTAGCTGCTGTGTTGGGTTGTTGGTGGGATTCTCCTGGGTTTCTCGGGAGTTTCTCCTTGGTTTTTCTGGTGATGCCAGTTGCATGTTGTCAACTCCTCCTGAAGCCCTGAAAAAGGGAAAGTCAGTGGGAGAGGGGCCGGGATTTTTGGGTTATTTGGGCATTTGACGCAAAGTTGGCTTCTGGATGATGGAAAGGGAAAAGGTCCCCGATTTGCCTCACTTTGTACACTTAATGGCTCAATGATGTGCGCCAGGTTCATTGAAATAAGTGCCCAAGTATGTGCTATATGGCTGGCGTGTTATAATGAATTTCCCCCTTCCGATTTTTACTGCGGTTTCGCGCCGTCAAAAAGGTTGAAAAGATTGAAAAGCCGAGTTATTAAGGGGATATTTATGCCGGATGCGGGTTGGATAGGCCTGATAAGTCAGATAAGCGCATGAAGTTAAGTTGGATTACAAGGGATATGACGAGAGGTTCGATTAAAATAAATATTGGCTACATTACCTTTGATTGAATATGAACATGAATTCATAACGCTAATTCAGGAGGTGCTCAGCTCATAAGCAAGAGGGTCACATTGGCATGCCTGCGGTCACACGCCTATTTTGCATTGGGCACACGTCGATTCTTCTTTGTGTCGCTGTCCATTTGTCTTTTAAGTGTGTTTGTAAATGCACTGTAATTAGACAGCACCCCTGCTTTCATTAAAAATGGCTCTGAAATTGATTAAATATTAACTTGACATTTATTTCCAACTTCAAAGTCATTTTGTTTACTCAAAAGTAAACTAAATTAATTGACAAGAGGACTGAAAGTGGTCTAAACTTAATTGAAAACTATAAAACCTTCATTATGTTGCAGCATAGCTCGTAAGAAACTATCAATTGGCATCGTGAGAAGGCAGTCGCATGTTTATGTCGGGGCTAAAAACATTGTCAGTCATCGTTAGCTCTAATTTTCAGTTGGCCCACACATGAATCTCCGCCGTACATTACTGCCCATTACACTGCAACACATTTCTCGCACTCGCACTCGCACTCGAGCTGCCACCTACCGTGTCCCCAGTTTCCAGTTCCCGAGTTTCGAGTCCCGGGCAAACCGAACCGAACCAAATCCTTCGACAAGCCCCAGACCGAAACCGAGAACCAGATCCAGACCAAGATAATGCAGAGTCCAACACAAAAAGCATCAATTTGCATGCAGCCTGACCACCAGCAACCGACAGTCGCCAATGGCCAGCGCTTTTGCATCTACACTGGGCGAAAATGGTAAATAGAAAGCGGGGAAAATATTGCTGAATTATGTGTAAAATTAACAAAATATTCTTTATTATTATTAATATTCTTTATTTAATATTAATGTTTAATTGATTGTACTTGTGCTTAAGTTTCTTCAAGTATGAGATGGAATTTTTCCTGTCTATAAAAAATTCTTAGCTCTAATAGTAAGAGCTTGTAAAAATATCGAAATCTAGATATTTTCGATATTTTTCAAGCATCGATTTTTATCGAAATCATTGATGTTTTTCGAATGTTCTATTATAAACATAATTATATTAATTACTTAAGATTTCATTTTTTGTTCCTGAAATAACATCGAAATGATCGATGCAATATTTTGAAAATATCGAAAATATCGATAACTCAATATTACGAATACTTTGTATTTCCATTTAATTATGTAAGAATTTCGCTCAGTGTGCGACCACATCTATGTGTGGGCATCTCAGTGCCCCCACGACAGCACTTTGTTGGTGGTTCGGTGGTCCGGTGGTGGTGCTTCATCACAATTCATTCAGCTTGAATCTGAATTCGTTGCCTGGCACCGACACCGAATCCGTAGTCGAATCTGAATCCAAATCCGTGGATGTGTCCGTATCCGGGTGCGAGAATGGCGCTCTCTTTCATTAACCTTTCTGGCATCCAACATAATTCAATTTGGCATCAAGTCGAGCATTCCGCATCCGCATCCACATCCGCAGCAGTACGTATATCCAGCGGCCAGAAGACAGAGCCACCCAGCATTCCGCTTCCAACATCCAGCATCCAACATCCAGCTCATTTGCATTAATGCCGTGCACGTGTGCAATGCAGGACGAAGGACGAAGGACCCTCGACTGCAAACTGCACATGGCGCACTGCCTCGAATTTTCATAAATAAATTGATTTGCTCCATCTGGCGTAATTGCGGCTAACTGCGGTTAGCATTAATGTCTGTCAATTGCCACTTACCTTATTAGCCCAAATAGATGCGTAAACTTCACTCGGCACATGGCTTAAAAGTGTCGGTTTCTAATTAAAAAGTTTGCCCCGCAAAATTGCTTTGAATTTTCAATGAATACTTAAAAAGTTAGTTGCCCAAATTTCTGGCCGCCCCATTAAAGAGTTCATTTAAATGTTGGTCAAGTGCTTTTTGTGGCTATTAAACTATACTTAATTTATAAATACTATAACTACCGTATCTTAAATTATTTGATAATTTTAATAATAAACCCAAACCGCTTAAAATGTAAACGTAATGAAGCGCATTTTAAAACAATTCTTTTAAATTGTTTATTTTTTCTTCCCCTATTTTTTTAGCATTTATGTAATTTTTCTGTAAAATATAAAGACAAAAAATAATTATTGTTCCTTAAATGAAATTATACCTCTAGTTCTTAGGTAATTTATAATTAATCGATTAATGTGTTGATCAAAAAGACATAGTCTTACATCGTCGGGATATTAAAACAAATAAACAAAAAAATCAAAAATCAATAAACAATCAAATAACTTGTTGAAATTCTAATAACATTTTTATTCAAATCCTTTTAAAAGTCAAAAAATATTAAAATAAATACAAATTATTTACTTTAATGTTTATTTTGTAAGGAATCTCTAGAATAAATATTGGGAAAATTCGCCAAGACTTTAAATTCATAAACAGTAGTAATACTTTTGATAAAAAAAATGTTTAAATAAATAAATATTAATATAATAATATATAGTTATTTAATGGAATGTTTATTTTGTAAGAAACCTCTAGAATAAATATATTTAAAAAATCCTTCTTGACTTTAAATTCGTAAACATAAGAAATATTTTTGACATAAAAGAATTTTTAAATAAATATATATAATTATAAAATTATAAAGTTATTTAATGGAATGTTTAATTTGTAAGAAATCTCTAGAATAAATATTTCAAAAATTCTCCTAGACTTTAAATGCGTAACGGTAGTAATAATTTTGACAAATTCCAACAAATACCCCTCTAACCCCCCGTTAACCCCCCGCTAACCCTCACCAATCACCACTGCAAAGCGGTGGCAACAATGCACATCACGCATCCGCAGCGTTGGCCGGCTGGCATTGAAACTGCCTCCTGCATCCTCTGCATTCGCATTCGCATTCACATATTCGCGGCACACCGTGCGCATGCCAGGGAAATTTTAACAGCAGGGAAATTCTTGTGCCGCAGCAAGGCGCCTTTAACAGTGCCTCTAAAACAGCAGAGGCTGTGTTGTGTTGGGGCAGGAAAAGGGAAATTCTGTCTGCGAACGGCTGGATTTCGGATTTTGGCATCGATGGCAGGATGCGAGGATGGCCTTAAATAGTATGAAACAGGACTCAGCGCTGACGGCACGCGTTTCGCTTTGAGAAAGAGAGAGTTTACCAAAAAGCCAAGAAAGCAGCAGCAAAAAACGCGCTAAAGTCGCAAGTTGTCGTTGTTCGAAAGTCGAAAGTTGTTGTCGTTGTCGTCGTCGGTTGTTGTCGTTTGTTGTTGGTTTCTTATATTTTTTTATTTGTTGTTATTGTTCTTGATCTTGTTGTTGTTGCTCTGCCGCCGCCGTCCCGCCGCCGCCGCCGTTGCCGCCTCCGCCGCCCCGCCCCCTTTTCGTCTGACTGCGTCTGTCTGCGTGAGCGTGTGTCGGTGTGTTGTGTCTGTGTCGCGCATGTGACCGCCTCAGCTGTAGGTTTTATTTTAAAATATTTTTTTTATTTATTTTTATAATTATTTTTTATATACTACCACTTTTTATTAAGTTTCCCTGTGAAAGGAAGTCAAAAAAATATTAGGGAGAAAAAAAAAACAACCCAGAAAGCCACAACAAACAAAACAGCTGGGCAAACAAGTTGCAGACTTTTTCCATCCCATCGCATGGGGTTAACAAATTTTTAGTTAGTTGCAACTTTGTCGCGTTGGCGGAAAAAGCAGCGCCCGAAACGCGTGCAAAACGCGCACAAAACGCTTACATAAGTTGGCCATTTGTAAGCGCGACTGTGTGTGTGTTTTGTGTGTGTGTGTGATGCTATTTTAAGGCTAGAAAATTACCTAACCAAATGCTTAATGCAACTAACTGATATTTTGGTGTGGTATGGGCCAAAAAAATCAAAAAACGCGCGCTTCTCGAAATTTTTGCTTTCGTCTTTTTGTCAAACCAAAAAAAGAATAGACTCAAAATAAGAAAATGGGGTGGCAAACATAACATAAAAAAAAAGAAAAAATATAAGGCGAAAGAAAAGGGGGCAAAGAAAACCGAAATTGTTACACGGTCATTGCGGAGGTCGCGCCAAACTAAAAGAGAGATTTTATTTGCGAGCTGCCAAGGCAACAACAGCCAAGGGGAATTAGAAATCAATTGACATGTAATGTTTCGTAATAATAAATTGAAAAGGGAAATCGCTGTCAAATTTACAACTTGTTGATTGCCAACAAAGCAGTATTTATGGTTTTTACAATTTTAGCAATGCCAAAAATAGGGTCTTAAATATTTACTTATAATAAAAAACTTATGAAAAAGCTTTGAAAGACTTTAGAAAAAAATAGTAGGGAATGCAAAGGGTTATTTTATATTAGCGTTATAACATTTTTATAGAAATGTGACCAAAAACTTATGGTAAAACTTTGAAAATCCAAAAAAATGGGCTAAAAATTAAAATAATTTAATTTAATTGTTTCTAGAAAATAAAAATTATGAAAAGTATAGTTTTATTTTATCCCTATTTAAATTGAAGGACTTAGCTGCAAAGGTAACCCAAATTTAGGCACTACTAGAAGGAATTTAGCTAAGAATAGTAAGAATTTAATTTAAATTTTAATTTATACATTTTTTCCGAGCTGAGCGAGACCAACCCAAAGTTTTTTTTCCCTTTTTTTTTAATGTTCCAAACCAAATAACATAACACAAAAAAATAAATATCGAAAAAAACCAGGCTGAAACTTCAAAACAAATATTGGAAAATTGCGAATGAAAAAAGGTGGCTTGTAAGCCGATGGAACCGAATGCAAATTGAAAACTAAAGTTCGAGGAAGCCAGAAAGCAAAACAAGGAAGCGACCTCCTGTCCGTGTGAAGGACCACGTGGGTCTGTGTGCGTGCGTGCGCGTGTGTGTGTGGGTGCGGGGACACCACTACAGCGGCAGACGAAATACTTTTTGTGCCAAGGTAAGATTAGCATTAGGACCAAAGTTAATGTTTTGTTTCTTGGGCTAGGCAAATATGTGCCTTCGAATCGAGGCGCCCGAATATGTGGGTTAAGCCGTGTTGGGAGCGGGCAAATATGGGTTAGCTGCTTGGCTTTTGGCAGGAAAAACGAAGAAATACTGAGGTATTCCTTTAATAAGCCTCAGAAGCTATCTCAAAAATGTTAATTTTGAAAATCCTATTATTTACCTGTGGTCTTTAGCCTCCATTGATTTATTTAATTGCTCAATTAAATTATGTATTTCAAAAACAAATGGCTAAATTCAAAGTTTATGGGCTTGGGAAAATTATTATAGTATTTTTAATTGGTCCTTCGGGTAAATAAATTATAGAAAAAACAAAAATATTTCATAAATTTTAAAATATTTTCACGTTTAATTAAGAGCATTTGGGAAAGTAATAACTTTTTACCAAAAATATAATTTAAAGTAATTATATCTACATAAATTCTGTTCCAACACAGTATGATTTACTCCATATTTTATTATCTTTCAAAGCTAATTCTTGCCATACAAGTTTTTGAGATCTTAATATCTGTTTTGAAAACAAGAACCACGCCCAGACTTTAATATTAAACCTATCCGACTGATTTACTTTGCTTTTGTTTAAGTTTCTTTATTTTTTTTGGGGTAAAACTTTTGAGAATTGCCCCTGTGCGTATGCAATAGAAAATGTTTAAAATGTTTGCCAAACAATTTTGAGCGATTACGAAATGGGTGTGTGTGTGTCTGTGTGTGTGTGTGTGTGTGTGTGACATGAATGGCTCCGTTGGGAGTGGAAATGCCATTGTTGCTGCCATCGCTTGTTATTATTGCTACACACAGAGAAAATATACATAAAAATATTGAAAACAGACAAAATTTAAAAATGTATTAAAAATATTTTAAATAAAATATTTTTATAAATATTGAATTGTTTAAACAATGTTTTTTATGATTTAAAGTATATATAAATTGGTTCTCTGTATTCCGGCAGCTGTGGTGGTCAAAGTAGCAAACGCGCCTCAATTTATTCATTTTACCCAGCTTGTAGCTATTGTTCTCCACTCGCCACTCTCCACTCGCCACCCCGATCTCCACTTTCCACTCTCCACTCCGGCCATCTTCAATCTGCATTCGGGGCTTTTAATTAAATGCAGCAACAATAACGATGGCAAATGCCAACGGAATCAAACAAAAGCGATTCGCACACTAAAACATGGCGTCGTGGGAAAATTTCGAAAGGGGGAGGGGGTGGAAAATCCGTGGCGACTGGGAAAAGTCAAGGGCCAAATGGAAGCACCCCGAACTGTGACCAAACAACAACAAATAGCGATTTGTGCATGGAAATTAAACGAACTGATTAAATGTTGAATTAGAGCCCCGAAAATCCAATCCTCCACTTTTCGCACCCTTCATTTGACATGAAAACTAAATTGATGTTTATAATTCGTTTTTGGCAAGATGGAAGAGCTTAGCTTGGCGAAAAGTAATTAAGCCGAGTTTACTTACTTTTCGGTTGAGTGTTTGGTAACTGGTACAAAAAAAAAAGTCCCAATGATCTGATTACATGTGAATGCAATTACGACTGAAAATGGTTTTATTTTCAATAGCAAGATGTTATTTTTTCAACCGCTCTGCGATTTTATTTTAATTGATTCGATTCAATAGTGGAATATATAAATATTTCGGTTTATTATCCATGTTCTTAATGAGATTTCAAAGTGAGAGATATCTAATTTATATATTATTGAGTATTGCTTGCGATTGTCTAATGCAATTGGCCACATAAATATGGCTGGCTTTGGTTTATTATAATCTACCGAGATGCATTTTCCATTTTCATAGCAATTTCCATGCCAGGCTTAACTGCATTAGCCAGTTGACTTTTGTGCTTCGGCCATTCCTTTTCCATATCGGGGCCAATCGTGGCGATCCAGAAATTGGCTAATACAGTGTCGGCCAGCAGATGACCCACTTGGGGCTATGCTCTTCTGGCGTTGACTGTTTTGCATTTAAATCGTTTTAATTGTTGCCGAAAAACAAGCAAATGTCTGTGTGTGTTTCTCTGTTTGTGCTTCTCTGTGTTTCGTTACAGAATGAATGAATGAACTTAGCATTTAGAATGTGGCTCTCGTTTTGCCATTGTTATGGCTTTCGGTTCCGAATTTCTGCCTGCACAATGGGGCGTATGAGCAATGCTCCAGCCACGTTGCTCATACGCCCCATTGTGCAGGCAAATAAAATGATAACATGGAAAAAATCATTGTGGAGCCGGCCGAAATGAAGAGATTATTGAAATGGCCAGGAGAGCCGCTGAAAATTCAGTTGGAAAACAAAGGCCCAAGGTTGGCCTAGAAATGCCAAAGGGCCGGGCTATCAAACAGCAAAAAGTGCACTGAAAAAAATTCAATTTCCCACATTAAATGAGTTACTTAAGGAGTAAAAAGGTATAGAAAATGATTTAATCAAACGAGAAGTTTAAAAGAAAAACACCTTGCTTAGTTTAAAAAAAAAATATTTAATTAAGTAGTTAAATAAATTCTATTTTGTTAACTAACAACTAAAATATTTGCTAAAAATACCAGTACAATTTACAGAGATTTTCGCTGGAATTTGGCGAAACAAAAGCTGTAACTTTTAGTGGGCCACAAAAAGTTCACAGAATATGGCATAGAATTTTGGTAAATGCATGTTTGTAACCCCTTTTCTGCCAGTGTGGCGACCTGGACGAGTGGTCTAATGTCCTTCTTCTTTGGCCCGCTCCTTGTTGTGCTATCTCCATCTCACCGTTATCCTTGTCGTCGTCGTCGTCGCTTGCCTCGTTGCTTTTTATGGCCCATGTCAAACATTGCAAATCAGTTTAAACTAACAAGCGGCACTTGGAACTGGAGATCCGGGGATCCGGGGATCCTGCCAGTGGGCGTGGCCCTGTTTTGTCTGCATTGCAGCTGACGCCTTTCAAAAAAGGATTAAACAACAGGATAAAAGAAAAGGATAAAGAGAAAAAATCAAGAGAGATACCGAAAGCGACAGCTTTAAATTGTAGACAAATTTCGTTAAATGTCTCCTTACTTTTTTATTGCTCCCCCTTGTGCGGAGGTAAATTTAAGGATCTGAATTATTGAGCGTGGCAACTGAAACTCTCACACACACACACACACAGAGAGATAGAGTCGGCACACGAATACAGGTGCAGCGGGCTTCCTCGCTCACACACACAATTAACCAATTAGCACTTTTTCGCTTGTTTCTTGTTGTTTCTTGCCTTTTTCTCTTTTCCGTTTTCTGGCGCCGGGCATTTTATGATTTTTTATTACCGCTTTATTGTTGTTTGTTGTAAACAAAAATTTTTGTTTGCTCATAAAAAAAACAATTTTTAATTGCTGCCGCACAAAACAATGCAAAAATGGCAAAAAAAAAGAGAAAATCAAAAAAATAGAAATAAAACAAGGCAAAAGTAAAAGGAGCGAAATGAAAAATGTGTGAAAACTGTGAAAAACTGTGCGAAGGCAAAACAAAGAGTGGCTGGCCGGTGCGAAGAGGAGCGGCAGCTAATAAAAATAAATCTAAAAGCCTAGAAGGAGAGATAAAGAGTGAAGGCAGGAGGCCTATTTGTTACCCCAATTAGCCTGCCGCGAGGGTCGCTTCAGCAGTTTGACGATTAGAATGATGATTAGGTGAACATGTATTTTAAGTTTGTTCTTACGAAATATATTTTTCCCTTGCTGAAAAAATATTTCCTGGATTTATTCCAATCTAAATTTGGGATAATAAATTATTTAATTAAAATAAATATAAAAATATATATAAAATAAATAAAAAAAATAAAAAATATAAATAAATGAAAAATAAATAAATAAAAATAAAAATATTATTTAATATTTCTGGGTATTTACAAACCAATTGTTTAATTACTTTTTCAACCTATTTAATTATTTCCATTTATTTTATTTCGATTTATTAACTGAGAAAAATATTAACTCACATTTCTAGATATTTCTATACAAATTGGATTGGTATAATTTACTATTTAATTAATTATTAAACTTAGTTAAAAATTTTAACCTTTTTATTTTGATTTAATCAATTATAAAAATAATATTTAACATTTCTAGATATTTACAAACAAATCTAAATACATTTTTTATGATTGGCTTTTATTCTTGTTAAGTTTATGGTTTCTTAACAGCTTTTAAAATATTTTTATGCTCACATTTGATCAGCATTTTTCGTATTGTCGTACTTTTTCATGCCATCATCATTAAATGTTAATTTTTACCTTCACCTGCACTTAAAGTTTAAACTTTACAATCGACCCCGGTCACTGTGTCCTTGTCTTGCTTCCGTGCTTCCTGTTCCTCCCGCTCTCGCTCCTCCCCTTCCCCTCCCCCGCTTCCTTCTCATATTTCGCACTTTCCGTGCGGTTTTCAATGTGTTTTCCTCATTTTTTTCCTGCTCGTTGAGGGCGATTTCTTCTTTTTTTTCGGTGGGCCGCAGTCAACGCACAAAATGCGTAAAATAAAAAATTATAATAAATATATATAAATTCGTTTTTTTTCGTTACTTCCTGCCTGGCTGGCCCCGCCCCCTCCTCCTCTCCTCCGCCCCCTTTTCGCTGGCATTTTCACTTCCCCGTTTTTCCTGATTCGCGTAAACTTTTTAATAGCACTGAAAATTCCTCGAAAAAAAGCCGCAGGAAGCATTTTGAGATTTGCGATGATGACGATGGTTCTCCCCTTAGTCTCTGTGTGTGTGTGTGTGTGAGGGTCGTGCGTGTGTATTTTTCCCTTTTTCTGTGGAGAAATTTTAAATAATAAGCTCGGCGCATTTTCCACTTGAGTAAGTTGCTTCTTTACAAAAGCGAAAAATCGCTGAGAACCCATTGAAAAAGCTAATTTAACTCAACGGATTAAGTATTTTTCATTGGCAAAGGAGGCTGGAAATTAAAATTGAAGGTAAAGCCTAAATTGAAAGGAAACCCATTTAAATGTGCAATATATTTGTATTTTTGCTAAATACGAATATTTCCTTAAAAAGCAATCAACTTTTTGATTTCGTTGCCCTGAACTATTTGTCCTCTGTGATATTTCTGCTTGAAATCTCTTCCATTTATTCCATTCAAATTAAATATAAAATTTCAAAAATATTTGCCCAATTTGCGCACACATCCAGTTCAGTTCAGTTCACATACTGAAAATATCCACAAATATTTGTGCATTTGTTTGTTTGTCACCGGTGTTTAATCAGTTTCGGTTCGAACATTTTTCTTAATTTGCCTTTTGCTTTCGTCTTGATATTCCCTTGTTGTTCTATTTTATTCAATTTTATTTGCTCTGCTTTCGGGACATTCATTTGTGTGTAAATTTGCCATTTTATCTTGTGTAGCTTGTGTACACATATTTCCCATTTGTCACTAGTGTCAAAGTGTGATTTTTCGGCTTTTTTGGCATTTATTTGTTTAATTTGGTCCCCCAGCTAAATAGTTCGAGATATAGGGTTGAGTATATTTGTATATCTTTGAAGACCTTTTTTACAAATTTAAAAACAAAAAAAAGTTTTGTTTAATAAAGAGAGAATAACTCTAGTTCACAACGTATCTAATTATTTTTAAATATTCTAAAAAATATTAAATAATTTTTACAAATTGGAAAGATAAATTTAAAAATAAAATTCACTTATAAAAATTATTTTTCTTCCCTGGTTTTCTTTTTACACTGGAAAACTGAAACAAAAAGCGTATCTGTTTTATTACTCTGTGTTTTTTTGAGAGGCAAAAACATTTATTGCTTTTAAAGAATGTTCTTGCGAGCACTTTATATAAGTACATATGTTTGTAGGCGCACACTATGTTTATTGTGAGCACAGCTGTATGCTTATTTCGGTCTCAGCAAATGACAGCACTCTCGTGTATGCACATATCCGCCCTCCTGGATTTTCACCCCGTCTTTCGGCCCGACTTTTCCCGCCCACTTTCACGGACTGCTCTTTCTCCATTCTCCACTCTCTATTCTACATTCTCCATTCGATTCCCCGGGCTGCGGCAAAAGTTAACAATGTGCCACACAATAAGGCGACTTTGTCCGCACTGACAGCCCCGCCCCTTTTTGGCTGCCGCCCGCTTTCATTACCATTTCCTCTTCAATTACCAATGCAGTCAAATGCTCCGCCCTTCCCCATTTTTTATACCCTTGCAGTGGGTATTATAGTTTTGGTCTGAAGTTCGTAACGCAGTAACGGAGATGTTTGTCCGTATGTCCGTCCGTCCGTATGTTTCAGTATCGTTTGCGAGCTCCATTTCAAAGCTAGCGAACTGAAACTTTCACAGACGACCTAAAACCGGGGTACGCAGATCAAGTTTGAAAGGCGCACCAATCGGACGTCTATATCCTATGGCTTCCATAGGAACAATCGGATATAACTAGGAAGACACTATTGACATGCTTCTTTCCAAATCTTTTTTTTTAATGCATACCTATATCCTATAGATCCTATAAGAACATTAGGGTATCCAATTTTAAAAAATTAATTTTTTTCTTGCATAAAATATTTTGTTTTTTATTTTTTTTGTTATGTTTTGCATTTATGCTATTCTAGTCGAATTTTCATTCGTGAAATCTGCAAGGGTATTAAAATTTCGGCTTGCTGAAGTTAATTTCCGTCCCCGTTTTTTATTTTTGTTTTATTATGGTCAACAGAGTTGCACTAAAAAGCGGCGCTCCTTTTTTTCGGCTCTTTGACTTTGTTGTCTCCTCAACAGTTTATCCTCTCAACCGTTAATTGAGTTTTGTTTCGGCCCACAAAAAAAAAATTAAAGAGGCGTGGCAATTGTGATTTACCCGCCATCGATTCAATCTGCCAGCTGTCACGCTCCGAAAAATAAATTAAAACAAAAAAAAAAAAAGAAAGCGGAAAAATAGCCGAAGCCACAGGGAGGCATTTTCACCCCAGGGGGGCATACGCTGCGTATACGCAATACGCAATGAAAACTGAAGATGAGACGAGATGAGCTAATGCCTGCCACTGACAACCGACGATTTATATGGCCATGTTTGCGGGCAGCATATGTAAGAAGCCACTGAGCTCCTTTAATGTGATTAAGGTTTATCTTCCCCGCAGGTGGAAAGATTCGATGAACGCATTTGCAACTTCCTTGTTATTTATTTACTGACGGTTTAACAGCGATTGCTCAGTTGGATTCTTCAGAATATTAATTAAAATACTTATAATTTAATATATTTAAATTTTTATTAGAATAGAGTTTTAATTTCATATTATTTGATATGCCGGCTTTTTGATTTTCTTCTTGCCCTGTCAATCAAAAATCTGTCAATCAATTATCTTCTCGAAAATCCTATAATGTTTCAGTCAAAAAAGTCCAAAACGCTTCTTATCATATATAAATTAAATAATAATGGTTTTAAATATATTCAATTATTTTTTCTATATTTTCTATATTTAATACAATTTTAATTTAATTTTATTTATATATATATTTCTATATTTTCTATGAGAACATTCTACCCACTATTAATTTACTGATTATTTTAATAATAATTACATTAATTAAAACAATAAAAACAGAATAAATTCACTGCAAGTTAAGGTCCAAATAAAGTTGAATTCATTTGGAAATGAACTGCCAGCTGCATTTGAAGTGCAATAAACAGTTTTAAAGCTGTCGGAAATATATGCTAAGTGCAAGAGCAAACTCATTTTTTCGGCTTACAAATGTTCACATTAGGACGACTGGAATGAATTGTGCACAAATTTGTCGATTAAACAAATTCTGGTGAGCCTCTTAAGACCCAGGAAAGAGGAAAAAGGAAGAGGGTTAAAGGAAAAAGGACAAAGGAAAGTGAAAACAAACATTTGCACATCGACACAACAAAAGGAGCGAGGGAACTATGAAATATGCATAAGGATTGTGCCATTTACAGTCATTTGAATTTGAGTTTCTCCGAAAAGGATTTCCCTCGACAGACACACACACACACAGAGTCCGCTTTCCACTGTCCAATGTCCAGGACAATTATTCAAAATGTATTTACCAAGGCTAAGGATGAACGACTGGTGCTGAGACGGTGCCTAAGACTAATACCCGGAATCTCGGCTTGGCTAGGACTAAGAAGCATATGCAAAAATGAATCCTTAGCATAACAAATGCGCCCGCTGGCCAAGGATTAAGCAGATACCGAATATATGTACATAATTGTGTACATACAGCTGTGGGAAAAATAATAGAGCTGCTAAAGAATAAATAAATAAAATAATAGTGATAATAAAAATAAAAATAGCCCATAATAAAAATAACACGATTTAAGTGATATAAGATTTAAATAGATAAATAAAATATATATTAATAATTTATACTAATTTAAAAGTGCCAAGAAAAGGTGCTTGAATTAGGAAATAAATTCAAGCATTTATATTTTTACTTTACAAATATGAAAACATTTTATATCGAATTTGAAAAAACATTTCATTCAAATGTGTTTCAAATAAGAAATAACATATATATTGACCATTCTACGTGCATGATTATGGGTATCTTTTGGGGCTCCTTAGTCAGAATGAGTTTTGGGCATTTGGGGGAATGACTTTCGACTTTTCTAGTGACTAGTATCCTTGAAAGCGGACCCCGATGACTGGTGGACAAAAGTGTGGCGAACAATGGCAACTCGCTCTTTCTATCTATTTATTGTGCGCCATCTCCTTTTTCCCATCTGCCCGATTTTTGGGCCACATTAATCGAAGTTGAAATGCTGAATGGCCTGCGCAAGGAAGAGTCAGGGATATGGGGAAAACGAGGTCAGCTGGCGAAGCGCGAAAAATAAATACACGGAAAAAATGTTAAACCAATTTGTATTAATATTATTAACTAGACACAAAAATTAGAAATTTACATGCGCTTATCGATTTGATCGATTTTATCGATATGCAATACGCATATCGTTTAAACATGAAATACTCATTTCGAGCATATCAAATTTACGGGGCCGCATATCAAGTTAAAATTGATATTACATAATGTAAAATCAATCTACGTATTATATAGATTTTTGTTTAAGGTGTAGCTAGAAGCAAAAAGAAATTTTAAAATGTAATAATATAAATATATATTAAATTTAAGGCAGCAATTCTAAATGAAATTAAATAATAGACAAAGTAAAATTCTAAAAATGGTTCAGCAAATTGACCAAAAATTAAAATGGAAAATTTTAATTCAGATTATTAGATTTCGTGTTGGTTTTCCTCTGTGCTGAAAGCAAAGATGAAGGATTCCAGGAAGTCTTATGATTTATTTGCCTAAACAATTGATATGACTATTTTCTTTTCGTCCCCCGCCTCTTTTTTTTTGGGGCGGGGGGAAGGGCGTGGCTAAGACATATATTCGCAACTCTTTTTGAGCCGCAGCAGATGAAAATATGTAAATAGGATTTATGGCAAACTTTTAACAGGATTTTCCTGACATATCCCGGAACGGAACGGGCGCCAAAGGATGTTGAACCAAACACACAACAACACACACTTGAATATAAAAACAAATAAACAAACACACACACACACATACAGGCAAACCTATCTGCAGTAGTAGACACATTTATCCAAGTGAGTGAGTCCTGCCCGTGTGCGTGTGAGTGATTGTGCTCGGTGTGTGAGTGTATTTGCCTAAATGCGGGCCGAGGGGAAATCGAAAAGTTTCACAAAATATATAAAATAGGTTGATTTTTTTTAAAATATTTTTGAGACATTTTAATTGGAATTTACGTTTTAACAGGGTACAAAATTAATAAAAATAAAAATTTTTTAAATATAATTAATTTCAAATTAAAAATTTGTTAATTTTTGGTTGTTTAGCAGTTTTATTTAGTTTTAATTTACTTTTAAATTTTACTAATTTATTTATTATATTATTTAATCTTGCATTGCCCCTCGTTGACTCGATTCAATTGTGTTGTCTTAGGCGCTTCGCTTAACTGCTCGTCCAACATTGTACGCATCATCGCACCTCATCACTTACCCGCTTCTGTCACTGCCCGCCCACCCCTTTTTTCCACCCCACCTCTCCCTTAGGCATTCAACCCACTTTAGAATCCGCACTCAACCTGTTTCTGTTTCTGTTTCTCATTTTTTCTTTTTTTTTTTTTTTTGAGAGATAGAATTTAGCTTGTGTGCCATTCAAAATGTCTCCACTCAGCTTGTCTTTTTTTTGTTTGTCATGTGAAAATTAAGCCGTCGTCTGGCTGAGTTCTCCCCCCGTCTCGGCTATAACTTACTCTACACATCGTCATCATTATAATCATTATCAGCATCCCTAAAAAGCCACTCTCGAGAAACTTCTGTCGCATTGTTGTCCCAATCTCTTGTCATTTTTGTTGTTTTTTGGTTTTTGTTTTTTGTGTTTTTTGTGTTTCTGTCTTTTTGTTTTTGTTTTCTCTCCTTCGACTGCCGACTGTCGTGTTTTGGTATTTACGCTTTCAATAATTCATGCTTAAGGGATAATCAGGATATGCGTGTATGTAAATTTTGATAATGCCATTTTCGAATGCCAAAGGACATTCCACATCGCACTATCTCTCTCGCACGCACGCACAGGATGCGAGGGCTAAATTTTCACACCTTTTTTTTTGGTTCTCTCTGTCCCTGTTTTCGCACGCCCCATTTGCCGGGAGGGGTCCTTTTTCCTTTTGCACCCTGGGATATTAGTTTTATTCCGGGATCAGCTGAATTGCCGGATTAGACTGGTTAGTGTGGAAGAAGAATCTCTGATTTATTAAGATGATATTCGATGGGGACTTGTCTGTAGGTTGCGGAGTGCGGAGCAGAGTTTGTTGATTCGAACTCTCATTTAATGGGGGGGCTCGAAATACTGCAGGCATTTAAATTACAATTGGATCTATTTTATTCAAAGTTAAATGCTTGGGTAGCCTTATTTTAAAGCTACTTAGCTTATTTATGGTTATATAGATATTTACAGAATTAATATAAGTAATATTTGAAAATGTTAGTGTAAATGCAATTTTGTCTGGTTTAGTAATACCTACCGAAATGTAGAAGAAAATTTTCAAAACGGACCTTTTATTAAAAAGTTACAAGCATATAATAAATTTCCGATAGATGGAGCCACTTTTCTGCTTGCATATCTCCATCTCTCTCTCTCTCTCTCTTGTTTTCTTATTAATTTATATTTACTTAAAAGATCCCAATTTTCAAATAATGAATTTCCCGATAGATGGAGCCACTTCAACATGCATATCTCGATCTCTCTCTCTCCCTTTCTCTTCTTATTCATTTATATTTACTTGAAAGAAACCCTTTTTCTCTGGGTGTATAGAGATAAAAACCCGATACACTAAATTTTCAATCAATTTGCCGCACAACTATAAAAATGCTTTTACATTTAGCCATAAATTGTTAGCCATTTCTCGCCTTGGACCCTTTCGCAGGGTAGCCGAATCTTCCAGCTTTCAGCTTCCAGAGCCCCAATTATTCCTCGTACATACATCTGGCTCTATCTTCATCTTCATCTTCATCTTGGCTGCTGGGTTGTCGGTTGTCGACAGCATCGCATCGTCTTGGTAATTTAGCAAATCGAGAAAATGCCGCCCCAATGCCGCTCGCTGGATAACAATGGTGGGGATATTCTGGGGCCCGGAAAATGGGGAATGGGGATGGAAAGTGTCTTGGGCGAAAATGCCGCGCAGTTAGTCATTCGAGCTATTTACTCATTCATTTCATGCATTTATTCACACTGACTTTCCTCCCCCTTTTCCCAGGTGCGACTCATTTGCCGCTCACGCATTTCTCTTGTTGAATTTTTGAAGCGCCCACCCACTTACTTTCGCTTTCTCCTCGGGGAAACTGTCAGCGCGGACCGAAAATGAAAAATGGCTAAACAAAAAAAAAAGAGAAAAATATATAGGTGGGTGGGTATATGAAAAAGGGAATGCGGAACGGAACTCTTCCCTTTGACTGGGCGCCATTTATCCAGACCAAATTGCTTTAGCCATGGCCAAGTTCTGCTGACCGAAAGCCAAAGCCAAAGCCAAAGCAAACCGAATTTGCATGGGAAATATGCAATCGGGGGGAGCTTTCAAGCTGCTGCTGCCTCGCTTTCAGTTGCAGTTGCAGATTTTCATATGCTGATAAATTAACAGGAGGCAACAGCAACAACAATAGCCAGTTGTGGTATCATCTGGGCGTGGCATGATGCAGCAGTGTGCACTGCAAACTGTCGGAGGGTTCTTTAAAAATAATATTACTAAAAACAGGAAAGGATTTAGTTATAATATTGTAATATGGAAATATGGATTGTCATACCTTTTTGAACTCGTTATTAAATTCCCAATCGATTGGCATTTAAACCGGGACATTTTTTTTTTCTATTTTTCAAAAAGACCTTATAAAAACAACAAAAAAAATGAAAAATGACAAAAATTTTATTTTTTCAAAATCACACGAAAAGTGGCATGGATTATTATTATTATTATTATATTGTAATCTTCTCAAAACAGTATGTATTTTTGATGTAGGAAAATTTTTTGAAAAGTTATAGCAAAAAAAAACAAAAGAAAAAATGCATATTTTTGTTAAAAAACCGAAATCCCAAATTTGCAAAAAAAAACAAAACGGTTTTTTCGCTGAAACAAAGGACATATTAATCCAAATATGGATTGTCATACCTTTCTGAACTCGTTATTAAATTCCCAATCGATTGCCATTTAAACCTTGACATTTTTTTTTATTTGCCATTTTTTGTAAAAAATCATGATGTACCCCCTTATAAAAAAAATTAAAATTGACGAAAATTTTATTTTTTCAAAATCACACGGAAAGTGTACGGGATTTAATTATAATTTTGTAATCTGTTCAAAACAGTATGAATTTTTGATGTAGGACCATTTTTGGCCAAGTTATAGCAAAAAAACCAAAAGAAAAATTCCTATTTTTGTTAAAAAATCGAAATTCCAAAAAAAAAAAAAAAAAAAAGTTTTTTCGCTGAAACAAAGGAAATATCGATCTAAATATGGATTGTCATACCTTTCTGAACTCGTTACTAAATTTTTAATCGATTCACATTTAAATCTTGACATTTTTTTTTTTTGCCATTTTTAGCAAAAAATCATAAAAAAAACCAGTATGTATTTTTGATGTTGGACCATTTTTGGCCAAGTTATAGCAAAAAAACCAAAAGAAAAATTCCCAATTTTGTCAAAAACAGCAATCCCGGATTTCCAAAAAAAAAGACATTTTAATTACGAGAAAATGATTAAATAACACACAAAAAGTGTAAATAAATATATTTAGTTTTTCTATCGTTTATAAAACGTGCTTAAACTTTTTGTCGAGTGTATGCAAAAAATTCAATTTAGTTTGGATTTTTATTTACTTTGGCATTGTGTCTTGCCTGCACCTCCGCGCAGGTGACACTAACAGGTGGACATATATCACTCACGGTGCAACTAGCCACGCCCCCATCGCTACGCCCCCATTCCACCTGCGCCCCTGCCTCTTTCTGTTGTCACAGCTGACACAAAAATGTATTGCATACTGTTGGGCGCACACCTGGACACGCTTGCATTCCTTTGAGCAGGACCAAATGATTGGGATCTCTTTCAGCTTTCAGCTTTCATCTTTCCACTTTCTACTTTCAGATTTCAGGTGTGTCCATTTGCTTGGCAGATTTCTGCAATGCCCCGGCCACACTGAATTGGATTTCCTTTGGTATTTCTGGGTTTTTCTTTATTGCATTTTCAACATTTGTTAGTTGACTCAATCAGTTACCTTATATATGTAGTTTGATCTATCCTCGGCATTTGCTTGTTTGGCTTATGACACTTTTTGCAAATGCTTGGGACTCCTTCAGTTGCATTGTAAGTTCATTTTATAGAATAAAAGAAAAAAAAAAGAAAAAAATAGAAATGAGAAGGAAGAGCTTAGGATTTTTCTAAATATTTTCATTAAATATAATTACAAAAAATAAATAAAAAAAATTTAAAGTGGTTTTTTTAAGCCTTCCATTGCAGTTTAATCAGATTTAATTTTTTTTTTTTCACATTTAGTCCTCTCCACTTTTTCCCCGTTTTTCATTTCCCCCCTTGCGCCCCCTTTTGCGCCGCCTTTGTGCGCTGATGCACGAAATTCCGAGGCATGTTTAGTGCAGTTTGCCCACCTTTCCCGTTTTCCCATTTTCCCATTTTCCCATTTTCCACCTTTTCCACTTTTTGCCAGCAGTTTACTGCTTAACTGAACATATTTCAGCGTTTTTCCTGTGAGCTCGTGTGCCTTTGCGCGACAATAATTAAAATAGTTGCTGCCTATCGTCGCATTACGCATACGCCGCGTAGCCCCCGTTTTTCATAGCAATAGCAATATGTAATTCATAATGCGACAGCGACTTCCGCTTCTTCATCTTGTTGTTGTTGTCTCCCTCCCACCAGGCACTTATGAATATTTCTGCCTCCATCTACTTTCTACTTCCTGCTGCAGCCTTTGTCTAGTTGTTGTTGTTTGGTGTTGATATTGTTGTTGCCGGCTAAAAGCGCGCAATTTGCATAGTTGTAAGTTGCATGTTTGTTGTCATAAGTTTCTCGCTATTCTATGTTTTTTTCCCCACACCCTATTTAGGGGGTATTATAATTTTCAACACAAGTTTGTCTCCTTCCTAAAAAGTTTGTTAGTTTCTTTAAACTGGGGAACAAATTAAGAGGCAGAAGGCACATCTTATCTTTAACATCATTCTGAAACTTTTGCATACATAGTTTAGCATATATATTTTTTTTTTCTTGGCTGTGCACATAAGTTTTATGAAATTTATAATATTAATATGCTATGTCTTTGAAAAACCGGAATCCTTAAATTTAAGTAATAATATGTAAGCATTTATATAAAACTATGTATATGAATTAATCATAATGTTTTACTTTTTCTAAATATTTTTTTTGTATTTATTTAATAATTTTTTTTATTTATTTATTTATTTATTAATTTTTTTTTTTTAATATTAAATTTTATAATATATTTAATTTAATTGAACATTTTAATATTGTATTTTCTAATAATATTAATATTAATTTTAATAAAAACCCCAAATGCTGGGTATTTCCCGCCTCGAATCCCCGCGAACTAGACATTCTTTTATCATTTTTTTTCGTCTCATTTCTTTTTTTTTTACGGACCATGTTTTATGCATGCGTTGACATCATTCACAAATGATGTGGGGACCAGGTTTCGCTGGCCTGGTGGGGGATCTCGGGTGCTCCCAGGCTCCCAGGACGATACGGCAGAGCTTGCATTTAATGCAGTTCTTACCTCGAAAAGCAGGCGAATGGCCAGGCGGCTGTCTCAGTTGTCATAAATCAAAAATAATTACTTTTTCCACACGGCGACAAGAACTTAGCATACTTGCGAGCACTCGTCCTCGCATTTGGCCCCAAATGCCGGGCAAGGACTCGTCGCTCTGGCCGGGATTAGCCTTCGAAAGGGGCGGCAGGGGGTGGCAGGAGGTGGCAGGAGGTGGCAGGAGGTGGCAGGAGGTGACAGGAGGCGACAGGTGCAGCTGTCGGCAGCTCTGACCTCTCTTAGCTAAAAATCAATCAATTTGCACTGCACGCCGTCGCACGCTTAATTTATAGAAATGAAATTCATTTTTGGACAGGTGAAAATAAAGGTGAAAAAGCCAGGCAAAAGCTCTTTTTGGAAATTTAAAAGGAGGTTTTAGACGAAAATACATTTTTTTTATTATTTTAAATACCCCTCTTTAACTTCTTACACAATTATTTACTTAATATTTGATGTTTACCATTTTTATTTTATTTTTTAAATTTAAAATCACATGTATTTTTTGCATTTTTAAACGCCATATTTCCTGCCTGCTTACACAATTATTGTTGTCGGGCATTCCTGTTATCGCACTCCCCTCATTTTTCTTTCTTTTGACATTTTTGCATTGTTAGTCACTGCGCTAGCTTTTAATTGATTTCAATTTTTTATTCCTGCTCCTTTTTTTGTGGCTTTTTTGTTGCTGTTGCTTGCAATTCCAAATTCAATTTGTCGCAATCGTGCAGTGAAAGCAGCACAGAAAACACAGATAAATGCAAAAGCGGACGAAGGCGATGCCAGAGCTTAAAATAATGAAAATAAATACAATTATAAAGCGAGCGAAAGGCGAATTAAGCGAGCAGGGCCTTCAATTGCACTCGGGGATCGTCACGTACAGAAAAATCCCCAAAATACTTAACCTGAAACCCCACAACCCCCCCCCCCCCCCCTCCTCCACAGCCGCAGCTCGTTGAAAACTTTAAGACACTTTTAAAATAATTTACACAAAAGGGGGGAGGCGCCCAGGGGCCAAGTGGCGGAAAGGGGGGGGGGGGGGTGGGGGGCAGATGGGCCAAACGTTGAGTGACTTTTGATGGCAGAATTGTCTCGCAGATAGGGAAGAATGAGGGTGCACTGGGAAAAATTGTACAAAACAAATTTATAAATAATATGAATAATTTTCCAAAAATATTTGTAATAAATATTTAAAAAAATTGAAATATTTAACCAAGGCGTCACATTTACTTTTTAGAATAGAAATTCTAACCAATTTAACCCCATTTTCTCTCCGTGTGCCAGTTAAAAGTTTCGTTGTCTCTGCCTTATCAGCAAATTGCAACCAGAATGTCGACGCACTGAGCGCAAAACCGTATACCCTTCAGCCAGTCAAATCTCTTTGGCAGACACCACCCTCGGAGGACTTTAGCCACCCAGTGGCCAGTTGCCAGTGGCTAATGCTAATGCAGCCGGCAAGGACCAAGGACCAAGGACAACGCTGGGGGAACGCTAACGGCTTAGAGGGCGATGAGCACTGCTTAAATGCTCTGTCCTCTCGCCAGGACTTTCCTGCACCTTTCCCCAGCCATTCACCATCCACCATTCACCATTCACCCCATGTCCTGCTCTCTAGCGTCTCCAACTTGTCTCTTGTTGCAACTTCTGACGTCTGGGACATGGCCATCCACCCAACCACCCAAACCACCTGGGCAAACCACCCACATACCAGCCGTAAGCGGCTCGGGATACTTGTGCGTAAAGTTTTTCCCAAAATAGATGAATGAATGAAGGGTCGGTCGGTGTAAGGGGGAAAGTGAATGGGATATGGAAAAATATCTGCCTAGATTTTTCCAAACATTTTTGAAAATCAGAAAAAATTATAATTATAATTATATTATAACAAATTATTTTAATTTTTTTGTTGATGCTTTAAGTTTTATTTTTAAAACTAAAACAAAAAACATTATATTACATTACCAAAAAGTCTGCTATTACATTTTCTGATAGTTTAATATTTAAATCGATTTATAAATATTTTAAATATTTATAACAAAAATTAGTTTTATCCTTAAAAATTGTAAAACATTTCTTAAAGTAGATTTTCTGAAGTTCCGTTTTTAAACCAAAACAAAAAAACATTATATTACATTACCAAAAAGTGTGTTATTATATTTTGAGATAGTTAAATATTTAAATCGATTCAAAATTATTTAAAATGCTTGAACCTTTAACTTGTTTTGTCTTATTAAATTGTTTTATTTTATAAATAAATTAGTTAAGTTCCATTGTTAAAACAAAAACAAAAAAACAATATATTATTGTGATAGTTAAATGTTAAAATAAATTCAAAATAATTTTAAATTTTTATACATACAAACAGAACTAACTGAAAAAATGTAAAATATAATATATCGAGCTTGCTAAATGATTGTGCTAATTTTGCCACCTTGGTCACACTTGCCGCACCGGTGATAAAGTCCTTCTTGTTTTCCAAAATCCAAAATCCAGAGATTATCTTTAATGGAAACTAACTGAAAGACCAAACTGTGCGTTGTTTTCTATATACAACATGTAGATGCATATATTGTATAAAGTTTTGCGGGCTCAGGAACATTTCCCTGCCGTGTGTTTCAAACTTCTGTTCTGTTCTGTTCGGTTCTGTTCGAAATTTATAACGCCCCCGGCTGGGGTAAAGTCTCCGCCGCTGTTGCACCTGTCAGGTGAGGAAACTTCAACTTCCACCCACTTGCCGAGCCACCCACTTTCCGAACCACCCACTGCACCACCCACTTGGAAACATCCAGCTGCCGTTGGTGTTGCATTGTTTTGTGGCTTTCTGTGAGCTTTTGTGAGCGTAAAGGCGAAACAATTTCGGAATTTGTTTACGGCATTTTGTTTTGCTATTTATTTATTTAAGTTTGTTTTTCCTGGCTGCCTTTTCTTTTGCCCTCTCTTCTTGGCTTTTATTTTCTTTTAGCGGTGCGTATTCAAGCTGAAAGTTTGCAGCTTGTTGTTGAATGAGTTAAGCTTTCTGCGGTTTCTTGCTGCGGCATTTAGCTTAATAATTAGTTTTGATATGCCATGTTGGGCTTAGGGTTTCATTGGATTTTTGCATAACTTTTCAATGGTTAGTTATAAGCTGCAGCTAAATGGTTTAGCCGATGTCAACAGGGTTTTTATTTAAATAAAATATCAGAGGGCTTTCCAAAATCTTTTCGTTTACACCCAAAACAAACTTGAAATGAAATGATTGTAAATTTGACATTATGTGGTATCAATTGTGATTGATAGAGAATGTTCTCGCTTCAACTCACAAAATTTAAGTCGCCATATTGCTTATTCCTCTCTTTTTCGAGGTCAGAGAATCTCCGAGAGAGAGAGATCGGCAAAATATTAATATTTTAAATCAATTTTACCAGTATTGCATGGTAAAAAATACCCGAAATTTACCATGCGCATATCGATTTGATTCCGGCGTGTTTTTCTTTGTCTGTAGTTATCTCACTTGGCACATTTCTATTATTTCAAACACAGCTTTAAAAGTACCTTTTTTTTTGTCAGTTTTGCTGACTGATGGTTTATTTTTAGAGTGTGCCAGTCGGTTTTCCAGCTTTTCCATGGTGAAGCGCGTGATTTTGACGGCGATTGCTTAATAGCCGGCAGGCATTGCTGGCACTTTGGGTCCATTGAAATGGCTCATTTTGTGGCATTTGCGTGGGGAAAGTGCTTTTCCGCGATGGCAACTCGCCCAGGCAATTGGTGGCACTTTAAGCACAACCATTTTCCCACTTTTCTCCCTCTCTCTTTCGGCTTGTGTAAAAGAGTAACCTAAAAAAAAAAGAAAGGAGAGACTTTTAATGGCTTATGATTAGGCCATTTGACGCAAATCGGAAATCCGAATGATAGATCCCCCCATATATATCTTCTGGTGCCGAATGCAGCTGGAAATGCGTGTGGTGCGATAAATATACTGGTTTATCCCCATTCCCCTTTCTCTTTCTATCTCGATTACCCGTCTCGTTCTCAGCCCTATTTCTTTGTCTTTCATTTTTATCGCATTCGGCTAAACGAAACGAAACAAAAAGCGAAAGTTTTGCGCTTTGGCGTTTCATTAAAGTTTTTGGCTCACAAAAGTATGCTACAAAATATACGAGTATCAGGCCCACGTGCGTGTATGTGTATGTGCGCGCTTTTATGTGTATGTTTGTATATTTGTATGTGCGGGTGGCAAAAAGTTGTAACTGCTATCAGTTACTTTCTGCAATGAGAGACAGAGACAGCGACAGCGACGGCGACATTCACATTATGAAGATAAGCCATAGAAAACAAAAGGCCAACCATCCTGGGGAAAAGCCTGCCACACACACACACATCTACATTCTACATTTGCGCGTGTTTTTGTGTTTCTGTTTCTATACGTGTGTGTGTGCGTATTGGCTGTGTCCGTGCCAGCGCAAAACGTTTTGACTTGCCCTCGGTGTGCGTGCTTGTTGCTATTAGGATTAGAAATGCTAAATAATATTTTTCTTCTGCAACTGACCCCAGAGAACTCCGATGTGGGATGAGCTAGAGACCTGAATTTTGGTATGCGATTCGTTTTAGCCATAACTAACTGAAAAGTAAAGCAATCGCTTAATTAAATAAATAAATTACCTTGTTGTTTAAATTTATATGTAACTAAGCCTAGGGAAATACTTATGATTATATACCATTTTATCACTTATGTTGCCCAGCTTTTAAAAATTCTTAAATTATAATGCGCTGCTTAATAAATCTTAAAATCATGCCAGAGTAAATGAATGATGGTACTTTCAGCTCGGAAATCGGCTTGCGTCTCACTTTGCCATTATAGTTTTGCCTTCTGGTGGCCAGCATAAACTGATTCGGTCCCGGTCCCCACATACATATAGTTTTCCCCTTCCCCCCCCGGGTCCCCACTAAAACGAAACGAAATGAAAGTTGTAACTTTCACTGGGCCAGGCGCGTGTATCTGGATCTATGTATCTGTATCTGGATCCCAGTCTGTGTGCTCTACACACAAATCAAAAACTTTTACAGCCTGCCCGGCCCACTTCCATAACTATGGGCCACGCCCCCCCATGTAGGTTCCCACCCACTCGTACGTACATACGCCTTCTCTCTTCCCACCCCCAAAAACATTGCCATTTCCATTCCCACTCGACCCAAAACTAAGTTCATTTGTCTGCCCGTTATTTTTCGTCTATTCCGCCATTGTCTTTGCGACTCATTTTCACTAGGGCTTTTGTGAGGGAATTTAAAACAATATTTACGCATTGCAAGTGGCAACGGCAATAGCAACAAAAGCCCTGCCAAATGCCAAACAAAAAAAAAAAAAGGAAAAAAAAGGAAAAAATAAGGAAAGAATCAACAAACAGGCGCGACATTAAGCCCAACACCGAGTTCACTGAGTTGGCCAATGAGGAAGCTGTCAAGTGGGAATGGTGTCTGATTCACTGAGAACTGGCGACAAGTCGATGGTTCAGTGGTTCCGAAAAGTGCTTGTCCTTAAAACACACAAAGTTAAATAAAATTCGAAAATATGCAGATAATATGAGGAATATTTGATTATAACATTTAAATATAGAAAATTCTGTTATGCATATCGAAAAAAAAGCTTTTTGAGTTCTTATGTGTGGGATACAATATTAGTTAGATAATTTTTCAGTAATTAAATAGTACAAAATAATAAAAAATAAAATAAAATAAAAAATATAATAAAATAATAAAAAATTAAAAAAAATAAAAATAAAACATTATAAAACATTATAAGACAGAATTAATTCAATGTACAAATAATTGCTTACAAAATTAGCTGAAAAATTGTTCAGTCATTTTAAATAAAATAAAATAGACCTGAAAAAAAATCAAAAAACTTTAAAATGTATAATTTTAATGATTTTCATTAGGAATTAAACAGTTAATTATATAGAGATTTTTTTGTATTTAATTCTATAGACTGTAAGGAACGTTCTTCTAGTTTAAATACTATCTCTTTTAGTTGCAGTTACCTAGTCAGCACTTTAAACTTTCCTTAAATGCTCCTCTCAAGTGGTTAAATCCACATAAAACTAGTTCATTTTGCGGAATAATCTTTCAGACCTGAGAGCAGTTTTTCCGTTCGTTCGCCATTTGAGCTTTGTGCTGTTTGCAATTTGCTCCCTGCTGCCTGCTTTCTTTTCGCTTTCACTTATCGGGAGCAGACATTTTTGGCTGAGTGCCGAGTGTGAGTGTGGGTGGATGTGGGTGTCTGAGTGTGAGTGTGAGTGAGTGTTTGCCCGTCTTTATTGCTTTAAGTAAGCAATTTGAAATTTGAGCTGCTAAAACAGGCAGCGACAAAGACGTCCTCCCAAATTGTTGTGAGTTAATTTTCTTTCACATTGTTTGAGGGACAGACCCTCACACACACACACACACACACACACACACACACAGGGAACTCACATGATTTAAGGGTTAATTTAACATCAAATTGAATTTTCTTAAAGCCGCCTGACGGATGGCCAGAAAGTAAGAGCATTTCTCTTTCATTCTTCTTTTTTTTTCTTTGGTTTTTTTCGCGTTGGAGAGCCTGAGAAATTTCTAATTACAATAATTAATGCGTCGCGTTGAGTGTTCTGTTGCTTGGAATTTTTTTCCAACGCTGGCTGAGTGCCAGGACAATTTTGCAGGCCTCGTCCTGGCGGCTGGCATCTTTATCATGACAATGCCAACATGTCGTATACTCAATTTTCAGGCATCATGTCTCCTTCGAATGTCGACGTGAGCTCACGTACCGAACGGTATAAAGGATAACGGATAAAGGATAAAGGCAAGGAAGTCGACGTCGAGTAGCAGCCACGCCCACCAAAGAGGGAATAAAGAAGAAAAAAAGCCCGAATAAAATAAAACAAATTCTAAATGAAATAAAAGAAATGAAGACTCAGGCAGCCGAAGGCTCCCTTATGCGCATATTCTCAAATAAGACTCGGCAGTTCGAATTTCTGCAGGAGATGCATTAGCATATCATAATATACATAATATGCGAAAGGTACGATGGGGGGTTGGGCAAGTAACTTGACTTGTAAATAAAGTCCTTATTCAAGGCAAAAATTCATATAATTGGGCGGAATAGATAATGACGTGCATATATCAACCTTTGACTGCAGTTAATAAAAGCGAAATATATGCCAAGGAGCAGTGCAGAATATTTGGTTTAAAGAAAACTTAATATTTTTAAAACATTTATGGATTATGGGAATTGCTACGGAAAACTCTTTTAAAATAAGTGCCTAAAAGTATGCAGTAAATAAAAAAAACAATCTTTCTGAATGAATTCATAAGACTTTTGGTTTAACCATATATTGTTGCATACTTTTAGACATATATTTGGACATTTTTAAGTATTTTTATAAAAAAGAATAAAAATATGGAATGGTGAATATCAAAAATAAATTCCAATCTTTTATTGAAATTCCTAAGAAAAAATTTTGATTTATTAAACTAAATTTGACAAAAAAAAACATTTATAGTTATCAATATAAAATAGTGAATATCAGAAATTGTAATTATAAATGAGTTTCAAACTTTTATTGAAATTCCAAAGAAATAAATTCTGATTTATTAACCCAAATTTGACGAACTGGCGAACTGGGCAAAAAACAAGAAGCAATTTAGCTCAAGTTCGGCAATCTGCTGGCAGTTCATAACCAATCCACTTCATCGCCAGTCGACTGGCACACACATGCGAGCGTTTATTCGACAACTCCTCGAGCCTCGAGCCTTGAGCCTTGAGTCCTTGAGTCCTTGGGCCTTCAGCCGTTGGCCGAGTCCTTGGCCAGATTCTAGTGGTGGCTCAGTCGCAGGCTTAGACTTCGGGTCCAGAAATCTGTGCCACCGCCTCGTGGACGGCATGCAAATGGCCAACGGAAGGGGATGAAGAGAGGAGGACAGGACATAACAGGACTGCACAGGAAACGGAAGGAGGAAATGCCAGAGTGCTGCAAAGAGAATGCATGAGCAGGCGTAATAGAAAATGTAAGAAAAACTACTCAGGAATTTGTTTTCGCCTTTCGCCATTCGCCATTCAGTATTCGCAATTCGGCACTTGGCATTTGGCATGTGCAAATGACACGTACATCTGCTAATCCAAACACTCGTTCGCACATGCATATGCGATGTGCGATGTGCGATGTGCGATATGCGATGTCCTGGAAGGCGCACTGCCGCACATTGCGCATACGACGCGTTGCACATATCAAATTATCATGACTTATTATTATTAATATAAATTGGAATGCGTTGCGAAAACTTTCACGGCTCAGCCGGCCTTTTATTTCGGTCTGCAAGGGGGAGTGTGAGGGGGGGGGGGGGGGGGGGGCTTTTCCAGAATGGGTTTTCCTGGGGTTTTCGGGGGGGCTTTTGGTTGATGCGGTCTGTGCGGCAATTAAGCCGAGTGCACACGCAAACAATACGTGTGTCTGCCTGACACTGTGTGCGTGTCTGTGTGTGTGTGTGTGTGTGTGTGTGTGTGTGTGAGTAGCACTGCCAAATGCTACTTGCGGTTGGGTCAAGAGCAAGGCGTGGTAATGGTGGTATTTGCGAATTATCCTGCGGATGGGTTCATTTGCCAACTGATTTCATCACCTTATACTTAAACGTTTTCGTAGACTTTGTATTTACAAAAATGTATTAACAAATTAATTCTCTAGTTATTCCTTAAAACTAAATTAAATGTAATTTAATTCTCAAAAAATTCTCAAAAATATATTTGGAAGAAAATATAAATTCCTTTAAGAAATAAATGAATACTTAATTGTAATTAATAATTATAAATTATATTTATATGCAGAAATTTAAAAAATAATTATAATAATTTTTAGGCCAAAGAAATAGCAATTATTGAAATAAACTTTTAATAGTACCTGAAAATAGCCCTGAAACCCATGGACCTGAAATATTGCAATAATTCGAGTTAAGAACTAATTTCAAAGTTCTCTGCGTATCCTCGGTGTGCAGACTGGCAGAGCATTCTGGTAATTTAATTTAACCACTCGATCACACCGCATGCATTCACGAGTGCACTCACTCACTGTCATTATTCATCGTTGTGCCCCTCACTGCAAATACTCGAGGGCCATCTCCCATATGCCACATTCATTTTCTTGGGATTTTGCAGCGTAAACTTTTGGGCCAAAAGTTTTCGTAAGGTAAACCCAAAACCCAAGCCAAAAACCCAAAGACCAAACACAAGAGGGGAAAATGGGGAGGGAATAGGGCCAAAATGGAAGGTTGGTCTGCTGGCTTTAGATCAACAGAAGTAGCCGGGATACTCCAAAACAATGAACTTTTAAAGCGCCTCCTGTGGCTATGCAGCACACTCACTCTCACATTCACTCACTCGCACACATACACTGTGCGAAATTTAGTGAAATATAATATTTAAAATATATTGTGAAAAAACTCTTGGCTTATTTTCATAAAATCATGTATTAAACACTTTGGTTTACAAAATAAATTTCAAATAATTTAGATCCAATTCTTCCACTCACTTATTTTTTCTTCCTGTGCTTTATTGTATTTTTGCTGTGTAAAATTATTGAAATACAATATTAAATATTATAGAAAATACTCTAAAATTATTTTAATTTATTTATTATTTTATTTAAATAAATTCCAAATAAATTAAATCCAATTTATTTACTCACTCAATTTTTCTTCCTGTGTACCAATGTATTTTTGCTGTGCAAAATTATTAAAATTTAATGTTAAATATTAAAATATATATTAAAAATACTCTTTAAATATTTTCATAAAATCAAGTATTTAATACTCTTTACTCACTCATTTTTTCTTCGCGTGCTTTAGTGTATTTTTGCTGCCAAGTGTTCTGTTATAAAAAGGCAATCGAGCGTCAGGACCACTGCGCCTTATGTCCTTAATGCGTGCATGTGTGTGTGCGTGTTGGTTTGGACTTGATGTTTTTGTGCTTCTCGGCTCCATGGAACATTTCACTGTTTTAATTTTCGTTTCGTTTCATTTGCTCTTTTTATAACCGATAACCATAAACGGGCATATCGCTTTTCTTGGCCAGAAAGCTCGCTAACTATTTAACAACTCTATTTTCCGTTGATTTTATGTTTTTAGCTTGGGGTGAACAAAAATTCCCATATATTCAGAGATTAAAACGACTGCTTTGATTTTTATTTTTATTTTATTTTTTTATTTTTTTTAGTGTTCTCTAAAAAATGCCTTTTTAATATTTCTAATTTACAAAAAAATTAAAATTTATTTATGAAAAATATTTATTCATATAATCTAATTTTCTTGTGGCCCACTTATGTATGTATGAGAGTATATATTATTCCCTAATTAAAAAATATATATGCTTGGCAATGCCAAAATCTCAATCTGAATCTGTTGTTTGCCCACTAACCATTTTTTGGAGATTTCTTTTTTTGCTTTGGTTTTTCCCTTCCTTCTTTTTTTTTTGGTTTTTACTTTGGCAGAAGGACGACTGCAAATTGCGTTCTCGGCCATATAGACAAATACATAATAACAATGCCCGAGCCGCAGCACGCACACACACACACACACACACACACTGACACACACACACACAAATAATATGGCCAAAACAATCAAAAGTGGCAACCACAAGGCAAATAAAGAGGGGCGAACACAAAGCCAAGCGAAACAAAACAAAATAAAACGAAATGTTGGCCGGCAGCTAAAAGGCAATACAAAATGCGGAATACGAAATACGAAATGCAGAATGGGAACAGCTACTTGGCCATCTGGAACTGGAAGCTGAGAACTGAAAACTGAAAACAGGACTGTCTGGGCCAAATAATTTGGCCATTTTCGAGCCCACAAACACATAGACACACACACACACAATAAATAACTCAATTGCAAGCTATTTGCTGGAAAAGTTTCCTACGCCCTCGGGCAGCCTGCTGCTGACTTACAAAAGTAGCCACCCCCTTAACCACCCAACCACCCAACCCCCCTGGAAAAAGCAACACTTTTACCCCCTTTTCGCTCCCCCTTTTACCAATTTCCCACCACATATTTCTCGGTCTTGGCATGCAAAATAGTTGAAAAATGTAAATAACCAAAGGAACGAGCTGGGCGAAATAATTCATTAAAAGAATATCAAGTGTTAAAATTCACACAATTTACAAAAACACAAAAGAAAATTGCGCCATTGGCAATTTTCCGCCCGCCCGATTTTGTGCGAGTGTGCGTGCAGGCGTATGTGTGAGTGGGGTGAGGAGTGGGGTAGTGGGAATTTTAACCACAGGATAATGGGTAGCCTGGGGCTTGGGCATAACAATTTTGATAGTTATCGCAGTTCTCGAGGCGGCAAATTAAGTTTGAGCAAAATGTAGACAAGTGGATAAGAGGTAAGCTACATAATTGCCGATAGTTTGGGCCAGCAAATTGATATTGAATTCATTGTAAGAGCCTCGTTATGAACTACTATACCGTAACATAAAATAGGGCTGCTCAAAGGAGAATTGACGTGTGCCCAAGGCAAGATAGCCGTGTGACCGCAGGCATGTTTTGTGACTTAACAAAAATAAATGTGACCAGCTTGCTTAGGGGCTGAAATATTTTAATAAATTCTTTACATTTTTTGTTAATTTATTTCAAAAAGCCAGAAAAATTAGCAACGTGATTAGGAACTACTAACTGTAACATAAAATAGGGCTGCTCAAAGGAGAATTGACGTATGCCCAATGCAAGATAGTCGTGTGACCGCAGGCATTTCTTGTGACTCTAGAAAAACCAATGTGACCAGCTTTCTTATGGTCTGAAATATTTTAATAATTTATTTCAAAAAGCCAGAAAAATTAGCAACATGATTTTATCCATTAAAATCACAAGAAAATCCATAAGTAAAATCCTAGATGACTCACTCTCAATTTAAGTCAAGTCTGAGCCAGAAACAAAAACAACAACAAGAACAGTTTTGCGACCAGAAGCTCGAAACTCATTATTATGATTGCTGTTATTTTTGACAGCACTTCGGTGGGGCGTATCAAAGCCATTAATGCGAATAATCGATAAGTTATCGTTATTGCTCAGCGCCGAGCGATGCTGTTTATGTTGGGGCTTAGTGAATCGAACAAAGCCGAAATGAATGCATAATGAATCGCCGGAATGGCTGAGTCCTGAGTCTGAGTCTGAGTCTGAACCGGAGACGGAGACGGAGCCTGAGGCCCAAAACTAAATGAATAAATGCAGAGCAATGGGAAATGGGAAATGGCGATTGCGATGGCGATGGCGGCCATATGGCCTTTTAAGGACATTTCTTGGACCGATTTTGGCAAGTCAACGAAATGTTAAATAAGCAAAACGTGACTTTATTCGCAAAATTATCAGGCAGTTGGTTTGGGTTCTTGGTTTCGTTCTTGATTCGAACTTAGCACCTTTTCGAGTCTCTTAAATGGATGTATATAACATTTAAAGTGCTGGGATAACCGAATAAATATTCATAAATATATAATGTAAAAATTCTAAAGTATTTACAATTCAAATTTCTTAGTTTTAAGTCTTTAAGAAAATATTTCATGGATCGAAAACCCTATGAATTCGCTTGTGATATATAAGATATGTATATAAGGTACACGGGGCTCTCTTTTTTTGTGTGTCCTGTTCGTCCTGTTGTTGCGGCTCCTGTTGGCTTTAAGTGCTACTGGCAGCTGACGACGGACGAACAAAACAAAAGGCAGGGGAAAAAAAGAGAAAACAACACAAAAAAAAAAATAGTCGAAGCCAAAAATTGCTGACAGCATTTTTGGAAATTGGCGTCGAAGGCTGAGCAAGGATTCTGGGATGGAATGGGTTGGGAGAAAGGAGAAAGCGCAGAGAAAGGGGCAGAAAGGGGAAGGGGGAGGGGCACAAGTGCGTCTGACAGGCGTGGCATTAAAGCCGCCATAAAGCTCACATCGATGGCTTTTGTTTTTGTTTCTGTTTCTGTTTTTGCTTTTGTTTTTGCTTTTGCTTTTGCCTTCCCTGTTGTTGTGCTTTTAATGTGGCCATTGCTGTTGCCCGAAAACCAAAGTTTGTCATAAAGTGTCAAAGTGAATTGAAAATTTCCATTAAGCGCTGCAAATCTGCAGGATTCGCGTTTACCGCAGAAACCGCGTTCACAAAACCACGGCCGAAAACATTGTTTGTGCAGTTGGGAGGAAAAACGGGGGAAAAACCGGGTGGAAAACGAGGAAAAACTAACTGCAAAAAAATAATCACAATAATTGAAACATCCTCGCTGACAAAGGCGCTTGTAAAACGATTCGAATAATATCAATTATGGACCATCAGCGAGTTGTAAAGGCGGAATGCGTGATTTGGTTTTTAGTCGATTCAATTCGATTCGTTTCAATTCGATTCGCCAGTGTTGTCATCTCGATTTAATGAGGTTAATGAAATGATGGAATTTTTGTAATGATTTTGTGTAATTTTATTAATGACGAAATGCGTGTGTGGCAAAGTAAACATTTTACTTTTTGCGGGCCCAAACTATTAGGTAAACAATTAATAAATTTTTCAACGATTTTAATCACTTGATTGGTATTAATTAAAATCTATTAGGTATTCATTTATTATTTCTTTGAATTATGTTCCATTTTTTTGTTGTCTCACATTTTTTCACATTTTAAGCCTTAAGTGCCGACAAAAACGGGGTTCACAATCTTTGACCCTCACATACTTGCCTTTGCATTGAAACCTACACACTTGAACCAGTACCAGTTCAAAGTGGCATTTTCCATATTCGTTTCGGGCGCTTTGTGCCTTTGACTCGGGCCGTCGGCCATTGTTAAGCTGCTCCTTCAGTGGCCAACAGCAAAAAAAGGCACTCCCCCCGTTTCGCCAAGGAGGCGATGGATCCTTTGGCGCATCCACTTGTGTATGCACTGTATGGTGCGAATCGAGCCGGGAATCCTGCTGGTGCCGAAAAACGCGACACTGGGCCAAAAAAAATGTCTTAAATTCTTAAAAAAAATATTTAAAAAATTATAACCATTAATAACCATTCAATGAATGCAATAAAATAAATAGTTATAAAAGCCAGATTTTTAAGACATAACTGCAAATATATTCCGTAGACCTACAAACATTTTCCCCCAGTGTAAGGTCGTGTGTTCCGCGTCATGATTGATGCCCAGTTTGCGCGAGATTTCGTTTTAATGCCTTTGACAAATCCGTTAGCACAAACGACGGGGAGCAGGACGTGGCGTGAAGGGCCGCAGGACCTTATCCAACGTTGTGTGGAAGGACAACGGGAGGCACTGGAGGGCAGGGCAAACGAAACGAGGCAAAGTCTTAATGACAAAAACATTGGAGCGTCAATTTCTTTTTTTATACATCCTTCTCCTTGTCGTCAACGCTATATCCTTGCTGCCCTCGACGTGTGAGGCAAAGGAAGCGAACCGAAGGAAAAGGACTCGAATGGGAGACTTTAAAGTCTTTGTTTTTTAAAGTTATGGACTTAGAAAGTGGGAATATTCAAAATTAATATTAATTTATTTAAATATTATTAAAGGTTTAATTAGGAAAAAAAATTAAAATAAATAAAACAAAATTAATAATCAATTTTTAATATTTTAGAAACTAATAGTCTAGAAACTATTTAATAACCAAAATATTTTTTTATTTCATTCTTTTCTTTATAAGCTAAAACATAAGGCTAATTTAGATTTACGAGGCCAATAGTTCAAGCACCTTTGAGTGGAAAATGAATAAAAATATGGGTGTGACTAAAACAGGACCTTCGCCCCTAAGTTCAGTTTCAGTTCTCATCATCAACCTCGACCCCACAAATGGCAATCTGCTAAAAAGAAGGCAAAATATTTGCTGAAATTTTAAGCATTGAAAGGTTGAAAGGTTCGACACTTTGAGGGCGTGTCAAGAAGGCAGAAAAGATAGGGGAGAGGGCAAAGGCAAACAAAGGCGAAGCTTAGAAGCCATGGACCAGATGAAGATGAATGGACGTTAAGCGCGGCATTGAGGAATTAGGAGACGACAGGCCGAAGGATCCCGCCGGATGACAAAAGACGATGACAACGAGGCGTGCGATGATGAGTCGGTTATAGAGCCCAAATAGTGAGCACACTCTGGAGAACGTGCACAAATTTTGAGCAGAAAATGTAACACTAAATAAATTAAAAAAAATAATTAACAAAAGGAAATATCTTAAATAGTTTGATTAAAAAATGGTCTACCATAAAATTAGGGCCCTGCTTGTAATATTTTATTCAAGAATTTCATCAAGTTTTAATCCATAAATATTTATTTAAATTTTAATTTAGAATTTTTAAAAATACAAATTTTAATTTAAGAATTTTCGTTCAAAATTTCAAGATTATTTTCTCTTTATTTTACAAATATTTTTCCTGTATGTTTTTTATTTTCTAAATAATAGTTTTGGCCATTTTTTTGTTACAGTGCCTGACATGCAAATGAGCCAATTAAAATTGAAATTAAATTAAATTGCTCGTTTTGACAAAGTTTCACTGATTCGTATTTTTGTTTATTAATTTCGTGTGATTTCATTCCCGAAAATTGTCAAATGAAATTAACTTCAAATTTTGACTGATGACAGGGGGTGGACTTGGGTGCTTTCGGGGGTTTTAAGGGGTTTTTAGGGGGTTTTCGCGTTGTTTTTTTTTGCCTGTTGTTGATGGTAATGGCTTGTGCCGCTTATAGCCACGCCCACTTGGACGCAGACCCCCTTTGGATCATTCTCTCATGGCGTTTGACATAAAAAGCATAATTGATTACACGCATACACACACTCACTAACACAGTAACACACAGAGAGAACCGCAGGCCGCGCCCCCATTCCAAAGCCGCCCCCTTTTTGCGATTGCGAGCGTGTTAGAGGCAGCTTATGACGTTATTCAATTATGGCTTACTTAATGCGGAAAATTTGCTTTCATTTTGAACCGAAAAAATTGCATTTGCCTGCGGGCCAAATGCCATTAGAGGCAGAGGCAGGGTCATAATCGCGCTGTGTGGGTGGCTTAGCCAAGTTTAAATGGCCAGAAACGAGCTCAAGAGCCAAAAGTGTGGGGCAAATGGATGGTGTGGTGTGTGGAGTGTGGTGTGGTCCACGGCCCACGTTAATGTGTTCGAATGGCGACTGAGTGCAGAATGAATGGACTCACAGTCTCGCATGATGGATACCAAAGTGAATAAATACAGCAAAACTAAACTGTTATTCTTGAAATGAATAAAATTTACTAAATTATATTGTAATATGTTATTAAATTATTATTTTTGTCAAAAAACCAAAACCAAAAAAATAGTTTTTTCGTTGAAACAATGGAAATATTCATCCAAATATGGATTGTCATACCTTTCTGAACTCGTTATTAAATTTCCAATCGATTGGCATTTAAACCGGGACATTTTATTTTTTTGCAATTTTTTGCAAAAAATTATGATGTAAAAAAAATGAAAATTGGCCAAACAAATTTTTTTTTCAAAATCACACGGAAAGTGTCATGGATGTAATTATTATATTGCAACCTGTTTAAAACAGTATGTATTTTTGGTGTAGGACCATTTTTGGCCAAGTTATAGCAAAAAAACCAAAAGAAAAAATTCCTATTTTTGTTAAAAAACCGAAAACCGAATTTCCAAAAAAAAAAACAAAACAGTTTTTTCGATGAAACAAAGGAAATATTGATCCTAGTATGGATTGCCATACCATTCTGAACTCGTTAGTAAATTTCTAATCGATTCACATTTAAACCTTGCCGTTTTATTTTTTTTCAATTTTTCGCAAAAATTGTAATCTCACCCATTATAAAAAATGAGGATATTGGTCAAAAAATAAACTTGCTGCAAAATAATAAGAATTGTTAGCTTGGTAGCTGTCTATAAGCTATAACTATAAGGCTGTGCGCCTTATATTGACTAAATTATGATAGAAAAACTTATAAATACCAAACCCCATTATAAGTGAAAATTATTGATCTAGAAACTTCTTCTTAGATAGCCTTTTTCCGTCTAACTGTTGCCGCTTTTAAGTTTTATAGTTACATTTTAAAGGTCTATGTTCACTTTAATTAAAACACAATCAAAAGCCTTTCCGACGGCCAGTTTATAGTTAATTTAAAATGGCCAGAAACCTCGCGTTGGGGGAAGGTATTCGTATTCCCAAGGTATTCACATGACCCATTCAAATACATTCCCCAGGCCGGGTGAAAGCTCATGCATAGTTTAGTTTAGACGTCAAAGGATCCCGCAGAGCGTTGCGTTGTGTTAGTAGTGGTGGAAGGAGGGACGAGGGGAAGGTGGTGGGGAGAGGTCGAGCCGGCCGGACCGGAAGTCGAGCGCCAGGAACCGGATGTGACCCACCCGCACACGAAGTGCTGGATAATGCGAGTTCCTCTCTTTTTTCTGTTGCCCAGCCTTTTGGTGCTTAGTAAAATGTTTTAATTATAATACAATTTCGCAAAGCAATTTGTTGTTTCAAGGTTGTGGGCGTGGCAGCCGGCGGTGGCTGAGATCCGGCAACATTAATGCGAAACAAAAAACTTTTTGCCTTCCAGTTGGAAAACTGCTTTCCGACGAGCGTGTGCCATTATACATTGTCATTTGGTGCACTCGAAAAAAATACCAATGTTCTGTATGCTTGGTTAAACGATCGACAGCACTATCGATACTATCGATTGATTTAAAATGTTGGAAACATCGATAGTATCGGTCACAAAAAAATTTAAATGTTACTTGTTATTATTTAGTTATATTTAGTTTATTTTCTCTAATTTTTGATAGTATCGATTAAATAGATAATAGATAGTAGCCAAAACTATCGATTTATCGATAGCCCATTGGTTGTTTTGCCACTTTATATCTCTCAGTGTGAACGGGGGCGTGGCCCATGTTAAACAACAACTGCAACTCACACAACTTCAGAGAAAGGACACTCGCACACACACACGCACACACACACGCACAGACGAGTTGACAATACGAGTGGCAATTATTTAACTTGATTTATTTGCTTCAGTCAACATGTGAAGGGGCGGTCGCCGGTCGTCGGTCGGCGGCCCTTAGGAGCGGCATAATGAAGCGGCCGGGTAAATTTAATTAGAGCATCCTCCAAGCTCGCTGGCCACTTCACCTGGGCTGAAACAGCTGGAACACAGAGACAGACAGAGAAACAGCAACAGCAACAGAAACTGAAGCAGCCAACAGAGCCATCAGCATCAACATCAACATCAACGGAAAACTCAACTTTAATGACAAAGCAAACCATTCAGAGCAACTCTCCAGGGTCGGGCTAAAACATCAGCCAACAACTGAGGCAGTCTACAGAGTAGAATCTCTGAATATCCTTTATTTATGGTTAAATGGATAATTAAAAAAAATGAATAAAAAATAAAAATTGAAAATGTAGCTCCCATGAAATATTCCTTATTATTTACAAGGCCTATATAAAGTTTCTAATTAATTTGTTCTCTAAAAAAAAAATAATAATTAAGTAAAAAAAAATAAATTATAAAATACCTAGTCATATATTAGATTTTCCTCCAAATATTTAATAAAAAAACGTATATAAAGGTTCTTATGAATGTGTTCTCTAAAAAAATAAAAAAAATAATTATGTAAAAAATAAATTATAAAATCCCCACTCATATATTAGATTTTCCTCGAAATATTTAAAATACCCTCCTTATCGAGGGTATCAAGCCAACGAGTACAACAACAACATGGCCATTGCCATGACAACCATTTGGTCAAGTGTCTCATTTTGTGTATGAGGCAAACAAGCTGGGACAAGCTGCATCGTCTTCCTTTCAACTTTCTGTCAATAAAAAAAGAAGGGAAGAAAAAACACACAGAACTTGAGCTGCAAAAATGTGCAAGGCTTCCCAGTAACCCCGTTTATTAAGGGGGGGTAAAGAGGGGTTTTTAGGTTTGGGGGCAGGCTTATGGCAGCGATAACAAGTTCCACGCGAACGGATCCTGTCCAAGCGGAAACGAGTAAAACTGCGCCTCATCATAACAAGCCTGAGCCTGGGCGAAAAAAGAAAATGCGACGAAGAAATAGCAGTTCGCATTAAAATGAGAAAACATGGCAAGCAATCCAACTATCCAGAGGGTTAAGGGGTTACCTCAAGTGGCTATCCAATGGCCGTGGCATTAAAAAATTAGTGCCAACAAAGCTGAAAGCTAATAAATACAAGTTATTGATTGCTAAATAAATAAATAAAATTATTAAATACCTAAATATGTTTTTATAAATATTATATGCTCTCAAGTGAAATTACCAGGCCATAAAGATACAAATAAAGATACGGATAAAGGTTACTTTCAACCCACTTTTCCATGTTCTCTCCACCCACAGCAATCCCTTATTTTCCCTCCAAGAACCAAACATATACGAGATGCCAAGAACTCGTCGTTCGTATAATTCATGGCGGCTTAGTCGAACCGCATCGCATCGTATCGCATCGAATGGGGCAATAACCCGTCACAGAGACACTCGGGATAATCTCGAACAAGATAATCAATTCTCCAGCTCGTAATTTGTCACTCGAACTGGAGAGCAGGCCGACCGATGCTTTAAACAGCTTATAAATACAAAAGAAATGAAACATGGCTGGCGCACAGTGCGTATGAGCAATAAATCTTTGGCGAATGCCAAAAGGAAAAAATCCAAAATAAGTAGGCAAGTGAGCAAAGACAAAGACAAAGACAAAGGCAAAGGGAAAATGGGAAATGGAAAATGGGCGAGAGAGGTAAAAAGCACAAATCACAGACGGCAGCTGTGACAGAAATCAACTGCCAAGGCGAAGGCGAATTGTGGGAAAATTGGGGTCTGGGGAAAACTCGTTTAACCCCCTTTAGAAAAACAAAAAAAAAGGGGAAAAAATAGAAAAAAATAGAAAACACAAGGGCACGCTGCAGGTTGACGACTGTCACCTGCGAGTGTAAGTGTGCGAATTGCAGGCCACCGAAATGCAAAACCAGCGACAAGGACACCCAAGTGGGTGGGAAAACCCAAGGCGAGCGGCGGAGGACACCCGGCCATAAGTAGACAATGAGTTAAAAGGGAAAATCTAGCCTCTAGCCCCCCTTTCGACGATCCTAACCCGCAGATATATATGCGCACATATATCCTAGCCACAAACAAACAGAAAGGGCGAAAAAAAAACAGAGCGCAAAAAAGTAGGCAACATTAAAGATGCCAACGCAAGGACAAAGCTCAGCTGGTGGGCGTTTCAGGGAAAGGGGAGGGGGCGTGGTTTAAGGAAAGTGGCCATAAAAAAAGGGCCCCAGAAATGTGTGCGGCTGAGAGCGATTGAAATGGCAGAAATGCGACTGCAAATCGCACATTTACACTCGTACAAACATTAGGGGGCTTACGGGGGTTAAGGGGTTTAATATAGATTAAAGCATATTTTTATGCTTTATATAATTTATTTGTAATTATATACAGACATCCCTTGGGTAAATAAATGAATTAGTATTTCTATTGTTTATTGTAATTGTAATTATTGCAATTGTAATTCTTGCAATTGTAATTATTGTAATTGTAATTATTGTAATTGTAATTAAATTAATTATTTCAGAATTATATACACAACTTTCGAAATCAACATTTGCGCGCAGTGTTGTGAATTCATAAATATGCTTGGCAATTGATCAAATGCAGCGACTGTTTATGGGGGGGCATGTGTGGCTCTATATATATTTAGGGGGATATCGGGGGATATTACGAGTATATAGCTTTATGTGCCGGCGGGCCAATAATGCCGCTCAATTTGAAATGTTGATGCCCGATGATTATGTTGATGACGCAGCATCATTTGGAGCACCGACAGAGAGAGAGAGAGAGAAAGAAAGAGAGAGAGAGCGATTTCTGGCGGGGATCTTGGTGGCACCGAGTGGGTGAAAGACTAGAAATGCAAGGCACACTGTTAACCCCACTTCATTGAAAATGCTAATCGCACTCATTACACGAAATGCATGTAATAATAGCAAAATCAGCAACAACCAGACAACGAGCGATGCGACAGAGACAGAGAGAGAGAAAGAGACGGATGGTTGGCAGCGGAAAGAGACAGCTGCTGCTGAGCATGCGAATGAGTAGCCCAGAATGGTAATGATGATGTTCATATTCATGTTCATGTTGATGTTGATGGGAATAAAATTGTTGCCTTAGCCTTTGTTGTGCCTCTCGAGGCTTTTGGACGAATACAATATTATAAAAGCCAGAAATATTCACAAATTTTGGGGGGACAAGCTTGACATGAAATGAATTTTGGAAATAAATTGATATTATTAAGTATTAAATGCATAATATATATATCATTTAAAATCACCTTTGTAAATGTTAGAAATATTCATTTAATTTGAAACTATTAATAAACCGAAGTGATTTCATAGAATCTTTGCCACTGATTGAGGTGGCTGGGAAATAACTTAGTGGGACTGCATAATATAGTTATAACGCCCCCTATCCTCGCACGCTGCTCGGCATGATTAGGGGTTAAGGGTCAGGGGTCAGGGGCTCGAGCTCGAGCTCACCCCATTCTGGATTCTTTTTTTCCCCCTTTTAACCCCGCCCTTCTTGCAGACTTGACATGCCGCTAGCGCCGCCGCCTAATGAGCGCCCATAATGAGCGACAAATGTGGTGCGGATGGTTGGGGCTTTTTGAGGGGTTGCCCCCAGAGGGGGAGGGGGGGGGGGGGTGGAAAGGCCCTGGCAGTGGCAACTATCCCGTGATGACGGGGCAAATTGGGCGGGCAGACAAACGGAAGTTGACGGCAAAAAATCGAATTTCTCTCGCGCTTTTTGACTTCGCTGGGGCTATTATGTTTTTAATCACTTGGGAAGTTGTTTAGTTATTATTTTAAATGACTTTCGAAGAATTTCATATTTGAAAAAAACAAAAAAAACCTAGAAAAAATAATTTAAAATACTTAAATTATTCCCAAATTTTTTTTTTAATATTTTTTTAAAGTTTTCCAACTCATTTGTAGCAAACGCTATGTGCAGCACTTTAGAGAGAAAAGTGCTGAGGCCAGAGTAAAATAAATGCAAACAATTTTGATACTGGAATTAAGCCATTTTGCAGTAGGTAAATATAATTATTTTTAAGTCCAGTATACACACAGTTTCGATGTACAATATAATGCACTCCCTTTCGCTCTTGTCTGGCTGTCGTTTCTCTGGTTTCGCTTTTCTGTTTTTTCCTTCTTTTTTTTGTTTTTGTACATTTTGCCATGCATTTAATATGAAAAGACAACAGGCGAGGACAGGCAGGTCCTGTGGCAGGACGAAAAGAGAGAGAGAGAGAGAGAGAGCGTTGCCTTGCCCTGTCAAACCATCAAGGCGCTGGCAAGGACAATGGGGAAAGTCTTAAACGCTGTCAACGTTGGCTTTTTCAAGCTTCAAGTGGCAGGACGAAAAGAGTGCGAGTGCGAGTGCGAAAGCGAGCGAACGATGCCCCTGGCACATTTTTTGGGCCAGGAGACAAGTCCCCCGTCCCCTCTCTCTCTTTCATTCGTGCGGCTGTTTAAATTGACACTTGGCATCTTTTGTTGCATCAAAAACGTGTCGTCCTCGAGTCAGCCATCCTTCCATCCTTCCATCCTGCCATCCACCCATCGCTTTATCCTGCCACATGCCACCTGCCTCAGTCGCAGTCGCTGCAGGCGACCCTTAACCCTCTAATTAAGATTCACTCGATTCATTATCCCAAATTAATATGGAAATTTCCACAAAGATTTCGTCTAGAAGAAGAAGAAGAAACAAATGGCAGAGAAACTTAATTGAGTGCGTTTATTAAATAGTTAGAAACTAAACTATTCTTATTTATTTTAAGTTGATTAGATGTCAAATGATTTTAAATTAAACATAGAAAAATCTTAACTTATGTTTTAAAAATTCTAAAATTGTTTTTTTTCATCTTATTTTGGAATTATTTGTAATTTTTTGGGGAAATTGCAGAAGAAACAAATGGCAAAAATTGTGGAAAACCACTTAAACTTAATTGAGAATATTTATCGACAAGGCAAATATTTAAAAACTAAGCCTTTTTATTTTTTAATATTTATAAATGTTATATAAAAAATTTTTAACTTCTGTTTTAAAAATTCTAAATTGTTTTAACTTCTGTTTTAAAAATTCTAAATTGTTTCTCTCATCGAATTTTGGAATAAAGAGTGATTTTCCGGGTAATTGCAGAAGAAACAAAATATCTGGAAAACCACAAACTTAAGGCAAATATTCAGAAACTAAGAAATTACATTTTTTTAAATTTTATAAATGCTAAATAAAAAATCTTTACTACGGCTTTAGAAATGCCTACATTTTTTGCCCATCAAAACTTGGAACTATGAGTAATTTTCGGGGAAATTGCAGATATGTCACTTGGGCATTAAGTGGGTTAAATATTTGACAGCGTCAGGTGAGCAGAGTACCACGGGGTGAGTGGGTTAGGGGGTGGTAATGGGGGGGGTGGGAAGGTCATGCACACTCTTATGACATTTTCTTAAATTACTTCCGAAAACCTTTTCACGCCCTCGCTGAATTGCTCATTCATGGCACCTCCACCCCCTTGGCCCCCCTTTCACATACTTCCCACGCCACCCCTCCCACCCCTACCACCCCCTCCGCCCTTCTGCATTTTTCCCACGTCTCTCACCTTTGCAACCCCTCATTTCGCTCAAGTGGCGACTTAAAGTCGCCCTAATTGAATTGCGCAATAATGTAGCAACTTTTCAGGGGCACTGAAATGTTGCTGGTGCTTTTTTTTTGAATTCGCCATAACTTTGGAGTACATTTTTCCATGAATTAAATTAGGCAAATGGTTTTTGCCCAACGGTCGTAAAGCTTAACGTTAATTTCGGAAACTACGTAGTGGAAAATATCACAAAATTGCATGCACTTTAAGCTTATTTTGTGCGGCAAAGCCATCAATGTCATGTCATGTTTATTTATTCTAAGCACCGCATGACAATTTTGCCTCCGGCAGATAAATCAAGTTCAAAGGTGACAGCCGGGGATTCCAAGGACAACCTATTGATTTTCTGATTAAAGTTTAAGTACTAAGTGATTGCAATTTAAACACTATTCGGCCGTAAATGTTTAAAGTAAAATAATAAAAATATTTAAAGAATGCGGTAAATTAAAATGCATTTAAAGGGACCTTAAGAAACCCACTTGGGCAATCACTCAGCCACTCAAAGGACTTTGGGGATTATCCCAGGCCAATCCCCCCCGAAAAAAGGGACACTCGCTCGTCAAGTCGCTTGCAGAGTTATTAATTAAATTAACAGACCCCAAGGAGACGCCGCAGTGGCGAAGAACAAAAACTTTGGGATACCTTTTGGATCCGGGGTAAATGAATTACCCGAAATTAGCAATTAAAATTCACAAAATGCTCCATTCTAATGTATACATTTTAAACAATCCAATTTGGGTCAGCGGCCAGAGCTGAAAATTATAATTAAAATCAATTTGCATAAACAGAAAAATACGGAAAGTCGCGAGAGGGAAAAATAAAATATATATTTGGGACTCGCGGCTGGGATTGAAAACTTTATTGTTCTTCGAACGGAAAGCGGATGAGCTGGGTCTAAGAAAATCTCGAAAAAAACAAGGAAAGTTTAGACCTTATAAATCACAAGCACAACGAAATAATTTAATTACGAATTTTTAAAAGTATTATTTAATAACTTAAGGTCTCACTTCTGACTTTCTTATCATATATAAAATATTTTTTAAATTACTTTTAAGATAACCCAGTTCTAGAAGAGAATCCCCTTGCCAAGCCAAAGAAATACCCACACATACATTCCACCAACGAAATGAAAGGAAATTTTTGTTTTTAATGAAAGCACTAATTAAATGTGTCCTTTCTTCCAGGACTCGCTCCGCCATCCTCCAGCCCTCTCCCTTTCCACTCGTCGCAAGGAAGGAACAAAGAACAGATGGAGGAGGAGCCCAGGAATGAGGCGATGTGAAGCAAAAGGACAACGAGGACAACAAGGAGCAAAACAAAGGCAAGGACGCCGGGAGGAGGCCACCAAAAGGAGAACATACATTTGAAGAATTTTAATCGAAAACTGCCAAGAAACAAATATATTTACAAATATATTTATATATATAGATACCTAGTAAACCAAAACGTGCATACAAACGATAAATATAAATATATATATATTATAAATTATATATTATATAGAGAGAAATATGTTATATTTACTATGGAAGCGATAACCAGAATAATAATCGATGTAAATAAATGCTGCCAATTCGATAACACTGCGAATTAAAACCGCAACTGAGATGCATAAAACGCACAACAACAACGCCAAGAGAAATCCGCATGAGAAACACATGAAGAAGAGGTTCACTTCACCCGCGACAGCCGCCGCGCCTGCGCCCTAAAATATATCGGTCTGGCTATCGGATATATCGAATATATCGGGAATATCGAAAGAGGAACAGGAACGATCGGAGGAGCCGCCAGAAGGGAATTACATATAGGGCAGATCCACCACCGCAGCACAGGCAGAAAAAGCGTGCAGAGGGAAATGAGATGAAGTGGTTTCAAGTGACCATAGATATGATTCTTGTGCTTTCATTTATATCAAGTAAGTGGCTCGTATTTATTAGCCTCGACCCAATCCGGCTTGGCCTGGCCCACTCTCATGGTCCCCACACCCATTCCCATCCCTAAACTCAAATCCGAATCAGTATCCGGTGCCCCGCCACCGAATCCCCTCGATTCGAGTGCCATCCAAACAAAGCCCGTCGACGGCAAGGACTCGCAACACAGGACAACACAACACTACCCACTACGTGGCACAAAACAATCGCATGACATTCGCCCAACATCCCCTCAACACTCAAAACATTCTCCAAGTTCCGCCGGCTTTGGTCCCCGCGAGTCCTCGTCCTTTCGTAACCCCTCGATTCTCTGATTCTGATTCTGCGATTCTGCGTATCCGTGTGTCCATTGAGGCGCTCGAGTGTTCTGAGTTAGTTATGGGGGCGGCAACCGTTAGGACAGGCTAACGTGCACTGGGGAAAATAGTTGGTCTAATACAGCTAGGCATGAGTTAACAGAAAATATTAGTTGGTTAAATTTATTAACTAATTTAATGAAAAAATAAATATGATAAATATTTTTTTACTACTTTAAGTAACTTTAAATGTAATTTTAGTTCAAAGAAATATAATAAATAAAATATTTTTGATATTTATCAATTATTTTTCTATTTGTTTAAATTACTTTAAATTTATTTTTAATTTATACAAAAAGAAACTACTTTATCAATCTTAACTAATATATTTTTTGGTTTTTGTTAATTCATGCTTGAAGTTATGAATTCATAAATTGGTTGTGGGGGGATTTCAAAGCAAAATTTATTGTTGCATACTTTTTGAATACGCATTTTTTTTTTTTTTTTACCCTAGTGGGGGGATTTTTTAAAAAGAATAGAAAATCACTAAATCCTCAAAAATAGGCACAAATATCTAGCTAACTACCATACCCGTTTCTCCGCGTGTATCGGGGAAGTGGGGCAGCCAAACAATCGGTGGCCAGGAATGCTGGGATGATGGGGATCCTGCAGGGGATTTGCAGGACCGAGGTTAGCTGTTATTGTCTGTGCCAGGCTTTATTGCCAAAGCTTAATTTGGATTTTGGCAATTGCCGCAGAAAGAACAGAGAAAACACACACACACACTGACCGACGGCTGCAGGAGAAATAAAGCGGAGGAATAACAAATGAAACAAAAATAAAAATCACTTGTTATAAACGATTGGGAATTGGGATTAATGCAGCCAGGACTTGTACCCTTCATTTGGGATTCAAATGAAAATGTTATAAAAATAAATCAGGATATTCGAATAATTATTATTTTAGTTTTTCGCCACAGAAGCTTATCCTACACCCAATACTTTCGAAACCAATTACATTTTGTCACCTTATTTATTGTGTGTTTTTCAACTATTTTTGCGAAGGTCGCAATCGTATGGATTTCACAAAAAAGTTGCTTTGGCCGAAAGGTGAGGGGATGAGCTTGAAATGGAAAGTGGAAAGGATGAGTTGGCTAATGCAGCCGAAAAAGGACGAAGGACAATGGTCCGGCTGGCTTCGGTCTTCGGTTTTTGGTCTCAGTTTCAGTTTCGGATTCAGATTCAGTTTCAGTTTCAGTTTCAGTTACAGTTTTAGTTCTATTTGGCGTCCGCAAAATGAGGCCGCAGCTTTGTATCTGTATCTGTGGCCCCCCGTATCTGTATACACATATATCTGTGTATCTGTGTCTGCGTATCCATGTATGTGTGTGTGGCTGCATAGCCGAAACTGGCACAAGGCAGTGCCACGCCCACAATCAAAGCAGCCTCCCCCACTTCTTGGCCACCAACGCATTGATTGCGATCCGAGCCTGCCTTTTCCCTATATTCTTTGGTTTTGGCTTGGGTTCGCTCTTTTTTTTCTATATATTTCACAACCACCCCCCCGCCCACTTCTACTGGCCAACGCCTTTTGTGCGTGTTTTTCCGATTTGATTTTCCATTTTTTATGCGCATCGCGTCGCGACGCGTCACCAAGGCCAGCCAACAGGATCTAATGGCCCGCCCACCCATTTATTCCCACTGTATTCACTTTCACTCCTTGGCCAAATCGAAGGCTCACAGCCCACAGCTAACAGCTCACAAAGAAATTCGGTTCGGTTTTTGCCACAGCAATTTGGTGGCATTTTCAAGCACCAGCGAGATCCTTGACAGGAACATATGTGCGGGGCGACAACTATTTGTAAAATCAAATAAATTGGGCACGCATTAATCACCACTCATACATTTCTTCTCCTTTCGAAGCAGAAAAAATTCAATTTACAACATATAAAATAAAAAAATGCAAATCAAATTAAATAAATTAAATCTAGAGTAAACTATAAAAGACTCCCTATAAAAAACGGCCAGTAGCAAAAATTACCCAGAATGGATTGACATAAAAATCTAAAAAAATCACATTAATGCCTAATAAAAATAATAAAACAATTAAAATGCCCAGTTATTTTAAATTCAAAATAAAATTTCATTTAATTTAATTTATTACTTTCTTACTTAGTAATAATGATGGAAAAAAAACAAATCAAATGTGTTGATGTCAGATTATTTTTTTGATTTTTAGATTTGAACGTTTCTGAAGCTTAGCAATATTTGTTTGGGACAATTAGGGCTACTTACCATGTCTCAAACATCCTTGGCAGAAGCGAGAGCAAACAAAAAAATAATAGATGGAATAAAGCGAAGTACAAAATAAGCACTGTGAGGGTAAACATAAATCTGGAAATTTGTTTTGGCTCTCTCTGTCTCTCTCTCTCTCCCTCTCACTCTTGATTCATTCGTTCATTCTTCTTAAACAAGCATTGAATTTCTTTCGATTTAAAAAGCCATAAATTGCGCTCGAAAAGCTTCCTGGCTGTCTGCTGACTGGCCTTAGGGCCGCATCCGAGGAGTTTCGGTGTGGGGATCCCCGGAACCGCCAAAGACCCCCCGAAGAACCCCCGAAAAGCCCCCGAAAACCCCAAGCGAAACCGAATCAGAGAGCAGCGCCCAAAAGCGGGCAACACAATTTTTCATGTCATCATTTTTCGGGGGGCCAAGGCATCGGGCAAACATAAATATAAATGGCAGTAAAGCACGCCCTAAGCGAGAGGGAGAGGGAGAGGGAGAGAGAGAAAAAGAGAGGGAGACAGGGAGAGACCAACAAACACATATGCACTGGCATCAATGGCTGCTGCAAATGGCTGCTAATGCAGCTGCATCAGCCGAAGACGAAGAAGAAGAAGCAGCCACGCTCCAGTTTCCGCTTTGTGGCCATTAAACGGGCCACACTCACACACACACACGCTGACTGCACTCACACGTACACCGAAAAATATCAATTTAAAAATAAATAGTAGCCGAGCACAGGAAAATATATAGATTAAAATATAATACGGTCACACTGGAAGAAATGATAAAAAAAAGGTATCAAATTTAAAATTCATTTAAATGTATGAATTAAAAGTTATATGGTAAATCATTTCAAATCACTTTGTAAAAATAGGTGTTTAAAAGTATGCAACAATATATTTTTAAATCAAAAATGATATGAGTTTATACAGGAAGACAACTATTCCTTAATCACTGCATACTTTTGGGCACCTATTTTAACATTTAAAAGTGATTTCGAAAGCCCAGCTATATCTGTGGGATGATTACCTGAGTAAATGTTCTCCCATTTGTTTTTCTCAGTGTATATATAGGAGCACCCCGGGCCAAGAGAGTGCAACCGAACGCCCTCTTTTTCTTTTAGCCCCAAACGACAGACGACATCAAGCCCGTTGCCCCAGCTTCTATTCCCTTCTCCAGTCTACTCGGTCCACTCACTTATTCCATGACTACTTATTTCAAACGGCGGGTCAAAGGGCAAACTATAACTTTGCGGCATATATTACACACAGAATGTGTCCTGGCCCCCGAACGGTATACTTCATTGGGTTGATAAATTCATTGCATGTTTTTATAAAGCATTTCGCAAATGATGTACAATAAATTGCACTTTGAGTTTGTTTTGCGACCATGAAGATTTTATTTACTAGTTGTGGAGCTGAAAGAAATGAGTGGAAATCTATTGGAAAAAGTAATAAATGGAGAATGTAATGTTATTTCTTTAAAATGCGAACTTATGAAAAAATAGGTTTATTTATTTTGACAGTTTATTAAACTTTACATCAGAATTAATTGTTTGTTTAAATTGGACAACATTTGTGTGGAAATAAAATCCAGAAAAAACTTTGGTTTATAATTGAAATAAAAATCATTTCAGGCTTAGTGAGTAAGTATTTAAGTATTAAGTATTTAAACTATTTTTCTACCATGACTCCTCAAAAGGGTATTTTTAAGATCGCCAATGTTCCATCCGTTAACATTATAGCTTCGTATAATTTTTCACTTCCAACCACTTTATCTACTGCGATACTAATGTCCTCCAACGCCCATTATCCCGTTGCCCCCCTCGCGTCCTTCGCTAATGCAATTGCCACGCCCCTGCGGCTGCACTTACGTGGCGCTAATATAGAAAAGTGAAGTGCCACCGACAACGTTGACGATGGGAACGATGACGACAACGACAACAACAACAACAACAACTACTAACACTACAACTACAGCGACGATGGCACTTGCAAAAATGGGGCGTGTCGACGCCCTACTCGAGTCACTATGCACTGAGGAAAAGAACTATAACTTGGTTTTGGTTTTATATTTATTTATTAATAGACAAAAAAATTTAAAAAAAAAATTAATAAATAAATTTACAAAAATATCAATCTTGTAAAATTAGAAATGTTTTCTTTTCATGTCATAAATAAAATATTAAAAAAATTTTAAGGGGTTATAATATTATAATATTTAATTAATGACTTATTCCAGACAATTATATGGTATTTATGTGATAGAAAATAATTTAAAAATAAAACTTAAGAACTAAAAAAAAAAAGTTTGAACTATGAATTGTATTAAATACCTATTTAGTTATCAGTTCAGATTTCTCTCAGTGCATTAGCAAGTGAGTGAGCTGGAGAACACCCACTTTTTGCTGAGGCAGTGCGGCAAATTCACTGCAGCAGCGTCGTCGGGAGAAGTGGCAGCTGTGGAAACAGGAGCGCTTGGTTTGGTTTGGTTTGGATTGGTTTGGTTTGTCGTCGTCTCCATGGCCACGACGACGACGTCCATCGTCTGTCCTTCGTTCGACGTCTAGGTTGCCGGGCTGCAGGGTTGCCTCAAGTGGAGCGACCACTGCCATCCAGCATCCCAGTATCTAGCCGCCACAATCCGAGTATCCGAGAATCGGAGAACCCAAGGGTCTGGCAGTGGGAGTGGTAGTGGGACGAGAAGTGGGAGCGGGAGCGGGAATTTGGGTCACCATCCTCGACGGTGACTGCAATTTTTTGGCATGATTCATGACCGCACCATGGCAATGTCGTTCTCGTCGTCTACGCGCGACTTAACACACACAAAAAGTGGCACACAGACATGCACCGGGCACTGAGAGAAAAGGGGCAGGGATTTGGAAGAGAAAATGTTATATATATATATCTTTATATTATATCTTTTCCTAATAAAAGTGAGAAACAATTTAAAAAAAACGAAATAAATATTTTAAAGATATTTTATTAATATATAAATATTTTTAATATTTAAATATTTTTACTATATAAATATTTTTAATATATAAATATTTTTAATATATAAATATTTTTAAGATATAAATATTTTTAAAATATAAATATTTTTAAGATATAAATACTTTTACTATATAAATATTTTTAATATAAAAATATTTTACATATATATTTTTTTTTTGGAAAATGCCTTCTTTTCTCTCAGTGACTATCTGAAGTGGAGTCTCGTCGGAAGCCTGCGGCATCCTTCGGTCGGTCAATGTGTTTGGGTGCTCGCCACAATGGGCGTCCTTTCCAGCTGCGAAGGAGTAAAGGATGTCGAGATGTAGAGATGTAGAGAGTTGCTCAAACAGCGATAACTCCGTGTCGCACACGGAAACCCCCCTTAGCCCCCAACCCCCAACCCCTTCTACAGCTGTCCAGTTCGCCAGTCCACCAGTTTATTCCCTATCCCAGAAGCCGGCGACATAAATCCTTTTTGAGGCCAGATCAGCGAAAAGATACTGATCGTTCGCCAAGAGTCTCTCTACATAAATAATAAAGCCATTTCAATCACTTAGGCAGCAGGTGGAAGCGACAGCCATAATACTCGATCATAAATCACATTTGAGCAAAGATTTTATGGCGATTTAATTATTTAATCTCTTTTTGGCTGCCTGTCTAGAAACTCTATTAAATCATATTTCAGATGGGAAGCAAATAGAGCGAGGGCAGCCAAAGCCAAAGCTAAAGGCAAATAGCATCGATTGCTTATCAGTCGACGATTATCAAACTCTATTCTTCGCTCGTTTATCCTTTGTTTATCGCTCTGGTTATTGACTGAAAGTATTGCATTACCCGCTTACCCACATCTAGCATCCCCCATCCCCAATCCCCCATCCCTTTATATCATTTGCAATTTATTGAAATTGCTCGAAGCCAGCGGACTCGGGACTTTTCCCATTTTCCTCGCTTTTTCTCTTTTTTTTCTCCCTTTACTTCTTTATTTTTCTGTGCAGATTTTGCATCGTAAATTCGCCACGTGCTGCCATTGTCTGGAGCCCGATTCTCCCACCCCTGTGCACTTCCCTTTGGCTCCCATTGTTATTGAAAATTGATGAACACTCCCGTACTTATAGTGCAAGGATATCGGGAGAGATTAGCGGGTCGGGGGCTGGCTCTCCCTCGCTGAGTGAAAGTACTGGCAAAATTATTGCCGACTGCATCTTCGGGCTGTAAATCAAGCGAAAGTGAAAATGGCCAGCAGAAAAAAAAAATATTAAACTTTTTCCTACTGGGGGGAAAATGCAAAGGAGGTAGAACTGCAGTCGGATTTGCCCTCCATTTGCATTTCGCCAGAGAAATTTCCCTGCCTATTTGCCTCATTGAAATGCGATCACACTTTCACGGTCAAAATTTAAATACCTAGACATTCGGCGCTGCTGGAAAATCGGAAAATCCTGCTGCAAAAGTGGGTGTGACAAAGGTAGACGAGACTCAGGAAAGTTGCCAGAGATTATGGCCTGGGTTCATGATTAATTCATGGCAAGCGTTATTGGCGGACTTGCAGCTTTGCTCACTGCAAACTTTAAGTTCTCGAACATCGATAAATAATGTGGTGTGACCTGTACTCGAGTTTAAGTTAAAGCACATTTAAGAACAATAACTGCCAGGTTTAAGTGATTTAAATAAGAAACACAAAATTGGTTTTAACCAAAATCAAAATGTTCCATTAAAAAAACTGCATTTTTTGTCAAACAACGGAAATAATTGTTCGAGTATGGAATGCAATACTTCTTTGAGCTCGTAATTATATTCCCAATCGAACGGTATTTAAACCTGGCCAATTTTCGCAAAATATCATACCCCCTTATAAAAAAAGTGAAAATTGGCAAAAATTTTATTTTTTCAAAATCACACGGAAAGTGTCATGGATGTAAATATTAGATTCTAATCTGTCCAAAACAGTATGTATTTTTGCTGTAGGACTATTTTTAACCAAGTTATAGCAAAAAAACCAAAAAAAAAAAATCATATTGTTGTTCAAAACCCGAAATCCCGAATTTCCATAAAAAAAACAAAACAGTTTTTTCGCTGAAACAAAGGAAATATTGATCCAAATATGGATTGTCATACCTTTCTGAACTCGTTACTAAATTTCCAATCGATTCACATTTAAAATTTGACATTTTATTTTTTTGTAATTTTTCGCAAAAAATCATGATGTACCCCCTTATAAAAAAAATGAAAATTGAAAAAAATTTAGTTTTTCAAAATCACACGAAAAGTTTAATGGATGTAATTATTATTTTGTAATCTGTTCAAAACAGTATGTATTTTTGATATAGGACCATTTTTGGCCAAGATTTAGCAAAAAAACCAAAAGAAAAAATTCATATTTTTGTTAAAAAACCAAAACCCCGAATTTACAAAAAAAAAAAACAGTTTTTTTGCTGAAACAAAGGAAATATTGATCCTAATATGGTTTGCCATACCTTTCTGAACTCGTTACTAAATTTCCAATCGATTCACATTCAAACCTGGGCATTTAAATTTTTTTGCATTTTTCGCAAAAAAATCATGATGTACCCCCTTATAAAAAAAATAAAATTGACAAAAATTTTATTTTTTCAAAATCACACGGAAAGTGTTGTGGATGTAATGATTACATTGTAATCTGATCAAAGCAGTATGTATTTTTGATTTAGGACCATTTTTGGCGAAGTTATTGCAAACAAACCAAAAGAAAAAATGCATGTTTTTTAATAAAACACAGAATTTTAATTTTCCACAAAAAAAAATTCGTTTTCTGAACGAAACATTGGTAATATTGATCCAAATATGGATTGTCATACCTTTCTGAGCTCGTTATTAAATCCGTAATCGATTGGCATTTAAACAATTTTTCGCAAAAAATCAAAAAAAAAATGTCTGCTCAAAACAGTCTGTCTTTTTGTTGTATATTTCAATTTGTCCAAATTACGATTGAAAAACCGCAGAAAAATCTAAAATTCCAATCCCCATTTTCAGAAGCTAGAAAAATATTGATTTGATTGCTTTCGGACCACAAAAATTATTTTCGGTCCGAAACAGAAAGCTAATGAAAAGAAGCCGGCAATTGCACAGATTGATGCATGAAAATCGGTGTGGGGAAAAACTTTGACGAACCAGCATTGCTTATCGATCGTATTGCACATCTCTAGTGCAACTTTGGACTTTGGTTGCCGGTGTCCCGGTGTCCTGGTGTCCTGGTTCTCCTCTAGCTGCTCCTTTGCAAGCGCAAAAAGCCATTGAAAAGTTTTCAGCTCTTAAGTACACTTGCCCTTTGCCGCCAGGCAGCAGGCACCAGGCATCCCCCAGCCAGAAGCCCGTAACCCTTGGCACCCCGTAAACACCCCACCAACCCCATTCACCCGTCAGTATCCCCTGTGTGTGGGCCTTAATAAACTTTTCAAATGCATGATTGATGATGTTGCCTCTTGCCTCGGCAACATGAAAGTTTTTGATGGCATTCTGTAAACGAGTCGCGTCCGCGAACGCGGCGCTAATTGTTGTTTTGCGAAATGCGCCAAATGTAATTACACAAATGAGAATGCAGAGAGATCGGGCGAAACGGGGAAATGGCAATGGAAATGGTTGCACTCCGAATGTGTTGACAAATTTTTGATTGGAGATTTTCATACAGGGGGAAATGCACAAAGCGGGGGAAATGCTCATTTAATAGATAATGCCCGTGATTGATGTCGCAGGCCCTAACCCCATTTGGTCCAAAACAAAGTTGATGCGATGTGGTTTCGCCGCAGAGATTGGATTAGGGATCATCGGCTGGCTGGGAGGCCTGCCGAGGAGACTGATTACCGGCCGACAAACAATGACGATAATTTGGCCCACAATCGTTTGTTCTGACACAAAGTTAATTGGGACTGGCATGCACGAGATGTCAATCGATTTACTTGAATCGCTTTCGATTATGACGGTAAATAAATGAGATGACACAAAATGGATTGGAAGTGGAAGCAAACATTTTGTGGCACAAGTACTCATGCATCTCATGCAAAATGGGCAAAACCTTATGATCTCAACGTTGTTTGAAGCATTAATTAATTTTAAATATCAATTTGAATGAGATTAAATTATAAAATATATTGAATCTGCTTGAAAATGTATTATTAATTTGCTAAAGACTTAATAATATTATTTACCTATTTATTTCTTGGCATGTAAGGAGTACAAAGGAAATAAAATATATATTGTTGCCTACTTTTAGACACCTTATTAAATAGTAACAAAAATCAAATAAATAATGAAATAAAATTACAAAATATATCTAATCTGCTTTGAGGAATCGTATAGTTGATGGCCTACTAGGATATATAAATATTTGTTATAGTTTTAGGGAATAAAATAAAAATTGTTGCCTACTTTTAGACACTTAATTAAATCCACTGATATTTTTGTAGCCCTTTTGCTAATATCTATCCCCCTAACCTGTGTAGTCCGGCTAAGAAGTGGGCGTGGCACTGCACAAAATGCCATTTGGCCGAGAATTAGGTTAGTTGGCTCTTTGACTTGAACGGCCAGTGGGTGGCTGTAGGTGGATTTGGACGGTGGATGGGGATGGGGATGGACGACAGCGAGTGTTTTGATTAATGAAGTTGTTGTCGCTATTTCAGTTGCAGTTGCTGTTGCCATTCTCCTCTCCCCCATTCTCCGGCTCTTCTGTCCACTTCTCCTGGCCAACATTAATGTTGGCCAGTTTGCCAAATGAGCCCGGGAGGGGGAGGGGGAGTGGAAAGGAAGGGAAGTGGGGGGTGGTGAAAAATGGCCAGGATGAGGCGGAGGACACTTGAAAATTTTTAAGCTGCGACAAAAGAATGTTCACAAGGCGAGGAAGGCAAGGAAGTATGACAACAAACCGCAACAAACACACACACACACACATACAGAAAAAATAGGAAACCTGCAAAACGAGGCGAATAAGAAGGAGCACAACTGACTTTGGCGGAAATGGCAGAGCTTTCTTCCTCTCTTCCATCATTTGTACTCCATTTTGCTTTTTTTTTGGTTCTTTTTTGGCTGCCGTTGTCCTTCCTGCTGCAGCTGAAAATTGCATTTATCTTGAAGTTTGAGTTTCCTTCTCGGTTATTTATTTACTTACTTTTTTCGCTACTCGCAATTCCTTCGGCATCGCACACTCACATACACATAGAGAAGTCATCCGCCCACAAAGGCGAATAAAAATTGCATGTAGCCTGCTCTTAGGCTGATTTTATGCAATTTGCTTTCGAGCGACAGTTGAGAAAGCTTTGCGAAAGACAATCCCAGAACGGGGTACAGTGCGTACCAAAAAACATTCATAAGGGGAGTTGTTAAGTCAATAAATAAATAACTTTTTAGATAAGTTTTAAATAAAGTTTTTCCTTAAAAAAATTAAAAAAATATAAATAAAAATATTATTTATTAGATAATTAAAAAAAAGTATTTATTTTATATTAAACATATTAAAAAAACATACTTCAATTTTTATAGGTAGCCTTGATTGGCTCTTCACTGAATTACTGAATTAATAAAACTAAAAATAGTCTATACAAAAAAAGAGATAAGATAACTTCACATTTTATAATTTAATTATTAGATAATTTTTAAATAAAGTATTTATTTTATTTTATAAATTTATAAACTAAAATACTTTAATTTGTAAAGATAGCCTTGATTAGGTCTTCGCTGAATTACTTTTGCGAGTTGCACTGTACTTTCCCCTGACTTCAGCAACTTTGCGTCCAGGTTCCGCCGGCAGGTCATGCATTTTTCATATCCGCTGTGCATATGTGTGAATATATATTCGAGTAATCCTCGCGGGAATCGCTGAGCCACCACCTGTCCCTGCTGCCTTTTGTTGCATTAACCTTTGCATAATTTGATGGCTTCACCTCGGCTGCACTCGCATCTCTTATCTCTCGTCTCGCATCCATGAAAAGCCAGCCGAATTCAAACGTTCCGAAGATCCAATGCCGAATTCGGGGATTACTCTATACTCTATAGTCCATAGTCCATAGTCTGATGGGATCATGGGGATTTGCAGCTCATTCAAAGAGTGAGAAACTTGCGGGCTAAGTGAATTTCCCGCTTTTCGGTTCCCCAGCTAACAGTTCGCTTAGATATTTCCCATAATTTCCCCAGGCCAAGTTTACCACTTTAATTTAATTTCAACTCATTTCGCTTGCTTGACGGGCGAGGACGAGAGTGAAACTAAGCATACACAGGGAGAATAAACCAGTTACTTTAGTAAATTAGAAATAAATAAAATAAACATTTGGATAAGAAGTAAAATCTATTTAATGTGTAAATACAATCTAATACCTAACCATAGATTGCAGCTTTTCTCTGAATACCTTTTGTTTTTCCCAGTGCAGCTGACGAGCAGTAAAAAAAAGTGTTGCCTACATTCGCGGGCCGTGGCCAAAATCACCGCCAGGCCAAAGCGAGCCAAAGCAGGCCAAATCCTGGCACAGGAGCAGAGAGGCGAAGGAGCTGGCGAGATGCCGGAGGAGCAGCACTCAACGCTCCTTAGGGCCTCATGCATATTCAAAGAGCATTTCATGAACTCATAAGCACGCCACTCACACTTCCCACTTCCCACTTGCAACCTCACACCGAAGCCAAAGCCCGCAGGTCCTGCACCACGAGTCCTGCCACCCAGCACCGCCGCCCCATCAAGGTGTCCGTGTCAATGCTAGTGGGCCAGCCAGGATCTGAGGTTACAGAGCTGCCTGCCAGGTGGATGGTGGATGTGGATACTTTTGTGGCCAGTGGGAGGGGGGAAGTGGGGGGATTACCGGGGGGTCATTGGTCAGCTTCCAGTTTCAGTTAAGTGGTTCGCCCGCCCGAGAGCAACAGCCCCCGGGGTCCTGGGGATTTTTGACACCCTCTCTCCATACTTATACATACTATACGTCCTTAATGGTATATTTCACTTAAGGGGTATTTTGCTCGTACTATTTCTTCAACTAAAATATCGAAAAATGTATAGGGAATATTTGAAGATTAGAAGTTCCCCTCTTTGATATTATTCTCTTGTCAATTATCCTCATACAATATACCTAAGTACATATGATAGCCTTCATCAGCTTACTCAACACTCTGAAATGATAATAGTGCCTCATCAATATGGCAATTGTATGTTTAACATTATTGGTCCGATTTGTGGCTACTCAAGGAAACCTAGAAGAACTGGTCGAGTATATGTGGGGAATTTATTAGCCACTAACCGCTGCACTTAGGACCTGGCCACATCCAAGGACTTGTGCTCCTTCGGCTCCTCTGTCCGGTGCAAATGAAATATGAATAACGCAATAAAAACGTCTTCCCGATGTGACTGCGACTGTGTGTGTGGCCCAAGAAGTTGTGACATCCGGATACAATTTGCATCCCAAGCGCACTCCCTTCCAAACCCCCTTCCGAAACCCCCTCCACTTCCACACATGAATGGCTGCGCATAAAGTGACAGTTACATTTGTCGTTCGCTGCGTGCCCAGTAAACCAAGCAACTGTGGCAGTAACCAGTTGCCAGTAACCATTTGCCAGTTACCAGTTACCAGTAAGCCAGTCAGCACACAGAGAGAAAATCTGTAAACTAAAGTCTGTAAAAATAACGAGAAGCTCAGGAAATCCTAAGGATCTTGAAATAATTATGTTGGATTTTTCTAAACAAACGAATTAGTAAATATTAATTATTATACTATACAATAATTAATATTAAAACAAATAAAAAAAAAAAAGATATTTTTAGTATGATCCATTATAAACCTCAAATAAAACTACAAATATTTTTCATAACATAATACCTTTTTTTTTCTCGGTGTATAAGTTTTAGCTGCAAACGCATCTGGCAGATACTCAGATACTTTGCTCCTGATACTATATACCCAGTCCACCCACTCGTTTCTCTCCCTGCATTTCAGTTTCAGCCAGAGATAAGGATTGGGCCATGACGTTGATGGCTTTGCATACGCTTAATGCAAAGGGTGAAAGGGGATGGGGGTTGCTAGGGGGTGACACAAAGGGGCCAGGGGCGGCGTTAAGTAGTAAAAGGGGGGGTCATGTTAGTGGATTGTCGGCTTCTGCGACGGGTTACGGACTTTACCTTCCGCCATTTGTATTTGTTTATCAAAGCGCGAACTTTTTGCACCGGAACCCATCCCCCTACCCCTTCCCCTACCCCTACCCTCCCCTCCGCCGACGAGTTTTGTACAAATTTGTTACCAGCTGCACTTGAGGGCTCGCATGCATCCGTATCTCTAAATGTATCTGCATCTGCATCTGTATCTGTAGCTCTTTCTGCAGCTGTATTCGTATAGCTTGCAGTTCAATCTTCAGCTCTGTGACGCATTGCATTTTACGGCTCTCAAACCCGTAAGCCCCCCCCCCCCCCATATCTCTCTCCCCAGGGTCTGTATGTTATTACTACATTTTCCGCATTTTCTTTTTCATTTTTTTTTTTCGTTGTATTTCTCCAATGTCAGCAGAAACTGTCAGCCGTTGGAACATTTCTGGAGTGCTGCAGCAGCCGGCCTTTGTTTGCGCTGGGGATTATGGGTGCCGTATGGGTTATAGCTTCCTGTTCGCAGGGCTGATCTTTAATTACACCGAAAACGGGTCCGCATATATGCAGATGGGGATGGGAAACTGTTGGTTCTCCTTGTGTTAGCTTTATGCAGCGTTCGTTAAAATTTAAAAGTGAAAACAAATAAATAGGTCGAGGTTAACAATAAATAAAATATTTAATAAAATATTGAATAAATATTAAATAAAATATTAAATACAAAATTAAAAAAAATATTAAATAAAATATGAAATACAAATTTAAATAAAATATGAAATAAAATATTAAATAAAATATAAAATAAAATATTAAATAAAATATGAAATAAAATATTAAAAAAAATATTTAATAAAATATTAAAAAAAATATTAAATAAAATATGAAATAAAATATTTAAAAAAATATTAAATAAAATATTAAATAATAATATTAAATAAAATATACAATATTTTAAATAATACGGTAACTAATGAATAATATTCGCTATTAAGGTAATACAAAATAATATGTGTAAATTACTTATGATTAATTATTATTATTATTTCAGTTTCAAAAAAAAAGGTAATTTTTAATTTTTGGTAAAAAGTTTCTGTATATTTGCCTATTAAAATCAACATTATGTTATATTTTATTTTTGATTGAAAGCAATTAAAATGTAATATAAAGCGAACCAATACGGTTTTTCCCCACACTTTTCTCCGCTTTATAGCCTTTGCATATTTATAGCTGCTCCAATCGCTTTTCGTTTTCCCTCATCGATGGCATGTTGCCTCCTCACTGAGCTTTGAGCACTGACAGCTAACCAATCGCAATCTTAGCTTGAAGATCCCCGCGTCCTTTTGCCGTCGATTGTTAACCGCCAATTGCTCATTTGTCTTCCGGTTGTTCCTGGTCGTCAATGTGTGTGTGTGTGCGTAAGCGTGTGCGTGTGGCGTCATTTAAAAGCCACAAAGTGCGCGGCAAACAAATCAATTTGCCATAATCATCGGGTAACGGGAGCAAGCGGATGGCAGTGAAAGTGAGAGCCGCCAGTAAATGGACCCCTGAACCCTCGAACCACCGAACGATTGAACCCCAACCCCAGACCGCCCGGCGGAAAAAGGCGCTGAGTGACAGGCTGGATGCGTTCGCCATTTTCAGTAGCTGCCTCAATGCAATTACATCCTTAACTGCACTGGAAAAAATTATTTATGTATAATTTAACTTGAATTTTTTTTTTAAAATTTTTCTAGATTTGTATTTCAAAATTCCCTTTTGTATTTAATTTATTTATTTACTAAGGATTTTTAAAAATTTAGAAAATACCTAAAGATAGATTTTTTGTGTCAGTGTACCAGTGGCGCCTCGCAAGTGGGCCACGTGAATTGGCCGCTTCCCGTTTGTCAAAAGGGAGAGGCAGAAGGGAAATGGAAAGAGAACGAGAAAGGGACGGAGAGACACGAATTCGCAATTAAGTGATTTTATGGTCGCGTATTTCAATTTATTGCCAATCGAGCGTTGCCAATCTGCCGCCACCCTCGAGAACTTCGCTCCTCGAGAGGGATTTTCCTCCTCCGCACAGCCATTGCTCTGTTGACATTGACATGCATGTGGGGCAGAGCGAAAAGGGAAAGCCGGAGAAAAGCGGACTCCGACGCAAGGCTTTCTTTCAACATTAAGCGATATTAGATTTATAGCACACACACACGCACGCACAGATATCGCGTCATCATCATCGCCATCGCCATCGCCATCTTTTTACTGCTGTCGCTGGCGCTGTCAATGGCTGCACTTCCGTTTCCGTTTCGGCACTGCGCTCGTCTGCGTGTGTGTGGGTGTGTATTTTGTGTATTTTATCTTGTCAGCGAAAGCGTAGCGACTTGATTACGTTGCCATTTGCCTGGGCCACACTCACTCGCTTGCAGTTTGCACAGATGGGATCACAAGAATATGTGTGTCATATTAATTTGCAATGCAGTTTAACAAAACTTTTTATTACTTCGTAAGAGAAACTATAAAACCGATTAATAAAATATTTTTAGAATATTTTTAAAATATTTATTAGTGATAAATAATGTTTTTTTTTAATAATTTAAAAAGTAATATTACACTTTTCTAAGAGAAAGTTGTATAATGATAAATGAAATATTAATATAATATTTGTCAAATATTTATTAGTAAAAAATATATATTTTTTTTTAATAATTTAATAAATAATAGAGCACTTTTCTAAGATCAATAAAATATTATTATAACATTTTTTAAATATTTATTAGTAATAAATCTGTTTCTGTTTAATAATTTAAAAAATAATAAATTATTTTTCTAAGATAACTTTTAATAATGATCAATAAAATAATATTTTAATATTTTGTAAGTATTTATTTGTGATAAATAAGTTTTTTTTTATAATTTAAAAAATAAAATATAACTTTTTCCTATTATTTCTCTGCCACTGTGCATAAGAATAAATATATAATATACACATTCTTATAAGTTCGCACTTGTATTCCCCAGTGAACCCAACTAAAACTTTCGACATAACACATGCTCCCCTCTCCCCCCTCAGAAATCCCCTGCCCTCCTCGTCGAGCTCCTTTCCCCTTTCGAAGTGGATGCAATCGGATTATTATATCACAAAGGATGGAGCAAGTGTGCGGCGGACCCTGGGGCCAAATGGGACCTCATTAAAAACTAACCTCAAAATATTAGCACAGCTTAGTGGAAGTGAGGCGAAAGTTTTGTCAATATTTTTGCAACCAATATAAGTAGTATCATGGCTAAGAGATTTTCTATGAAATTAATATGTTGACGATATAATGAAAAAATACTTTTAGGCCTTAAAAATAAGCTAATAGGCTGCCAGGCATTTTAATTGTTATCGCGAGGTTCAAAGCTTTCAGTTGCTTCTCAAATATCATTTCTTAAACATTATTTTTGGGATCCCCCTTTCAGGTCCTTGTTCTCCATTGTTCTCTGCGGCTGCCTGCCATGGCATTCCATTGTGCCAAAGTAATCAGCTTTCGTTTGCCTTCCAGCTAAGTGAGCTAGAAATGCGAAAGCGAAAGTGGAGGTCGAGATGGAGGTGGCGGGCCAAAGGTTAGGTTTTCACATAAATGCTGAAAATGTTTCATGCTTTTCGCGTGTCAATGATGCCAAACGCACACAGTCACATCGGGAGTCCTTTGGAGGCGGAGGCGGATGGGCGTGGCCAACTCCCACAATTCCAATAGGGCCAAAGACTAGCGGATTTCGTTTGTGTTTACCCTGGCTTACAGTCCCTGTACTTTTAGTCTAAAAAACACAAAAATAATTCATAAAAATATTTATATTTGGACCTTTTTTGGAAAAAATCTCCCTACAAAAACATTTTGAACCATTTATTATAAATAATACTTGATTATATTTTAAAGACAATTTTTAAGCACTCCACAATGGAAAAAAAGACTGTTTTTATAGACTAAACTCTAATTTTAAAGATAGGGTCTTGAAAATTTTAATATAAACTGCTTATGCACAAATAGAATTTTGGTTTTTTTAATTTTTTGCCAAAACCTCTCGGTTGTAAAAACAAAATGTTCAAAAATCTAACTGAAAGTTCTGAATATTTCTGAATAATTTATGAATTGCCCAAAAGAGCATATTGAATTTGTGTTGTTTTGTATATTTAAAGCGCTTTTGCTGGCTTTGCTCGTTAGAAATGCGTTAGCTTTGCCCTCGGTGACCCCCCGTTTTCACAGTTTTCCCCATTTTCCCCCGCCGCTTACCATTTTCCGTTTCGAGTGTGCGTGTCGGCGACATTTCCTACTTCCGTTTTCCGCCGCTCTTCAAGTTCCTTACACTGAAATCCGATCTACCCCCCCCTCGAGTTTCTGGTACTTTGGCATTTTTTCGGCTATCCTAGGGAACTCCCGATTCGTTTTGACACATTGGCAGAGCCAGATGGTATTTAAGGTGGGGGTTGGTAGGGGGTAAGAGGTCTGCCTTCTGGTAATTCCCGTTCGTTTTTTGACGCATGGCCATAAAAAATGATGATGGGGATCATGCACGTGCTCTACGCTCAATTCATCAGGTTGCAACACCTACAAAACGAATGAAATTTGGTATTTCGAATGGGGGAGGTTGGCATCCCAGGTTCGGGATGAGGATGGGCTCTAGTTGATGGGCATCGCCTGACACTTGGCAAAAATATTGCCATTTAAGCTTCGGACGCAGCGTTTACGCCCCTGACAGAGGCAGCATGGATATGACGATGACTGGCGGAGGAAAATGGTGCGAAAAGTGCGGAAAGTGGGGGAAATTGGGGGAAAGGACGGAACGGAGACTGTGAGGAGGCAACTGGCACAGGGTGTCAGTTAGTGAATGATTGCATTCGTTTGCATTTGATGGCCATGTAATTGGTCATATCACCGGGAATATATCAAACGGGATGCCCCAAATTCCACACCGAATGCAGTGGGCCATTGGAAAAGTGGATAAGGTCATTGGAAAAAAGATTGGTTCGACTTTCCGGGGTTTTGTGGGAAAAGTCCGCAGTTTCCATTTAAATTTAATAATTATTACTACACACCTTAATTAATTCTAAAAACTATATAATAATAGTAAATAAATAATCATAAATAATTAAATATTTTTTTAAATATAACTACACACAAAAAAATCACGTCGCGGTCAAATCGATATGCGCATGGTAAAATGTATCTTTCTCAGAGATTTCCTGACTTCAAAAAAGAGAGGAAGAAGCAAAGTGGCTACTTAAATTACGTGAGTGGGAGGGAGAAAGACACATTTCGAGCATATCAAATTGAGGTGACCGCACATCAAGTTAAAATCGATACCACATAACATCAAATCGATCATCGTTTCATATCAAATTTTTTTCTTTGAAAATTCTGTGCTTTCTAAAGGGATTTGAGAAAATTCCAATTACTACAAACATTTTATTTAATCCTTTAAATATAGCCTCCTTTTTTTCTTGACTTTATCTGCTTGCCCAGAAACTCAGAAGCCCAGAAGCCTCCTGGAATACGAAAAGGCTCGCACATGTGGCTTGGTCAGGACTTTCAGTTGGTTTTTTGGTCAACCGGTTTTTGGGCTCTGGCATCTTCGTGGGTCACTTGTTTCGCCCAGCGAAGAAAAAAAAAGGAAGAAAATAAAAAAAACCCGGAGAGCGACTAACAAAATTATTCATATTATATTTACACAGTCGCTGTCTACTTCGCTTTTCGCTGCTGTTTTTCCTGCGTATTTTCATCTGCAATTTGTTTCATTCTTTTGTCGATGCTGTTTTTGCACTTCCGTTCTGTTTTTTGCCGTTTTATTGGTGGAATGTGTGGAACGTGTTTGTGTTGCCCAATGTGCGTGCCACCTGCCTTTGCACCTGCAGACGCCTCTGGCCGAAAAAGGGGGGGTTAACAAAACGCGGCCAGTTTGTCACCCACATTCGGAATTCCCACATCGGTCATTCGCATTGTTTGGCCGCAACCCTCTGCAACCCTCTGCGACCCTCTTAACCCTTTTTCGCTGGCCGTTTTGTATTATTCATCCGCCCCGTTGGCCCTCGATTGCAGTTGCAGTTGCACCAAAAACGCCGGACTGCTCTCTTTTTCATTTTGCTGCACTGCACATCCATCCATCCGAAAGACACGATCAGATGGGAGCTGAATCCAGCTGATAAACTAGTTGGGGGGCAATACAATAGAATGTAGGGACTTAAATAAAAGAAATACCCAGTTTTACTTTAATATAAAAATATAAATAAAAATATGTGCCCAAAAGTATGCAATGAAAAAGGTATAATATGAATTCACATCACTTTTGGTTTAGAAATATATTGTTGCATACTTTTAGACACCTTTTCTTCACTTTTACAAGAGATTCTGTTTCTGTGGCATAATTTATATTTAATAATAACTTTTTAAATACCCTTGTTTCGCAGTGCATGCATAGGCATTACGTATACGCCGAGTTGGCTTAGCTCTCTCCCTCTAATTATGCGACTTAACCGACGCCTTTAATTAGCCACTGCCAATGGGCGTGGCTCCGGAATAGAGAAGCTTCATAACGAGGCAAATTCGCAAGTGGTTGTGAGGAGTGCGGGTCTAGGTGAATTTCCCTTAAATGCAAGCGAAGATTTTCCCTCAAAAATATTTATATATTCCACTGAACAGAACAGAAACTCCGCTCGAGCAGCTGCACTACTGCCACCCACATTCACCTGTTTTTCCGCTTTTCCTCCAATTCTTTTTCAACTTCGCCTCGCCTTTTTTCTTCCCTTTCCCTTTCCCCTTCCCCTTTCCCTTCCCGTTTTTTGCTTACTCAACTGCAAAAGGCGAATGCAATTTTTGTGTAAACAACGCCATAAATTCCAATGGAACTAAACAACAAAACGTTTGGCATTGGCAGACAAGGCCGAAGGCAAAGGCGAGGGGGGGGGGGGAAAGGGAAAAGCGAATGGAAAAGCGGAAAAGCAGGGCGGCTTCAATAGCCCAAGAAAGAGCTGAAATTATCATGAAAATGCTGCTTCGGTTATTCGCTTATTCTTTGTTCAAGTTGCTTTTGCTTGAGCGCTGCAAATTTACACGCAATTATTGTGAATGAATGCACAGCAAAGGGAAATGCCCACTGGAAAATATATGGGGGGGGGGGGGGGGGGTTAAGGGAAAATATGGAAGGCCCTTTGTCATTTTCAAAGTTAAGAGAATAGTTTTCGGTGCTTGAAAAAAATCTCAAAAAAGTTTGAAACCCAATTTAATACTTGTACAATAAAATAAATATTTATTTATGATTTATTTTAAGTGTATTGTTCTGTTAAGTCAACTTACAGCTGCGAAACGCACTGTCCAAACGCTATTCTATTCATTAATATTGTCGCCACAGGAATGGAATGGTAGCCAAAAAGGAGCAAAAGGATCGGGAGTAAACTAATCAGAAGTTCATGGCCCGTTTGGAAACCCCAAATGTGTGTGTGTGGCCCAGTGTTATAACAACAGAATAGAACCGAGCAGAGCTGAAATAATTATTTAGGAGTCAGAAACACGATCTGAAAATGGGGAAGGGGGAGAGGGGGGGGGGGTTAGTGCGAAAAACAAGGGAGCAAAATACAGGAAAGTACAGGAAAATTGCATTTGGTCGGCAGCCAAAAGCAAAAGCACTGTGCTTTAATTAGAAGTCGAGGTCAGTCGAGAGACTCTGGATCCCACTACCACCAGCATTACCATTACCACTCCCATTACCGTTTTGAGTTCCGAAAGCGAAACCGAAACCCAAATGGCACATAGTATTCGCCATGAAGTCAATGCATTCGAATGGAAATCCAATTGCCCCTGGCCTTATCAATTAACTGCAGGAGCAAAGGAGCTTTAAATTTATATTTTAGGACTCAAAAACACGGTTGGATAAGTACGAAGTAAATTTATTTTCATATGTGTGCACAGGGAGAAAAGTTTTCAAATGCTGATTTCAATGATTTTAATCTTTTCTATAGAAACATTCAAGTTTTTTTTTCGAAAATATACAAATTTATGTTGGCCAGTGTAGACACAGCCATGAACACTTGTTTATGCGTGTTCACTTTTGTGTATGCTTTCGACAATAAACACATTTACAAGTGCGGGTGGAGGGGAAAGGAGGGGAAGGGGAAAAAACACGCAAAGCAATCATAAAATGTGCTTTTTGGGCTACCTTAATGTGATTGTCATACACACACATATTCACATGCTCACATACACCTACGCACGCACGCACAGTCGGCAGTCGATTAACACCAACACAGGCAAACAGCCGACACACACATGTTTTGGGCAATATAAAGCATACGCCGCGTATGACAGACCCAAGTTGAGACCAACAAAAGCGGTCGCCGCAAAGGTCCGTTTAACTTAACGTTTCCCACGCGAGCCACAATCTATATGTATGTATGTATGCGAGAGTGCGGCATGGCACACACACACTTACACAGTGTCGCATAAAAGTCTCACACCTTGCCAACGGAATAAGCGAGTGAAGGTACACTCTTGGAAAAATCAACCCTAAAAAATCCTGAGAAAAAGGGAAAAATATTCTTTAAATATTTGTAAAATATTTCTAAAACTAATCACACATTGGCCATTAAAAATCATGAATAATAGCTAAATGTGTTTAAGGCAATAACCTAATTCATATAAATAATTATTAATATTACTCAAATATTTGGGATATTTACTGCGTTAAATTAATCACATTTTTGCCAATAAAAATATTTTTTTATAGCTAAATAAATTCTTAGAAATTATAGTTTAGTATTATAGTGTTTGAGATAATTATTGCAAAAAAGTAATTCCCATTAATAATTAAAATAATTAAATTGGCGAAATGTTTGAAAACAATATCCCGATTCTTTTAAAATGAGTTCAGAAAATTCGGCAAATATTTATAGCTTTTTTTTTGAGTGTATACGGAATTCAGCAGACACCATCTAGAATCCAGAATCCAGAATCCGGCAGCCATGTGCTGCTCAAATTACTCGACGCCATCTAACGGCCTCAAGGCTCGTTTAAGATGTTTAGGCCAGCCGCAAGATGTGGCCAAAAGTGAGTACACCAGATGGTAATGTCACTCGGCTCGGGTGGCCCAAAGTGGGCTAGGTCAATGCCTAATGAAACAGGTCCAAGTACAAAGAAGTTGCGGAAGGTATTATTATAATAAGTATTGCTTAGAAAAAAGCTTAAAATATTCCCGAAAAAATTGAATTTAATTTAATTCCATCTAAAAATATTTTATAAATCAATATTAAACATATTTACTTATATTTATTACCTTTATCATCACAGAATAAATGAATAGGTACCGTATACAAGCGAATTCCGATGCCATTATTTGCCCATTATGAATTTCATATTGGCTGTTGTTCAATTAAGACCTCACAGATTAAATTGATAATTTATATTTATTTGTTTGTTGTCAACTGGCCGAAATTAGTGGCACCTAAACCCTAAAGTCGGCCGCATTGATGCCTGGCTGGCAGCATAACCATTCGGGATTAGCCAGTGCCATTAACATTGTTCGATTCCCCAATTCCCCGACATCCCCCCCTCTTTCCGATTCCCGATTCCAGCCCACAGGAGACAGACATACAGCATTATATATGCTCACATTATGGTCATTGTGCTGCCCATCGTCTCCCTCCGACAAAGTCAATTAATGTGCGGGACATTAAATTAATGATATACGCCGATAGCCACGCCCCCTCCCCCCTTTTGTGGGTCTAATCTGGCTGGGTCGCTCAGCTAATTAGCTTTCCGCCCGGGACCTTGGCTTTGCTGGCCCAGCAAAAGGAAAAAAAAACAAGGAATATATAGCATTATATGGGTGAAAACATCATGCAGAGAGGATAATGCGGATGGGAAATCTTTTAATTGATTTATTTTCGCTTTGTCTGCGTTTGCATTTGCGTTTGCGTTAGCGACTTTCGACAACATCTCCATTTCAATCCGGGGGACCCAGTAACTATTTTAATGCGCTTATGCCCCAGCGACAGGCATTTTTATGCCCCATGTTATATAGTAATGATAAGCTGATTAGCGCAAGCCTCGCATAATGACATTGGCGACATTTTACAGCTGCCCTTTAGCCCTCCTTTGCCCTCCGCCCACTAAGTATATCCATTTCCATTTCCATCTCCGTCTCCCTTTCTCCTTGCTCTCCTTGCTCCTTTCATTCCGATTCAAAATCAGATGCAGACTGGTGCCGATCCGAGGCAGGCTAAGCCAACCCCGCGGGCGGATGGCTGTCGCCCCCAGGCGAGGATGCCAATCAGGCTCTGCTTCTGATGCTCCTCGCTTTGCTTTGCATGTCAAACTGCACTGAGAGAAGAGTAGAGAAGAGCTTCACAGTTATCGATAATTTCGATATTTTGGCAATATCGATTCGATAATAAACGGCATTGAGAGAAGAGTAGAAGTGGAGCTATAAAGTTATCGATAATTTCGATATTTTGGCAATATCTATTCGATAATATCGATGTTTTGAAGGGAGCTAAGTAGAAGCTAAGTAAAAGGGCAATAAATAAGAACAAAATAAACAAAATTTAATAAAATTTAATTTTAGGTATTCACCAAAAGTATGTAAATATTAAAATTATTTTTGTATAATAAATTCATAATATTAAATGCTTGAAAATTTGGATTAAAACTGTAAAAAAATTTTAAAATAATACGAAATTGTTTTATATTTTAAATATTTAACATTTAACAATTTAATCTTTATAATATTATTTTTTTAATGATCAAGATTTTAAGGCACAGAATTATCAGAATAAAATATAAACGGAAAGTGAATTAAATGTTATATGTTAAAAAAGATGATATGAAAAAGAAGGGTTTTAGTTTCAACATAAGTTCAGTAATTCAATATTAGCTAACATGTAAAACTAAGTATATAAGGGATAAATAGGACTTTCTGTTTCATATTTGCATGAGTAATTTTTTCGAGTGCAGTGGCAGGACTTAGTGGAGCGGAGCGGAGGAGCAGGAACAATGGAGGCCGACGCTTGACTGAGCCATTGGCCACCCGCCTGGCTGAATGCTGTCGCTCTGTCCTCCTGCCCTGTGACCACTGCCCCTGCCCCCTGCCACTGACCCAGAGCCTGTTGTCCTGGCAGCCCTTTTGCCCACTTGCTCTTTGCTGCTTGTTGCTGGTGTCGCTGGCATTGACGGCGCATTAACTCATTTCCTGCATCATTAAGGGGCACCTGCAATTTTCGCACATTTACGCCACAGACGTGTCCAGGATGCTGCCACTCCTCCCCCTTTCCTGACCTTTCCCCTTAATCAATTTAGTTGCAGGACTCCACTTAAATACGCTTTGAACGACAGAGGAGCTGAGGATTGATCTCGGGGAATTTGAGGCGATTTATCAAGCGGGATTTGGCAAAATTATAGATGTAACTGATGTAACAATTTCGTACTATTCCAAAATAAATATAAATATCATACATACGACATGTTGGTTAGATAAAAGTACAAATTATACCGAAAATATAAACTCTTTGGCCCACTGAACACACACAAAACTTGATACCAAACTGAAGAGCCCCAAGCGATTTGAGCTCGAATCGAGAAAGTTTTTATACATAAATCCTCTGCCCCATCTGATAACCCCCCTTAGCACCATTCTAATCCATTGTCTGAAAATCTCTCATACCCGTTTATCATCCAATCCTCAGGCAGCACAGCGAATCCGGATGCGAAACGATTGTACGACGATTTGCTGAGCAACTACAACAAACTGGTCCGCCCGGTGGTCAATGTGACGGACGCCCTCACCGTTCGCATCAAGCTGAAGCTCTCCCAACTGATCGATGTCAACCTGAAGAACCAGATCATGACCACCAACCTGTGGGTGGAGCAGTCCTGGTACGACTACAAGCTCAAGTGGGAGCCCAAGGAGTACGGCGGCGTCGAGATGCTCCACGTGCCCTCCGATCACATTTGGCGTCCGGACATCGTCCTCTACAACAAGTGAGTTTATTTTGGTATATGGTGTAAATGGAGGGTTGAATAAATAATTGAACATATTACAAAATAATAATTACATTCATGACACTTTCCGTGTGATTTTGAAAAAATAAAATTTTTTTTGGTCAATTTTCATTTTTTTTATAACGGGGTACATCATAATTTTTTTGCGAAAAATTTTTAAAAAATAAAATGTCAAGGCTTATATGTAAATCGATTGGAAATTTAGTAACGAGTTCAGAAAGGTATGACAATCCATATTTGGATCAATATTTCCTTTGTTTCAGCGAAAAAACTGTTTTGTTTTTTTTATGGAAATTCGGGATTTTGGTTTTTTAACAAAAATAGGAATTTTTTCTTTTGGTTTTTTTGCTAAAACTTGGCCAAAAATGGTCCTACATCAAAAATTCATACTGTTTTGAACAGATTACAATATAATATTTACATCCAAAACACTTTCTGTGTGATTTTGAAAAAATAAAATTCTTGTCAATTTTCATTTTTTTTATAAGGGGGTACATCATGATTTTTAGCGAAAAATTTTTAAAAAATAAAATATCAAGGCTTATATGTAAATCGATTGGAAATTTAGTAACGAGTTCAGAAAGGTATGACAATCCATATTTGGATCAATATTTCCTTTGTTTCAGCGAAAAAACTGATTTCTTTTTTTTGGAAATTCAGAATTTCGATTTTTTAACAAAAATAGGAATTTTTTCTTTTGGTTTTTTTGCTAAAACTTGGCCAAAAATGGTCCTACATCAAAAATTCATACTGTTTTGAACAGATTACAATATAATATTTACATCCAAAACACTTTCTGTGTGATTTTGAAAAAATAAAATTCTTGTCAATTTTCATTTTTTTTATAAGGGGGTACATCATGATTTTTAGCGAAAAATTTTTAAAAAATAAAATATCAAGGCTTATATGTAAATTGATTGGAAATTTAGTAACGAGTTCAGAAAGGTATGACAATCCATATTTGGATCTATATTTCCTTTGTTTCAGCGAAAAAACTGTTTTGTTTTTTTTTATGGAAATTCGGGATTTCTTTTTTAACAAAATTAGAAATTTTGTCTTTTGGATATTTTGCTATAACTTGGCCAAAAATGGTCCTACATCAAAACTACATACTGTTTTGACATATAGGCAAGTTAATTCAAATTTTATGTTTTTGTAAATGGATAGGAATGATCTAGAAGGGTATATAAGCTTCGCCTGGCCGAGGCTAGCTTCCTTTCTTGTTATCATGGATTTAAGTTAAATTATTTCCAATGTGAAGTGGCTCATCATATCTTTCATATCCCAATGAACTTTCCAGCGCCGACGGCAACTTTGAGGTGACCCTGGCCACCAAGGCCACGCTGAATTACACGGGACGCGTCGAGTGGCGACCGCCGGCCATTTACAAGAGCTCCTGCGAGATCGACGTGGAGTACTTTCCCTTTGACGAGCAGACCTGCGTGATGAAGTTTGGCAGCTGGACCTACGACGGCTTTCAGGTGGGTCAAAACGGGATAATATATTTATTTATAAAATTAATTCAATGAAAATAGATCATTTCAATGCCCAAAATATATTTAAACAGCACACCAAATGTATGTCCCTCCCAAAACCATTTAGTTTCCAAAACCGGAAAACAATGGGATGGCCGGCTAACAAGATTTCAATTTTCCATTTGGAAACAAATCTTTGATGTCCCTTTTATGGGTACCGCAAATTTGGCTGGCGGCTTTCAAGAAGAAGATCCCCTTTCCCTATTTCCCTATTTCCCTATTTCCCTTTTTCCCCCTTTCCCCCTCCACACGTGATCCAATTTAAACCACACATATGAAAGTTTCTCGGCCGTGTGGCCTTTGGCTAATTGGTTTATAAATCTGTGGCAAGAGTTCGAGTCGGATGAGCAGGACATATATCAGTTAGATATGTATGTAGGTAGGTGTATACATACGTATGCATGTTGGCATTAAAGGATGTGCCATCCTTATCTCATTCCCATTCAACGTTCATTCCCCCCCCCCCATTCCCTGGTGACTATCTCATTTACACATTTACAAATTGCTCACCTGGCGCTCCTTTTTCGGGTGTCTCTGAGCCCGGTTTAGTGGTCATAAACCGAAATACGGTCATAATTCCTTTTTGGAATACTGGCATGGAATTTCTCACGTTTTATGGCCACAAAACACACGGCAACAAAGAAGAGGAGAGACGGCAGGCAAATGGGTTTGGAATAGACAGGCAGACCAACAGACAGGCGACCACAGGGAAGCTTCATAAAAACGTCTCCAGTGGTTATGGGGCAAGGACGAACTGGGAAACGGGACACACTGAGCCAGCTTGACACCTGCCCGGCAAATGTCGGCGACTGGCGGTCGGAGGCCGCGTAACCTCGTAAAGAGTTGCCTGCACCGCAGAAAACTGCAACCCAAGGCAGGCATACACTCGAAAAAATAAATTAGAGCGAAAAGTATTTAATCTAATTAAATTATTAAAATTAAAAATATAAAAAATCGATTTTTGAGTGGGAAATGTGGTATTTAAAAAGTGTGCAACATAATCCATCAATCTGCCAAATAAAAAATTAAATAAATTAAAATTAAATAAAAAATAAATTATTACAAGGCATACATATACGATTTTTGAGCGGGAAATGTGGTATTCAAAAAGTGTGCAGCACATCACCTGCCAAATAAGAAATTCATAAATTATTACAAGGCATATGCGATTTTCCAGCGGAAAATGTGGTATTCAAAATGTGTGCAACATAATTTTGGATCCGCCACCGATTTGAATACACCATTTTCTCCCAGTGCAAAGAGATAGACAACGAATGGAGAACCTCGATGGATGCTTTGTGGCTTCGTCCTGCGGTTGGGACATTGCCAGCTAATAATGAACCGGCATTAGGCGAGGATCTAAGCCATTCGGAAAAAAGAGGAAAAAACCAAGGCAGAGATGGGTTAACCACATGCATCTACTGGGCTGCATTAGCATTAGGCCATAAAATCGCCAGTTTACTGCCTTCGATGGCGAAACAAAACCAAGAAATGGTTTTTCGTACTTCAAGATTGTGTTTCCTATTTATTTTCTAAAGTAAAATGAAAGTCAAATGATGGTTAACTCAGCTTTAAGCCTATTTGGACATCTAATATCAAATTAATCGCCTTATAACTTTGTGTCTGAATAATGTATTAATTTAACTTGGCCGCCCATGGATATTATTTTGGAAAATATCGACAATTTAATGGGCCATTTAAAGGCGAAAGTGGAATGGGAAATTTGTGTATTTTGTTTCTCAATCACTCAATTAGCAGGGCGGATAAAACATCTCCATCTGTCTTAATCTCGACTTGCTGCCTTAGTTTAATTGTCGAGACAATTAGCAAAATGTAGGCACTTTACTTTGTCCGTCTCCGTCTCTTTCTGGTCAACACACACACACACACACAGACACATATGCATTTGCACCTGCTCACACAGACGGCTGACTAATTTGGTAAAAAGCTAAATGCTCATTTACTATTAAAAAGGCAAGGCGCTAACAAGCATTTGACACGACACGGAAAGAGGGGCGGGGCAATGGGAAATGGAAGGTGATGCCGGCCAACATTGTCTCAAGTGCTACATACACTGAGAGAAATGGGATGAACAATAATAATATGGCATACAAAATATTATAAATATTATAAAATATTAAAAAGACTTCGGAAGAAACCTAAATGAAATGGTACACTCTTCATTTCGGTTCTTTATTTATATATATATATTTTTTAATATATTTATTTTTTTAAATAATTAATTTTAATTTAATTTCATTTCATTTATTTTAATTTTAATTTTTTAATTTTTTATTTTTTTTTGTATTAATTAATTAATTTATTTAATTACTTACTTATTTTTTTACTTACCTATTTATTTATTTATTTGATTATTTATTTAATTTTCTATTTACTTATTTATTTATTAATGTACTTATTTAATTACTTACGTACTTATTTACTTGTTTATTTATTTACTTATTTATTTATCAATTATTTACCTACTTATTTTATTTTTAGCTATGGGTTGTAGGTAATTTTCAGTTACTATTAAAATATTTAAAATGTTTTTCATAATATTTAATTTTACTTTATATATTTTTCGCATTTCCTTTTGCCTATGCTGATACATTTTATTCAAGTGGCAACATATTTTGTGGCTTACATAAATTGTAGCATGTTGTGTGTTCCACTTCACGCATAAATCAACCGCAAAATGAGCGATATCCTAAATAGTAGCTGCAAATTATTTATGAAGTCTCCAGAGGAATGGCATTCGTTGGCAGTTCTAGTCGCTCGTCGCTCTTCGCCCGGCATCGGTGGCATCAGTCTGCTCGACAGCGGAAATACTTCATTAAATCATCACTTCCTTATAGTGAAATTTCCGCTACCACTTAAAATAACAATTTCCGCATCGGCAGTCCCAGCAGCCGGGTTTCCATTGCACCTGGCGAGCTCCTGGGGAAGCCACATCCTGCCCGATTGCTCTCCCTTTTGGCCAACTTGCCACAGACACAGCCCCAGCTGCATCTTCGCAGCCTGTTTTTCATTCATGTTCATGCTCAGCCAGCGTCGATTTCCTAATTTCGTGTCAATGAGCCAAACTTGAGGGGGGAAAATTGAGGAAAAGCGGGGAACATTGTGGAGTCTGTGCGACGCCGAACAAAAGGCAAGGGCAAGTTCATAGGCTCAATTTTCACACTTGATTTTGCACAGGATACGCCCACACAGTTTTCCCAGCAACTCGACAAAAAAGCGGGCATAAAGTGGAAAAACACTTAAAAACTTTGGGAACAAATTTCTGAATTTATGAAATAAGAAAAAAGAACCAGTTTTCCTTTCCTTAATATTTTTTTACAATTTATTTCAGTTTGATTTTGTATTTATTTATATTTATTTTGAGATTTTAAAGGGTTAAATAAAATAAAAGATTTTTTCCCAGTGCAAATTACCAGAGGGGATGAGCTTAGCTGAAAGGGAGAGTGAGCATGGAAACGAGAAATCGTATTAACGTCACTTTTCAAATTTCACGCTTTTCCAGAAATGCCACCAGCCACCACCCACCGCCCATTGCCCTCAATGTCAACTGGCACCTGCAGCAGCCTCCTCTTCTTTACCTTCGCATTCGCCTCCCCCTCAAGGGGAAACCATGGAAAATCGTTGAGGCGTAAATTGGCAGACAAAATGCTTTAGGAAATTCAGTCGAAGAAAGGAAGGAATTAAAGATTGCTGATGGGATGAATGCACTTCCGGGTTAATATTCAAACAGCAAGTGCACACAGAAAAGCTGAGCAAGCTGGGCACAAACTAGAAACTAGATAATGCAGTTGTCGAAAAGCTCTACTAGCGACTTGGGTAACAAAAAACAGGGAAAAGTGGGAAATGGAAATTGAAAATGCGCAAGAGAACTTAAAGGGATCGTTCCGAAAAGCAGTTTGTAAATAAAACTTATATTAAAAAAACAATAGAATAGATACTCGTTACTCGTCTAAAGGAAGTGCGAGGGAGATGGAGATACGCAAGCAGCAAAGTGACTGCTTGCACTGCTTTCATTATTTTACATTATTTGATCATAACTTTTAAATGAATGGTCCGATTTGTAAAATTTATTCTACATTTCGATACGTATTAATAAAAGCAACATAATTGCTTTTAAACTTTTTCGAAATAAGAGGTTTTTAATTAATTCATACTTTCATACCAACATTTATCGATTAGGCAACGTTATAGGACGAAAAACTAAATTCCTCATCAGATGTGCTAGTGAAAATGTAGCCGGAAAATCCATTCGAGAGCCAAGAATGAAGTTCGATAGAGTGTTGCAATCGCATGTCAAATACTTTATCCGGAACTGTTCGACCCCGGACATTCGAAGGCGAGGAAGGCGAAGGAATGCTGCCAATACAGCTTCCTGTGGGCCAGGTGGTCGACGTTGGTCGACGGTCGACGGTCCTGTCGATGTCCATGTCCTGTCAGCTGCACTCGTGCCGAACTAAGCAAAACTGAGCACTGGAATTGAAGTGCGGCCTTCGCATGTTTGTCCATTTCGGTATCGATGCAGGAGGAATGCTCCTGGACACCCAGCCACCTGGCCACCTGGCCACCCGCTCTGCTCCAGGCAACCCTTGGATTTGGATCCTTCTCCCGTAAGGATCCCAGTTTCAAGGATGCCGAGCATGCTGCCACTGAGTTTGACAGTCAAATCGGAATGGCAGGTGGGGAGACAGGATGGAATGGGATGGGATGCACCAGGAATAAAGACATCTGGCAGGGAGTGCAGTCCAATTATGTTCGCTGTCAGCGCAACGCAGTATTTGTCTAATCACTGGGGGCAACTGGGAGAAAACTCAAGCTGGGTATCTTTTCGAAGCCAAACTTTGGTCCCTCGAGCCGTCTTTTATAACATCATCTTTTAGATTTTCTGAACTTAACTTCCTTCAACTATTATGTAATATTTCAGTAAATTATATTTTTATAGATTTTATAAATCTCAGTGTTCGAATTTCTGGAGACTAACCACTCTGCATCCACTTTCAGGTGGATCTGCGGCACATCGACGAGCTGAACGGCACCAATGTCGTGGAGGTGGGCGTGGATCTGTCCGAGTTCTACACGTCCGTCGAATGGGATATCCTCGAAGTTCCTGCAGTGCGGTAAGTGCCAGCCACCCAATTGAAACCGAATACACCGAACAGCCCACCCACCTGGCCACCCAACCAGTAGAGCCACCCACCAAGAGAGGCAGCAACAACAATTATTTTTGGCAGAAACTCCTTTGGCAAGTTCCTTGGAAGCTTTGGACGCTGTCACAAAACACAAACACAAATCTTTCAGGATGTCAGAACGCACACACACACACACACACACGCAGGTCAAGGATGCAAGTGAGAGGGACAGATATATGGCGGTAGAAAGAGACGGCAGACACGGCGTAGCTGACCTGAGTTGTCGATGCTGATGATGATGATCTTCGTGGGCGGGGGCCTGGTCCTTATTTACACTTTACACCTCCCTTTCGCCACCCGAAATATTTTCCCCTTGAAGTTTTTAAATTAAAAAACTTTGGCAAAAGCAACGGCCAAGGGAAAAAAATAAAACAACAAAAAATTATACATATAAATAAATAGGAAGGTCTTGCTTCTTATGCTTCTTAGTTCTGCCCGTCTGGTCAGGCATATGTGTGCCTACAGCAGCGGTCAGATTGCTAGTTATTGAAATTTGGTCTAAAAAAAATTAGGAAATTGGTTATGAAAATCCTTACAGAAGATAGAAAAAAAGTACTAGTGTAGAAAAAAATTAAATTTTTTAAATAAAAATATTAAAACCCTTTAATAAAAAGAAAAAAACCTGATTTAATAAATAAATTAGTTTAGTAAAATAATTTTAAAATACTTTAAAAATACAATACGATTTTATTTAAATTACTTTTTTTTATAATTAATTTTTTTATTTATTTTTAAGATTTATATATTTTTGACCTCATTTGTCGGCAATTGTGTGAGTTTTGCTCTGCGAGGGAAAGTGAAAGCTGCCTGAATTTGTTTTCTTGGCTCGGGGGGCGGTTGCTTAATTGCCACGCCCCCTTTTTGGAACGAGGAGGACGGCACGCTTGTGTGCACACCACTGGGTGGTGAGAGCGAGAGGGGTTATCTAGGGGGGGGTAGAGAGGTACGGGGGCCTTTCCTAGGAAGTTCCAACACCAGAACCCCGTCTTTAATGCATTAAGCCCCAGACAAAAGGCAACAAGAAATTTTTGTTTCACTTAGCGCAACTTTGTTTGGAATCTTGGGATTGTTGGAAGCCAGCAGGTGAGTTTGTGGGCGGTCATGGGTTAAAAGGGGGTTAGCAGGGGGTTAGCAGGGGGTTAGCAAGGGGTTAGCTGGGGGTGTGGCGAAAAGGGGTGGCAATACTGTTGAGTGCTATTAATTAGTTCATGACACGTGCTAGATGAACTGAGAAAATTCAGTTTGAAAATACTTTTCATTAGGCTAATTTGGTTGTTCAAATTGCTTGGATTTTTACTTTGATCTTGCTTTGTTTTGTCTCCAAACTGATTTTATTTAGAAAACTATCTACACTTGATTTACAATCTTGTACATTTTTTATTGTATTTTGTCCATAAACTTCACAATTTGTTTTAACACCCTTTTATTTATATACTCCTTTTTTGTTTCAACTTTATACTCATTTTATTGCCTAGAGCTCAAAGGTAACGAAAGTTAAATCAGTGGATTTCCCTGGTTAGTTTTTGTATCGAGCTGTATTCTCATATATAGGTACGCACACATACATTTTCCTTCGCATTTTCTACTCTTATTTTTTTCTTTTTGTCATCATTGGCACGCGTAGAAGCCACAAACAAGTCGCGACTCCCGTCTCTAAAAGTCATTTTATTTTTATACGAGTATTACGAGCCGGGGGATAAATGGGTGAATTTTTTCGGTGGTTCTTCGAGGGAAAAGCGAGGTGGAAAAGCGAGGTGGAAAAGAGCGTGGAGATTGTCCGTGAATGTCGTGAAAGTGTTGTTTATGTATCCTTAACAAAAATGGAGGACAGAGAGCCGTAAACTCTTCAGGTATATGAGTATTAGATGGGCGGAAAATGGTGGGTGGTGGGGGTTTGGGAGAAAGTGAAGGGGAAAGGGAAAGGGAAAACAGAAAAGAGAAAGTAAAATGGCTGCAAGGCAATAATTTTCGTTGAACTATTTTGAAGTTGCGTGTGGGGCAAGAAATTGTCAATAAATCAGTGGCAAGAGTTTGCTTTTCCTTCGCTACCTTTTCCATTACTTATATTCCATTCCTTTTCAAATTGTTTCCCTACATATAATTACTTTTATTTCCTTTTCAATTTTTTTTTCTTGTATCTTAACCGAGAAAAGTACAATTATTTGAAACAAAAATGTTGCTGCGAAAACAATAAGAAAACACTTCAATTTTGATGGCTCCTTTGAGTGTTTCAAACGGAAACAGCTTAATTCGTTTGCCCTTTGACCTTCGGCCCCACCCACAGAAGGGAGCCCCCCCCCCCCCTGTTTCAACCCACCATATTTCATAAGCGGCACGTGACAGACGGAAATGACAAGGCTCAACTACAGTGAGCAGTAAATAAATAAAACAAAGGAGGAAAAAATGTATGTGAATATGTATTGGAGTCGGGAATACCCTTGAAAGTGAAATTGAAACCCTTAAATAATCTATAAAATTTGTAAGGATTTTTTTTTGTAATTTTTAGGGGTAAATTTCTTTTCTATTTCTATGAAAGTACTCTCTATCTTTAACGATCGGTTTTTTTTGGGACATGACTAAGTTTCCGGGGATGTTATAACACCCGTAAGCCAGGGTATCAACGACATGTTAAGACCTTTTGCCAACTGAGAGCTGAAACCACTGAAAACGGGGCTCAAGTCATTGACGGGAATTAAAAAGTTGACAGCGCCAGTTACGTGTGTGTATGTGTGTGGGTGTTTGGGTGTGTGTGTGTTTGTTGGCCCCTACATATATAGTATGTGTGTGTTGGTTGGTTTATTTGGCGTGGCATTGGCAGTAAATTATGCCACAAGTGCGTGACACACTCACAAAAGCGGCCGCCGGCTGTGAGTCTCTAAACCTTACCCCCCTTACCACCCCTTACCCCCCTTTAGCACCCCTCCTACGACCCTACGCCCCAAATTTCGCCACCTAACCATCAACGAAGCCCCCTTTTGACTTACTCCCTTGGCAGCTTTTATTGTCTGCAGGCTGCTGCTTCTGCCGCTGCGCCTAAAATGCTGCAACACAATTCACAGCACGTAGAGCAATTTTCCCATGAAGCCATGAGTTCCCCGCTCTGCCATCGCTCCTTTCCAAAAACTTGGGCCAGAGCCTCCACCGACAGGATTCAGTTTTAATGCGCATCGACAGTTAAATTAACTAAGGGGGAGGGGCGGAGGGCGGGGGGCGCAGAAGGGGCGTGGCAGGCCGCAGCACGTACAGGTGGGAAAAGGGGGGTGTTGGATAGAAGGTAGTTGCCTTAGCCATACTTATACAGGCGAAGGGTAGAGCGGCAGACAATCAGGCATTGATTGACAGGCGGACAGGTGGGCAGAGCTGAGACAAACGGGGCGAGATCGAAAGGCGAGGCAATCACGAGCCCATAAAATTAACCCTGCTTATTCCCGTTCTCAAACCGAAAACCCTTTTCTTCCGATCCGATAGGCGAACGTAATGACAGTGCGCTGGGCTGGCAATTTGCAGTTTATAGTTTTTTTTCCCAGGGTAAAAGTGCCATGAAAATACTTGGTAACTAGAAAGTACCCATAAGTTATTCGTAAACTAAGTGGAAATTCTTTTTTTAATTATTTTTTTTACTTTTTAGTTTTATTCAATACTTTTATTACCATTCATCGATAACCTTTTTCTTTTCCAATCTTTGGTAAACTAAGTGGAAATTATTTCATTAATCAATTAGTTGATTTTATATACTTTTTAGTTATCTTTAATATTTGTATTACGATTCTTTAAGAACCTTTTCCTTTTATACCTTCCAATCCTTGGTAAAATATGTAAAAATCCTTTTTTTAATCATTTATTTTACTCATTATATGTTTTTTAGTTTTTTTCAATATTTTTAATTTATTTTAACTATCATTTCTTGAGAACCTCTCCCGTTTATAGCTTCCAATTTTTGGTAAACTAAGTAGAAATTCATTTTTAAACATTTATTTTACTTTTTAGTTAAACTTCATGTTTTTATGTACTTTTTTATATTTTTATTACCATTCCTTGAGAACCTCCTTTTTTATACCTGCCAATTAACTCGTTGCCATTAAAGTGCTAAAGGTCCTAATACACTCATTGTTTGCACAATTCCTTTGACTTGCCTTCATCTTTTTATATCCGCTTATTGAGTTGTCTTTCGGTGTCGTACTGCCATTTCCCATTTCCCATCTCGCATTTCCCATTCAACATTTCCCGTTCCCCAGGGGGCTGTATTTTGTTTAATTGCCGCAATGGGTCTTACAACATCAAATCAACACGCCGGGCACATACACCCAGTAAGCAGAGGCCCCTTTCCCACTCATTTTCCTTCGCTTTCCTCCAACAACTTTCCTCCTTTCCACCTTGCCACCTTCCCACCCACCGAAGCTTGATTACGAGGCACAAATTTCGGTTGTTTTTGAGGTTTTTCGGCTACCCAGACTCGTTCCTTGGCCTTATCACAGATCGATTAAAATCATAATTAGCAAACTTTCCAGAGAATCCTCTCCCTTTTTCCCTTTTCGGCTGCGGTCACACCTCAATTGCCACGCCCTGCGAGTCCTTCGAAGATCCTACGGCAGTCCTGCGAGATTTCCACTCTATCTCTTTTTTCAAGTCATGCAACGAAGCGTGTTTATGTTAGTTATTAAAATTCTATTACTTACTTTGATTTCTGGTTGGCCCCAAATTCGAGTATCCAAAAGGGAATGAGAGATGGCTGCACGGAGAAAAAAAACGAGGGAAATATTTATCAGTTCGATTTTGAGTTGCTGGGAATGCAAAGCAAAAAATAAACTTCATTTGGGATTTTTTGTTTTCCTTTTTGGCTAGATGCACTTTATGAATATTTTAATATGAATATTCTTGATTGAATTTCGATGGGATATACATAGATTTCGGAGAGTGCATAAGAAAAACAAGAAATCGAGGCATAGAAAACACTCGAAAGCTCATAGAGAACTTTTGGCTCAAAGTTGTTGAAATCAATCAAGCGTTGAGACCTATCCTCCCCCGAATTTCCCTTGAATTGCTCCCCGAATTTCCCAGCGACTTCTAGGTGGCAATGGTAGTGCTTTCCTTCTTCTCCTCCGCTTTCTTTATGTCTTCGTTTCTTTTTTATGTTGCCAATCATTTCGTATTTATGCGTTTGTTCTTTGACTCCAATCAGCAAGCTGTTTCCCCTTCAATCCTCCTCGGAATTCCCCGTTGTCAATCAGCGATTTGACCATTTTCGGTCACTTTAGTGCGGTAACCCCAAACCCACTAAAACCTCACAAAAAAAAACTAAGAAAAACCTCTCATTTCTCAAATACGTGCCGAGTTCTCCATTCAATTTCGCCGAAATTTCACTTAATTTTTTGTTTTTTTTTGGCGACCCAAGCGAAGTGGATAGGAAATCTAAATAACATTTGATTTCAAATCTGTTTCACTAGAAAATCATTCAGCAGAAGCACACACACAAAAGCCTGGAATGAGGGAAAGTGGAAAATTTGTTTGACTGCTCTCGATTTCCTTTGGCTCTGAGCATTTGCCATTCACTTTCACTTTGGTTGCTAAAGTTTTACTTCAAAATTCAACTCAAATTAAATCGATTTATTTTCAAATATTTTACAACCTTTACGTATACGTAATATTACGCATACGCCTAGATGGTCACGTTTTAAAACTATTAATATGTTTAATCTGAATGTAAAAGAATATAGGAAAAATGCTAAAATAATAATAAAAAAATATTTGTAACATTTTTTCATCATTTATTTGTATCATTAATTTTGTATCATTTATTTTTACTTACATATACATAATATTACGCACACGCCTGGATGGTCACGTCTTAAAATTATTAATATATTTGAACTAAATGTAAAAAAAAAACATAGGAATAATGCATAAAATAATATAATAAAATGTTACAAATATTTTGTAACCCTTACGTATACGTGATATTACGCATACGCCTAATTGGTCACTTTTAAAAATTAATTATTAAATTAAAAATTATTATTTAATTATTAAATGTAAAAGAAAGTAGGGTATTAAGCACTTCGACTATGTTTTCGCCTGGCTATGCACACACATTTCTATTTCTGGTTCCTTAGCCTTTATTACGCATACGCCGCGTGGCCCAGCGCATTGATGAATTGTTGCCAATTTCGGAATTTCACCAAGAGGGATGTGCTTGTGGGCGGCTTTGAGGGGTTGGGGGGTGGGGGTGTGGAAATATGGGAGTGCCATGTGCCATCGAGTCAAATCAAACTGAAGTTCTGCTGGTCTTAGCTGGTATTTGTTGTTGCTCGTGCTCTAGTCTTTTCTCTAGTTGGATCTCTTTTTTCTTCTATTTTTTTTCGTATTTTTTTGGTTTTTGCCTATGTGGCGCCATCTTCCGGCGCCGTGTGTCTGTGTGAGTGTGTGTGGGGGCACGCGTGTTTCATAAGTGTGTGTGTATTTCTTGCCTATTTTATGATTTATTGTATGTTTTCCCATCGTGGTTGCTAACCAAGTAACCAACTAACCAACCAACCAACCAACCGAACCCACCGAGCTTATTACACTGACCTTTACACGTACTAAGGCACCCACTCTACGCCACGCCACCCCATTCGCCGACTTAAGGGTCTTGCAAGTTTTCTGTTTTCTGGTCTTTCCCTTCTTCTTCGGGCGCAAGTGTCTCTGTCAGAACTCGTGTGTCTCTGTCTGCAGGGACTTATCTTTAAGGAGCAAAGCGGCAGGGGAGCGGGAATTCCCCGTTTTTCGGACACTCCATGGCCTGTTGACCAAAGCTCACTTCAGCAGACTTAATCTGTAGCCATATTACATTTTTCGCATTCGCATTCGATCGGGGGACTTTGGAAAGCCAAGTGAGCTGAAGGATATTGGGTATTAGGTATTAGGCATTAGGTTGTTCGCCCACTTGTGTTTTGTCGTATTTAAATGTCCTTTTAATGGAGCAAGGCCATCGAATCGTTGAGGTGTTTACTTAAAATGTTTTTCTGCTTAAAATAAATTACATTTAAAAAATATTTAATAATTGTTGGAAATAAAATGAATCCTCCGATTAATTTAAATTAAATACACCATTTTCAATAACTTATAAATAACAAGAGAGAACGCTATAAGGTAATGCAAGCAGTCGACTGCTTTCCCTGCTTGCACACCATTTGTCCATCCATTCGCTCATAACTTTTAAATGAATGGTTGGTTTTTAAGATTTTCTTCTACATTTCGATAGTTTTTAATGAACACAACCAATTTGCATTTACATTTTTGCAAAATCTGTAAAGTTGAAAAGAATAATAATAATAAGAAGCAGAGGCTAAATTAATATTATTTATGAACAGCCCTTTAAACAATAACTTTATTATATCTGCTCTATTCGTTCCATCCGTTATCTTATTCGTCCTTTTCCCCCCTTCCTCCCCCCTCCCCTGGTCCTTTCGAGTGACTGACATTTGGAATTGCCTTGGCAAATTATATTTTATTGCTGCAGCCATCAAAACTAACCCACAAGATGTTGGCCCTCAATCCCGGGATTCCCTTTCCCCTCCTCACACATCCCCATTCCGAGTGCCTATTGCCACATACTTCATTTCTATTTGGAGGGAAGTCAACTGCCACAAACAGTTAGTTGCCTGCCGGCCACATCCTTGTCGTTGTTGTCGTTGTCGATGTCCTTCCCCCCGGCTCACTGCCATTTCCCACGCTTTATCCATGCTCCCTGCCTTGTTTATTATTTATTTACAATATTTTCTTATTCAAAATGAAGCCGCAAGCCTCTCGGAATTATTGATGGCCCGGCCATATACCATAGCGAAATGTTGAGGGGGGCAGGGGGTTACCCCTTTTTTTTCTGCTGCCAGCAGTAACGCTTTTTTCTTATTTATACATTTTTATTTTCGTTGTTTTGTTCAGTGTCCCTCCACTGGCAGCTTCTGTTCCAAGAGTTTTTCAAGTGCGACGGGGGGGAAAAAAAAACATAACGAAAAGTCCGCTCGACTCAATTTACAAAAATTTTCTTTCTTCATTATTTTTTTATATTCTTCCATTTTTTTCCCCCAGTTTTTCGTTTTTTATTTTGTGGGAAGCCGTAGTCAGAGATTATTAACTTTTAAATTATGCATTGGTCCGGAGGAAGGAAAAGAGGCAAAAATATGAGAAATATGAGAGCTCAAAGACTGAATGACTGTCGAACTGATTAACGCAAATGGATTAAAGTTTCAAAAGGTTAGGTTCAAGGGTTTTTTCGCTTAACTTTTCAAGTGGGTTTCTTCAGAGAACTGCGATATCGCAGAACTACAATTTATAAGTTAATATTTGTTTTACATAATACTTTTACTAGATTTGAACACTGAAATTAAACCTTAAACCTGGAAACTGCCTTGAACCTTAACCACAAATATTGTCTTTAATTATTTTATTTTTTTATTTGTATTTCTCAACACGAAAAAACCGCATTAAACCACAAATATTTTTCGCACTTTCGAAAGTTTTGAAGGCACTGCCTTTACGCAAAAATACACAGAACCATTTTGACACTCAGTTAGCAGTTAGGCCAATATTTTTTCAGCATTTTACAATATTTATCATGCGGCCGATGATTTATGTGATTGGAGCGCCATATATCTGGGGATATGTGTGTGTTTATGTAAATAAATATAGGTTTTGGGGGGCCAGACACTGCGGATGCTGCAGCGGCAGAGCCACAACACAAAAAAAAATAAATATTCACAGCCAGAATGAACCTTAATAAATATTTACGCGCTGCGTAACAATTTGCCTAGCTCACACGCCAATTTCTCTGCCTTAAAATTGTTTTAATCTATTCGCAGGAACGAGAAGTTCTATACGTGCTGCGATGAGCCATATCTGGACATCACCTTCAACATCACGATGCGCCGCAAGACCCTTTTCTACACGGTCAACCTGATCATACCCTGCATGGGCATCAGCTTCCTCACCATCCTCGTGTTCTACCTGCCATCGGACAGTGGCGAGAAGGTGAGTCTATCTTTTGGGTTAGATATATGGATATAGTAAGGGACCCCTCACAATCATCATCGATTTTATTGATGGTGTTCTCTTGATCCACATTTCCCTTTCCTAGCCTTATAATTCCCAAGTCATTTTTCAGGACTATTATATTTTTCTTTTTTTGAAAAAAAAAATTCAGTAATATTTATTTCACTTTGTTTAATGAAAATAAAGGAGCGAAAGCTGAAAAAAAATTAATTAAATTTATAAAAAGCTAACAAAAAAATGGAACTCTTTCGCTAGAGTTTTTATCGTTTAAATTAATCAATTAATGAGCTAAAATTCAATTAAATCAGTCTTCTAAAAGCTTTATCTCCGGTCGTTGGCTTTATGCTAATGCTGCACATGTTATTGCATTTATTCGTTGTGGAATTAACCATTAGAATCAAGTTCATCCGCAGCTGAAAAGCATTAGCTTGAAAATACCATTTCCCCCTATTTTCCCCCATTTGCCTTGTTTGCTTTGTTCACATCTGCTGCTGCTGCTGCTGCTTTTCTCTCCGCGCTTTTTTTCACCATTCTGATTTTTTTTTGCATTAAACCAATTGCCATAATTTATTGCCAGCTGAGCCCCTAGCCTCGCCCATCCGCTAAAAATGTGCTTTTAATTAAAAGGCAAAAAAAAACGAAAATAATAATAATAATTTCACACTCAAATGAAAATGAAAATGCATTTCAACATTTTATTCGTTTTGATTTTACATTTTTTTTTATTCGACTCCTCTGCTTGCTTTATGTTTTGTGTGTGTGTTTGGGTTCTTTTTTCGCCCAGTTTGCCATCATTTAAGTTTGAGTAAATAAAATTACACGATGTATTCAATTTAATGCGAACAAAAGTCTGGCGCGTTTTTTTTTTTTTGCGGTTCTTTGGCGATTCTTTGAGGGAAAAAGCCAAACGAAAATGAAAATGAAAACACGAAATGGCATAATGCATGAATATAAACATTTACATGCTGCCTGGGACTTATGAATAAATTACGGCCAATTTTCAAAATAAATAAAATGCAAAAATAATTTGTGTGCGCAAGCGGTTTGTGGATTACTGATGTTGATGGCGATGCCATCCGACATTTCCACATCGCTCACGGAGCATAATTTATGTTATAAATATTGACAGGCGCCGCGCCGGGCGTTTGATGGGCCAACCCAGCAGGCATTATGTAAATTCCCGATTTGCGTGTGCATTATCGAGTTGAGAGCGACCGATACCGATTCGATGAGTACTCATCGAATAATGCACGCATTAAAACGAGCTGTCACACGAAAACGACTCTTTTGAACGATTCATTGCAGTTGGTATTTACCTAAGACCTTTGGCATAATGTTGGCTATTCTAGGCAGATAAAAGAAATTAAATATTAGTAATTTTTTAAAGTACAAAGAAATAAATATATATTTAAATTTTTGAGCATAAGTATTTTTTAAAAATTACTTCCGTTACAATAATAATTATTTATAAGATTCAAGTTATTGAAATAAATATTTAAACACCATAAAACTATTTTACGTAAATAATTTTTAAGGCAAGTATTTTTATTAATTTTATTACCTATAACTACTTTTTTCTAGTACTTAAACTTTGCTGATCCCATCAAAAATATATTCAATTCATGCCTTGTTTTTTTGCCAGAATATTTTCCCCTCTTTTTTGGGGGGTATCTCCGCTTATTTTGGTTTTTTGTTTGACTTTTACGATTTGTGCCGAGTGGGCACATTTCACCCCGTCAAAAGCACACACACACACACACACGCAGACGGAAACACTGACACACGGAGCTGGCAAATATTTACGCCTAAAAGCAGGCAGCGAAATAAAACAGGACACAAACTGCGGAACTGCGAACTGCGCCCGAAATTCCCGCCACTGGCAACTGGTCAGTCTGCAGTTAACTGTGGCAACTCTGGCACGTCCTCCTTTCGTCCTTTCGGACCCCCGTGGCCGAGGCTCCGAAGCTCCGAAGTTCCAGACCCGCGATGGCATCGGAATTGGAATTGGAATTGCCAATTTACATGCATATGCGCCACAACGCACTTCATTCATGCAATTGCCGATTGCGGGAGTGTGGAAAGGAGGTGGTCAAAAATGGTTGCGGCACACTGGCAAAAATTATGTATTACCGACCCTTCGATTGTTTTTGGTCAACAAGATTTAATTTATAAGTCAAACGCAGCAAAAATAGTGCTCAGGAATAGGAAACAGAAACAAATAAATCATTATATTTATAGTTGTTTATTAGTTATTATTATGTATATTAATTAAATTAATTGTTCACATGTTAATTGGTAAAAGGAAAAGTAAGAACTATGTCAAAAACTTTGTAGAATAAATCGCTGGAGGTTTCAAAAGCTATTCTAGAGTTATGGATCAGAGTTTTTGGATTTATGTATGACTCACTTTTTTGTTTCCTGTGCAGGAAACGAAGGCTACTTTTCCAATACTAAGTAGCCGCACTGTTCCCAATTCCCCTCCGTTTATTTGCGTCGTATTTTTATGGGCGAAACAATTACGTTTTACGAACGGAGTCCACAGATTGAAACTGGCCCATCGGTTGGGACATCCCAACCATCCAGTTCGAACTGTTCAGCCCAACCCAACAGAACCGAACCGAAATCGTAACCGAAATGCATTTGGCAACCTTAATTACACCGAGCATTTGCATAAATAATGAGCAGGTCGCTGGCGATGAGAGCGTGAGGCGATTGCATTTGGATCCCCCCCTTTTTCGCCGTTTTTGCCATCGCTAAGACGCCCAGCCATTGGTATAAGCACACTGAGAAAAAAAAACAAAGCTTTTAGCATTTTTATTTTATATTTTATTTGAATTAATATGAATTAAAATAAAATTGTTTTTTATTTTATTTGGTATTTTTATAAAATAAATTTTAAATATTATGTCACAGCAGTTAAATTAAAAATTAATCATAATATTAAAAATTAAATTATTAAATTAAATTAAAAATACATAAAAATGTTTCTCATAGACAGCATTTTATTTTGTTCCTTCATTAATTCTCATTTATTTATCTCAGTGTATTTATAGTGGAAAGGTCGAGGAAGCTGGCATTGGATTTGCTCGGCAAGTTGTAACCTTAATTAGGCAACGTCACTAATCGCTTTACAAGCGCTGGCCCCAAACTAAGGCTAATTATCATAAAATCATTAAGCATCGAAAATTTATGCCGCACACAGACACACACACACACATTAAGAGGGGCACACTCACACAGACAGGCAGACAGACAGAAGAGAGGCTCAAATCGCGCGTCTCATTTTCGACATTTAATTACTTTCTGCCGACACACACACACACACACATCGAAAGCCATACAAACACACTTTATTACAAGCAGCTTAGCAGCATAAATAAGGTGAGCTGCCACGCCCACCTCCCAGCCGCCGCCCCCTTCCACAAATCATTTCTCGCCTTATTGAGCGCCCTGAAAAGTATGCCGCGTTTTCGTTTTCGTTTTCATTTCCACGGTTGCTTTTTTTTTGGCCTTTGCATATGATTTGTTGGCCAGCTTTTGGCAAGGCCGCAATTGCCGGCTGACAAACCGCTTTTTCATACGCCCATTGCCCCGGCTTATTATTTGCTTGTGATGCCCGCTTAGGCATTCTAAATCAATTTGGATTTGTGCCTCCAATGGAATGGCCAAATTATCGGGCAGCAAGGAAATTAGTTTAAAATTAAAACATTCTTGGTAATAAAAAATATTAGTTTAAGAAATAAATTAATTAATTTGAAAATATTTATATATTTAAATACTATTTGATATTAAAAAGCTTGTAAGATATTCATAGTTTTCTAATTATAAATATTATAATATTTTTTAGTAGTTAAGGAACTAAGTTTGTAAGCTTCTCATACGATTTTGGTTTCATAATTAACTACGTCAACCAAAACTTTTGTTATTAATGACCTAACTGTAAGGCCAGCTTAATACTTTTTGTGTGTTTATTAATTAATCCAAATTGCTTCGATGTCTTTCCTATTACAACAAATTAATTCCACGGAAATTAATAAGGCCAAACTGCTCATTTAGGTATTTCTACACTAAATACCTAATCCAAACGACTTATGATTTGGTTATTTTATTAATTCTAACTATTTTTACCAACTATTTAATGGGGAACTAGGCCCAAATATATCTACATATTGTTTTAAATTATTTAAGAAATAAGTAAATAATTTTTTTTATTTTTCTAAATGTTTTTAAGCTTTAATATGGAACATTTTTCATTTATTCACATATAATATGTTCATTTTATTTTTTAAAGGAAACTCCCATTCATCCGATACCTTTTGGGAGTATTATGCAATCGATATTATGAACACCCTGATTGCGACACTATTAAAGCGAAAGGGGGAAGAGCAAAGAAGAAAAGAGCTTAAGCTGCGTCTGAGCAATATTTATGCATTATAAATGAGAAACCTTATCGGGCCGGGAGTTTCCCGTTTCCCGTTGTTGTTCGCAGTTCGCAGTTCGCAGTTCGCAATTGTCGCTTCTTTATGGCGCTTTAGATTTTCCGCTCGACGTGCAGCTCAATTTGCCACGCCCCCTAGTCCCTGCCGCCCACCCACTTCCTCTCCGTCCCCAGCTGTAATACATATATATATGTATATACATATATATGTACGTTTACTTGCAGGTCTCATTAAGCATATCCATTCTGCTGTCGCTCACTGTGTTCTTCCTGCTCCTGGCGGAAATCATTCCGCCCACATCGCTGGTGGTGCCGCTGCTGGGAAAGTTCGTGCTCTTCACCATGATACTGGATACCTTCAGGTGAGTTCCTCGGATTTTCCCACGATTTTCCCACAATTTCCCCATCGATCCCCGAGCCAAATGTGCCACTAATGCGGCCCAAGTACTTAAGTGCTGAGTACTAGAAATTTTCCCATAAAACGAGATAAAATACTTTAATTTATTCTAAATCTATTTAAATAAAAATAATTTATTTTTATTTTATTTACTAAATTATAAACATATTTTTGTTGCCATTATAAAGGTTTTGTGGAAGAAAATAAAACTTGCTTAAAAATTTAGACATTAAAAATTTAAATATTAAAAAATTTAAATATTAAAAAATAATAAAAAATTAAAATATTAAAAAAAAAATTTATTCTTGTTTACTAAATTATAAACATATTTTAAATATACAAAATTTAATCAATTAAATATGCTTTTACTTTAAAGTAATTACTACGACAAATTCAAATCTTTGAAAACTTTGAAATATGTTTTGAAAAAGTTTTTGGAAAAGTTTCGCAAACGGTGGAAGAAAATAAAGCCTGATTCGACGGCCGTTTGGCTTAGCTTGGCTTAGTGCCACGCCCACTTCGACATACCCGCCTCCCCGCTGGGGCCCATATTAAACGGCTGCGGCAATTTACAGTCATTTGCCACGCCCACAAGGCGGCTGGCCGGCACACCAAATGATGGCCGCCTAATTGTTGGTAAACAAAAGTCGACTGAGACCGAGAGTCGGAGTCTGCCAACAATGGAATCGCCAGTGGCGCAACAGGACCTCGCCTCAAATGATGTAATTAAGGCTGGCAGGACACCCTTCTCAGGTCCCTCCCCCTGGTCCTTGCCACCTTCCAACCCCCCTTATTCTTTCCAACGCCTTGGCCAGCTGCTAATTAGACGTGGGCGTCGAAAGTTAATTACCCAGACTAAGAGAGCAACTCACTTAAGTCCTTTCTGCATGTTCTTCGCCCCCTTTCTCCTCCCACCACCCCCTCAATTTATCCTTGGACAACTCTTCTGCAGAGGGTACAAAATATAGTGACAATTTATCATGCACTTCCAGTTAATAATGTTAGCTGAATATATATTACAGTGGACGAAATAAAAATATTAATAACTAATAACTAAATAAAGTATTTGTAAAAATATAGGAAATGAAGATATCATAGGATAAATTAAAATAAAAGGAACAAATAAAAATCCAACGTAAATGTTAATTAATACCTATGCATTAGAAATAATAATTACAATTTCGGAAAATATCATATTTTTTTAGATTTTATTATTTAAAAAAAAATAGAATATTAAATTATACAAATACCCCACTGTTTAGATATATTACTTTTGCCTGTGAACTTTATACTAACCACCCAATTTCTTTCTGTGCAGCATCTGTGTGACCGTGTTGGTGCTGAACATCCACTTCCGGTCGCCGCAGACGCACACGATGGCTCCTTGGGTGCGGACCGTGTTCATCAACCAGCTGCCCCGCTTCCTGGTCATGCGGCGTCCGCTCTATCCGATCAGCGAGATGATGTGAGTGTTGCTTACAGTGTGGAAGCACTATACAGTATCCTCTGACATCCCCCGTCTCCATCCCCTTCTCTAATCCACAGAAAATCCTCGCGCCGCCTGATGGTGCGCACCTGCAACGGACTCGAACTGAGGGATCAAATACCACCGCTGCCACCGCCGGTGGCCTTGTCTCGGTAAGTTCAAAGGTGGCTTACGTTTGGCACGACCTTGGGGAATTATTATATATAATTATGGCATAGAATTGTTGTTGGCTTGCCTATAGTGCGGACAGCAACCCAACGAAAAAACGCCGTGTGCCCAATGCCAGATAGGCGTGCGACCGCAGGCATGCTTTGTGGCCCGCGTTCAAGTTACATTTTTACATAAATAAATATAATAATAATAAATAACTGGTAAAACTATAAAATAAATCAGGCTATGTCAGGAAAATAAATATGCATATGGAAAAAAAAGTTTGCAATTTAAAAAGTAAACATGTGATATATATAAAAATTAATATTTTCCGTATCTTTTTAGTATGCACCACAGCCCGAAGACGACATCGCGCAGCACCTCGCCCCACCTGCAGCACCGCGTGCAGACCTACAACCTGATGGACGAGTGCGGCATGGGTGGCATGGGCGGCATGGGGGGCATGGGCGGAGGAGGAGGGGGCGCCTCCACCATCACCGGCCACCTGAGCTCCCTGTATCCGCCGACCATGTCGACGGCCAACCAGCAGACCTCGACGACCTCCTCGCTGATCGACGCCCAGTACCACAATCAGTACCAGCAGACGGGCGGCTCGCTGCTGGACCACCCGCTGACGCCCACCAAGTTCCGCCAGATGACCTCGACCTCCAGCCAGACGGGTCAGAATGGTAATGGCGGCGGCAATGGGGGCAGCATCAGTGGCAGTGGCGGTGGCTACGGCGGTCACAACCTCTACCGGCAGCAGTCGAGCTGCTCGGCCAACTTCTCGCCGCTGCCGCAGCACGCCCACCAGGCGCACGCCTCCACCACCACCAGCGACCTGGGCATGGCCAATCCGAATGTGATAAAGTCGACGACGACGGTTAACTCGGTGGCCACCGCCTCGACGCTGGCGGAGTCCTGCTGCAGCGGCACCATCCAGATCCACCAGGGCATGGGCGCCGGGGCGGCCTGCCAGTCGTCGGAGCTGCTGCACCACCAGCAGTTGCACCACCAGCAGATGCACCACCAGCAGCAGCAGCAGCAGTACCAGCAACGACCCACCACCTCGGCAGCAGCGGCGGCAGCGGCAGCAGCAGCGGCGGCGGCAGCGGCAGCAGCAGCGGCGGCGGCAGGCGGCGGACCCAGCACCTCGGCGGCGGCAGCAGCGGCGGCGGCGGCAGCGGCAGCCGGAACGCCACCCCCACCGCCTCCGCCGGCGGGCGTCTGTGATATTCTGCCCGCCTGCCAGCGCGAAGGCGGCCCGCACTGCTGCTCGGGGCGTGGCAATGTGCGCCAGAGGTGGCACACCTGCCCCGAACTCCACAAGGCCATGGACGGGGTCACCTACATCGCGGATCAGACGCGCAAGGAGGAGGAGAGCACAAGGGTGAGTGGACATAAGAGGGAAGCTGACCGTTAGACTGGTCTTTGAATAGTAAACAATAATAGATATTACATACAATTTGTTTTTAGTAAAAAAAACTTTTTACAACATGAAACCAAATTTTAATAGTTTAGTCAGAGAAAACTGGAGAACGAAAGAATCAAGAGCGAATGTGCCTAATTTCAATATTTTTTCTTCTTGAAATCAAGCGAAAGTCCTCTTAAAATTTCAATTTTCCACAAAAAATATAATTCGATTTTTGACCGAATTAATGGAAATAGTTATCCAAATATGGATTGCCATACCTTTCTGAGCTCGTTATTAAATCCCTTTTCGATTGGCATTTAAACCTGGGCATTTTTTTTTTTTGCAAAAAATCATGATGTACCCCCTTATAAAAAAAAACGAAAATTGACGAAAATTTTATTTTCTCAAAATCGAGTTGCAAGTGTCATGGATTAAATAATTATTTTGTTATCTATTCAAAACAGTATATATTTTGGCTATACGACCATTTGAGACCAAGTTACGGCAAAAAAACAAAATAAAAAATAAAAATTTTTGCAAAAAACCCAAAATTTTAAATTTTTACAAAAAATTAATTCGTTTGTTGGTCGAACAATCTAATATTTTTCTACCACAACAAGTACTAAGAACTCAACTATGTTTTTTTTTTTTGGGTGTTCAAATAAATTTCAATAAGATCGCCAATGTTCGCGGGGGATTAGCTATGAAAGAACATTTTATTTGTCGTATCCCATTGGTAAAATAAAATTTCCTTGCTCTTCAGAAATTCAAGTGCAGCAAGGCAAGCCAGTAAAAATAAAGAGAAGGAAACTGGAAACCGAGAACTCAAGTGGCCCCAAAGCCGCTTAACGTTTGGCCGCAAAAGAGACGGGGATACCTGAGAGGGAGACGGCAACTGAGACCGAGAAAGAGACGGCAACAGAAGTCAGTGTGGGTTTTGATGTTAATAAGCCTGGCGCAATAAATTAGAGCGGCCTAAGGCGGGATTTATTGGCACGTCGATAATCGATGGCCAGGACTCGGGCTCGAACTCGAACTGGCGACTCCGGAGTCGAGATACCTTGGCCAGAACCCAGTTGTTGATGATGTCCGACTGTCACTGGCCCTCTGCCCTTTTGTTGACCTTTCCCATCCGCTGTGAACCGATGTCCCGGTGTCCATATGTGTGTCCGTGGGGCATCGTCTCTATGGGCGGACTTATGCCGGCTGCGCCAAAAGTTTTAATGACTTTTCATGCGCCTTATTGAGCAGCGACTATGGCCATGTCCTGCCAACGCACACTCAACAAAAGTCCATGGTGTTCATGAAAAAAATAGAGGAGTGGCTTTAATAAGATTTTAAATCCAGAAAAAATCGTAAAATAATTTTAAATCAAATATGAAAGACAGGAAGGTATATTTTTATTACAGCAAATCGTCAGATTTCTAGATTTTTAATTGTTTATCCAACTAACTTTTATTATTTTAAAAAATAAAAAAAATAATAAATTCCTGTTAAAATAAGAGAATTACTTAGGTAACATAATAACCTTAAATCATAGAACCACGAACCACCATTTTTCTTCGAGTGCAGCCTTGTACGCCTGCTTGTTCGCGTACTTACGAGCATTGCTGTTGCCGCTGTCCTCTCATCATAATGAATGTTTTCTTGTGGCATCGAACAAAATGCCAATAAAAGTATTTTATTAAAATTACGCACACATTCAATCATTATTGGAATGTCCTGCCGGGCTTAGTGGCGGACTGGGACTCACCCGGACTCTTGGACGGAACTAGGACACCTCCGCACGGAAAATGGAGGACAGAGGACACAGAACACGGGACACAGGACTCGGGACACAGAGCCCAATGGCAGTGTTGTCCAGAAAGTAGCCACATTGAGCCTTTGAATTATGAGAATTTATCTGGCATTATATTGTTTTTTTTTCCTTTTTAAAATTTTTTTTTTTAAAGTCTTAAGGAAATTATTAAAGATATTTTCATTTAAACGAATAGCAGATTTTTTAATGGATATATTAAATATATTTATTTTTATCTACCCATTTATTTACTTACAATACTTTACTTACTCTAAAATATTTTTAAAAAATGTGTATTAAATAGATTAAATAGATCTTAGAAAACAATCCATGTTTGGCTATAAAATAGCCAATTTGGCGGCACTGCGACATCGAATGCTGAGAAATGCGAGACAGCTTCGGCGGCATTTACATTGAGTGCGTGTCATTTGCGCCACGCCCCCTTTGGCGATGGTGGGCGGTGGAATGGGGGCGTGGCAGCGGACTGACGGGGGAATTAGTCGCAAGACGCGTGGACAAAGTTGAACATATTGCCTGGCTTATGAACTTCAGGCCCAGCGAATGAATATCAAATGAATGCCAATCGAAAGGGGGGAATCTTGTTGGCTCAAAATTTAATGTTTTCTTTTCTTTTTTTACTAGAATTTTTATGTAAGCCAAACAATTTGACTTTAAAGTTTAAACGCATTTTACCGTTGAAAAAGTTCCCTAGTAACACTGATAATAACTTGAATAACTTTTCGAAACAGGTGAAAGAGGACTGGAAGTACGTGGCCATGGTGCTCGACCGCCTGTTCCTGTGGATCTTCACAATAGCCGTGGTCGTCGGCACCGCCGGCATCATCCTGCAGGCTCCGACGCTCTACGACACCCGGATGCCCATCGACATAAAGCTATCGGAGATCGCCTCGACGACGGCCAAGCCCAATGTGGCCAGGCCCGTGTTGTAAGCGCATCGATATATATCGATCGGTATATCGTCGATCGATAATCCAGTATTCCGGAGAACACACAACACACACAGTCTGAAGAAGCCAACAAAAGCAAAACACAAGTAATGAATGAAATTCGCATTTGTTTTTTCTTTAACCAAAAAGAGAGGAAAGGGGATACAAAACTAAAACAAAAAGAAAAATATAAAGAAAATGAAAAAGAAAATAACCAAAAAAAAACTTGTTCGACAAAAACAGAATAACAGAAACGACGACGAGAATCCAAGTAACTATAACTATAACTATAATAAATTGTATTTGTTGTATACATAAAAGGTATAACTAACTATACATAATTTGTACACTAATGTTTAAACAGGCAAACGATGCTAAACAAAACGGTTTTTTTTCTAGGCAACGTAAATGAACAGAGACAAAAAAGAGTAAAACAAAATAAGTAAGTAAACCAATTCAACTGAAACGAAGCGCAAAATAGTATGCAACAGATAAATAAATACAATTTACGGTAATAATTGAGAGCGAAATTAAATTAGTGAAATTAAATTAGCCTAGCCAAACATCAAGAATAACGAAATAATGCAAAAAAAAGAAAAAAAAAAGGAAAAGAAAGCGTATTTGTTGAACAAGAAAACGAAGAGAAGGGGGACAACATTAGTTAGCTAAGCGAACCAAAATAAAGGAACAGGAAAAAAGCCAACAAAAAAGGCGTATATGTAAATGTATGTTTTGGTGCACCGAGAGAAAAGCGGAGTAAGGAAAGCGAAAATTTCGTGATTTAAAAAAGTTTTCTTCCCCAGGAAATAATAACTAACCTACAGATTTATTTCAATTTAATTACTTAAATAATTTTAATATTATGTATATATTTTTTTAATTTTTATATAAACATTTTTGAATTTAAAACTTAATAAATAAACTTTCTCATAAATCATTTTAAATTTAAACTATGATTGAAGAACACCTAAGTAGAAGAAAGCCTTTTTAAATTATGAATTCTTCTGCTGGATTATTTTTCTCCGTGTGCATGAGTGCGTGTGTGTGTGCCGTATGTGTGTGTGACTGCAAATGAGGCATGCAAATTAGTGCAAATAAACCGGGGAGAATATGAGAGAGGAAAATAAGGGTGGTAGGGGGTACGGGGGTAAATGCAGCCCCAGGCCCCGGAAAATCCCCCCCCCCCCCTCTCCACGATTTCGCCTTGGGGCAATTAGTTAGCACAAAGCTTTAGTTATTATGCCCAAGTGTACGTGTGTTGGTGCGAGCGCATGTGGTTGCATAGTAAATAATCACCATTAGAAATTCAAATTCAATTTTGGCGCTTGCACTGCCTAATTGGCAAAAAAAAAAAAAACCGCGTCCAAGTTGCTTTCGCTGCTCACGTTTCTTTTTTGGCCGCCCAATTAACATTTCCCACGCCCATAATTTATGCTAATTTCCGGTTGCATAATTCACTAAAATTGAACAACAAGAATAATATATGAAAAAACAAAGGGAGAAGATACCTGCCAAAAGTTTCCTTTCGCCTTCGCATTTATCCTGGTTTTATATGGCGATTGCTTTATTTGCAGCCCTGTTTATTTGCTTTACACTTTTTATTGCTCATAAAATCAAATGATGCCTGATTAGGGGGAGCCAACAAAAAAAAGAACAAGCAGGGGAATTCCCCTTTTTTTTTGGTTAGCAAAAAACAGAAAGTTTTAAAATGTACGCGGCATAACATATTTCTGTTAACAGAGGGAAATTTTAACAGCGGACAGGTGACAGAGGTTTCTTTTTCGTTATTGCGGCTCACAAAAGGGAATTTTTCTTATTGATATATATATTAATAAATTATAAAAAATATAAACAACTTTCTTAAGATCCTATTTAATATTTTGATTTTTAAACTTTATTGTTTTATTGATTTGTGTATATTAATAAATTTAAAAAAAATACATTTTTCGATATTTGATTGATTTGTATATATTAATAAATTTAAAAAAAATAAATACATTTTTATATTTATTTTCAGATATCAATTATTTTTATTTTATTTTTTTTTAAACAAGTCTTTTTAAGTGAATATGCAACTTTTTTGTTTTTGTACCTATTTGTTTTATTGGAAATTATTATTTCTATTAATGTTTTTATTACACTAATACTTCTTATTATTTATTAAATACTTTAAAGTATTTAGACTTCTTAACTCTTAAGTTCTTTAAAAGTTAAACGAATATTTATTGAATGATTTTAGATCATATTTGTATTTTTCAAAATGTATAAAAGTATCCAAGGTTTTATAAAAACTTTTGAAGTTTAAGATTCTTTTATTGATTGATTGATTCGATTTTTTTGGTCGCCTGATCCTGAATTATTGCCGATGCCAACGAAAACCACAATGCGTGTGTCGTCACAAGCAAGTGTCAATCACAGTCACCGCACTGCAATTGTTCCAGCCCCCCTCCCCCTTTCCCCTCCCCAAAGCCCCGCCCATATCACACACACAACACTTTTCCAGTTTTTAATTAAATGAAATGCAGGCGAAGAGTTATAGCAGACAGTGTGCCAGAGGGAGACGGGGCGAGGCGATGAGTGAAATGCACACAAAATGAAAAGCCATTAACGAAATATTATATCTGAAGATGGAGGGAGTGGCGATGTCAGCTGAATCCTGTTTGGGATATAAAAAGCGCACAAATTTCGGAAGTTTTTCTGCACTGGAAGAAAAATAGTGTGGCCAGAACGCAGTAATATTTTCTATTATTTTTTATTTATCAGAAAATCTTACTAAAATATTTTTAAGATATTCGTTTTATTTATTTATTTCTGGTCTATAAATTAATTTAAATTTAATTAATTTTTATTATTTATTTGATATAAAATTGTACAATCACTGCCTATTTTCTGCCTGTGTGGCTTTGATGTTATTTAAGCACAAGCCATTTAATAGGTTACCCACCAAATACAGCGCGCCCGAAGTGAAGAAGCAGTGAATCTGGAATGGGGGCAGTTGGAGACCGCAAATCATAATTGTTGCGGACACACAAGACACAAGAAAAGCAAATAAAGTGGGGGGGGGGGGGGGTGGAATTCAGGAGTGGGTGATTCGGTACTCCGCCCCAAAGTCGTAACAATGCAAACTGTGTGGCCACACACAAAAAGGACATTAGCCCTGCTCCTTGCCAGTTCGCTTTGCTTTCTGCTTTCTGCTTTTGGCTGTTGCTCTTGCTTTTGCTTATGGTTTTCCCCTGGCTCATACTTTTGCTTTGTTTCAGTCATTTAGACTGGTTTTCCCTTCGTTTTTGGCCGCCAATGAGCGATGCGTATCAGCGGCGAACGTGGCCAAGAATTCGGTCTATTTGTTTGTTTTCACTTTTGCGGCCTAAATGTATTTACAGTGGAAAATGAAGTTGGAGTCGAGGGTTAAAAAAATGTTTACCGGTTCATAACCGATTCGCACTGGATACTTAACCGATTCGCACCCGATTCATAACCGATTCAAACAAAAATAATTCGCATTCGTTTCAGCCAGCTGCTTTATAACCGATTTCCAACCGTTTCATTTACAAAATCCTGCTCTCTCTTGAAGATCAAAATATCTTACTTACACTTTCATTCAATTTAAATCAATGAAACAAACCCGTATGAAATTTCAATTTGAAGCTTAGTCCTGTGACAAAACAAAAGAAGAAACCTCTTGCATGCCGATTGATGGGGCAACAAAAAATCAAATAAAAAAACCAATGGCAATTGGCTTAGCCGGAAATATTCATCATTGAACATTTCCCACTGTACCGGCATTTTATCTATGGGCCCGGGGTTCGCGTGTCGGCCCCCCCCAAAACGCAGTGGACAATACAAAAGCAATCATAAAGTTATAGCCCCGACGAAACAGTCGCTACTTCGGGGCACTTCCCCTTGGCCAGTTGGCCATTTCCACTACCGTTGCCGGTTTTCGGTCCGAAAAACTCGAAACAAAAACCAACTTTACACCCTTGGGCGACATTTTCCAAAAAGGCAGCCTTTTCCGCACCCACATTCGAAAATCCACCCAACAGCAACTCTCCAAAATCAGTGCTGAAAATATGGCTTCTTTTTAGACTATTATCCCTGTAAATTTTCGACTTTGTATTTATTTTATTAAAAAGAATTCAGAATTCAGTTCAATATTTTAAAAATTATTTTAACATTATTATTAAAGTGTATTTTATAGTCAGGGTTTGATTAATGTTAGTCTTAACACTTTCTTCTTTTTTAGAAATATTATAAATAATGAAATCTATTTTTTAAACACCAAAATTTGTTTGTTTTAACTATTGACATTTTATTAAAAAGTATTTAGAATTTAGTTTGATATTTTTTTAACAAAATGATTTTAACATAATTTTAAACTTTACATTCAGGGTAAAGTTAATGGTAATTTTTAAACCTTTGTTTTTAGATATATTATAAATAATTAGGTGTTTTTTTAAATAAATATTTTTTTTATAAAATTTTTTTTTTACATTCATGGTTAAGTTATTTAGATATATTATAAATATTTAGCTCTATTTTTAAATAAATATTTGTTTTTATTAAAATTTTTTTTTTAGACTGCGTTCATCACTGATTAACCTCCACATCCTCAGAACTCACTTTTCCCTTCCCCATTTTCCAGCCCCGTCCCCATGTCGTTTAATGTCCTATCTATGTTTCTGCTTCTGTTTTCGCCCACCTTTTTGGCTCAATAAGAGCGGCGAATTTATTGCTTGCTAATAGGAAAACAGCCTCCCCCTGGACGCTTTTCCTTCGCCTTTTCCCCACCATTTTCCCAGACCCCCCAGAACCAGCCGAAAAAAAAAATAGAAAAACGTGGCTGGTCAGGAGGACAAAGTTTGTCGACATTTTTCGTTTGGGCGGGGAAAGGGAAGAGGGGAAGGGGAAGGGGAAGAGGGAGCCCCTAGAGCAGAGGAAAAATATGTTTTCAACATAATTTCATTCATTATATTTGAATTGTTATTGTTGTTGGTCTGTTGGCCGTTGCCTTTGCCGTTGCTCCTGCTGCTCATTTTCAGCGGGCTCATTATCGGCCACGCCCCCAAAAAACACACACACACACCCATACACCAACACACCCACACCTTGGGCATTTTGGCTAATTTGAATTTGATTTCATTCGGAAAGTTTGCCGTTTTTGGCATTTGTTTCATGGCGCTGTTTTGATTCGTGCGACAAGTGCAAATGATTGTAGTCGTGAGTTGATTAATTGAAAATGAATGCGGGGCAGGGGAAAATTGATTTTCTTTACAAATAAAATGTTTCTGGCCCTATTGAATTTTCTTAAAATTAAAAATAAAAATATCTCTGGCTATTTCTCGATATTTAAAATATGTTTTCCCTTGAAAACATTGATTTTATCGAATCGATATTGTGAAAATATCGAAAATATCGATAATTTTCAAGTAGAGCTTGAAACCTCTAGTTTTGTTGCTTTAAATAGAGAAATTTCTTTGAAGAAAATGTTTTTTTTTATTTTTAGACCCTTCTTTTCATAAATAAAAATTCCAAGAAAAAAATAAGGATAGTAAATGTTTGGCCCCAACGAATCCGATAACATCCTTAGCACAAACGAAACGAACCTCTAAGGTTTCACAGGAATAAACAAATGGATGTTCCACATAAAATGGGACTTACGAAGTCCTCTCTCGGCCCAAATTTTTCTGAGTGCATGAGTGTGCGTGCGTGTCATATATATCACTAGTCACTAAAACAAAACAACAAAAAAGTAAGGAAAAAACAGGCGTTGCAAGGGGAAAACTTAATTAAAACATATTTATATGGAAATTGGAGCAAACAAAGGAAAATCAACTCAAGAGACAGAGAAACAAACAAATGAAAGTGTAAAGATGTTGAAATATTTTTTACAAAACAAATTGGGCAAAACTATAGAAAAACTAACGATATGCCAAGGGGTCAAAGGGGTTAGACTTTGGACATTAATTAAACTCGACTTTTTGGGGTCGCTACCATTCGCCACAGGACATTGTGCGCTCCAACAGTTTATACATAAACACATAGATATATAGAGATATTTGGGGGGATAATCGGGAGCGAAACTAACACTAAAATTAATAAATTACAAACGAAAAACGAGAAAATCGCATAAAGGGAGACATTTTTTTTAGAACGTACCTTTAACAGAACGATTGAGAAGCGTTCACGCAGAACAACTAACACTAATTTTAAAGCATACATTTAATGGTAAAATTAACATTAACATTAACATTAAACTAAAACTAACAGACGACATTGAATAAGCGATATACACAGCGAAGAAAAAAAAGAAAATTAGTAAAATTGTTTAAAAATGAGCGAAGCAAACCAAACACGAATTGAATTAACTTTTAAGAACATAACAAAATCGAAAAAAAAAACAACAACAGAAACAAAAAATTAACAAGATATTTAAACAAATCAAAGAAAGAAAAAAACTATAAAATTATACGATTTACAAAACTAAGAAAAACGAATAATTGTAAAAATAGAGACAACTTTTTTTTGCTCAAAGCCAGGGGGCAAATCCCTCACCCTCATTCACTTTCCCAAAAAAAAATTAAAACACAAAAATAAAATATATTTCGCGGCACGTAAAAATTTGTTCGTCACGAAAGTAAACCACAAAAATCCAACACAAAAACATTTTCTAAACAACAAATTTGCAAGAATTGGCCCAACCAAAACCAAATAATGTTTATAACTAAACAAAAGCCAAAACAACATTAAAGTAAAACCACAAAAAGATAAAGAAAACCAAAAGAAATTATAATTAAAACAAAAACTTAGCTTCTAGTGAGAGAATTTTTAAAACAAAGCAAAAGAGGAACGATAGAAAAAATGCCCCAAAATCCAGATAAGAAACCATGTTAACAAAAAGAGGAGAGATAAACTTATAAAAGGTCGTTAAAGATCGGCAAGCCGACACTGAAATACCCTTGCAATTGACCACCAAAGTTTGGAATGAATAATGAAAACAGATATTAGATACTACCTATAAATCAGAATAAAAATCGCCCTCTGAGGTTTTTTGAAAATACTTTTGATTATATTATTTAATAAGATTTAACAAAAATATAAAGTTTCTGAAATATAATGGGTTAAAAATGGGTTACGCTACCAAAAAAAATACGTAAGATTTATTTAAAATTTTACAATTTTAGAAAAGCTTTTAAAACGATAATTTCCGAATGGTAGAAATTATTTCTACTTATTATAACGCACAACCTTGGACTATAACAAACAAAGGTATACCGTTAAGAACTATTTTTTCTTGGGTCAATTTTTATTCTGGTTCTAAGAAAACACAATTGCAAGGATATTGAATGATAAGTTTCTAAAGAAGTAAAGCGAAAACTAAAACCAAATGAGAAACCGAAATTTAACTAGAGAATTCTTTTCAAATATCAAATAAAGCAAGAAAATAAATAATATAATATTTCAGCCACGAAGGGAAACCCTAATAAAATTAAGAAGTAAATAAAAAAGATTAAAACAAACGAAGGCAACCAACCAGTAACAACAACACACACATTTCAATTGCGCTCGTTTAGCCCATATATAGTATATTTCAATTAAAAAGAACGAAAAAAACACATTACAATATTTCAATATGTCATTAAGTCACAGCGAATAAACAACAACAATAAGTTGAAGGCGACTTACAAATCTAAAGGAGAGAGAAACTGCGTTCGTGTGTGCGAGGGAGAGAGAGAGAGAGTTGGAGAGATATAATAACTATATATCCTATATATGTATATCGTCCGAGACGATCTCCGTTGGCGCCAAAAATCGGGCGATACTAATTTAGTTTGCTAAGGCTTAACATCCGCTCGGTTTATGCGCGTCTACCAAATCGTGATTGCTTTGGGCTTAAAATTGTTCTAGGGGTTTATAAATAATTCGTTAACTAGTTAAAACAGTGTGTTAGAATTTTGCTAGCATATGAATAAGTACATTTAAATATTTCTAGATTATTTAATAATAAGCCTCACATTTTTCGATTTCTACATATAGCCTTTGAGATTATCCTGACTATTTGATTTTTCGTTTTAAATCTTGCTCTAAACATCTATTTGCCAGTTTTGATTTCCATTTGAAGTCTGCTACTAGCATATCTTGAATTTGGTTAATTACTTTAATAATTTCATAAATTTGACCAATTGACAGTTTAATAGATTTTTAATTTGTTTCCTACATTTCTAGTCTATTATTTAATTAGTTAAGATGTTTGTTGATAAATTGTCAACATTTTGATTCTGTTCTTGAGATTTACTACGATCGATGAACGCTTGCCAAAACGCACTGTACGCTTATCACGATTTGGAAAACACGCATAAACCTCAGCCGACGGTGTGAGAGAGATAGAGAGCGCTAGTTTCAGCATTGTTAATATTTAGCCTAAGCAGAATTTGTGTCTTTTTTGGTTTAAGGAAATGTGTGTCTACGTGTGTGAGAGTGTGCGACGACGTCCCTGCTCCTGGACGCGATTAGGTATCGGTGGCCTGGTCATCGTTGTCATCCTCCGGCTCGTGACCACGTCCCTCGCGAATCCTCTTCAATTTGCGCTTCAGCATCATGACGCCTGCAGGGGAAATTTCGTAAAGGTTGTAAACGATAACCATTCTGTAATATTTAGCTGATAAAGCTCACATTTGATGGCCTGAAAGGTTTTCGCCGAGGCCGAACTGGTTTCGGAGGGCAGCGAGTTGGACGTGGTCCTTATATGGGCCAGCTTCACCTCCAAATAAGCCTTCTTCAGCGTCTTGTAGTGCCGGAACTCGCTGGTGTCCCTGACCAGGATGCATTTGGCCGCCGATCCCTCGCCCGAACAATCCGAGGGCGCCGTGTGATAGATCTGATGGTAGAAGTACTGCAGCACCGGCGAGTTCCAGATCGAGATTCCGTACCACAGCCAAATGGGCACGTTCAGGGGCAGCTTAAAGTTCTTGGCGAACAGCGTGGGTATGAAGTACTTGAAGGGCAGCAGGTTGACAAACACATGGGCCCACACGACGATCCGCAGGCCGAGGAAGACCTGGTAGATGATCCGGTGCGAATTGGTGCTGGGCAGGACCAGCAGGGCCAGCACCTCGGTGAGTATGCTATACAGACCCACCGTCAGATTCAGGCCCACAAAGTAGTTCTCGTACCTGAAGGAAAGAGCAGAGTACTAGTTAAATATAATAGTACTTTTTCAATACCAAACACGTTTCGACTTGCCTGTACACATCGATGGCGACGAGGGCCAGCAGGTAGAGTCCCTTGGAGCCCACCTCCAGGAAATCGGCGTCCTTGAAGTCCAGCCACGCCCCATGCAGGTAGAACGTAATGATGAAGATCGAATAGAACTGGAACTTCTCCGCCTGATGCGAGCGATAGAAGATCAGGTTGTCCGAGGAGTAGAAGAGCGAGTAGCGCCCCTGGTTCTTCATCAGCTGGGGCAGGATCATGAACTCGTTGTAGAAGTGCAGGAACAGGCAGCTGGCCGCGTAGAAGGCGATGTTCCAGATCACGCGGGCGAACAGCCTGCGCTGAAAGTGCTTCATGTTCGACGACTTGAGGAAGAACTGCAACGAGGAGAGATGGGAATGCAATTAGTCGAGCATTGGTCTTTGGTCGTTACAGATAACAGATAATGGTTAATGGTTTATGGTCAGCGCCGATCGGTCGGCGGTCGCCGCTTTATGCTATCGCTAAACGAAGGAGCGGAACTGCATTTTGGGGGATTTCAAATGTAGCATTAACATTACAATCTCAGTTATAACAACAATATTACAGGTCTAAATAAATTAACTAACTTTTAAACTTAAATATTCAATAACTAGACTTAAAGAACTCTTAGATCTGGTTAAGTAATAGCTTATAAACATAATTTAAGTAGTTTGCAGACATTTTGGGGGCTTTTAAATGTAACATTAAGAACCCTTTTCAATTACAATCTCAGTTATAACAACAATATCACATGATAATCAAATGAAATTAAATTTAAAATGAAAATATTCATTAACTGGACTTAAGAACTCTAGATCTTGTAGAATATTTAATTATTAACATAATTTAGGTACTTTGTATATTATTATGTTTACATATTTACAGGCCACGAATCAATCCCCAAAAAGTAAGTCTTATAAAAGGGGTCTTAAGAGGGGTGAAAATAATATCTTTTTGGGTGCCCCACTCGGGTGACACCCCGTTAGCCCCCGGGACTCGAATCCGGCCCCGTGTCCGCTCTGTTTATTTATAAACAGCAAATTGGCCGAGCAACCCCTCAAAAGAAAAGTGCGATTGGAGGTGCCGCATCGAGGGTGGCGAGGTTGCACAGACTGCAAGGACTTGGGATTTCGACGGCAAGCAGGACACGCACCTGGAAGAGCCGCTGGAAGGCGTAGTAGCCGCAGGACAGCGCCACGAATATCCAGAAGACCCCGTTTATCAGGTAATAGAGGTCTATGTCCCGGACCATCGAATCGAAGCGGTCGTTGGTGATCAGGTATTTCAGCGGCAGGAAGAAGTTGCTGATCTCCGCCCAGTAGTCGGGCGGACCGGCCTTCATGTCCAGAATGGAGGTCATGGTGCTCCTCGGCGGGATTTCCCTTTCTGCCGCCCCAGAATCGCGTTTTTTTTTGGTTTTCTGTCCTCGTCTCCTATTCCGCTAGAGGTGGGAAAACATCGATAACGTCATATTCGGTCTCACTAAATTGTCAGGTCAGCAAAGACACCCACCCGACGCATTGGTAAGACCGTTTGGGGGTTCTTAACAGCGGGCACTGTGCGCGAAATTGAAATGACATTATTTGTAATTTAATATTATTATAAAACATTAATTGCACTTTATAAATATTTATACAATACCAGATAGAATACCAGCAATATGTCATCCGCTTTGGCCAAAATCGAGGGCTTTCCCTCCGATCCCGTGGAGTTCTTCAAGCAGATCCTCCAGTCAGCTGCCAAGGGACATCCCGAGGGCTTTGTGCAGGACATGAATCTGGCCACCGTGGACGACGAGTTCGGAGTCCTCAATCGCACCGTTCTCTATCGAGGTCTCACCCAGGATAACTTTGTGTTCTACATAACGCATCGGTATACCCGCAACTTCAAGAACCTTCAAGCGAATCCCAAGGCCTGCATCACCTTCTATATGCCGGATGTCAAGGATAAAGACGGAAATCAGAATACCTGGCAGGTGCGACTGATTGGGGCCACGGCCGTGGAGCTGCCCGAGAGCGAAATGGATGCCCTGTGGGCCAAGGAGAATCTGGCGGCCCAAATCCGTGGTCACATCTGTCCCTGTGGGGAGCCCATTGACTACGATGAGCTCAAGGCGAAGCACGATCAGTTCCTTGAGCAGCACAGGGGAAAATCCATCGAGAGGCCCAACAGCTAGTGAGTTACAAAAATAATTACAGATATAAAAAAACTTTTTTTAAATGTATTTTCCGTATTTTCGTATCCCTTTCAGTACCGCTTGGAAGTTCCAGCCGCAGCGGTGGGACTTCCTGAAGGTGGGTCTCGACCAGATCGCCGATCGGGTGCAGTATCGCCGCCAGAGCAGCGGAAAATGGGAGTCCATGCATGTCTCCACCTGAAATGGGGTTCCCCACACCTACCCGATATATACACCAACCTTAGACGATTTCATTTTATTCAACAATATCTTTCTACAAACAACTAAACGTAATTACTAACAACTAAATTTGCTTCCTTTTCGACATTTTTAACATACAATTACAACATAGTTAATAAATATTACACAAAACAGCAAAAAAAAGGACGTTTAAAGAATAGTTAGCGTAGGGTTAGGTTCGAGTAACATTAGAGCAGGTTAGTTACACATGCTTAATTGGTCGCTTTGCTTTGCTACACACATAATACCCAGTGAGTTCGGTTCCGTTTTCTACACAAATGCTGAGGGGGGGCGTGACGCCGCCCCCCGGGGGACTATACCGACTATATCGCGCTGATCGTCTCGCGGATCCAGGCGGCATTCGAGGCGATCTTGTCGTACATCCTGGGTCGCTCCACCCCCGTGGGTCCGCAGGCGATCCGCCAGGACGAGACCCCGATTAAGGCCCATTGATTCGTGCCGGGGATCAGGCACTGGACGGGTGCTCCCGAGTACTCCTCTTGCTGAATGGGGAAATATCACAAGAAAAGGTGGTTTAAATTATGGGACGATCGAATCCAAAGAATTTGTTCTGTTTAAAAATAACAGAATTGTATGCATAAAAGTATGCCATGTTAAATGACACTAAAGATACATAGCTTAAGTAAAATTTCCAATAAAATAAGAGTAAGTGAAAAGTATAACTACTACATAATTGGGTCCACCCTTTAGGTAATATTTTATATTTCAAAATTTATAGATCAGAAATATACATATAACACTTAGATTCATACATATTTTCATACGCACATCTTTAATAATTTGCAAATAGTGAGTGTTTATTTTTAAATTATACAAATTAAACTATCTCTGTAACGTCTTCAAACACTTCATAATTTTCCACTCGATAACTACTACTACATTTTTCTATTGAAATTTAATATGAAAATAAATTATACATTTTTAATAATAATAATCAAAATATTTTACTGGGGTCCACTCTATTCTTTCATTTCACCATCGAATTTAACTCGTGTCACCCCAATTGGCGATCGTGACGTCACACGCACGCGACATGCAGCAACGCGTTCTTCGCGAAACAACAACAACAAGCAGTCGAAACAAAAACAAAATTGAATGAGTAATTCTCTCGCCCTCTCTCTCTTTTACTCTCCCATTCAAGTGAGCACGAGCGAACATCCCCCGTTACCTGCGAAGGTTTACCTAGGATGGCAAATGGCAACAACAACAACTGTGAGTGCAGCTGCAGGCAGATGAGAAGAATAGGAAAAGGGAAGGGAAAAGGGACAGGGACAGGGACAGGGACACTAACAAAAGACACATAAAACGGAGCGCCAACAGTTGCTTGCATTCATTCGATCGGCAACTTTCCAAGCGAACGCACCGCGTCTTAAAGTAATAGAAAAAAAAAGAGAACTTCCAGTGTCGAGATCACTATCAAGAATTCAATTTACTCCACGAAACAAAACGAAAGCAAAGGATAATGATGACGGACACCAGGAGCCGCTTGAAGATCCTCTTCCAGGGCAAGACGAACCTCGTCACTTGCGGGTCTTCCAACACCTACGAAGAGGTCATCTCCCAAGGTGAGTCACTAAATTGGAATGCCAAAAATGGAATATACTGGCGTCGTCTTCCAAAATATTTCAATTGATTTCCAATCCCTACATATTTTTTCCCTCTGCCTTGAGTACACAGAAAACAAAACGTAGCAGCAAATAGTGCAGTAAAAATTCCAATATCATTTGGATATAAAATATTAATTTGTTCTTGACAAATAATCGTGATATTAATAACAAATTTTAAAATTTACTTATACAACTATTAAAAAATGTAAAAAAATTGTACACTAACATTTCCAATCTCCCAAAAAAGTTAAAGGTATTATTTAATTATACAAAAAAAACCCTGAAAATTAATTAAGTTGAATAGTAAGTAAAGACTTTTTTGAAAGAATATTCCCATTTTAATCGAACGATTTTTTTTTCTAGCCATGTCCCAATTCGACATACCGGAGGCTCAAAGGAGTGCCCTGATTCTGACCAACGGGAAGGACTACGTGTTCGAGGAGCACTTGCTGGAGTACTTCCTGCTCCTGTTCCCCTGCCCCGAGATCACCTTCCACCTAAGGTTCGACTGGTCGAAGATGCGCAGAAGCCTGAGCAAAACCGAGTCCGAGTCCCTCAAGCGAAAGCGTCCCGTGGAGCAGGACCAGGCTGATGGCCACAAAGTTGAGGAGCAGGAAAAGGAGGAGCCGGTGCCGGAATACAAGCCGGTGCCGGTCTACCGAATGAACTGCTTCCTGGGATCGCTGCCCAGTGCAGGAGGCGCCCCAGTGCATCGCCAGAACTGCTTCCTCCGGGAACAGTCGCAGCAGCTGGAGGAGATTCCCTTACCACGACTGCGCGACGAGGATCTCCAGCAGCAGGAGCCGCAAAAGAAGCGCCTTCGCTTGGACGTCTGCGCCAAGTCAAGACGCACTGCGTCCGCATCAGTGGTACCGTCGCCCCTTCCCGTCAAGCGCGCCATTCGCATTTAGTTCGCCGATCACCATTTGTACATAGCTATAGTACGTATACGATACTCCATATAAATGTAGTCATAAGCTAAAAGGTTGAACCACTGTTCCTAAGACTAACACTATACCTATCACACCAAATAAACGTCCAAACCAAATGTTATATTATGTATACTACAACTTTTTTTTGTTAATATTTTAAGCTATACGAAAGCTACTTTAGTTCCTAAGCTGTCAGCTTCTTACCGATTATGTTTTTGAGATTACATTAATTTACTAATTTTCATTTTCAAATTTATATACCTTTGCAATTTTCAAGTTTTATATTCATTACTTTTCAAATTAAACTTGTGAAAAATTAAACTCAAGATATACTCTATAAGCCTTTTACTCCCTTTGAAGTGATTCAGTTTAATAAAATTAGGATATTATTCAAAAATAATAATAATTTGTTTACTCGAAGATCGGAGAAGATGTTGTACTCACCGTGCAGTCGTACTTCTGGTAGGTGGCCTCCATGCACATGGAGTTCACGGTGGCGATGGACACGTTCTCGCAGGGCGCCATGTCGCCCATCTTCAGCTGGACGCGCTGCAGGTGATCCCGCTGTCGGGACCATCCCAGCGTATTGCAATTCGTCCAGATCTGCTCCTGGGCAGCCGGAAGAGCCGGCAAAACGGGCGCCTTGGTGGCGGCCTTGGTGCGAGCGGCGGCGACGGAGGAGGATGACGACGAGTACGAGGATGTGACCGTGGCTCCCGAGGAGGAGGAGGAGGAGCTGCCGCTGCCGCTGTAGTAGTTAACCTGCGGCGCATGATCCGGCAGGGGATAGGCATCCAGTTCCTGGTGCAGCGCCTCGGCCTTGGGCATATACGAGGCGGCTGCCTCGGCACCAAAGTGATCCTCGCGCCCATCCTCCTCCTCATCCGCCTCTCTGTTCTCCGCGGAGCTGTCCAGCTGCTCCTGCGAGGGTATCAAGAAGAACTGTTGGTTCTCCTGGGCCAATCGACTGCGATGCTGCTGCTGCGATGCCGCCACCAGATGCTGGCCCTCCAATCGCTCGGCCACCGGGACATGGGATCTCCGCTGGGCCGGCGGCTGCTGGAGCAGGCGTCTCTGCAGGGCATCCGGCAGGCAAATGGGTCGCACATGATCCGAATAGCTGACCGATGTCTCCAGGCGCACCAGGGCCGCCGTCGAGCCCTCCACCGGGCTCTTGATCATACCAATGATGCGACGCCGCTGCGTCCAGGGCGCCTTCGCGGACAGGCGGACGGCACCCACGATGGCCATCCAGGTGGCGCGCGGCTGGCCCTGGAAACAGCCCTCGGTGGTGAGGACCCAGTCCTGCGAGATCAGGGTGCCGTCGCAGACGTGGATGTCCTCGCGGAACAGGGCCACCAGCCAGGGCCAGTCCCCGGGCGCCGACATCTTGGGCAGCGACAGGTGCTGCTTGGCATTGAAGAGCGCCGACTGGACGCCGCATCGCAGCTCCCCGCAGCCCACGTAGAGCACCTGTCGCCGGGGGCAGTGCGTCCGGATGAAGCTGATCTCGGGGGCATGGGGATCCAGGACCCGAACGTAGTCGCTCAACTGCTCCGTGTCGTTCTGCACATCGAAGATCTCCACGGATCTGCGGATGGATGAGGAGGTTATTAACTATTCACTTGGGATTGTGATTTTCCAGGGGGTTAGCTTACTCGTAGCCCAGGGACTTGCACAGCGACTCGGAGACCGTTTGGCGCACCACCAACTTGGCATCGCCCTCCAGACCCTCGGCGCACAGCTTTCCCACCACTCCCTTTTCGGAGAAGACGGCATAGCCGGCGGCGTGGAAGCGGGAGAGGTACGGAACCAAGGGTTCCGGCTGCAGCAGATCGGCCGCCAGCGGGGCTATGGATACTGGAAGAGGTAGAAAATCGATTAAAAATTATATATCCCTTAAAATAATAAAAATATTCACATTTAAAGGTTATTTTTTAGTGATATGATGTCAAATTATAAACCATATATTGTAAATCTGTAAATATTAAAAGTTATTTTAAGTACAAATGATGTGAAAAGTTTATCATAACTGTATATCACCTAAAATAATATGATATATGAATATATTTGTACTCCTGAAGGCTTTTTTAAGTTCCCTGATATCAAATTATAAACCATATATTATAAATCTCTAAATATTTTCTAAAAATAGTCGCATTTATAGAAATATATTTAACTTTTAAAGATTATTTTAAATTACAACTAATATGAAAAGTTTATCATAATATAACTAAAAATAATCGCATTTCTATAAATATATTTTACTTTAAAGGTGATTTTTAGTGCAATGATATCAAATTATAAACCATATATTGTAAATCTCGAATTATTCAATGTCTTTTAAAGTACAAATAATGTGAAAAGTCGAACACAATTATATTTATCTTGTAATAGTTATATTTCAGTGTAAAAGTCTTTTAAGGTAAAAATAATGTGAAAAATGTATCATAAATATATTTAACTTGTAGGTATATTTATTGTAAATCTCTTAAGATTTAAGATCTTTTAGAGGAGGCTAACATCACACATCACGTAAAAAGTTTATCCAAGGACTTGCTGATTTAGAATATATGGTAATCATACTTTTCGAAACATTTATGCATAGTATATGTGATTTGATTTCAGATCACCGATCCCTAGGGATATTCACTACTCACGGCAATCCTTCTCATCGGCGCCATCTGGACAGTCCGCCTTGCCGTCGCATCGCGCCTTGCGCGGCACACAGGCCCGGCCACGCCCACAATAGAGGGCGTTGGGGGAGCAGAAGGCGCAACTCCGCTCGTCGGACAGATCCGGGCAATCGGCATAGCCATCACAGAGGCGCGGACTCTGGACATTCGTCTGCATATCGCTGACGCAGTGGGGCTTCTGGTGGCACGACTGGGTGCCGGTGGACTCCGGGAAGCGTTCGCAGTCGAAGAACTGGCGGAAGCGCTGCGGCAACCGACCACCGCATCCGGCCATAAAGGATTCACAGTACTCGCGGCAAATCTGGCCGGGAGTGGGCTGCAGATCGGAGCCATGGGTGTCGCACGGAGGCTGGAGCAGGCGGCACACAAAGTCGTATGCCTCGCGATGGCACTCACCGTCCACCAGTTCCCGGAACACGATCACATCCTCCGCCAACTGGGCGTAGCTGGTGTGCCCGAGGAGATTCGGATAGGTGGTGATGTTGTAGCCCAACTGGCGGCAGTAGGTCAACTCCAGCGGCGAACAGCGACGCGGCGGCGCCGGGGTGGTGGTCACCACCGGTTCGGTGGTTTCATCATGACCGCCCAGCGGTGAGCTGGACATCACGGGCTCCTCGATCAGGCCGGTCGTCTCCTTGATGCTCAAACTGGCCACGTCCACCGTCATGTTGGCAAAGTGGCGGCGCTGCTGCACCGGCTGGGTCATCTCCTCGTGGAACAGGGCCAGGAGGTCGCCGCTGCTCACCAGACCCGCGTACGGATCGAAGATCATGTTGAAGTGCACGACTATGTTGTTGTTGTCCTCGCTGCTGTGGATTTTAAGGCGAAGAAATTGGGAGTAATGGAGATGAAAAGGAAATTATTCAGGAACTTACTACTTGATATCCATAAACTAAAAACCCATTGTAGAACCAATAATTTTATATTCTATGTAACTATTTATGCTTTGTTTTTCATTCATTGCGCTTTTTATTTTTTTTATTTTTAATATGGAAATATTCGATTTTTAGTTAGTTTAAAGATTGTATGTATTAATTTTTAATTCGGAAATATTTAAGGCCCCATAGCTAAAGCTAAATTAAAGTTCGATTGTAAATTTTACATTATAGCCGAACATTTTATAGTACAATTAATATAATAATATAATATGGAAATATTATACCCAATCATTTAAGCTATGATAAGGTATTAAATGTTTGATACACCAATATTTTGTAGCTTGATTTAAATATTTTGAAATGATAGCATTGCATGATATTAATTATAATACTTTTGTAATTTTTTCCAATTTTTATTTTTAATATTTAATTTTATATAGTTTTTTGACCATTTATTTTTGAATTATTTAAAATGTTTTTGTAGGTTTTTTTGAAATTTTTATTTTTAATATTTAATTGTTATATCATTTCTTGACTATTAACTTTTTAATTATTTAAAGGGTACATAATAAGGATAAAACTTTCAGAAATATGGTAAAATGGGGGTGTTTCCTTGTAATACCCAATCTTTCGGCCAAACTTACCCATCCAGTGCCAGAATCTCGCTGCCCTCGAAGGCCTCCCGTAGGTCGGATCGTCGCAGGGTGAGATTGATGCGCTCCCGGTAGTCGCGGGCCTTGTGCTGGAACCGCATCGAGTTCTGGTTGGCCAGCTCCATGTTCCACTTGTCGTTGAGCACCATGAATCGGCCGCGAAAGACGCGATCCGGCAGCGGTTCGGGCCGGAAATAGGTATCTATGTACGAGTATTACAATCTAGTGATAACTATAATATTATAATGGATCACTCACATCCCACATAGACGAAAACTCCGGCGACGAGGAGGGCGATAAGAAATCCGGCGATGACGGCGCAGCCGCACTTTTGGCCATCGCCCAGTTTCCGGCGGGTGAAGCGGATATCCGAGTCGGTGGACAGGACGGACTCGGATTTTCTTCGCAGGCCATGATTGTGCTGGTGCATGTGAAGGTGGTGTTCCCGCTCCCGTTCCCGTTCCCTATCTCTGTCTCTCTCCCTTTCCCGCTCCCTGTCCCGCTCCCTCTCCCTCTCCCTATCCCGATCTCTGTCTCTTTCCCGCTGCTGCGTGGCCTCCAGTGGTGGTCCATTGGAGGTGGTCACTCCTCCTCCTCCTCCGAGTCCGCCCAATCCTCCTAATCCCGCGGAAGCTGCCGTTCCATTGCCGTGACTGTGGTGCGGTTTGTGGTGCCTTGTGCATCGGGTGTTGTGGAAAACCTTTGGCGGTTGGGCGGTGGTGCCCACGCCCACTCCAGCGCCGCCGCCGCCATTAGGATTGGGATTGCTCTGGACAATGCCCTGTGAATAAGCGAGAGAAAGAGAGAAGCATCAGTATTTTTATATTTTTTTTTTGTATCAAGCACTTTTCGGCGGACTCAATAATTAAGCAAGGTCGCTGACCAACTAAGCGCCTTAAATGCTGTTGATTTTTCAGCCAAATCATGCCGTTAAATCAAATCACGGAACGAACCAGCTGAGAAAACTCTAAACAGCAAATTGAACAGAAAAACTCGAAAATCTCGCACTTGAAAATGATTTTTTTCGTTTTTTTTCGGGCCCCTAATGCCGCTGCAGCATGCAAATGCAGCATGCAATATTGAAATATTGAGATAATGTGCGAGGAAGCAGATGCATTAATTAAGGAAATTCATATTTCATTTGTATTTACGTTTGGCCATTAATTCAAATCGCGCGCCAGCGTTGCCAACTTAATGAAGCGTAGCCGTACGGCGTTGCCAGCTCAAATTTTAATTTAGAACATATTCATTTCAATATTTTGAACTAAAGTACTTGCTATAATTGCTATAAATGGGTTAAATTAAATTTGTAATTACGAAAATAAATAGTGAATCATTGGCTGTATAATCTCAACCTTTTCTGAACAGTTTGCCTGATGTTTAAAACCAGGCTTAAATAGCACGTAACATAGCGGCGAAAGACGGGGGGAATTGGCTTTTATGTTGCAGTTGCGAAAGCGGCTAAAACAGAAAACAGAACACACAATTTAGAGAAACAATTAAAGCGCAACTACGGTAAGAGGAAAAAACCACTGTTGCTGCTGCTACTGCTGTTGCCACCACTTTTCTTGGGGCCAAGACGAAAACGGGTCAGCACTCGGCCCAGTTTCAGTTTTCCTCGTCGGCTGCGTGATTCCGTGTGATGTGTTTTCGTGTGATGCGATGTGATGTGATGCTGCCAAAGCAGCAGAAACAACAATAGCAATGCTAAATAAAGTCCAGCGAACAGCAAGTAATTAAACCCAAATGGCTTCCTCGTTTCATAATCTGGCATCGGTCAGCTCTTAACACTTTTACGCACTCCAATTATACGAATTATTTGCAGATTTCAACATAAATGCAATATCAGTTGGTTAGAAATGGTTAAAGTAATACAAATTCTCGATTGCTTATTATTTAAAGATTTTTATGGCTTTCAATAGTAACAATTTATGATATAAACCTAGTGTTATGAAAAGAATTTAATTTTAAATGTCAATAAAAAAAACTTAACTTATTTTTTTAAGTTTTTAAATAAAATAATTTAAATAATTTTAGTTCTTTTTTCAGCTTATAATAAAAATATTTTTAATTTATCACTACCAACTTGACCCTAGCTGTACATATGTCACTTGGGCTGTCGGAGGGTTAATGTTTAGGCATCTGTCAAAAGTCAGTCGGCCGCATAACGGTTAACGTGACTTACGCACGTGCAACAAGATTTTCGCAGTTACCTCATTTCATTTCGCATCTCTCGCACTTCACACTTCGCATTTTCCGCATTTTCCGCCTTTTCCGCCCACCACTTTCGCTTGCCTTGGCTTCTCTACCTCTCTCATTAATTTCCTTAATTACCGCATATCTAATTACGCTCTTACCTTCCAATTTTTACCGTTCGTCTGCATGCTCTTCTCTTTGTTGCGATTGCTGCAGTTGTTGTTGTTGTTCTTCTTATCAGCGGCCGCCATATTGGCAGCATTTGCATTGGTATTGGTGGCGGACAATGGTGCGGATGATTTATCCGCGTCGCGCGATTTTTTCATCTGCAAAAATAATTAGAAAAAAAAAATTAAACAAAAATAAATTTAAAAAAAAATTTTTTTTTACTCAAATTTTTTTTATTTTTGCTAAAATTACACTTATTTGTAATTCCTATAAATCCATAGGTTATAATTTCAGAATACCCGTTCTTTTTGAAAACTTGTTATTTAAAAAAAAATTAACTAAAATAAATTCAAACGAATTATGAACAAAATCAGTAAGGTGATAATAACCAAAAGCAAAATGGAGTTTCTGGAAATTTTTCACATTTTACTAGATTTCAGATTCTTACTCTTTTGTTAGTTTTGATAACCTGTTTATTTGATGATGAGCTGACATACTTACAAATCAAAAGATTAACAGACAAATTGCATAGAAATCTATACACAGAAATCTTAGTTAGGAATTTAATTTATCTAGCTTTATGAATAATTTTAAGCAGTTCTCCAGTTCACTTTTAATACAAACGCCCACGGCTAAAAAGTGTATCATAGTTAGGAGGGCAATAAAGCCAAAAAAAACAATACTCACACACAGAACACAAACAGTAGTACTCGGCTAAAGACTATCTCATTTCTATTAAAATCAAATAATAAATCAATTTATGTAAATTATTAACTTTCAGATGGAGAAATCAATTAATAATCCAAAGCTTTAAGTCCGCCTTGTAATAATCTATTTATTTTCCAATTGCAATCGCTTAAAACTGGGAGGGCAATCTAAAAACAAATTAATTCCAGCAGATACATAACCATAAAAGAGCACTTTCCCATATTACAACATGTCAAGCGGTGCAATTAAAAATATGTCACAATCGTAATTGCCCATTTTGGCTCGTATAGAAAGGTCTTCCCCTTTCGCTGAGTGCTCACTGTACCGCGATCAGCCGGCCAGTGAGTGGCGAAAAATGAAAATAGGAAAAATAAAAAATAAAAAATATATATAATCCATTGTTACAGACCTGGTAATGGAGACGACATGCGCCGGACGCCCGAAACTAACCAACTAACCAAGCGGACAGGTGCTAATTGTGCGACTACGGATTCAACACGGTCTATCTGTATCTGTATTCGTACACCTACCCCACCCCTCGCCACACCCCGCCCTCTGAAGCTCCGTTCACCGCCCTCTGGGCCATTTAAACATGACTCGAAAAATGAGTGAGCTGAAGCTCGCTCCAGTTTTGACCAAAAGAAAGACCCAAAGAGCCCCCCAACAGCCATCATAATGCAAGGGGCCCAATGTCAAGAAAAGAAAGTTTTTCGCTGCTTATTGTTTGTTTATTCTGTATTTATTCCATTTCGTTTAGCATATTTACATATTTTTGATTATTCGCTGGCGAGGCCACAAGCTTGCTCCCATTATTTGCCGCCTATTTCGGTGACTGTTCTCTGGTAACCGAGATTTGCGGGGGGTTCCGAGCTTGGGATTTGGTATGTGGGCTTCTGAAAACCTACTGATTGCGTCAATGGAGATTTGGAATGGATGTGCTATTTAGAAAAGCGAAAAGCTCCCCCCCTCCATTATCATATTTTTGAATATCACCCAATCAATAATATCGCCTGGCAAGGGCGCCTGTTAAATTCGGTCATCAGTGCGGCGGCCGCACTTTCCTTTTCAACAAACCGAAACGAAAAAAAACTGAAAACTGAATACAAAATTCCAAAAATCTCGCTGCAACTTTCTTCGCTTCACGGCGAAGACCATAAGGTCAACCAGTCTAAAGTTGGGGACTCTTGGGATGGGAGGCCTAGGCTTTCGATATGTGGCAGAGTTCAAAAGACTTCGGCCACGAACTTGTTTTCCCATTTCCATTTTCATTTTCATTTCCACATTGACAAGTGTCATTCGAGAAAAAGCGAAGAAGCTTCGCATTTTTGAATCGCTCGGCTTTGGCGAAAGCGAATTTTTTCGTGCCAATTGCAGTCGAAAATACACTGTTTTTTTTGTTTTTGTTGTTGCTATTTTTGTAAATTTTCAAAGCCAAGGCGATGCAGCTGGAAATGAAAGTGTTTTTGTTGCTGCTTCTGCTTCAGCCACCGCAAACACGTTTCGGCAAACATGTTTGAGCGAACTCCAGTCGACATCGAGACTGGGGGCTCCCAGGTATCCCAGGTATACCTGGTATCACCCCCCACCATCCCCAACGACGAATTTTCCTAATTAGTCGCCCGTGGGAAAGAAAAGCGAAAACGAAACGTGGCTCCCAAACATCTGGCATTATTATTATTCGCATTATTATGAGTCCATGTTGCGAGTAAGAGTTTCCACAGAACAATTAAAAGGCTACCGAGGGGGGAAATAGCCATGTGCAACATCTATAGGCAGAAACAATGGTATGGTATACATATATACAAATTGGGCTAATAAAATGCGGTTACAATGGCAGGCCTATATACAAGAAATTGTGGCAGAAAATTGCCTCTTTGTCCCTGGTTCCCACTGTATCTTGGCTTTATGCTAGGAACTCGTCACAATAATCGACTTGGGAAGTTTGATAACTCAATAGGCTACCTTGAGATCTTATGAAGAAAGGCAAGATAAACTTTGGCATTACATAAACCTAAACTTATAGATCCAGTTTTAGAGTTTCGCAATTAAGTGCAATATAATCACAGCAGATCTGGGTCAAGTTACTACCTACAAGAGTAAACTGAGTTGAAAATCCCTTTTGCATTTATGCAATAATCAGGAAACCCAAGCCCAGTTGGATCAGTACTGGGTAATACGCCTGAGGTTCGAATTTCGCCTCGTTAGACCATCGGGCAGCCAAGTTACTAGAGTTAGGAGCCCCCATGCCAAAATACTCGTGCGTAAGCGGCATGAGACACCCTTTGGTCAAGTTTCAGACCGATCACTGGGCCACAAGTCCAGTTCGCTGAGTTAGGAACACTGAAACTCGCGCTCAAATATCACATTTCACCGCGTGTCGAGTTTGCATTGTTTGCATCTAGAAGTGGAGATACGTGCGGCGTTCCACAAAAGTGGGAACAGGGCGGAATGTAGTGGGAATGGAGCGAAATCGAAGGGGAAACGGAAATGGAGGAAGGGAACTTTGGTACAAACGGCAGCTGTGACAGCTTTTCACTAATTTCCCTTCAAACAGCCGCCGCAGACTCTGTTTTTCTTTGAGTTTTCTCAGTTTTCTCAGTTTTCTCGGTTTTCTCAGTCGCAGCTGCCACTCAATCGTGACGAATTAATAACGGAACGTTTGCCGAACGAACGGGGGAAAGCTGCAGCTGAACAATAAACCCTCCTCCTCCTTCCAGGTGGGTAACAAACAAAAAAAAAATACTACAAATCCGACGACAAGGCGACTTCAGCCGTAAGATAAAAGCGAACAGCTTTGACCCCTTCAAGGAGCATTTGCCACTGCAACTGTCGCGCTCCCACTCTCTCCGGCCTGCACTGAGGAAAAAAACTAGACACTACTCAAAAGCTCAAAAGTTCTATAGATATTAATTAAGTACACTATATATATATGTAAAAATGTATCTATGTTGAAAATTAAAATTTCCTAAAAATAATTTAATCTACCTTAAAATAAAATTTTAACTGTTTTAAAAAATCTCAGAAAAATCACAAAAAAAATCTAATTTTGTAAACCCAATTCAAAATTCTTCATCAAATTTTAAAACCTTTTTTTTAATTTCACCACTTGGGTTACTTCTCCCAAGTGCATGGGTACGTGCGTTGTGGATAATCTTTCGGATCGCCTGGGATCGGATCGTATCGTATCGGATCGGTAAAGAGTACGCGTAGAGCGTAGATGGCGTTGCCTGATAGATGGCTTCGGTTTTGGCTGGTTAGCTGGGCTTTTTAGCCAGCAATCGGTGACGACGACGTGACTGAGACCGATTCTCCGATTTTCTGGCCACTTGGAAACTGGGTTGCCTTCTTTTTCTGGGTGTGTGCCTCTTCGCCGTTAAAGTGGGTGAAGTCGGGGTGAGTCACTCGTCAACTCGACGGCCTACGATCACAACTAGCAAGCCACACCAATTATTGCAAATCAAAATGCAATCCAGCGGGGGGATACGATACACTGGGAAAAGTGGTTCGACAGCTTTTCGATTTATTTTCTGGCTTTTCGTGAATCCCAAAGAGTCCTTGAAATGTATGCCCTTAAACTTTAGTAATTGATTTTTAACTTTATAATTAAACCACATAGGAATTAAGGCCATAGAAATGTATAATATTGAAGTAATTGAAGATATGATAATGTACCTTTGCATACAAAAGCCGTTTCTTGATTATTTAACATTTTTTTGCAGTGTACCATGACAGCTTTTCAAGTTGGATCCACGGCTTTGTTGTGAATTCCAAATGAAGTAGAAAGTTCTCAGCTTAAACGAACAAAAAAAAATCGATTATTGGAATGCCGCTGGGCGCTTTCTTGGCCATTTATTCATTTATTTTCCTTTATTGGCCCTCTCTTTCTGCGCACACATGCCCCTCCCACTCTTTTCGTTTGCTCTCTTCTAGCCTGAAGAATTGTCTATTCCGAATGCGATTCTTCGGGCCAAAATGGGAATGGGATTGCTTTGCCATTGGCTGCGATTATGTGGGAACCAAAGTAGATTTTAAAGATTAGCTTAGAAATTAGCATAAATAAATAATAAATAAATTACAGAAAGAAAGATAAAAACCGGGTTGATGACCTAGGTTCTACACCAAACCTTATGCATATAGAAATAAAATATAAGTTGCATAACCTTTATGTAAGCTCAAAATTCACTCGTTTCTTAATGCCTTCCAGTATCAATAAAACTTTTGCAAAATATAATGACATCTGTCCAAATCCCACGATTCATTTCTTTTGTCAAGGCAATTTAAAATCTTAACTTTGGCATTCCCACAATTTCCCAAAAAAATATCAGTTAATTTCCGCTGAGATTAGCATATTTAATTGAAATTTTGCAACTATTTTGGTCGGCCAACTGCAGCAGGAAAATGCCAGAAAAGGTAAACAGTTAAAATCAAAAAAACACGCCTTGAAAAAAAATGAAAAGATTAAAAAAACATTTTGCCCACGCCGCTGACGTCACTGGTTCAAGGCTGCAAGCAGTGCGCTTTGTTGAGAATTGAAAACTAAACGATTGTGCAATTTATTAGTTCTTTAAATAGTGAAAACCAAATAAAACAATTGAATTACTGTACAAATTGGGGGAAAAAAATAATCACATAAATCCCTGCTAATAAGAGTCCACTGCGAAAGATTGAAGAACTGGAGAGAGAAGAGGTCGAAGATTTGTGCTACTTTCTTCGGAGAGCGCAGACTCTTCTTTTGTGGCTTTTGTCATTGCTGGCTTTGTCTCCCCCTGCCTTTCTTCTGCCTCTCCCCATTCTTTCTCCACCCCATTCGCTTCTAATTTATTTCAATGACATTTGACGAAAAAATGCAAGCAGTTGGAGAAAATTCTTTTCTCTCTCTTGCACTTACAACAGAAGCGCTAAGTGTGCACTGTGAACAATTATGGGAATACTATTTAAAAAAAAAAGGATTATTTTATTGATATTTTTAAAGAATAAATGATAAATACAACAAACAGTTATAATATATAACAAAAAGCTTTGTGTTAATATGAAAAATACATTTATCGTTTTTTCAGTGCACTTTTTTCCGCTGCTTAGTCGCTTTACTGCTTTAATGATTTGCTACTTTGCTCTGTCAAAAGGTCGATTCAGAAAATATTTGATTGCGACCAAGACAGCAGAAAAATCAAGCTCAGCTTAACCCACTGAAGCCCATGAAAATGTAAATTAATTGATTTAATAAATACCTAAAATCTTAATTAGTTGTATTATTAGTATCTTAATATCTTTTAGATATTACAAAATTTTAAAAAATTTTTAAAATTCCCAAATGCGTTTGTATACTTTTGCTAACATTTAAGTATGGGAATGAGGCTTAAGGGGGCTAACTCTATTTCTTTGCCAATCCAAAGTTGTTGCTGAGCTGTGGCATTTGGCCAAATGGCAACAACATTTTATTTCATATTGTTGCTGCTGGCTTTTTGTTGCTGTTGGATTTTCTTTGGTAAGGTGAACCTGTTGCACATGACTGGAAAATGTGACAGCCAGCGAGAAACGCAGCTTAAAGACAGATGAAAATGGCTAATAGGCAAATCTTGAGACCAAACAGTTTGAAAAAATATTTTGTGGTTTTTATTCCACACTTTTCCAAAATTGATAATCTTCTTTTTCATATAAAAATACTATCTTATTTTAATATTAAATATTTGTATTTATTTTATAGAAAACAATATATTTTTTAATATAATAATTTGTTATCGATGTAATATGCTCTGAATACAGATGATATCCTTTAAGTTGACTAACTGAAAGTTTTGAAAAATCATTTAAAATATACCAGAGGTTACCAAGTTATCAAAGAATAGCAACAAATTAGGCATATTTTAAGCTAAAAGCTATTTCTCGTGTCGCTGGTGATTGTGCAAAAAGGTGAAAAAAATCAAGAAGAGAGTGAGGAAAAAAATTGCTAACGAAAACCGAAAATAGCTAAGACAATAATGGGGCCCCACAAGTCAGATAAGCATAGAAAAACATAGAAACCAAAAAACAACAAAAAAATAGCCGCAAAGCAAAGTCAGCAGACAACTGAAAGTTGTTGCGTTTGTTTCTAAGCCAAAACGAGTTTGTTGTTGTCGCTGCAATCACTTTTTGGCGCATAAACTCAAATCCAAATCCAAACCCAAACTCCAGACCCCGACTAGACCCATGGACTTATTGGAATGCCAAGCCACACACACATGGCGCGGCACAGTCGTGGACAGAATTATAGGGGCTTTGGAAGAAGTTTATTAAAAGTAAATAAAAAACTATTAGATGCAAAATAATTTAAAAACCGATGAGAAACATAACAAAAAACAATAAAATTCAAAATCTATTCCAGATAAATTTCCAAAAACTACTCCGTTCAGTTTTAGTAAGCCCTAATTAATAATCCTGATTATGCAGATATTTTGAAAGGACTTTTTCTTGGCTTATCATTTGCGTTCCTTTCAAATTTGATATCATTTTCGACATTACACTTAACCTATTGCTGCGAGCACAGCTGTATTCATATGCATATGTATACGTATTCCTAGAGATCGGAGCTTAAATTACAGCGGGCGGACTTAAGAAAAGAAAACGAAACGAAACGAAACGAACCCACAACAATCACAGCATAAACTCTAAATTGCTCAATAGTCGTTGTTTGCCTTTGGCGGCCAACAATTACAACAACAACCATTTGGGGGTCCTATTTAAAACACACACGCCCTGCAACAACCAACGACCAACAACCAACAACTAACAATAAACAACTAACAAGCGAGGAAAACTTTGGTCAAGCCGAAAACCTTGATAGGAAAAGAAGTACATACATACATACATATATGGTGAATAATACCCTTAACAAATGCTATTCAAATGCCTCTTTTTTCGTATTCCATGGCCTTGGTTCACTTAGCGAGCCCATTAGAACCCAACTTCCAATGGAGACAATTTGCTAAAAATTTTCCTCATAAGCATCAAAAATGATTTCTTAGAAAAAAAGGACTTGGTTACACTTTTGTTTTAGCGTTTTAAATAAGTTTTTGTTAACAATAATATAGATCCAATTATGAATTGTCATACCATTCGAAACTCGTTATTAAATTTGCAAATCGATTCACATTTAAACCTAAACATCTTATTTTTTTAAATTTTTTGCAAAAAATTATGATGTACAAAAAAAAAAATTTTTGCCAAAAAAAATTTTTTTCTAAGTCACACGGAAAGTGTGATGGATGCAATTATTATTTTGTAATCTGTTCAAAACAGTATGTATTAGTGGTGTAGGACCCTTTTTGGCCAAGTTATTGCAAAAAAACCAAAAGAAAAAATGCATATTTTTGTCAAAAAACTGAAATCCCGAATTTCTAAAAAAAACAAAACGGTTTTTTCGCTGAAACAAAGGAAATATTGATCTAAATATAGATTGTCATACCATTCTGAACTCGTTATTAAATTTCCAATCGATTCACATTTAAACATGGACATTTTATTATTGTCACATTTTTCGCAAAAAGTCATGATGTACCACCCCCTTATAAAAAAAAATTAAAATTGACGAAAATTTTATTTTTTTTAAATTGCACGGAAAGTGTTTTGGATGTAAATATTATATTGTAATCTGTTTAAAACAGTATGAATTTTTGATGTAGGACCATTTTATTGCAAAAAACCCAAATGAAAAAATTCATATTTCTGTCAAAAAACCAAATTCCCGAATTTCTAAAAAAAACAAAACCGTTTTTTGGTAATCGGTTTTATGGTAATCGAAGAAATATTTAATACATACATAATCACAAAACAAATTCCTCAGATAACCCACTTACTCGTTATATTTTATACAAAGAGCATTAGTAATTCGTTTTTGTTTAAGCCAACAGTCTATGTCTATCGCTATTATTGTTGAAGGCGACATATTTTGTTTTTGAAAAGTTCTCATCAGCCAAGACAACAAAAGAAAGAGAAACAGCGACAAAAACAAAAAGTATTCAACGACTCATTTCACAAACAAATTTATACACGCCACTAAAAACTAAAAACAGTTGTTGACGGCTGGGAGAAATACAAAATACAAAATACAAACTACGAAATACAACAGGGAAATCATAATAAAGAAAAGCAACAGAAACCGAAATTTTTGCATGAAAACAGCTGCAAATTAAAGTCACAGAAGAGAGAAGACTGAAGACTGAAGATTTGCGAAGACGACAACGCACTCTGCACAGAAAGAAATTTCAGTTTTCTTCAAAGAAATTCAAAAACTTTGTATAATATGTTGAAATATCTGGAATATTGAATACATTTAGGGTACAAATAATGTGTTTTAAAAGTTTTCGTTAAAAACTTGTGTAGGATACTTTATTAAATATTTTTAAAATATGGCTAAACAAATTTTGTATTTACATTTTTTTAAATATATTTTATAATCAAAAACAATCTTTTTTTTTTTTACAGTGTATCTAAACTTTTGATTTCTTTTGGTAAGGCGGGCCAGATTTTTACAGCCAAGCGCCCGAGGCAAAAGCAACAATTTTAATAACAATAACAAAAACAGCGAGCGGCAAAAGTAAGTTACTAAGTCAAAATTGGCTTATAACGGGACGCACTTTCACTTAAACGCAGCTCAAGTCGCTGCTCTCTTTCGTTGTCTGTGTGTGTGGGGAGGGGGGGGGGGATGCTGACGCCCCCTGCACCGAAAAGGGGGCGCGGCCTTGTAATTTCCATAAATTTTACAGTAGCCAAAGCCGAAACAGTGGGTCAAATTCCAGGTACAGTGATCGTTGCATTGTGAAAAAACCCCCAAAATCATTGGAAATATAGTGAGAATATCAATTTGATATCTTATCAAAAATAATAAATATCATGTCCAAAAATATAAGGCAAAATATAAGATCATTTGAATGCTATATAAATATAAATCATTAAATAATGTCTTGAAATTTTAAAAATAAATTTTTAATTGTAATTATTAAAATATATGAACTTTAAATAACGACACCTTAATTATTTTTTAATTATTATTTTAAATTGAATTTATAAATTTAAAATGTAAATCATTTTGTGAATACTATTTTTTCATACAAAATATTTAAGAATATAATTTAAAAGAATAATGAAGGTAATATCAAATTTTCGAATAAGGTGGAATTTAATTCAAAAGGGAATATAAATAACTATATTCAGCCTAATAATTAACGATTACTATCACTTTAATTAGGTTTTTAACTGGATTAATGACCGGATTAATTAGTGGGCGCTCGCAAGTGGGCGTTAACTTGCAGTGACCACTGTGCCCATATATAGACCAATATTGGATGCTGCGATGCCGTTACTGATTGGAAATCGTTAGCAGGTTACCGATATCGCCGACTAGTGCAGCATTATGCAATAAAATCCGCAGCACGACAAAAACCAAACAGTTACTGTTTTTAACGACGCTTTTACTTTTGTTTCATTAATTATGGCTGCTCAGCGATTTCCAATTATGACAGCGATTGGAAAGCCGTTTAAGTCGAGTGACCAAAAATAAACCGAAGAAAACTAAAACGAAAACTCAAACGAAAAACAAAAAAAAAACAAAAATGACCAAAGATTGTTGCCCTTTTAAGAATCCCCAATAATCGCAGCTGCCCCATTGGATTTTGTGGAATTTTGAAAGCCACTTTGAAGGCAGGGCAAAAGTATGGTAATGGTAAGCGGCCCCCAGGAATCCACAGATATTTCACTATTGCCTGGGAAATGTCGAAACAATGCACTTGATTTTTGGCCTCTGGGCCTCTCCTTGGGTTTAAATCGTTTTTACTTGCCTGTTGCACTATTGCAGGTTTCCCTGTCTTGAAAGTATTTATAAAAGATTTACTATATATGTATGTATTTAATTAAATGAAAAAAATATTTATGTTCACTATAAATATCTTAACAAAATCTTAAAAGATTATAATGTTTATTAAATAAAAAAAATAACTTCAAAAATAAAATAAAAATAAATTTAAAAAATCTGTAAAAAGTTCAAATCACTAAGAGTTAAAAACAATTTACAAATTAAATTCGCAATTAATCATGAGATCGATTTTATTAACCAAATTAATTTGTATTGACAAATTAGTTTTTTATAAAAATAAATGCCATCCGAAAATAATTAGAATTAATATTTTACGATTTTTAACATACATTTTTCCAATCATATAAAATCATGTAATTATTTAATTTTGATTTTTGATGAACAAAATAAATATCCAAAACTATATTATAAGTTACCAAGTTAAAAAAAATAATTCATATAAAAATTAAATATAAATACTTTCAGACTTAAGATTTTGTTAAACACTTGCCCCGATTTTTAATTAAAAGATAAACACATTTAGAGATATAATTCGCGATACACAAGGTATGCGGAATGGTAACTGTGGGCTTTAAAAAAAGAAAAGTTCCAAGTTCGGTTAATAATCCAATTAAAAACTGGAGAAATGTGTACTTTCAGACCTCTGATTAAGTTTAACTACTGCCCGCTGGAATTAGCCGCATTTCCTGGCCACAGGTAATTGATTTGAACTAGAACTCACCTGGCTGTTGCTGCAGTAGTAGATGTCCGACATCCTGGTTCTCGATCAGGGTTGGGATCCCGACCTGGACTTGGATCGGATCGGATCGGATTGGATCGCTGCCCTCCGCCTGCTCCGCTGTCGCGGATTCGCTCCTTTCGCCGACCTTTCAGCTTTTCGCCTCGCTTTCTTTATTGAAAAATCCGAAAGAAAAAGGCGATCCGGGGATCCAGGTGAACTGGCCAACAGGTGAACCAGGTGCCCTAGGTGGCTACTAGCTACTAGCTACTGGCTGTAATGGCAACCTGTTTTTGCGACGCGGAAAAGTGTCACATATGTATAACCGCTCGATGTAATCGATATGCTTAGCCAGTTGACGTCGCTTATTGTTATGATTTTCGGGCAGATTGGGTTTTCCGCATATTTAACCGCATATTTAGGCAGGCACAATACAAAAACAAAACAAAATGCAAACTGAAAAATAAAATGCAAACAATGCCGCACTTCACGCTCCGTCTTGCAGAACACACCACTCGCTTTTGCCGATTTTGCCGCTTTTGCCGCTTTTGCCGCTTTCCATGCGCATGCGCGCACCTTTCTTTCGGCTACTTCCAGCTGTATACGCTATATACGCGCTATGATAATGATATGGGGTGCTCTTGAGATTCCGATTCCGATTCCGATTCACGACCGTCTCGAGCGGAGTTAAAACGCCAACTAACTTGGCCGAAACGGGGCGACTTCTTCGGCGGCCGCAACGAAAGTTGTCGCAACCAGTTTTGAGTCTTCTGGGGGCCTCATAATTTTTTCTCTTACACGGTGAAGAAATGAAACAACTGTACATTAAATTTAAATGCAATACATTTTTGATGTACTTATTAAATTAAGGTGATATTAGCTAAAGAAACGGGACCTATGATATAAGATTCTAACTCTAACCTATAAATTTGTATATTATTAATAAATTGTTTTAATATTAAACTAAATACTTTTTAAGTTTTTATTTTACATATAATATAAGATTAAAGTGCTGCGGTGTGTTCTGTAAAATGATTAGTAACATTATAAACAAACACATTTTCTTTCTGTGTAGTGACAAGAGCACTTTTAAGCCGGTAATTTATGCGATGATTAATTCGAGTTAAGCGCGGAAGATCCTGGCCTGAAATACATAAGGTTGTTAACTGATAAGGAAGTTGCGAATGACAAAGAACATTGCTGTCTTATTTAACAACAATCAAATTAAAAAAAAAAAAAAGAGAACAACTTTTAAAAAAAAATACATTTTTGTAATTTTTTTAAATTTAACAATATTGTGGCTGTCTAACAGAACTTTAAATTTCCAAATTTAATAAAAAATTTTAAGCTCTTTTTTTGATTTATTGCAAATATTGTTTTTTGTTTGCAAATATTAATTTTTTAATTTATATATTATAGAGATTATATTGAATCACTAAGGAATAATGTATTTTAAAAGATGAGGAAATATTATTATGCCACATATATCACCATGATTTATAAAGATTAAAATATGAAGATATTTTTATTTTAGAAAATAAAATAGCGCCATCTTTGATTTGTAATTTGAATTTGAAAAACCAACGCGCCAACATGTGAATGGCCAAACAAATTATGAACAGCTGGCGGCAGGCGCGTTGCCAACTACCAGTGAAAAATAAGAAATGTAATAAAATGATCTCTAAAAAATGAAAATAGAGTTTGATAATAGTTAAAATGAACTTCAAGGATCTTACACTACCTAGCCAATAAATTAATTACAAATTAACTCATAACTAAATAAACCGATAAATTAGCGCGGTCGGTCAGCTGTCAACGCGGCAGTTGGCAACGCGGTCCGACTGTCAAAGCAAACCGATAAAAAAAAGTTGTCTCCGCATTAAGAGCTCCACAGGAATATTTTCCAGCATTTCGGTAGGTTTTCGTGCACTTTTGGGGCCCTCAAAGACCCCCAGCCGAATGGAAATCCATTGGTGAAGTGAAGGAGCAGGCTACCGAACGGCACACATTACACAAACAATCGATATTCGGGTGGTGTTGGCCCAACCAGCGCACCAAAACACTTATGTAATTTCCTTTTGGCTCCTAACGATTGCAACGGAATTTTGGTTACCATCTCGTTGCAGAAAATATGATACGGGCACCGCTAGTCAAGGCGCTGGGCGCTCTGGGCTCGCCCACACATCAGATGGCCAGCCGGGCGATTAGAACCAGCTCCATGGTCGCCCAGACGCCGGCGAAGGCGCCCGAGAAGATCGAGGTCTTTGTGGACGACATTCCCGTGCAGGTGTTGCCCGGCACCACTGTGCTGCAGGTGGGATGCGGTTGAGATGCCAGGGAATCCCTCCATCTAATCCTATACTACTATTCCATGTAATCCGCAGGCCGCTGCCCAGATCGGCGTGGAGATACCCAGATTCTGCTACCACGAACGACTGGCGGTCGCCGGAAACTGCAGGATGTGCCTGGTGGAGGTGGAGAAGAGCCCCAAGCCGGTGGCCGCCTGCGCCATGCCCGTGATGAAGGGCTGGCGCATCAAGACCAACTCCGATCTGACTCGCAAGGCACGCGAGGGCGTCATGGAGTTCCTGCTGATGAACCATCCGCTGGATTGCCCCATCTGCGACCAGGGCGGCGAGTGCGATCTGCAGGATCAGGCCATGGCCTTTGGATCCGATCGATCCCGCTTCACAGACATCAACTACACGGGCAAGCGGTATGACTATGCACTGACCCCGTAACCTTAACCTTTAACTTACCTGTTATCCTTTAATCTTTGCAGCGCTGTGGAGGACAAGGACATCGGACCGCTGGTCAAGACCATCATGACGCGCTGCATCCACTGCACTCGCTGCGTGCGCTTCGCCTCCGAGATCGCCGGCGTCGATGATCTGGGCACCACTGGCCGTGGCAACGACATGCAGATCGGCACCTACGTGGAGAAGCTCTTCCTCACCGAACTCTCCGGCAACGTGATCGACCTCTGCCCCGTGGGAGCGCTGACCAACAAGCCGTACAGCTTTGTGGCCCGTCCCTGGGAGATCCGGAAGGTGAGCAGCATCGATGTCCTGGACGCCGTCGGCAGCAACATTGTGGTCAGCACCCGCACCAACGAAGTGCTGCGCATCCTGCCCCGCGAGAACGAGGACATCAACGAGGAGTGGCTGGCCGACAAGTCGCGCTTCTCCTGCGATGGTCTAAAGCGTCAGCGCCTCGTGGCCCCCATGGTGCGCATTCCCAACGGCGAGCTGCAAGCCGTCGAGTGGGAGGGCGCCCTCATTGCCGTGGCCAAGGCCGTCAAGGCGGCCGGCGGACAGATTGCCGGCATTTCCGGCCAGCTGGCCGATCTGGAGGCTCAGGTGGCACTCAAGGATCTGCTGAACCGCCTGGGCAGCGAGGTGGTCGCCACCGAGCAGGGCTTCATCCAGGGCGGCACCGATTCCCGGGCCAATTACCTGCTGAACAGCACCATCGCCGGTTTGGAGGAGGCCGACGCCGTCCTGCTCGTCGGCACCAATCCCCGTTACGAGGCTCCCTTGGTGAACACCCGTCTGCGCAAGGCTTACGTGCACAACGAACTGCAGATTGCCTCGATTGGACCCAAGATCGATCTGTCCTACGACCACGAGAACCTTGGCGCCGATGCCGCTTTGGTCAAGGACGTGTGCTCGGGATCGCATGCCTTCTCCAAGGTTCTGGAGGCGGCCAAGAAGCCGGCCATCATCATTGGCGCCGATCTGTTGGAGCGTGCCGATGGCGCCGCCATCCACGCCACCGTTGCCGAGTACTGTAAGAAGCTGAAGAAGCAGGTGAGTTTGGTGTTTTTTGATGTCGTTCGTAACGAATTGGAATAACCAGTCCTTCTCCTGCAGGACTGGAACCCCTTCAACGTGCTGCAGACCAACGCCGCCCAGGTTGGAGCCTTCGATGTGGGCTACAAGGCCGGAGCACAGACCGCTCTGAAGGCGCAGCCCAAGGTGCTGTTCCTGCTGAACGCCGACGCCGGCAAGGTGACCCGCGAGCAGCTGCCCAAGGACTGTTTCGTGGTCTACATCGGTTCGCACGGCGACAACGGCGCCTCCATTGCCGACGCCGTGCTGCCAGGTGCCGCCTACACCGAGAAGCAGGCCATCTACGTGAACACGGAGGGCAGGCCACAGCAGACGCTGCCTGGCGTCTCGCCACCGGGCATGGCCCGCGAGGACTGGAAGATCCTGCGCGCCCTTTCGGAGGTGGTGGGCCAGCCGCTGCCGTACGACAACCTGGACGAGCTGCGCAACCGTCTGGAGAATGTGGCGCCGCATCTAACGCGCCTGGGACAGTTGGAGCCAGCCGGCGATGCTGGTGCAGCGGGCGCACTTGTAAGATTAAGATTGTTATAGGAACAGAGATCTGCAGAATACTAATCATGCCCTTTTCCCGCAGAGCAAATCCATCGGCGGCGGCCCCATCGATGTTAAGCTAAAGGAGCTGCGCGACTACTTCATGACCGATGCCATTTCGCGCGCCTCGCCCACCATGGCCAAGTGCATATCGGCGGTCAACAAGCAGCAGCGGGAGAACGAGGCCAAGCAGAGCGTGGCCATCTAGGCGTCCATCTAGGCCATCGTCTCGCGTCTGATCTAAACTAATAACTAATTAATGTTTTTTTTAAACTCTGCTCTTCGACCTTTTGCTTCCCGCACTCCCCCCAAAACACACACTAACGGACACAAAGACAACAGGACGAGCCGCAGGATGAGCCAGCGCAGGAGCGGGACGAGGAGCAGGATCAGCAGCTGCAGAGGCGCCAGCGCTGGGGCAGTTGTAAATGAAAATGTCTTTGAAGTTGTTCAAAACAAAGGAGTTATTCAATACGAGAAATAGGAAAACCAAAATAAAAATGTAATAGAAAATATCAACCGACATTATTCACTGGCAGGGATTCAACAAAGTATATGTTAAGTCGCTTAGTCCCGTTTGTATTGCCCTCTCGCTTTTTTCCATGTTAAAGATAATGATTTCACTCGGTGTTCCAAAATACCAAGTGTACAAACTGTACGGAACTCATAATTAATACTCAATTACTGTTGACTTTTGTGATTTCCTGTAAATATGTATATTTTGTAAGCATAAAATCAATTGAATCCTCCCTTTTGATGTTTAGAAATCAAAAATGGATCAAATTAAATTTGGCTACCACCATTAGTTTGTAATTTGCTAGAAGAATCCGTGTAACTTAAGCTCATAAGGTTCTTAAATATGCTTTAGATTTAATCTACATATTTTCTGTGTAATTTTTATTACAACTTTCCACGCATCGTGGGTAAACAGCCTTGAAGTTTTCCCCATTTATTTTGTGCTTGGCCCACAGGAAATTCTCCAGGGTGCCATTATTCTCAGGTGATTAATTACCCCAAGGGTCAATATTCCACCCTAAATTGCATTTACAATTTGGCTATATTTAGCTGGTAGCTCACAGGTACTGAGTTCAAAAGACAAGTTTGATGTTGGGGTCAAAAGCGATTCAGTTAACCCCCTGTCAGCTTGCAATTATACCATTTGCATGGCGAATGAGGGTAAATTCAGTTAACTGAATGAAGTATTACTGTGAATGGAAGTCCCCGTAGTAAGGCTTGAGATTCCTTAACTTTTGGCATATAAAACTTTGTTGTAAAAAGACACGTTGTAAAATTATTTAGCAACGAAAATTGTCACTTTTTCTAGTTTAACTATTTTAACTTTTTAACGGAGTTTCAGATTTTTACTAATGAGGTGTCATTTGACGCGAATTTTCAGTAAAAATATAACTAGCTACCTATAACGAGCTTTAAAAGGTATGACAATTCATACTTGAATCAATATTTCTATTGTTTCGGCAAAAAACTGGTTTGTTTTTTTTTTTTCAAAAATTCGGTATTTTGGTTTTTACAAAAAATAGGTTTTTTTTCTTTTGTTTTTTTGCTATAACTTGGCCAAAAATGGTCCTACATCAAAAATACATACTTTTTTGAACAGATTACAAAATGATAATTAAATCCCTGACACTTTCCGTGTGATTTTGAAAAAATAAAATTTTCGTAATTTTTTATTTTTTGTATATTTTTTTGCGAAAAATGTGACAATTGATTGAAAATTTAAGAAAGAGTTCAGTTGCGAAAAATGGCAACAAAATAAAATGTCCAGGTTTAAATGTAAATCGATTGGAAATTTAATAACGAGTTCAGAAAGGTATGACAATCCAAATATGGATCAATATTGCCTTTGTTTCAGCAAAAAAATTGTTTTCTTTTTTTTGGAAATTCGGGATTTTGGTTTTTTAACAAAAATAGGAATTTTTTCTTTTGGCTTTTTTGCTATAACTTGGCCAAAAATGGTCCAACACCAAAAATACATACTTTTTTGAACAGATTACAAAATGATAATTAAATCCCTGACACTTTCCGTGTGATTTTGAAAAAATAAAATTTTGGTCAATTTTCATTTTTTTTATAAGGGGGTACATCATGATTTTTTGCGAAAAATTGAAAAAAAATGAAATGTCCAGGTTTAAATGTAAATCGATTGGAAATTTAATAACGAGTTCGGAATGGTATGACAATCCATATTTGGATCAATACTTCCATTGTTTCAGCCAAAAACGAATTATTTTTCCGTGGAAAAGTCGGGATCTGGGTTTTTGGTAAAAATATTAATTTTCCATTTTTTTTGCTTCGTGTATCACCTGCTATTATTCGACCATCTCAGCATATTTTAATTTCTTCGTGTACAGATAGTAGTGGTCGCCCTTCGCACACTCTACTTGAGTGCTTCGTCACTACGTGTAATGCCGTCCACAATGATGTAAGAAAAGCTATGAAGTTTATTACGAGCAGAAAAGCCACATAAACACGGAATGTAGGCACTACAATTAAAAACTCTGTTTTGTCGGTGAAAAATTATATTTTTCAACCATACATTTAGGGGGTTTCATGGTTAATTTCATAGGATCAAACAAATTCAAAATTTTGAGTGCATGTCGGCGGCGCAGCAGTCGTGGGATGGGCTGGTCGCAACCAGGGGACTGGTCACTCCACTGGAGTTCCACCCGTCTTCGCTGCCCGGTGCCCCTCCCTTGCGCAGAGCTATTGTGTGGGTGTTGTTAATTGTGGAAACTGAAACGGAACTGTTGAACTCTTCGATCGCTGGGCCGCGGCAACAACCTTTTATCGAGGGGTCTTCGACTTGGGGTGGAGGAGCGGGTGGGGGGGTTTTCGACGGCGTCCCAGGCGGCTGAGCTGCAATCCCACTTTAGCTGCAGCAGCTGGCCGGCGTGGGGTCCAGTCCCGAGCGCTTGGTGATGGACAGCCGGGTGAACTCTTCGGCGGTCGTGGGATGAATGCCCACGGTGTTGATCAGCGTGTTGATGGTCAGGCCGGACTTGAGGGCGGCCGCGAATCCCTGGATCACCTCACCGGCCACTGGGCCGAGGTAGTGGAGTCCGTAGACGCGCTGATCGCCATGGCGCTCGGCCACCGCCTTCAAGTAGCAGTAGCGCACGCTCTTCTGGGGAATGAAGAACTCCGTGGGCTTGTAGTAGCCGTGGAAGACCTCCACCTCGTCGGCTCCGTACTGCTTGACGGCATCCTCCTCGCTCAGACCGACGCAGGCGTACTCCAGGGGCGTGAACACGGTGGTGGCCACATCCTTGTAGTCCATGCGCTGGGTGGCTCCGCCGTACAGGCGGCGGGCCAGCAGACGACCAGCCAGAACGGCCACGGGCGTCAGCTCTGGCTTGCCGTAGATAATGTCGCCGACGGCATAGATGTTCGCCACATTGGTGGCCTCCTGCGAGTCCACTGGAATCTTGTCCTTTTGCACAGTCACTCCGGCGTTGGGCAGGTTCAGATCGTCGACCAGGCCCTTGCGGCCGACGGCCCACAGCACGGTGTCGAAGACGTCCTCGGCCTCCTCGCCGGTCTCCGTGTTCTTGTACTTGACCAGCAGCTTGCCGTCGTCCTGCTTCTCAACGGACAGGGGCACCGATTTGCGCAGGAAGGGAATGCCGCGCTCCTCCATCGAGGAGGCCACCAGCTCGGCCATCTGCTGGTCGAAGCCGCGCAGCACAATGGAGCGCACCATCACGGTGGGCTCGTAGCCGAGACCCTTCAAGAAACCGGCGCACTCCAGGCCAATGTCTGTAAAAATAGATGGGATATGGGTGTTATTACCGAGGTTATGGATGAACCTAAGGTACTACTTACAGCCAGCTCCCACAACCAGGGTCTTGCCGGGCTCGCGATCCAAACTGAACAGATCATCGCTGGTGATGCCATGCTCCACGGCTCCGGGAATTTCCGGATAGCGGGGACGGCCGCCCACGGCGATGACAAAGGTCTGGGCGGTGATTGTGCGCTCGCCGCTCTTCAGCTTGGCCAGCAGGGTGTGCGAGTCCACAAAGGAGCCGAGTCCATTGATGTACTCCACTTTCCTGAGGTTGAAAAAAAGTAAAATTAGTGACGATTCTTGGGGCGGAACCTTGACCACACACTCACTTGTCGCGCAGATCCACGCGGGTCACCCAGTTGACGGACTTGATGTGGTTCTGCACGGACTGCACCAGTTTGTTCCAGTCGGGCTTGATCTTGTCGTCCACGTTCCAGCCGTAGGCGGCCGCCTCATGGACAGCCTCGCCCAGAAGCGAGGCCTGGTGCATCAGCTTCTTGGGAATGCAGCCCACGTTCACGCAGGTGCCGCCAACGCCCCATTTGGTGCCCAGGGTGGGCGTGGGCTTGACGTAGTCCAAGCAGGCCACACGGGCGCCATTGAGGACCGCCTCCTTGGCGCAGGCCAGGCCAGCTGATCCGCCGCCAATCACAATTAGGTCGTAGTCGTAGGTTCCTGAAAAAAAAGTATAGTCATTAGTAGGGTTTGTTATGGTAAATTATGGTAAAAAGGCTGGGTTAAACCATAGATTCAAATAAAATTCCATTTACTAATCTCAGATATTCCCTTTTAACTTATAAATAGAGTTGATATTCTAATAATATAAGGTAATACCGCTACTATTCCCCTTTTGGTTCCTAACTAGTATCAAGATTAGTTTAAAATCCTTATGAAATGATAAAGGTTTTCTCATGATATTGTCTAGTAATCTATTCCTGCCTTTGGCCAAATCCTCGCGCAGTCGAATGTCCAGATAGGCGGATCGGTAGATGCTCCTCCGGTGGCGTGGTTCACCCTCGACCAGCTGGGAGACGGGCACAAACTCGAACAGATGCATCCAGAGCTAAGGAAGGACCAAGACTGTTTGGGTTCCTGCAGTCCGTGATCCGTAGTCCTTAATCTGCACCCAGCAATCGCTAAGCTCCTTCGCTCCAGATGCCAGGTGGCGATAGCGGTGCCGAATGCCACATGCCACTGGGTCAGAGAGTTCGAATCAAACTGGAGCAATCATCCGGCGACATGGCCACCTGCCACCTCTGCCACGCCCCCCTGTCCACCTCCCACACGCCCCATTCGGTTTGCTTTGACCCGCTGGATTTTTAGTTTGCCATGGTTACGCCCCAAAACTAGTTGGCAACACCCGTTCTTATCGCCCGGCATATCAAACCTGCACAGAACCAGAAACGATTGTTGTCGTCACTCACACTGCAATTAAGTGCGGAATTGAATGACGATGATGGGGCAATGATGATGCAGCTATCGAAGATCTTTATACGATATAGATAGAAATACACAACACAGATAATACAGATACGGAATGCACACGACGGACCGATATGGTGAAATCATCGTAAAGATATTCTCGAACATTCCACAAAGGGTTTTTCAAGAGCATCCAACGAAATTCGCACTTATGTCGGGGGCATAAACAAATCTATCATATCGCTAACTGAAATTTCTATTACTTTCCCCCTATTGTTTCTAGAAATAAGATCGATTGGGTAATTACTCGTTTAACAAGAAAACTTGATTTCGCTGTATTCAAATTAATACCATGGATACGTTCATAGACACACAAATATTTTCAATGACATTTAAGTTTTCTTATCAAAGAGTTTTTTTAATCTTGAAGAGGGGCTCTTAAGAGTGGTATTTGTCTGGAGAATTATATTGGGAACTACAGTAATTAAAATGATTAAAAACATGTTAGCTCTATGTGTGTCAGTATAGAAAAAAAAACATAATTTTTTATTAAATGGGTAATCAGTAAATGACTAAGGACTATTAAATTGAAATATTAAAAACCAGGAAATGGGAAATGCATGAATCAGAACTTTGTTGACCATTATACTTAGATGATGCGCCCCTTTTGGCGCCCACCACGATGGCACAGATCATGTACTTGAGCATGGTAATTTGAAGAGAGTGCTATTCGTGTGGGCCCCACTGTAGTTCCAGTTGGACGGGGTGCGATGACGATTGACGATGACGGTGCAAATGTGAGGCAGCCAGAGGCCGGCATAAAACCTTTGCGAATACGTGCCGCAGGTACGAAACCCGATAAGCCAAATAATAAGAGCAAACTATAGGTCTTTGGCAACGGCAACTAACGGTTATTGCATAATGGCGTCGGTTAAACACAAGAAGCCCTCAAGAGACAACAACAACAACAGCAACTTGGAAACCCGACCTATCGGACCGCGTTGCCAACCCCCCCAAAGCGGGAGGCAGTGATCGAATCGATATCGGCGCTCACCTCCTTTGGTCCTCATCTTCCGCACCGGTTGCTCGTACATGGCCGCCCGGTCGCAATGGGGATGCTGGAAGGGGGTAGCACCGTTCCCGGTTCCAGCAGCGCCCGGCGCCATTGGACTTCCAGCGCTATCGCGCGATCCTCTTTGACCCGAGCTCATCGCCCGCTGTTGTCCACTGGAACAACTGGAAATCCAACAACCGAGCCCGTTTATCGAGGAGCACTTGTTGTTTTGCTGCCGAATGCCAGACGTTAAAATCGTCGAGCACTGCCGCACGAACGTAACGGAGAACAAGTTCATCTTGGTGGTCTTGGTCGTGGTCGTGGCCAACCCCCCTCTTTCCAATTACTAGCAGCTGGAACACGAAATGGAAACGAAATTCGCGGAGGAACAACACAAACACGTCGCTGGTCTGGCCGGGAATGCTGCGAATGCGGTGGGAGGGCCAACAGGCCGATAAACGGCTACGTAACAGAAGCAGAGAGGAAAAGAGAGAGTGAGCGCTGGGAAAAGAGGGAATCGAAGAGGAGCATCCATCTTGGAATGCGGGAAAGGGCGGATAGGGTTTGGGATGGGGATTGGACATTGCAAATTGCCAATTAGCGATTTAGTTCCGCTTATGCCAATTAGAATTTTTCGAAACGCACGTTTGGCAATGCGCCGTATCGATAACTCTTGCGGATGGTTGGCAACACTGCCGGGAAGCACACAGCCGGCCGTCGGAATTTACGTTTCTCGTTTCTATTTTCACGCCCGTGTTACGGTGTTACGGCAATAAAGTCGCCCGATATCTGGATCTGGGTCTGGTGAAATCCGTATACGACGGAATAGTAATAGTGCCGCCCTTTATTGCACCCTCACAGCGGGCTTTTATCTCGAGTGCGCGATTAGATTCGAGGAGAAACTTGGATCGCAGCAGGAGATCGTCTCGTCGGAATTGAATTCACTGCGACTACGAACAGGGAGCACTACTATGAACTCCATCCTGATAACGGGCTGCAATCGAGGACTGGGTTTGGGACTGGTCAAGGCCCTGGTCAATCTGCCCCAGCCGCCGCAGCATCTTTTCACCACTTGCCGGAATCGCGAACAGGCGAAGGTAGGTTTTTAGATGGTCCGTCGGACCGCCGGTGACTCACGGGCCCCCAGAAACTACGCGAACAATCCACAATCGCCCATAAACCATACTATATCAGCCGGATTAGCCGTCCTAACAACTAACAACTCACCTTGCACGGGCGCCATTATCTGTGTTCTAGGTAGCTTCTCGAGGTAAATAAGACCGAAAACAAGGATCAACGTCGGGTAGTAAATGTTGTAGTGGCGGAAGTGGGAAAACGGTTGCGGCGGTCGAAAATCGAAAACTACTGAGCGTGTTTTAGCGGCTCGGCACTCGCGAAACGAAAGCTCGAATAAGCGGAGCCAACTTTTGCAATAGCTTTTGTACTCACTTTCGTACGAACGTGGGGAATAGAGGTGGCGCAATTAGATATCGATTCATCGATGTTTTTCAAATTTCTGTAAGGCAGGCACCGAAACCATCGATATCACTTACTGGCGTTAAAGCATTTTTGCTGTCTGTTTAGGCGCCATTTTCAAATTAGCAAATTGGATTTTTAAATCTGAACTAAATTTATTGCCACAGGAACTGGAGGATCTGGCCAAGAAGCACTCAAACATCCACATCCTGGAGATTGGCAAGTATTCCGTGTTTATCAAACTCAAAAACCGAATAAAAACTAAAATTCCAATGCAGATCTGAGGAACTTTGAGGCCTACGACAAGCTAATCGCGGATATTGAGGGCGTGACCCAGGACCAGGGTCTGAATGTGCTCTTCAACAACGCCGGCATAGCGCCCAAATCGGCCAGGATAACGGCCGTCCGATCGCAGGAACTGCTCGATACGCTGCAGACCAACACGGTGGTGCCCATTATGCTGGCCCGCGCCTGTCTGCCGCTCCTGAAGAAGGCGGCCAAGGCGAACGAGTCGCTGCCGATGAGCGTGTCGCGGGCCGCCATCATCAACATGTCCTCGATCCTGGGCTCCATTCAGGGCAACACGGACGGCGGCATGTACGCCTATCGCACCTCCAAGTCGGCCCTGAATGCGGCCACCAAGTCGCTGAGCATCGATCTGTATCCGCAGCGCATCATGTGCGTTAGCCTGCATCCTGGCTGGGTGAAGACCGACATGGGTGGCGCCGGTGCGCCCCTGGACGTGCCCACCAGCACGGGCCAGATTGTGGAGACCATCGGCAAGCTGGGCGAGAAGCAGAACGGCGGTTTCGTCAACTACGATGGCACTCCGTTGGCCTGGTGAAGATTGTTAGCTGCACTTTCCCTCTGTTTGTTAATTGTTGTTAAATATACTTGGTTAAAATGATTATTAAAATGTAAAATAACTATAAATTTCACTTTTTGGTGCTCCAGCAGCCAGCCCCTGCAGCATTTGCGATTGTATTTCGTAATTCGTGAGGTGTCTTAAGTGGATTACATAGAAAAATATGGAATTTTTCAGCCCGTCCGAGAACACAGTGATTTAGAGTTGCTTATCCTTAGCCTAGGCGATATCTATCAGTACGTACTATTTCTGCCTTGGCGGCACCATGGCCACCGGCACCTTGGAGGGATCGATGCCGATCGCTTGGGCCAACGGCGGCAGGCGTATGGCATTGGGTACTCCGCCGCCTCCACCGAATCCTCCCGGATCCGCTGTGCCATCCGGCGGATTATTGGGATCGGGCTGGGGAATCTGGCGATGGGGAGGCACCATGGCCACGGGACGCGGAGAGCCTGCGTCCGGCGGAGGTGAACCCAGTCCCATCAAGCCGGCGGGCGACTTGCCGTCCAGCGGGTGGGCCACGCGCTTGCGAAGATCGAGGCGTGGACGTCGGTTGTTGGCGTTGCTGGTCAGGGCATCGGCCGAAACGGGCGGCGGATCGTTCCAGCCGGGTGTCAGTGAGCCTGCCAGGTGGACACCAAAGATTAGTTATAAGCTGAGCCACGGGAAGGCGGGACAAACTCACCCGGAAAGGCGCCCGATGGCGCTATGGTTTGCCCCGTTGGCGGTGGCGGCGGTGCCGACGTCAGCTGCGGTTGGTTGAGGTCCGTTGTGGGGAGTGGCGGCGGTGGTGGTGCCATGGTAACTTCGCTGTCCTGATCCTGCGGATCCTGTTGCTGAGCTCCAAAAAACAAATAATAATAAAAGACGTCAAAAGTGAAGGTGGAGAAACATCGATGTTTCTTAAACTTTCGGAAACACCGATAACATATCGATGACTAAAATGTCTGGAGGGTGTCTTTGCTAACCTAGCGGCGTCACCAACCACAACCGTTATTTTTGATTTTTAAGATCTTTATAGAATCATATTTCAATCCGAAGTTGTGGATCTAGTTAAAATAAGAACTTTACATAAGGCACCTTTTTAAAGCAAACTTAATACTTTATTAATGTGTAGTTAGCTTTAAATTCCTTTTCCTTTTTGTAATTCAGGGCTTAACAATTCAAATAACAATAATGCCACCCAAAAAAACACTGGCTAAATTTTATATTTCTTGGTTTGTCGTTTTTTTATTATTATTATTATTAATATTGTTATTTCATCTGACTTTGTCCGCATTCTTGCGTTAGGGTTACTCATAAATGTCGTTAATTTCGTACAATGGCTATTAAACCGTGCCTATTTTGTAATCCGTTTTGTTTTTCATTAGGTATTTGTTTCGTATTTAGTTTAGTTTTGCTACACCACACACATACATAAATAAAAACTTAAACAGATTTACTGCACACACATTTTTTATACCTTTGTTGACTACAAAAAAAAAATATTTTCGAATTTTATTATTACAAGTCCCGTTTCCATTTCCGATTTCGATTTCGATTCCCAAGAATCTATTGGGGATCCAGATAGGATAAGATCTCGGGGACTCAATGGAGAAGGGAAGCTCTAGCAAATCCTTTTCGTCCACAATGGATCGAAATGAAAGTGGCAACCGGACCGTTTATTAGGTATATTTAGATATCATCCGCTTTTAGAATCTTTCAAGTGTTTAACATTGCGTAACATAGTTTGCTATTTTACTTGACCCACACTTTTCTTTCTTTTAATATAAAATTCTGGCTTTAGCTGCTGTTCAATGGAATTTCTGTATAGACTTCTATATGCATGGTATATTTTTCGTATCGCAACTATGTCGGATCGTTAGTTAGTTAGTTGTGGTTGGAGTTGAAACCAACTGTATCTGTATCTCCTGCCCTCCCTGTTCTCTAGACGAATTGGTTTAAATAATTAATTACAACAACATTTACTTGGGAATTCCTTTGTTTTGTTTTTGTTCTTTGTTGTTTTCAATGCCCTTAGCCTAATTCATTTTCTTGCCGCTTTACTATTTGCATTCGTTTATTGGGTTTTCCATTATCTTACAGTGCTTAAAGTTGGCTAAATATTTTGTTTTTCCCTTTTTGTTTTTAACAATTTCGCTCGTGGTTTCTCTATGTTGATTTCCCTAACTCTCCTCCTCTCCTCACCATCATTACATCATCATCATCATCTAGCTCCCAGTTATTTATTTTTTATATTTTTTGTTTTTTGGCAATGACTTACTGATTTTGTTGTTTCTCGAACTCTTTTATTTTTTCGCTTTGCTCTTGCATTCGTTTTGTTAAAAATTAATTGTATTAAGTACGCTTCGATTTATAATTTATGTGTATGTATATCCGTATAGTATATATATTTTATAAAGTAAATAGATTACGTAATTGCAACACTTGCATCTGCATCTGTATCTGTTTCTGCTTTTGAATTTGAATCTGCATCCATCGGATCTAGAGCTTGAAAAATATCGACATTTCGATATATTTCGATATTTATTATCGAGATGATATAGTGAAATTATCGAAAATATCGATAATTTGTAAGCTCTAATCGGATCTCCCACGGGACAGCTGCCTACGGATTGTTCTGGCTCTGTTAACATTCGGAGTCGCTTATGGGTATTATTACACATTTTATTGGGTTCTAGGGTTCTACATCATACCGATTCTGGCCTTCCTTCCGTCGCTGATTCGTTATTTTACAATTTCAATTTGCCCCTTGAAATTAAGGAAGTGCTCAAGCTTAGTTTAAACAAAAAAATAGGTTTACAATATAAGTTAGTGGTAGTCGTACAAAAAAAAAATTGGTATAATATAGGTATACAAAACGGCAATGCCACAGAAATCACAAATGATTGAAAATCATAATATACAATTTAGTAGGCCCTTTCGTCAGCAGCTCTTCTATAATAGATAACTAGATTTCTCTGTGGCAGCCCCGCAAAAATGGTTCAGCGAACAACAAAAAATTTTGTGAACATACATAAAGGGGTTTATATTATTGGAATGCTTTCAAAACAGGGGGACACACACGATTAAAAACAATTCTTTTCGCTAAGACTAAAATGCACATATGCAACGAATAGTATATAAATATATATATATATATATGTATATATAATATTGGAGGGGTGGTAGGGGTGTTGTTAATCGCATCGGCAGGCAAACCGAACTACTGGACTGGAATCGATCCTGCTCTCCGCTTCATGGCTCAATTGAAAATTGTATTTACAAAGAGTTGTTTGGGTTCCTATTTTTGGATTTAGGCGGTGGATCCTAGGGGAAGTGGGTGGTGTAGTTGGGTTGGTGGCTGGGTTGGGGGCTGGTGACCCCATTATGACTCGTCGCGATTGTTGTGCACCCACTGGGCGGGCACCCACTGCGGCTCCCGTTCCAGCGAGTTGATCTCGGCCAGCAGCTGGTGATAGGCGCGCTCCGTGTCGTTGTTGATGATGATCATATCGAATAGGTGACCCCAACGGGCCTCCATATCCCTGGCCGTGGCAATGATGTCTTTGAGCTCTTCCTCCTGGTTTCAGAGAATTAAAACAAGAGGTTAGCTACTGTTTTAATACTCCCATAGTATTCTTGACTCACCTTGAAGGGTTCGCCGTTGCGCAGCTTCTTTTGACGCAGCTTGTCCAAACTGGGCGGCGCCACCAGCACCACATACGGCTTGAGGTCGGAGGCGCGCAGCAGCTTGAGGCTCTGCGGATGCAGGTTGAGCACACAGATCTTGCCGCTGGCCACCACCGTGCGTATGGCCTCCAGTGATGTGCCTATGGGATTCGGATAAAAGTTAGTTAACAATCTAAACTTTTTGATCCAAGTAAACTCACCGTAGTAGGCCTTCTCGTATTCACCGTGCTCCACAAAGCGACGCGCCAAAATATCCGCCTCGAAGGCCTGACGCGTGATAAAGTGGTAATCCACTCCGGGCACTTCGCCCTCCCTGCGGGCTCGTGACGTGTCTACGGGAGATAGCACAAAACACAGGGATTAATCGGAATGTTTTTTAAGCATTTAGTTTTAAATTGTGGGGTTGGGCTTTGGAAAGGACCTATGTCTATTTGTCTAGCAGTTTCTCTGGGACTCGAATGGCTCTGAAGCACAGCCCTTTACCCTTGACCTGAGCCTTGGCCTTGGCCGGCTTGAGCCGCTCCTCCAGCAAATAGAAGACTGCCAGGCGGAAGAGAGTTAGACAGAGGAGACATTAAGACGAAAGATCATAAACGATGCAGCAGCCCAAAAAATAACAAGCCGCTGCACCGTTTACAGTCAACTGAACGTCATAGCAACTTGTTCCGTGGTTAAAAGGAAGAGGCGAGTAAACGATACAGCAGACCACTTTAATATTCTACAAAGAAAACAACTAGCCGCTGCTCCGTTTACAACTTGCTTCTTGATTAATAGGAAGAGGCGAGTAAACGATACAGCAGACCATTTAAATATTCTAAAAAAAAAACAACAACTAGCCGCTGCACCGTTTACAACATGTTCCTGGGTTAATAGGAATAGGTGTGTACACGATACAGCAGACCACTTTAATATTCTACAAAATAATCAACTAGCCGCTGCACCGTTTACAACTGTCTTCTTGGTTAGCAGGGGACGATATTTAGGGGATCTTCACTCACGTGGCACTGCGGCAGAGAATCGCTCCGAGTCGGCCATCAGGCGTTGGCGCAGCTCATGTCTGCCAATGTTGGGCGGGCCGATGAGGACGATGGGCCGCTTGTGGGTGGCGCGCGGATAGTACAGGGCCACCTCCTCGTAGGTGAGTATCTCCTCGGGATCCGTTTCATCCGGCGCCGTGGTGGCGTACAAGGGATATCTAAAAAAAACCAAGTTAGAAAATAGGTTTATATAGAAAATCCTTATAGGAATGGGTCAAGGTATGCTCACCCCGCCTCGGAGCTGGCCTTCTTCTTCTTCTTGCGACCCTTGCGCGCACAGAGGAGCGTGGCTCCTTTGCTGCCCGATCCGTCCTTGCCCCGGGATCGCGCCAATCCCGCCTCCTCGGCAATTGCCAGCTTCATCGTCTCGCGCTGATGCTGGAACGACTGACTAGGAATGAGACCGGCCAGCGTCTGGTCCTCCTCGCCCTCGCGATACGCCTGCCACCAGTTGGGATCCTCGCGGCTGATCACGTGCAGCACATCGCCCTTCTGGAAGCTGATGCCCAGCTCCCGGCACGGAATATACAGATCGTCCTCGGGATCGTAGTCGAAGTGCGCCCGCACATGCAGCACTGCGGTGTCCCGATGTGCTCCTCCCAATCCGGCCAGCGTCTGTCCCGTTACACCTCCGCCTCCGACGCCGCCCATAACTCCTCCATGGATGGGTGGACTGCCGGCGGGCACAATGAGGAAGGTCAGGGTGCCCTGCATGGCGCCCAACAGGGCGCACACCTCGTTCACCGTCTTGCCCCTCAGCTCCTGACCGTTCACCTCCAGGATCTCGTCGCCCTCGTGCAGCAGTCCCGACTTCTCGGCCGCCCCGCCGCGCACAATCCTCCCGATGACCACCGCCTCGCCCTCGTTGCGAACGGTGGCGCCCAGCGGCTCGGTGGACTTCTCGATCTGTATGATCCGGATGTTGTCGTTCTGATCGTTCAGTGTGCCAAAGCACGCGCTCATCGGCAGATTGGACATGGGCATGGACATGGTGGCCAGTGGTGGTGGTGGTGGTGGCGACTCTCCGCGTGGCAGTGGCATCGCTCCACGTTGCGCCAGTGGCGGTGGGACGACGGGCGGTGGCACCACCATTCCCAGGTTCCGTTTGGGTCCCGCCACCGGACTGCTGTGACCACTGATCAATCCCACTCCTCCTCCAGCGATCGCCGGAGTGGGCGTGGGCGTTGGCGATGGTGTGCCGTCCGTGTGATTGGCTATGCGATCGTGGGCCAGCAGTAGACCCTCCATTTCGTGGCTGGTCAACAGGTTGCCCAGCTCGATGGCCGCCGCCGTATTCGACTGGGTAAGCAGCTCGACAATGTCCTTCTGCAGGCCGAGGGCGCTGTGGTGCAGGGGGCCGGAGAGGCGGGAACGCCGTCGCTGGAGGACAGCTGTGCGGGCGGCCAGGACATGGGCCACACTGGCGCCGGCCAGGACACTGTGGGCGGCCGAAACGCGACCCGCCAAGGTGCTCAGGCCGCTCTTGCTCAGCTGGCTCTGCAGGCGGGTGAGGGCGGCTATCAGCTCGCCATAGCCTGAAAAGCCATAATCATACAAAAATAGAGTGAACTACAGTCGAGCAGCTGTATTATCAGATATCCTTTACTAATGAAGTTATGCTAGCAATAGATCAACTGCTTGCACTGCTTGCATTTAATTATTTGCTTTGCTCATAACTTTCTAATTAATTGTCCAATTTAAAAATGTTCTTCTACACTTCGATAGGTATTAGTAAACAGAACAAAATGGCATTTACACTTTTACAAAATCTTTAAAGATGTGAAGATCTCAGCGTTTATACGGACAGACAGACGGACGGACAGACGGACGGACAGACGGACATGGCTAGATTGACTCGGCTAGCCTTGTTACTCTATGCGTAACGGGTATAGTAAACCCTGTACTCACCATCGATCTGTTCCACCTGCGATGGCTGGTCGTCGTCGGGCAGATATGCCTCATTCTCCACTCCCACCACCTGGGTGGCCTGCGTTGCCTGCTGCTGCTGCTGTTGGGCCACCGCCTTGCCGGGGGGCGTGGCCGTGTCCTGGAGAGCCTTCAGCTTCCGTGAGCCACGCAGACTGTTCCGCAGGAACTCATTCTGCTGCGCTATGCGCTCCTCCTCCTCGCGTCGTCGGCGCAGTTGCTCCTGTGGAATGGATCAAATTGAAGGGTTTAGACTTTGATCTAGATTCGATGGGCCATTTAAAAAGGAGGGGGGGATTTCTGGATTTGGGCTTGGGAATCCCAAGTCAATGTGCAACTGGGGACAGTGACTGGGCGTTGACTCTTAAGTGGCGCACTTAATCCGCATTCGCCACAATCGCTAATTTAATTAGTGGCGCCCGAGCAGGGGCCGCAGATTCCCTGGCCAAGAAGACAAAAAAGAGCGGGAATTCGATTTCCCGGGCACCCTATAATATATACTATATACTAGGCTTATACTTCTTTAAGAAAATATTATATACTTTCTCAATATACTATCACAATTATGATTTCTAGTATTTTTCTGGTATTTCTGGTAGTATATAGTAACAACTATACTATATACTCTATACTATGCTATGACTTATCTAAGAAAATATTATATATTTTCTTAATATACTATCACAATTTTGATTTCTAGTATTTATCTGGTATTTTTCTGGAATTTATCTTCCTTTAAACGAAAACACTTGGAATTTAAGACTCTAGATTTTTGTGCATTTAACCTTGTTGATCTTGGCACACAAAAGTTTGATGAGCACTTAAATTAAAAAATTTTTGGTAAACAGGTTCTATAAATTTTAATGTTTGAATTAAAATTTGATACACTCTTTGGGATTTCCTTCCTTTATTAACTGAAAAAGTTTATGTTAATTTTAGGCACTCTTTATTTTTATAACCTTGCTGATCGTGGCACAATTAATATGCTAAAGGCGGCAACTAATTATAAGATCATTAGGTAAACAGGTTCTATATAGATTTGAATGATTTGATTAACATTTGCCCCCATATCATAGATATCGACCAATAAAGCCAGGGTATCAATGCGACTGCAATGGCCCAAAAGGTGAGTGCTTTGCTGGGTGTTTGGTGGGTGGTGGGTGGTTGGCCCACTGTGCAAACCCCAGCAAATCCCGTCGAGGGCCCCGGCGATGAGTTAATGAGCGTAAAGGGTTGACAAAGGGAACTGGGGATAAAAGCGGTGCAGAGGTGGCGGTAACGGGTTGCAATTGTTGCGGAAGCCCCTTAAGTGTTCGCCATTCATCGGAAAAGGGGGGCGTGAAAAATGGGGGGCTGGGCATTCGAGTCCAGTGCCTGCCAAACTGTCAGGGCCAACAATTAAGCTAATGCAATTCAGGCCCAAAACGTGATAAATTCCCGATTCCGTGACCAACCAAAAAGAGAATGAAATCAAATCGATGACAACAATGAAGAGCAAAAGTTCCCACTACAAAAAAATAATAATAATAATACAAAAAACCAGAACCTCCACATGACAGAAAGAAGACAAAAAAAAACCCTAATTGAATAACAACAGAAAAGGCGCTCGACATTCCAAAAGACGGAAGAAGCAAAGCAAAAAATAAGAAAAAAAATTAAAACACAAGAGGAAAATAACAATGCAAAGCCACTAAAAAATGAATTCAGCTGAACTTGCATAATCCGAGCAGCAGAGAATCAGCAGAAATTTCACGAGTTCTTCAAGGGGCGGCAAACTGGAGGACTGGGGAGAGGGTAAGAGGTTGGAATGACTGAGAAATACCACTCGGCAGCCGAGAAAACGCCATGTGAACCGAAACAGAATTTAACATTGAAACCTGAATGAAAAACGATGACAGCGGTTCGGAAAAAAAGACGTATAAAAAAGCCAAACCAAAACAAGAATCGTTCAAAGTCGCAGCATCGTAAAAAGTCGGAGCAAAAGGCGAAAAAAACCTAAGATAGTACGGTTTGACAGCCACTGGTTGTAATGCTTCTCAAACTGCAGGCCATAGAAACCATTTAAAACTCAATTTTAATCAACAAAAATAAGCTTTTCCATTTAAGTTACAAAGAATTAAGCACATTTCCAGCTAAAAACGTAATTATGGGGGATATTTAAGAACTTGTATAACTTTTTATTATTAATTCTGCGAAAAACGGCTATGGATTTTCCCCGTAAACCAACTGAATTTCAGGTGCAATCAAAGGGATTTAGGTTTCCAGTCATTGAAACCTCAAAGCAAACTCCCACGCACAAAAAACTGAAACTATAAATAGACACACGTTGATCAAATGAAGCCTACAAAAGACCATCAATCATCTCGAGCAACAGCAACACCTTGAGCAATTGTAAAATATAATAAAATAAAAAAGTAAAAGAAGGCATACTTCAAAGACAATAACAATTGTCGACGGCAACGCTATGACATCATCATCATCGCCATTGCCAACAAATGCCGGCATAAATAAATAACAAATATTGAAAAATACGCATAGCGGGGAAATTAAAAATATATTACTGCCGATGATACCCTACATTTTCTGGGGTATGCCCGACGCTCTCTTCACTTTGTCATTACTTGGGCATTTAGGGTATTTGACTTTTCCTCGCTTGATCCGACTATTCGGTCGCTATCGCCACAGGTAAATTGTTTTTGCCTTTTTCGTTTTATTTCTAATTTTTATGGCCCGGCAGCCAGTTAGCCAAGTTGTCAACTGGTTGTTGTTGTTGTCGTTGGCATTTATGCAGATAAAGCCAGTTGTCGCTGGCAACAGTGTATATATACAGTAAGATCTGATTTGATCCAGGTATATGCAGAGTTCGAAGTTTACATAAAAGTTTAGACAGTTAAGGTAAACACGTCCCTACGATCTCGCTACCCTTCAATTTTATCACTTTTTGTGTTGATCACACGGCTACTAAACATCTGGCCACACTTTCATTTCTTATAATTTCTTTTAAACAGTTTTGAATGAATTTACTTAAGCTTTTAAACTCATCTTTTTAGCTTAATATAAAATATGCTTTCAGTTATGAGTTGGTCACACTTCTCCTGCACCTCTGGTCACACTATAATTAAGTTTTTAAAGGAATTTACTAGAAAGTACATAATTTTTAGTTTTTTTTTTTTACCAAATAGCTTTTAAAATGGGTCTTAAATCAAATGTAGGACTAACACACTTCCTACAACGCCGACACTTGCCTGTTGTTGTCGCAAACGCGTCGAGGATCGCTGAATTTGAATGCCGCGACGCAGGGCGGAGGCGGTGCGCTGGGGCGTGGCAGTGGTTGAGGCAGGTGAGCCGGCATATTGCTCGGGAGAATGTGGAGATATTGATCCTGGACCACCACCACGACCAATTCCATTGCCATTCATATCACAATAGTCGCTGTTGTTGTTGTTATTGTTATTATTATTATTGTTCATGTGGTTCTCCTTCTCGTTCTGTTGCTGGTGTTGCAATTGCAATTGCAACTGCTGGGCGGAGAGCACGGCAAACTTGGTGGGCGATGTTGCTGCTCCGACAGCAGCAGCAGTTGCCAGCGGTTGCTGCTGCTGCCCGCCGGCAACATTGCCGTTGTTCTCCAGCGTTATGTGCAAAGTGGACACGACCATTTTCGAATTGCACTTTCATCGATCTTTGTCTCTCCTAGCAAACCGAAAAACGAAAACGAAACTGTCACCACAGATGTTGCTGCTGTAGCAGCAGCAGCAGCAGCAGCAGCAGCAGCAGCAGCAGCAGCAGCAAGTATGCAAATGGCCACGCCCACACCTGGGCAGTGCATAAATTTGAATAGGGAATTGTGTGTTCCAAATGAAATGCAACTTAATGCGCATTTCAACTCGAATTGCTGCTGCTGTTGTAGTGGATAAAAAGCCATAAAAAGCGAAAGTTGAGCTGGCCGAAATAGTTCTGGCCCAGACACGCATCGCCAGCACAGCAGCAACATCTACAGCAGCAGCAGCAGCAACACGAACAGCAGCAACAGCAGCAGCTTTCCTTTCAGCTCGTGCAATTTACAACTATTTACTTTTACACATTTGTTTATTTGTTTATTTATGGGCTTTTTGTTAGTGTTATTTTTTTGTTGTTATTTTTTCTTTTCAGTATTGTTGCTGCTGTCGCTCAACATTCAACGTGCCCGAACTGGGGAATGAGCCGTATTGCTGCTGCTGTTGACGCTGCATTTACGCTTGGCACATCAATAACAATAAGAAGCACTCGCACACATTCACACTCATGGCAAGAAAAAAAACAAAAAAACAAAAAAAAAAAATACAGTTCAGTTCACCTCAACTGTTTATCATTTATATTAAAATTTTTCAGCTGCCTTTTGTAGGTATTTTCCGTTGTCTGCAGGCAAATTAACGTCGTGAGTCAGAGCAAAGTCCAAAACAGGCGATCACTTCGATGGAGTATGATAAATATATAGGTATAATGTACATATATTAAATACACACACTTTAATGTCCTTTTTGTGATTCGTGTTTATGATCAGTTTTTATTCATGTGCTTTCTTCTTTTGAGTTTTGTATTTTATTCACATTATTTCCGACTAATTTGCATTGTGAGTCAGAGCAATGACCAAAAAACAGGCAATCACTTCCATGGAGCATGCTTTAAATGTGCAAGCAACATGCATGCACTATGCAGTTGGTTACACTATTCATCAAACTCTGGGCGCATCATTAATTTGTAGTCCTTTTTTCATAGACTTTAAGGGCTTGTCATGCATTGATGCATATTTCCCTGATCTGGTAACACTCGCGGTCAAAGGTCCTGGCCTGGTCACACTATCGTGTTTAATTCTTGCCTTGTTGGCCCGGCTGTTTGAAAGCTTCTTTATGCTCGTTACCAATGCCTGTTTTTGCGTTATTCAGCCAGCCTTTTTTCAATAAGGTCTGCCCAGAGACAGACCTCTTTTTTTTCGGGATATTTCATTTATTTCACATATTTTCAGTGTTTTTTCCTCTGTTTTGCGGTTACGCGAGCAGCAACTTTCCGTTATGGCTGCAACTGCCACGCCTGTTTTGCTGTTTTTTCCGTTGCTGCCCATAAAATGTTGTCGAATGTTGGTAGTGTTGCCGTTTGGGGTACTTGGAAATGGTTGTTCGTGTGGCGACGGTTGGTACGTGCTTTTTGCTCCCAGAATTTCTGCCAGTTATGGGCGGTTTTTGGCGAGCCGCGCCTTATTTGCATGGCTCCAGTTGCACACACACACACACACACAATCTCAAACACACATGCCAAAAAAAAAAAGTTCGTTTAAAAACCACTGCATTTCTCTAAACAAAAGAATTCATTTCCACCGGGGGAAATGCATCCATTTAAAGGTGCTCAATTTTCCTAGTAGACATACATATGCATATGGCCTTATCTAATCGGTTATCGGTTCTTTGTCACGCACTTGGCCCGAAAAAAAAATAGAAATGGGTGGAAAAAATCAACAAAAATTGCGGCCGATCGCAGAACGCGTAGAAAAACAACTAAAAACGCCAGCTGAAAATCATAACAAACCAGCGCAGTCAGACGACGTCGCAGTCGACGTCGGTAGAAGCAGAGGCAGAGGCAGCGGCAGAGACAGAGGCGTCGGCAGAAAGGGGGGCCCAGAAGAAAAGAGAACAGGTGAGCACAGGTGAGCAAAGAGGGCAGGTAAAAATACGTACATGTGTGCTAAGACGGCCTGGAGAGACAAATGCGCAAAAATGGAATGTTTAACTAATTTGCGAACATGCCCGGCCAGAGACAGGGATTACGAGGGGGGGTCGCAAAGGGGGGTTGCAACCAGTAGCAACCCCCTTCGGACAGCAAACAAAGCGAGCAGAGCAGAGCAAACAAAACAAGCAGGTTAAATTTAAACAATGTTGGCCACTCTATTTATACAAGATTTACGATAGCGATAACAACGAGAGCGCGATAACGATGTCAAACATGATAAATCCAATAAGAATGGCTATTAATTATGACCATGATAGGATCCATGAGGGGGTGCGTCCACTAATGGCTTTCAATTACAAAGCTGTGATGGTGCTAAGCCATAATTAAAGCACTGATTTGGAGATACGTCACCTGAAATCTGAGTGGGTTAACAGGGGAAATGTGTGAGTATCGAAGAAATCGACAACTTAAACTGATGTATCGATGGAACAAAAGTTATCGTGCAAATGCCTCGACTACTAAAACGATTAATCTATTAAGAAATTAAGATATCTATAATCTAGAAATCAAGGACATGGCACTGACTTGATCTGTGCCTAGGTAAATAGCTTTCAAAATCTCTCCTAAGCTGTGGATTTAGTACTTTTCACTTCTCTCGGTACGCACAGATGCATGAAGGTGGATTTTATGTGCGTTCCCATTATCCATTGCGTTGCCCCCCCTTACAAACCAACCCACTCCACCCCTCTGAGGCTTCGTTCCCTTAATGAGCTTACATCCATAATCGCCACCCTCTCACGCTTTTCACACGTAATAGTTTGCGTTTTTTTTTTCCCCAGCCCAATGGCTGTCAAACTGTATGGCACTAGTCGCATTCAGTTTTCAATTAATTACATTTAGCAAATGTGTTTTGGCCACCACTCGGTCTCCGTCTCTGTCTAGTTCTCTCCATCCCTTCTCCGTCCCTGTTGCTCTATTTATTTACCCATCGCTCTGTCTCTGTCTATGTCTCTGTCTCTGTCTGTGGGCGTGGCTAAGGGCGGAACGCAACAATTCGATTAAAAGTTGCATAATTAATCATTGCATTAAACAACTTTTTGCCAACCCCCCTTTTCTCGTGTTTGCTTCCTGTGGAACAACGCCTATGGCAAATTTACCCACACACTGCTATTCTTGGTGAATCACCATAAAACCCCCCTTGGTTGCCCCGCCGTCGCCGCCCCTGGAAATCCCACCCACATGCCCTGCAGTCTTCCGAATGAATGCGAAATGTTTTACTTTTAAACGGCATTATAATTCCGCTTCCCTCCACATATTACCCCCCTTTTTAACCAGCTTTTAAGCCCGCTTTTGCACCCCACCTCCCTTCTCCCGTCACCTGCTCCCCCCGTTTTGCCCCCACCTCTTTGCACTTTCGAGTGCACAGACAGAAAAAGTTGTTGGGCAACTTTTTTCACGCCCCACACACACACAATACCGTACTTTAAACGAAGCTACGCCCTTTTGCCCCCGCCCCTGGCCTCAGGTTTATTGTCTTTCGGCGCGGTAAACTTTTTAATAGTTTTGCTAGTTAAATGCAATGGTCAGGCTGGCAGGCCGGGGCAATCAAAATCGGGAAAATTTCACTCTGCTCTTTATATATTTGGTAGTTTTCTCGCTAGAACCGGTGTGATGATTACAGTTTGGCAGCCACTGACCGGCGATCAATGGTCAATGGCCCCCTCTCCAAAGAAGTAACTGAAAATCCAACGATTATTGGGCGGAACAAAAGAACGTGGCCCAAACCGGAAGCATTGCCCCAGACATTCATCAAAGAGCAATTATTATGACAATCAGGAGGGGGGGGGGATCAGATGGCAGAGGAAATGGGCGAGTACCTGTTTTGAATGATAACGAGCTGCATTCGAATTTCGAATCAAAGGAAAATTCTAAACAAACGCACTATTATCGTAAATCACCAATTGCTTTTGTTCTAGAGTTGACATACACACAAAAAAAAAGCATGTGGCCGTAAAATCGATATGCGCATGTAAATTTCTGGTTATGGAATACGCATATAGTTTTAACATGAAATACTCATTTCGAGCATATCGAATTTATGGGGCCGCATATAAAGTTAAAATTAATATTACATAATGTAAAATCGATCTACGTTTCATATCGATTTTTTTTTGGGTGTAGTATCGAAAAAATCGACATAAATTACTTAGAAATATTTAGTAAATAAGGTTTAAGGAAGTATTTTTAGATGTTTTGGTGATTTGTAGTTCTTTGGTCTGTTGTTATAATAATTGTCATAAATAATAATAATCTTCCTACCGTTTCCTAAAACAACTAACCCCTATTGTTTGCCATTTTCAGCACCGTCTCATTAAGACCTAAGAAATGGCCCAGAAAATCCGCTACAAAAGATTGCTTTGTGTGACACAATTTGATATGATTTTTTTTTTGAGCAAGTACTTTTATTTCCTAGTCTGTATTTCTCACACCTAAATAGGTAGAGTTATTTGCAAAGAAAGCCCACAGTTGCACAGTCTTCAAAATGGGGAATTTTTCGTAGTCTAACCCGTAGGAGGGGCATTGAAATAACAGTTTTGCAGCCACTGGCCACCACCACTCACCTGGTATTTCTTGATGCTGTCCAGCTGCTCCAAAGTGGGCTCCACGATCTGGGCGATCTGCTGTTGCTGCAGCGGATGCGAAAGACCGCTGCTGCTGCCGCTGCTCGCATTTCCCGGCGCCCGACGATCCGGAAGTTGGGGGGCGGGGGAGCAGTTGACCAGACGCCCGTCCTTCTCCACCCGCAAATGATCACGTGGCGGCGGTACGGGCTTCGCATTCCCATTGAGCTGCAGGGAAAAAGGAAAGCAAGAAAAAAAGGGGAAAAAAACAAAACGGGGGAATCCCATTAGTTGGGCGCCATATTGCTTATCCTTGTATGTACATGTGTGTTGTGTCTCGAGTGTGTGTGTGTGTGTTTATGAGAGTGTGTGTTGTATGGCTGATGGCTGTTGGTCATTAAAGTTGAATGAGTTTATTTGTTGCCAGTGTTCTGTGCATTTCCCTGCGAGATGAGCGAAAAAGGGCCTTAAGTTAAGTGAAAAGTGTACATGAAAATGAAACCTTCACCTTCTGGCAGTGGCGTAGACCTTGTATTATCAAGGGGGTTGTAAAAAAATGTAAAATTTTCTTGAAAAATTTTTAAATGAATATTTTTTAGCGCCTAAAACTAGGCAATATTTTTTAAGATTTGAAGATTTGTACTTGAAAACCCCTTATAAAATATTATAATGTATATTTATCGTTAACATTTAACACAGAATTACTTTTGAGTCTTTCAAGCCCCTTTAAACACCTACGCCACTGTGTGTGTACCCCTTTTGAAACCTTTTTCTTTTTTTTTTTGGAAAACCCCCCTCCCCTCTCTCATTTTGCCTCATTTTTGGTGTCGTTTACTGGCGAGAATTGTATACAATCCATATTTAAATGCATTTACTCCTTGATTCCTTTTATGCAGCGTACATTGTCAGTGGAAGAATAAAGAATATGGAAGGCGCTCATTTCGCTTTTTTGTTCCGCAGCCATTGGAAAATTAATCGAGAGCAATTTCATATAAATGGCATTTATTTTTCATCGCCTGAAAAGAGCCTGAAAAAAAAGAGTGGGGGGAAGGGAGGAGAACTAAGAGGAGGAGATGAAGAGCTAGCGAGCTGCAAATGATGAAATAAGCGGAACAGCGGGCGGTAGCACCACCACCCACCGAGTGGTGGGGTGACTTTGGTGGGTGGGTGCTCTCTGGTTGCTTTCGGGTGGCTCAATGTTGTTAGGATTATGCCCCCGCTAACGAGGCCAACGCAGCGGCGGCTCTGATGCCGTGAATTAGGCCAACCGGCTGAACAAGGTGACAAACTGAGTGGTTTGGGTGGTAGGTTGGTAGGGGGTTCGAGGCACCAGGCACCCGGGGATGTACAAATGGGGGCTACGGGTCAACTTGGGGGTCCGACCTGCAACGCTGGTTAAAGAAAGGGATTAAATGCGTATGCGGCTGTACAAAAGGGGTTAAGTGGGGCGTCGCATTAATTAGCCGATTTGGAAAAACGAGACGTTTGGGGTCGCTAAAATTATCGATCCATATTTTATAATACCCTCCTATATGTATATACAATTTCCGGTTCTCTGGCCATTTAATGCAATATTCATGGAAACCCATTCAACTGTCATGTTGTTTCTATTTCAAATAGCCATTAACGGGGGGATTTTCATGTTGTTCGCATCACAAGGTTCTATGTTATGTTTTCAACACACTATTATTTTCGGTGGATTATTGTACATAATCCATCACAATCACGCTTGTTTATGCGCATTTTGCTAATTAAATTGTGACAAAAATTGCACGGTGACTGTGTTTTCAGAAAATAATGTAATTAAGTGGTTAAATGGCTCTTAATAAAAATATAATACATTTTAAATTTAAATAGTTTTCCCCTTGACCTTAATCGAATGCCAAAAACACATCACAGACATCACACTTATAATTAAAAGATTCAGACAGTTTTGAGAATCAGGTGGAGAGTAGAGCGAAACGGAGTGACAGGGTAGAGAGAAGAGTAAAAGAGAGTCTCCAGTGAAAAGTTGAGACAGATAGCGAGTACAAAATGCAATGTGGTATACCTCATCGGCCACCCGCCTCGCATCGCCGTCAGCAACACCAGAAACCGCAGCAGCAACACTTGCGGTTGCACATGCCGATGTTGCTGCTGTCGCAGTTGCTGTTGTTGCTGCTGTTGCTGCTGCTGCTGTTGCAGTTGCCGCTGCAGTTACAGGCAAAGGCGACCCGCCCATCGAGGAGAGCGTTGTGTGGGCGGTAGAGGCGCTGCCGTTCGATAAAAGCGATCCGCGAGAAGAAAGGTGAGCAGGTGGCGGATATCTGGGCGGCGTCTTAACCATCTCGATAAAGCTGTCTGGCACGTCCACGGGCAACTCGCGATGCTTTGCCATCGGCGGCAGCAACACCGTCACGGGAGCAACATGATGTTGCTGCTGGCTCACCTCGTAGCCAGGTGGCGCCAGGCTCAGATCATCGGGCACCGTTGAGCTGCTGGTGGATGTGGCACTGGCAATATTGCTGCTGTGTCCGCTGCTGCTGCTGCTGCTACTGTTGCTGTTGCTGGTGTGCATCGAGCTGTTGCTGCTGTTCAGCGAGTTGCTGTTGCTGCTCGTCACTCCCGCTACCGTATTGGTTTTATTCGAATCAGCTGTGTTGCTGCTGGTATTGCCATTGGTGTTGCTGTTGCTGTTGGAGCTGCTGTTGCCGTTGCTCGTCGCCTGATGTTGCTGGTGCAGGTGACGATAGGCGATGCTGCCGAAGGAGTCGAGGGTATGTTTGCTCATCACCTCATCGAAGGCGCTCGATGAGGGCGAGGCGGAGTCCTTGCGCTGATATAGACCATCGACAACGCACAGAAAGTCGTCGGTGATGCTGCTGTTGTTGCTGCTGCTGCTGTTGGTGTTGCCGGTGCCGTTGGCATTGCTGTTGCTGTTGCCGTTAGGATCGCTACTTAGTGTTGCCTGCAACTTGTGGCTGGGCGTTTGTTGTTGGGCCACCTGTGTTGTTGTTGATCCCACTGTTGTTGCTGTTGCTACTTGCAATTGTTGTTGCTGCTGCTTCTGCTCAAGTTGTTCGTTCGTTTGTTCCGATTGTAGGCAATTTTCATAGTTTTCAATTTGTTCCAATTTATTTTGTTGTTTTTGATTGTACAAATTTTGTGTGGCCACATCGAGTGCAATATTTGTTGTTTTTGATGGGTGTTGTTGTTGTTGTTCATGATGTAGTGATGGTGGTGGTTGTTGTTGTTGTTGTAGTTGTTCATGTTGATGTGAAGAATGATATGCAACAATTAACATTTTGTTAGCATGATCATTGTTAGTCATAGCTGTGATTGTAGTGGTGTTGGTGTTGTTGGTGGTGCTTTTCTTATGTTTCTGTGTGCATGTGGGTTAGGTGGTGGTATTGGTGGTGGTGCATGTGGTGTGGTGAAAAGAAAATGGATGTATGTGTGAATGATTTGAATGTGAATTGGAGTGGGTGGTTTTTCTATTTTTTTTAGTTAGTACCTTTTTTTTAAGGTGGTTGTTGTCTTGGATTTTGGTGGTTGTTGTTAGCGGTTGTTGGTTAAAAACTACATTGGATAAAGAACATTGGTAGCATTACCAAGTGCTTTAAAGGACTTTTAAGACTTTTGGCAGTGGTTTCGGTTAGTTAACTACGTTTTGGGTGGTTGTTGTTTCGGTGGTTTTCTAAAGCCTGAAGGTTTGATTTAAGTTCATTAAGATCTAAAGTTTAAATTTGGTTTTCTATAGGTACTCATTACTTGTTAGCTAAATAGTAAAGGCAGAGTGGTTAATAGTTGGATTATTGGGTGGGTTTCGACAACTATTTAACTAAGAGTGGTTGTTGTTTCTGATTTTAATATAAGGCGGTACATTCAAGAGGTTTTCTTAGGCGTTACATGTTGGGTGTTATAATGGTTAGTGATTAGTTAGGTTTATCCGTAATAGCTTTGATTTTGGTGGTTGTTGTTCAAAAGGTGTCCATGGTTTTCAAACCCAAGTGAAAGTTATGGATTCTTGTTAGTTATTCTTGGTTATTGCAATTTCACAAATACTATTGGGATTTATGCAAAGTTATTGTTGGCTTATGGTTTCTTCTGGTTGTGGAATTCGTGTGGTTGGTGTGTTGGTGGTTTGGTGGTTTGGTGGTTGGATTGCGGATTGCCGGCGTGCTTACCTGCGGTGGACGGGGTGGCGGATATCTGGGTGGCGTCTTGTTGCGTGCGATGAACGTGTCCGGACAATCGACGGCCATCTCACGGTGTGGACCTGAACGAAACGAGAACGAGACCACTTTGGTCAGTTCAACGGATGGCCAAAGGGGTGGGACAGTAGCTGACACTCACCGTTATCTTGGTTTACGGACAGCATGGTCAGCATTTCCTGGTCAATCTCCCTGATGTCGCCCGAGTGCGTGCGATAGTGTTGCTGCTGGAGCGGATGTTGCTGCTGTAGCTGCTGCTGCAGTTGCAGCTGCTGCTGGTGGTTCAGGTGGTGCTGGCCGCTTATGTAATCATCCGGCAGACATGGCTTCAAATCGTCGCCGTCCAGCACAACAATGCTCGATCCGGAGCGCCGGCGATTCCTGTCAATCGGAGCGAAAGAGAAGAGAAGAAAGGTTAGATGCTATCGATTGAGGTCAGGATACAAATCAGGTGCACCGTGAGATTCCAGGTGAAATTCCGGTTAAGGAAAACGCTCCTCTTCTCTACCTTAAATTTTATCTTACAAATAAAATGGTAGGTATGTTTAACATTTCTTTCAACTTAATATCCACTTTAGTGGAAAATAAACTAGTGCAGCTTCTGTCGATGGCAGGCATCAGCCTTCATCAGCTTTCCTTTCATTTTGGCCCAGATGGCGGACACAGTTTGGCAGCCACTGGCAGGAAATCGGATGAGCGGACAGCCTCTTTTATTATTTCAAAAAGTTTTTCCCGCTCAAAGAGACTTTCGCAGAAGGGGTTTGGTTTGGTTTGGTATGGTGATGGTTTGGTATGGTATGGCTTAGCTATGGGTATAGGCGACTTGAAACTGGAACGCTACCCAAAAACTTTGTTATAACTTTGCACTTTTGCGTGGCTCTTTCATTATGCAAGGTGGCAGGGGAAATGACTGGTTTGAAGGCAATTTGCGCCTTAATTTGTTCGGCTTTTGGATTATGGACTTAGGTTCGGTGGGCTGGGTAGTTGGGTGTTTGGGTGGTTGGGAGTAGGTTTGGACTCTACTGGCTAATTGCAAAAAGCTCAAAGTGGATTTTATGCCGGACCAGCCCAGAAGTATGCACCCCCAATCGCTTTATCGCCCTTCTTCAGGCGTTGATGCGACAAAAGCAATTTCAGCCGCAGCCTGGCAACGACATCGGATTGCAGTCGCGTAACCCCATCTCCATTTACCATTTACCGCCCCCCATTTACCATTTACCATTTACCATCTGCCACTTCCCTTTTGGGATCCCTTTGGTCCCTTTGTGTAATGATGAACGTCAGCGGCAGCTTCAATACGTGACCAGCCCACCGATTCGTAAAGAGAAAAACATCACATTGGGGATTTTCAGATCAGAGGGTATCGCAAGTCATCATTAAATATCAATAAAATAAAGTAGAAATATTTGATTTGGAAAATATTCCACTTTTTAGAATTTTTAACTAATTTTAATTTATAAAATTATAATTAATGATCTTAATAAATGTGTAATATTATAATAAAATCTTATAGTTTCGAATCCAATGGCATGCAGTTTCGTTCCGTGTGCCTTTACATAGATCTCCACTTCCACTTTCCACTTCCAACTTCTCCATCTCATCAGCATTTCCTACTCATCTTACTAGCGGAATTCAGAACTTTTCTCATAGAGAGGCTCTGCCATACAATGGCTGTGCGAGGCATTAAAAACCGATTTCTGGAGAATGCAACGACGACAAGATGGCCAAGATGGCTCCCTTACGGCCAAGAGCAGGGAGATGAGATGGCGATGGCGATGGAGATGGCGATGGAGAGAATGTGAATCCAACACGAGGCAACGGGCGAGACAATTCAATTTGCGTAAGAGCAGACGAGTAGAGATGGTAGGAGATGGTAGGGGGTTTCGGTTCGAGATTGGAGTCAAGTTAACGGGCAGTGCAAATGAGTCGAACGGACGGGAAGAAAAGACGGGAAAAAAGCGCACCATAAACGAATTAAAATGCCTTTGGCTCTGACATCAAGAACAGACCAAGGCCAGTCGTCTAGTAACAGCAAAAGCAACATCAGCAGCAGCAGCAACAACCATTGCATCTACGGCAGCAACATTGCAGCAACAGCTGGTCAGCTAGTCAGCCAGTCAGCCGTCAGCCCATTCCTATTTTTATCTCCTCATCAATCTGTCGACCTCTGTGAAGCTTTTATCCCAAGTTCTCGCTGCCTTTCGCAGATGTTTCGATTAGTGACGCACAAATTAGGGATAAAAGGGAGTTTTCAATTTCATTTTCTAGCCTTCATATCAGTTTGCTTTTAATGAGGCTTCTTTGCTAGGCAACCGAACTAGAGATATAAAAGATAGAATTTAGACTTTAAATTCCCTTTAAATTATCTTTAAATTCCCTTTAAATTTAATTTTAGTTTCCTTTAAATTTCCTATAAATTCCCATTAAATTCCCTTTAAATTCTATTTAAATTCTATTTAAATTCCCGTTAAATTCCCGTTAAATTCCCTTTAAATTTCCTTTAAATTTAATTTAATTTTCCTTTAAATTCCCTTTAAATTGTCTTAAAATTTCCATTAAATTCCCTTTAAATTCCCATCCAATTATTTTTAAATTCCCTTTAAATTCCCATTAAATTGCATCTAAACTCTCTTTAAATTCCCTTAAAAATCCCCTCCAATTTTCTTTAAATTCCCTTCAAATTCCCCTTAAATTCCTTATTAATTACCATTAAATTCCCTTTAAGTTCCCTTTAAATTCCCTTTAAATTTTCCTTAAAATTACCCTTAAACCCTAAATGCCTAAAAACAAATAGAATCTAAATCCCTAACCCCAAGTGTGACTTTCAAAAGCTGAATCTATTCAATTATACCTCATATCACAGCGGTAGGCAAACAAAATTAGTGAGATGGAGGTGCACACTCACATTCGCCTTCGCATTCGAGTGGCATAGCAATCAGCTGGCCTGGCTGTCATATCCCTATTTTGCCAGCAATTAGCAGCACCCATAGCCGGCAGCTATCTGTCATGCATCTGATTGTCACTTGGACATGCCCCGTCTAATGACCGCATCGGTATTCGCATGCCCCAATCCCCAATCCCCGATCCCCATCCCATTCGTATCTCCCATTTGTATCGGTATCTGTGTATCTATATCTGTGTCATAACAAGCAGAACAATGCGAGATGCCCGCAAATATCCCCCATTGTCAAAGTCCCATCCCCCCCCCCTGATGGGATCATCAATAACCCGGAGGGGGAATGTCCAGTGGGTGGTGGAACACTAGATGGTGAAAGGAACCGAAGGAGATGGAGCTGGAGCTGTCAAAGTGGGCAATGCAAGCCCGCAACGATTCATACATCGATGACAAGGCAATGGCATTTTGCGGCGCAGTCATGTCCTTTTGTCAATCGCAAAAATATTTAAAACATTTACCAGACATCAACTTAAGCCCGGATTGTGTTATTTATTTTTATACCCGTTACTCGTAGAGTAAAAGGGTATATTGTATTCGTGCAAAAGTATGTAACAGGGAGAAGTAAGCTTTCCGACCCTATAAAGTATATATATTCTTGATCAGGATCACTAGCCTAGTCGAATTACCCATGTCCGTCTGTCCGTCCGTATGAACGCTGAGATCTCGGAAACTATAAAAGCTAGAGGATTGGCATTTTGCATGAATATTCGTGGAGTTCCTACGCAGCGCAAGTTTATTTCAAAAAGGTGCCACGCCCCCTCTAACGCCCTCAATCGCCCTAAACCATTTTTAAAAAGGTGTCTGGCGCCCACACCTTTAAATATTTTGGAAAAGTAAAAATGCAGTTTGATTGTGATTATCAATATCTATCGAATTGTAGAAGAAATTTTTCAAATCGGACAATCCATTAAAAAGTTATGAGAAAAAAATGAAACAGCCACTAGATGGCGCTAGTAGCTTTGACGCGTGCATATATTAATCTCTCTCCCACTCCCTTTAGCTGAGTAACGGGTATCTAATAGTCGAAGTACTCGACTATAGCGTTCTCTCTTGTTTAAACTGGTACACCTTAAATAGCCATGAATAAATGGGTTTTCTATGTTTGCTTCTATATTGTTTATTAGTTGTGCTAATCAATTGTTTAAAATCTAATAAAAATAACATTTTAATTTTTCATAGGATCTAATATGTAATCTTTTCTATAAATACACAGATAATAACATAAAATATTATTCATTTCATTTAATTTTTTTTTTACGTTTTTTATAAATAGGTACTGTGATTAGCAATTACTTCTATATTAATTGTTAATTTCCTGCCTGTAAACAATTTTGTTCAGTGCACATTGCCGCAGGTTAAGGATGGCAATTAGCCAGGATGGAGGGCGGTCGGCAAAGGGGGCGGGGCAGCGGGACGGCGATGAAAGGAGACAGATAAACGCAAACAACACATGGGGGAAACCATTAAATGTATTTTGCATTTCCAGCTGTCCGTCGGTGAATCTGTATCTGTATCTGTATCTGTGTGTGTGTGTAATGCCATTGCAGTGGTGTGAGTGTGGGCAACTGACCAGAAGAGCGACACACATTGTTGCTGTTGCTGTTGCTGCACGACAGCAACATGCGACATGTTAATTATTTATGGCCAACAAGCGAGCACGAGACAAAAGTGTGGGGGTCAGGGGTTAATAAACAATTGCGGACAATAGAATAGCACTCAGTGAGCAAATTAAATATTTATGTATACTTCAACTTAAATATCTTGGCAGGGGCATACAATATTTGTACTTGCTTTAAAGTTATATAGTTTAAATAAATTTAAGAAAAAAATTTTAAAAAAAAAAATTTTTTTTTGATTTGTAATTAAGTTTAATTAAATTAAAATAAAAAATTGAAAAAAAAATTTTTTTTTTTATTTGTAATTTTATTTTGTAGGTTAGGTAAGTTAATATTCCTGTTTTCTAGGTCACAAAATTCACAACAAATAAGTATTTATAATATTCTATGCTATTACTACCACCGCAATTGCATTTGGAGCGATATGAAGGGAATGGCAACAGGTGGACAGAGGGCGATATCCCCTACTTGCCGATATAGCCAGCGATTTTGGGAGGGTTCATGCTTGAGGGCATGCAACAAGTGGTCGAAACAGGTGCAGTCCGAGGATCGTGAATCGGGAAATGGGAATCGGTAATCGGGAGTCGGGAATCCGGGGAGCTGGGGGACCGGAAGAGGCTTATTTGCAGCGGAAGTGGCAGTCGTGAGTCACCCAGTTGCTTCCAAATTCAGACCACAATCCCCCATTCGTCGTTCTCTGTTCTCCATTTACCATCCACCGTTTTCCCCCAGGGAAGAACCTCCTCGATTCAACCAGAATTTGTGGGTGTAACCCGCTGGTCAGAGACACAGAACTCAATTTAATTTACAACTCAGAACGCCGGGCTCGAGAAACTGGAAATGAAACTCAAACTGAGAGATCGTAATGGATTGCGGTTGTGCCGGCAACAGGAAAAGTGTTGGATAAGCAGAAGCGGCGAAGAAAACTGTTGGCCAATAGCTGCTATTCATCTGAAGCTCAAGTCGAAGCCGAAGCTGGCATTCCATTTGCATTATTCATTGCCAAGGCAGCCACATGGGAATTGGGAATGGAGGTGGCAAGAGCAATTGGAGCTGGTTTAATTGCCGAGCAAACCGAAAGCCAAAGTAATGCCATAACCTATAGTTCTGCACACAGAGAGAAAATGTGACTCTCATGGGATAATTTGTATTAATTTCTTTATGAACTATTTAGTATTTATTAAATAATAAATATAAAAAAGCTAAAATCCTTAAATCTTTAGTTAAAAAACAAAAATAAATATTATTAACTTAATTCTACATTTTTTCTCTCCGTGCCAACTCAGCTCTTGGGAAATTTGCAATCGAAATCGCAATCGCATCATCGATGCCGCTCAATTGCACACTCGATTCGCCACTCCAATTTTCTCTCGCCCCCCCCCTTTGGCCCTCGAAGAAGGAAAAAAAGTTTTCCTGGAAATGCCCGAGTGAAATTCATAAGCAAATAGTGGTCAGGTTGGGAAATTTCTTAAGAATTAATTAAAACCTAAACACAAAGGCAGTCAAGGTGAAAAGCTCTTTTCGCCCGAAAGGGGGTGAATGTGAGTGTGAATGCAGTATAATGAATAGGTATGGCTTATACCCTTTTCCCACCCACTCGGCACAAATTTCAATTCGAATTTTCCGAGAGGCGGGGAGGGGGGGGGGGGGGGCGTGGCTAATGTGGGCGTTCAATTAAAGTTCAGTCGAACTCATTTCGCCATTTGGCAAATTGAAATGAAACTTAATTGATTGTGGGCTGCAGTTGTGCATTGAAATCCCTACTATCCATTCAGTGCTTTCGTCCTCATTTCCCAGGGGCTTCCCCTCGAGAAGCCAGAGAAATTTTCAAGAGGAAAAAGAGGTGAGCGAGTCCTGATTGCGTGTAGTTTTCGGAAGGGGGTTGGGAAGGGGTTGAGAAGGGGTTGGGAAGGGGTTGAGAAGGGGGTTGAGAAGGGGTTCCTGATTGCATACAGGTGAAATTGTGCAAAAGGCTGGGAGGAGGCGGTGCTTGCATTTTGGCTCACCGTGGGTGGGCTTAAAATTCAGCCCGGATTTTAGCTTGACGTCATTCGGCATTGTTTTGTTCCCCCGCAAAACTAAATGCACTTTAGATTGATTCGAATGATTTCCGAAAATTTCATCTGCTTCGCAGAACACAATTGAATTTGGTAATTCAATCTAAGGGTCTTCGCTTAATTTGTGTATTGTCCATTAATATTGTGTAATCCTTGCATTATTCGAATAATAAACCATTCTACACACAATACACGTGTATTTGATCCTATTTACATACACAGCTCCTTAATTCCGAATCGTATCTTCACATTTCCTTTCTATTTCGCCCCAGTCAATTTATTTCCTTTACCATTGTCTCATCCATACCCATTTCTATTTCCATTTCCATTTCCATTCCCAATTTCCAGCTCATCTCTCCCACCTTCAGTTGCAATTTACCTGGTAAATTATTGCTCAAATTATTGTTCTACCAATTTTGCGCATTTTCGTTGTGGTTTCTGGTCAACATTCTCTTCTCGCCCATTCCAATCCGAAAAACCACCTCGGCATGCCAAGATATTCAACGTTCTCTTCGTCTAGAGTTTTCCCGGGGAAAAAGGAAAGATGGGAAAATTGTGGGGAAATGGGGGAAAATGGTGAAAAAGGGTGTTGCGGGCTGCCTCAATTTCTGAATCCCTTCACCGTTTTGCCCGCAGACAAGGTGAGAAACTATTTGCCGCGGAGATTCGTCCAGAAAATTGCTTTTTCCCCGCACAAACGAAAGCGATTACATAATTATGGCATTATAATATCGGAACTATCGGAATGCGGTCTTTAAGCGGGGTGAATTATGTATGACTGCACTTCAGTTGTGGCGGCGTAGATCACGAAATATTTGGTTTCGCCCCTCGTGTTTTGCATACGAAATCTATCTATGAGATACAGCTCAACGAGTCGTGCATACAGATAGGTATATCTATAGATAATATTCGATCTCTACACAGACATAATACTGGATCATTTCGGATATTATTTGATAATGTAACATTTGTCTTATAAATCAAAAAATATTAGATTATATTGGATAAGATACGTTTACTAAAGTACCTAAAAAATAACCATATAATTCTGTATTTAATCTGATAAGATCTTTAAGACCTCAAAAAAAGTAATAAATAATTTAACTATTTTGTTCATGCTTTTTAGTGTTAAAGTTTTCCGTGTATGCCTATTTTTGTTTTTCCATCCTATAACAATGGAGAGTTATAATGGATGTGTTGATTGTCGAGAACAACGACGGATGTCAGATAAAATACCTGAATGTGTGGGAGGAAAAGGGTTTTTGGGTTTTTGGAGGAGGGCCGGTTCGAGGGGTTTTCCCGTTCTGACAATGGGGAAAAACAAAGAAAACACTCACCATTGCTTTAGGATGCGCATATCTGTAATCCGTTCGATCTCTGTCTCTCTCTCTCTCTCTGCCTCTTTTGTTGTGTGGTTCCCTCTCTTTCTGACACTTTCTTTAATAACTTTATTTTTTAATATTGCCTTTTTAATGGTTTATCCTTTTGGTTTATACATTTCTGCTGCCTTCACACGCACGATACACAAAACATAATTTGAATTAATTAAAAAAAACTTGAAAAAAACATGAATAGTTGGTGCGCCTGCGCCATGGTAACGCAAATGGCAAAAAAATAAATTTACAGCAGATATTGGTTAGGGGAGAGATATATTTTTCCCTGTTTTAATTAGTCAACACTAGAAACTAGTTTAAAAATAATTTAAGATTTTTTTATACGACATACAATTTTGAACTAGAGTGAATTTTTCGTAAATAAAAGATTTTTTTACTTTACAGATCACTAGTTTTTCGAAAATATTTTAGAGTTTAGACCGATATCCACTGTATTCCTCTCACTACTGGACTTTGACTGCCTCTTTCGTTTCGTTTAACACTTTCGAAAGGTGTCTGCAACTGGGAACAACAACAATAGCAACAACAACGACAATAAAACTGACCAAGTTGCATGTTGCATGTCCAAAACTCACACACGCACACACAAATAGTTTTAGCCACTTTTCTTTCACTTTGCGGGCAGAAAAAAAAGAATAGGTAAACGATCTGGCAACATTTTCGCTTTTAATTGCAATTTAATGAGTTAGAACCACTGTACCCAGTTTGTTGTTGTTGCAAATCGATCGTGCTGCTAAGCTAACGGCAAATTGCAGTTGCATTTTCTCGTACTCGTATTTAAAACATTGTCGCCGCACTCTAAGCATTTGTTGTTTGTTTCTCGGCTGTTGTTTGTTGTTGTTGTTCTCGTTTTTGTTGCACACACCACACGCGTTTTTACCTCGCGATACGAACAAAGTCAGGCATAGAATGAAAATGAAAAAACCTGAAAGCCGAGCTGAAAATAAAGAAGAAAATAGCTGGCAGCGCTGCTTGAAAAAATAAAACTGAGAGAGGAGAGAAGCAAAGAGCGTGACTGTGTACGTGTGTGTGTGTGTGTGTGTGTGTGGGCGAGGGGAGAGCGAGGAGGGGGAGGAGGAGAGGGAGGAGGCAGGTGAAAGAGAGGAGAGAGAGTCTACCTGTCCGTTTTTTTTTTTCATTTTCAAGCAGCGCAAGTGCAGCGCGCTCAATCGCCCCAGGATACGTGTGTGTGAGTGCACATATGAGCATACATACATATATGTATATGCAAGTGTGCTCAACTGTGTTTGTGTGTGCTTAGCTGAGAGGGGAGCAAACAATAGCAAAATATTCAAGTGTGCAAACAGGCGAAAGAGGAGCACAGGAATAGAAATAGCAAATCCAAAGAGCCGCAAATTGGGGCTATTGCGAATAGGGATACCCTACATCGCAAAAATACAGGATCATGTTGAATACAAAATTAAAAAATATTGAATATCGGGTAAATTTAAAAGATTAGTATTGGATCGTAGAGAATGAACTCTTCATTGTTATTTTTCTTGTATCAAAGTCAAAAATTTAATAGATCTCGAAGTGCGAATAAATCCGAAACTGAAACGTCTTGCATTCCACACACCAACCTTCATGGTATAATGGGATTTTTGGGAAAAGATCATTTAGTCGGCACTCCCTCGCAAAGTTCGTTATGCACTTTTGCTTCCCCTTTGCGTTCCTCGTAAGTGAATACTCCTGAAGAAGAGGAAGAAGGGCTATAGAGCAGGTACAAAAGGTACAAAAATATCCCGTACTTGTACTCGAACTCGTACTCTTATTCCTACTCTGCTGCACACACACATGCGTACATGCTGTTAAGCCCATTGTGCCACATAAAAGAACAAAAGGTGTGCACAGGTGTGTGTGTGTTGGTGTGAGTGTGGTGGGTACGTGACTCAATCGAGAGGTATGTACGCCGATTCTCTCGTTTTCTCAGAAGAATCGAGAGCCTTGCCCCAAGATTGAGATGGAAATCGAAGCTGGGGCCTCAGGTGAGAATGTATCACTCCCGAGAATGAATCAGGGATCTCCAAAAGAGAAAGAGCGAGAGAGGGAGGGAGAGAGAGCGGAAGAGGAAAAATCCATTTCGGGGGAGAGTACAGGTAGAAAACTATCCACTATTTACCAAAATAATAACACCGTCGAATTCTCATAATTCATCAACCCTCTAACAGATTCTTTTCCTGTTTGTTGTTGTTGTTGTTTAATTTCCAGAGATTTAAAGTTAATATTATTTTCGATCCACAATATTTTTGGGCACTGAAATATTTTGCTATCGATCCCAAGAATATAGTTATAGATTATGGCAGTTAAAATATTTAATTTAGTTAGAACTTTATAATTATTCTGATGTTTTTAAATAATTCCAAACTAGCGTAGTATTGCAAACCTGGTCGATTGTGGACCACATTGATTACCACAGACACAGCCCGTTTAATTTCCTTTTGCCGTTAAGCGATAATTATTTAATTTCCGTTTGAGAGGCACTTGCCACTTGCTACTGGGTCAGCAATTAAAAGTGACTGCTCCAATTAAGACTACACAGGGAAAAAGGCGGGATAACTGTCATCTTAATTGATCGCAGATAATCAAATCAGATGGTATACGAATTCCTTTAAAATTGTAATTATTTATCGAAAAAATGTTTAAAAAAATACGGTGAGATATAGATATTTGTAGGTTAGGAATAACGAAAAGTTTAACTTAATATTTAACACTTTCTTCTTTGAAATACAACATCCAAATTTATTTCTAATCGTTAAGTATCACATTTGTATTACTTCTTGGAACTAAAGTATGATTTTATAGAAAAACCATATTTTTTGGATGCATTTTTGGTATTAGTATAGACCACCCTTGGGATATTATCTTAGTCCCCCCTTTTAGCTCAAGTTTCGTTTGTTTTCGTTGTTCATTCGCTGCCTGACGATCCCACGAAAAGGCACAGGCTAATGACGAATGAAGAGAGGGAGGAGGAGGAGAGGAGGAGGAGGATGAAGAGCGAATGGGGTGGAGAGAGAAGGGCCAACAGGTAACAGGTAAGATAGAGAAGAGATTCACAAACACACAATCACACACATACGCACACCTACGAACACTCGGCGAACAAAAGCAAAACAAAAACAAGAGGCAAACAAAACGTTGATTGCTTGGCTTACCTGCGAAAGAGAGGGAAAAAAGGGAGAGAGGGCGAGAAAGAGGGACTAAGTCAGGGGGGAAGCTCCAAAGATACAAATACTAAGATACAGCGGCAAGCATCCTCCAAAGATACAAAGATACAATCGTCACACTTGAGCTTGAGCTTGACTGTGTGTGTGTGTGTGTGTGTGTGTGTGGGTCTGTGCATCCACATTTATACATATATCTATATATACGTCACATAGGTATATACATATATATCCAACCCAGATGCTCAGAGTTATTATAACGGATTTATCTCAAGTTACAAGCTTGTGTGTTTGTGTGCCACACATGGCAACACAAATATGATTTCGTTTTATAGTATATTCTTCCAACTTTTTTATGCGCTTTCATTTTTAGTTTGTTGCTCTACAAATAACTCGCAAGTCCTTCGGGCTCTCGACTCTTCTTCTTCTTCTTCTTCTTCTTCTACTACTACTACTGCTTCTTTTTATGCTTCTAACCCCCTGCCCCCGGCACTTACACTACAGTTGAACCTCGGTAAATGAACTCCAAGCTCAAGGACTTTGTTCACTATCGTTGTGATTGACATTCTAGCAAGGGGAAATGCTAGTTATGAAAATGGATTTTAAATTGATTCGATTTTAGATGGATTTTAGATGGTATGAGCTTCTTAAGTGAAGAATTAAAAGACTGTTTTTTGTTTTTTTAACTGACTTAAATCTATAAAAAAAATCTTTAATATACTTGGTAAAATTTAAAATTACATTTATAAGTAAAAAAGAACCCCTTAGTCAAAATATAGGGCTGAAAAGTGTGATTTAGGAAAATTCGTCGGTATTTCGAGAGCATTTTGCTGTTGTTGCAGGCCATGTGGGCCATTATTTTTGTTGTTGCCAAGGCTGCCTCATAATGACAGGAAATTAATGATTTAATTACATTTTTGGCTAGCCAGCTGAGCAAGGGAGATGGCCATAGGCCGAGATAGCGAGACAGAGACAGGAGTACAGATTAGTTAATGGCGGCACCTTTAATTGATTTTCCTTCTCGGCTCCCATGGGAAAGTGACCAGCTTGGTAACTGAAATTCCCTCTTTCTTCCTCCAAACAAAAAAAAAAAAAAACAAATAACAAAACCAAAACCCCTCTTCTTCTCTCTAATTCCCAAAGTCAAGTCCTACCTCAACGAAGCCACTGAAAAGGCAGCACAGCAAACGCGAAAAGAACAACAGGCGGACAAACAGCAGAAAAAATGCTGCGCATGCGCGTGCCCAGAATTCTTAAAAAGCAGCCCCGATTCCGCGATCCCAAGTCTGAATACTGAAGTCTGAGGTCTGAGGTCTGAGGTCCCCAAGTCCAAATGTGAAGCCGCAGATCCAAAACATGGCTCGCATGCCAAAGAAGAATCGGACGGAATTCTCTAGGCGTCTGGTCAGAGCCTACAGTTTTAGAAGCACTGCTTGCTAATTAATTTGGGGAACTCCTGTGATAAATTATTTATATAATGCTTAAATTATGGTTATAATAAAGTGCCAACAAAAAGTATTCCATTTTTAAAAATTTTCTTAAAAATGTTTTAGATTTTCTTTTTTGGTAAATTTTCTATAAGATTATGATGTTATACATATGTGAAAATTGGCCAACATTTTATTTTTCCAAAACCACTCGGAAAGTGTTATGGATTTATTTATTATTATCTGCTATCTGTTCAAAACAGTATGTATTTTTGGCCAAGTTATAGCTAAAAAACTACAAGAAAAATTCCTATTTTTGTTAAAAAATCAAAATTCCGAATTTTCAAAAAAACTAACCAGTTTTTTCGCTGAAATAAAGGCAATATTGATCCAAATATGGATTGTCATACCTTCCTGAACTCGTTAGAAATTTCCAATCGATTCACATTCAAACCTTGACACTTTATTTTTTTGCCATTTTTCGCAAAAAATCATGATGTACCCACTTATAAAAAAATTAAAAAAACCCAACATTTTATTTATCCAAAATTACGCGGAAAGTGTCATGGATTTATTTATTATTATGTTAATTGTTCAAGACAGTATGTATTTTTGGTGTAAGGTAACTAAAAATATAGAAAAAATCTGCCAGGCAAAACAGTAGATCAAATATTCAAGGCACAAAAACCGAAAGCGAGTCTAAATCAATTTCAGAAAATCCCAACTCTACTTGACTTTCCCATTTGACCAAACAAAAAGCCGAGAAAGAGAAATGTCATCGAGCATTGATTGTTGTCAGCCGATGTCCATGTCGATGTCGAGATGAGTGGTTGTAGAAGGGGGGTGCTACTGCTACGGATCAGATTTGAGGGGATCTGGGGAAGGGTAGTACGTACGTACATCAAAGTGACAGTTTGGCAGGCAGCACAAATGCACAGCACACAACTACAGCTCGTAGATAATGCACATCAAGTGCAATGCATCGCCGTATCAAGTGTCGTTAGCAGGGGCGTCCGAAGAGAGGGGGTCACAACATTACTACAGTTTTCAATGCATAAATAAATCAAAAAACTTTTTAAATTTAATACGAATTTAAATTTAAATTCATAACAGTTGTTTTACTAAAATGTCTTAAATGGGACCGAGTTCAATTCCCATCTAAAAGAATTTTTTTAAATTATTTTTAATTTTTTGCATAATTTTTCCATTATAATGAGGGAACCTTTATAGGCACGCCACTGCCCAACATCATCATCATCATCATCATCATCATCGTCATCAGCAACGTTTGTGGGCTGTCACTGTCTGCAACTGATTAGTCAGCAGGTTTTCAATTGTTCAACGTGGACGTTGGAAGAGGACACCGAGGCCGTAGAGCGAGACAAGACAGCTGGAGGGGTCATCAACGTGGAGTGACCACAAACAAACTGAGCCGCAAAACGGCGACCCCATCGACCTAATTGCTATATGCCATTTCAATGGCCACCAAACTGTCCAATCGCCGCCAAACTGCGGATGCTTTGGCAGTCAGGAGCGGAAAAATCGATTAAAAATGTATAAATATTCATCGCCGGGCGAGGAAAATAACTCGTTAATTAATAATGAGCATAAAATGAAAGCGCACGTGCTTAAATGGGTCGTTGAGGGGGAGGGTGGTGGGTGGAGGGGGCGTAATGAGGAGGGGCGGAAATAAAAGGATGCTGGGTTGACTTACGCGCATACCCACAGTGTGGGCCAAAAGTATAGGGATTATGAAAATAAAAAAAATCTTTTTCTTTCTTAATAAGATTTATTTATATAAGTTCGTATAAAAAAACGAAGTATTGGGAATACCTTAGCATATCGCAGAAAAAAGAGGTTCCTCATGTTTTATTTATCAGTAAAATGAAAGGTGCTAACAGTTTGCCCCCTGCTGTTTGCGAATAGTTTGTCGCTGAAGGCGAAATCACAACAGGTTCGTTTGGCAAGGACGAACGAGGCGGAGGGTGGGAAGTTGGGTGGTGTAGTGCCAAATCGAGGGGGGCAGGGTGCGAGCACTGGGAAAAATGTGTGAAAAATGTCAGCGATGGCCAAAGGCGGAGCGCGAAAAGGGATATGCGGATGAGGATGCGGATGCTGATGCGGATGCAGGGCGGAGCTGTAGCGATCCAGCCAGGTGGAAAACCCAGCGAGCAGAGCGAGTAAATAAATAAGCAGTCATAAAAACTCAGCTCTCGCAGTGTGTCAGTGCATTTGGGTGTGCTGTGTGTGCTGTTTGAGTTGTGTATGCCGTGTGTGTGTGAGCCACATGTTGGGTATTTCCGCGGCGCGAAAAATTCCATTCAAGCTGGAGGGAAAATCGGTAGCTCTGGACCAGTACCTACTAATACCGGAGCGGCGAGGAGCGGTAATAAATGCTTCATAAAGTGCAAGCACAGATACACAAACAATAAATCCAGCAGGCAAACAAACGAAACCACAAAAATCACAGTTTGAGAGGCACTGTTCGCCCGAAAGCGCCTGCAGGCTAGGCTATATCATTCGTCACATTTTCCCCAGAGATCATTTAGCAAGGACGCAATCACTCTAAATTACCAAGATGAGTAACGTCCCCTTTTCAAATCCCTTTATTACTTACTAAAATTATTTTAAAAGGAATTCTTAACCATTTTAGTAAAATTTTCTTGGTAATAGTTAAACATCTGATTAAAACTCACCCTCTGGGATCCTGCCGCAAACTCTGATCGCCCAATAAAAGTTCAGTTCTTCCTATTGATATGCTACTTGTGGGGCTGTTCTGTTGCTGCTGCTGCTGCTGCAATTGCTGTTGCTGTTGCTGTTGCTGCTGCTGCTGTTGCCGCAACTCGTAGGCGGCATTCAGCAACTGATGTTGCTGCTGTGATCTGCTGCTGCTGCTGCTGGCGATTGCTGCTGTTGCACTCGTGCTGTATGAATGGACATCACTGGCCTGATGGACGATGACGTCTTCTAGTAACTATGGAGTAAATTTAATTTTAAGATTAATTTAATATTTTAATTAAATTTTAAATATTTCACAAATCAACAATAAAAACTAGAAATAAATAACACACAGAAAAAGAATTCGATATGAAATAGGGTCATTTCCACCTTATTTCAAATCAATAAAAAGCCGATATGATTTATGTCAAATTTATGATTCAAACATATCAACTTGATCATTTTTCATATCATATAAAATACCAAATGTAGTATTTTTTTTAACAAATAATGTAAATGAATATAAACATAATCTTTATTCATATCAAATTGATATAAAATATAAAATTGACCAGCACATATCAATATGATATTTTTTCAATTACTTTTCTGTGCATGCAGAATATAGAAATATAATGTTTATAAATTATATTTACAATGAAATGAAATTCCACAAAATCAATCTGTAAATCACTGGCATTCGGAAATCAGAAAACAAAATCCAAATAAATTCTTCAAGAAATTCATAAGAAAAACTTGATAAACATCAATCCATTTCACCTCTCTTCTCGGTGGATACAGATTGTTCGATATCAGTAGATCACAATTCTTCATCAGAGATGCCGTTGTTTGTGCCGCTGCCATTGAACTATTGCTATTATTGTTGTTGCTTAAAAGTAAATGTTGCTGCTGCTGCTGCTGTGTTGCATTATTGTTGCTCGAGTGCAGCTGCAATTCGGCAAAGGCCTGCTGCAATTGCCCACTGGAAATGGCCGTGGAGTACTCCGTTTTGGGTGTGGTGGTGCCATGTACATGCCGCTCCATCACCACCACCGTTACTGCCGATGATGTGGATGCCGCATCCTGCTGATGTTGCTGATGCTGCTGCTGATGTTGCTGCACCATCAGTGGCGACGTGGATGTCTGGGCATCCACGAAACAGGGATTGACGGGTCCTCCAAGCTGCAAAGGAGCCGGTGCCGTGGGTCGATTGAGTTGGCTGGATGTTGCTGCTACTGTTTGGTGATGTTGCAACTGCTGCTGCTGCTGATGTTGCTGCTGCGCTCTCTGCTGGTGTATCGCCGCTGTGGTGGCCAATGTGGCAGCTGCCGTTGGCAATGCCGTGGTGGCCGGCAACGTCGTCGTCGGCAACTGGGCATGCTTGTTGTTGTAACTGATGTAGGTTATGCCGCAATAGTTGGCCCCATCCACATCGTCGTCGTCGTCCAGATCCTCGTTGTCCACCTCCTCGGCGAGATGCTGCAGGCTGCTGGCCAGCAGGGATTTGGCCTGCAGCGGCTTTCCGGCGGCCGCCGCTGCAGCGAGTTGCTGCTGCAGCTGCTGCAACTGCTGCTGCTGCGCCTGGCTGGTCTGATAGATCTGGTGACCCGTCGGCCCCGTTACGGCGCTATTGGCCAGGCAATTGACCGTCTGCTTGAGGGCCGCCGATGTCGTGCTATTGGCATTCCGATCGGCAGCCGTTGCGGCTGCCACGGCGGCGCCGACCAACGCGGATGCCCCGTGGCCGTGCTCGATCTGGGCCACCACCGTGGTGGTGTGGAGCGATGAGGAGGCCGTCGGCACTGTGGTGGTGGCCGTGGCCAGCGATGGAGCACTGATCGGCCCACCGGCGGTGGCCGTCGTCATCGTGGAACTGCTGCAGGTGATCTGGTTGCTCGTGAAGGACGTCACATAGATCGGCGTCGATTCGTTCAGGAAGCTGAGGTCCTGCCGCTGACTCGTCGACGTGCCGCTCTTCGTTTGTTGCAGCTATTCCAAACAAAATTCAAACAAACAACGGGAAAACAGGAAGAAGCAAGGGGTTAAGAAGGTATTCTATAAATCGATCAAGGCCATCAAAAAAGATCTTACAAAGAAAAAAAACTGATACATGAAAACAATTCCTGTCCCAAATTTAGTAACCCCTTAAAATAAAAAGATTTGTAAAAATTAAAGAAATTATTATTATTATTTCTAACTTTTTTTCAAAAAGATTTTATTTTTAAAAATTTAAAGAAAGTTAAAAAAAAAATAAAAAATTTTTGAACTAATAATTTGTTTTTTAAAGTTTTCCATTTTTATTTATTTTTTTTTTTTAAGTGCACACTTTGTGCACTTTTCATTGTGGCTGCACAACCAAAAATACTGTATAAGTACTGAAAACTGTCATCATTTAACGCCGCTGACAGGCTTCGTTTCGCATATATGCAAATCAATCAAATTCCATTAAAATAAAGCTAACCAAGTAACGCCCCCAGACTGTCGCCCCCCGTTGAAGCCATGGTTATATCGATGCTGTTCCCCTAATGAAATATGAATTATTAATGCGACGAACACATAATGGATGTGGATGTGAAATGGATGTGGATGTGGCTAAGCGGCATGTGTACGACGATATGTGGGTGTGTCTGCGTCTGGGCCAGGTTTATATTTTTTATGTGGGTGGAACACAAAAACCCACTAAACTGCACCCTCAATCCACATCCACATCCACATCCAACTCCACATCCAACTCCACATCCACAGCCACGTCCACATCCACATCCACATCCACATCCACATCCACATCCACATCCACATCCACATCCACATCCACATCCACATCCACATCCACATCCACAGCCACATCCAATTCCAATTCCAATTCCAACTCCACATCCACATCTAACTCCACATCCACATCCACATCCACATCCACATCCACATCCAACTCTACATCCACATCCAGGACGCCATTCCGCCAAAATCAGCCAATTAAAACGCCTCTAGGCCATCATTCAGCATTCTAGCCAATCCAATTGGCCTTAACCTTCTTCTGCCGGTTGAATCGCGCCCTAATGCCAATAGCTAAGTGTCAGCATATAAAAAAGTGAAAATAAATGAACAAGTTGAATTATGGGGCTCTTTTGATGCAATTACCTGAGGATGAGATGCCTAAGTTGGGGGTATATATATATATATATACAAAAAAAAAAAACAGGAAAAATACTAAGCGGGGGATCTCCATACTTAACGCTTTAGGCACCACCTTCTTCTCACTCTGCTCTCTATATATATTATATTTTATTCAACAGCCAAGCATCCCAGAACCCAGAATCACCCAGCCGCCGTGAGCGTATTTTTTGTTCGCATTTTATCGGATTATTGACAGCCAAGTCGGTTTGTCAGTCTACCGCATCGGCTTGTGGATTCTCTCGATGGCGTGGAGTGAAGTGGCGGGGCTTCAGTCGCAGCTCCAGTGCCCAGTTCCCATATTCCCGTATCCCAACTACTATATACCCATTTCCCACCTTCCATTTCAACCCTTCCACCCACGCACTTGAACACTTATCGGATAAATGGATGCATATATGCACGGAAAAAATATAAAAAATCTCAATTAAATGCTAATTTATTAAATTAAATTATTTAAATAAATAGGGGATATAATAAAATAATTTAATAATATTTTGTTATTCAAAATAGAAACAGTAAAAATCCTATAACTATCTATACTAATATTTATTATAATAATTATAAAAATGTCGCCCAAAAAAGGGGAAGTTGAAACGTCAGCCCAAACGGCTTGATATAAAAATCTAAAAAAAAATAAACCGAAATTCGGAAATATATCTTGTACTGCATACTTGCCTTACAGTGACCTTTTAATAATTTTTAAGCCCTTCTTTTAATGTTGACAATGTGCCAAGCACAAAGGATTTTTTATTAAATACCCTCTGCAATTAATTCATATATGCATATTCACGTTTGTTTGTGTATGCAAAATCATTTGTTCGGTTGGCCTGGCAACAAACGATTGACTCACTGCTCTCGATAAGACCCCGCAGCAGCACTCTAGCGCATCCTAGACAAAAAGAACTCCCCCACAACGGAGTAACCCAATCCAAACCAAACCGAACCGAACCGAACCCAACCCAGATCCCCAGATCCGTACCAAAAACCTAACCGAACCGAACCGCACCTGACCCCCACTCCATGGAACTTTCGGAGAGCTGAAAGCAGTTGTTGGAGCGTTCAACTGTGATGACGATGATGACAAAAGCACTTGATGCGCTTAAAATTGCGGGAAGCACCAGGGGATCGGGTCGGGAATAGGGGATTGGGATTGGGATTGGGATTGGCGGTTAATGCGTGGAATACCATTCAGACCATTCAAAGGGGCCTCTCGAAACTCCGCAATTTCCCATTTTCCCCCCATTTTTCCCGCATTTCCCCGACCGAAACGAGTGACCAAATTATTGGGCACAATAAATGCACTCAATTCAATCACTTTGGAGCCCAAAAACTCTTCACAACAGAATGCCCTTGTTGTGCTGTAACCATTTGATTTTTTAAATGAAATAAAAGTGGTTACTTTTTTAATAGAATTACAAACGGTCCTTTGTACTGAATAGCATGATTTAATTCATCAGTAAATATTTCATAAGAGAATTAATATTTCTAAGAATAAATTCATTGTAATAAATGTATGTATGCAAATCAATTTATGGCCACTAATCAAATTTGTGCTATTTAAGTAAAAATAGTTACAGAGATTTAAATGCCGGGGGAATACAAATACAAGTAAAATGAAAAGCCACTAGAGCGTATTCAAATGAATATATGTAATCGAAGTAATTTGCATTCAAATGATTCGCCATAAGTCATTTCATTCATCGCGATCTTTTGTGCTTAAACTGTAAACGCAACGAAACTGTTAATACGCACAGTGAATAGCTAATGTATTTATTCACCGACTTTTTTCCACTGCCCGACATGTGTATAAAAAAAAAAAAAAGCCAAACCTACATATGTACACGGGAAAAAATAAATGGGTACTTTTTTACTAACTTAAATGTACATATAAGGTTTATCTAAGACTGTATATGAGTTATAATATGATATATGAGTTATGATATGAGTTAGGATAGTTGAAACATCATATTCTTATGTATATAATTTTTTAAAACAAGTATGATATGATATGATATTTGAGTTATAATATGATATGTAGGTTAGGATATGAGTTGAAACATTATATTCTTATGTATATAATTTTTTAAACCAGATATGATATGATATGATATGATATGATATGATATGATATGATATGAGTTATAATATGATATGTGAGTTAAGATATGCGTTAAAACATCATATACTTATGTATATAATTTTTTAAACCAGACTAACTAAATGGAAAAATAATTATTACGATACTACCTAATATTGAATAAGTTATTTCTGGGATTCATCAACATATTTTATGATATTCTATCTAAAAATACTGTAATATAATCCTTTCTCTCTCAAGAGATATAAAATAAAGACTAACTCGTCTAAAGTTATAAAATTATCCAAAATCTAGAGATATTTTTGTAGTGCAACCAATCTCTGGGATCGCTGTTATGTAAGTTTGAGGAGCGAATCGCTTTATTAGTCCCATCTGAATACACTCACTCTTTGGCTCGCACATGCAAATGGGATTGCAGCGTTCACTTTCAATTACCCACATATTTGATTTGCATTTACGGTTTTTTTTTTTCTTTTTCCCCCTCTGCTACTGTTTTTATTTTTATTTTTATCTTCTTTTTTTTCTCTCTCTGTTTTGCGTAACTTTTGATGGCAATTTTATTTTGTTTTTTTTTTTTTGTTGTTTTGTTTTCAAGTTTATACAACGTTTGCTGTGAGCTTTTCTTTGTTTTATTCACTTTTTACTTTTTACTTTAGTTGTTTGTGTCTGTTGTTGTTTCCACTTTTAGTTTCAGTCCAGTGTCTACTGGCTCGTGTTGGGTTTGTTGAATTTTTAATTGAATTTTGCGAGAGAGCAGCATACTTCCTCATTTTTTTGCATTTCGTATTTGTTTCTTTTTGTATATCGTATTTTGTATTTTGTATTTTGTATTTGGCATTCGGTATTTGGGAGGGGCCTCCGCCTCCTCCTCCTCCTTTTGGTCACTCAGTTATATGCCTGTGCCGTGTGTGATAGAAAGCTGTTTTGATAAAACGTTTCGTTTCGTTTCCATTTCAATTTCAGCCTGCCATCCGAATCGGGCCAGAAACACACTGCCTGTAAATAAATAGCTGGCATTCATGTTCGCCTCAGTGCCACATGCCACATGCCGCATGCCGCACAAACCGAAAAAACGAGGATAAATAAACAATACAAAGTTGCACTTTCCGGCATTTTTCCCATCCCGATTTGCCTTTTTCCATCCATCGAATATGCACTTCCATCAGAGACAGGAGAAAATCCCCCAAAAGCCCTGCTTAATAAAGCAAGGGAAGTACCTAAAAATAGTCATGGATTTTCGGCAGAAAAAAAAACCTGGTCTCACTAATGGCCCTTTGGTAAGGTTAAGTTAATCCTGCACAGAAAGCCCAGCTGCTTTACTCATTTTTTAACATTTTCTTAGATATGAAAGATATGAAACTTAGATCCGAAAAGTACAAGGAAATGTGATATTCAAAAAGTATGCAACACAATTTTTTTTCTGTTTTTGCCACTAATTGAAATAGTTGTTTAACATGAAAAAATACTCTAAAAACCCGTAAGAAAGTTCAAAAAATCATATAAATAAAATTCACTCAAAGCTTTAAGAAAATCCATTGAAAAAGGCTCTTTGAAAGTTCACTTAGTCCCCGCGCAAAGCGAAAATTCAGCTAAGTATTCCAGATGCATACATATATACAGAAATTCCCGAAATCTCTTATAAAGTATTTCAAAAGCTTTTTAAAAATGCAGAAAAATATCCAGGAAAAACATGGATAATGGATATATATGGTATGGGGGTCACTCACCTTTTTGGACAGCTGGGTGATGTCGACGGGCGTGACCCGGTTCAAGGCCGCCAATCTCTGCAGACGTTCGCGGGCGTGCTCCTCGACGGCGATGACGAAGGCGTCCTGCACCGAGTTGCCAATATCCCAGGCTGCAAGAGGAGAGACAAGTGGAGGGTATAATTAATTCGGGCACATTAAACATTTATCAGGGGCAGGGGAAGGGGAAGCTGCTGGTCAGACTCGCCTAATTGCTGTGATCTGCCAAGCAGAAAGAGCCCCGAAAATCGATAGTTGATTCAGTCTGATGGAAGATGATGAAAGACCGGGTACCGCACACAAAGGCAGCCCATAAATCATAGTTATAAAATAGTCCTGACAGCCTTCCTTGGCTAATATTTCATTTGAAGTAGTATTCTTCTTACGACTACTCTTAAAACTAATAAAATTCCTCTTACTACTGCTTCTAGGTTTATTATATATATTCCCTTGTTCCTTTTGAACACCAAAAATAAAAAAAGGCAACAAATCGCACAGAATATTTTCCAGTCTAGTGACGAAAGCCGCCTGTCGTCACTTGGCACGAATTTACGGCACTGACCTAAGCAATGATTTGCGACATGATGACAGCCATCATTCCGGCTTAGTCCCTTCGTTATTCCCCGAACGCTCATTCGCTGCATTCACGGCATTCGCTCTAAACGAATCGTTCGATACATATTCATGAGTGCATTCACGGGCCACAAAATGTTGCCGCCGGGGGAATCGTTTTTATGCCTGGGAATTCAGTCAAGCAAGCTGAACCCCCTGCTTTTTTCCCTTTTTTGAGTGTGTGTGTGGGTTTTTTCTTCTATTAGGGGCGGGGATCTCAAAGTTTTGCTAAAAATTTGCTGCTTGCTGACAGCAACGACAACACGGACTCCCCACTTTCGCCGCCTAAATCCACTTTCTCCACCAGCCAGCTCCTTGTCCTTATCCTTCTCGGTCGCCCACTCAGCGCTTCAACTTTTCTTGTCACTTTTATTGCTTTTTGGCTGCACTCCCTTCAATCCACCCCACCCAATCCACCCACTAAGCAACCCCCGCGTGACCTCGGCTTTAATTTCATTTCGCTGCCCTTGCGTTTTCGGCTGTTGATTGCGTCGAAAAGCGGTGGGCTTTTAGGGGGGTACGTATGGGGCTAAAGACGCCCTCGATCCGAGGTCGCACCCCCCATCCCCCATCCGGCAACCCCATATCCATCCGATCCCCCTTCATCTTCATCCCTCCCTCCAACAAGCGTGCCCGGGCAAAAGTGGAGCGCTCGGGCCAGATCCAATTAGGCGCCGCGTTGTCAGCCTCGATGTCGCTACATGTCGTTGAACCTACCGCCCCCTCAGCCCCATTTACACTGGGGAAAAAACTCCTCAATATTTATATGAACAGACCCAATAAAATGGCGGCTTACTTGTGAAAAAACGCCTTTATTTGATTTAAATATATTTTAAACTTGGGGTTAGGTTAAGGTTAGTCTTTAGACCTCGATTAGCATCTTACACAGTTCATAACTTGAAATATTCTGGTTATTCTAGGTTATTCTTGAAACCTATATTTCAATATCTTCTATAGAAGAGAAATACATTTTAAATAGGTATTATTCATTTAATAAGTTCTCAAGGGAAAATAAATATTTCCAAGGGTAGTTAGAAAATGCGGGTCTTAACCAAATAGTTGAGTGCAGGGTTTTTCCCCAGTGCATGGGGTTTTTAGTGCTCGTGGGCGAAGGGTTGAAGCGGGGGCGTTTTTGCGAGTTGGAGCAACTACCGTGCGTTTTTCCGAGCTCCAAGTTTCTGACTTTTAATCTCATTTGTGAGCGCCAGAGTGTGCGTGTGTGTGTGTGTTGGTGCTTGTATGACCCTGTGTGTGTAGAGTGTGTGTGTGTTGGTGTGCCTGTTTGGGGGTGTCCATGTGTATGCCTTTCGCTTGTGTCATTCATTTCCGCGACCCCGCCCCTTTTGGGCATTCCTCTCATAAGTCTTGACATGCCGTGTCAGTTGAGCGCCTCTTCAAGTCCGGGCAATTGCGATTCCGATTGAGTTCATGTCCGAGCGAAGAAAGGGGTGGATTCGGGGTGGGGAGAGGGGAGGGTGTTTAACCAAAGGGCGGACATCGAACACCGCCCCTTTGACACATGCAAATGCTCGTAATCGAGTACCAAGCTGTTGACGGAGCCATCACAGGTGTCCGTTATTGTTCGTCCGTTTGCTGTCCGTCCGTAGAACGATGTCCGTTGTCCGCTGTCCGTTGTCCGCTGTCCGTTGTCCGCCATTTGTTGTTCTTTGAGCTCGTTGTGTCGACTGTTTGTGCTATATTATTAACCTTAATTAGCCATTAATAGGTCTTGCGGGCCAAAAAGACGACAGGTGAGGTTAAAGGGAAAGGGTAAGACAAAGGGTATACCCATTCTGACAGTTAGTTAACCGCGTTTACAATGTAGGTTACGTTTTTACAAACTCGAAACGTAAATAATTCATTCTGTGGTCTCTGTACTCTCTATTTGCAAATACCATCTACTATTTAAATCCTATTTGTGGACACAACTGGTCATTTCATTTCAACAAGGGTTCGTGTCTAGTTTGCTAGCAAATAAAAACAGATATTGTCCGTTTACTGTCATTTTGCACATTTGAGTTTGTTGGTTTAAGGAGTGCATAAACCATTTCAACAAAGTGCTGTTTGTTGCTCAGTTGTTAACTTTTAGGTACTCCTGCAACGAGAGAATAGCGCAGATGGGTGTAAACTTTTATTGGGTGCTCTATTAGGTAAATAAACCTTTATCACCGCGTTAATTATCTGAAATGTGTGTGTTAGCTGTTTGCTATGTTGCGTGGTCATTAAATGTCACAGAGAAAGAAATTTAATTCAATGCAAGTCTATACCAAAAAGGAGTAACTCCTAATAGGATAGGTAACATCAACTTATATCGATGACATCTGGAGATTGAAAGTAATATTTATTTATTCGTAAACTCCAGGGCCATAAGGCAGTATTTATTTTTGTTTATACAGGGCATCGTCCCGTCGAGTTGGTTTATTTTCTTTAACCGAGTCTCTTGTTACCGCTGCTCGTGTGGCACTTCACACATTTGAAGAGGAGTCGAGAGGAGTGGAGGGATTGGAGATGGTGGAAAACTTCTCCGTTTAATGGGTCTGCCCCGGAATCTTGAATCCCACTGGCGGAATGAAAAGTTGAGGGTGGATGCGAAGAGAAAAGGGGCTTTAATTGCCCGCAAGCAAATCGATAAACAATAAACCAAAGTGCACTCAAATTGCAGAAACCACGTGAGAAGTGCCTGCAACATACAGCAACCGATGGCAGCCAACAGCAAGTACAACAAGTAAAACAAGCACAATATGGACAATATCGACGGGTGAAAAGTACCAGCCAACTTCCAGGGTTTCCGAACTGCAGGTGGAATCGCCGGAATCAGCGCAATCGATGGATTTTCAATTGGCAGCGCCAGTTCCAACCGCAAATCGAGGTCTACGAAACTTTCCGCCGGTTCGGATATGTAGTTCACAATGTGTAGGTATTTCAATAAAATAGCAATGCCGGGAAAAGAATTTGTCACTTTTCACGAATTTTCCAGTTTTTAATAAAACAAAAAAATCGATATGAAACGTAGATCGATTTTACATTATGTAATATCAATTTTAACTTGATATGCGGCCTCGTAAATTCCATATTCTCGAAATGAGTATTTCATGTTAAAACGATATGCGTATTGCATAACCAGAAATTTACATGCGCATATCGATTTTACGGCGGAATGATTTTTTTCAAGAATATTAAGTAACATTTATCTACAAATACCAGGAAAGAGTTATTCAGTTAGCTTTTAAATGTATGAAATATGTAATCTTATATTTCCTATACCAGTTTTTTTTCTTTTTCTGCTTGAATCTTCAATGAAGGCCAGGCTAAACTTGCAAAATGTTTGCCATTTGTTGTGATTTTAAATTCAGCTGCTTTTGTTGCTTACTTTTGGCCCTGGCCTTTAACCAGACAGACAGACACAAAAAGTGAACAGTAAAAAAATAATAACAAAGCAAATAACACAAAAAAAAAGAAAATAACAATGGCCCGTCGCCCGAACGAATTTATTTGTTAAATTTGCAATTAAAATTGAATTGCCAGTGAATTGTAATGTATCGTGACCAAAAAAGGGTATCCAACGCTTCGAATGGCCGTTGCAAAAAGTCACACTTTGTGGGAGTCACACTAATTGGCCATTAAATGATTAACATTATAATGCAAATATGTTGATTTTAAATATTTCAATGGGAGAATGGGAATGCGAGAACTTGCCAGCTTAATTGCAGCGAACTCTTGCGAAGCCTACAAATATATATATGTATGTAGATACAAAAATAAACATATATATATAATTATTATGATTATATTGTGGCCTTCTTCGTTGGCTGTTTTGCGGCTTTTTAATCGCTTCTTTTTTGATGTGAGCGAAACCCGTTTGGTTTGAGCTGAAGATTTCGTTTTATATCGCATTATCTCCGAGAGAAGCGAACAAAGATACAAAGATACTGAGATACTATGATACTGAGATACAGGTGTGTGCGAATTGTTATTATTTGTCTCCGTCTTTTATCTACGAATCATGTGCACATGGGTTATGTAACCGCACAATCGAGTATCGCATTACCGCATCGCCTTCTACTTGGAACTTGGAGATCTGGGAAAACTGGGGGAATCTCTGGGGAATCCATGACCATGACTACCTGAACTTTGGCAACTCAATCAAATCAAAGGGTTAAGGTAAACAGAACATCGGGTGACCAAAAAAAGTTAAGCAATTAAAGCCCAAAGATGATTACATTGCCGAAAACTTTTACAAAAAGTAATCAATATAAAGTTGAATAACAGACAATTCTTGAAACGAGCCAGTTGACAACAAACCTTGACCTACTTTTTATGTATTTTAATAATTATACTATACCTATTTTATTACTTAAAAACTCTGAAACCAGATTTTCTGAACTGCGTCAAGTTTTTCAATAATAATACAGTTTATACCTACACCCAAAAAAAAAAATCAATATGAAAGGTTAGAAAATGAAATCTTCAATAGGCTGCCTGCCAAAGAGAGTGAAACCCGTTTAAATACAAATTGAATTTTCCAAAACCGGAACTAAAAATCATTCTGGCTAACTGAATTCAATTAAAGCTCCACTTGACATGCGATGAGCTGACGACAATCGTCATCTCAGGGTCATGTTCTTGTTATATTCGTTTAAGTTATTTTTCTTCTCTTTTTTTTTTTGTAGTGTCTGTGTCTCAGGTGCGCATTGTCTCACGTTTGTTTGCTTATTTGCGCGCTTGATTGCCCCGCTCACACACATCGCGTTTTCGTTGTGACGACTTCAAATTGCAATTAGCTCCAGAATCTTTCCACCTTTCCACCGATCCCCCGAAATCGTTTACCAAATCACTTTATTTTATGTTGCTCAGCTGTTGCGTGCAGGGTTTCGCTTCGCCTAACAACAAGTACGATCTTTTCGAGATTAGAAACAGATCCGAAGAGTTGAAGTGAAGTTGAAACACCCTACAAACATACATACATATATGTTAAAAATTGCAAAACGGAACAAAAGTAGGGAAAATATTTTGAACATGCTATGCATATAAATTAATTAATTCTCTGGGGATTCGATCATATATTCTGGGTTTATGGAACAAAACGTATCAAGTGGGGATCTATAAGTATGTGGAACCTGCATATCATAGCTTATATCGAATGAATTGGCATTAGGAATTATCTGCGCATATCCAATTAGAGGAGCTAGCGGTAAATCGTTGTAGAATCCAAAGAATCGACAACGGCACCCAAGAAGAAATCAAGCATTCCGATGAAGAATCTGAAGAAACGGCACAGAAACACAGACCGATTCTTCGCTGCATCTTTCTTCCCTTTTTTTTTGTTGTTTTCTTATTAGATAATGCCCTTCGAGATGGGGAAAAACTGGAGAGAACGCTGGAAATGCAACGGTGAAAGGCATAGCAAGATAATATGTTCAGGTGAACAAAAAGCTAAAAGAATACAGAACAGCAAACAAAAACAGAAACATGGAAAAAGAAAAAGGAAAGAAGAAAACAAAACAAAACAAGACAACAAATGCAGCTGCAACAGTAAGCGATAAAGAACAAAAGAGGAAAAACGGAAAGAGGAAAAGCGGAAAAACGGAAAAACGGGGGAATGTGATGAATAAGTGGGCGTGGCATTTGACTGTCATGCTAAAAAAATATCCATTGCTAAATTACCAACATGAATATATGTATGGGTATACGAATTTTAGAGGTCTCCGGAATGGAATGGCTTAAATCAGAGGTAAATGGCCCAAATAATTGGAAGAATATAATCAGGGAGAATTAAATATTTTTCAATGTGTCTAATGCATATATTTTTATATCCACTATCCACTGATTTTAAAATCTATTATTTATGTTAGAATAATCGACTTTAGATCAATTGTTTATCGAACTGCCCTATTCGATAACCAAATCAAAGCCATTTGCTTTGAAATTACTGTGCACTTTGTTTGTGAGAATGCCTGAATCAATTATTCCGATTAAACTCGTTTGGGTAAATGAATACAGGTTGAGTTAAAATACACCTACGGATGCCAGTTGAAAACATGGGTATGTCAGTGCCCTGGTCCCGACATGTGAGCCGAATAATCGAATAATCGGAATTCACTGCCACCGCATTAGATGGACCACTGAGCCTCCGCATTCCTGTGGCCACTGAGGTCGACTCACCACATCCCATACTATACCATCCCAAAGCCATATAGCCATGGTCCTATCCGTTTGCATCCCGATCCGCGCCCCCATTTTCTGGCCACATCCTTGGCGATGGTACACCGAAAAAAAATTGGGTTTCTTATTTAATATTTTATAGAAAATAAAACTGAGTTTTAAAATGAAATCAAACATTTTAATGTAGATTAGTATCTACCAGATACTATTGCTTATTTTTATACCTAAAATTACCTTACAATTTATATTAAACATTTTATTTAAATACCAGATTAATGAATCTTGATTGGAACTTAATAATTTTTATAATAATTAATAATATAATGTGTAATTATTTCATAGATTTTATATGAGTCTTTCAGAATATTATTATTTATTCTAGAGTGTTCTAAAATATTCTTCTCAGTGCATCTAGCATCTCAATGCAATTCCATGGCCAAGTTGGAAAACAATTTCGGCTCTCCCCTTGGTAATGCCATCTCCCTTGTGTTGGCGCTCCCTCTCCCTCTCGCTCGCTCGCCTGAGGCAATGACTTTTACACATCGCAGCACATGGCCATCTCGTACCTTTGCCGCCATCCCAACATCCCACCACCCCACAACCCCCTTCCCAACTCCTTCCTCACCTCCCAATCGCCACCCAGCTCATCTGAGCGCGCTCAATTGTATCGCTTCAGCTTCAAATTCAGTCGACGATGGCCGCGTGTAAAACTTAAAGACTTACTCACACAACTGAGTCAGCAGGTACACTGGAAAATAAAACTACAAATTCAAGTTCTAACTTTTAATTTCCCAAAGTAAATTAGTTTAAAAAAAATTTATAAAAATATTTTAAAAATAAATAATTGTTACTTCGAGATTATTTCCAGTTGATTCGAGGCTTTTATGCACAGTGTATAGTATTGGATAAATAATATATTTATATATATATATAATATATATTTTAAATTAAAATTACTTAAGCTCAATTAACCAAATCAAGAGGACGTTGAAACGGGCAGTTTTCAAATTTAGCACACAAATGTCTATAAAAGTTAAAAATAAACATTCTGATTAATTAAAATAATAGAATTTATGGAATAAAAGTTAAAATTTAATTGTAATACAAAATAGTAAGACCAATTAGTGTTTTTTCCAGAGTGACCATGCTGTCAATGCAATCAATTCGAAGTTTTCCTAATGGATTTCCTAATTTTTTTCGCAGTGTTCCTTTGGAGCCAAGAAACTTGCGTTACCGGATTTCGGATGCTGCTCTCCCTCCCTCTCTTTCTCTTCACCAATCGCAGGCCATCCCGCTTGCACCTGCAGGCGATCCCATAGACGAACATTGAAAACTTTGGCTTTAGTTTTTAGTTTTAGGTTTTTCAGCTTCGCACCTCTCTTCCTCTGCCGGCAAACTCCTATTGATTTCGCTTTGGACAACAAATTCATTGCTTTGGAATGTATTTGGTGTTTTCAGAGTTTTTTCTCCTTTTCTTTTTTTTTTTGTTTTTTTTTTTGATTTTGTGTCTTGTATTTTGTTTGTGAGTTAGCCGCCGTTGCAAACTGGAAATACTTCGGGGTCCGTTGGAGTTGACCCAAAAATAAAAGCGGTTTCGAGGAGACTGCTGCAACTGATTGCCGCCTTATCAGTGGACCAAAGGGGGAGGCTGCGTATACGCCCCTTGGAATGCGGCACAGTGCAGCCAAAACTGTAATTCAATTGGCTGCGGATTCTGCAATGTGTGCGCTCGAAATGGGTCAGCATCTGATTGATTTAGTATCCGCACAATAATGTTGCTTTTGTGCAGTAATTTCAGTTTACTTTCAACCAGTAATTGGATTTTCCTGAGTGCTACTTATGTGAGATACATTGGGTCTACATTGGCCATTGGCTTAGAAAATTATCTATTTATTTCGAAAATTGATATAATTCACATCTTAATGGCCTTAGATAAATGGTAATCGCTATTGATTTTGCTTTTCAGTTTATTTTCAAAATGTATTTAACTAGCTCTTATATCTAATAGCATTTATAAAATTGGAATATTTGAAATATGACTTGTTTACGTTTTAAATAGGTCAGCAGTTGATTTATTTAGCTAGCGAGCAGCAATTAATTTTTAATGCCTATATTATTATTTATTCGAAATAAAAATGAGAAAATAGTCGAAATTCCGATAAAAGAGTTCAATGACCAGGGAAATGTGGAAATTTTTTCGGTTATTAGGTAGGTATATTTCTTAGAATCTTAGCTCTCTTAATTTCCATCCAAAGATCTTTCTTAATCAATGTAACTTTTGGTATGTGGGTCCCATAAAATGAGTATTTTTTCGCCACTTTATGTATATTTTTTTATTATTTTTGTTTTTTTTTTTTTTGACAGTTGATTTCCACTTTCGACAAAACTTGTTTCGTTTTGAGGTTAGTTTTCTTTGCTGGCTGTTTGTATGTTGTGTGTGTTGTTGTTTCTTGTTTAGCCGCTTTTTATGGCAACAACAACACGTGGCCCACAACGCAGGCCAAACTGTAAGCAGCTTTTATTTCTATAGCCCGTCTCCCTCGCTCCCACAACGCTCGGCATCGCTGCATCTCGCTCTCTCTTTGTCTATTTTGCAGTAATTTCCAGTTGGCTGAATTCGGTGGGAGGTAAAAAAAAAAAACTTGAGGAGGCTGCAAAAAGAGAGAGAGCAAGGAGAGAGAGAGAGAGCGGGAGCGGGAGCGGGTCTTACAACTCCCACCATTTCCACTACCATTTCCAAATGCTTTTTGTTGGCCACTTTGATGGTCCATGGGGGATTTCGTATCTGTATCTACATGTGTCGGCCCTCCAAACTATATTTGCCCTCACTTTTTGCACTCTCACGCCCACAAAACACGAGAAAAACAGCAAAAAAAATGGTAGAAAAATGGCAAAAAGCGAGTATAACAAGAGCAAACACCGCACTCATCGCCGTGTTAATGGGTTAAACTGAAGTTTTGCCCATAATAATGAAGCGACGAAAAACTTTCCGTGATTCGAAACGCAATTATTCAGCCGGTGTTTTACGAATACAGTCGAACACCCCGGACTAAAATATTCCTTAGCTGCTAGTTTTTAAAACTAGAAAATGGTATTATATATCATTCAAGAAACTGATTTCTACGGATTTCCTAAAAGATCTGCTTTTAATTTGCTTAAGAATGGCTTTTAAATTGCCTTCGATTTTTCTAAGTTTTGATATCACTGAAATCACCTGCTTTATCTCTAATCAAAATCAACTGATTGTGGTATTTTTAAATTGGCGAGTTGTAAACAAATATCTCAAAAAAACACAAGGCAACGATCGTATCGAGTTTCAGTGACAAAATTGATTTATTTAACTCGCGTTGAATAAAATCAATTGCAAAAAAAACTGTGCATTTCAAAGTTACAATCGGTTTCTGTTACAATAAAAACTTTACAAATTGTTCACATGTTAAGAAAAATCTTTTCAAAAATATTTGCACGCATTCCTTGCATACACTAAGAAAAATAAATATATATAAAAAGATATTTGGACTAGTAATAGTCTAACTTTAAGAGATTAAAGCAACAAATAAATTATAAAATGATTTAAAAAATATTCTGTATTAAAAGAAAATAAATAAAAGGTTAAGGAAACTTGTTATGAATCATAACTTATGATACATGGAGGCAAAACGATCTAACTTTTTTCCGTGTAGACTGTAGACCGAGTCATGCAGGTTCGACTGTAGTAGCCGTGGGTATGGGTACATACTCGTAGTTATTTCTGCGGCTGTATCTGTATCTGTATCTGTATCTGTGTATCTGCGGCCAGGTACGCCAAACTAAACACTAACAATGTTGATTCATGACTCGGCCATAGATAGTTTGCCCAGTTTAAGAGCCACTGGCCACTCACTCAGCTTTTTCTGCTGCTGCTGCTGCTGCTGCTACTGCTGCTGCACCACAATAAAACAACAACAAATCAAATTTGTTACACCGAAAAAAAAGACGTGGCGAAACGAAACGAAATGATGGCGAACCACGTACCAAAAACGAGACGCCAACGCGTGCGCGCACTTCAAAACAAAAGGCGGAAAACCGAAAAAACCGAACAACGAACACCGAACACCGAAAATCGAGAAAAAGTAACAACGAACGCAATCCGCCGGAGAGAACGGGACGGAGATAGTGGGGCGGTACGGTCAAAGCGGCGACACTGCGGCGCTGACGCTACGGAAACGTCGACAGTCGCCTCGCAACTGACGCGGCTCCATTGCCAAGCGGCCGGAGAGGCCCCAGAAGCGCAGCCAAAGAGAGAGCCAAAGAGCGGAAGAATGGGGGACTGGAAGACTGAGACAGAGACAGAGACAGAGACAGAGACAGCGGAGACTGAAGAACCGTAGAGCCGGAGAGCGAAGACTGGAGAGCGCCAGAAGCTCCACTGACCGCAAAGTCAATTGCAAAAACACAAATGCCAAACAAGTAACGCTTACGGAACGAAATTCGACCCCAAAAGTACCTAGCACTAAAATCTACGGGTACCCTAATGTGATCTTATATCTCGAAATATATTAGAAATATTTGAAACCCCCATTTTTCTTGATTAGTTTGTTTATCAAATGTTAGTATTCCATTTTAAAATCTTGTTTTTAAATTATTAAAATAAACTGGTTGTTCATTTTAAATAAATCCCTTAATTCCAAATAATATAATAAAATATAGAAAACATATATATACAACCAGGCATCTTTAAAAATACTTTATAAATAAGAATTAAATATTACCTAATTAATTAATAAATATTTTAGCAAGATAAATTAGGGTTTACAACTTTTTCCAACAGTTGAAATCATAAACAAAAGTACCAATACACCCCAAAATTCTACGACTACAGGGTATACAAATACAAATGCCAAAAAAGCTTCAAAAGAGAGAGAGAGAGAGATAAAAAGAGCGCGATCGAGTTAGACAGTTATTAAATGAAATGCGAGAGCAGAGTTCCCAATCAGACAGTTAGCTTCAACTTGTTGCTTTAACTGGGCTGCAGTGGATCTCAAACCGCGCAGGTGATCGTGCGATTAGAGGTTTTGCAGCCACTTTGATTATATTGATTACCGGCTATTAGTTGATTGGCAGTAAATGTCAAACTGCCTAAAATGCATTTACTATATGTACATCTTAAGATAAATATTAAAAATTTGAATCAAATTTAAATGATTTCCCAATGATTTGATTGAAACCCTTATGACCGTATATATTCTATAAGAAAGTTCTTAAACTTACCCAGTCGTGAATCATTTTTCTTTCGCACACGCAGACAGATGGTGCAGGATTTGATGCACTGCAGGAAAATGTGCCGATCGAAAAGAAGAAACAGATGGAAATTAGTCAGGGATGGTCAGGATGGTCTTAGGTTTATTATATATGTAGATGACTTAGGTGTCCGTACGTCGTGTATGTGGCGAATGACCTCCGTCCGCGATATATTCTCCAGGGTCAGGCCATTGACCTCGAGTATCTCATCGCCCACTTCCAGATTATCGCGATCGGGCGGTGAGCCGTATAGTTTAATTTTACCCTCCACATTCTCGACGAGTATGATGACATAGCCCGATAGTTCGACAACTTGTTGCTGCAACGACAAAGGATAAAGGATAATATTAATAAGAACATCAAAACAGCTGATGAAATATAAAAATAAATATTACTTTGTCACTAGGCGTATACTTAATTTATTAATGTTTTCGCTTCTTAAAGAGTTCTTCATATTTAATGCCAAACTATTTCTTTGGCAATTTCCCTAATCCCTATTTTCACTTAGCTACACATAATTGTATAATGACATGTAGCTCCTTACAAAAATTTAAAATAAATCCATCCCCTTGGCCACACACGGCGTATACTTAATGCCGAAACGATTCCCTGTGCTCACGAAATATTTACAAAGTCTCTCGCATAAAGTCATTTTCATAAATGCTGCCTAAATAGCAAGAACAACTTATTTATTCTACTACTACTATGAAAAAAAACAGGGAAAAAAAACCAAAAAAAATCAAATTAATTACACAAAAGGATGAAGGACAAAGGCAACAGAGCAGCCAGGCTGGAACGGCAAACAATCCAACTTCAGTTCAAATACCCACACTTCTGCGAGTGTGGGAAGTTTTGGCCATTATTGCTTGGGCTGGCTCGTTATGTTAATTACAACAAATTATGCTCATGCGGCAATTGCGGGGGTTCTTCTAGCTCCCAGCTCCCAGCTCCCAGCTCCTAGGTCCTAACAACCCAGGGCAAGTCCACATATCCTTGAACCACCCACCCACGCCCTCAAGCGTGTAATCAGTAGGCAGCAGGCCAGTTGGGTGGTTTGCCAGCAGTTTGACAGTCACCCTGGCTATAAACTCCGTTCGAAAAAAGTTTGGCAGGCACTGAACTGCCATTTCGAAATGACAGGAGTTTATTTAAAAATTTATAATATTTTTCCTAAGCTCAGATGCAAGTTTTCGAATTTCACCCAGAATAATAACCCTTTGTCTTGTGGTGAAAAATACAGGTTGTTGCCAATTTAAGTGGCATTCAGTGACGACAGGCAAACATTCCTAAGCTAATAAATTTTTAAAAATTCCCTCAGTGCCGCCTCACACCTTCCACTAAAAAGTCCTACGAATAATTCATTGGCTGTCCCATTTAATTCGGACATCTGGGGCCAAATGCATCCCAGGCAATTTAAATATGCTCCGAGTTCATTTCACATTTCACACAAAAATCCGAAATGGAAGCGACACAAAGAGAGCAGCCACAATAACAATGGCAACAACAACGATGCAAGCCACAAAATGCAAACCGAAAATTGGCAAAAAGCACTTGAGAAACATTTAAGCCTGGGATCCCGTAACAAAAAAAAACTGACAGTTGAGATAAATATAAATATACAAAAATATATACTATATATGTATATGTTTGCACAGGGAGAAGAACGTTGGGATCTGCAAAAGAGTGCCTAATTACAAAACAAAAGTAAAAAAGTAAATGAAAAAAGAAATAATTCGACTTTATTGGGTCACAAAAGTGAATAAGCAGGCGTTGGTGGGGGCGTGGCAACGTGGCAGAAACAAGCATTGTTGCAAGCGCAGGTCGACAAGAGCAATAGCAACCGCAGCAGCGCACAGCAAAAAAATATTTAAAGTTCTTTTAATATCATATAACGAAATATGTATAGTTTAACGAAATCCTAGAAAACAATATGAAACACTCATCTTATATCGTTTTCCAACACTTGATGTGAAAAACAGTTATATAACACTTTTCATCAAGGAATCTTTAACAATTTACCAACATAATATAAAACAATCATCTTATGTCGTTTTCCAACACTTATTGTGAGAAACAGCTATCTAACACTTTTCATGAAAGAATCTTTAGCAGTTTACCAACATAACATAAAACACTCATCTTATGTCGTTTTCGAACACTTGATGTAAAAAACAGTTATCTAACACTTTTCATGAAGGAATCTCTAACAGTTTACCAACATAACATAAAACACTCATCTTATGTCGTTTTCCAACACTTATTGTGATACACAGTTATCTAACACATTTAATAAATGATGCTTTAACACTTTTGTATAATATTTAAAGCCATTTATTTACTTAAGCATTAATTTTGAGTAAAGCAATTTAATATTACTATCTTTTTTTGCTTTATCTACCGATCTGGTAATATTGGACTTGAATCTTTTACCAACCTCTCCCGATTTCTCGCTGTGCAGCAGCTACAACGAGCGACAGGCAAAACACTCAACTGGAAGTGAACTCGAGTTGAGCTGGCAAACGGCCAAAAAGGACACACAAAGGCGGAATGTCCTGGGCCAGGTGCTAAAAGGGCCAAAAGCAGCCGCACACACACAAAGCGGCGAATAAACAGGAAGACAACTCGACGCTGCAGCTGGTGGGCCAAAATGGTGGCAAAAATGGCAAACGGCAAATGGCAAATGGCATTCGCATTCGCATTGGCAAATGGCTGGAATAACCAACAACAATTTTCAACTGTGCTTGCGACTGCTCCAGCCTCATATTTCACGCCTCCTTCGCGTTCGCTTTTGCGTTACTCCTCTGGCTTTTAAATAAACATATATATTTTCTGCGGATTAACGTGGCAAAAAGTCAGACCAATTGATGAACTGCCACCGTTCGCCAGGACACCAGGACACCAGGACGCCGGGATGGCAAAACCAAAGCGGAAAAAAGCTGCAAAAAAAATGTGTGTGTGTGAAAAAAGCTAGAAAAAACAGAAAAAAAATGAAGAACCGGAGGAAAAGAATTAAAAGCAAACGTAAGCTGCATAATTATTGGCGCTTCAACGCCGGATGCAAAGGCAGCCATCTATATCTACAGTAAGTACACCAGCGGTAGGAAATATAGGGCAGGTAAATTAGTTTAAAAAAATTAAAAAATCCTTAGGAGCTCAAAAACATTTTATCTATAATTATTTGCATTTTTATAGACACTGAAAACTATGTTAAAAATAATTATTTAAACATTGGAAATATTGATCCAAAAAAAAACCAAAAGGAAACCAAAAACCTTAATTAAAAAAAACAAAATAAAACAGTTTTTTCGCTGAAACAAAGGCAATATTGATCCAAATATGGATTGTCATACCTTTCTGAACTCGTTACTAAATTTCCAATCGATTTACATTTAAACCTGGACATTTTATTTTTTTCCCATTTTTTTTTATAAAAAAAATTTAAATTGTCGATATTTTTTGGACATGCTGTTCCTCCACCATAAATACTATCATCTTAACTTTTGCGGACTATATGCCGAGAAGTGCAAGTTGAAGTTGAAAGCTGGCTGAGGAGACTGACGAGGGCAACTGGCGACATAGACAAACTGGGGCACTTGAGCAGCAACAGCAGCTGTGGCAGTAGTACCGCTCCATTCCCCTGTTAACCACCCACCACCTCATAATCACCCCCCTTCCCCCTCCTTGCCAGCACTTTGTCGCACTCGAATGAAAAATGACAGCAATTACGCTTAAATTATGCGTTTGTTTTCATATGAGCGTCCTTGTCAGTTGTTCTTGTTGTCGTTGTTGTTGTTGTACTTGAAGCTCATTTCACATATAGACACATGGCAAGTACAACAACAAGACACACACCAACACATTCACACTCACACATACACAAAGTCTAGGCGACAATTTTTTCCTCTTCCCCGACTTCTCCTTTCGCCTTTCCCATCTTTCATTCTGTCGTTCATTGTCTCTGCTTTTCGTTTTTTTTTCTTTCTTTTCTGGGAAATGCCCTGAAAACTGCACCGAAATCCAGTCGAGCGTGATTCGATGGCCAAATATATACTTATGAATGAGTTACAAACTTTCGGGGGAAAAAAAGAAAAACTGATTTTCCGATAGCATACCTTTCTGGGTTGATTGAACTGCAGGAATGCTTTATAAATAAGGACAAGGCTGTGCAAGGACAACAGAAGAAACTTTCACAAAAGCATTTGTTAAACCGTTTTCGAACACTGATTTATCAGATTATGGCAATAGAGTTTAAATGAAATGCTATAGAAGCAGATCAAATTGTTCAACACCGAATACGAATTTTTATGAATACAAAAATAATGTTAAAAACAAGAAAATAATATTTGTTCTAAATTAAAAAATAAACCATTTGAGACGGCAGGAAAAAAAAAACATAAATTCATAAAATTAGTTATGTATCTTGACAACACTGGTTGTTTTATGAATGTAGTTAATTTTTCAATACTGGCTTACAAAATCAAGATAATTTATCAATTTCAAAAATAAACTATTTGAAAAAAAAAACAATAAATAAATACATAGATTAGATAAGATTACCAACACTGGTTGGTTTATGATTATTGTTAATTTTTCAACACTAGCTGATAATCAAGATAATTTACCAATTTCAAAAATAAACTATTTGCAGTTGCAGAAAATAACAATAAATGAATACAAATTTGTATGCATCTTACCAACACTGGTTATTTTATGAATATTGTTCATTTTTCACCACTGGCTGGCAAATAAATTATGTCGTTTACCAACACTTATCCCCATAAGATAGGGCATTCTCAATTCCCTGTGATCTTGGCTAATTCTCCGTTCGCTCCGCTTCTTTGCGCTTGACTGCTAATGACAAAGCCAAGAACAAAACCAGAAACGAAAAACAAAAAACAAAAAAAAAGCTGGAAAAAGAGGAAAGAAAACAGGGACAAGAGAAGGATGCGGCACAAAGGGGAAGAAGGGAGCAGGCAGAAAGGCGAGAACAAGAACAAAGCACTTGACTTGTCATTTTTGACATATAAATGGCGAAACAAATCTTTGGATATTGTTTTAAATGATGCAAACACACACAGGCACACACACAATCGCACCTACACACAGCTAATAAGGGGGCTGAATTCTTATGAAGGATGCGCAGGAGGCGAAGGCCTGAATGAATATTCCGTATATTCTGAAAGTCTGGCGGATTTCTCCCAATGGGGTTATGGTTATGCAACAAAGTAACACAAATGATACGCACAATTGTGGCTATTGTTAATGTTATTGTTGTTATCATATTGTTGTTGTTGCTGCTCCCTTGCCTTCGTTAAAGCTGTATATTTCTGAGCATATGTCTTGTGATGGAGGAGTCCTTTTGGGGATTTTTGTAGAGGAGGGGGGGGGGGAATACTAAGGAATGGGGTACCGTTTGCAGGGTATAGAGTGGTCCAGCACATGCGCAATTGCAGGCACAGCAATCAGACACTCACCAACACACACGCATGTGCGTTTCTTTATAACCCCCCCCCCCCTTTTGCTTTTTCGTCCTTTTTTTGCGGCTCTGAATTAAAGGCAATACAACAACAACAACAAGAAAGAGGGGCAAACACACGGCACTTAATGAAGCAAAATGTTTCATACTTTTCATTCTTCTGCATCATTTCACAACCACAACCACACCCAGCACCCCCCCCCCCTTCCCCTTTTCCACCCTCCCCCTTTAATAGGAGCATCCCATTGCCATTGGCCATCATATATAAAAAGTTATTTGAAAATTTCATGGCAATTCATGTAAAAAACTTTCTTTGACAGCCGCAGAAAGTAGCTGGCAGCAAGAATATGAAGAATATGTGAGAAACTGACTGATGGACCACGCGGCGTATGCGTTATGCTGGGATTAAAGACAACAAAAAGAAGAGAGAACGCTATATTGGAGTAGCTCGACTATCAAATACCCGTTACCCAGCTGAATGAGTGTGAGAGGGATGGGGATATGCAAGCAGCAAAGCAAGCAGTCGCTTGAATGGGGCGCCACCTAGCGGAAATGCATTAGATATTCTTCATCTTAATATTCAAAAGTTGAACTGCAAACCAAAATTTAAATAAAAATTTAAATAAAAAGGTAAGTGAAAAGCAAACAAATGTAATTTAATCAAGTTCTAGTTTTTTTTATTAGTAAGAGAGAAAACATTTTTACGAGAGTACCTACACTCAATAGAAATGTTTTTTCTCCTTACCCTAGGAACTGAAAAAGAAGAAATTCCGGGAATAATTAAAAACAGAAAATAGAATTCCCGGCAGGGGCGAAACAACAAATCAAATGAGAAATACAAGATAAAACACATTCAAAAGGGGGAAAACAAATTGCATTAAAAACGTATAAAAAAAGAGAACTAATATCCTTTGAAAATGAATAAAGTTTGAAGTAAGGCATTTAAAATGCTTCATAGAAATGTGCTTGATTTGGTTTTTATTACACTTTTTCTGAGGAAAAAGTAACAACTGTAAACAGTTGCATTTCCGGGAACCAATAACATTTTCAAAAAGGCAGCTTAACAGGAACTACATTACCCAGAAATCAACTTGATGAGAAAACGAGAAATGAAATGAAGCTAGCTTTGGCAAAGGAAAGTTTAAAAATCCTGGTAGCTAAAAACCTGCAAAATCTTGCTATTGAAATCCGTATTATAGAAATCGAATAAATGGAACAGATTCGAATAACAGCAATATGATTTAATAAGAAAACTTAATTTAAATATAAAAAAATCTATAAATAATTTTTTTTAAATATAAAATGATTTATATTATATTATTTTACTGTTATTACAAAATCTTTAATTTTTTCAAAAATATATTTAGTAGTTTTTTTAACATTAAAAAAAAATCACAAAAGCACCTATAAAAGTCACCACCTTTAAACTGAAACTTTTTGCTCCGCACTAGTTAAAACCTGTGAAAAAGTGTCCACACAGGTGTGTAGGCCATTTCACTCCTTCCCTTGGCCATTTACCATTATCCTTGCACTTAGGAAACGGCCAGCAATGAAATTCTTTTTCCGGCAAAAAGCCTTGCCTACTTTTTTGGGCCTCCCAAAGTGCCAACTGGACACGGCGAAAATATGTGAAAAACAAGGAAAAAGGGGGAAGGGGGGTTGAGAAGGACGTGAAGAGGACACCCTGCACTCGCCGGATGGACGATGACTGTAATGAAACACGGAGATTTCCAACTACACAGTTTTTCCCCGAAAACAACAACGCCACACTTTTGCAGCTCCATATCACGCACACAACCAAGAAAAGGACCTGCTTTTCAAGAGCAAATTGCAACTACATAACGTGTCAGGCAGTGCAGAAAGAAATCGAAACGTACAATTACCCACGGCAGCAGCTACACGGTGATTTGAAATCTACAATTCTACTCTTCCTAAGCATATTAATATATTATTATCTCAATAATATTACAAAATATTAATATATTACAATAAAAATAAATAAAATTCTAAAGGGAGAAGCAAAAAATAAATATTAAATCTTAAATGGATACAATAATAAAACGAATAACCATTTAAAGTTAAATAACAGTTCAGATTTCTATTGGACTCTTTTTGGTATTTTAAAATATCTATAAAATTAAGATTTTTAATATATAAATTTTGAATCTTAAATACATACAATAATAAAAAAACGATTTACCATATAAAAATAAATAACAGTTAAGATTTTTCTTGGGATAATAATAAAAAACAAGAAAGGAAGCTAGCTTGGGCCAGCCGAAGCTTATATACCCTTGCAGATCATTCCTATTCATGTACAAAAACATAATATTTAAATTAACTTGCGTATATGTTACAACAATCCAAATTTTAGCTGCTTTCGTATTACTTCGGCATTAACTTTTTGATCCTTCCTATGGCAGCTATATAATATAGCCGTCCGAATTTTGTTAAATTTTATTCGAAATTTTGAAATGTCAAAGAAAAGACATATCCCAGAGGAGAAGACAATGTAATAAAAATCAACAAAGATATAATTTTTTTCCTATTAATTTCCATTTAATTTTCCGACCGTTCCTATGGCAGCTATATGATATAGTGATCCGATTTTATAAAAATTTAATCCGAAATTCCAAAATATTTAATAAATAATATTCCCAAGAGTAGAAAGTAATATTTCAAAAAACATCAAATCTAGAATTTTTTGCACGATTTTTTTTTCGATCCTTCCTATGGGAGCTATAAGATATAGCTATCCGATCCGGCCGGTTCCGACTTATATACTACCTGCAATAAAAAGAAGACTTTTGGGAAAGTTTCATTCCGATAGCTCAAAAACTGAGAGACTAGTTTGCGTAGAAACAGACGGACAGACGGACAGACGGACAGACGGACGGACAGACGGACGGACAGACGGACGGACAGACGGACATGGCTAGATCGACTCGTCTAGTCATCCTGATCAAGAATATATATACTTTATGGGGTCGGAAACGTCTCCTTCACTGCGTTGCAAACTTCTGACTGAAATCATAATACCCTCTGCAAGGGTATAAATATCAGTAAGGATTTCTTTTGAAATCTTTTTATTTTCCGAACCCATCTTAAAGTTGGTATTTAAGAATATCTTTAAAATATGACTTTAAAATAAGATTTTTAATTGTTATTTTTATATCTTAAATACATACAATAATAACAAAACGAATTAATATATAAAAAGAAATAACAGTTAAGGTTACATTAGGAATATTTTTATTATCCCGATCCATACAAATTAAAATAGGTATTTGGTTATTACAAGTTATATCTTTAAAATACGTCTTTAAATACCGTTTTTAGTATAAATGGTATTTAAGTTGTATTTTTTTCGGTATTTTTCAACTGCACCTGTGTGCGTGTTTGTACATGTGCGTTTGCATGGGCGTAGATGTTTGTGTGTGTGTGTGTAATAGCCCAAAACGGCAATGTTTAATTAAAAACGATAAAGGACACAACGCCGGCAATGGGCAATGCAAATAAGAGAGTGAATGAAAAGTGCGCCAAGGGGGGGGGGGGGTTTTTCATGGGTAGTGCTGTCAGGGGGGGCTTTCAGTGGGAAGGGGGGTGGGGGTTCTGCATTCATCAGACGTCGCTCGATTGACAAGCAGCGGATGCAGCAGTTACATTTATGTTCCCCAGGACCCTCTTTACCCCCCCCCCCCATTTTCCTTAGCCACCCACCCACGCACACGCCAAACAAATTGAAAGCGGAAATGTGCACCCAAACCCCCCTTCTTGCCCCGCCCATGCGGCCAGCATGAGGAAGCGAACTGACAAATAAAATTTCACTCGAACTGAAAGCCATTTTTCCGTTTCCATTGGGAATTCGCAAATTCGAAATGTACGAACACGAATGCGAATGCGAATCTTGGCTCAGATCGCAATGGGATACGTTTGAGGGTTATGATGACAGGCGGACGGGGCCAATATTTATAATTGCAGTCAATAAACATTGCATAATTGTAATGGCCATCAATTCGGGCCGAGAGGTAGAAACCAATTCAATTTGATCCTGCGATTGGGCATTGGGAATGGGCATTGGTTATGGATGGGCCTGTCACAAATAAAGATGCAAACGAAAGGCATGTACAAATTTCCTGGGCTATACAGGCCATATTGCATATGAAATGCCAGAGAATTGTTACGCAATTGACATTTACCAATAAAACCTCTTTGTACTCAACAAATTAAATATGAAGCATTTTATTGTGTCAATTGTCAAGTGTAAAAGAATTATCATTATAATATTCTGTGTTGTATTCGTTGTAAGCAAAGCTTCCCAAGCTACTTTAAATACATTGTTTGAACTTCAAGTTATATTATTTGTTAAGGAAAATCGGAATCGTTGGTAAACTGATAGAGTTAGGGATCTTATAATTGCTGTTGGGTGAAAAATTATCGACAGTTTGATATTTCTCGATATTTAATTTGTGTTTTACCTCTAGAAATTTAATAATAATCTATTCGACTTATTCCACTTCAAATTTGAACTAAATATTAATAAAATTAAAATAATATTAAATTTAAATCATTAATGCAGATATTTATATACCTTAAATTTAAAATAAAAAATTGATCAAATTAAAAATTAATAATATTAATGCAAAAATATATATTGGGAATTTAAACCATAAAATTTTAAAATATTTGATTGCAGATATATTTATTCCACTTTAAATTAGACCTAAAATTTAAAATAAAAAATGGATAAAATTATAATTTAATAATATTCATGCAGATATATTTTTAGGGAATTTAAACCAGTAAATTTAAAAATATTTTATTCTGAAATTTCATGACTTTCATTGGAGTTATGGTACATAGAAGTGCCAATCGTATATATATATATATATTTTTTTTTTAGTAAATCACCAATTACTTGTGACACAGAAACAAAATGATAATGGTCAATTTAATATTTTTTAAAGATCATTTTGGTATGAATAAAGATTATGTTAATCTTTATTTAGATTATTTGCTCAAAAAATACTAAATTTGGTATTTTATATGATATGATAAAATATCATGTTGATATGTTTGAATCGGCCTTTTATTGATATGATAACGATTTTTTTTTCTGTGTACTTAAACCAGTTTTAAATTATTTGTATTTATTACATTTATATTTTTGTGAATGAACAACTAATTTATTTGCTTTTCAATAAGAATTTCAGTGTTTTGATTGATTTACTTATTTATTTAGTTAAATTTCTCAAATATTTTTTTTGAGTGCACTCACCTTGCCCTGGGACGAGGAGATCGTTGAGGCCGACGGCGTGCCCGAGGATTGTGCGCTTAAATTGGAGCGGCTGCTGTTCGCTTGCATCGCGCAAGGCAGGGGCGCCACTTCAACGGGGGCACCTGTTCGCCCTTATCCGGATCCTGTTCCTGCTCCTGCTCCTGCTCCTGCTCCTGTTGCTCTACCTCAACTCCAAATCCAACTCCAACTGGCATCAAAGACACGGCCGATGCACCTGTTGGCTGCTCCTGGCAATGGGAGGCGGAGAAGGATTCGGATTCGGATTCGGATTCTGATTTGGTTTAGGACTTGGACTTGGATTCGGAATCGGAAGTGGAGATGGCGACGGAACCGAAACCCAGGACGCACTGATGCTCATTGCTCCTGCAGTCCAATCGGCTCAGATCGAAAGCATATCGTCTTTGGATTGTACCTAATTCTAACGGCTTATCGTTGATTTTTGTTTAGCGCTCTTAGTCGAATAGTTCCGTGGTAAGACTTGATGTTCTGAAAGAAAAAAAGAGGAAAATATTCAAATAAAATGTTATATAATAAATATTATAATAGGGCTTCAGGGATTCAAAGTTATTTTTGATTAAAATGTAAAATGTTATATTTATTTTTTATATTTTTGTGTAATTAAACTAGTAAAATATTTTATTTCAATTTATAAAGATTTAAAAATGTAAATAATAGAATTGCTTTATTTTATTATATTTATATTTTTGTGTAATTAAAATTAAAGAAATATTTTTGATAATCTAAATTTAAAGTTATTTTTCTTTTAGCCAAAATTAAAAATGTATTGTACATATTCCTTGGAAATTTTCTTTTTCAGGGTATTTGTGTCTCGATTGTTCTTTTTTTTTCTCGACTCCGTCTAGAGTAAAATACCTTCTCTTACTCAAAATAAAGATAAATCAACAGAAAAAGGAGATCTACCGGCAGCGCAGTCGCCGCGCAGCAGCAGCGCTAGCAGTTCAGTAATGGCCAAAAATAGGGCTAGGTCATCCACATTTTGGAACCACCCACACTTTCAAAAAAAAACAGTATAAATAAGTATACAAAGAAAAAAACATATTTTAATACTACTTTTAAGTAGCTAAAAAGTAGCTAAAAGATGGTAATAGGTATTTTAATTACCAATCAAAAAATAAAAATGGTTAGAACCTTTTTTAATAGGCGTTTAAACAATAGAAACTAAGCTTTATTTTGACATTAATAAAATAATATAGTCTATAGTTTTCCGATTTCCGTCTTCTAGCGGTTTTATTGGATTAAAGATTAAAGCTCGTGAATAAATCGTTTTCGCTGTGTAAAGTGCGATGAATGTTTTGCATGGACAAGGACAAAGACGAAGCAGAACAGAACAGAAGAGAAGCATCCTTTTGGATGGCCAAAAAGGATGCTGCAGTCACGCCCATCGAAAAAGGGGCGACAGCATTTCCATGCCAAGGGCAGCTTGGAGCACCCCATTACCAGTCGAAATACCCAACCCCCCCCCCTTCCCCCCCCCCCCCCACACACACACCAAAAACCCAACGGTTTATGCCACTTTCGCAGCGTTTTTTGGATCCCAAGCCCAAGCACATTTTGCGGCGCAGACATAACCTCAACTTCTTGCGCGCTGCTTACCACGCTGCCGGCGTCGCAGTCGGCGTCGCGGTTACCAGCGGCAGAGCCTGGGCAGAGGCAGCCATTTTAGAGGCCAGGCAACAGCTTTACATGGATTTATGTCTATATATATGTGCGTGTTTGTGTATGTGTTTGTCTTTGTATACGAGTGTGTGTGTGTGTGAAGGCAGCCATCCGATTTTCCCCCGATTTTTCTTTTGGCAAAGGCGAAAATAGTGTCAAGGAAACTATTGAGAGACGGTAAAGAAATTAAATAATAGATTAAGTAAGCTGTCAGTCAGCGAGATTTAAGTCTGTCTCATTTTTTAGGCCTGAATTTTAAACTTTTTAAGGGGATAACTAAAGGTATTCCAAGTTTCTTTTTTGAAATCAGCCCAAGTTTAAAAAGTCTAAATAAAACAAGGACGTTTTAAAGTAGAGTTTGACTTGATCCTTAACAAAATAAGAATAATTTAATTTTAATTTAATTTAAAAACCCTATTTAAACACCGACTTACCTCTGATTTTCTCAGTTGAAGATGATTATATTTATTTAGACTTAATTACTTGATCTATTTTGGCTTCTTGTTGTGCGTTTCGTTTGCCTTAAGATTACTATATATAATTTCTAAATTTTTTGTTGTATTTCTTGTGCGCTTGGCATGCTTTTTGCATCATCGGCTGTTTTTACATTTTTCCCTGGGCTTTTTGCATTTTTTTCATATTTTTCCTTTCTTTTTTTTTTGTTTTAGCCAGGGATTAAAGAACGGCACAAAAAAAAAGTTACCAAAAAAAAAAAAAAACAACAAGAAAATAGCGACACACACACGCGCGCTAAATCACACCCACACGCGCACACACACACACACACGCACGCACACGCACACACACTGACAAACGCGCACGCGGCGGAGAAAAAAAAATATTGAGAATTTTTTTTTTTTTTTGGGACAGCGGCAAAAATATTTTTGTGCGTAAGATATTGTATTTGTTGTATTGGGCTTTTTCTACATTATTTTTCGAGGGGCGTTACTTTGATGATTTTGACATAATTTTTTAGTAAACGTTTTTCGAGTTGAAAGTTTTGTGTGTGTTCGGTTTCTATTGTGTGTGATTAGTTGCGTTTGCCGTATTTTTAGCCCGTTCCGGAGGATTTATTACGTGCAGTCCGCCCGTGCGCTGCGCACGCCCGCGTCTGCCGCCGATTTGGAATTGCCACGACGTTGCGTTGAAATGTTGCGCGTAACTGAGTGGCACAGCCTCTGCTTCTGCTTCTGCTTCTGCCACAGCCTCAGCCGCTGCCGCTCCCGAGGATGCCGATGCCCGATGCCCGATGCCCGATGCCCGATGCCCGATGCCGAAGCTCTCCTCTCCTCTCCGGGCAAAAGCGGTACAGGTCCTGCCTGGCCCGTAGTGTCCTGCGCCGCTCTGTTCGAGGCTCCGGATCCGGCTCCGGCAAAGGCTACGACTACGACTACGACCACGGCTGCAGATATAGCGCTATATCAGGCATCAGCCCGGTTTCGTTCGGCTCAGCTGCCAACGAATGCCGAGGCACAGTGGGCTCAAAAAGTACCCAAAGTCGCTTACTTTAATATATAATATTTGTAGGATAATAATATATGATTTATTTCCCATTTAAATTAGAGATTCAATTTATTTTTCCATCCTAATAAAATGTAAATTCATCAAGAAAAAAACTTTTTATTACAACCTACACTTTTCTTTAGTTTCTTAGAAAACGAGAAATGTTAGTGTGCAATTATGCAAATTTTTTTAATAGTTATTAAATACTTAATATTTAATAAGCAGGGCGGGCCCTTAAGTTGTAAAAAATGTATCATTATTATTACTTTTATTTTAGAATTTCCATCAATAAAATTTTATTTTACATATGTATGTACAGTTTTGTAAACTATTTACTATATTTGTAAAGTTAATCTATTGGCAGTCAATATGAAAGGCTAAAATGTTTTCTATATTTTTAATGTAAATCTATTAGTTTAATTATTTATTTAAGAAAATGTCCTAATAAGTAATTTTTTATTTTATTTGTTTTAATATTCCGACGTTGTAAGACTATGTCTTTTTAATTGGCATATAAATAACAGATAAATTAAACATTTTTATACTAGGGATTTTAACTTTTACAGATATAGATTTTTTTAAGGCATCCTGATCCATCCCACTGTGCGATGCCGACGCTGGACCAAAAGGATGAGCGGCAGAGCAGAGCAGCAGCCGAAAGGACACGAGGGCAGCCGAAAGGACTCCCCCGAACTACAGCGGGGGTGTGGCAGGAGGTGAGGCGGCTGTTTGGCTGATTTACAAAACACATGGCACGGAATAGACCGACCACCCACCACCCATCACCTACCACCCACACAAGGGCGCGTGTTGGGCGCCTGACGAGAATCACAGTCGCCGAAAGGCGAAAGGAAGAGAGCCAGTGGCGCAGGGGGTGGGTTGCAGGGGGTTAGGGGAGGTCGGGGCAGGGGGATGGATACACAGGATACACAGCGTTCCGTTCCGCGATGCAACAGCAACATCATCAGGCCGTATCCTCGTCGGCAAAACAGCAAAGCAGCCCAACAGCCAAAGCAGCAGCTGTAACCCCCCTCCACGGATTTGCCCGACTCATCTGCAAAAAACATGCGCAGCACGGAATCGCTGAAAATCAAAACGGAAAACATATGACAGTGACATTTCATTTGAAACGTGATTTTAAATAATTATTTCACAAAATATTTTTAAAAAAGGCTGCAAAAGGAAAGAGTTCACATTTTTATTAAAATTTATGCTTTTCATTGAAAGAATAAAATATAGTTTTCAATATCTAGCAAGTTTAATTGAGGTGCAGTTTATTGCAATAGCCTAAATAATAGATAATTTCTTCTTTTTAATTAAACCTACTAGTTATTTTTAAAGAAATGTATTTTGAACACTACAAATGGGAAACGTTTGAACTCAAATTTAAATTCAATAAAGCAGTTGCTTTAAAAAACTATCGATTGTTTTAAACATCTTTAAGGATCGACATTATCGGTACCGATAGCAACTTATCGGTCAAGTATAAACAATATATATTTTTAAAAGACTTGCCGTTTTGGTTTTCGTGTTGTAATTTATCAATTATTTTAAACAAACCGCAAATAATTTGATTAAAAATAAACTATGAGCTTATCGATAAGAAACTTATCAACTCCGAAAAAAAGAAATACCAACAATCATCGCTTAACCAACAATGCTACCGTGGTATTTTTTAGTACTAATATGAAGGGAACTAGTTCAAAATCCGCTATTATGTTCATGTGACCCCAATAAAATGCCTTAAAAAAGATACAATTGCTCCCGAAATAAATCAAAATTAATTAAAATACATTATTAAGAGTAGTTTTAATATATTGGCGATGAAAAATATGCCCACCAAGTGGAAACAAAATTCAAAGTGAGCCACAGAAGAAACCAGTTCAGGTGGCTGGGTCCAAAGACCAGTTCAATTAAACTAGTTCACATTTGAACAGTGCAACTCTAGTTTTTTTTTTTAATACATATATGTTTTAAAAACATATGCGGAATCGAGAGGATAAAACGGATTTAACCGATTGCAAAGGATCAAGGATAAAGGCGACGTAACAGACGCAACGTTGACGACGACAGCGACGCTGACTGCGACGCCGACAGCGACTGAGCGACTGAGCGACCGTGGCGACAATGGTGTGCTGTGCGTGTGTGTGTGTTTTGTATCGTGTTGTCTGATTGTGTGCCGTTGTTGTTGTGGTTCTTGCTCTTGTTCTTATTGTTGTTGTTGTGCGTGTGGCCAAACGGACGGACAGTGGGACGGAGCGGACGGAGCGGAGCTGCACTGGCGGATGCTCGCAATATCCTAGCCAGTAAGTTGACCCCACCCCACCCCCGTTATAACTAATATTACTAAGCCTCCTCCTCTCCGTCTCCCTCTTCTTCTTCTTCGTTGCGTTCTTATCTCTCTTTCACCCACAGCGAAACAATAGCAAGGAGAAAAAGAATCAAAAACAAAGAGGTAAACGGGGTTTCCATGTCGCCAAAAGTGGGCCTTTGATGCCCCCGAAGGACGAGGACTGCCGAGGAGGACCAGGACCAGGATCATGCTGCCCATCAGCGAGGAGCACCAGCAGCAGCGGCAGTTGGAGCAACTGCATCATCAGCAGATTCCAGAGATCCCGATATCCGGGGATCTGGAGCAAGTAGAGCCCCAGGTGGGCGATGGCAGCCTGTGGACCGCCCTCTATGACTACGAGGCCCAGGGCGAGGATGAGCTGACCCTGCGGCGAGGCGAAATAGTGGTCGTCCTGTCCACGGACAGCGAGGTTTCCGGCGATGTGGGCTGGTGGACGGGCAAGATCGGGGACAAGGTAAGGCCACTCTCTAAACCTCTCTGTATAAAGCCCCGGAACTTACCGTTAATCCTCACTCCCAGGTTGGCGTCTTCCCCAAGGACTTTGTCACCGACGAGGACCCACTGCAACTGAATGTCTCCTCGGCCATTGGCGACATCCAGCCGCATGAGATCGAGTACAATGAGATGGACATCAAGGAGGTCATCGGTTCGGGCGGCTTCTGCAAGGTCCATCGCGGCTACTACGATGGCGAGGAGGTGGCCATCAAGATTGCCCATCAGACGGGCGAGGATGATATGCAACGGATGCGGGACAATGTCCTGCAGGAGGCCAAACTCTTTTGGGCCCTCAAGCACGAGAATATAGCCGCCCTGCGTGGCGTTTGCCTCAACACCAAGCTCTGCCTGGTGATGGAGTACGCCAGGGGCGGCAGCCTTAATCGCATACTGGCCGGTAAGATACCGCCCGATGTCCTGGTCAATTGGGCCATTCAAATAGCCAGGGGCATGAACTATCTGCACAACGAGGCGCCCATGTCGATCATACACCGCGACCTAAAGTCCTCCAATGTGCTGATCTACGAGGCCATTGAGGGCAATCATCTGCAGCAGAAGACGCTCAAGATCACCGATTTCGGTTTGGCCAGGGAGATGTACAACACGCAGCGGATGAGCGCGGCGGGCACGTACGCCTGGATGCCGCCGGAGGTCATCAGCGTTAGCACCTACTCCAAGTAAGATTTATATACTTCAATGGAAGAACGTTCAAGAACTAACCCTTATTTTTGTTTGTCCAGATCCTCGGATGTTTGGAGCTATGGTGTTTTGCTCTGGGAACTGATTACGGGCGAGACGCCCTACAAGGGCTTCGATCCCTTGTCCGTGGCCTATGGCGTGGCTGTCAACACGCTTACCTTGCCCATACCAAAAACCTGCCCAGAGACCTGGGGAGCCCTGATGAAGAGTGAGTAGCGCAGCTGGCTTTACCACACCAAGATTGTAAATCTAATTGAGAAACCTATTCACAGGCTGCTGGCAAACGGATCCACACAAGCGGCCTGGCTTCAAGGAGATACTCAAGCAGCTGGAGAGCATCGCGTGCTCCAAGTTCACCCTGACGCCCCAGGAATCCTTTCACTACATGCAGGAGTGCTGGAAGAAGGAGATCGCCGAAGTGCTGCACGACTTGCGCGAAAAAGAAAAGGTACCGCCGAGCTGGGAAAACCCAGGCAAAACACCGGCGTAACCAACTCCTATTCCCCGTTAGAGTTGCCCTAGATCGTTTCTAGATCGTTCTTTGTTGGCCCTACGCCGCTCTTCAGTTCTTCTTCCATTCTCGCCCCCCATTTATCCCACTTGGTCGTTGATGAAATTCTAATAATTTGGTATATACTTTCTCTCCAAAACAAAAAACAAAACAAAATTTCCCTGTAATCCAAAAAAAAAACCATCAAACGACGTAAAGCGTTTCCAAACCATCGAAGAGGTAAGCGCGTCCAACAGGTTTCTCTCTGCCCGCCATTTGCGTTTTAGTTGCGTTGCGTTTCGTTCTGTTGTGTTACCCTACGTTACTTTGCCTTTACCCCCTAAGTTATCCCATCTTTTGTTTGGCTAATTCGAGTCCACAATTGGCTGGATACCCACCATACCCAATAGTCCATCACTCAAGCCAACTGCTGCATGGTTTCTGGTTTCTAGTTCCTAGTTAAAAGCTATTTTCTAGCACTTGTCCCCATATACTGAGCAAGCCTAACCCCACACTAACCCCTCACGTTCCGCCATGTTATCCCCTTTAATCCCGGCAGGAACTGCGCAACAAGGAAGAGCAGCTGCTCAGGGTGCAGAACGAGCAGCGCGAGAAGGCGACCCTGTTGAAGATCCAAGAACAAATTCTGCGCGAACGCGAAATGGTGCTGATCGAAAGGGAGCTGGTCATGATGCAGCCGGTGCCGTCGAAACGAAAGCCCAAGAAGGGCAAAAAGGTAAGTGTTTGTCTTGCATAGAAAGTTCTGAAAAGGTTAACTTATTTGTAATATTTCCCCCATTTATCTTACAGAAACCGTTGCAGATATCACTGCCCACGGGCTTCCGGCACACCATTACGGCCGTGCGCGACAAGGCGGAGCAGCCCGGATCACCTTCCTTCTCCGGACTGCGCATCGTGGCACGTGAGTACTCATCTTAGTCATCTGTCCTTACCCATTACCATTATCTGATTAGCTTGGGGTTAGAAGATCGCACGATTAGGCCTGCATACCTATGGATTATCAGATCACACAACTAGGTTTAATATTCAGATGAGATACTATAATCTTGGTGTGACTAATTGTCTAGCAAAGTGCCATTCTAGACTATTTGTGTATTTTTATAACCGTTACTCGTAGTGTAAAAGGGTATATTGTAGAAGGACACTATACGTATATATATTATTTATCAGGATCACTAGCTGAGTCGATCTAGCCAAGTCTATCAGTCTGTCCGTCCGTCTGTCCGTATGAATGCTGAGATCTCGGAAACTATAAAAGCTAGAATGTTGGTATTCACCATACAGATTCTAGGGGTTCCTAAGTACAAGTTTGTTTCAGCCGATCACCACGCCCACAATCGCCTTGAACGATCTTTGTCGAGTTCCTGGCGCCCACATCTTTAAAGATTTTAGAAAAGTGTAAATGCAATTTTTTTGTGTTTATAAATACCTATTGAATTGTGGAAGAAATTTTTCAAATCAAACTATTCACTAAAAAGTTATGAGCAAATAATGGAATTCAAGTCGCCTTGCTGCATGCATATCTCCATCTCCCTTGCACTTCCTTTAGCTGAGTAACGGGTATCTGATAGTCGAGGCACTCGACTATAGCGTTCTCTCTAGTTACTTTAAAAGTTAAGCCTTCTCTAGGTAGATGGTTAACTTTTGCCACTCACTCGATACCATTTCTAGTTGTTAGCTTCTGAAACGCACTTTACCGCGAATACATTTCTATTACGCTCCGGCTGCACCATGCAGGTCTTGCAGATAAGATTAGGCATCCAGTCCAGTCTAAATATAGTCAGGAGATCGGAATGTACGATACATTCTAATCAGTAGTCTATTATTGTTTTTTTTTGCATATTTTTCTTGTCTTTATTCCTCCTATGATTTGATTTTCGTATATTTGATTGATTTTATTTTTCTTTTCTTTATTTTCTTTACTTTTTTTCTTATGTTTCGTATTATTTTGATGACCTGTTTTCCGGGGCAAATCAGTGACAGATGGGCACAAGGGCAAAACGTGGGGCCCGTCGACGATGCACCAGCGGGAGCGATCTCTGCTGCCCCCGCAACTGGGCGGCGGTCAGCCGGAGTGGCCCGTCCAGACCTCGACCCACTCCTCGTTCAGCAAGAGTGCTCCGAATCTGGACAAGAAGCAACAGCAGCAGAACCAGCCACAGGTGGCCTCGCTGACGCCGCCGCCGGGTTTGGGAGCTTTGGGTGGAAGTGGATTAGGAGGAGGAGGCGGCGGAGGCGGAGGTGGAGGCGGCGTTGGTGTAACGCCGGCCACGCCCCTGTTGTACACAGGTATACCCTATTTACTAACGCGCCCCAACAACAACAACATTGGCCATTGTAAAGCCATCACCACCACCACCATCACAACCAACAACACCACCACCACCACCACCAACAACAACAACAGCATCTCCGCCAACAACAACAATCAGCTAAATAATAATAGTACTAGTAATAGTAACAGCAACAATAACCATAACAGTCAAACTAACCCGACCTCCCAAACCGCGAACACCATAGTCGTCCTGCAAAACGGCAGGAGCAACTCCAACAGCAGCACCAGCAGCAGCCAATCCAAGCCAGCAGCCAAGATGTACCATCGGGCCAGGAGTCAGGAGTACGGCCTGGATCATCCGCTTGCCTATCAGCCAGCTCCACCGCCACCGCTCTATCTGGTAACGGATGACAGCTCGGAAACGGACACGGTGGCCAGTCCCACGGGTTGCTTTCACTTCCTAAAGTCCGGCAACTCATCCTCGGTCTCGAATCAGGCCAGTGGTGCGGTGCATCTGCATCGGTTTGGCGGCAGTCTGGGCAACAGTCCGGCCGTCGGAAGGAAGAAACATTCGCTGGACAGCAGTGGCCATCCACCGCCTCCGGTCAGCAGCAATAGTCTGGCACTGCCCAACCAACTGACGCTGCCGTCGGAGGACAACAATACGTACGACCATGCCTTCTATCGGGATGTGATCAAGAAGATGTCCATGGCCAGCAGCGAGAGGGTGAACTCGAAGTCCAGCGGGGATCTGACCATGTACAACTCCAGCACACCGCTGACGGCCAGGGATTGCGATGATGCCGAGGAGGCCTTCGAGGGTGGACGCTTTCAGCGTAACTTTTCCGGCTCGCAGTTTCCGCGTCACTGCTTCTTCACCAGGCAAGACGGCGACGGCGAAGTGGAACCGGATGAGGCGGAGGTGGACTCCCTGGAGGCGGCGGAGGTCGAAGATGAGGGTCAAGTGCCGGCCAATCAGATGCGACAGAACTCCACCACGTCGCGCAAGAGCTCAGTGACCTTCCAGAGCGTCAGCTTCGAGGAGCCTGCCTCGGCGCCCACGCCCCCAACGACTGCCAGATCGGATCTGTATACATCCAGTGCCTCGATTAGCTTCGCCACCTACCGCTCTGCCTCGCCATCGCTATCCTCGTCCTCCACAACCGCTTCCGCCTCCGCATCGATCGCTTCTTCGGGTGGCGAGATGATCCAGGGTGAGGCCTGGACCGCACGTCGGATGGTCAATGTCCAGCCGCATTCCGATGTCATTAAGATGAAGGAAGACCTGCGGGCCGTCGAGCAGCGTCAGCACAGCAAGAACCAAAGGAAGCACCGACCCAAGCACATCACCAAATCCAAGTCTGTCGAGGCGCCAGTCGAGGGACAGCATCAGCACCAGCATCCCCATCATCATCATCATCATCACCACAGTCCCCAGCACCAGCATCATCACTCCAAGTTCCGCTCGCTGCTCAATCTCTTCACGCGTTCGCGCAAAAAGTACAGCAAGCTGGCCGAGCACAATCTGATGGGTGGATCCGACTTCAGTGCCATCGATCCCTTTCAAACCGACCTGGCCATTGGCGGCAGTAGTCGCTCCCTGAAGCGCAAGGGCAAGAAGCCACAGACGCAGTCCTGCGAGCAGCTGGAGCGATGCTGAGGCATACGGATGGAGGACTAAACAGAAAGGAATATGGAATCAGAGATGTGCTGCTGTTGGAGCTGGCCGTCGGATGTGAACCGCCTAATTAGCTCATTGTTTTATATTAAAACTCTAGACTAAGTCAGACGAAAAAGATAGAAAAAGAAAGCAACAGACGACAGAAGGACTTCCTCTGAGGATTAGCCATAGCTAATGTGTCAAAATGGGAGGACTTAGATTCCCTTGAAAACCCCCGTCTAACGAAATCATTAAACCAACCTTTTCCGAACCGAATTGTTCCTAACGAATGCAATATGCAAAATCTACAAGCTACAAACCAGATATCCCAATTAATCCAGTGATTTTTGTGTCAGGGAAATTGCGAAATAATAGAGCGAGGGCGAAGATCTGCGGATTGAACGGATAGACTAACGCTGCTTATACGTTGACATCCACAAAACACTCGTGCATGGGCCAATGGCAAAATATTCAACTAAACCATTTACATAAATGTTTAACAATTGGATTAACATTAAGTAAAACATATTGCTATATTTATACCGATGCGTATAAGCGTCCTTACATTACATTACACACATCTTAGTTGAACTAAGTTTTAGTTGTTTAGGAATACCACCTCTTTTTTTTTGTTTGTGTCTTGCGAGAAGTCTCTTCTCTTCCTCTTCCTCTGCCCCTTTCTCGATGTAAGAGATCTTTTCCAAATTTTCATCGCTTTCCGCATTTCGCTTGGCCCAAGCTTAACGAAAATTTGCCAACGATTTGCGGTGGACTCGATCTAATTCTTAATTTGATATTCAACTCCTTTGGTATTTTGAGCACAGTTTTATTTACATTTATTACGCAATCGGGTTTTCCAACTTTATGATTATTTATTTATGATTTCTTTTACAAAAGCACATGAGTAATACGCGCAAAAACGAAAAAAAAAACCTGTGATCAGAAGACGATGATGGAAAAAAAAGAAATGATAATTTTTTTGTATTATTTTATGAAAATTTTCAATTGTATATTTATATTCATTTTACGATTTGTTCATTTTACGTTTACTGCTCGATTCGATTTGTACTTTGTATATTAATGTATTTTCCATTTTGGGGCCAAGCCAACCCAAAAAAAAAAACAAAAATAAAAAGAATCAATCTTAGAAACATAAATCCGACAATAAAACCAACTAAAGAGAATCTGCCGACCAGTTTTGATTGTTTACCAGCTTTAACAGCACAGAGAAAAGCCAATTAACCACATTTAAAAAAATTGTTTTAAGTCCAGTTTTAAGTAACTCGTAACTATAATTTTATATGGTATTTTTAACGATCTTAAGTACGAACTTTTGGTTCTTAAATATCCAATTATTATTGGATTTTCTCTGTGCCCAAGAATAATCCCCTTTCGGACAGAGAGATAAACCTTTGAACGAACGAACTGAGACTCCTGGTATGCGGTGGCTAAACTTTGGTATTGCCTGCGGTTACTATCCAACTACTCGTACCCCCTCCGAACACCCGACTACCGACCACCGACCAACTACTCCCAGCTATCGATCCCCAAGCCAGAGCCATATTCCGTAACTCAATCATGTCTCATGTCCGCCTTGGAATGCTGCCGATCGATCGTCCAGGATACCAGGGCAACAGCAAGATGGATGACTGGCGCACGGGGGCCACCAACATGCCGATTATGTCGCCATCGCCGTATCTCCTCAGCCGTTTCACCAGCAACGTTCCGCTGCCGACGCTCTACGCCGGCGACTCGGCCCGCAAGCCGAAGCTCTCGGTGATCGAGCTGCTGCTCTACAACATGGCCTCCCTGCTGGCCGGAGTGGCGGCCGGCTACGATGTCCGGATGTCGAACGTGTCGCCAGTGCATCCCACGTTGCTCAGTGAAGTGCCCGCCCTGAAGGCGGCGCCCAAAGCAGTGGTTTCAGTCACCGAGGAGGCCGGCTCACATCAGGATCAGATCGTGGAACTGGAGGTGGATGCGCCGCCCAAGCAGCTGGAGGGCGAACAGCAACAGGATCTACGGGAGAGCACGCCCAGAAAGATGGTCAGCCAGACGAGGTGAGATGGAAACACTTTTATATAATATTTTTCAAAAAATTCGAAACGCGAATTCTTCAGCTTTACGTTTTTTTTACTGACGAATTGCCCATTTTCCATCACAGATTTGGCGGCATGGAAGCTCCGGTCAGCAAGTCACAGCCCACATCCCTGGCCCGTCGCATTGGCGGCAGTCAGCCGTATTACACGCCTGTTCAGCGGACACCACAGCACCAGTTGCACCACCCGCAGCAGCACCACCACCACCACCAACCCCAGGCGGTTCCATCTGCTGTGGTGACAACAGTGGCCTCACAGCCACCAGCGGGAGTCGCAGTGAGTGCTCTCTACGCCGGAACCCAGCCACCGACGCCATCGCCACGACGTAAACTGAGCAACAGCAGCTTTGGCAATCCCAATCCTCAGCCGGAAGCCTTTGAGGAGTTCCGTGTGGGCGGTGGCATCGGTCCACCGCCACTCTATGCGCCAGCGGATTACCTGAGAAACGGACCGAGTTACTCCAACGATGGGGGAAACTACCGGAATGGTTACTTCGGTGAGTTCTCCATATACATACGCGTATGGAATGGTGTTTTCCTAATCTTTTTGTGGTCTCTTTGACAGGTTCCAATTACTTCCCTTACCGGCCGGAGTTGAACTACAGCTACGAGCGTGACTGCAAGTCGTATCCGGACTACTCCTACGACTACAACCATCGGCTACCTGACTACTACGACTACCAGTACGAGGCGCCAGTGGTGCCTGTGCCCGTGCCCGTGACCGTTCCCTGTCCGGTCAGCCAGACCCGCACACCGCCGCCCCGGGTTCCCCAGATGGGCGTGAGCGCGGCCGGACACCGACGCACTCCCTCGACCGTTTCGAACAACTCAAATGTGCTGCTGGAGCACGAGGAGCTGCTCTGCTATGACTACAACAATCTCAACTTGAATGCCGACTATGAAAGGGAACGGGAAAGGGAAAGGGAGCGAGAAAGAGATAGAGAACGGGAGCAAGTGCCTCCGCCCACGAAGCAGGAGCTGTACGCGGGATCACCGAAGCTCCTGAACCGCCTGATCCACAGTCCCTTGCCGATGACCAAGAGCAAGTATGCCACGGCGACGGTAACGCGACCAGCCAGCCTGCCCTTCGAGCAGCACGCCCTTTCGCTGGGCTATCAACAGCCGAGCGTGGTATCGGTGGGGGGCTCACTGCCACCACCTTTGGCCGGTGGCCAATCCAAGCTGCGCAGCTCGCTGAAGAAGTACAATGGCGGCGGAGGCGGCGGGAATGGAGGGAATGGATCTACATCCTCGCAGCAGGGCACACCCACTAATCCCACGCCGCCGGACTCGCTGACCAGCGATGATAGCTCCTATCTGAGTGCCAAAGAGGGCTCCATTGGCTCGCAGCACAGTCGGGTGCGCTTCAGTCCGGAGGCCTATTTGGATGCCAATCCGCTGCCCACATTGGGACGCAGGATGACGGCTCCGGCGATGCAGTTGCCACATCAACATCAGCAGCAACAACAGCAGCAGAGGCGACAGCGACAGGCTTCCAGTGGCAGCACCCCATCGCCATCGGCCTCATCCTCCTAGCAGACGCGACTGGCGCTGACCCTGCAGTTGGCGCGGAGTCCTGGAGCGGACATCGGAACCGGAGGAGGGGCGGCTGGCCTGTCGCTGCACCAGCAGCGGGTTCCCTATCGCTGGTACTCGGGAGCCCGGCGATCTCGGTCGGCCCACTATGAGTACCGCCTGTGAAAGAGCGGGACAGGCTCATGAGTGCAAGCGAAAAAGAAGGGGAGGGCGGTAGAGCCTAGACGAGATCGGAGAAGTAGAAGAAGCTGAAAGTGAACCAGAGGAAAAATTTAAGATAATGCAAAGGGACAGGCAGTAAAAGTAAAGGATCATCCTGAAAGTCAGATAGAAAATTCTAAAAATACATCCTAACATACAAAAATCAGCATCAAAAGTTTTTGAGCGAAAGAAAGAAAGTTCTGCTGAAATTAAATAATCATTTACAAAAGTAAATCCAAGCAATTAAGGAAAAAAAAAACTATAAACGCAAGTTAATATCAAAGGTCGAATAATCCCATAGAAATAATGGGTTTCAGGAAGAAATAGAAGATATATCAAGGGGATACCAGAAGCAGTAGTACGTTGGAAAGCTTAGAAGCGTTTTTACCTCACATCAAAGCGAGCGAATGCAGTTCCAGATATTATAGGATCTGGCGGGACTTGAAATCAAAGCAGCCTATACCCACTGTCTGTACATAAAAGTAGTTAACAAGTTGTTCACACGCAAGTAAATATATCAAATTCGATGTTAATATTAGCCAACAGATAGACAGGAAACCATATAGGGGCGTTCTAGGAACAACTGGGGACTTTTTGGAGACCTTTTCTGATGGTATCGTGGTATCGTTTCCTCTTAGAATGACCCCTCCCCCCAAAAACATACACGCCCATAGTTACACATGTGCAACCCCCGACTTGTGCGATTTGCCTTAAAAGTAGAGTGAAGACTTCACTAGTTTTGCCTGATGCCGGATTCCAAAAAAAACACTCATCTTAACGAATCCCAATCCCTTGTATAAGAATAACGATTCAACTGATGAACAAATAGTTTGATATAGCTAATATACTCCCATTTATGTATTATATATATATATTATATAGGTATATTATAACAAAGACGATGGTCTCCACTTGCGTTCTCCGATTCAGATTAAGTGCAGCCAGCTAGCAAGCCATCAACAACAACAACAATAATAATAATAATAATAATTAATAATACTTTGTAATTCCGAGGACACCACATCCCAATCAAGACACACGCCAGCCGTAAGCTCCATTTTTAAGTCTGACAAAATGTTTATATATTAATATATATTTATAGACACCTAGGATATAGACCGATATAGAGACGCGTTAACCCAAAACCACTAGCTCTGAATTGAATAACAGTATAGCTCGATCGATTTACAACTACTTATAATGGATATATACGAGTATATGCTATATACTATATAGATATGTATACACATGTAACGAAGCATATTGCTGCTGTTTTTTTCCAAATAATGAATAGCTATGATAATGATATAATGGCGATGAATTTGACTATCTTTACATATATATGCCACTCACATAGATATTTCAACTAAAATGCTTTACATACTAAGCGATAACCGTTTATATTCGAGGTGTTTTGTCAGTTTCTCGGGTTTTGAAAGTTAGGAGATTTTGGGATTTTTTTTGAAAATATATTTTTTTTAAACCCTAGAAATTTACAAAACACCCCGGATAATGTGTAATCCGATCGCAGCCTGCACAAATAGCTTCCGTCGACTTTCGAGGAGCTTTATCGCCCATTTAAGTTACTCGACTCGTTTGCCACTCTCGAATGAAACTCAAACTCTAGGCCATAGTATTCTATCCTCATGCATATATTTACCAATTAATAACTATAATTTAGACAAATTGTTGTTTATGCTCACACAAAGCCGAAGTTAACCAAAAATAGGAGCCGATTGATTCCGAATCCGAATCCGAATTCGAATCCGATTGACCAGAAACAATTATAAACCAAGCAATATAGCCACGCATCTGCCTAACAGTTAACCTTAACATTTACCCACTAGCTTAATTGCATTTGCCTGCATTATTTATTAATTAGCAAGGACTCGAGTTCTTAAGTTTATTTTGTATTTGCTGCTTAATTGCTTTCAGTTAGCAAGCGGACAAAAAAAAAATATTAAAGGGGTGGGGAAGGCGGGCTTTCAAAAGGGGGTTAAAAAGTTTGATCGAATGAGGGGGGTTTTGGAGCGGCGGACTCACAAATATGCAATAACAAAATGCTGCTTGTGACTTATGTTATGTACAAATTAGCAATTAACAATTGACGATTCATTTAAATCATTCAGAGACCAAAATGCGAAAATAAAAACTATTTTTTATAGAAAAAAAAACTTTCGTTTAACTGGGGAGCCTATAAAAGAGGCCTTTCGACCCATCGCTGGCCTCAAAAGTTATTTAGCCATGAAGGTGAGCGGTCAGAAGGTTAAGGCAGTGGACGAGGAGCTGCCCGAATCCCGGCAAGCCTTTAGGAATCTCTTCAACTGCTTCTATGCCCTCGGAATGCAGGCTCCGGACGGCAGTCTGCCCACGAGGAGCGCCACCTGGCGGCAAATCTATCGCTGCTTCTCCTTAATCATGTACGTGTGGCAGCTGCTGCTGGTGCCCACCTGCTTTGTGATCAGCTACCGGTACATGGGCGGCATGGAGATCACCCAGGTGCTGACCTCCGCCCAGGTGGCCATCGATGCGGTCATCCTGCCGGCCAAGATAGTGGCTTTGGCCTGGAACCTGCCCCTTCTGCGGCGGGCGGAGCATCACCTGGCCGCCTTGGATGCCCGGTGCAGGGATGAGGAGGAGTTCCGGCTGATCCTCGATGCAGTGAGGTTCTGCAACCGACTCGTATGGTTCTACCAGATCTCCTACGCCATCTACTCCTCCTCGACCTTTGTGTGCGCCTTTCTGCTCGGCCAACCGCCCTACGCCCTCTATTTGCCCGGCCTCGATTGGCAGCGCTCCCAGCTGCAGTTCTGCATCCAGGCGTGGATCGAGTTCCTCATCATGAACTGGACGTGCCTGCATCAGGCCAGCGACGATGTGTATGCGGTGATCTATCTGTATGTGGTGCGCGTCCAGGTGCAGTTGCTGGCCCGGAGAGTGCAAAAGTTGGGCCGCGACGGGAAGATGATGGAGCAGGAGGTGATCTATCCCGATGCAAGGCGGCAGGAGGAGCACTGTGCGGAGCTGCAGCGGTGCATTGTGGACCACCAGACGATGCTACGGCTGCTGGGTTGCATTAGTCCGGTCATCTCGCGGACCATCTTTGTCCAGTTCCTGATCACCGCCGCCATTATGGGCACCACTATGATCAACATCTTCATTTTCGCCAATACCAACACCAAGATAGCTTCGATTATTTACCTAATGGCGGTGACTCTGCAGACGGCTCCGTGCTGCTACCAGGCCACCTCGCTGATGCTGGACAACGAGAAGCTCTCCCTGGCCATCTTCCAGTGCCAGTGGCTGGGCCAGAGTGCCCGGTTCCGCAAGATGCTCCTCTACTACCTGCATCGCGCCCAGCAGCCCATCACCCTGACGGCCATGAAACTGTTCCCCATCAACCTGGCCACCTACTTTAGTGTAAGTTTGGGGAACTTTCTTATAAATGAAATATTAAAAAAAAAAAAACATTCTTCATTTATTTTATAAGAGGAAAACAAATAGTAAAACCTATATTTATCATATTTGAACCCATATACCAAATTTCATAACGTTTGGGTAAATATTACCATCCGGAAAAATATTTAAGTTATATTCATTTTAACCTCCTGAGAATAAATCAAATATTTACTGTTTCCTCATCAACCTGGCCACCTACTTCAATGTAAATTCGGAATACTTTCTTATAAAAGAAATATTCAAAAAGAGATCTTAAATTTATTTTATAATGAAAAATGGTTATATTTTAAAGATAAGGATTTTAAGACGTATAAACACATATACCTTTCATATATCCACCCACATACCAAATGTATTATAGTTTAAGTAAATATTACCATCACAGATACGATTTGAGTTATGCTCATTTAAACTTTCTAAAATTTTTACGAACTAAGGAACATGAATAGATATTTGTAAATCGTAGAGAATATTAATAGTTTTTATTTTGAGTATAATATGTAAACCCATTTTTAGAAATATTTACTGTAATGATAATCTCTTTTGTATTTTCAGATAGCCAAGTTCTCATTTTCGCTCTACACGCTTATCAAGGGGATGAATCTCGACGAGCGATTCACCAAGACAAATTAAAGACCATTATCTTAAAGAGGCACTGAAAAAGATATGCGATCGAATTAAATTCATTTGTGGGAACTCAAGTCCCAAATGTAGGTTGATTTCTAAAAATATTAAGTTAGTTGTTACATATATAATATTATCTTTTCGAAATCCCTTGAAACCTTTTCTTTAACACAATAAATTGAAACACAAAATGTGCCAACCAAATAGGTCTCGCTTTTATTTATATACCCGAACTTTCGCCGCAGTGCATCCACTCTTTGAGCCTTAACCGATTCTGAATTACAAGTGAAATCGATAATGATCGCTAATCGGGCAGAACAGAAGCTTGCTAACCACTGGATCGCATTGGCGCACCTTCCGTTCCCACGTCCACAACCCTTGCCCACTTTTCCTTATCCCGAGGCGGAGCACCTGCCATCTTCATCTCCAACTCCATCCCAGAACCACTCCTCCGACTCCACTTGGTCACCGATTCACCGATTTCTGGCCCAATTCGAAGTGGTGCCACACTTTGTGGTGCTTTACCGTTGACCAGATCACTGGGAGAAAAATATAGGTACATTTATCTTAAGGATCGGTTAAATATAAGCATGGAAACTATGGGAAGTACAAAAGAATTCGAAATATGATCTCAGAATAATTACTTTTAAGCTGTTCAAAACTTCCTTATGAACTAGGACTGCTGTTATAATAATATAATAATAATATTATTACTTTTCCCTCTGTGCAGTCCGTTGCCAAAGTGGAAAAGTGGAATGGAAAGGCTGGCTTTCCCAGTCTGGTTCTCGAATTCTGGCCAAGTCGGAGATATTTCCAGCTGGCCAAATGTTCTTCTGCTCTCGAGCCGACAGGTTCTGCTTATTTTTCGGTCCGTCGCGAAGTTTTCCCGACTTGCGAATCGGATTCGCCACCCGAAAAACCAACCGAAAAAGTGTGTGTGACTATGTTTTTTTTTGGTTTTGTGATTTGTGATCAGTGATCAGTGATTGTGCGATTTGCTTCTCTTTGTCGCTCTTAAAAGACTATTACTATTATATCTTCTGAAGATCATCGGAATGGTAAGTGTGGAACAGAATTACTAATATTTCGTAGGCCTAGGCCAAGCCAGACATTTGCATCCAGATCCAGCACATCCAGTTTGCCAGGTTGCTCTTGGACTTGGCCTTCGCCTATTTTCACTTTGTGGGCCAACAGGTTTTCCTTTTGGCATGTGCCACATTCGCTGAAAGTAAACCACTAAAAAAATAAATGAGAACGCAAGGAGTACACTTGAAATCTAGAATATGTTTCATTTGACAAAGTGCTAGAAAACACAATTATATATTGAAACTGAAATAATATATAGTCGTATAATAATGTATGGATTGATAAGATTATTTGTAGATATAACTACACCCAAAAAAAAAATCGATATGAAACGTAGATCGATTTTACATTATGTAATATCAATTTTAACTTGATATTGGGTCAGGTAAATTTGATATGGACGAAATAAGTATTTCATGTAAAAACGATATGGGTTTTGCATAAACAGAAATTTAAATGCTCATATCGATTTAACGGTTTTTTTTGTGTGTTTATATTTTTGTACTTTCTTAACCACATTTTTAGAAAGATAATAATATTTTTCGAATAAAGCTTCAAAATATAAAAAAAAAATTTGAACTCGGCTAGTTATTCTGATCAAAAGTATATATATACCTACTTTATAAGGTCGGAAGCCTTCGTTCTACCTGTTATACAACTTTCAACGAAAGTTATAATAGTTATAAAACGTAAAGACTCCTTTTATTTGTAAAGACATCACAGTGATTGATTGAGGCCTCGTGCCTCGTGTCAATCAAGCAACTGGGAGTTCAAATAGGCTTACGAACTTAGAACCTACAGACAAGTTAATACCAACCAGGCAAAATCCACGTTGCTACCTTTCGGGCACTTAAACAAAATTCCACTTGCTCCGTTCGGAGATTGGATCCTTGGATCCTTGGGGGGGGATCAGCAGTCGTCATCATGAGCCGGCGCATCCGCTCGAATGCCCAATCGCCGTTTTCCAATCGCCGTCGTCGCTTGAGGAGCGGACTGGAGCCGCCCTCCGGAAATCCCAACGACGACGACAGGATGTGCTGGATTTGCCTCACCGGCGACGAGGACCAGCCTCGCCGGGATTGGCTGCATCCGTGTCGCTGTCGCGGCACCAACAAGTGGGTGCACGAGTCCTGCCTGAGTCGTTGGATCGACGAGAAGCAGCTGCTGGCGCCGGATGTTCCGGTTACGTGCACCCAGTGCCGCACGGAGTACATCATTGTGATGCCGCCGCTATGTCGCTTCGATGCTCTGCTGGAGCGCCTGGACAAGAGCTACGAGCGCCTGTGTCCCAGTGTCCTGATGGGCATCCTGGCGGCCACCGTCTACTTCTCGGCCGTCACCTACGGGGCCCTCACCCTGCTCGAGCTGGCTGGCTACGAGACGGGCATGAGGCTGCTCCAGGAGGATCCCACCCTGCTGATGATCCTGCTGCCGTCGGTGCCGACGCTCCTGCTCCTGGCCAGGATGGTGCGCTGGGATGACGCGGTCATCCGCTGGCTGCGACGCCACCATCGCCTGGGTGTCCCCGCCGACCACCTGGACTCGTCGGGCGAACCACTGCCCGGCGCTCCGCTGGACGATGAGTATTTCGATCAGCTGGAGCGCGATCATCCGGATTCCGATGGCCAACTGGGTGGTACCTTCGGATCCGAGCACCTGGGCCGCGCCTCCTCAAGCTTTTGCATTGCCCTCGGGCTGCCCACCGTCGCCGTCATCCTGGGACAGTGCCTCTTCGCTAGGGTTTGCGAGGAGAACAAGCTGCTGGGCATCCTGTTGGGCGGAGTGACCTTCGTGGCCGCCAAGGGGCTGGCCAGTGTTTACCTGCGGCAGTCACAGTATCAGCGGAAGCGCCACAGATACGTGATGGACTACACTCCGGAGAATACATCGCATCCGAACCACCCGAATCGTAATGCCAATCGGGTCCAGAGGCATTAGAGCTGGAAGAATCGACTCTCACTTGATTGTTTATTATTTTCGTAATATTCTAATTAAATCCAATAATAAAAGCAGGTCAAGAAGATACATATATGTATATACATACATGTATAGCGAAAAAACTGTTGTTTTTTTTTTGAAATTCGCGATTTTGAACTTTAAACAAAAATAGGAATTTTTCTTTTGGTTTTTTTGCTATAACTTTGCCAAAAATGGTCCCAGACCAAAAATACATACTGTTTTGAACAGATTACAATATAATAATTACATCCATGACACTTTCCATGTGACTTTGAAAAAAAAAAATTTTTTTCCATTTTTTTTTTATATATATCATGATTTTGTGCGAAAAATGCAAAAAAAATAAAATGTCAAGGTTTAATTGTGAATCTATTGGAAATTTAGTAACGAGTTCAGAAAGGTATGACAATCCATATTTGAATCAATATTTCCTTTGTTTCAGCAGAAATACTATTTTGTTTTTTCTTGAAATTCGGGATTTCGGTTTTTTAAGAAAAATAGGAATTTTTTCTTTACGTTTTTTTGCTATAACTTTGCCAAAAATGGTCCCAGATCAAAAATACATACTGTTTTGAACAGATTACAATATAATAATTACATCCCAGACACTTTCCGTGTGATTTTGAAAAAATAAAATTTTTGCCAATTTTCATTTTTTTTATAAGGGGGTACATCGTAATTTTTTGCGAAAAATGGAAAAAAAATAAAATGTCTAGGTTTAATTGTGAATCGATTGGAAATTTAATAACGAGTTCAGAAAGGTATGACACTCTATATTTGGATCAATATTTCCATTGTTTCAGCGAAAAACTATCCCGAAAGCTTCAAAACTGAGACTAGTTTGCTGTGATGCTGATCCAATTTGAAAAATCTTAAATTTGCTATATCATCATTTTTTTTACAAGTTACTCCCAGTGAAAGTTACTTATCCCCAGCCTTTAAATAACTTAAAACCAACTGAATTTAGCCAAATATTTATTTACAATTGGTGAGGAAAAATCGAAACATCAAGCAGCTTCAGTTTACTGAGCTTTGAACGAAGGACTCCACCTGGCCGAGATCAGCCAGAATTTTAAAACAATGCTGGGTCCCAAATATCCGTATATATACTCTCTATAAGGCGGCCAGGGCCCGCTTGAAGGCCCCCAACTTGATTCCCACACTCCTCGCCCAGCCCAACAGCCTGGCGCGGGATCTCTGGGTCAGCGAGGGTCCGGTGCTCTCCACCTCGATGCGTCTGCCCGGCCAGGCGAACATTACCTGGGCGGCGACCGACTCGTCGAAGAGGAGCAGATAGCAGGGCCTCAGGCCCACCGATTCCTGGACAAAGTACTCCAAGAAGTGCTTCCCCGGCGACTGGGCAATGGATTCGTCCAACTCCGCGGGCAGTTGGCAAATCACCAGAGCCCTCTGCGGCGAAGTAAGGATGGAGTTCCGCCAGCACAGTGGGTTTTTCTCTCTCTCTGTTTCTGGAGGGGATTGCTCTCCGTCCGTCTGGACCGGCTGCTCCTCCTGCTGCTCCTCCTCGGCCAGCTCTTCGCAGTGAACCAAAGCCGTTTCCGGTTGGGCAAACAAGCGGATGGGCACACCTGGCGGATGCTCCAGGCAGCCGGTGGCCAGGAAACGGTACAGATACTTGAGTGGCAGGCCCAGAAAGGCATAGCTGCGCTTTCTACTTGGCTGGTCATCCTCCTGATCCCGATCCTGATGACCATAGCTGATGCTCAACAGGTGGCCGGGTTCCAAAGTGGGTCGTGCCAGGCCCAACACCCGGCAAAGTCTACGCAAATGCAGCCCCGACATGCGGCGCAGGTTGGGCGATGAGGGGGTGGCCACCAGGAGCCAGTGCAGCAAGTGCAGGGCCTCCACATCGTCTCGGGTCAGATCGGCATACTGCTCGTCGGCACTGGGACTGTCCAACATGAGGCGACAGGAGGGCCAATTGTCGGCGACCGAGCGACGCAGTCGATCCACCTGACAGCCGGAGCCGGGCTGCGCCTGGAATTGCGGCGGCACCGGGATGAGCGTCCTCTCGTGCTCCTGGCTGCTGGCCGCCACCGTGAAGATCAGCAGGCGAATGTCACTGGCATGGGGCTGTGCTCGCAGAGCCTCCCGCACCTCGTCCATTTGCCTGTGGAGGGGAATCAGCCACGAGGATGCCGGCGGATGCACCTTTTCCTTGCTTTTTGGGGGGGGAGAAGGACACCAAAGGGATTATTATTCTTCAGCTTATGATTATCCTATAATGCTTACTTAAAGACCAAGACGGTGTCCATCGGCTCACCATCCGCTGCTTTGGTTCTGGATGACTGGGGCTTGGCCACGGGCTGGGGAACCGGTCGCTGGGTGAGGATCGGATTAAGGCTGGTGGGCACCATCGCCATCGGAACTGGCGTGTCCATCTCCGGCTGCGATTGTCACTTGCACCACAAACGCCAAACGAATCCGAAAAGCTCGCTTTCACTCTTCACAATTTTGACAAAGCGAATGTAGTTTCGAAAATTGGAAAACTCAACTGAGAGCTACTTCGATCCAATGTTGAGTGATCGAAATTAAGGCTTAATATTCAACCTAACAAAAAGTCTTTCAAAACAAAAAACTTCATTTGAAAAAAATTAAAATGAAATTTTTTTTCATGGGAAGTGGTTTTTTGTGTAGGTTAAATAATACTGAGAAAAGAGTTCAAAACTTTTATCATTTTATCACTTTTCTAATTGTGAAGCACTTTGAGTTAAAATATGGTTAAATTCCTACTTAGTATAAACCTACGGGTTTTTTCCGAATACCATTTTTTTCTTTTTGGATTTTCATATTAATATTAAGTTAATTTAAGAAATAGCTCAATGCTCTACATTTTTTTTAGAATATTACTTGCTACTTGCTAATCGGCAAAACTTTCTGTGACGTAACTATTTGCGAAATCAACAAAATAAAGTGCTTACGCAGAAAAATCGGAATGCATATAAACTTAGCATGCGTATTAACATAGTATTCAGATTATAATGTATTAAAATCCGAGTCTCCGGGCAAAAACGAAAGCGCCGATTAAATTATGATGACATTGAAGCCAACTGACAGGAAGTATTTACGATTCTACGAGTTTACGAGTGCTTTACAAGCTCCCAAACAGACGGGCCCCTCTGTTGTAAACTGCAAAACAATCAATAGTAAATAATAATAAATAAAACAAATATTTATTTATTTATATTTTCGATTGCGTCAGGCTCGGATTTGATTGTGATTCTCGTTTTTTCATGAACTGGACCTCCCAGTGCTTCGTACTCGCAAGCCCAAATACACATAAAGAAAAGAGGATAAAGATAAATTTTATGATTTCTAAATAAATCCCTAGCAATGAAAATTTCCAAATAATAAAATATATTTAATAGTTTGAAAATTAGATTTCTATACCATTTAAATTCAAACGAAAAACTATCTTCTTATCATATTTTTATTGGAAATTACATTCTTATCAGTGTAATAGCTTACAATAAATATTTTGTTCGACCTATAATATATTTATTAATGGGAATTAAATCCTAGTCATTGGAATAGCCCACATTAAAGATGTTTTTCAAGTGACCATAATATTTACACGAAATATATTTATTCAAATACTTTGGACTTGGACTTGATCCACGGATGCTCCTCCTACAACCAGACGACCAGGCCAGACCATGACGCATATGACCCAGAACGGCAAGTGGTAGCCAATTGAGAGGCGGGCTAGCGAATCAGGGGTCGCCTGGTCATCTGAGGGGGCAATGGCTACGTCAATGCGACGATCACAGTCCAGACATACGCCTATACTAGGCGGACGGACGCTGATACCGAGAGCCCGGTGCAAAGTACGACATTCCACGGCGGATTGCCGGATAATGGAGCCCATATTTGCCTAGTATGGGTACTAATACATATGGGAACACAAATTTTTAGGGTTTTTTACACTTTTTTATTAACTTACTACTTGGGGTTACTACAACTAATTACGTACAGTGTTTATATGGGGTATCTACGGGGTCTACAGCTAGTTAAAAACTTGGTTTTCTGGCAGCCTATATTTGATCCGTGGGCCTAAACTAGATTGATTGACTACAACTAGTATATAGTATATCGTATCGACTACTACGCATTATAATAGCACTTGCGAGTCATATACATATGTTGGTATATAGCTTAATACATAGACGGGTGTCTCTTGCTATCTCTCCTCCTCTCCTCTAAGTACGGATGACGATGGTGTTTTGCCATGCTCTCCCATTGAGTTTCAAACTCAATTGCAGCACTCTGGGGCGGTTTGTACGCTTCTTACACGGGCAGGCGACTTTGGGATACTCCAATCCTGCCGCTCGTCGTGTGCCAACTGGAAATATTGCACAGAAAAACAAGTTGTAGTTGAATCGTTACAAATTTAGGGTATAGTAGAGCTATTTCTAATTTAATGCGATTTTTTCTTCTTTCTATTATCTCTTCTAAAAAAAACATTTTCTAATTTTATACGAAAATGGATATTATTAATATTTTACTTTTATAATGAATATTACAATTAAATCACCTCGAAATTTCTAAGATAAGATATATTTTTTTAAAAGAATTATTGTTAAATTAGTTTTGAAATAGATTTCAAAATATTGGAAAAAATTCCCTAATTCTAAAAAGTCTGCTGTAACTTACCTAGGACTCTTAGAATCGCTTGTTGTTGCGCAAGAAGGCCTTTTGGCGCGTCTCCTCCTTGAGGCAGGTATCGGACTCCTTGCCAGAGCCGCCGCGCTGAACGCAGACGGTCTCCACCTTCAGGCCGAAGCACTGCGTCTGGACGACATTGAAGAATAGCTTGCCGATGGCGTTCGCATCCTCGTCGCCGGCCATCTTCAGGCAGGTGCGGAACCGGAGGTCACAGCTGCAGTGGGACAGGGTGTAGGGTCGGTAGTTGAAGAGGTCGTAGCGATTGGACATCCCGTCGATCCACATCTTGCAGTGGTCGTGCTTCCGGCAGCACTTGTCCGCCTTGGAGGCGCCGCCCAGGTCGTTGTAGGTGCCGTTGGCCAGGTTACCGCGACCGCACCACCGCGTGTTGGGGGCGATTAGCCAATCGGAGAGCTGCCGCCGCTCACGGCGATGCACTGCAGCCGCAACGTCGCCAGTTTTCTGATTATGCGCGTGGATTTGGGATAGGGGTTCCGTTTCGGGGTCGTGCGATCTGGCGGCCAAGTGCTTGGCATCCGTCCCGGGAACAACGCACAGCTGCCAGGTCGCCAAAATCACCAGAGGCATCAGAACGCAGATAGTGCTTGTGCTAGTGCTTTCGTTCGGGATCCACATCGTGTACGAGTCTACTTTTTTTAGCGCCCGGTGTCGGTGACTGATTGCTCTCCAAGCTGAAAACCACTGCCGTTTTATATGCTCGCGCAGCGCCGCCAAATCGAAACTGGGGCGTTCACACCGGGCCGCATTTTCCTTTTCGGATGCGGAATGTCGATAGGTCTTTTAAAGAAGTTTTCTAATTTCCATCAATTTCTACTTGCTGATCGCAATAAATAGTAGCTTTACTTCCATCATGTGTTGCTTATTTTTATTAATTTAAAATAGTTTTTATGCCCTTTAAATAGCAAGTTTAATAGACTTTAAAAGATCGCATAAATTGAATTTAAAAATGTCTTTTATTTTCATTTAAAGACTATTCTCTGAAAATAAAAAAAAAAAACGAAATAAATTTAAAAAAAAACTATAATACCTTTCCATAGTTACCAGCTAGCTTATAGTTTTAAACTTAAAATCAGCATTTACAAATTAATAAATAATAGCTTTCTGCCTATCGAACGTGACGCCGGCGCAGTGTGAATATGTGTGCTCGCATCTTTTCACGCCCTGCCAGTGTTGCACAACCGCCGACGGGTACACAGCTGTTCCGAGGAGTCATGAGCGAAAATTACCTTTTAAAATTAAATTAGTTGATTTAAAGCGACAGCCAGCCGGTGGCCAGCGAGGCAGCTACGATGCAGCGAGTCCAGGCGGACCAGAAGCCAGCCAGGATGCACCAACATCCGCACTCGCACCCACATTCCCACTCGGAGGAGAGGGAGCACAACAGCAATGAGACGACGACCACATCCACATCCACATCGAATGCTCGGATTGCGGCCAGCAGCAGTGCCACGCCCACAACAGTGGGGGCAGCGGGCGGAGGCGGGGGAGGAGCCAGCGGAGCACCCACACCGCCCAAGAGTCTGGCCCTCAACCAGAACCATCATCATCACTATGCTCCCGGCTCGGACACATCCGGGGAGCAGGAGGAGGAGCTGCTGGACTCGCGCTACGAGTGCGCCATCTGCATCGACTGGCTGAACGAGCCGGTGCTGACCTCGTGCGGCCATCGGTTCTGCCGCAGCTGCCTCACCGCCTGGATGCAGAAGAACAACCAGTGCTGTCCCATGGATAACAAGCGCCTGTCGGCCGAGCACGACATCTTTCCGGACAACTATACGCGCCGAGAGATCGAGCAGCTGAAGCGCGACTGCCCCAACTCCTCGCTCGGCTGCTCGGTGGTGGCCTCGCCCATCGAGCTGCACCGCCACCTGCCCAGCTGTCCGTACCGGCGGCAGCAGGAGCCGCAGGAGGAGAAGTGCCCGTTTGCCAAGATCAAATGCGATTTTGTCGGTCGGCCGGAGACGAATCAGCTGGAGGAGCACCTCAAGGCGGACATGCCGCACCACATGCAGCTTATGCTGCAGGCCTTTCAGCAGACGGCCATAGCCACCTGGCAGCCGCACAAGCCGAGCACCAGTGGAGGCACCGTGGAGAACGGCCATGGACAGCAGCTGCCGCCACCGCCGCAATATGCCAACGGTGTGGATGAGCAGATTGTGCAGACGATGTACCAGAGGATTGTGGTCCTGGAGCAGAGGACTCGCGAGCAGGAGACGCGACTGGAGAACATGCAGAAGCAGCTGCGCCTGGCACGCCAGCAGGCGCCCGTGGATCCGCGCTATAGCAACGGCACGATTGTGTGGCGCATCGAACAGCTGGGTGCCTTGGTGGCCCGCCTGCGGGCCAATGCCAACAATCAGGTGTACTCGCACGAGTGCTACACCTCGCCGCATGGCTACAAGTTCTGTGCCCGACTGAACATTCAGCCGCGGAAGCCGCATGTGCTCAGCCTGCATGTGCATCTGATGCAGTCGGAGAACGACTACCATTTGGACTGGCCGTTCAAGGGACGCATCAAGCTGTGCATGATCCATCCGGCGGATGTGACGCTGTCGCAGCACGACACCATCATGACCAAGCCGGAGATACTGGCCTTCCATCAGCCGCGCGAGGCGATCAGCACGCGGGGATTCGGCTTCCTCGAGTACGCCAACATATCGAACATCATTCAGTTGGGCTTCTGCGCCGACGACCGGCTGCTCATCAAGATCGAGATCAATATTGTGTGAGATGGAGACGGAAAAGGAAATGGAAATGGCACTGAAGTCTTCCGATTACGTTACGTTTACACCAAGGTGGATCGAATCGTAGGGCAAGTAGGAAAGAACGAACGAAAGAAAGCCAAGAATTAGTCAGACAAAAATTAGCATATTTAGCTATTCCCATGTTTATCTTTGTCATATTTTAATTTCACTAAAATTGAGTGAGCTTTGAATTTGGTGAATAGCCAAGATAGTGGCCCAGATAATCCCCGTTGTGAAGAGCACTAGAGAATGCCTGACCTATTAGAGCTACAGATAACAAGGCGACCCTGCGATTTGTGTGGAATTACTCGATCCACTTTAGTGAACACGTACGTGCAAACGTACAATATGCAATAACCAATAGCCGACACGTATATATTTTATATAGACTTATATATGGTATACAAGCGACCCCGCTAATAGTCACCGTCTAGCAGGCATCACATAAAGCAATTCCGATGATATTCCAATTTACTAATCGATATTAACTATCTATCTAGAACTATTTCTTATTCTCGTTTATATTACTAGTTCTATATTACTCGTTTTTGCAATCGAAGGGCATTGCAGTTCAAGTAAAAGGTCTGGGAAATTTAGATCTATAATTAGAAATTTCAATTGAACCTGGATTTCCCCGTGATCCCTTATCAGTGCATTTACATACTTAATTAATCTTTAGTTTCCAAAACATTCTCGTCAATCTGATTGATTTTAACTATTAATAACTGAGTACGTCCATTGGGTAGAAATACCGACCTTTTTTTTACCTAGTTTACTTAATATTCCATTTAGAATTATGCTAGATTTTAATGCTTTAGTTTATCGTTTGGAAAAACTAAAAATGAGTGAGCCAACCGGCGCTTAGAATTTAAAATGTGTACCTTTTTTAAGCAACGAAGGAGCCAGAAAATATATTTTAACCTAAAAACGTAATTGCCTCCGTTTATGAACTCCAAATCAGTTTGGAACAAAACAAAGGCTGTATGTATTATTTTACCCCAATACTTAACTTAGACCATAACAATATGTACTATGTTTAGAGCTAAGAGTCCCGGCATAGATTAAAGCCCAGTTTGGTCTGGGCTCTGACCGCTGACATGATGATGAGGAAAACCCAATAAAGGACACTTTTGTACCGTCAATCTGTACTCTGTATACTTTATAAGTGACTCTTGGTTGTCCCCAGCTCGTGGATTGCATCTTTCCCAAGATGTAGACATCTCTTGATCTTCGTCTTAACATTTTATTGAGTTTCTTGAAAGTAAAAACTTTTCTTGCATCTGTTATTGCGCATTTTGGTGCTTCTTGCTTAGCTAAATGTAAACCTAATCCTAACCAGCTACTCAGTTAGCCAGGCGCCAAGTGGCCGTGGCGGTTTCGGTTTGCGTAACCAGCTGCTCCTCCACATTGAGGTCGATGGCCATGGTAATGGTGGTGTTCGGCGGTGTGCGGTCCTCGATCACCTCAATGGTGACCGCCTGCGGCAGAGGCTGTACAGCTGCCTTCACCCGGCCCGGATCATGGCTGCGCATGTGGGCGTTCAGGCCGCCGGACTGGGCGAAGGACTTGCCGCACAGCCGGCAGGCGTATTTGCGGCGCTCCGCGTGGAGCAGCTTGTGCACCCGCAGCGCCTTCTTCCTTTGAAACGTCGAGCCGCAAACGTCGCAGGCGAAGGGTCGCAGGCTGGTGTGCGAAACGGCATGGACATTGAGGTCGTGGATGCTGTAGAAGCACTTGCCGCAGACCTCGCATTTGGCCGGCCTTTCGCCCGTATGGCGCCGCATGTGGGCCGTGAGCACGCCCCGATCCCGGCAAGGTCGGCCGCACACCTCGCAAATGCAGGGCATGCGACCCGTATGGCAGATGCTGTGCGACGCCAGCTCCTTTTGCGTGTAGAAGGTGGAATCGCATTCCGGGCACTTGTGCGGCTTGATGCCGGTGTGACGCAGGCGGTGGGTCATCATGTTGCCCGTTTGGGTGAAGGGTTTGCCGCAGATGTCGCAGAAGATGCCGGTGTGCTTCCAGCGATGGCCGCGCAAATCGCGTGCTGTGCGAAACGTTTGGTTGCAGTCCGGCTCGTTGCATTTGTACTCCTGCGGTGGCCCCTTCCGCTTTCCGCGGATGCCTTTGGCCGCGGAGGCGGCTTCTGTGCTGTGCTTCAGGCGGCGATGGGTATACAGGCTGCGCTTGATGGTGTACGCCCGGTCGCACAGATCGCACTGGAACAGCATGTCCCTGGTGTCGTCTCCGGGCTGGGTGTACTCATCGTCATCCGATTTGTCTTCGTCCTCGTCATCGTCGTTGTCGGCCGCCCAGTCGGCATCCATGTCCAGCGAATCCTCCTGCGTCGCCACCAGGGTGTTCTTCATGGCCGCCGCCCGCTGGAGGCGCTGGCGCGGAGCATCCTCCGGCTCCGCCTCTTCCTCTGTGTCTCGGCTTGGCTCCTCCTCGTTGGCTGCGTCGATAAACTCCTCCGACTCGCTGGCGTCCTGGGCAATGGGATCGCTCTCCTGCTTGACGGCCGGCTCGTGACTTCCGCAGTGCCCGTCGAGATGCTTCATCCGGAAGTGTTCCGGAAAGCTGGCCAAGGCGAAGCGCTGGAAGCACAGCCCGCAGCAGATGTCCCAGGAGGCGGGCGCACTGAAGTGGACCTCGCCGCACCGGACGTTGTGGTAGCCACCGGGCACATCCGGCCGTGGCAGCAGCTTGATCATCGTGGCGGTTGCGGATTTCTGGCTCCCGGCGTTAAAGTGTTCCTACCATCGAATTGGCGTCGTTTTTTTTTTTAATTCGTCTTGGTTTGGTGGGGGGTGGGGGTGTTGTTAACAGCTGACGGCCAGTGTTGGCCAACTACCGGAGGTATCGAGCTTCCCTGCAAAGTGGCGCCATTTTTGAACTGGCCTTCACACCGATAAGTAATCTTAAAGCTGGGCTCAGTGATATTCATAATATGAAAACGGAAAAAGATCGTTTTGTTGAAATAAGAAATTTATAACGTATATAAATGGATTTTTAGGAAAACATTTTTGAATAAAATACAGGCATTTATAGAAATGCTAAATTTGGTAAATTCCGCGCCTTATCGATAACTGAAGCTCAATTAGACAACGGTAAAAAGCTATCGATAACCGACCGCGCCTATCGGCCACCGTTGTGTATTCGTATTTTTTTGGATTCGAGTATACACTTTTTTTCGGCCTCCTATCCATTGATTTTTCGCTGTCCAGTCGGGGAAGTTGGGACACGGACAGGAAATCCCCGAGAGAGATCAACCAGATCCGGTGCAGCCAGGAGCATAATCATGTCGGAGGCGGCGGTGCCAGCGAGCAATGCGAACGCGAATGCCAGCGAGAAGATGGCCAGCTTGGTGCGGGAGGCGGAGAATCTAAAGACCAAGCTGGAGGAGGAGCGCCAGAAGCTGAACGACGTCAATCTGTCCAACATAGCCGAGCGGCTGGAGCAGATCGCCTACGTGAACATCAAGCCGCGCAAGGTGCTTAAGGGCCACCAGGCGAAGGTCCTGTGCACCGACTGGAGTCCCGACAAGCGGCACATCATCTCCTCGTCGCAGGACGGCCGCCTGATCATCTGGGATGCGTTCACCACAAACAAGGAGCACGCCGTCACCATGCCCACCACTTGGATCATGGCCTGTGCCTACGCTCCGTCGGGCAACTTTGTCGCCTGCGGCGGACTGGACAACAAGGTCACCGTATATCCGATCACCTCCGACGAGGAGATGGCCGCCAAGAAGCGCACAGTGGGCACCCACACCAGCTACATGTCGTGCTGCATCTACCCGAACTCCGATCAGCAGATCCTCACGGGCAGCGGCGATTCAACCTGCGCCCTGTGGGACGTGGAGTCCGGCCAGCTGCTCCAAAGCTTCCACGGCCATTCCGGCGATGTGATGGCCATCGATCTGGCCCCCAACGAAACGGGCAACACCTTCGTCTCGGGCAGCTGCGATCGCATGGCCTTCATCTGGGACATGCGATCGGGCCATGTCGTGCAGTCCTTCGAGGGCCACCAGTCGGATGTGAATAGCGTCAAGTTTCATCCCTGCGGAGATGCCATAGCCACGGGATCGGATGACAGCAGCTGCCGGCTATACGATATGCGGGCGGATCGCGAGGTGGCCGTGTTCGCCAAGGAGAGCATCATTTTTGGGGTCAACTCGGTGGACTTTTCGGTCAGCGGAAGGCTGCTGTTTGCTGGCTACAACGATTACACCGTCAACCTGTGGGACACCCTGAAATCGGAGCGGGTTTGCCTGCTCTACGGGCATGAGAACAAGGTGTCCTGCGTCCAGGTCTCGCCCGATGGCACCGCCCTATCCACCGGCAGCTGGGACTACACCATCCGGGTGTGGGCCTAAGCACAGCGTAAAGCGTAATGCCCATTGTTAGGGGGCACCTGTCCAGGACAGATGCTGCCTCGCTTTGTTTTCCTCTCTGTTCCATCTAGTCTCTATTTTGTTTTTGTTGTGCATCTCTAGGATAGTTAATCTACGGACTTGGTAATCCCCCAAATATGTACATATGGGTCATATCGGGACTACCAACTGCTGTACTATAATGAACTCAAATATATATATATATATGTATCTCTTTACGTGTAACCATTATGCGACTAGTTATAAGTTCCTGTTCGAAATAAATGTTGAGCGATAGACAAACTTGTGTTTTTTGTACCTACATATAGGAAAAGCACCCTTTGAATAACATTTTTCGGTAATTTTATTGTACTTGATGTTGTGCGAAAGGTTTTCCTTAAGGTTTAATATATTCGAATGAATACTCCTCGCTTATAACTAGCTTAATATTGAACAGATGTAACAGTATATACACATTGTCTCTATTGATATGTAGGTACTAATACTTTGAAAACATAAACATTCTAGAGGGCAGCTATTAAATTATAATACCTTCAAATTACATTTTATAAAGTATTGGCTTGTTTAGAATTATGGCAGATACATGTTCGACAAAGACTTAAACTAAAACCAGATTCTTTAAAGATAGTTTAGTTCAAACCTAGAACAGTGGACGTAGTTTGTGATGTTTCATAATATAAAATGTAAATATCAGTGATTTGAGGATACCGAAGCACTCAGGTCGTTTAGGCAGACAGAAGATCTGCGCAATCAGGTCAGTAGGTGAACAGCATCTCGATGGGTCCCGCCTCGACGCCCTCTGTTGCATTGGCCGTCGCCTGGAGTTTGTGGGCCCGCATGTGAGCGGACAAGCCTGCCGCCTGGGCATAGGCATTGCCGCAAATCTTGCACTTGAACTTCTTGATTCCCAAATGTAGATGCTTGTGGTGGTACAGCGCCTTAGGGCGGGAGAAGGCCGAATCACATTTGTCGCACTTGTAGGGCTTCTCGGTGGAGTGCATGGCCTGGTGTTCGTTGAGCAGCGACTTGGAGGCAAAGCGGCGGGCGCAGGTCTGGCACTGGAAGGGTTTCTCGCCCGTATGCGTGCGCCGGTGGACGATCAACGCCTCCCGGTAGCGGGATCTATAGCCGCACAACTCGCACACGTAGTTCCGCTCCTCGCTGTGGACACGCCGATGAGAGGTGAGGTTGTGCTGATTGACAAACGACTTGCCGCAGTTCTCGTGCTCGCACTTGAATGTCCGGGCGCCGGAGTGACCCTGCACATGGCGGAGCAGGGAGCGCGAGCTCTTAAACACCTTGTCGCACAGCTGGCAGGCGAACTCCGTGTGCTCCTTGCGACGATGCTGGGCCAATGCCCGGTCCACATCGAAGGTGGCTTCGCAGTCGTCGCATTTGAAGGCCTGCGGATGCGGGTGGCTCATCTTGAGATGCGTGTTCAGGTATTTCTGGGTCGTGTACTTCCGATCGCAGTGCGGGCAGTTGTAGTCCTTGGGCTGGCGCTGCTTCTGCAGGGTGAAAATATTTTGATATTAGCGATTTCCATTATTATTAGACAGTTTTAGTTTTCATATCAACTATAGGCTACCTTAAAAACGAACTGCTGGTCCTCCTCCTCATCCTGTTGGTCATCCTGAGGGTTTCCCCCGCCCGTCAGCGCCTCCAGGTCACAGCCCTCGTTGTCGGAGGAATCGGAGGAGCTGCTACGATCTGGCTGCCACAACGTATCGATGGTCTCCTCGTCCTCGGACTGTTTAGGCTCGAGCACCATGATGCGCAGTGGATTGCCCTCCTCCTGGTCCAGTTCCTGTTCCGCCTCCTCCGCCTCCAGAACATCCTCCGCATCGTTTGAATGGTTCTCCTCCTTGAGGCTGGTCGCTACGGTCGTTGGGAGCTGCTGATCCACTCCTGATCTCGTTGCTCCCAGTCCCGTGACCGTTTGGGTCAGTGGCCGGCCCTCCCTGTCGAAGTGCACATTGCGGATGTGGCGGGCAAAGTCCTGGAAGCCAAAGTGCTTCATCTCGCAGAGCAGGCAAACCAGTTGGAAGCTATTCGCCTCCTGTTCGTAGAAGATCTCGCCGCACTTGGGCCGCAACTGCTGCTGGGCGTGCAGACGGACATAGTCCACGTTGGCGAGGCAGTGTCTCAGCATTCTGCGTGCCGGCTGCTTCTAATTCATCCCAAAAATGCAATATTTTGTTAAAAAAATCAAAGGAAAATATGTAAACAAATGTTCGATTGACTTCGATAGGCATTTAGCGCGGTCACGAACCATGGCGGACCACTTCGATAAGCCTTTAGCAAGGCCTCAAACCAAGGATGGGCTTTAACTGCCAGTTAAAGATTAAGGTTAACCGTTATTTAAATTTCTCCATAAAAATAAAAAAGGAGTGATACTTTTTCGAATTTAATGCAACGAGATAAACTTCCGCTGGCAAAAGTCACTTTGGGCCCTTTGCCTGCGCATCTTGAATAACCTGCGAAGCCTGGACATCCAGCTGATCCCTCAGATCCTCGGGACTCTTGAGTTCCCGAGTGGCCCGCTGATACCTTTGGCGGTGCATCCGCTTGTGTTGGGCGTAACCCGCAGCCTGGGCAAAAGACTTGTCGCACTGCGAGCACCTGTATCGCTTGCCATCCTCATGCAGGGGCCTATGATGATACAGGGCCCGGGAACTGGAGAAGCCCACATTGCAATCGGTGCAAATGTGCCGCAGGCGCCGCTGTCCAGCGTCCAAGTGCCGCTCCAGGTGGTTCTTCAGCTGATAACTGGCCGGGAAGCTCGCCTGGCAGGTGTCGCAACGGAAGGGCTTCTCGCCGGTGTGACGCCGCCGATGGACCTGCAGATTCCAATGGATCCCCGTCCGATAGCCGCAGAACTCGCACATGAGTCGTCCGCCATCGCCGTCCGCCGACATGGTCGCCTCGCGAGTGCCAAATCTAAACGCCGGCACTATTGTTAGACGCACCGATTTACACCTTACCACTTGGCATTTGGCCGTCTCAGCAGTTGGGCCGATTAATTGCTGTCAAAGGAACCGAATCGTTTTGGCTAATTTAAGAACGGGCTCTGTTTGTGAATCAGATTCTGTTATATTTATCAATACAAAAGGTTATCTCCATATTCGAATATTACAGCTTTCCTCTCACAGGACTCTATGACTTGGTTCTTGGAAGCATTTCGTTATGGGCTTAAAATATATATATAGTGTAACTTTAACAAAGTTTAGTTTTCTACGAAAAATCATTTTAGTTTCACTAACTCAAAGTTTAGTACTAGTAGCTTTCAATACCTTCTAAAAATATTTACAAAGTGAATGCCTGGGTTATACAACTTTCAGTTTATCTAATATTTACATAGTGGGTCAACTAAATTCGATGAAACTCCGTGGAATGAAGACCGAAACTTAAAAAAGAGGAAAAGAGATAATAATTAATGTCTCCTATAGCCTATGCCTGAGTTCCTAAGCCTAAAACGTAGCGATTGGAAGATACAAAAAGGTAGCCTACATCCCTATAACATCCCTACGATCCTAACCGTTGAGCTCGTCGTTCCGGTGCTTGCGCATGTGTCCAGCGAGTCCGGCGGCCTGGGCGTAGGCATTCCCGCAGAGCTTGCAGACAAACTGCTTGGTGTCCGCGTGGAGGAACTTGTGGTGATACAGGCCCTTCTGCCGCGAGAAGGTCGCCCCGCAGACGCTGCACACATGCGGCCGCTCCGTGGAATGCATGGCCATGTGCTCCCGCAGGCCGGAGTGGGAGGGGAACCGCTTGTCGCACACCTGGCACCCAAAGGGCCGCTCGCCCGTGTGGCTCCTGATGTGGACGCGCAGCGTCTCCTTGTTCCGGCAGCTGTAGCCGCAGCTCTCGCAAACGAAGTTCTTCTGCTCGGTGTGCACCTTGCCGTGGTTGCGCATGTGGCGGACGGTGAAGAAGCGCTTGCCGCAGCCGGGATGCGGGCAGGGCACATTCCGTTCGCTGGTGTGCTTTAGCTGGTGGCGCTTCAGCTCGTGGCGGGTCTTGTAGCGCCGTCCGCAGACCACGCAGGGCGCTCCGCCGTGGGCCTGCACCATGTGCTCGTCCAGCAGGCGCAGGCGCGGCAACTGTGCTTCGCACTCCGGGCAGGTAAAGGTGGTGTTGGAGCCTCCAACTCCTCCCTCGCCGCCCTCATCTCCGTTGTCGTGATCCCGCTTTAAATGCTGCCTCAGGCTGTATTTTCCGTGGTAGATCTTGCCGCAATGCTCGCACTTGTGCTCTTGGGCGGCCGAGGATGAGGGCTTGGCGGGCAGCTCGTAGTCGGCATCCTCGCTGTCCGCCTCCGGGGAGGCGGCCTCCTTGTGCTGGCGCACTATGTGCCGCTCCAGGACCTTGCGGCTCTGGTAAACCTTCGTGCAGTGCGGACAGGAATGCGGCGTCTTCGCGGACTGCCGGCTCTCGCTGTCCGGATCCAGTTTGATGCCGCCGCACTCCTCCTGCTCGGAGTCCTCCTCCTTGTAGTCCACCTTCAAGGCTCTAACCTGGCGCAGCGTTTCGCCGGCCGACGACGGATGTGGGTCCACTTGCCATTTGATGATGGTCTGCCTGCTCGGCCGCTCCTCCTCCTCATCCTCCTCCTCGTCGTGCTCCTGGCCCAGCGAGCCCCGCTCATCCTCGTCGTCGCTATCGGCGTCGTGGTCGCCGCCAATCTCGTACCAGGCAAAGGGATTCACCTGCGCCACAATGGGCACCGGCGAGTTGTGCTCCCGATCGCGGTCCCGCTCCTGCTTCAGATCCGCTCCGCCGACGTCCAGCGCCGCCTCCGTCTTCAGCAGCCCGTTCTCGAAGTGTGTATTTTGGACGTGGAGCAGGAAGTCGCCGAACACAAAGCTCTTCATCTCGCAGAACGCACAGTCGATGCGGAAGCTGTGCAGGCTCTGGAAGTAGATCTCGCCGCACTTGGCGTTCGCCATGCCGGCGTACGTGTCCGGCTTGAGCGACTTGAGCATGGTTGCGGCTCGTTGCTCCCACCTGGTGGCCGTTGCTCGCCAGGATTCGCGTCCTTTTTTCGAATGCTTTCGTCCAATAAGAACGCAAGCTTGCAGTGTTGAACAGCTGTTCCAGTTGCAGGTGCCAATGTGCTGATTAGCGGGAAATGTTCTAGCTAAAACTGGCTATATTTGAAATCTTACATTTTCTCTTAATGATTTTAAGTTGTTTCTTGAACATTTCTTTAAAATTTCCACTAAATAGTTATTATCTTTCTATGTTATTGCTAAGATTTCATTATTCTTCCCCATAATTTGAAATTAAATCTGGCTTTTTAAAGCTATTTCCCACTTTGCTTTGCTAACACTGGCTTCTCGCCAGCACTCCCGAGATAAACGATAGACACCGATAGGTTGCGTTGTGGCAACAACGTGAATTGAATTTGCCCGTGAATTAACCCACTGAAACGCCGACAGCGATGCATCCCGATCTCACGGAGCGCATTCTCCAGCAGCTGGAGGCCGCCGACAAGGTGGACACCCTGGACCTGGCAGCGCAGTTCGCCGAGGACCACCAGAAGATTGTGGGCGCCCTGAAGAGCATCCAGGCGCATGGCGAGCTGGTCACCGCGGAGACGGCCACCCACAAGAGCCTGGGCCTCACTGACGAGGGTCGCGCCGTCGTGGAGCACGGCAGCCATGAGGCGCTGGTCTACGCCGCCGTTCCGCCAGAGGGAATCGCCCAGGCGGCTCTGATGGCAGCCGGCGGGCCAAATGCCAAGGTGGGCTTCAGTAAGGCCATGTCCCACGGCTGGATTCTGGTGGACAAGACCGTCACTCCACCGTTGGTGCGCCGCAAGGTGGACTCAATCACGGATGTGGTGCGCAACCAGCTGCAGCAGGTGGCCCAGGGCAAGGGCGAACAGCTGCCCGCCAAGGAGGTGAGCGACTTCAAGAAGCGCAAGCTCCTCCAGGAGACGACCACCAAGAGCTTTGTCCTGGCCCGCGGCCCCGAGTTCGCCACCACGCTCACCAAGCTGGAGACAGATCTCACCGTGGAAATGCTCGCCAGCGGCCTGTGGGATCAGCTCAAGTTCAAGGCGTACAATTTTGATGCCTTGGGCGCGCCACCAACGCGCGGACATCTCCATCCGCTGCTCAAGGTGCGCACCGAGTTCCGGCAAATATTCCTCGAGATGGGCTTCTCCGAGATGCCCACCAACAACTACGTGGAGTCGTCGTTCTGGAACTTCGATGCGCTCTATCAGCCGCAACAGCATCCGGCTCGCGATGCCCACGACACATTCTTCGTGAATCATCCGGCCAAGAGCCACAAGTTCCCGCAGGACTATCTGGAGCGCGTGAAGAAGGTGCACTCGGTGGGCGGCTATGGGTCCAAGGGCTACGGCTACGACTGGAAGCTGGAGGAGGCGCAGAAGAATCTGCTGCGCACCCACACCACGGCCGTGAGTGCCAGGATGCTGTACAAGCTGGCCAACCAGGAGGGCGGCTTCAAGCCAGCTAAGTACTTCAGCATCGACAAGGTGTTCCGCAACGAAACGCTGGACGCCACCCATCTGGCGGAGTTCCATCAGGTGGAAGGTGTGATCGCAGACGTTGGCCTAACGCTGGGCGATCTCATTGGCACGCTGTACGAGTTCTTCAGGAAGCTGGGCATCACGCAGCTGGAGTTCAAGCCCGCCTACAATCCCTATACGGAGCCCAGCATGGAGATCTTCTGCTATCACCCCGGCCTGGCCAGGTGGATCGAGGTGGGCAACTCGGGCGTCTTCCGGCCGGAGATGCTGCTGCCCATGGGGCTGCCGGAGAACGTGAACGTCATTGCCTGGGGACTGTCGCTGGAGCGACCGACCATGATCAAGTACGGCATCAACAACATCCGGGATCTGGTCGGGCCCAAGGTGGATCTGAAGATGGTGGAGGAGGGCCCAATCTGCCGGCTGGATCACGCTTAAAGCCGCGAAAGCCCTAGGACCTGCGATCAAATTGCATTTTTTTTCACCAACTAATGTTCCAAAAAATATTTATAAATAAAATTTCCACACCAGAAGTAAAATTTGTATGATTAAGGAAGTTAATGCATATAAAATGGGAGTTTTCAACAGCTTTTTTATTTCAGAATATTGTCCAAGTGGGAAACTTGAAAATTTTAAATTTGGCGGGCTGCTCAGCTGAAGTCCAGTGTTGTTAAGTGCCCCAAGATGATCGTAGCAAAGTTTTAATTTGATGTTTGACTAAAGAAATATAAGTTTTCTTTAGATTTGGATAAAAAAAAATTAATTAGTAAACTTTTAATGAGTTAAGATTTGTTTTGAAAGCGAATCATATCCAGCTGATTAAATATGCAAGCTACTTGACAACCCTGCTTCATACTCGTCACCTCACACACTCACACAAGCGCGCGAAGAAAACAATAACAAACGAAAAGCCTAAACAAAAAACTGAAAATTCGTCATCAAACGCTAGAGTCTTGGCCCCAAAGATGGCCAGCAATCCGACGCAGACCCTCCACCAGGCAATCCAGGCCAAATTCGGCCTCCAGAGCGCCAGCGAAGCGTCCACATTGAGCAGTACAGGCGGCACGCCCCCACAAACGACGCCCAGATTCTTTATTCCGCAGCTGAAAATTCCGCAACTGCAACAGCAGGCGACGGCGTCGGCGGATGCGGCTGCCCTGCTGGAATCCCGCCAAGCGGCGGACGCCCACAACCAGTTGCTACTCAACGAGATCCAGCTGAGGCGACGCCAGCGATCGGAGAGCGAAAACAAGGTGCAATCGACGACGGGCTTTGTGATTCCCCAACTGGGAGCGAAGACGGAGCCCCTGAATATTCCGCTTTTGGCCCGGCTGGAGCGCGGTGTGGATCAGCTGCAGATACGGGACGATGGCGGCGATCGGCCGATGCCACCCCTCATCGATCTCTCGTCCACGGTGATAGCCGGCAGCAAGGATGCACCGCCCAAGGAGTCGGCCAGCAAGGCGCGCCAGCTGACCAGCACCAGCCGGGAGAACTTTGACATACCCTTCATTGCCTGCGATCGCGGAGGTGGCGGTGGCAGGAGGAGCACGCCCATTGGGGGTCTGCTGGCCAACCGGCGGCGATCCCTGAACGCGGAGGAGGAGGAGCAGGACGAGGCGCCCGCCAACACCGACTACCTGGAGCAGCCGGGCCCCATTGGCCACATGCTAGACGCTGTGGTGGGCTATCCGGAGCCCAGGAAGCCCCGACTGGAGTACGCCGTCACCCGGCTGGAGCGGCAGCATCTGAGGATGTGCCAGCGGGAGGACTACGGCAGCCAGGTGAAGAGATTCCGCTTCGATACTCCCTCGCCGGATGAGCTCGTCAAGCAGGCGCTGCAGAAGTCCTGGCGCGTCTCGCGCACTTGACTCCTTTAGTTGACAATTACCGAAAAGTTAAATAAAAACAATAAAACCACTAAGTTTAAAAGCATTGCCCATTGTAATGGGGATAGTCCCGAAACTGGTTTAGGTTTACCAATCATAGTTATCAACCAAATTGTGTATAAAAAGTAATCATATCTATTGAATTTATGATTGTGATTGGTTGCTTTCACGAGTTAATGGGCGAAGGTGGTAATGCAATAATTAATAAACTACATACATAAATGCAAAAAATGGAGTTTTAAATTAAGTCATTCAACTTAGTTGCTTATTTTTTAACTAACAATTTTTGAATTTGAATTATCGCTTTTCAATTGACAGTTGGCCAAAACAAAGTCCAATTGGAACTAGGTGGTGTCCCAGCTATGTCAGGAAAGTGACGTCGCTAGGTCAGCAAAGACATGCTCCTGACACGCTGGGACTATCGGTATCCATATACTGAAAAATACCAAATAATTAATTGATACCGCCGTTCCGATAGGCGACAAAGCTGGTCACTCTGGAAAGAGGAGGGTAAATCGCTTAAATTGTCAAAGCAACGCGATCGCAGTTTTAAAACGCAAAACTCGAACAATTAAAGTGGACTTTCGGACCAGGCGGCTTGTGAACGATAATACAATAGCTAATCAATATGAAAATTAATGGTTCGTGGTGGAAAATTAAAATTTAATGGGTGAAAATCTGAAAATTTGTTTCATTCAATGAAAATTTGCGTGTGTGTGTGTATGTATTGTGCCCACAAATTTCATTGAAATTTGTATGTATGTATTGGCGCCCCTGCGTATAGCTGTCACTTTCTGGCGCGCACGCAACATATATACACACACAAATTTGAAAAGCGGCGGCCCCCACACGCCCCCTGTCCAGACCACCACCCCCATCCCGTCGTCTGGATGTGTGCGCCCGGTTCCGGTGCCGTTTGGTTACCGTTACCGTTCCCGTGCCCGTGCAGCTGGATCTGGAGGCAGTGTGCGTGCGAGTGAGAGGGCGCCACACGTTTGAGGAGCCGCCACAGGAGCAAGAGCAGGACAACAGAGGCGCTCGAGTTGCCGGTACCGTTACAGGTAATATATATATAACAGTATATATATATATGTATATATATATGTACAGTGTACACACATGTGGATACGGATACACATGGATACAGATACAGTTACAGATACATTCCAATTCCAAAGCAAATCGGCTGTGTGTGCATTTTTCGATTTTCATGCTCATTTTATTATTTATTATTATTTTGCTTCAGTCAAACCAAACCATACCCAACCCCCTCTGCCCGCGACGCCCATGGCTTTTGTTATTTTCGGTAATTTATTGCCCCGCCTTCGATAAGATGGAAAATTCCAAACTGCCCACAGATTAGGCATGGGTACTTGTATTCTGTGGCTGCTGTAACTCAATTCAACTACAAACAAAAAGCGTCTGCAAACGCAGACATTTGACCTTGTTGGGGACAACAACAACAACCATAACAACAACAATAACAACCCACGCAGACAGACGATTTCATTTGTGATTTGCGATGGCGATTGTCGATTTCAATTGTAGGAATCAAAAGATTCTTGAAGAAATCTGAATCTGAAGCAAAATTTAATAGATTACCCATATAAGCACGCACACACGCTCAAGCAATTATCACAAACATCGTCATCAGGGTCGGGCTTTTATCAGATCCAGCCGCTCACACACACACATACGCACACACATCACACACATGCAATCCAATTATCAGGTTTTAATTGCTAAGGCACGCACAACTAAACGTATTCCACTATTCCAGATCAGAAATACACAAGGCAAGTGGCAGCGGGAAGCAGCAGGAGCAGCGTTCCAGTTACAGTTACAGTGCCAGTTCCAGTATTCCAGACACGGTGATCAAAGGAGGAGCAAGTGGACGCCACTACTAGTGGAGGAGGAGAGAGAGCAGTAGGAGAAGGAGGAGCAAAGCCGGAAACCCCTGGAAAACTCCCCCTGAGACCCTGAGATGTTGCCATTCACCCCGCAGGTGGTCAAGCGTTTGTTAGCACTCAAAAAGGGCAACGAGGACAACAGCGTCGAGGGCAAGTGGTCGGAGAAGGCCGTCAAGAATCTGGTCAAGAAGATCAAGAAGAATTCGCAGCTGGAGGAGCTAGAGCGTGCGATCTCCACGCAGAACTGCCAGACGAGGTGCGTGACGGTGCCGCGCAGCAAGCCAGCTCCCGCCGGCGAGCATCTGCGCAAGGGTCTGCCGCACGTCATCTATTGCCGCCTGTGGCGCTGGCCGGATCTCCAGTCGCAGAATGAACTGAAGCCCCTCGACCACTGCGAGTACGCCTTCCATCTGCGCAAGGAGGAGATCTGCATCAATCCGTACCACTACAAGAAGATTGAACTGTCCATCCTGGTGCCCAAATCGCTGCCCACCCCGCCCGACTCCATTGTCGACTATCCGCTGGACAACCATACGCACCAGATACCCAACAACACCGATTACAATGCGGCGATAATTCGCAGCGCCTCGTTGAGTCCGCCACAGTATATGGAATTGGGCGGTGCCGGTCCCGTTTCCGTATCATCGTCCACCAGCTCAACGCCAGCGACTGCCGCCGGCGGCGGTGGTCCCTCCTCCTCCTCGTCGTCATCCTCGTCCGCCGCCTCCGCCTATCAGCAGCAACAGCAGCAGCTGTCCTTTGGCCAAAACATGGACTCGCAGTCGAGTGTGCTCAGTGTGGGCAGCAGCATTCCCAACACCGGCACCCCGCCGCCCGGCTATATGAGCGAGGATGGTGACCCCATTGATCCCAACGATAACATGAACATGTCGCGTCTAACGCCCCCCGCCGATGCAGCCCCGGTGATGTACCACGAGCCGGCCTTCTGGTGTTCCATCTCCTACTACGAGCTAAATACGCGCGTCGGCGAGACCTTCCACGCCTCGCAGCCCTCGATCACGGTGGACGGTTTCACCGATCCTTCCAATTCGGAGCGCTTCTGCCTCGGCCTGCTGTCCAATGTGAATCGCAACGAGGTCGTCGAGCAGACGCGTCGCCACATCGGCAAGGGCGTCCGGCTGTACTATATTGGTGGCGAGGTGTTCGCCGAATGCCTGAGCGACTCGTCCATCTTTGTACAGAGCCCGAATTGCAACCAGCGATATGGCTGGCATCCGGCCACCGTCTGTAAGATACCGCCCGGCTGCAATCTAAAGATCTTCAACAACCAGGAGTTCGCCGCCCTGCTTTCCCAGTCCGTCTCGCAGGGATTCGAGGCCGTCTACCAGCTGACGCGCATGTGCACCATCCGGATGTCGTTCGTCAAGGGCTGGGGTGCCGAGTATCGCCGCCAGACGGTCACCTCGACGCCATGCTGGATCGAGCTCCATTTGAACGGGCCGCTCCAGTGGCTGGATCGCGTGCTCACGCAGATGGGATCGCCGCGGCTGCCGTGCAGCTCCATGTCGTAAACGCATCGGCCGGTTCCGGTTTTCAATTTCCCTCTCCCAGTTGCCCGCACAGAAGGCGCCGGAGTTTGAGGCCCATTTGGAGCTAGGACCAGAGATCCTAGTAAGCCCAGAACGGCGCTAACAAGTAACACTGATGAACTAAAGAAGAATGGATAATATCCTCAAGAATTTGGGGTCTTTTTCAATACCATATGGACAATGAAATCTTGCTTTACCAACTCTTAAACTATGTATGTTACCCAGAAACCAAAAATACTATATGTACATTGATGTTAGAGCTAATCGATTGGCCCGCTTCATCAGTGTTGCTGGTCAGAACCTCCAAGGGAAAGCAAAATGAGAATCGGAATTGGTTTCAATGAGAAAACCAAGAAAAATTCTGAGAGCACATATGAAATAAGTTCAGGCAAATTATATACGAGTACATACTTGAGTAATTGAAAACAAATGGTAGATGCAAACCAGATACAGATAAAGATAAAGATACAGATAGAGATATATCTATATACAAAGAGCACACACTTACATGTGGGATATATATCTTTACAAGCATATATGAGAGAGAACATGTATTTGGCGTTAAAAGTTTAGGACTATATATTGTGTAGGTGGAAACGTGGAGAACTACAGTTTTCGATAAGGAGGAACAATTTTTTTTAAAAATTTTACATACAAAAGAAGAGAGAAAATAACCAAAACGGAACCGACCAGGAACACACAAACACCTTCCGAAAGAAGCCCCGAATCTGTGTGCGTAGAGTTGGTAGCGCTAGAAGCGAGCAAGTCAAAATTCTTTGAGAAAGAAGCAAAACAATTATATCGGTGATTTGGAACAAAAATGGATGAGCAAAACAGGAACTGGGATTTATCAAGCTTGAAGCTTACACACACAGACACACACACACTCTACCATACATTGCAAATGTACATAAGACCAAATAATTGAAATTATTCACGCAGGACCTCCAATTGATCGGGTATGGGATTATAAATACATATACGTATGTATATCCGTTTGATGATGGTTGTTAAACGTTTCGATTTTCGCTTAGTACGTGTGTGTTACAAATTTGCCAACTCTTAAAATGCAGTCAGCTCTTGTTAGTTGTAATATCCGTAAAATGCGATCATATATCCTATATGTAAAGCACTTGCCCAACAAAATTTGAATGCCGCAAACCAAGTCAGGCCCGTCTGAGGACCTATTATGTTCAGAAATGCATTTATTGTGTACCAAACGAGAGATTCATGTTTCTTATCGCCCCTCGGACTCGAACCGGTAGCTCAACCAATATGCAATATGGTTTGCCGGTGTTGACCGGATTTTGCTTGGCAAGTGCGCGTTTTTCTTGGGTCTAGATCTTAAGTCTATAAATGTAACGAAATTCGCTAGCTTATCTTAAAATTTAAAGAGCCTAAACCAGTTTAAGTTCGAGTTCGATTTGGTTTTACTTCAATATTTGCAGATTATTTTAATCCTTCTTTTTTTTTTCGTCTTTCGCTTCGCTGTTAGAACCAAAAATAACTGTACCGCCCGGCCAGTGTTGAACAGAGCATGGTGCGCGGCAGCCAGTGTTGGCTAGCGCTCTTTAATTTAAGTTGTGTCCATTGTTTCCCCCCCTTTGTTGCTTTTAAGTTTCTCACGTAGTTTTGTGTGCAGACACCTAATCCTGATTGGCAATCAATCGAATAAACGACCGCGAACGAGATTTTGTTTTGTTAATTGGCTCCTATTACGGTTTTGAACCACCCCCTGGCTTTGAATTAAACAATTGTTTTTGTATTTCCGGCTAAACCCGCTAATAATGTAATGTAATCCTTAAGTTATGCCTAACGAAACAAAGCAAAGAAGGCGAACATGCGCAGCAACAGTCAACAGTCCTCGGACTCCGATCGACAGGATCGAGAACACAACCACAGACCAGCAACCCCCTACCCGTAACTTTATAAAGTATAAATACAAATATATACATATATATATATATATATCTAATATGCAAGCATGCAGATAAAGACAAACAGAATTCGTATATATATAAATAAACTCTTGTATTGAATGGAAGGCGCAACCCAAGCCACTTTGGAGGAGATTTGGTCTTGGGTCGTATCTCAGATTTTGTGGATTGGATTTGAGTACACATATATGGGGGAAAGGCTTGCAGTTCTTAATCGGATATTATTATAAAATAATTTAATTATTTTGTAGTTTACTTTTTAATAAATGTTTATTTTACCTTAATGGCTAAATTACGTTATTTTTAAATCCTCTGGATTCCCTTATCTTCCTCTTTTTAGGCAAGCCTCTCCCTAGTGTTCTTGAAATCAATTGTTTTGCTGCAGGGTTGCCGCTGCATCGTTTAGAACCAACTCTCGATTTCTCTGTGAACGTTCGTGGACCTTGAGGTGCTGTTTGTGATTGGATTTGCGCAGGAATCGCGCCGGACAGATGGGACAGGCGTAGGGACGCAGCTGGGAGTGGGCGATCTGGTGGTGTTTCAGCTCCGAGGCGCTGAAGAATCGCTTGCCGCACTGAGGCTGCGCACAGGCGAAGTCCCGCTGGTTGTAGTGCCTCTTCAGGTGGACGCTCAGGTAGCATTGATCCGTGAGAACCCGGCTGCAAATCGGACAGGTGAAACTCAGTGCAGAGGTGTCTTTCTGTTCCTGCTCCTCCAAGGGACAATCGGGATCCGGATCCGTTTGCGCCGAGTGCCTTAGCTTCGTGTGGATGCGACGGGCGTGGATGGAGTGGAAGGAGAGCTGACAGTCCTTGACCAAACAGGCATACGGCTTCTCGCCGGTATGCAATCGTCGATGGACAGCCAGGTAGTTGGCGTACCGGAATCCCTTCCCGCAAATGTCGCACTTGTGCGGCCGCTCCGCCGTGTGGGTCACTGAATGGATGCGAAGCTTGTTCAGCTGCCTGAATGCCTTGCCGCACTCCTCGCACACGTGCGGCTTCTCGTCCGTGTGGGTCATCTTGTGGATTCGCAGATTGTAGGCCTCCGAGAAGCGTCTGCTGCACACGTCGCAGGTGTGATCCCTTCCAGCTCGTCTAGTGGACGGTGCCCGCTTTGGTTTGCAACTATCCAGTGACTTGTGTTCCTTGGCGTTTCGCTGCTGAAGGGTCTAGGGGGATGGAATATCATGATTTACACAAAAAAAGCATGTCACCGTAAAATCGATATGGCCATGTAAATTTCAGGTCATGCAAAACCCATATCGTTTTTACATGAAGTACTCTATTCGACCAGGTCAAATTTACTTGGTAACATATCAAACTAAAATTGATCTTAAATAATGTAAAATTGATATACGTTTCATATAGATTTTTTTTGGGAGATTTCTAAAAATAAAACTTCTGTACAATTAAAATTTTTTTAAAACTTACCTGCTTTTGCTCGCCGATCCTGTTCGATTTCAACTGAATGGGACTCACTAGTTCCAGAAGATTGAATTCCGAACCCGGATTAAGCAGCACTCTCTCTCCGGACAGATCCTCCAGTTGGGAAAACAGTTGCAAATCCTCGAGGCAAACGCCATAGTTACTTTCATCCTCCACTAAAAAACGGTCCAGTTCGGCGTCCATAATGGATATGAGATCTTGATCTTTAGATCGCATGTTGGTGCTTCGCTTCCGTTCAGATTGCTGCTGTTTCGCCAACTGCCGTCCAAGACTTCCGCTGACAAATAGAGCCTACGGATTCCGGGCAAGCGTCGATAAGATTACGCCGTGTTTAATTATGTAGTATATTATTACAGGCTATAGTTATTGGCCATGGAAAGTGGAATCAAACAAAACAAGCGGGTGTCGGGTATCGCTTGTATTTTATTTTATCGAAATGTCGTCCATAAAGTTTCCCTATAAATGAATGATTAGACCGGTCTGCACTTTAAACGCTGGCGGTGCGCACTTTGAGCCAATTGGTCGATCCCCCGGTGGACTCCTATATGTTCCCATACACGTACAACTCAACTTTATCGGGTTGCCCTGATAAGACACTGTGCAACGAACAGCCCTAATCGTTTGATTTCCACCCGAGAAGTGGTAGCTATGGGAGAAAACTTAGATCGAAGGTGTTCCCCGTCGAGAGATCATCTATCGCCGCCCAGTTCCCATGGTTTCAAAGTTCGAAATGAAATTAAAAGCAAATCAAACATTTGAGAACGCCAGTTTGGGGGACACTTTGGCATGGGCGGTGTGGTATGGTAATCAATTTGTAGAGGGGGACGTACGATTTATCTAAAAAATAATAATAAATCTACAAAATCTGTAGTTCATTCTTCAACTTCAATGTAATCAAATAGCTTTTCAAGCTGCGCATTGGGTTAATTTCGGTAATCAGATCATAGAGTAATCATGGTTTAGAGCGAGACACCATACCTTATGAACGTAGTCATTATTTTTTTCCAAACGTTAATTAAAATATTTATTTTTCTGTAGACAAATCGAATATTTTTGTCTTCCCAAGAATAGCTTACAGTATTTTTTGAAATGGCGCCCGAACAGGGACGTTTAACCCACGACTGTGGACCGATTCAATGGCAATGTCAAAGAGCAAGACTAGGCACAATTATAATTTATCATGTTTGGAGGAAATTGAACAATAATTGATTGGGATTTTCAGTGGGTAGCCGACCTAGACGGTAAACTTCTGTAGCAGATGGCGCAACTCCTCGTTCTGGCGGCGCAGAAAGACGACTTCCGCATCGTACTGCACGCGCATCTTCAGCACCTCCACATAGTGATTCAGGCCGTGCTCCAGCGTCTTCCACAGCTTGCACTTGGAGGCCGGGAAGCAGGCCAGGAACTGGCGCCAGAAGTCACGGATCTGGGCATCAGTGATCTGAATGAGATTGACCGCATTGAGAATGCTGCCCGGCTCGTGTTCGTACATCTGTTTGTGCATCTTGGAGGTGAAGAGATTCATGGCGTGCAGGCAGAGAGCTGGCTCCATGACCAGGTAGTGATTGTGGCACCTCTTGGCCCCCTCCTCGCCCTTGGTCAGAAAGGTATCGCCCTTGGTGGGCCGATGTTCCTGATCCGGTGCCGCCGACGCGGTCTGCAGCCGATTGGGCTTCTGGTCCTTCATGAACACCTCGGCACACTTGCGAGGACTCAGTCCCTGCGGCTGGCAGTTCGGACAGTAGGTGTACGGCATGAAGACCTTGGTCAGCTCCTTTACATCCCGCAGATGGCGGATTCGCAGCGCCGCAAAGATGTTGTCGATGCGCACCAGGCACTTGTCCTCCTCGGAATAGGGCTCGAGTATCTTGAGGAGTCGCTCCTCGATGAGGAAGCCGCCGCGATCGGAGAGCTTGCGTATGAGGTTGCGCATCAGGCGCAGCGACTCTGGCGGCAGCTCCTTAATATCTGGCCGGTGCTTAATAGCCGACTTGGGCAACACCCGGTTCTTCGGAACCCGCCCGATGCGCATGTCGAACTTCTCCAGAATGTTATTCCGCTTCTTCTTGGCCTTGTTGATGTTCGGTATGGGTGGCACCGGACTGGACCACGGCATGGCCAGCTGCTGTTCGTGGATGATGCGATCGATGTGGTAGACCCGATCGACCAGCAGGTTCAGCTCCTTGTAGTTGATCTCCCAGATGCGATCGAACTTCTCGCGATTGTTCAGCCTCGCCTGATGGGCCTTCGATTCCATGTCGTTGATGTTGGCGTGTAGCTTGTAAATGTCCGAGGAGAGCCGTGCTATATTCCGTTTGCCGGTGTTATACAGATTCTTTAGGCCACGCCTGGTGCGTCCAATGGCCTCGTGCAGGCGGGCCACTCGTCGCTTCTGCTGGTTGTTTATGATCACGTTTTCCTCGTTGCGCTTCTGGAGAACCTGATAGTTGTAGTCCAGCTTCTCGGAGTTCATCAGCACATTGTCCCGCGTGCGGCGCAGCTCCAGTTCCAGGCGCTCGCACTCCTTCTCCAGACGAATCCGGGTGCTCTTGGTCAGCTCCTCCTGCGACTCGTTGATCTGTTGCGTCTGGCGGGCATAGAACTGCTCCCGGGTCCTCACCAAATTGGCCTTCTCGTCAAAGTTGGCGTTCATGGCATCGAAGAAGGTGCGCCACTTTTCCACCGCACTAACGGCGAAAATCTGGCGCTCCTCCTCAATGGTGTGCCGCAGCATTTGCAGGTGCTCCTTGTAGGCCTCCTTCAGAGTCTCCACCTGGTGATCGACGCGCTCCACCAGGCAGCACAGATCCTGGGCCTGCCGCTCGCGATCGAACTCGTATTTGGTGTTCATGCGGTCCACCTCCTGCTGGCAGGCGGCTATCATCTCGTCCTTGCGGGCCATGATCTCGGCAATGCGCTTCTTTTGCTCCTCGATTTGGTCCCAGAGCAGCATCGGCTCGTTGGTCTCCTCCAGCTCCGTCCAGCGGGCTTTGATGTTCTCAAAACGGGCCATTGTCTCGACGCTTTCGCGCTGCAGCTTCACCTGCACCTGGTTCTTCTGCGTGGCCTCGAACAGGCGGCGATTCAGCTCCCTCCGCTCATTGGCCACCCGAACATTGGTCACCAGTTCGTTGCCAAAGCGGACCAGCTCGTTCAAACGCTCGCTGGACAGCTCCAGCTGCTGGTCAATGGGCGATTTCTGAGCCTGGCACCGCTCGGCCACTCCCTTGGGCGCCTCGCGGAACTGCTGACGCACCCGGTTGAGGATCGCCAGGCGGCGTTCGTCCAGCTTCTTCACCGACTTGTCGCAGTGCTCGTTGAAGATTAGCCCATCGATGCGGTCGTTAAAGGACTCCCAGCTGTCCACCGGGCCCAAGTCGGGCTCCATCTCCTCCTCCTCCTCGACGCTGCCGTCGCTGAGCAGCTCCTGCTCCTGGTGCTCCTCCAGCTCATCCTCGTTGTCGTCCATGGTAGTTCAAAATATATCACCGATCGAGATCTGGACGGGAAATGTGCGTGATTTAGTGCTTCCTTTAGAAGGCAAACGCTCCTCCGAATCAAGGGGGTTTGTTTGTTTGTGTGGGCGGAACAGTTTGATCGAAGGATCTGGGGTTCCCTTGGTTTCGTGGCCATCGCCGGAGACGCCTTCTATTCCGGAAAAAATTCAAAAACATTTTGTTTACTTCTGTTGTCAGTGGTGACAAAGGCCGAATAGTGATGCGAAAAAAGCTAAAACAAATAATAAATAGCTAAATGTATAGGTTGCTTTTTAAAAAATATATAAATGTATTAAAATGCGTTTATTAAAATAATGTGCCCTTTTATCGGGGAAAAAAAAAGAAAAAGTGAAACTTAATTTTAAGTGAAAAATTATTCAAATTTTAGGTAATGGTTGAACTATAGTAATGAATTTTAGATAAGAATTATCCTTGAAATGTAGTATAGTGTTATTGTTTTGAGGATATTTAGGATTTGCTAAATATTAAATATTGTTTAAATATAAAGCTCTCTGCTAGTTTCTCTTGATTATCCTCATAAACATTTATTAAAAAACTCTACTCTAAGTAAAAAACTAGTTGGCTTGAAAAAAGCTAAGCTCACGCCAAACGATCGTTATCGCTATCGAGCGCACTGGAGCTACGGCTACTTCCCTCTCGCTCTCTCCTGCCGTAGAACTCATGCTGGTGACGTCACCAGGCCAAACGAATGGAAAATTCCATTCGCAAAACAGCAATGACCCCTCGACCCGTTCCGCCGATGCCAATGCCATTATCAATGCCAATACAAGCCAAGATCTTTGACCCCGTGTCCCAGAGCTGCCCTCAGCACTTTGAACTTGATAAGAGACATGAAATACAGCCCTGCGAACTCGGCGACACTGGGTTGCATTCGACCACCCACCCAAAAATGGGGGAAACACATATTCCAGAGCGCCCATACATTGTTTACATTGAATTATTTATTTAATTGGGTCCTATTTACAAATCCTGCGCAAGGGAGCGGCACTCAATTATCCTCAGTCTTCAAGGTGATCTCATATATCAGCTCGTCGTTGTAGTCCTGCCCATTGAGATGGTGGTTGATCTGCTGCTGCTGCTGCTGTTGGACAGCATTATAGTACTGCTCCTCGGTGAGCAACTCCCCCTCCTCCACTTCCTCGTCGTCGTCGACGGCGTTCTCCACCAGCAGGCGCTGGTCATCGTAATCCGATATCTGGACGTACTGCGGTTCGCCCTCGTCCAGATAATGCCCATTGGCCGCCACTCCGGGCTCCTCCGCCTGGCCCTCCTCCACCAGCAGGCCGTCGTCCTCGTCGAAATCCTCCTCCAGCAGGCCCAAGTCGTCGTCCTCGTCCTCCTGGCCATCCATCATGCCGCCCGAAACGGATCCCGAACCGGAACCGCCCTGATTGCCCTCCCCATCCCTGACATTCACGAAGCGACGCGTATTGCTGCGGCACTGGATGGACCGCTTGTGAGCATCGAAGTAGTTGATGTCGGTGAACTCCTCCTGGCACAGATGGCACACATAGGTGCCCTGGCTGAGGTGCATCTCCTTGCGGTGGCGGGCCATCTTGTGGGCATCGCGGCACTGCAGGCCGCAGAACGGACACTTGAGCATCCGCCGCTTGCCCATGTGCACGTTGCGGATGTGCTCCTGCAACGAGAAGTTCTTGTAGTAGGCCTTCTGGCAGTACTGGCACTGGAATCGCCGCTTCTTCTCGTGCGTCGCCTCGCGATGCCGCTTCAGCTGGGTATTCTGGGCGAACGTCTTGCCGCACATCTCGCAAATGTGCTCCTTCTCGAGATGACGCCGCTGGTTGTGCACGCGCAGGTCCTGCTTGGTGGAGAAGTACAGGGTGCACAGCTCGCAGACGTACGGACGGATGCCCATGTGGCGTCGCGCGTGACCGGCCAGGTATTTGCAGTCGCGGTACGTTTCCGTGCAGTAGATGCAGGCATAGCGATTGGTTCCCGGGACCAAGTGGGTCTTCTGGTGCTTGGACAGCTTCGTCTTGTGCATCACATCCGGGCAAATGCCACACTCCACCGGCAGCTTCTCGTCCAGCATGTCGCTGATCATCGAGAACTCCACAATGGGCGTGTTGTCCTCGTCAAAGTCCACGATGGTGGCTATCAGGTCGTCGAAGAGCAGGTAGCGGCGCGGTCCCTTGAACTCGTCCAGCATCTTTTCGCTGGGCTTCACATCCTTGACGACGCCGTCGTCGTCGTTGTTCTGGCCCGCAAAGCTGCGTATGGCGATCTGGAGGGCAGACGACGATTTCACTTTGCCGGCGGGCTGGACAGCAGGCTGCACCGGTGGCGGCGGCGGTGGTGGCGAAGGCGACGGCGGCAGGGAAGGCGACGAAGGTGGATCCATGTCCAGATCCTCCTCTGGCTCCTCAGCAACGGGCTGATGGGCGTAGCTCAGCTCGTAGTCGCCAAAGTCCTGGTCCTGGTCCTCCTCCACCAGCTCCTCCATTTCACTAAGCTGCAGCTCCGTGACCACGTACTGCTCGCCCTGCTCGTCCAGCTGCGCGTCCTTCACCCGCGCGCCCACCAGGAGGCCCTGCAGCTCCTCGTCCACCAGCAGCTCGCCCTCCACGCCGTCCTCGTTGACGATGAGGAACTCCTCGTCGTACTCGTTGCCCAGACCGTCCAGAACCACGTAGGTGGCATCCTCGCTGGCGTCCACCAGGCCGCCGGCCCCTCCGTTGTCGTCGTCCGAGTACTCGCTCTTCGAGGGCAGCACGAACTCGATTATGTCGGACATGTCCAGGTTCATCGCCAGGCGGTGGTTGCTCATCCTCGTCGCATCAACTGAGCTGGTTAATTATTTTGCATGAATCTGGCTGGAAAAGCGGAACGAGCCGAAAATTCAACAAATCCCAAGTAGAGGTGGAGTAATTTTCGATGTTATTCGACGTCACACGATGTTTTTCGAAGTTACAACGATGTTTTTCGATGTGTAAGAAATCGATGTTTTGTGCACCTCTAACTGTTAGTTAACATTACGCTAAGCTAACAGCGGCGCTAGCGACTTGCACTGCTAATTAACAGCAAGAACTGGAGTGAAGAGTTAACAGTGCGCACTTAACAGTGAAATCCCAACAACGATGTTTTTCGACGTTATTTCAAATTATTATTTATTTTTTATTATTATCACCTTTTTCCTTTCTGAAATATCTAGAAAAATATTGCGGAAACTCTGGTATTTATAACCGAATTTCGATATTTGCCAACTATCGATAGCGCGAAATTCGAATGGGTTCGCTGCGCGCCAAGATAAATCACGGCGCATGCGTGACGACGGTTACCGTCTTCTGCTTTTCCCGCCTTTTGCCCCCCTCCCTTTCCCTTCCCTTGTTGTTGTTTTGTTTTGCGGTCTGCGCTCGCGACTAACTTGGCTAACTTCTGGATTCGGAATTGGCCCGGTGCATTGCATCTGCGCACTCGGTGGCGCGCGCTTGTCTTCTTGAGTTGAGACTTCTTCAACGGGCGTTTCGCGAGCTTTACTTCTTGTCTTAAGTTTTCTTCTTTTTTTTACGGTGTTTACTGTTTTGCACTTGAGAGCGTGTGAAGTGCGCGCATGCGTAGTTGCTGATAATTAACCAATTTGAAAATTGCGGTTCTTCTGCTTTTTTTCGCAATTCGAATTGACCGCAAAATTGCGTAAGGAATTCGATTTTTTTTTTCTGTGTGCGAGAATTTATGAATTAAATGCTAAGGAGAACGAGGAGTTACTAATAGATTTTAAAGAAATATAATAAATTTTTGAGGTGTGAATAAAGGATAACGAAAGGATAAACTGAAATCAATTTCGAAGGTAAGCTCAGTGTTCTAAAATTTGTAATAAATGAAAACAGAGAACAAGAAATTTTAAATAGGAAAAAATAGTTTTTTAAGGTAAACTGGATACAAATTTAATTCCAAGGATAAAAACAGCAAGAAGTAAAATTAAGAACAAAATATTTTAAAAAAGCTAAAATGACCAATCATTCTTTTCTCCCCATAAATAAAATTTTTGTTCAAAAATTAATTATTATAAAATGATTTATACATTAAAATATAAAAAAAGGACCTCAAACCAGCGATTAAGGACCCAAACAAGTTTACTTTGAATAACTAAAAGAAAAGTCGTCCGCAGTGAAGGGCAGGTAATCCCACTGCCACTCCGAGAGGTTTATTTATTTTTCAGAGCCAAAGTTTTATTGTTAATTGGGCTGATTACAATGCCCACAAGAGTTAATAAGAGATGGGAATCACAAATACAAATAGACGGCAAAGGCACAATGAGCGAATAACCAACGAGCAGGCAGTAAAATCAAATAGGATTACGCAAAGTTGCAAACGCATTATGTTGATGTTGATTTAAGCTTTGGTGTTTGCCTTTATCGCATTTATTTATTTATTTGTCCGCCGTGCTGCAACATCTTCAGCATTCAGCTTCATAGCTTCGGCCCAATCAACAAATATGGGACAAACTTGACCCGCTTTTGGCTTTCGATTGGAATTGGGAATTGGCATCGTATCGCATTCAAGATGGACAGGGAAGGGCTCCCAAATTGGCCACTCGTTTATTTGGCAATTAAAAATTACATAAAGTGGCTGACATTTCCCCCTTTCCCTTTTCGTTGGCCAAAGAATCGATTATGGCCAGCGATTAAGGTGATTTTTTGATATCTCTTCATAATATGGTACACTAGCTGGATTTTAGAAAGATTGTTTTAATATTATAATAATGAATATTATTAATTTGAATGGTATAGTAAAGATTTCTAGTAAAAGTTAACAATTTTCTTTTATAAATGGGGTTTCCTAGAGTTAAAGAACTAATAACTTTTAAAGACCTCTATAAAATCGATATGCGCATGTAAATTTCTGGTTATACGCATATCGTTTTATCATGAAATACTCATTACGAGCATATCGATTTTAAAAAATTAAATTAAAATTGATATTACATAATGTAAAATCGGTCTACGTTTCATATCGATTTTTTTTTGGGAGTAGTTTCTTCCTGAAATTTTAGATTAAAGACATTTCTCTATATCATTTTTAAATATTTTACACGATTTGGATTTTAGAAAGATTATTTTAGTTTTATAATAAGCTAATTAAGATTTTTGAGCATTATTGTACAAGTTATAATGGCTTATAATGGTTATAAATGGCTTTTCCTAGACTAGAACTAATAACTTTTAAAGATTTCCAGGTTCTTGCTAAAACTTTTCAACTAAGAAACAATTAGACTATGCCCCCTAAATACTTGACCCAAAATCGTGGATAGGCAACTAATGCATTTCCATTTCGCAGACAAGATTCTCGAACTTGGACTCGGAGTAGGCCAATTAAGAGTTAGCCACGCGGCCACACGAACAGGTGTCGGCGGTTCCAGCAGCAACATCAACGGCAGCAACATCCAGTGACAGCAGCAACATCCAAAGACAGCAGCAACAAGTGGCATCATTTGCGGTTTTGATCGCCGGGGCGGTTGGTTCGCCGTTGCCAGCTGAAAACGGGAAATCGGAAACATGTTCTCCTCCAGCGCCGCCGCATCCTCATCCTCCTTTTCGACCCGCCGACAAGGTGGTGGCTTCAATCTCGGCCAGCTGCTGCCTCTGGCCATCGTTATCGGCGTGTTGCATCTGCCGCAGTTTGTGTGTCATGCTGGCTGGGCAACCAGAACGCCAGAGAATTCCATTAATGAGACGACCGCCTCCTCCTCCTCCTCCTCCTCGGGCACCATGCAAATCCAGACGCTGCAGGTGAACTGCAGCCGAGAGCTGCTCGAGATGCACTTGGAGCTGAGCCGACCCTTCCGGGGACTGCTCTATGCCAAGGACTTTCCGCTGGAGTGCCGGGCGCGGGGTCAGGACTCCACGCAACTGCACCTCCGCATCCCCACCTCGGGCTGTGGCGTGCGGGCCGAGCCGCTCGAGGACGGCAGCCTGGAGTACACGGTTCGGGTGATGCTGCAAAAGGAGCAGAAGCTGCGCCAGAGCACCGACATCCTCAGCGCCGTGAGGTGCCAACTTCCGGCCAACGCCATGGGCATGGCACTTCCGGTTCTGCGACAGGACAAAGGACACGAGCGGTGAGTTGGAAGGATGTTTTAGATGATTTTTATGAAATGTAATATATTTAATATATTGATTTACTTTTAACATGTTGATTAACACACATCAAATTTACAAAATATTATAAAATAATTATTTTTAAACCAATTAGTTATATAGAAATTGAAAAAAAAATAATGTACAATGATTATTTTTTAAATAATTAAGATACATACTATTTGAAAACCAGACGAGTTTCCCCAGTTCATTCTTTATATATTTCAAATTTTATATATTTTTTAAAAATATTTATATATATTAAAGAAAAAAAATTATTACAGTTTTATGTTTATTATGTTTTGACTAACATTTCCTTAATTTCAATTCTGTTGATTTTGATCTATATCTTAAAAAAAACATACTTATAAAATGTACAAGTTAAAACACATAGTCTGCTAAGAAATTTGACATTGATGTTGAAATGTTTAGCATGCGTTTTGATATGATAAAACTAATGAGCTACCAACGACATCAGTTAAAGATGATATTTTTCTTGTATTTATTTATATGAAACTTAAAGTTAAAACTATAAGCTAACTAAGAAAAAAATCTTTAGCAACTAAGGTAAAAGATGATCTTAGTTAAGAGATAGGTGCTATCTTCCTATACTATTCATATCTTCATATGCTATTTAAATTTTTCCAGGAATGCCAGGATGCGGGCTTTGGCAGCGGCTGCGGTTCCGGCCCTCTCAGTATCATCAGCAGTATCGCCGACCACCAGCCACCACCATCACATGGAGACGCCGCGAGTTAGGATCTGGCTGGAACTGGGCGGACCCAACGGAACCGGGTCCGTGGAGGTGGGCGTGGCCACCACCCTCACCGTGCGCGCCATCGTTCCCGGGAATATCGGAGTGCGGGTGGTGGACTGTGCGGCCCTCGACGGATTGGGAGAGTCCACGCAGCAGCTGTTGGACGCCCGGGGCTGTCCCATCGACGATCAGGTGAGTGGATCATATATATACATATATCTGGTGGATCGGTCATTTGCGTAACAGGTGCCGGCGGCACGACATTCTACGCTAAACCGTTAGAGCGGAGAAGAGAGAGGGAGAAGAAACCGAAACCTAGACGCGATGAGACAAACGGAAAGTCATTAATTAAACACGATGTCGATGCTGTGGGGCGATCTGCGATTGATCGCATTTAACTTTCATTTTTATAGACGACATCTAGAGGGTATTAAGGGGTATGCGATAGAAGTAAGCCTAGGTTAGACCCTTACGAAGACCCTTTCTTGAGAAATGATTATTTTTGGTTGGATTGTTTTGAAGAAAAACCTTTTTCAATTCTCCTAAGTTCTTAAAAAAAACCAACGACAAATTCTTTTTCGAAAATAGAAAACTACAAAATATTTTAAGATACCAAAAAAAGAATTCTTAGTTAGAAGTGCATAACTCCAAAAACATATTTTACTTTTAAAAGTCAGTTGAATGTCATTTCTGTCACTCGAAGTCAACATAACTTGTAACTTTTTATGCGATTCGTTTTAGAAATCTTTAAGTGCATCTTAAAGACTGGAATATGTAAAACAAAAGTCATTTGGGCTCCATTCTTCCGCCTTGATTTCTTGATCGCAACGAAAGTGAAATCTTAATAGACGTAAAATGGTCTAACGAAAAGCGATTGATTGGATGCCGATAACCTATACCTATCCCTACCCCTATATTTTAAATATTTTCCGCCCAAACTAGAAAACAGCGGCTCATTAAGTGTAACAGTTATTACAGCACCGACATTAAATGTGAGGCAAACGGCAGCAAAACCGAAACTGTTAGTTGTAATTACGCGATCATCGTTAGAACAGTTTTCGTTGCCCAGCCAACCAGTCCCAGACAACTCAACTCAACTCGGCTCAAACCATTAGGCAAAGTGGGAAAAACAAAAATAACCAAAGAAACGCCTGCGAACTGTTCTTCCCTGGGTTCTCTGTTCTCTGGGCTTCCCGATTCTTCGGTTCTTCTTGAGTAAATTAGGAGGTCACAACAATTAGCCAACAGTGAAATACATAGAAATATTTATCGTTTAGCATTTTGACGTGCCCCTGTTGTGGTTGCCCCATCCTCGTCTCCCCGGCACCGCAATCTTCATCAGCACCACCGATGCGATGAACAGTGGGGCTAGCAGAAAGGTATAATAATATTTTTGTAGTAAATAATAATATTTAGATTGTGTTTAAACTTGATTGAAAAAGATTTCTTTATCATCCTCTATATATTTTTAAATACTAAGAAGTGCAAGTTCGAGTCACACCCTCGAAAAAAAATTGTTCTTTAAAAAAAAAACATTTAAAATCATACAATTTTATTTATTGTAGCAATTTGATATACAATCGGTGAACTTTACATTTTACTTAGAGGCTACTAAAAGCTAAAAAATAAATATATTCTTGGTTTAATTTTTAATATTTAAAACAAAATGTTGGAGATTTTTTAGTACTAGAAGTATTTTTGTTCTATTAAATAAGGCTTTTGTAGAGATACTAAATTACATTTTTCCACTTTTTTCTTTCAACGGTTCCACTGTGCGACAGTGGGCAATGCCAATGCCAGGCATTTGCATTTTGGTCGCCGGCCGTCGCAGCTTTGTGCACATGTCATTCATTCACGAGGCGGCCTTAAATGGGTCAAACAAATCTCCAACTGACGCTTCGCTACTTCGCTACTTCTTTATGTTGTTGGTGGTCAGGGCAGAGCTAGAAAAATCACACGGCTTAATTTCTGTTTTATTTTAACGGAATGGAATGGAACGGGGCGAGAAGAGACACACCGCATGGAAAAAAAAACATTTGCATTTTATGTTTGTTTTATTGTTCAAGTCTTCCGTTTTAGCACATTTCATTTTCTTTTGCGTTGGTTTATTGTTTTATTTTTCTGTGCCTTTTTTTTAAATTTTTTTTTTGCTCTTTACTTCTTTTTCAAAGCTCCCAGCTCCAGTGCGATTGCAAATTTATGCGCGCACCCATCACAGGTTGATTTGTTTGGTTTAGAAACACTTCTGGGTCAGAGCGTGGAGGAAAAGTGAAATAAAAACCGCGTCTTTTGTCTGCGAACGCCGCCAATGATGGCGACCCACTTTCTGGCGTAGAATCTCTAGAATGTGACCCACAGTGCCAGGGTACCGTTAGAAAGGGCGAACGCAGGGCTATCGTTATCGATCCTGATGAATCGATTCATTAGGCCAGAGATGCTGATCTTTCGATTTTAGATATCCTATCGAGAACACAAAATCCAAGCGATTATTTCGACTATTCGATATCAGATATGATAGGCAACAGGTTATCGGTTCCGTGAAGGAAACCTTTTTTCCAGATACATTTGCCTTCGTACAATCTTTCTGCACGTGAACTCTTTTGAACTTCCGCAACAATTTGCTTTTTCTCGTTATTGTCTCGGGTTTCGCATTCACATCCACCCGCACATGGGGAAACACGTGCTTGGGCGTGTAAATTGAAACTAAGCTAATCAACGTGCCCAGGCGACTGCTGCTTTATATATACTCTCTCTGGAGATGAGCTAAAATTGTGTAGCCGTTGATTAGCTGCCTTAGAATCAAAAATCCGAGCTAGAACCAGTTGGGAATTATAGGGATCATTTCCGCAAACTTGAAAGATGATTGCTTTTTGGAGCTATATATGGTTTTCCAAACCAAAAGCAAGGGTATACAAATTTCGTTTTTGCTCAGGTAACCCTGCTTCCTCGCTTTTGTTTCAGTTACCACCAACAATGGCGAGATGTAAATCGCAGCGTCTTGTAATTCCATACATCTGTTTCCAGCGATCGCACATGCATCATATACCATATACCATATACCATACAGCATTTGCACTATATATGCACTATATGCTAGCGACTCTTGTGCTGTTGTCATTGAACTTGGCCACATGACGTCGGCTTTGCCACCTTTTCTCGGTTTTCTGGGCGGTACGAGTGCTACATTACCTTTATACGTAACGGAAATGACCGAAATGCCGGCGTGTGAAGACTCCAGTGTGTTTTGTCAACCCGAATTATTGTATAACCGGCGATAAAAGAAGACCATGAAGAGCACACAACTGGTTGGGGGTTTAGATTCGAGTTGGAGTTCAGGTTCAGGTTCAGAGACAGTGACCAAAACGGGAGACAGGTTCATTTTCCCAGTTATCAGACACAAATGTGACATAAGGTATGAATGAGGTGGTTCTATAATTTTTAGTACTCCTGGAGTTCTTATAGTTAGTTCTTAAAAGTTTGAGCCTAGAAAATTTTATCTAAAAATCATCACAAAGGATTGTAATTATAATTTCTACACTTTATGCATACTTGATAGTTTTATAGCAAAGGGAAATCCCCAAATAATGAGAACCTCGTAGAGCCCACTACTCAAAAACAACCTTGTTTACCATTAATCGCCATGCATATACTAATTTTCCCCGTTTCCATGGCCAGGTAATGCCCGCTCTGCACACCCAGCACCGACCGGCGGAGGAGGGATGGTCCAAGCAGCACGAGGAAGACCTGGTCGAGCGGACGTTCGCGGCCACGTTTCCCGCCTTCAAGTTCCCGGACCGCGAACGCCTCCACGTCAGCTGTGGCGTGCAGCTCTGCAAGGGGAAGTGTCCGACTGTGAGTACCACATACTTGCGCTACACACCACACTGTAAATACACTGGAAAAGAAATCATGAATTTGCAAACCAAACAAAATTTTTTTTAAGGGTGCTTTAAAATGTTCCGAGTTCAATTCGGTTTTGAATTCTTTTTTATTTACTTTGATTTAGTGTTACATTTTTATATGAATTAATTGCTTGGAGGACACGAGTTCAATTCCTCATACAGGAATTTTTTTTTAAATTTCTAAAAAACCTTTTTTTAAATTCCAAAGGAGTCTTTTTTATAATTTTTGAGATCTTCAATCAATCTTACGACTTTATATTGTGTTAGCCTTGAATGGTAAGCCGTGAAATAAATTTTTTTTCTCCGTGTACCGACAAAAAACACCGCTCGTATGCATCTCAATTAATTGCAACGAAAACGAAAGTGTTGCCACCGCCGCTTCTGCTGTTTTCTGCTGCCCATCGTAGCGTGTTGTTGCGTCTGCTAATTAATGTGGTTATTGCACCGAAATGCAGCCAAGTGGAGCCACATACCCACTTAGCCAGCAGTGCACCACCCGATGCACTGCCTCCACTACGCCAAAGAAGTGTCTCCACTGCACTGAAACAAAGAGATTTCCTTTCAAATTAATATGTTAGCTTTAAATAATATAAAATTATTCTTCATATTCTTTTTTTCTTGTGATACATTTCTTACGTTAAATAATATAGAGTAGATATTGGCTGGTAAAATAATAAAAGTCATATAGTAAATTCCATTTAAATTTTATAAAAATCTTTATCATATGAAAATAACAAATTGTAGTTAAGTAATATACCAATCTTTAAAACCATAGCACTTTTTTGTACGGTGTAGTTACTACATTTCTCTGGTTCCTTTCGCTTACAGCTAAATTGTCGCCAAAAGACTCCTCCGCCGGCGTTGAGTGCCGAGCAGCACTTGGCCCGCATCGAGGTGTTCAACTCGCTGGCCGTGACAGCTCCCCAAATCGAGGTGGACCGCCTGCGATACGACAGGCGCCACAATATGAGCGGTAAGTGGGCGGGATTGGGGATGGATGAAGATGAGGGTGTGGATGAGAAGTAGGAATGCGTGCCAGTCACGGTTGCCCTAACATCCAAGAGGGGGGCTGATTAAAGCTCAAGTATTTTTCAATTTCCTTTTCTAATTACATATAAACAGTCCAATCTTTGAGTCAAACTTTCCTCACATAATGTTTTTTATTCGCCTTGCTTGGTTTTTCACTTTCATTATGCAATTAAAAATAACACATAAAACGGATTAAGAAAAAACTCAAGTTATATAGTATTTATTTATAAAGTTAAGTAAATATTTTCTAATTTAAAAACAAAGAAATATAATTTAAATACAATTTTTTTACATTTAAAAAAATTGCAAAAATATTTTTAGATTTTTTTTTAGTTTTTATGAATTTTTTTAAAGATATTTTAAAATTGGCTAATAATCTGAGATCTAATTTCAGGTGAGGACTATGCGCCCCACGTGAGGGGTCAGCCGGGGCCCGGCGAGGGAACCCTCTGCCTGTCCATCTCCAAGCTGGCCATCTCCTTCTGCGTGCTGGGCCTGATCTTCCTGGTGGCCGTGGTGGTGGCCATCTTCTCGCTGATCCGATCGCGCCGTCGCGAGCGTCGTCATGGAGCCGGATTGAGTTTGGGTTTGGGCCTGGGACTGGGTATCGCCGGGACGAGCACCTCGAACAGCAGCAGCCGGTTGCATCGGGATCGGGCCGAGATCTGCACCTCGATGTTCTCGTCCAGCAGCGAGTCGGCACAATCGCAGCCGCGTTTCGGGGCCAAGTTCCTGATGCCCTACTATCCCAATACCCTGCCCTACGGCCGTGTCTACTAACTAAAAGGTTAATTAGTTGATTTACGGGTTGGAAGTGGGCCTCCCAGAGACTGACGGATTCGTCTAACGAGTGGTACCAAAATAAGGTCTAACTTTAGCAATATTATCGTAGTACTGTAACGTTCGGTTGGTCGAAAGGATCTTGAAAGCGTTTTGCAAGCGGTTGGGGGCCAAAATGTGTTTTGATGTCCTTTCGCTGTAGTTGTATTTAATAACCTACATATCTAAAAATAAAAACTAAAATATATGCAATGAAATCAAAACTTTCTTAAGTGAACTGGAAGCTAAACAAGTGAAGAGGTGACCCCAAAACATATTTTAAATTACGCGGCTCAAGCATTTGGTATTTTAGTATTTGGTATTTTAAGTAGTATACTGATATACCAACCGAAATGAGCTAACGCCATCTGGCCCACAGCTGATGCGAAGAAGAAGAAGCAGCACGTGCACGTTGTTGTCGAATTCAAATTACTTTTGTTTTTAGCCAAATTTTAAGTTATTACCGCCTTGCCGCCGCCACCAAGATGACCAAAACAGCGCCAAAGGGGCGCCCAAAGGGCAAGACGCCCTACAAACGCTACTTTGAGGCAGAAAAGGACACAAAACCGCAGAACGACGACGGCCGATTGGAATACGTGAAGCTAAAGAGCAAAAACCAACAGAATTTCACCGGGGATTTCATCAAAATGCAGGATAAGGCCAAGAAGCCGCGTCCCCCGAAGGCTCTAGCCAAACAGAAGGCCGTCGAGGAGCCGAGGACACAGAAGAAGTACCCCATACCCGAGGAGATCCTCCAAAAGTACTCACGTGGCGAGCAAGTGCAGCCAAAGGGCGTGAAGACGCGCCACTTCAAGGAGCAGCAGACGCGCAAGGAGGTCTACCTCGAGTATGCCACCGAGCAGGCGGCTCGCACGGAGCTCCTGCACCAGGAGACCGCCGGCCAACTGGAGGCCGACATGGACGAAACCACCGCCGAGTACAGACAATCCCAGATAGCCGACAACGTGGACCTCCAGTCGTCGGCCAAGCACTTCAGCCTAAACATGGAATTTGGGCCCTATCAAATGCGATACACGAAGAACGGCAGGCACTTGCTGCTCGGCGGCCGTCGCGGACATGTGGCCGCCTTCGATTGGGTGACCAAGCGGCTGCACTGCGAGTTCAATGCCATGGAGAGCGTCGAGGATGTCCAGTGGCTGCACGTGCCCACCATGTACGCGGTGGCCCAGAAGAGCTGGGTGTATTTCTACGACAAGAAGGGCACCGAGCTGCACTGCATTAAGCGGCTGAACCGGGTCAATCGTCTGGACTTCCTGCCCTACCACTTCCTCCTGGCCGCCGGCAACAATGCGGGCTATGCCTCCTGGCTGGACGTCTCCATTGGCGAGCTGGTGGGCAATTTCAACACGGGACTGGGAGACATACGCATGATGCGGCACAATCCCCGAAACGGAGTGCTCTGCATCGGCGGCGGACGTGGCGTTGTCTCCATGTGGTCGCCCAAGGTTCGTGAGCCGTTGGCCAAGCTGCTGTGCCATTCGACGGCCATGACAGCGCTGACTGTGGATCCCAAGGGTCAGCATTTGGTCACCGCTGGTCTGGACAGGGCCGTAAAGGTGTGGGACATACGGATGCTGGTGCACGACAAGCCGCTGACGCATTTCCAACTGCGCCTGGCCGCCAACGAGCTGGATGTCTCGCAGCGCGGCATGCTGGCGCTATCGCAGGGCACCTACCTGGAGACCTATGCCGATCTGCTCTCTGGCGGCGGTTCGGGCGATGGAACGCGGCTACCCTACATCCGGCAGCGCTGCGATGCCTTTGTCCACGGTCTGCGCTTCTGTCCGTACGAAGATGTGCTCGGTGTGGCCACGGCCAAGGGCTTCCAATCGCTATTGGTGCCTGGCTCTGGGGAGCCCAACTTCGATGCCCTGGAGGACAACCCCTACGAGACATCGAAGCAACGCCGCGAGCACGAGGTGCACGCTCTGCTCGAGAAGATACCGCCAGAGCTGATCACACTGGACCCGCACGAGATCACCGGCGTGGATGCGCCCACGTTGCAGGAGAAGATCGATGCCAAGAGGAAGCTGTTCCACGTGAAGGCGCCGCGCATCAATATGAAGTCCCGCCACAAGATGAAGGGACGTGGCGGCACTGCGAAGGCGGCGCGCAACAAGCAGATCGTCAAGGATGGCAAGCGCAGGGTGAGTTTTTCTCGGTGCAGGTTGCCTCAAGGTCCATGTCTAATTACTCTTATGCCTGCAGGAGTTCATTGCCGAGGTGAGGGAGGCCAAGAAGAGCGTGATCAAGCAGCATACCACCAAGGAGGAGGGTGCCAAGGGCAAGGCCAAGGCACCGCGCTCCGTTCTCGATCGATTCAAGCCCAAGCCGCCCAAGAAACAGAAGACCTAAGCACAGTTCGTCTTAAGCCAGAGGAATATAATGTATACATTAAACTATTTGTAGAAGCTATACAAAGTGTGTGTGTGTGTGTAACTAGGGATCTAGACTAGTTGTAGCCGATCACTGCTTTTAGGTAGGCAGCAATTCGATCGGTGTCCAGCTGCTCCTCCAGTTGCTTGAGGGTGCGCTGTAGTTTTTCCTCCTTATCCAACTCCCTGGCATAGTAGAACAAATTGAGGACGCGCTTCTGGTTTTCGAACTTCTCCTCGCCTTCGGTATCGCCCGTGACCTGCAGCCTCACCAAGTGGCCGATGACCTCCGGAGCAGCCTGCAGCAGAGCGGACATGAAGACGCAATTCAGTTGGCGGCACAGCGTGGCCATGGCTCGCAACGTGGCCTCGCCCACTGTTGGTTTCAACAGCAGTTGCGGCAGATAGCTCAGGAAGGGAGCGAATCTCTGCTCGCCGCCAAAGCGACCATACAAATCCGAACGCTCCACAATCTCGCACAGAAGATTAAGCACCCGAGTGGCCACGCCCTCGCGCGTGGTGAATCGCTGGCCCACATAAGCCTCAATGGAGGCGCTGAGCAAGCTGGTCAACGGTTCCGCCACGATATTCAGCAGCGATGTAGCATTTTCGAGGAGCAGCGGGCGCAGGGAAGCCACCACGGAGAGCTGCTGCTCCGGCTGCATCGAGTTGAGGCGCTCCAGGCTCAGCAGCATGTAGCCAACCAAATGGCCATACAATAGGGCCTGTTTCTCGTTGGGGTTCGGGAAGAACTTGCAGGTCAGCGGGACAATGCCCAGATTTTGCGGCAAACACAGTTCGCCGCCATCCACTGGATGTCCCTTGTCCTTGGCCGACTTCTTGGCAGGCAATGGAATCTGTTGGTAGGGAAAACGACTGCCGTCCTTGGCCAAAAAGTTGAGCACGAACTTGTGGGCGTAGTTCTTTCTCAGCCAATCGCTCAGTTCCCTGGTGTTATGCTCCGTTTCGTGCTGGGCGATGAGGGTCCAGAGCAGGCTCATCAGGCTGATGACCACATGCAGACTGGCCGCCGCATCCTGGCTGAGCAGCGGCTGCTGCGGCTGCGGACGCACCTCCAGCCAGTTGTCCTGGAGGAGAGGCATCAGCTGCTCCACATAGGTCTGCAGCTGAGTGCCCTCGGCACTGAGTTTGGGTTCGTTGAGGATGGCGTGCAGATCGCGGTTGTCCTGGCGCACGGGACACAGCACATTGTAGTACTGCGGACGCATCTGCTCGAAGTGCACCACCCGGGCAACGGGCGGCCTGGCGTTCTTGGAGCTAACCAGCGTGCCGAGGATCTGCTGCAGGCGGATGAGCACCTTGGTGCGCCACTTTACGGTCGTCTGCTTGCCCTGGCCCAGGTTCAGAGTTAGGGTGCGATTCGAGCGCTCGTTGTCGTGGCGGGCGCGGGAGATCATGTCGATGAAGTTGCCAATGATGGTGCTGGCACTGCGCTCCGCCAGAAGAGCGGGCGGCACGCGCTGCAGCAGGACGTCGAGCATGAGCAGGGAGTCCTCCTGGATGGCGGGCAGCACGTGGGTCATGGCACAGCGCAAGTAGGTGGCTATGACATGGAAGAAGGGTGCCACTGCCTGCGGCTGCAGGGCCTCCAGCAGGACGTCGAGCGTCTTGAAGGACTCCTGGCGCGCCGACCGCTCCATGTCCAAGGCACCGGCCGCAATGCCCTGGAACAGCTCGTTCAGATGGCCAATCAGATGATCCGCATTGCCGGACTTCAGGGAGTCGCGCACATTGCGCAGCGCATCCGTGCGGAACTTGACGCTGTGGTGCTTCAGCCGGGAGAGCGTCTCCTTGAGATTGAGCTGCCGCTGGCCCGATTCCGTGTACGAGGACTCCTTCAGCTGCTCCCGGATCTCGATCTTGCGCACCTTGAAGTCCGTCTTGGTCACGTTGAGGCCCTTGGGCAGCTTGGCGCCCTTCAGCTTCACCTTGGCCTTCTCCGCCCGCAGGTTCTTCTTGTGGTGGCCGCCCATGTTCCCAGTTCTGGAGGAGATCGGCTGAGGATTTCAGAATTTCCGAATCGAAAACAATACAATCAAAACATGTGCGCGAAAAGAAAACAGCTGGCAGCCAGAAAGACCAAGTGACCCGACATCTAGTATATACCAAAAAAAAAACCTGTATTTTTAACGGAATTTAAAAAAACAAAGCTTATTTATTTTTAAATATTTTACTTTTATTACAGATTTTTATAAACAAAGTTTTCTTCAAATTCCTTGTAATTTAATATACATTAAAAATCGCTGTTTGGAAGAAATTCAATTCAAAGCCTAAAAAGTACAAAAATTCATTTTATTTTATTGCGACAACGAGATTTTATGAGTTTATTTTATTAAATATATCATTAAACTATTTTAAATTCCACTCAAAAATGCTAGCAACAAAGCCACCGCTTTAAGACATACATATGTAACTATGTAAAAGTGGAGTATCCTTGCATCAACTTATCGTCCACTAACAATTATGTAGCTTTGTTTCATAAATCTCAGAAAAAAGCGCATTTTCAAGAAAAATAGTTTAAAAAAGCTGGATATTGATAGAAAAACCACGTATCTATATATCTTGAAAGCTTTTAGGATATAAAATAGTAATTTACAAATGATGATGAAATTACAAGTTCCAGAAAGTTCCAGAATATAAAAACTAACTAAATTAAATAAAAACCTAAATATTCATAGGGGTAGCTAAAATAATCTTTAATGTCTTCTAATTAATTTACGAGAAGCTAATATTTAACGAGATAAAGGCCAATTATCTTTTAGAGTAAGGAATTTAAAAGCAGTTAATAAATGAAAACTAACTAAATGCAAGTAATACGTTAAAAAAAGAATACTTAAATATATAACAAACAAGTTTAAAAAGTTAAAAACTAACTAATTAATTAATTAAATTAAGCTACACGTGCTGCCTTGCCTATCGAGCTATCGTTATCGTGTAGCAAAAGGCACTAACGCCTGGCCGGAAGCTTTTCCGTAAGAGTTTCCTGGATTTTTTAGGGGCAAAGCAAAATTCCCATCTGGCAACACTGTTCAAATTTGTATTTAAAGTAGGAGCGTTTTATTGTTTTTGGCATTCGTTTGTTAATACGCTGTTTACGTTGGCGGAACACTTGGCGGCAAGAGGAAACGCAATTAAGTCGTGTTCAAACCAAACTTCAAATAAAACAAACACGGTAAAACCGAGTGTAATTGTTGTGAAATACCCACACGCACACCCTCGCAATCGCACCGACCACCGTCGCACACACACTCACACCCGCACATTGGAAGAACCTTTCCGGGCGGGGAGCACGTTTCGTCCGAATTTCGCCCGTGATTTTAGAGACTTCTCGATCTCGATTCCGGTGGCAGCCGCATTTCTATAATTAAAACTGAATTTAAAACAAAAAAGCATATTTGAAAAGCCTGTCCGCAATATCTGTTTACATCTCAAGAGAGCAGCTGACGCCGCAGCTGTAAATTGGAGGGTGTGAAGTGAGGAAAACACGCGACCTGCTAATATAATCATAATCATTTGTTATTTTATTTTTTGTTCTGGTAATAATAAACTAATCGTGAATTCGATTTCGATAGAAACACACACACACCCACACCCACACACTACACGGTGTCAGCAACAAAATAAAGGAAATCGCGAGAGAGCAAAAACAGCGGTAAATTCGGCAAATAACGTTATACAACGTACCAAAACTGCAACACGAGAGAGCGGTAGAAAGAGCAAGAGAGCGGGAGCGCAAAAGGAGGTCAGTGCATATTTTTAATAATATAATAATCGCTAGTAAATACATGGTAAAGGAAATAAATAAGGAAAAACTTTTATTTATTTTTATGATTTTTTGAAATGTTAGTTGGCAAAAAGATTGGTAAACTTATTGGAAAAGAGCGACCTGTGGAACATTTTCAGGTAGCCGCAGTGGCGGCTCCAGGATTTCCATTCGGGGGGTTTTAAAACTTCCATTTTTTGTAGCATACTTTTTAAATAGAACATATTTTAATAGGTCAAAGTCAGATTTGTTTTAATACATGTTTTTTTTATGTTTTTCTCTATTAAAATATCTATTTATGCCGCCTGTACTCCTCTTCTGATTGGAAAACGCAACAGCTGAGAGGATATTTCGTGTACCGTTGCTTTTGCGTGTGTTTGTTTTTGCGTTTGCCGTTTGTTTGCGCGTGTGTGTGTTTGCGCCTTCCTTTTTGCCGGTAAATTGTTGCCTCTCTACTTGCTGCTGTTGTTTTTGTTGTTGTTGTTTTCCCCCCAGTTTTTGTTTTTTTTGTTGCTATTACTGGTATTTCATTTAACACTAGTGACGCGGCAGGTTTTATAATGATTTCGCTCAAAGGGGGTCAAAGTGGCAAGGCCTTGGGCTCCGTTTGGCCCACAGCAATGGGCAAGAAATTAGGAGTTTCCAGAAGAATTCCAAAAATATTGTAATTTTTAAACAGGTATTTTTTCTAAGATCTAGTTATTTGTAAATATATAAATTAATAGAATTATTATTATTATTATTTACAACATTTTTAATATGATTTTTTAAACAAAAGCTTTCTCTTAAATTTTCATATTTTTTCAATATTTAATATTATTAATTTTAAATGAAATTTTCTTATAAATGTAAAGATTTTTGTTAACTAATTTCATGGCCCACGGTGTAAATAATTGTGTCTATAGGTACCTTTTGTAAATGCGTAATTACCAGGGTGGCCAACTATTCTTTTTTGTTGTATTGATTTTCTATGTTGCTTGCCGTAATTACCGGGCAATTCGATTTTAAGTATCCACCGGACTTTGTTGTATATATTGCGTAAGTGTGTGTGTGTGTGTGGTCGCAGCCTTGACATTCGTTCATTTTAATGGGCATGCGATTTACACCCATTTTTTCTGGCCCTTTGTCCGCTTTTTTTTTTTCTTCATTATATTTTTGGGTGGAAAAAACGACCTTGGGTGGAAACTTCTGGCATTCTCGTATTCTCCCATTTGGCGTGACCAATAAAAAAAAAAAAAAAATACAAATAAAAAAAATAAAGAGTTGAGCTGCAATGGGCTCCTAATCATCGATATTGGGCCCCGCTATTCCGGGTTTTCGTCGAGTCACTGTTTGCCGGCAAAAGTGACGTCACTAGCACGCGAGCAGATTGCTCATACGCCGCGTTTGACCGAGCGTTTATGGGGTATTCCTCTCCAGCTGCGCCTCCCATATAAAGATCGGCCCGTAGAAAGAGGGAAAAAACTTTGGGATATGATATGGAAGTGTTTGCCGCAATTTCACCATAACATGCAAAGCTTCCGGCTGACGTCATATCAGGATAGAGGGGATAAAAGGGAAGTGGAGAAAGAGAGGAGCAACGAAAAAAAAATTTCCTGATCTATCAGCATGAATATGCAGAAATATCTCACGAATTATAAACGTGACTCACAGCGCTACAGTGAATTCATGATTATGAGAATCTATGTTAGAACAGCAAATAATAATATTAGTTACATAATTTTTAATATAAGAATTAATAATATTTAAATTCAGATCTTAGAATATACAGACATATAAAACAAAACCGATTTAAAACAATTGTTTTTTCCACTTTATAGAGTGTCCACTGTATTCGCCCTCTCTTTCTCACGCGTCTCACGATCAATTACGACTGTTTGTTGTTTGATAGGAGCGTGCGAAAAGCAATCAAAGCTTTTCAATGCCTTTTCCAGTTGTTGTGACATTTGCAATTATTATCGCACCATGACTGGTCCCAAAAGCCAACTGTAATAGATATACCTATGTATATATATATATATAAATGTATGATATACATATCAGATAGATAAGTACATTACGCATACGACGAGGTTCCGTTGAGATAGCGCCATTTGGCCTTGCCTTAAGTTAGCCTTTATTGAGCGGCCTAATCCCATCTATTGTCACGCACCGAAAAACCACTCGAAATGCCATAGGCATTTGCTACACAGAGCGAAAATTGTCAAGCAATTGTTGATATGATATTATATGATATGACATGATGTATAATGGATATGATTCATGGTAATTATCACGACTTTCCCATCAATATGTTGTGATAAAGGATTGCTATCTAGGCTATATCAGCATGATATTTAAAATATACCTATTAAACAAATGTTTTTATCATATTTTCCCATCACTATGTGGTGTTGTTGGGGGTTCTTATCTAGGCTATATCATCATGATGTTTCGAAAATATTTATATGATATTTCCAACCCAGTTTTAGACTGTTGTTTATGCCATGTCAGCATGATATTTGAAATTCAACTATAATTTACTTTAAAAATGTGACCTTTTTTTTCTTCCGTGTAGCCTTAGGCCCCGCTTTCCACCAGGTGACAATTTGCTGATGCGCATTAGCGGCCAACTTGTTTGAGTAATCGTTTTTATAGCTGTATTATTATTATTACCTGTGATTCCTATCGTTTTTTAGTGCCCCTTGTGTCCTTGTTTTGCCTTATTTTTTATTACTTTTTCGAGAAACACATAGAAGTGCCTAATTAATGCTTATGTAAATCAAAGTAGTGAAGCAGTTTTTTGAATATTTCTTAAGTTTCTAGAAGAAGTTTCTATTAGAGTTCCTAAACTACGAAAAACCACAAGCCATAAACATTTCAAACAAACAATGCCCTTAACTGGAAAAATGTTAAGTATTAACCTTAGTAAAAACCACAAGCCATAAAGTTTTCAGTAGGGGATGTTAAAAGCTGAAACTCTTTAAGAACCATAAAGCATTTATAAGTCGGTTTCTGTTTCCATGGGATCAAAGATAAAAGTAATAATATTATATTAAAATTCTTCGATTATAATCGCAGACTTAATCGTTTTCTAAGTATTCGAATCGGGATCTCGCGGGACTAAGAGACTTTCGAAGTTCCGAAGACGTTACGATCTTAACTCAAACTTTATTACTCATCCCTCAAGTGCAGTGCACCCCTTTCAGTGTCCCTCGTTAATTAAGTGTCGTCGCCAGGAAATGAATTTTAGCAACCAAATGCGATAAGTCACATGTTTGTTAGCCGGGTTTTTTGTTTTTGTTTGGTTTTTTTTTGTTTTTTTTTTTTGTGTTCAGCATTTGTTATTATGACTTTGCACTGGCATTAAGTTAATTGTTTTATGATTATTACGATTCGCACACACAAACTAAAGGATTTAACTGGGATCCTAATGACATTTGCCGCCGGGAATAGACATTCAAACCCTTCCATCATCGGATCCCAACTGTCGAGCAGGCTGACTTTTTATGGAGCAACTGGTGTTGATTTACCACAAATGCGACTTGGCTACGAGCAAACAAACAACTGTTTTTCAATTAGCAATCTTCATTTGCGAGCAATGAATACGATATGGCGAAAACAAATTGAAAAATTCTTAAAAACATCTGGTTGCGCAAAAGTGTCACATGATTCACATTATCCATAAACCATATAGGACTGTCCTATCGTATTCTGCAGCAGATTGTCGGGCTTAGATCCCACCCATAATATCTCCATAATATCTCTATTGTTTCTCGACCCTTTCGCCTCATCAAGTGCGTCACTTCTGCGAATTTGTTTGCACTCTATTTTACGCAATTGAACGATGGACGACTGTTGCTAATTAAACAACAACTGTCAGCGAATTCATATATGTACATATATATCCATAGTTATATATGGATACGCATTCATTTGCACAAGTGCATCGACTGGCAGCAAAAACAATTAGCGAACAACGAACGAAAAGCGAAAAACCACCGAAAATGATTAAGACATCGACACACACGTGCTCTTGCCATTTAAAGCGATAAAGGTGGACCGAAAGGAGGAGGAGGGGGTATGAGGAGGGGCATCATTAAATGTTTGCTAATTTTTATAATATAAACATCATTCACGTCTGTAGAAAGGTACATAATCCAGGGATACGTATGTATCTACGAAAGTGATCAAACAAAATGGAAACAAAAGTGGTTCAAACTGAAGCTTAACCTTGGGTTAAAGTTAAGGTTAAAAAAAAGGTTTTTTGTTTATTTTGGAAATATTAAATACAACGCGGCTATAAAATAAGATGTAAAATGAAAAAGTTTGAAACCTCTTTAATTTAAATCTACTAAGAACTAACCTAACCTTCGGTTAAGAGTTCGTTAGTAATTCCTTGCTTTATCGATTGTCATTAATAAATGATTCAATATAGTTAGCTATTCATTATAAATGAATCAACATTTAAAAACGCATTTATATCTCTTCCAACCTTGGGTTAAAGTTAAGTTTAAAAAAATTATATATTTTATATATATATTTATATTTATATATATATTTTTTAAGTGTGTTTATTTTAGGATTTTTAAGTACAAAAAGCCTATAAAATGAGATGTAAAATCTGTCTATTTTATTTAAATCCAGAAAGAACTAACCTAACCTTCGGTTAAGAGTCCGTTATTAATTCTCTGTTTAATATATTCGCATTAATAAATGATTAGCAATTCATTATTAATGAATCAACATTTAAAAACCTATTTATATCGCTTCCACGCACCGTACCCTAACTATCGACAGGCGATCAATTAAGAAATTAATATTTTCACTGACGTGCACGGTTCTCGTCTTTCACATTCCTCGCCAGACGGAATTCTTCGCCCTGGTTCCCATATGCATAATACACGCCGGCGGGCCCCCCAGAGTTCCCCGCAATCCTCCGGAGCGGTCCCCTGTAATGCCCGCCCCCATATCATCATCCCCATAATCCCCCGTCTAATCCCCCCGCCGCGACTGTCATGGCCAAAGAGAATTTATTACGTCGCAATTCAGTGCGACGACGACCGTTTTATGAGTCGTATACGTAATCTGTCCGTTATCTTATTATTTTTTCCTATGCACTTTGCTTTTAGAAGGCACTTCTTTTCTAGCTCAAAGAACCCGAGCTGCATGCTTAGCATTAAATTGATCCCGCCAGGCTTCCGATTCACTCAAAAATTGTTGTTTGGATTTCACAGAAGAAGAACTTGAGATTTTGCAACTTGTTTTGGCCTAAATTTGCACTAGTATGTGCAATCATCTGCACATCGTTCTCTTCCACTGAATTTCTGCCCGCTCTCAGCGAGTGGAAAATAGGTTTGTTTTCTATTTCACTTGCCGTCTGGCGACCCTGAAAAAACATGGCAAAGGCATCGCATTTGTTTTGCATTTTCTATTGCTTCTTTCCGCATTCGATTCGAAATTCTGACTGTACACGCGGAAAAAGGCAATGTTTGTTAAACACTAACGCGGAATTTGAGAAAAACCTATTTAAATATTAGAAAATCATAAACAAATAAATAATATTTTGTGAAAATATTTTTGAGTATTAACTTTAAGACTGATGAATTTTATTCAATGCCACAAAACCACAAAAGTATTAAATTTAACTTAATATAATGGTGATTACATTGCTGACTAATCAATTCTATATCTAAACATATTAGATCAAGCTTTTTTAATCTATACAAAAAAAAACCATGTTACCTTAATAAATTTTATTAAATGACACAAAACCAAAACAAGAGAGAACGCTATAGTCGGGTGTCCCGACTATCAGATACCCGTTACTCAGCTAAAGGAGTGCGAGGGAGATAGATATATAAAATCTTTGATCGGGCATAACTTTTTAACGAATGGTCCGATTTGAAAAATTTCTTCTACATTTCGATAGGTATTGATAGTCACAATAAAACTGCATTTTTAGTTTTCCAAAATCTTTAATGGTGTGGGCGCCAGACACCTTTAAAAAAATGGTGTAGGGCGATTGAGGGCGTTAGAGGGGGCGTGGCACCATTTTGAAATAAACTTGCGCTGCGTAGGAACTCCAAGAATATGCATGCAAAATGCCAATCCTCTAGCTTTTATAGTTTCCGAGATCTCAGCGTTCATACGGACGGACAGACGGACATGGCTAGTTCGACTCGGCTAGTGATCCTGATCAAGAATATATATACTTTATAGGGTCGGAAAAGCTTCCTTCTCCCTGTTACATACTTTTGCACGAATACAATATACCCTTTTACTCTACGAGTAACGGGTATAAAAATATAAAATTTAACTTAATATAATGGTGATTACATTGCTGACTAATCAATTCTATATTTAAACATATTAGATCAAGCTTTTTTAATCTATACACAAAAAAAAACCATGTTACCGTAAAATCGATATGACCATGTAAATTTCAGGACATGCAAAACCCATATCGTTTTTACATGAAGTACTCTTTTCGAGCAGGTCAAATTTACCTGGCCACATATCAAATTAAAATTGATCTTAAATAATGTAAAGTGGAACTAAGTTTCATATCGATGGTGATTACATTGCTGACTAATCAATTCTATATTTAAACATATTAGATCAAGCTTTTTTAATCTAAACACAAAAAAACCATGTTACCGTAAAATCGATATGGCCATGTAAATTTCAGGACATGCAAAACCCATATCGTTTTTACATGAAGTACTCTTTTCGAGCAGGTCAAATTTACCTGGCCACATATCAAATTAAAATTGATCTTAAATAATGTAAAGTGGAACTAAGTTTCATATCGATTTTTTTTGGGTATAGTTTATTTTGGTATTGTTTCTTGAATTTATTCTGCTACCTATAGGAATGATTTTAAAAGAGGTTCCTAACTTGATTTGAAGTTATTTAAAGCTTATTATTAGGGGACTTTTATTTTCTGTGTATAAAAGGCGGATGTTCCGATGCGCTTGGTTTCCGTTTGAGGATCATGTTCATGTGCTTTATGACTGATGATTGACTGGTGATTTGGCGACGCCATTTGAAGACCCTTGAAAGTGTCAAAAACAAAACAAAAAATCACATTGCGTATACGCAGTGTGGTGCGCAATGGGAAAACCTTCAATAGCCACGAAATGTCGTGCGGAATTTCACACGAATTCGATAGCAATCGATAAAGAGCTGTAATCAGTTGACCATATGTCGCGTCTTATGAACTTGGCCTATCAGTCAGCCGGTTTGGTCAGTTATGCGACTTCCCAATTGTCTTTTTATGGTTTTTTGTAATGTTCTGCAAAAAAAAAAAAAAAGGCCACAAAAACCAAGAAGTGACTCACTAGGCCATTTTTGCGTAGTTTAAAATCTAACAAACACACCCGCAAAATGGTATCATTTCGGCTCCGCTTACTGTTTTCATAAATGACACGGCAGAAAAGGAAAAACGCAAGAAATACAAAAATAGGAATTAAAACTGAAAATCATTGTGTGGCTCTGCCCTTCGGCAATTTCGATTGCGTTGGTCAGGATCAGAAATCAGGCATTAGAAAAACGTACAGAGATTCTCGGCGGACATATAATAATTATAGTTCTGGGCATTTACAGATGAGTTCTATGAGGACGGTGACGTTGCAATTAAGGCGAACGTGCTAAAATCACAATTTACCCATTAATTAACAGCCCCAAAAGCTAACAAACAAAAATGAGAAGAAAAAAAAACAAATGTGCATTTTAAATTTAGAATTATAATGCTAATTGTAGCAGAAAAAAAATATTAAATAATATAAAATTTGAGTTCTAGAATAAACCATATAATAAAAAACTATACACATGAAAAAAAGCATGTTACCGTAAAATCGATATGGTCATGTAAATTTCAGGTCATGCAAAACCCATATCGTTTTTACATGAAGTACTCTTTTCGACCAGGTCAAATTTACCTGGCCACAGATCAAATTAAAATTGATCTTAAATAATGTAAAATATATCTACGTTTTATAACGATTTTTTTTGGGTCTAAAATAAAACCAGAGGATAAATAACAAATTGTAAATGGAAAATGAAAAATGAAAAAATTCCTAACGATAATAACTACACATTCGTTATAAAGGCGGTGACTTACCTTCCAGTAATTTGCCTAATCCCAAGTGAAAGATAAAAGTTGGGACCTGGGACCCCGCAGCGAAATGCAATTACCAAATGAGGGGCACTTGGGGCCCCGGCCCCTTATCTAACCCTATATAACCCTATACCATATATTTGTACATATGTAAGTACACAAGTATGTACCAGTTGAGCATGCTTGTGCAACTGAGACTTATCTAAGCGCATTTGCATCGTCGCAGTAAGTCAGTCAGGCATTAAATCAACCCTATCTTTTACGAACCAAGAATCAAGAACCCAGAAACCAGAACTTAGAAGGAAGATACCCATTGATAAACCCACACAAGTGTCCACTCGAGAGCACTCCTTCGTTTCGCGACGAACTTGTTGATTTGTTTTCGAGTTCCCAATCAATTGGTTGCCAGCTGTGATAGGAGACTCAGTTCCAAAAGTGCACGAATTAAGACGATAAGTATTTAGTTTTGGGGGCAGGAAAATAGTCATACAAAATCGGTACAATTCATAAATAAACCGCAGTCGGCTGAGGTGGGTAAACCGATTGATGGAAAGATTAATTAGCCTGTTATAATAGAATCAAAAATAATGATAAGCGGCCAGATAGGAAATTCCAGAAGAGCTGGAGTTAAGACGATAAGTTTTGAATCAGGCAATCGATATAAATAAACCAAACTCGTACAAGCGAAATATAATAACTGAAGGCCGAATGCGAATATCAAATTATCTTCGGTGTAATTGACCTTCAATAAAATGGGCTGATAGATCGTATTACCCGAGTTACTACAAATCTATGACGACCAATGTTGATAAATACTGGGTGAAACTGGTGCCATTTGGGATATCAAATGAATTGGAGATTAAAGATATTTCTGCTATAGGTTCCTGAAATTGATTTGGTTCGAAATATACTTGCGGTTCGGTTTCTCCGGAAGGCGACAAAGGTATTGCACCTGCGACGGTGGCAGAGTTTCCAACGATACTACCTGAAAATACCTGCCTGTACCCGTTCGAAGATTGAAGATTGAATCATGTACGGATTTAGTAGCGAACCGAAGTCGAATCCCATGATATACTGAGGGCAATTGATTGAAATCTATGCGTTTCCTCTCCGTCGCATTGAATATTATAAAGTTGCCGAAACTTGATTGGCAGTTATTTACAATTCCAATGTCGGCCGGGAGTATTTTGTGGACAAAAAAGCGCCCCTTCCTCCTCCCCCTCCCCACTCCCAATAAAGATTGCGACGGCGGTGGTAAATCAGTTAGGCCAACAAAAGCCCCCGAAATCTATAAATATGTACTATAACTAATATATATAATAAACCCTTCTCGCAGATTACCAGATTCGCCAAAATGAACCCGCCTGTCGAGTAATTCTAAATATAATAAATAACTGCTCAAATAATTATAATGGCACTCGATCGTTTCGAGTGCGTCCCGTGCTCCATGGATCATTTATGGATTGGTTCGGTGGTTCGGTTGGTTTTGCTTCGTTCTCGAGTCCGTTTATGACCGATCGTCTAGATACGGACTCCTGCCCCTGCTCCACATATTCCTTAGTCTTCCGCCCAGTCAGTCGGAATTCGGATTCTTCGGTTCGTCGTCAACCGATCCGATCGCCATCGGCAGCGTAGCGCTCCGTAAAAAGCTGGAGTCTGGCCGCGTATATATTTAGTCGATGTTTGGCCGTGGAGCGACCAAAACCTTCTGGTATCTCTGGCATTTTGCAAACTAAGAAACGGATATTGGGACAATTCCAATTCCAATTGAAAATCGCAAGTGTATATAACCAGCGAGGGATCCACAAAAAGAATATATAAAAGGTATCCTTAACGAAAGTGAACTTGAGTGAAAGAAAATCCAAATCCCAAAGGGTTTATTTGTTTTTTTTTTTTTTTAGTGAATTTGTACTTATGTTTCGTTGAAATATGGTTATTTCGAAAATCCTTACAAAGGATATTCGTTTTCTGTAGGGAATTGCTAGTATAGATCCATTTTTAATTCATGTTTTAGTCATTCAAGTGGTTTTAAGATCTAATTGAGTTTTGTGTTTGAAATAAGTAAAGGATCTTAGGATTAAAATTCCATTTTAAATTTAATTGTAAAGGGAAATTTTCAAATTCTTATTGGAATAAAAATAAAATATACAGTACATTACATTTTAAAGATGATCAAGGGATTTCCTTTGCCAGGATAAAAGTTCAAGCCTTAGAAAGATCTTAAAGAAAATGTTTAAAAATGATATTGTAAAGGAATAAATTTAAAATAAAGTGTATAGAATCTTTATAAAATGTTATTGTCCTAAATAAGTATTTATTTCATTTAAAAAATTTATTATTTTAACGTTTTTTTTGTAGTGCAAGTGGTTTGTTTCCAGACTTTCAGAGATTTGTTCAATTATAGGGTTAGATTTTAAGTTTCAAATGGCAATTAACTATTGCACAATCGTGTCAAGAACTCGAAACTGCCGCTCCAAATTCCATTGTAATTCAGATGGATTTTTGGACACGATCGGGTTTTACAACAGACACTATAAAGTGTATGTACGCTCCACTGGGCGTTAGTTGGTCTGCCATTCTCACTTTGATTTGGGGGAAGCTGGTGGGGATCGGGTATCATCGGATGGGGTGAAGTATAGAGTGGGGTGAAGTGAAGTCAAGTGTAGTGGAGTGTTTTTTTTTTAGTGCTGTGGTGCCTGTCGTAAATCTGCGATCTGAAATTTCCGATTCCCCCGAATGATTCAATCAGTTCGAGTGGCGCACGGCAACTTGTCGGCTGTCTAAATATATGTACATATAATATATATTTTCTATTTGTACATACATACATACATACGTCCGAATCGCGGCACACGGTTGTGGAATTATACCCAAAGGCTGCTAAAGCCGCAGGCCCTTATCAACTATTTGATTAATATTTGGTCGTCGCAGCTTATCAATTAATTGAGTCAAATGTTGTAAATTGTGCGAGTGTCAAGACCAGGGAGCAAACAAAATAATGCACTCAGTGCGGCACACGAATGCACTTGTGCCGAAAGATATTATGGCGTTACGTGGATAATTTAATTGATTTCGGGGGAATGCGAATGGGAATGGGAACTGAAATTTCAATCGAAATCGGAGGTGGGCCAAACGGAGGGCATTGACTGGCGATCGGCGAAGCGGAGGTAATAAGTATTAAGCGTGCTTGCACAGAGAGAAATATTTAGTAACTATTATGGAGTCGATTAAATAATAATTTTATTAGTGATTTCCAAGGGCCGCTGCATCGTTTACAAGCAATACTTTCTCCAATCCATTTTAACAACAGATTAAATGGGGTATACTTCTGTGTAATATTTGTACATGCCGTTGAATAACTCAATAGAAGGCATAACATCGTTAAACATCAATTCGATTAAATAGGTAGTGAAAATATTCAGTTATTTCCAGAGGCCGCTGCATCGTTTACAATCAATTCTTTTCACCAATTCATATCAAATAACCGATTAAATGGGGAATTCTTCTGTGTAATATTTTTAAATGCTGTTGAATAACTCAATTAGAGACTTAAAATAAATAGTGAATATATTCAATTATTTCCAAAGGCCGCTGTATCGTTCACAAGCAATAACTTTGTAATTACAAAATTTATTTGTTAATTATATTAATTATATATTTTTAATTAATTATACGTTTTTTTGTATAGTTTCTCACGCATTTTTAATGGTTTGCCCCATGAAAGTATGACTGTATTTCGTGTTATTTTTTAATATTGATTAGATTTTGAATCGAATCGATAAGGAGAATCAAAACAATCGAGTCTGATTCTTCCTCATTGTTTTTCTCGCCGTGTGCGGCCCAGTCATATTGTTTATGCAATTGCATTGAAAATGCAAATTACAAATTGCAATTGCATCGATTGCAGTTTTCTATGTTTCGAATGCGATTGCACAATGTGCGAGTTGGAATGGAAATGGAAATGGAAATGTAAATGGTGGGAAGAGGAGAGTAGAGGCTAGGGGATGCGGGATGGTGGCCTGGTGGGCTGGAATTCCGGGTGATAATGGCGCAGTAGTCGTAGTAGTCTATCCCAGACGTCACACCGGATCGGCTTGGATCGAAACGGAACGGAACGGTCGGGGCGGCGAAACCACACAAACGAGAAACAAGCAAAATTCAAAGGTCCTAACACCCGCTCCCCAAGGAAGTTCCCATTGAGAACCCCTAAGTAATCCACATATTCCCCACTCATTATCATTGCAGCAATGGGTCTACTGAGCGAGGGCAGTCCACTCTCCTGGGAGGAGACCAAGGCACTGGCGGATCACGTTCGCGAGCATGGCGTCAATCAGTTCATCAACCTGTACCACAGACTCAAGGATCGCCAGGGCGACATCCTCAAGTGGGGCGACGAGGTGGAGTACATCATAGTCAAGTTCGACGATGAGCAGCAGGTGGCCCGGGTGGCCCTGCGTGCCCAGGACCTGCTGGCCGAGCTGAACGAGAAGGAGCTGGCCGATCCCAAGGGCGTCAAGTCGCTGTGGCGCCCGGAATACGGAGCCTACATGATCGAGGGCACACCCGGCAAACCGTTCGGCGGCCTGATGGCCCACTTCAATCTGGTGGAGGCCAATATGCGCTATCGTCGCGAGGAGGTCACCGAGCTGCTGGCCAAGGACGAGTGCGTCATGTCGATCACGAATTTCCCGCGCCTCGGCGCCCCGAATTTCACCTTTCCGCTGGCCCAGCCGCGTCCCGAAGATCCGCTTAGCTCGGCCCGCTCGCTCTACTTCCCGGACGAGGCCATCTTTCCGGGGCATCCGCGCTTCAAGACCCTCACCCGTAACATTCGCAAGCGACGCGGCGAGAAGGTGTCCATCAAGCTGAAGGGTGAGCATATTTACTTTATACTTTAGGGCTATAGACTGTAAACGATGAAGCATCAGCTACTGTAAACGTTGAAGCATCAGCTGCTGTAAACGATGAAGCATCAGCTTCTGTAAACGATGAAGCATCAGCTGCTGTAAACGATAAAGCCTCAGCTGCTGTAAACGATGAAGCATCAGCTGCTGTAAACGATGAAGCATCAGCTTCTGTAAACGATGAAGCCTCAGCTGCTGCTGCATCGTTTAGAACCAACTCGAAAATTAGCTAACCCATCGTCTTTTTTACCTCTTGCAGTTTTCAAGGACACAAAGACCAAGTTGCCGGTGGAGGGTGCTCCGCCTGGAGAGCCCGATGTGGTGCTCCTGGACGCCATGGGCTTCGGCATGGGCTGCTGCTGCCTGCAGCTGACCTTCCAGGCCTGCAACATCACGGAGGCGCGACGCCTCTACGACCAGCTGGCTCCCCTGTGCCCCATCATGCTGGCCCTGACCGCCGCCTCGCCCATCTACCGGGGCTACCTCACCGAGTCGGATTGCCGCTGGAATGTGATCAGCTCCTCGGTGGATTGCCGCACCGAAGAGGAGCGCGGACTGGCGCCGCTGGACAAGCAAAAGTTCCGGATTGCCAAGTCGCGTTACGATTCGATCGACTCGTACTTGTCGCCCGAGGGGGCCAAATACAACGATGTGCCGCTCACCTACGACGAGACGGTCTACCAGCGTCTGGTCGAGGGCGGCATCGATCATCTGCTGGCCCAGCATGTGGCCCACCTGTTCATCCGCGACACCGTCTCGCTGTTCAGCGAGAAGGTGCACCAGAACGACAACGAGGACACGGACCACTTCGAGAACATCCAGTCGACCAACTGGCAGACCATGCGCTTCAAGCCGCCGCCGCCGAACAGCTCGATTGGCTGGCGCGTGGAGTTCCGGCCGTGCGAGGCGCAGATCAGCGACTTTGAGAACGCGGCCATCGTCTGCTTTGTGGTGCTGCTCACCCGTGTGATCCTCTCCTACCAGCTGAACTTCCTCACGCCGATCAGCAAGGTGGACGAGAACATGCAGACGGCCCAGAAGCGGGATGCCTGTCGCAAGGAGAAGTTCTGGTTCCGCAAATCCTCGAAGACCACCGAGCAGAGGGCCGCCAAGGCGCAGGCGCAGGCTCAGGCTCAGGCCCAGGCCCAAGCTCAAGCCAATGGCCAGACCAATGGCAAGGCCACCTTGAATGGTAATGGACTGGCAAACGGCAATGGCAGCGAGAATGGGGACCAGGAGGAGGAGCAGCAGCAGCCTCTGACCAACGGTTCTGCCAAGATGAACGGACATGGCAACACCAATGGCACCACCAACGGTACCACCAATGGAACCACCAATGGATCCACGAATGGATCCAACAACGGCGCAGATAGCGATCACACCGACACTGATGACGAGGAGAACGAGCTGTTCCAGCTGCTGTCCATCAATGAGATCTTCAATGGAAAGGTAAGGAGACTTTGTCTTTTATTGCGAAGTTCATACTGGGATACTTATCTTCCATCTACTCTCTACACAGCCCAATGTTTTCCCCGGTCTGGTGCCCTTGATTCGCAGCTATTTGCAGTCCATGGAGGTGGACACCGATACGCATTGCACCATTGAACAGTATCTGCGCTTCATTGAGAAGCGGGCCGCCGGCGAGCTGATCACCACGGCCACCTGGATGCGTGAGCAGGTGCTTAGCCACCCGGACTACAAGTAAGTTATAAACCCTTTATATACATATGTATCTCTGAAGATTACTAAATCCCAAATCTTTTGTTAAACAGGCAAGATTCCGTGGTGAGCGAGCGCATCAATTACGATCTGCTCAAGCGCATCCAGGGCATCCAGGAGGGCAAGCAGGTGGAGCCGGCGCTGCTCGGCCAGGGCTATCATTCCAAGACGAAGACGAAAGACTTCATTCCGCCGGCGCTGCAGAAGCAGCTGGCCAAGAACGGCTGCTGCGAGGAGAAATGATCGAGGAGCGCGCTGCGGACGCGTCCAACGCAGCTGGCCGCCGGTGGCCGGCGCATGTGATTCGGGTTTTGTGGGTCCGTTTGGATGTAGTGCGGCATATGTTGAGGGCAAAGGCAACGGCAAAGGCAAAGGCAAAGGCAACGGCAAAACGAAACGAAACGAAACGGATACGATACGGATTATATGGAGCAACATTTATCAATATTAATTTTATAGCATAATTTCAAAACGGATTAACAATTAGCGTGCACCAAGATCCTAATTGTGGACAAATGTTTTGCGGCCGTGCGTGGCCTTTGGAAATGAGAGGCAGGCAGACAGATGGACAGGATGGATTGAGGAATGGTTATGGGGCACATGAGGATCCCCCGTTTCCGGGGATCCCCTGCCAGCCAGGATATCCTCCGCTTCACCACGTTCCCATCGTCATCATCGTCGTCGTTGTCATCGTTTCAATGGAATTTCGGGATCCTTCGAGCCCTCGATCACAACAGATTTGCAATAGTTAAATAGAGAACAAAAGAGAACTACGAAATCTATTATATAGCAACGTCAAGAACTACAGCAACAACATAAATCTCAACCAAGTGCCGTTCCACAAGACCTACAAAAAAGAAATATGAATACATATAGTTCAAAACGAGGCAAGGTTAAGAGCGTATTTCTGTTTGTTTTCGTTTACATCTTATATATATTTATTATATTATTCCTATTCTTATAAATGCAAGTACAATGGAAAGTTGTTTATTTTTTTTTAATAGATATATTTACACAAAAACACTTACACACACACACACACGCAAAATACACATATGTCGAAAAGTGGCCTGCTGTTATTAAACTAGATATGATAAGTATAACTAAAAACAACACTTGTGCTATTATAATTTATTGTGTATGTGATTGTTTCACCATTATGATACGATTATGATTTATTATGACCACAAGCAAGCAAATAAACGGAAAAAATTGTTGAATCTTTAAACTACATAAATAGAATTGGGTCGTCTGTGACTTAGGGACTTTTGATAAGATGCCTTCTAGAAACGAAAAAACTGTACTTATATAGGATATACGCCTAGTTAACGTTATCGCCCAGGGATTCCCCTGCTAAAGGTAGACTAAAATAGCTAAAATTACCAAAACAGTTATAACCGAAAAATATAAAATATATGTACTATGTTGTGCCACAGGCAAAACGTTTAACCCAACTAGCATTTAATCAAACATTTTTATAACGAAGCCAACCGAATCCATTTATTTGCTTGCCCCTTAAAATCAGTATTTTTCTATAAACCACCCTGTTGTACTGTCCCCACAACCAAATATTCAATGCAAATAAAGAAACGTTTTGCTAAAAACCAACGGAAAAAAGCTTTCTTTTTGAATTTACGCGCCAGGTTGGCAGCCCGCCGATGTCTAAAATCGATAACGATAACAGGCCGGCATGCCCCACCTCTAAGCAATAAAGGAAAAAATAAAACAAAAAAAAAACAAATTTTTAAAAACAAGTGATTGGATAATGTTTGTTTGTTGATTCGGCGGCTTCAAGTTGATAATTTGGAGAGCCCTTGGTTAGTGTGACTACGGAGTGCCTGTTTTGGGTTGGCGTTATTAATTGTTTGTTAAAAACAAAATATAAACAAACTTCGGCCACCACCGTTAACCCTTGTGCGCGTGTGTGATCGTTTGTCTTGCGGCTTTTTTCAGGGTGTGGAGCAGTGTTGTTGCAGTAGCCACATACATACATACGCTTTACAACAACAATCTGCCGACAGTGCTCTCTCTTGTAGAGTGAACACTCGATTATTTAAACTTTTTGTTAACACTCTTGTCAAAAAATTAATTAAAATTACATTTGAAAATTAAGATTTATTTATTTTCCAAATTCGTTTTATAACCATCAACCAAAGAGGTTAATTAACGTTTAAAATAAAAATTTATATAATTATATTTTTATATTATAAAAATCCAATTTCGTTAAAATTAAATAATAATTTTAAAAAAATTTGATAAAAATCTGAATATTTGTTAAATTTAATAGTTGTTGGTATTTTTTTTGTTTTTAATAGTTCATCTTATCGAGCGCTCACTGTATGCCCCAACTCGCCCCTCCCCCGCCGGCGACACATAGACAGGGGAGCAAAGGAGACAAAAACAAGTGCATCGCATTTGGCGAGAGCAGCATCAGCTCCCATTTCGCATCTCGCATCATCGAAATTAATCAAGTGAATTTCACATTCGCGTGCTGCGACCAAAGGGAACAACAACAAGTGATGGCGCAGCGGAACTAACTGTCGCCCAAAAAGGACATCGAGCACAAAGGAGAGGGGAGCAGAGGAGCAGAGGAGCAGAGGAGCAGAGGAGAGGAAAGGAAAGGAAACACGCCCATCGGCAGGACGAAAAGAAGACGGCGACATACATATGTAAATACATATGCAAACGTCCTTGGCTCGTGGACGTCAGCAGCGGAAGTGGAGGAGGCAGCAGGACGAAGGATAGGTGACGTCTGAAACAACAAACAACAAACAACAGGAACAATACAACAAGACGGCAATAGCAACAGCAACAACAACAACAACAACCGACAAACGCAATTACAGTAAAAGGTGCGCCCAAAAAGATGGGTAAGTGGGCGGGGTGGGCGGTAATATTCTGTTTTCTTCACCTCCTTTTTGTTGTCCCCATTGTCGCATTTCCATACATTATTTCCGCTCTTGCTGCGTGTATGTGTGTGTGAGTCCAGCAGGTCCTTTGACAAGTTCCGGAATCATTAGTCCTCGAAAACGGCACTTGAAAGTTCCGGAATCGGTGAGAAACGACCAAGGAAGCTAAAATATATCATCCAAATACTAGTAGATCCTTTATATGACACCATATTGATTATTGCTAGTACTCAAAATATCCATCTTAAAGTTAAGTTTATCAAATTCCATTCGATAACTTCATGAACTCGTGTTAAAATCATCTTTTATTTCCTTTAAATTGGTTATTACCTACAATTTATTTTATTCTACCAAAAACATTTTTTAAAAAATACAAAATATCAAAAAATGGAATTTAAGCTTTATTATGATCTAGTTCATTATACTTATTAACAAATATTACTAATCTGTAAAGTAAGCAGTTAAAAATCATGTTTACTGTTACGTTTTTAAAGCACGTCCTTGTATTCTCAAATAGCTCAAATTTGTTATAATTTACTAGATACTTTACATTTTAATCAACAAAAGTGAACTCTTCATATTACTGTTATTAGTGCCGTTATTCAGTGGCTAATTTATGAACCGGTTCGCGCTTGCAAGGACATCCTAAGAGAGAGAGGGAAATGCGCGCGCGTGGAGAGAGAAAACTTGAGTGGGCGGGGCAGTGGAGGGGCCGTTGTGTTTTGAAACGGATTTATTCGTGTTGAGATTTTCTCACAAAGCAACAACAAGAACACACGAAGAAAATTTTAAAGGATATTATAGATGTTAGTGAATTTTTTACAAAAACTTATAAAAAAATGAAAATTATCGAAAATTTTATTTTGTTAAAATGTAACATGGATTTAATTATTATATTGTAATCTGTTCAAAGCAGTATGTAATTTTGGTATACAAAAAATTAGGTGTAGCAAAAAAGCCAAAAGAAAAAATCGTATTTTTGGTAAAAACCAAAATACCGAATTTCCAACAAAAAAAAAGAAAACTATTTTTTCGCTGAAACAAAGGCAATATTGATCCAAATATGGATTGTCATACCTTTCTGAACTCGTTATTAAATTTCCAATCGATTTACATTTAAACATGGACATTTTATTTTTGTCACATTTTTCGCTAAAAATTATGATGTACCCCCTTATAAAAAAAATGAAAATTGAAAAAAAAATTATATGTTCAAAATCACACGGAAAGTGTCATGGATGTAATTATTATATTGTAATCTGCTCATTGCAGTAAGTATTTTTGGTGTAGGACCATTTTTGGCCAAGTTGTAGCAAAAAATCCAAAAGAAAAAAATCCAATTTTTGTTAAAAATTCCGAATTTCCAAAAAAACAGTTTTTTCGCTGAAACAAAAGAAATATTTATCCAAATATGGATTGTCATACCTTCCTGAACTCGTTATTAAATTTCCAATCGATTCGCATTTAAGCCTTGACATTTTATTTTTTTTTGCCATTTTTCGCAAAAAATCATAACCCCTTATAAAAAAAATGAAAATTGACAAAAATTTTATTTTTTCAAAATCACACGGAAAGTGTCATGGATTTAATTATTATTTTCTTATCTGTTCAAAACAGTTTGTATTTTTGGTGTAGGACAATTTTTGGCCAAGTTATAGCCAAAAAAAAAAAAATTAAAATTTTTACCAAAATCCCAGATTCCAAATTTCCACAAAAATTAACTAGTTTTGAGCTTTTCTCTCTGTGTAGCCGCGAGAGCGGAGAGCGCAGAAGCCACGTGGCTCTCTCGGGCGTGTTTGTGTTTGTGGGGAAAACAATGTAAGCTGAAAAGGATCAAAAGCGCAAGGCGTTGTTGCAGGACCAAAAAGCAGCGCACAAAGCAGAAACGGAAAACGGGAAAGGCAGGAAGAGCGAGCGAGCGAGCGAGCGCGAGTGAAATATGAAAATTGCATTTTCCTCTTCCTGTGTGGGGGCGCTCTATTAAAAATTCCAGCAGCAGGAGTATCCTGTTCTGCCGTTTGCTGTGCCTGTCTGTGCATGTCTGTGCCTGTGTGCGTGAGTCCTGCGGAATTCAGCAGTGCAGTGCAGTCGCAGAGCTACCAGAAAAGATTTCAGTAAAGGAAAAAATCAAATCAAAGCCGTCGGCAGTCCGACACTTGGCCCTCGGCAGTGAACAGAACGTGTTTTTTTTTTGGTTTAGCGCCCGCTGCAGTTTTCCCCGTGTTCTTGTGTGAGTGCCGACGCCCCTTGGATAGGAAATTTTCCAATTTTCCAACTCCTCTTTGCAACTACTCTCAAATAAAGTCCGTTCTCCAATTGATACAAATTCCAGCGACAGCACAGGCAGCAGGCGGATCAAGTGGCCCCAGTGGACCAGGAGCAGGTGCAGGAGCAGGAGGAGGAGGAGAAGCAAGTGGCCCCGGCCCCAGTGACATCGGTTTGGGCATCGGCATAGGCATCGAGATGCTGAAGGCGCTGTACGACTTCCAGGCGGTCTATCCCAAGACCATTAGCTTTGATGAGGGCGAGTACTTCATCCTGTACCAGACATCAGCCCGCCAGCGCAATTGGTGGCAAGTGGTCAGCATGAAGGGCAACATTGGCTTTGTGCCCTCCAATTACGTAATGAAGATTAAGGTGGGTTTTTAAGCCTTTAACCAGATGTTAAACGAGTCGCTTACTTAACTTACCTTACAGGTGGAGCACGACTTCCTCATCAGCTTTCTGAACTCCTCAATAGAATCGCTGGAGAAGTGCACGGATCACGAGATCAATGGCATCATGTCCAAGGACGAGCTGCTGGACAGGCTGCGCGAGAAGAAGCACACCATGGAGCGGCTCTATGCGGAGAGCTCCGAGCGCGACGGCGACTCCTCGCTGTCCTATTCGCATAGCTACAGCGACAAGGGCAGCCACCGGCACTCGCATCCCCATCCCACCCAGTCCCAGACGCAGCTCCATTCCCAGCACAGACAGCACAGTCCGCCGCCCAACGGCAGCGGTGGCTCCCAGCGCCTGGACATGAGCAAGAAGAGCATGTCCAGTCCGGCGGTGGGCTCTTCGTGCGGCCAGGCCCCAAGTCAGGGCATGATCGAGTCGCCCAGCATGGGCAGCATGCAGTTCCAGGGCAGCAGCTGCACCATCCAGACGCCGCAGCAGCAACAGCCACTGCCAGCACCGCCAGCACCAGCTCCATCTCCCTCACCGTCGCCAGCCCCAGCCACGCCCACTGCGGCATCGGGATCGTCGAGCAAAGCAGCCGCCGCCGCCGCCGCTGGCGGGGATGTGGCGCAGGACAATAGCATCACTTCGGAGCCCTCGGAGACGACAACGACCACTACGACGACCAGCGAGGATGTGGTCACCACATACAAGGAGACCAGCCAGATGAGCACCAGCCAGCAGCACAAGCCGCCGAACGGCAGCACTGCCTCTGCGTCCATTTCCGCATCCGCCTCGGCCTCAGCCTTGCGCAGCAACGGCGGCAATGGCAACGGCAACGGGAGCACGGCGGCCATGCACCCGGAGCTGCAGCAGGAGGAGGCGGACAGTGCGCCGGACAAGTCGGACGATGCCAGCGCCGTGCCGAGCGACGACGGCTGCCAGGCCAACGGGGACAGTGCGGACAATAGTCAGGCGCTGGACAGCATCGACAGTCCGTCGCACCGGCAGCGCGGCCTGAGTTTGGGCAGGATCGAGGAGGGCGGAGCCACGGGCGGTGGCCAGCTGAAGGTCGAGTCCTCGGATGTCTATCAGATTGTGGACGCACTGCGACGGAATACAAACCTCAGCTTCGATCTCTCGTGCGAGGCGTTGCGCGTGGTTCTGACCAGCCTAGAGCAGCTGTACAACGGGGCCATCAATCCGTATCTGGAGGCGGTGGCCGTCCATGTCACCGGGAAGGTGGCCACGCCCAAGGAGCTGCTGGGCATCACGCACGACGCCAAGCGGCTGCAGTACCTCTTCGCCCAGCTGGCCGACTGCAAGAACGACACGGAGCAGCGCACCTGGATGCTCTACGAGGACGAGGAGGATATCATTCAGTTCCTGGAGGAGCTCGTCGAGATTCTGGTGAGAGTTGCTTGGAAAATCTAGATGAACTTGTATTTAAAATTGATAAACTGAAACGTTATTTAATGATTCCTTAAAGATCAACGCTGATGAGAGCATCAGTTGCTACGAGATGTCCTGCGATCAGTACCAGATGTTCATCAATCTGGTGCAATACTACCAAATGGAGACGCGCTGGTCCATCAAGCGACTGCTGCTCAAGACCTTCACGGCCGCTTGCCATCTGGACTACATAATTGTGGACATATTGCTGACCTCGGTGCTGCCCCTGGAGATTGTAAGCAGGAGCAGGGATTAGGGGACTTACGGGCTCCCAATATATAATGCATACGCATCCCATTTCTAGGTCGAGGACATGAAGACGCACTTCTCCAATCTGGAGCGCTTCAAGCAGCTGGTCAAGATGCTGACCATCATCTTCTCGCTGGGTCAGCCCATGCCGGTCAATCATCAGGGTGAGATTGAGTGACCGATTAAACAGTTATTGCATCGAAATCTTATGTATTTTGCATTGCAGACTATTTGGGCGTCCACTTTGCCAGCTTCTTGCTGGAAATTGTCGAGGGAAATAATCCGGAGCTGTTGGTGGACATGGTTATTGCCCTGATACTGGCATTTAACCAGCAGTTTAGCGAGCACACCTTCAATGTAATCATCGAGGGCATGCAGAATCTGCCCTCCGCCAAGGTGTTCACGGAGAAGCTTCTGCTGCTGCTCAATCGAGAGGGTAAGTATGGAGGCTTTAGCTTGAAAACGTTGGAAATAAGATCCATTTAAGTAGAGCTTGAAAAATATCGATATTCTCGATATTTAATCTGTGTTTTCCCTTCAAAACATCGATATTATCGAATCAATAGTTCCAAAATATCGAAAATATCGATAATTTTACATGTTCAATTATAAAGGAAAATTATATTAATAGAGTTATTTTTAAACTTTAACCAGATGATCCAACACGCTTGCTAAAGCATCCCAACGAGCACATGAACACGGTGCTGCGAATGTTTATCGACATATTCAGCCATCCGGATACGGCGGGCATGTTCTACACGAACGACATCAAGGTGCTCATCGACATAGTGGTTCGCCAGCTGTCCGACTTGGATGCCGGGAGTTCGGTGAGTCTGGGGATAAATCATAATTCATAGAACCATTCAGTTACTTATTGACTTGATCATTCCAGACGCGACCCTGCTACTTGGAGCTGTGCAGACGCATCCTGCGCAACACAAACTATCAGGAGCACCAGCACCGCAAGCACGATCTCATGAAGATCTTCACGCGCATCTTCTGCGAGGAGACCGAGTGCAGTGCCTCCGATCAGCAGCTGGTGCGGGAGATAGCCAACGAGTTCCCGCAGCTGTTCAAGGCCTAGGTATCGGGAAGACAAAAGAACCCAAACCAAAGTACGGAGGGAAACCAAAATTGTAAAGCGTTGCTAGTGAGGCGAGCCGTTGAAAGCGAGCCAACCGTAAATTCGTAGATTATTTTAAATTCGATCAGTGAATTGTTACGCATTTGTTTAGCGTCTCGGTCTCAGATAGCCCTCGGAACTCAGAACTCAGAACAGATCGAAAGGGGAACACACACGGCGACTCTACATATATCTTATGAACATAGTCTGTAAGCAGGACAAATGTACTAGTTGCATGTGGAGTAGATGCAACCTCATAGAGATGATACCCAATAGCGTATCCGTAAACATCTAGACGAAAGAAAGTAAGAATGGAAGTCTAACACTAAATTATCCCCAGTTTAGGATGATTTCACTAATTTAGAATTTAGCCAGGGACAATTTTAGCCAGAAACAAAGTCAAAAATCAGCCTCACTTTTAAATTTTTGTAGTTTTAATTGCCAATTTATTTGGAATTCAAAATTTTGACATAAAACCAAGCAAAAAGAAATGGACGAGCAAATTCGTTCGAAGTATAACATATTTATAGCCTAATTATACACCTATAATGAAAATATACATTCATGACAAACGCGAATGGAAGGTTAATTGTAATCTACAAGTAAATACAATTGATATATTAACGATGTATGACAAGAAAATAATTGCAGCTAGCAAAAATCCAAATCGATTCGAATGTAACGAGCATATAATGTTAAATTTGTTTATATAATCTATGAGGAGGAGAACTAGGCCGAACAGGAAATCATTGACAATTGTTAAAGCTCAAATACATATTAATTGGAGGCTAGGCTAGGGAGGCTGGAAATTGAAGCGGATCGAAATGCTCTGCAGAAAGTAAACTGCACTGAAAGTAAGGACACCCATTTGCAATTCTCCCTCGCTAAAAGACACACAAACACACACGCAGTGGCGTATGCGTTTTGGAGTTTTAGGATCTATATGATCTGTATTCATAACTTTTATTGCTCAGAAATTATAATTTTTTTAAATATATATTTTTTTCTTAATTATGGGAGCATACGTCACTTTTTCTCTATATCTCTCTCACTATTTCTCAAGCTAAATAACAAAACCAACTTCCCAGCGGAACCTTTAGATTATATTTATTTATGGTAGGAAATAATAAAGTGTTTTTTTTTCAATTTAACACTTTATTTTCAAGCAGTTATCTTGCATTTGTACGTTATTTAGTAAATAGTTTTCAAGTGACTTAGGATCCTCATATATATTTGTTTATATTAAAGGGAGATCCGCTGGGAATTGTTATATCTATCTCTATATAAACACATACACTCATCGACAAACATAAATAGTTTTAGACAGATTTCATTGGCCTTTCTTTGTTATTGTTACGTCACAGTTATCCAACTTAAACAAAATAAAAACAACGAAATTTAAATAAAAATTAAAAGAAAGGAAAATGAACATTTTAATCCACTGTAGCCGTGAGATAATAGTTTTAGTGGCGTAAACCACATTGGATCATTGTTTTTTGATTGCCTTTTGTTACCTGCTATCATTCCAATTTAATAAAAGCCACTATAACCGAGAAGCAATAAACTTTTTAAGTTATCACGCACGCCAGTTAACAAATAGTGGCTTTGGAAACACTGCCTGTAGCATAGGAAGGAATTTGAAAATCGCTTGAGCCTGGACTATAATTATAGTTAATGTCACACAATTGTCTATTTCGAAATAATATCTAATGTGATTTTCCCCCTAGACTATTGCGATCTACTTTCATTTTTACGTTGAATTGTTATATTGTTTAGGCAACCAATTTTAATCAAAACGCATGAGCATGATATTAAAATATTCATCTACTCGAACATTTCCCATTCGATCTTATTTTAAAATTGAGAATTTGAAAAGCTGCTGATGCATAAACGAATTTAATTTGCCAAGTTTCATAACGAAATGGGATATTTACAAACAGTTATAAACTAAACTAAAACTAAATCAGAAACTAAAACCAATATTAACCACAAATTGTACCTTTCGATTTTGAATTTAAATTTAAATAACACTCTCGGTAATTGCAATAATAAAAAGAAAACAGACAGAAACAAAAACAATGAGGCAAAGAAGTACACGAATCTGCAATAAAAAACCATTAGTGTTTAAAAGTACTACGTTAACAAAAACAAACACGTTTTACGTCAAGCAAATAGAGATAATTTAAAAGATTGTTATCCTCTCTCATTTTTAACACAAAACAGAGATCCTAAAAACAGAAAACCAAACAAATTACAAGTTTTAATAAGCGCATTCAAAATGTAACGAAACGAAATTGCAATTGTAAGAAACGAAAATAATAAATAAAAAAAAAAAATTCAAGTATATTCAATTGTGTTTCAAGCTTAAGTCTTTGTTTATATTATATTTCTGATTATTGCTAATCCTAATTTTTTACCAATAAAGCTAATTCTGGGCGAAAAAAGGGAAGGAATAGTAACGGCTATACGAATTCAAATTCGTGTTAAACTGCCATTCGCAACGGTGGCAGATCGATAACCACAACGTCTTATCGATTATTTTTGTTTAGCTTATTTTACTTTTGTTCTAGCCAAAACGGCTAGTTTCTCATCACTGGCGAGTTTCGGTTTTTGCCCGCATTCCGTCTCCGGTCTCACTGAATTGGCGTGACGCGACGTGATCAATTCCGTGACTTTAAAATTAGTTAAGTTTTTAAAAAAGCTTGTTAAGTGACATTTAAAGGGCTTTGGTCTTTTCACGGAACAAAGACAATGTGGAGAAGTATCGAAGCGTGAGAAGCAACGGCGGCCGCCAGCCAACAACAACACCACCCACGAGCAACAATAACAACAACACCACTAAAACGGGAGACTACTGCCAATATATACACACACCAAGAGAAATCAAAATAAAACGACGAAAAGGTACAGAATATACGGTGGGTGTGTGTGTGTATGCATAATTGTTTGATGAAAAATAGAATTACTGCATAAAATAATATCACGGACGTTTGCAAGCTTGTTGTGTGTGTGTGTGTGTGTGGGTGCGATTGCGATTGCGACAACAGCAACTATAAAAACAACAACAATGGCAGTCTGACCCCCGCACAGCTGTGAATGTTTTCCATCTCTCTCCCTCTCACACTCCTAATTTGGCATTTCATGAGCTGAAGTCAAATTCAAACTTCCAACCGTTATTTGTCTCTATTTCCAATAATTCACCGTTGGTCGAAAACCCTAAGCCACGGACATATATATGTATGTGTGTGTGTGTAGGAGCTCTTTAACTCCCGTTAGTTGCAATCTTTTCTTTGTTGTGCTATTGCCATCCCTTTTGCACACCACCCTACCCCACCTACCCGAAAACTACGCACTTTGCTTTTGGCCTGCTTATTGCGATGTGTTTTTGCGTTTTAAAAGTCTTATCAGCACGTAAAATTAAATGTGCGCTCGAAAGCGAAGTAATAAATTAAATGCCATTTAATTTTGAAACAGCCACAATTTGCTACCTTTTTTTCCCCTCTCCCGCTTCCACACCCACACATACACTTGCAGTCAATGACCCAATGTGAGTGTGTGTGTGTGTGCGGGGGAGGTTGCCAAAACGCAAAAACAAAATCTGCAAGATGTCTTCCTAATTTGTGACTTTGATTTTGACTTTGCTTTCGAACCCTTCGTTAAACCGTTGCATTTGACCTCGTTAATTCTCCTCCTTCAATCGCTTTTGGTGTGTATATATTTGTATATTTTGTTGCTAGGCTCCACACACACAATCGCATGTGTGCAATTTTGAAGGGCATCGCCACTTCGGCTTTTTTTGCTGCCATTTCCCATTTCTTTCTCTAGCCCCTTGTTGTTTTTGTGGCTTTGCCTTTGCTGCATTTTACAGCTGTCGCTGTCCTTGATATAGCTTTTCTTTGCTTTGCTTTGCTGTGGGGCTCTCTTTTCGTCTAATTTGTTGTTGCTCATCGCTTTGTTATTATGATTTTTCTTTGAAGGGGGCCCACTACACTGAGAACTAGTTGTATCTCAAGTGGCGATTTAAAATATATTAAAAGTTTGCAAAAATACATACCTAAAAGCATGCCATGAAATTTTTGAGCCTGGAAGATAGGCAACATTATATTTTTCATAGCATTCTTTTGGATAATTTCTTCTGCGCTTTTAAACTAACGCCTTTAAGTATTTTAAATTCAAGTGGTGGGTCTGTGTTTCTTTAGGTGTACTGCACTCAGCAAACCCTCTCTCCGCCCCCGCCGCCCCCCTTTCGCCTTCACTCTTTCTCTCTCTCTCTCTTTTGCGCTTGCTCTCCTGATTGTCGCTCTCTGCTTTATGCTGGCGTCGCTGCCGCCGTCAGATGCTCGTGAGCTCCAACGTGCGCTGCTTTCTGCTTTCTGCTTTGGGGGCTCGAAACTCTGTTGCCAGTTAATTTTCAGTAACTAGTTGAAGTAGACAACAAAACGAGCGAAAACGAAAACACACACTCACATATGCAGATAGCCGTGCATAAGGGAGAAGGAGGGCCAGGAACAACAAATATCATCATCAAAAACCACAACATCGGTTGCAAGTAAATAACAAAGTTACCAAAAAGTGTAGTGTAGAAGTATATATGTACATATGTGAAATGCGTGCTTGCGATAGGTGTTTGTTTAAAAGTATTCGTACAATTCTTTGTGTCCCAATGGTGATATCAAAAATGAAGGCATTCATATTTCAATAGAAAGAGGGACCCCTCCAAGAGACAACGACAAAAGCTTCAAATTGCAGCTGACTCTCTTGTTGTTGCTGCTGCTGCTTTTGTTGCTTGGTGATCTTCCATGTGGACGCATCACAAGTACACTCGCACACTTGCAAAGGTCTTACACAAAAGCAATGCAAATAATAATAACAACAACAACAACAACCACGACGAGAAACAGTATTACTTTGCTTATTGCGTACAGTAAAGCCCCAAAAACAACAGCAATTCTCCTCCCCACACGAACAACACGCTGAAATCGAAAGAGAATTTCACAATTTGTTAAACTAACGAAGCCAAACCGTGGCAGAAAGACAGAAACGGAAAGACTTTTGATGTGGGGTGGCCAGAAGGAGAAAAAAAGAAAGGGAGAGCCCCAGCACTCACACAAACACACAAAGTGCAAGAGAGTAACAGCAGTAACAGCAGAATTAGCTCATCCCAAAGAGTGGGAGAGCCATAGAGTGGAGCACAGTGGGGTCAACCGAAATGTCTACTTTAAAATTGTACCAAGGGATGTCTTGACACTGTTTATAAAATAATCATAAGTATAATTTCTGTATTCAACATAATGTGATGATAATTTTTGTAAAGTTTTTTGTTTCTTAACAATTTTTCATCCCAATTACATATTTACGTTTTATTTTTGCTGCTGTTTGTTTAACATATTTATGAATTTCTTTTCTGGTTTATGCTCCTTAAAGTTTGTAAAATCTAAACGGGTTAATCGTTGGTTCCACTGTACATTTGTTGATTTCAAGATTATGGTGGGGCTGCCTCTCTTTTGCTCTCTCGCTCTCTCTCTCTCTCTCTGACTTTCGAGCAACAACATTAAACAGCTGAGCTTGTTTGAAAACAACAGCCACCCAACCAATCAACTTGCCACCCCGACCCCCTTCCACATCACCCCACTGAAGGGAAACGGAATTGAAATTGAAACGAACTCGCCAAGAGCAAGTGAGTGGGAAAAGAACAAATAGAGATGTGGGTTGATGGGGATAGAGCATAACGGTATCCCGAAAGTATGCAGCATAAATCCGCTGAGCAAATCCGTTTCGAAGGACGACGAATTTTGCAAATGGCAATGACGTATTAGAGAGTGAGTAAGGAAGCGAACGAGAGAAAGCGAGAGAGCGGGAGTGGGAGGATTTGGGTGACGACGTCACAGATTGCTGACATAGTTTCCTCATTTAGGCCAAGTATGCATGTGCATGTTGTGTATGTGTATGTGTGTGCAAAAGCAAGAGATTCGCTGGTGACCCACATAACCATGAATATAAATATATATACTGCATATAGATAACTCAGAAGGTAACACGACCTCCTCCAGATCATATCGCCCGCCTTGGCGCCACAGTCCCACTTGGCCAGGTGGAACTTTTGGCGGATAAATTTACCTGTAATTAAAAAAAATCGAATAAAATATATCAGTTTTAATTTCTTCAACCGAAGTTGATTATCTTTTGAAAAATATGGGACCTCTTAAAATAAAAATAAAATGTAATGGTAATCGATTGGTTAAACCATTATAATTTTTATAATTTCCATTTATTTTCTTGAAAAATATTAAATTTTTAATAAAAATTCGAATAACTATGCCTATATGTTTTAGATCTCAACCAGAACCATGTACAATTTAAATAACCTTCACCTACTCATCCATATCTCCCCTAATTTCCACTTGCAGGCAGCTCCCGTTTTACTCTGGACGGTGCCAGTGAGAGTTGACGAATGCGGAGCAGTTCGAGGCAGGCGGAGGAGCAGCAGCAGCAGGGCCACCGGAAGCGGATAGCGCCAGCAACCCAATAGCAATACATAGAAGGAACAAAAACCAACAAACATACAAACAAACAAAACACCGCCTTAGCCTTAGAGAAAGACAACGAGGAGACGACCACTCCGAATCAAATCAAAAACAAACCAAACCAATCAAATCAAAAGCCAGACAACTGCGATCCCAAACAACCAAACCAACAAAATGTCCTCGCCCAGTGCCGGAAAGCGACGCATGGACAACGATGTGATCAAGCTGATCGAATCGAAGCACGAGGTGACGATCCTGGGAGGCCTCAACGAGTTCCACGTCAAGTTCTTCGGTCCAACGGAGACGCCCTACGAGGGCGGCGTGTGGAAGGTGCGCGTCTACCTGCCCGACAACTATCCCTTCAAATCGCCGAGCATCGGTTTTGTGAACAAGATCTACCATCCGAATATTGACGAATCCTCCGGCACGGTGTGCCTGGACGTTATCAATCAGGCCTGGACGGCGTTGTACGATCTGTCGAACATCTTCGAATCGTTCTTGCCGCAACTGCTCACATATCCCAATCCGGTCGATCCGCTCAATCGCGATGCGGCCGCATTGTACCTGCACGAGCCGGAGGAGTACCATCGCAAGGTGGCCGACTATGTGCAGCGGTATGCCACCGAGGATGCGCTGCGGGCGGCGCAGCAGGAGCGGGAGAGCAGCGACAGCGAGTCGAGCATGTCCGATTACAGTGAGGACGAGGCCAGGGATATGGAGTTATAATATCGGTTGGACCGCCAGCCTACGGAACTACCGCTAACACTAACACTGACAACAGCCTAATACAAATGCTTCGAGACCCCATCACCCCATCAACCTATCCCTACCCTACCACCACCCACGGCCTCAATTTCCACCCAACCAAACGAACACAACTCCCTTCAGTTGGCGACGGAACAACAACCAACAATATATATATATATATACACACATATATATATATAATTGATAAATGATAATTGGATTTTAAGATAGAAAGTGATTCGATAATGGCGTGTGATGATCTGCGCACACACGCACATACATATAAATATATACATACAATATATATATATATATACACACTAATGTAAGCAGCAAAAACAAGAAAAACAAGATTTAAAAAACTCTTAGTTTAGCCATCAGTAGCTGATAACAAAAAAAAAGTCTTAAGAAGGATTGGAGCAAGGATCGTAACAGATCATAACAGATATATAGACCACAACAAAAACGAAACGGAGGAGAACAAAATGGAAACAGAAACAAGATGGAAACAAAAGTAAAAGTTAAAGTAAAAGTAAAAGTAAATATGGAATAAAAACAAGATAACAGATAAAAGCATAGATGCAAACGCAATTTAAATGATTACAGTAAGTGCACACGCAATACGAAATTCGAAATATGACGTGAAATTGCTTTTGGCCTTGATCTGGCATTAAACAGACGTCGATGCCCGTTCTTTAGAGTTTAGCAATGGAGTAACAAGTTGATAGAAAACGTATCGTAAACACAAGTACCACCATCAAACACACAAGTTTTTGGAAACCCCTCACCACATACTTAAGTACCACACGATGATAACCCAATCTGAACCCAAAGGAACCGGAACCGGAACCCGATCCCGAACCCCCAGTTACCGCTTAGATCGATCAACGAAATGAAATCAATTGTGTGTTTTGTTCTCCCCCAGCTTTATGTGTATGTGTTTGTTTCGCTTTGTTTAATTGTGTACGCGTTTTTAATAGGATTTTTCATTGTCTGCATATTTAAACACCTTTATGTATTTAGAAATTTTTAACTGCAGAAAATCATAATCTGACTTAGCAGCATTGTCCCTGCCCGAAAACAAAAACAAAATCAAGAAACAAAAGTGAAAAACGATCGAAACTAAATAGAATTAAATAGAAAACCAAGACAAATCCTAGAGGAAGCGTTTGGAGACGATTGCGTGGAACAGACAGAATAAACGTTGCAGTTCTTTTTCTTGTTAATTAATATTATTGTACGGTTATTATGTAATATTTTAAAATAGGATTCGAATTGATCGTGTAATTAAATGCAATAATTCTTATGTCTAACTTATGCCACCCGTGTTTAAGCCAAAACCAACTCTGTTTTTTTTTTATTATAATACATTTTGCTTTAACCATATATTTACTTGTTTATTGGTTCTCCATCTCTCTCTCTCTCTTTGTCTCTTTGTATCTTCTCCCTCTATCTCGCTCTCTCGCCCTCCCTTGATTCTAAAATTTTCAATCAAATTTGGAGGATTGGATGACTCCCGTCGGGATGCATTTAGAGGGTGTGACTTTGAAGAGGGGTCTTAAGTGAAATCAAATGAAAGTGCAGATATATAGACATTACCGCTCTGCTGTACTATGTACTAACACTATAACAATACTTACGCCTAAGTCGAAATGCAAAGTAATGAGTAATCTGATAGTTGTATATAAGCTACACACAACACACACACCATATATATATATATATATATGGAGATATCTATCAGGACACAATAATTAAAACGTAATTCAAGCAATCGGAGTCGGAAAGTCGGAAGGAAGTAAGCCCCATTGGACGAAGGGAGACAAAAAATGAGTAAAAAATAGTAAACGCAAATAAAAAGAAAAAATATTTAAAAAAAACCATGTTACAAACAAGTGAAATCTAACAAATAAAAACACAAAAAAAGGAAACGAAAGAAAAGAAAAGAAAGTTACGCCCGATTCTTGGCCTTGTTTTGTCAATAGTTGGTACCGCCCCCGCCCCTTCTAGAATATATTCATGGGGTTAGGGGTTACGGGCTAGGGGCTGCGGTTACTCTGCTCCTTACCTAGACCAACTGACAATGCCTGCGGATTGTCAACGCCTTGGAAACTGGTGGAGAGTGCGGAGTGGCGCGTTTGTTGATTTCCTCTTCGACTTTTTGTTTCCTTTGTTTTGGCCCAAGGGCCGAGGGACACGGTTTAACGCTCCTGCGTGGAGTTAATCGGGCAATCAACAATCAAAACAACAACAGCGAGAGGAGTCGGGAGCCAACATGGGTATATATATACATATATCTACTTTAAAGATCTATAAAACAAGAACCAACAACATTTCGTCTTCGTGTGTGTGTGTGTGTGTTTCTCTGTGCCGAGTTGTAATTACTCCTGGCGTTTCGACAATTGCCATAGCATACTTTGCAGCACCCCCACAGAAAGTGCAGCAAGTTGCAAAATAGTTGAACGCAAGTTGCTCCTTGGCATTCGGCAGGCTGAATTCCATTTGAGGTCAAAAGGGGAGTTTCTCCAAAAAGTCAAATCCTTCGATGTTTCACCACGGAGGCTATAAAATAGGTTTTTCATCCAGAGTCCCGCCTGTTTGTGATGTAATCGCAGCAACTGTGCCCTTTGCCCTGGGAAAACTTTACCCTTCGACTCTCCTGCAATGTATAGAAAATTATGGGTACATATTAGTAAAAATCAATAGAATATGGGTATATATTGTTTTTCTGTAATCAATAAGCTGTGCTTACCCATAAATATTTAACCATAGGATCCCAAGGTAGAATACCTCTTCAGTTTGTGATTTAATATTCTATTAATCCACATTTAATCATTGATTTTTAAGTGCAAATAATTAAAAGGAATTATTACTTAACCTGATATCCCTTCTAATAGAGTCCGTGTCCCTTCTGGAATAGATCCCTTCGTTTCGCCTGCCAATCGCGACTGAATCGCTTGGTTAGCTCTTTGGGGCGATTGGCCAAGAGTCCGGGTCCTCTGTCATATGTAATTGGTATATCGGGGGTATATTGTACATACAGGAAGTTCACAGGAAGTTGCATTTTTAGGCGCAGCGCCGGGTGCAACCCGTTGATGGACTGCCAGGTCCAAAGATGTCTGATTTATTTGCCCCATCGGAGTTCAGAGTGGTCGAGTGTGGGTGGCGGCGACCTTTTCGGTGTGTTCGTGTGGCAACCGGGCAACCGATATCAACAAATTACATGAAACCGTATGCCGCACATAGGAACGGGTCTAGACAGACTGTTCTCAAGGGCCCCAAAGACCCCAAGGAACCCAAAGCCAAAGCGAAAGCCCCAACCCTCCAGTGGGCCAAATGGAAATGCTAATAAAATTATAGTGCCCTGGGCCGGAGGCGGTCATAAACAGACAGATGGATAGACAGACAGGCCCCTATGCTCCTCTACTTATATGGGTAATCACAAGATAATAACATTTTTTCTCAAAGGCAGCACGACACAGCGAAACAAAACAAAGCGAAGCGAAGCAGTATGAGCGCAGATTGAAATCAAAGTGAACACAAAAGTAAATGAGTGCACTCGAAGAAATACGAAATGGGGATTCTAGATTATTAACAGGGTGTAAAAAAGCTCCCTCTTAGCTAAAAAAAAACTACATGGCCATCTTATTTTAGTCTATCAGTAAGGATTGCAAAAGAACCCATTTAAAATTGCTCTGGAGACCATAATAATTATTAGATCGTCATGAAATTTGGTATGTGAGTAGTTCGATTCCAGTAAAGATCAGTAAGTATTGCTTAAGAACCCATTAAAAATGGAACTGGTAACCATAATATTTCTTAGATCGTCATGAAACTTGGTATGTGAGTAGTTCTATACCAGTAAAGATCAGTAAATATTAATAACCCATTTAAAATGGAACTTGTGACCATAATAATTGTTAGAACCCATTTAAAGTGGAACTTGTGACCATAATAATTGTTAGATCGTCATGAAATTTGGTATGCGAGTAGTTCTAGTCCTTTGCTATCGGCTTCTCTCAGTGCATTTGAATCGAAATAGCCGGCTGAAACAATTTATGGGCAGAATGTGAACGCTATTACCCATTTCGATGGGCAATGAACGGGGATGTGTGGATGTGAGCCGCATTTGCATTTCAGGCCTTTTGTTTGCTCTGCTCCACATACACGTACATTGTGCCTACTTGAAGGGCTTTTCTGGCTAAACTCGAGGAGGAGTGAGCGTGTCGACTTTGACACATAAAGTAGCAACCAAACATGGGCAGAGCCACATCCACATCCACATCCACAAAGACAGAGACACGCACCCATGTTCAAAAGCTAAACGGGAATGGGCAATTTTCGGTTGCAGGCAAGGCGGGCGCCGGCAAGGGTCGTTCGCCAACACCGACACCCAATCGGCAGCCGGATGGTGGGGCAACCAGTGGCGGTGGCGGTGGTGGTGGTGCAGCGGCACCCACAGCAACTGGAGGCACCGCTGGCGTCGCCAGATCCACATTACATGCCAACAAAACGATACTGAAAACGGTATCCGTGTTCCTTGCCAGCGGCAAGCGCAACTCGAGCAACCAACAGTCGAAGGCCGCCGCGGCTGCCTTGCAGAACAAACGGCAACAGCGGCAACGGAGGATGGATGAGCTGAGCGGCAAGGTGAATCCCAAGCTGCTGGACAGTCTACGCAAGAAGACGCGCTTCACCAAGTGAGTAAATCCATACGTTCGAACAGGCAGAGTGCTAAGTACTTATGACATGGCGCCCGAACAGGGACGAACTGGATGCCCTGTGCCGGATCTATCGCAAGCTGGTGTCCAATTGCCAGTATGCGGCCAAGACCCTGGCCTCCAGCTCCTCGAGTGCAGCGATTGCCAAGCCACATGCCGCTGTGGAGGTAAATACTACAGGAGCTATAATGAAATGGTTCAGGTTCCTCACTTCCCCACTCGCAGGGCATCGATCGCATTGTGTTCCGGGAGCTGTTGCACAGCACCTTCGACATCGTCACCGAGGAGATCCTGATGGAGCGCATCTTCTGCAGCTGGGACAAGGCGCACGAGGGTCTGCCCCTACGTCTCGAGGGCTGGCTCATTGGACTTTCGACCTTCCTACGCGGAACTCCGGCGGAAAGGGCTGCCTTTTGCTTTCGGGTCTACGACCTAAACACCGATGGCTTCATCACCAAGGACGAGATGTTCACGCTGCTGAGAAACTGCCTGATAAAGCAGCCACAGGACGAGGATCCGGACGAGGGTGTCAAGGATCTGGTGGAGATTGTGCTCAAGAAGTTCGATCTGGATAAGGATGGCAAGGTGAGTGACAAGGGGGGTTAGTGAATCCCCTTGATATTCAGATGGCATCCCTTGCAGGTATCCATGGAGGACTTTATGGGCACCGTCACGGCTGAACCGTTGTTAATCGAGGCCTTTGGACAGTGTCTTCCAACGGACAGCGCCGTGGTTTCTTTCTTCTCAACGCTGCAGGTGTGATCTGCATGCCCTTGAATTTGTTATATCTACCATCTATTAAATACAATAATAAAAAAAAATTGAATAATATATTGCTTGGATATTTTAATTTGTGTTCTATCAGCCCTTAAAATACTAAATTTCATTCATAGATGGTTTATTAGTTTTGGAAACTCAATCGATAACTTGTCATGGGTGAAACCTCAACTGGTGACCCCAATTATTAGCTAAGATGTGTCAAATAGATGACCTGACAAGTGGTTTTAAGTTCCAATACCCCAGAGTATTCATTCATAGGTACAGTTACTATGGGCAAATCGGTAGCTTAGGAACTGGTCATAAATCACACCTGAACTGGTGACCCCGAACGATAACCAGACGTAAGGCGGCTTCGATAGGCGGCCGTTAAGGCTAATTGCGGTAGATAGTTGACTGGGGTGACCCCGACCCACGATGGGGGTGCAATTTGTTGTCGCTAACCTGTATTTGTCACGTATCCACAAATGGATCGTTCCTGAGATGGAGATGGAGACGGATGAGCCGTCAAGGCGTCATATTTATATAAAGCGTCGGGTGAAACAATAAGCCAACCGACAAGTCAACCGGTCCGGTAATGCGAGCTAATTTATTCGATTAGCCAGCCGCATCCACAACTATATACGTATGTGCAACTATAGCCGCCTAGATACAGCCGTCGACTGGCGAATTGTCACGAATCTTGTTTATCTATTGAATGCATTCATGCAACGCCCAAAGCTTGTTCTATTCGGAACTGTTTTGTTTCATTGGGCAGCCCCCCAGGCACCAATATCTCGGGAATCCACTGCATCTGGCGAGTGGAAGGTGGACCGGATCGGTGGCTAACCGGAATGAGTGCAACATACTAGGTGTATATGGTGTCCAAGTTCGAGTTGCCGGAAAGGAAGATGCTACCCTTGGGGGAAAAGTCAACCGGTAAGTATTGCGTTATAAAAATGATAATATTATAATGTTTACAATTAGCACCAACTGTTGTAACGATCTTTAACAAACTTTTTAGTACATTTCGAATTTAAATATTCACTACAAATATATTTCCTTAATATATTCCAAGTTCCCAATTGTACATTTTAGTACAATGTTGACAAGACCTGAAACAAAAGAGGTAATACCTATGATTAATGATACCTACGGTAATAATGAGCGGCAAACAATGTAACAAATCTATTGTTTTAATGTCATAAACAATAAATAGTTTTTGTAAATAAACATTGGAAAGCTGATTGATTGCCTTAGATGTTCTTTATTTAATAAATATACTTATACTATTTAAAATACTTAAGCTTTTAAATATACAATAACCAGCTATGTTTTATTAAATACGGGTATATACTGTTAAACAAAATGTGGCAATGCTTTAATGCAATGTAAAAATAAACCCGTTGGAATAATGGAATACTTTACAATGTAACCTTAATAGTTAGGAACTAGCCGCATAATTGCAAAGAATCACTTTTTGTTAACCAATATTTCCTTTGTTTCAGTAAAAAAACTGTTTTTTTTTTTAGAAATTCGGTATTTTGTTTTTTACAAAAATCTGAATTTTTTCTTTTGGTTTTTTTGTCATAACTTGGCCAAAAATGGTCATACACCAAAAATACACACTGTTTTGAACAGCTTTCAAGTTAATATTTAAATGCATGACACTTTCCGTGTGAGTTTGAAAAAATAAAATTTTTGTCATTTTTTATTTTTTTTTATAAGGGGGTACATAATAATTTTTTGCGAAATTTGGCAAAAAAATAAAATGTCCAGTTTTAAGTGCCAATCGATTGGAAATTTAGTAACGAATTCAAAAAGGTATGACTTTCCATATTTAAATCAATATTTCCTTTGTTTCAGCAAAAAAACAGTTTTTTTTTTTAGAAATTCGGGATTTTGTTTATTTACAAAAATCTGAATTTTTTCTTTTGGTTTTTTTGTTATAACTTGGCCAAAAATGGTCCTACACAAAAAATACATACTGTTTTAAACAGCTTTCAAGTTTATAATTAAATGCATGACACTTTCCGTGGGATTTAAAAAAAATAAAATTTTGCAAATTTTCATTTTTTTTATAAGGGGGTACATCATGAATTTTTGCGAAAAATGTCAAAAAAATAAAATGTCCAGGTTTAAATGCCAATCGATTGGAAATTTAATAACGAGTTTAGAAAGGTATGACAATCCATATTTGGATCAAAATTTCTATTGTTTCGACCAAAAAAATGTTGTTTTTTTAAATTTGGGATTTTGGTTTTTGACAAAAATAGAATCTTTTCTTTTTTGTTTTTTTGCTGTAACTTGGCCAAAAACTGTCTTACACCAAAAATACATACTGTTTTGAACAGATTACAATATATTAATTAAGTCCATGCTACTTTCCGTGTGATTTTGTGGTCGCAAATGTATTACCAACTTGTTTGACTAATCGAACTCTTATCACCATGGGTTGGGTTCCATTCTGTTGACTCTTCAGGGGTGCAATGGGTTGGGTTTTTCGTGGAAGTGGAACCTCATACTTTGACCCTGGTGTCGGAAAGTGATTCATCATGCTGGGCTGGCAAATAGTAATTGTGCAAACAGTAAGGACTCCAATCTAATCGAAAATTCAGGTGTCTCAGAGGTCAAGTAGTGCACAGGGAAAAAAACTTGTATTATATTATAATGTTTTTTGTAAATACATATATAACAAATGTAATGGAGTCCTTATCTTCGCTTTCGATGTGGTCATGCTGAGGTATACAAAAAAAGAAAATAAATGTAACTGCCCGATGAACCGATCTGAACTGCGACTGAGACGGTATAATGTTCGGCCGAAGCTTTTGTATCTGTATCTGCGACGTGCATCTACTTTAGCACCCCTTTGACACCCTTTCCACCTTTGGCATCGCTCCATCTTTATCTCCCCTCTCTGGGTATCTGAGTATCTGGGTATCTGAACGATCTGGGTCGTAAACTCCGGCTAGCTGTGTGTATTTATATATGACACAATATAGCTTTTTTATGGGCTATGGACTATGGGGTACTAGAGCACCCCCCACTCGGGGGTATTATTATCGGACCCCGATTAACACACAGACGAATATATGGAAACCGGGTGAGAAGTTGCACTGTATGGATGTCGTTCCATATAGATCGGATCCGATCGGATCGTAATGGAATGGAATAAATCGGAATGGCAGTGCCATTGAACATATGCCGTAGTCGTGTTTATAGAACGCTCTGCCGGCGCCCCTGCTGCCTCTGCCGCCTCCGCAGTCGACGTCGCTGCCTAGAGAGTGTATCTACGAGTAGTGTACCATATAGTATCTGAAAAGCCTGAACACTGGTGTGTGTGAGTAGATTTGAAATAATAACTTATAAGACCGGCGTGGCGGTACGGTGCGTAGTGTTTACTTTGCTGAATATTCAGTCCGAATTCGTTAACAGCCGCTAACGGTTAGCTTCGGCTGCTCCGATCGTCTGCAGGTCCCTTTTCTATATATATATACGGTATATACGATCCTAAAAGGATTTAACATGACGAAAGTTTCGCAAAGGTTAGTAATCAACGAAATGGAGAGCTGTTGGTAACAAAAAACAGAAAAAAGTGAATAGAGAGTGAGAACGAAGCAACTATCTTATCAATGGAACTCCACTACACTCATGTAGTGCAATATACTTATTGTCGGCGGGCGATAACATAACCTTATCGCGGGGTCTACTACTACTGCCCAGGAGCAGGGTTCAATGGGTTCCGGATAATCAACTTAATTCCCTTGGATAATTGGCTCAGAGACCCATTATAAACCAGAAATAGATCAATTCCAATACCAACTCATCCATATGGATGATGATCGTGGCAACCTTTGACCATTGTGCAATCTGGATCAGCTCACTTAAGCGCTATTCACCTTCAACCGACTTACTTTAACTATTTCAAATTGCCCCGTAAACCTTGACCAATGATCGTGTTTAGCTATTAACCCTCAACTAAGGCAGGGCTTAAAAGGATTTAGGATCATAAAGGTGATCTTAAAAATCTTGATATTACCAAAAGCATCGAAAGGATCAAAATAATCTGTATATAACATCTAAAATTACTAATATCTTGTAAAGACTTGGTCAGGAAGTGAAAAACTGTGGATCTGAAAATATTTGAATATCATTATCAAACAAAATGGTTGAGAATATTTTCATTATTTTTCAATTATACTTCAAAAACAAATGATACTTTAGATTATTTTTTGTTTAAGTTCGTTCAAGCAACTCTTTAATAATAATCTAACCAATTGAAGAATGAACCACATTTTATGAATGATCTATTCTTCGAGTGCATCGAGTAGCGTCACATTTTTCGTTGTGCATTTGTTTGGAACTATCTAGGTGGGCTGATCAGCACGATTTGGGTCCGATCGACCGGCTATAAATAGCATTCCATTCCAGAAGTGCGGTGATAAGAACGGTCTCTATGGAAGTGAAATGCGCGAGCGGGACGGGGCGATAGAAAGTGAAAGAGTGCGAGCGAGAGGGAGATGAAGTGAGACCGAGGCCATGGTCAGGGCTACCCACAAGTCGATGGCACGATCTGGCTGACTATGACTATATAACATAAATATACGGCAATATATACGCCCCGTTTGTGCTGATCGCAATACGTAACGCAAAGGCAAAAATACACGAAACACAACCAAAAAGCTGGAAACAGTTTTGACATTATCAAGATCTCACGCAGCTGCGGCCAGAAATATAATTACTGAAAGAAATATAAGCTGGGAAAAAAAAGCGCTGACCCAAGATGGAACCACCCCATCCACACCCACTTCGGCACAACTTCCGTAGAGAACAGAATTTGTATTTATACCGTTTGCTTACAAATCGGAAATTCTATGGTCTCAGATCTTTTGAGGATGAAAAACGGTAGTATTTCAAAAATGCTTTTTTGACTGTGTAGCTACAATAAATATATATAGAGGATGCCAAAGGTCATCCGATTGTCGCTGGGCTGTAAGATAAGGCAGATACACGCACACTCGCAATCCAAATGGCTTTGGGTCATGCAAGAGTTGGACTCCGGACTAATCCCATGCCATCTCCATTCCGCTCCACTTCACTCCATTTTATAATTATGATGCTCAGATCAAGAGTCAAATTAGCACTGGCACGCACTTCCCACAAAAGCCATCCGAAATGTTGAGTACAATCGTTTTCAGCAACAGCAAAGCTTTTTCCAAATAGTTTCAATAGCAAATAGTATTTTTTGAATCAGAATTAAAGATTGAATCAGCTGGTGAAATATCATATAATAAACTTCTAGTAATCTGTTTTAATTTTCATATAGCTACGTAATGTATTTGTTGTCCGAATAGGGCAAGGGACCTACATTAAATTATTTATTAAGTTTAACACGAGAAGGTAATAACTAAAGGTTAATATACCAGTTATTTGGCAGTTAAGTATATGTGCGTACATGGGTTGAGTTCAATGTTTCAGTTACGGTCAAATTCGTTATCGCTTAATCAGGTAACTTAATCAAAAAGTTGTCTCTTACCGAAAGGATAACACTTTGAATGGAATTTAAGAAATAAATCGGTATATTAGAGTATGTAGATAGTGTGTAGATAGAGTGTAGATAGTGTGTAGATAGAGTGTAGATAATAATATATATTTTGTTACAGTGCTGGCAACAGCAATACCAACAGCAATGACATCTACAACATCGTCCTGCTGGTGGTGGACATCCTGCTGCTGATCGCCAAGTTCTGGATCGCGATCTTCGAGGCGGTCGTGGGCCTCTTCCGCCCGGCGCCCCTCGAGCAGGTCGGCGGCAAGGTGGTCCTGATCACCGGCACTGGCCATGGAATGGGCAAGCAAATGGCCCTGCAGTACGCCAAGCTGGGCGCCACCATTCTGTGCTGGGACGTCAACGAGCAGACCAACAACCAGACCGTCAAGGAGATCAAGGCGAACGGCGGCAAGGCCTTCGGCTATGTGTGCAATGTCACGAAGCGCGAGGAGCTGATCGAGTTGGCCCAGAAGGTGCGCAAGGAGCACGGATTCGTCCACGTGGTGGTAAACAACGCCGGCATCATGCCCTGCCATCCCCTTTTGGAGCACACCGAGAGCGAGATCCGTCTGATGTACGACATCAATGTGATCTCCCACTACTGGGTACGTTGCTATTGAAGATTTGATCATGGGATAGGAGGATCATAACTGGGATATCATCTTCTCCCTCCACAGATCATCCAGTCCTTCCTGCCCGACATGATTGAGCGCAACGAGGGCAGCATTGTGGCCCTGTCCTCCTGCGCCGGACTCTTTGGTCTGATCAACCTGGTGCCCTATTGCGGCACCAAGTTCGCCGTTCGCGGCTACATGTCCGCCCTCGCCGAGGAGCTGCGCCAGAAGAACCCCAATAACAATGTAAGTACCGCTTCGTTTTAAAGTTTCTCTTAGCTCAATTTGGTGATTCATGATAGTCCAGCTGGGGGCCTAATTAAAAAGGTATAGAATGTAATAAAGAGACGTGGTTTATTGTCGGGGAATTAATGCTTAATGGGTTATACACAGGTTTATCATTCTCTTTGTTAAGTGTGCATCTTGGTTCCAGACTAGTAGCTAATAAAAATGTTTAGTATGCTAAATTCAAATTGATTAATCAAAGAAAAGTAAGGGTAGAGTCAAAGTCAAACGCGAATTCTTTAGCATTTATTGTGTAATATGCATAAATTTAGGTTACAAAGTTCAAGTATTATTAATATATCCATTCTCAAGTGATCTAAAGTAATCAAACGCGAATTCTTTAGCATTTATTGTGTTTACAATGAAGTTCAACTCAAGTTACAAAGTTCAAGTAATATAATTATGGTTATTATCCCCATTTCCAGGTCAAGCTGACCACCATCTATCCGTACATGATCGACACGGGTCTGTGCAAGAATCCCCGCTACCGGTTCCCCAAACTGTTCAAGCTGATCTCCCCGGAGGTGGCCGCCGCCTCGATCATCGAGGCCCAGCGCCAGGGATTGGAGGAGGCCGCCATTCCGCGTCATTTCGTGGCCGTCGAGAAGATCGGCCGCCTGATTCCCCGCAAGGCCATGCGATTGGTCAACGACTTCTTGGACACGGGAGTGGACACCGATAAGCACTAGAAGTTCCAGTGCCTCAGTTCCCCCAGTAGGTCATAGAGCTATATTGTTTTTTTTCCGTCGTTTTTCTTTTACTATTATCTCCTTTTAATTGCTGTGTAGAGAAGTGCAACTAAGCGCTTTGTGAAAAGTGAATTTAGCAAGCTCAATTTAGCTGTTAGAAAGGTTGTTACTTAATTAAAGGCGCACGCTGTCGGGCTAATTGTGTTGGTCGTAATAAAGGTCTCCAAAGAGTACTCCATAAAGTTATGAAATGTGTTTCGCTAGTTAAACCCGAGAGGCTGGTTTAATAGGTTTTCCCCCAGCGCAGCTAGATTTTCTGGTTCACCTCGGATTGGATTTCTATTTTTATGGACGAGTAGGTAGTAGAACAAAAATAATACTTTATAATATGAACTGTGTGATTCTCAATGTGATTGTTACGTATTATATTTTATTTAAATCTGGCTGATCCTTGCGAAGACCTTGGCTCTGCAGAGTGCCTATTATCGTAGTTCCCTGGTAGCTGCACCTTCGGTTCGGGACGTGTATGTACAACCGGTTCCCCCTGGAGCCTTTCGTCAGTCGCGTTCCATTCCTCGAAGACCGTGCGCTCCATGATCACCTGCCGCTTGGAGCGCTTCCTCTCCACACTGAGTATCATATCCTGGAATTCACTGATGGCCGTGCGGAATTCCTCATCGCCCTCGATCATCAGCACAAACTGGTCGGGATTGTCGGGGTCCAACTCGAGAGCGGGCGCCATAGTCTGCTCCTGCCGCTCACGATCCTCCTCGGCCAGCAATAGGGTTTTCCGCTTGAGCCTCACCTCATCATAGCGAGCCTCCAGAAGTTTGCTCCGCACGATCTCACGCTCGAACATCTGCGGGAGGATTGGGAGGCCATTAAAGTGTTATATCCATACTATGATAGAAATTCGAATATGAACTATGGTGAGAGTTAAAATAGAACCTCTAACTTATAACAGGTAGGTGAGGTGAAGAAATCAATGAATCACTAATTATTAAAATATCAAAGAGAGTCTAGAATTTTGATTATAATAGATAGGTAGTATGGTATGCTATGAAAATTCGAATCTCTTAGATTTCTTAGAAGACAGGATAACTTATAAAAGGTAGGTGATGTATCAATCAATGTATCCTGCTTATTATCAAAATATTAAAGAAAGAATCTGGAATTTTGATTATAATAGATAGTTAGTATTCCATGGTATGGTATGGTATGGTATGCTATTCGATTCGAATCTCTTAGATCTCTTAGAAGATAGGAGGATATAGACTAATTCTTACTGCTGCTATGAGTGCCTTCTCCTTGCCCGTCGCCTGTCGCATGGACTCGTCCAGGGTCAGGATGTGACTGTCGCCGTTCCTCAAGGCGACGGCCAGCAGATCGCCATTCGGCCGAAAGACCACGTCCGCAATGGGCACCTTGAAGTCAACGGACAGAATGGGCAGCCGCTGGTGGAGCAGCAGATCCCAGAAGTCCACCACTCCGTTCATATCCCCAGTCACGAACAGGGAGCAGCGACCCGTGCTCCAGGCTCCGCAGGTGATCTGTGTCTTCTTCCGGAAATACATGGTCGAAGGTGCGTCCTTGGCCTCTTCCGACCAGATCCTCGCCCGCCAATCGCCGGTGACCAGGAAGTTCTTCACGAAGAAGGGATTCCGGTTGATACTCCTTACCGGGCCGGCGAAGAGTTTATAGTTGGCCAAAAGCGTCTCCGTCGGCGTCATTCCCTTGCGGTTGCCCACGAACACGTGACCCATGTCGCTGCCGATGATGAAGCGCACCGGGATGGTGTACTCGAACTCCAGCACCGTCACCCCGTGCGAATCCATTCGCGACTGGCGCTCCTGCGGCTCCGGCTCGAGGAGCAGCTCCTGCATGGGCATCTTGAGGTCCCTGGTGTCCCAGTACTTGATCGAACCGTCCAGCGAGCCCGAGTAGAACTCCGTGTTGGACTTGGAGTGGACCCAGCAGAGGGCCGAGGTGGTCTCCCGGTGGGACACCTCCAGCGGACAGTTGCGCTCCGGCAGGCCGCCCTTGAAGGTGCTCCACAGACAGACCTGCCCCTGCCCAGTGCCCCCGACCATGTTGTTCTCGTCCTTGGGACAGATCTTGGCCAGCGACACCGGCTCCTTGCTGTCGTAGGAGATCTTCGGCTTCAGCGGATTCTTCACATCCCACACATAGAAGGCGTTCGCCTCGCCAAACGGCTCATCGGTGACCAGACTTAGTCGCTCTCCCTTTTGGAACTGATTGGTAAACTGGGTCATGAACTGACGATCATTATTGGGCATCCACTCGATCGAGTTCATCTGGCGGGATGGCAGCCAGAGATCATGGAAGACATTGGCCACCCGCGCACGGAACCGCATCCGAATGTCGTGGGCCAAGTCGGCGGGTAGATCCGCGAAGAAGTTCTGATAGATATTCAGGGTGTTGTTCTGCTCCGCCACGGCCATCGTGCTGCGTATCATCTCCAGGACCTGCTCGCCCCAGCTATCCTCGCGCTCCACCTTCTTGCGATGCCGCTGCGTCTGCTCCTCGTCCCAGGGATTGACCTCCTTGGGCCAGCCGCCCTCGTTATGGTACATCCCGTGCTGGTCGAGGGTCACGTTCTCCGTCTCCATGATGGTGAGGGCCATCTGGCGACTCAGCTGGGTGGACCGCACCGAGGGATTCCGCATGATGTACTTCAGACGCTGGCGTCCGCTGGGCTGCACGCTGACCATCAGCTCATTGCGATCCTGGAAACGGCACTGCCGCCCGAAGCGACGCCTTTCGCGGGAGTAGATGAACTGGTTCTGGTACATGGCGGCAGGGGATGTACTTGGATGGATAGAGGAGGATTTCCGAGGGATTAGGACACAGGACCTAAAGCTAAGACTTCAAGAAGCTATAATGGATTAACCTGCAGCTCCCAAGGAACTATGGTCCTCCACAGAACCAAGGATTTCGGCCACGCCAAGCGATTAAGTGTAGCTCTGTTTCTTCTCCCGTGTCAATTATATCTTTTCTTTTGTTTTCTAGTTTTTAACAAATGTGGTCTGTATTTTTTTGTTGTGTATTATGTGTGTTTGACGAAGTATGATAATCCTACTCATAAGCATTGGGGGGACCCAAATCTTTAATAATACAAATATTTAAAAATTATAATTATAAAAAGGTGACCCAAAATCTGGACTTCTATCCTCATACAACGAATAAAATGAAATGCAATAATATAATTTCTTATTGATAAAATCAAGATTTTCATTTTCTTTTAAAAACATGTGATATTTTGTCTTTATAATGTATACGCACTGTAAAAAATCAAATTAGGTCCCACCACCACTATTCCCGAATTTGAATTCTCTATTGTTTTGGCGGGCTCCATGCGATACCTATCGCGCGCCACCTATCGTTCTGCGATACACGCCTGGTATCGATAACATGTAGAGATAAAAAAATTAAAAACAAAACCTGAATGAAAATCGTGGCGGAAAAACGTGGGAAAAACAAGGAAATGCGAGTCGATTAACGAATTCCGTTTAATACAAATATTTCAACCGATCACTTCTCGCGTTGGAGCATCTTGAGGTGACTATACCGCATGGGAACCATGCCCAATCACCACGGCCAGCTCTACTAAAATATAGTTTGCCAGCAGATAGAATTTCAAAACATAGCAACTGGGATTCGGAATCCAGCTAAAGTGAATCCCGTCCAGAAATTGCCGCCATGCTAGCTAGCGATTCCGCGACACCGGGCGATCTGGAGGCGACGGTGGCGAGCAAAACGACCACGGAGGTCGCCACACCGCCGGAATCCGGTAAAGATCAAGCGGATGATGTGGACGAGGGTGAGGGCGAAGGCGAAGGCGAGTGCGAAGGCGATAACGACGATACGGACGCCGATGCGGATGCGGAGGCCAGTGCCCTGGAGGCCGAGGAGCGCGAGGAGCTGCAGCAGTTCATCAGCGAGCTGAGCGAGAAGATCGAGGGCAAGCGGCAGCTGCGGCTGCAGAACTCCACATTCGAGCTGCCCGGCGAGGAGTACTTCGCCCGGCTGGACTCCAACCTCAAGAAGAACACGGCGTTCGTCAAGAAGCTAAAGCTGTTCACGGCCACCCAGCTGGAGGGGCTGCTGCGGGAGCTGTCCGCCCTGAATCTGAGCAAGTACATCTCCGAAATATGCGCAGCCCTGGCCGAGGCCAAGCTGAAGATGACCGATGTGCCGGCGGTAGTGACCCTGGCCTCCCGGCTGCACTGCACCTACGCCGACTTTGATGTCCAGTTCCTGGAGGCCTGGCAGAAGGCGCTGAACATCAAGGCCAGCGAGAAGATAGGCAATCCCAGCAAGCTGCGCGTGGACCTGCGCCTATTCGCCGAGCTGGTCAGCTCCGGCGTCATCCAAATGAAGCCCGGTCTGGCCCAACTGGGCGTCGTCCTGGTGCACCTGATTGCCCAGGACAAGGACGACCACAGCAACTTCTCCATCATCCTGTCCTTCTGTCGGCACTGCGGCGAGGAGTACGCCGGCCTGGTTCCGCAAAAGATGCAACAGTTGGCCACCAAATACGGCGTGGAGGTGCCCAAATCCGAGTTCCTCACCGCCGACAAGCAGCTCAATCTCCGCACCATGCTCAAGGGCTACTTCAAGGCCCTGTGCAAGCATGTCCTGGCCGAGCAGGCCGAGCTGATGAACATGACGAAGAACATACGGCGCACGATGGAGTGCAAGGGCGAGATTTCCACGGAGAAACGGGAGAAATGTGAGCTAATGCAGGCGGGATTCGATAAGCTGCTGGCCTCCGCCCAATCGCTATCGGAACTGCTGGGCGAGCCGCTGCCCGAGCTGGCCAAGGAGTCGGAGTGCTGCAATCCGGGCACGGTCATCGACAACATGCTGGACAGCGCCGCCTTCGGGGTGCTCGATCCCTGGGGCGACGAGGAGACCCGCTCCTTCTACACAGACCTGCCCGACCTGCGGCAGTTTCTACCGGACTTTTCGGCACCCAAAGTCGATTTGGAGACGCTAGAGGAGCCCAGTGAACTCACCGAAGAGGCCATTGAGGCGAATCTAGATGCCGAAATGGATCTGGATGATCCACCGTCCACCACCTCGGACACGGCGCTGGAAAACGCCAGCGAGGAGCAGCCGACGACACCGGTTGCGCCCGCCGAGGATGTAAGGCCGCAGAAGATGGGCAGTGCCTTGATGGAACTGGGGCGCCAGCAGCAGCAGCAACAACAGCAGCAGAGCCAGCTGACCCAGAATCCCAGCCAGACGCAAACCCAGATGCGTCAGCAGTTCGACGGCTTCCTGGTCAACCTGTTCAACTGTGTGAACAAGGAGCTCATCGATTCGGCGGCCATCGAGTTTCTGCTGAACTTCAACACCAAGCACCAGCGCAAGAAGCTGACGCGTACGATATTCTCGGTGCAGCGCACGCGCCTGGACATCCTTCCCTATCTCTCGCGCTTCGTGGCCATTGTGCATCTGTGCAACACGGACGTGGCCACCGATCTGGCCGAGCTGCTGCGCAAGGAGTTCAAGTGGCACATACGCAAGAAGAACCAGCTGAACATCGAGTCAAAGCTGAAGATCGTCCGTTTTATTGGCGAGCTGGTTAAGTTCGGGCTGTTTAAGAAGTTCGATGCCTTAGGATGTCTGAAGATGCTGTTGCGGGACTTTCAGCACCACCAGATCGAGATGGCCTGTGCCTTTGTCGAGGTGAGCGGCGTGTATCTGTACAACTGCCGGGACGCTCGCCTGCTGATGAACGTGTTTCTGGACCAGATGCTGCGCCTCAAGACGGCCACGGCCATGGACTCGCGCCACTCGGCGCAGATTGAGAGCGTCTACTATCTGGTCAAGCCGCCGGAGTCGTCCAAGCGAGAGCCCACGGTCCGGCCGCCCATGCATGAGTACATCCGACACCTGATCTTCGAGGAGCTGTGCAAACAGAATGTGGAGCGATGCATCAAGATGCTGCGGCGGATTGACTGGCTGGATCCGGAGACCAATTGTTATGCAATCAAGTGCCTCAGCAAGGCGTATCTGCTGCGCTTCCCGCTCGTCCGCTGCCTGGCCGATCTCGTATCCGGGCTGAGCTCCTATCAGCCGCGGGCGGTTACCATCGTGATCGACAATGTGTTCGAGGACATCCGCGCCGGCCTGGAGATCCATTCGCCGCGCATGGCCCAGCGGCGCATAGCGATGGCCAAGTACCTGGGCGAAATGTACAACTACAAGCTGGTAGAGTCCACCCACATCCTCAACACACTGTACTCCATCATCTCGCTGGGCGTGTCAATGGACCAGAGTGTCGTCTCGCCGCTGGATCCGCCGGACAGCCTGTTCCGGCTGAAGCTGGCCTGCATGCTACTGGACACCTGTGGACCCTACTTCACCAGCCAGGCCACGCGGAAAAAGTGAGTGGGATCAGCTACGACTTGTTTTGGCGGCACAAGTTCAAGTTCTTTGTTTTTCAGACTGGACTACTTCCTGGTCTTCTTCCAGCACTACTATTGGTTCAAGAAATCCCATCCGGTGTTCAGTAAATCGGAGAACACCTCCGATCTGTTCCCCATCCTTGTGGATCACACCTATCGCGACTGCCTGGCCGGTGTGCGGCCCAAGCTTAAGTTGTACAAGAGCCTGGACCAGGCCAAGGCGGCTATTGATCAGCTGCAGGAAAAGCTCTATCCGCAGCTAAGGGCTAACAGTGCCCAGGATCCGTCGCTGGCCACCATCAGTGAAATAAGCGAGCTAGACGAGGGCGTAGGTTTTGGCCACAGAAATATATTTAAACCAAAAGATTTCATAATTGATTTTTACTTTGGCAGGCCACCGACGAGGACTCGGGATCCTCGAACGATCAGCGGGAGCGACAAGTGGCCGGCCAGGAGCCGGAGCCGGAGCAGAGCAACGATTGGACCGAGAACGAGACGGAGCCACCGCTGCCGCCGCCTCCGCCGACAGAAAAGTCCAAGGAGGACCTGGAATTCGAGCATTTGTACGATAAGATGACCACGGACTCCTACCAGGAGCGACTAAAGGAGCCGATCAAGGCCACGGCCAAGGATATACCGGTGCCGATGATGGCGCGCCTGCAAAAGAAGTCGTACGAACAGATTACGGGCGTCCAGAGCTCCGGCAGTGGCAGCACCAATGCGTCACAGATCTCAAAGGCGGCCATCAATCAGGACGCAGCGCCCGGCTCTCCAGGCGCGGATCTGTCCGAAGGCAACGGCAAATCAGGAGGAGGAGGCACTGGCGGAGGCGGAGGCGGAGGAGGAGGCGGTGTTACTGCAGCCGTACCCTTTGTGCTGATGGTGCGGGGCAACAAGGGCGGCAAACAGCAGTTCAAGTCATTCGTGGCGCCATCGGACTCGCACTTGGCCATCAACCTGAAACTGCAGGAGCAGAAGATACGCGAGGAGAAGGAGAAGGTCAAGCGCCTTACGCTTAATATCACGGAGCGCATCGAGGAGGAGGACTACCAGGAATCGCTTCTGCCGCCGCAGCAGCGCAACTTCACCCAGAGCTACTACCAGAAGCCGAACAAGCACAGGTTCAAGCACCAAAAGGGCGCGCCCGATGCGGACCTCATCTTCCACTGAGACGCTGCCCCTGCTGCCGGAAACAAAAGAAGCCGGGGCCGGTGAGTGTGGAATGTGGAATATGGAATGCGGGATGTGTGCGGGAGCACTTGTGTACTCCCCCGCCTCATGGCCGGCGCATTGATACCACTCTGCTGCTGTGCGGCCCATCGACGGCGACTGTTACGACCACGGAATCGAGATAATGAGAATGGGAGGGCAACGCTCCAAGAGCCGTCCAGTCTCCGCCACCAAAATGCCTCAAGCTCCGGACGACGTTCGATCCGATACATAAGAGCCACATCGACCTTAAGCCGTACTTAAGCCAACTAATCCAAGACACCGATCCATTCAATCGCAGTCGCGGCAGCTCAAGCCAATCCGAATGCCTCGATATTATCGTGTACATAGAACTGCTGCTCCCCGATCCGTAGCCGTATAACCGTATAACCGTTATCTTAACACTACATAGTACGTAAAAATGCCTAGACTTGTTTCGAAAACAGACCCCAATTGAATATCAAAGCACGTATACAACGATATATACAGAATGTTATAGAATGTTATACACACATCCGATATTGCCATCCGATGTTCGCAGTTCGCTGTTCGCTGTTCGCTGTTCTGTTCCATTGACATTTTTGAATCAAACGCAGAATACAGTCTGAAAGTGAGTTTTGTCTCCTTTGGGTAAATGGAAAAATGGTCGGATGACCGAATGGAAAAAAAAAACGAAACGAAACGATAAGAAAAAGTAAAGAAAACCTTAAATGCTCCCAGGGAAGTGATCTGCCCGTACGCCAGTAAGTCTCGATCTTTATACGATTGATTTTCAGTGTTTTTAGCGTTCTATCAACATACCTTATTTTTTGTATTGCTTTTTCATTAAATAAATTAACTTGAAATCAAAGCGGTCAAATTGTTATCATTTAAATCCCCTCCTTATAGCAATCCCCCACCAATCCCATCAATAAAATTGAATTACTACAAATACTTGTCTTTTTTTATAATTTACTTTTATTTATTTTACTAAAATTAGCGTCAAACAATTTAATTTCCACATCGTTTTATATTGCTAGTGTTTCCACTTCATTTTGTATGGGTTTTACTCAAAATAATTTCCCTTCTTTTATACAAAAGTTTTTGTTTTTGTTTTTGTATTACTTTAAATGTTAATCAGTAATCAGTACAAATGGCAAAAAATATATATTTATATAGTAGTATTATTTTACTATTAATGATCGAAATTGAATAAAACAAAAAACACACACAAGAGACTATATTCCATTCTGTTCCACGCGGTTTCCCTCATCTTTTTTGCCTTCTTCTTCTTTTTTCATAAATAAAACGTACAAAAATAAAAATGAAAAGATTCCACAGAAAAACAAAATGTCCCTGGGGCACTCTTGCATTTCGAAATTAACAATTACAAGCTTAAATGTTAATTGCTTAAATATTAATTGTAAAGTTAGCTTTAAAAACAATAGAAAAACATTTAGACAGGGGACGACAGTTTTGGGAGGGTAGCAGATCAGTATCAGTTAAGTATCCCATTTCTAGCCGTTTCGGTTTCGATTTCAGTTTCGGTTTCGGTTAAATACATCACTATATTGCAGTGGCTTTTCGTTAATATTAAAAAGGCGTGGATGAACAAAAATTAGAAGTAGGGAAAAACACAAAACAAAACATACATATTACAAATTAAGAGTAAAATAAAATACAAATTCATGTGCTGGCTTGGATACTTGGATACTACGGGTACAATAAAGAACACAAAAATCATATTTCTAACTATCGTTCGTGGTTCATTTGTTGGCTGTTTTTTCTTTTTCTTTTTCTTTTTCTTTTTCTGGCTGCATGTTGTTGCTGTGCGTTGTCTGTTCTCTTGCTCGTATATGTACGCCTAGATATAATCTAAAATATGTTGCAAGGCACAAATCGTTTGCTCGTTAAGTATACGCAATGTATAAAGGCTGCCCCACGACGAGTGGGCTCTTGTGTAAATGTATATATAAATATATATATATATAATGTTGACTTAGTTTAGAACGCGTTTCAATGGCAGTTGACTTTAGTGGTTTTGCACCCGGGGCAAAGCAGCTTCGTCGATGTGTTCTGAAGATTGGTTTCTTGCGGATTTGTTTGGTGGTGGTGGTTGGTTTGGTAGGTTCTTTTCTGGTTTCCGGTTCAAGCACAGACAGTCGTCGCTCGGTAGTTGAACGACACAGGTTATATTGCCCTAATATTTAGTTAGATATCGGATTTATTTGCCCGCATACATGGGGTTCTTGAAGGTGGAGGTGGCCTGCTTGTAGATGGGATTCTCGCCCTGCAAATTGGGAAATAATTGGGAAATCAATTAAGAGCTTCATTCGAAAGCTAGACCCAAAAACTCACCGTATCCCATTTGGCGTTCATGCGCTCCTTCTCGAAGCGAGCGAACTCCCGGCGATCGTGGATCGTAGTCAGCAGCTTCCACAGCAGCAGAATGGCCAGGCCGACCAGCACAATGGCCGCAATTACGCCCAGGACAATGCCCAGCATGAAGACCTTGGGCGGACACTCCTTGTTCTCCTGGGCAGAGACCTTCAGGGTCTGTCCCTCCTCGCTGTACTTGAACATGAACTTGCAGTCGTCCTCGTCGAAGAACGTGCAAATCTGCTCGTCCTTGTGCTCTTCGACCTCCACCTTTTCCACGCCCACGGGCGTAAATAGGGTGCAGTTATTGGCACAATCATCGCCGTTCTTTAGCACGCCCGTCTTGTACATCTGGCATTGGACACAGTCCTTCAGTTCCTGACACCTGCCCGAGCAGGTGGGGCACTTCTCGCAAAAGCGGCCGGAATAGCGTCCCTGTTCGTTGGCAAAACACTTGCAGACACCGCACTCGCAGGTACCGTGACCGGAGCAGAGCTCCTCGCCTCCGGGTGGCATACAGCTGGCAGTGGACTTGAGGCAGCCACAATTGGAGCCACCCCAGTCTGGCTTGCACTTGCATTGGCCGCACTCGCAGGTGCCGTGCTCCGGACCCGAACACAGCTGGTTCTTGTTACGCTCGCAGCTGAAGTTATCGCACTCACAGAACTGCCCGGACACCTCCTCCTCGGCATTTGGCCGCTTGTGGCAGTCGCAGGTGCCACAGACGCAGTTACCGCGACCAGAGCAATCCGTCAGGGTGGTGTTATCCGGCCGGCAGGAGCCGTCGTTTCCGTTCTTCGAGTTAACGTCCATGGCGTTGCACTCGCATTTGTTGCCAAAATGATTATCATCGCATTGGCAAATGCCGCACATGTAGGTGCCCTGTTGGTTGCACTTCGGTGAATTCACCTGATAGCCAGAATGCTCGCAAGGACACGAGCATAGCATTTCCAGCTGGATCTCCATGTACTCGTTGATGCCCACCGGCGAGATGCGGATCGTCTGTTGCCAATCGCGCGGGTCCTCGGGGCACTTGAGCAACTGAATCTCGGCGTTGAAGGTCACCTTGGTGCCTTGCTTGACATTCTCGCACTTGGTAGTCGCCACTGCTGGTCCGTTGGTCAGGCAGGACGAGAAGTAGTTGATTTTCACATACGAACTGGCGTCGTCCTTCATCTCCACCGAAGAGGAGATTTTCTGCGAACATGAATGTGCGATTAGATCAAGTTCAAAGTGAAGTGTTATATGATTAGGGAGCACTTACATCGTATTCACTCTTGACCAAGTCAACAACGTTGGCCGAATCGTTGTCCAGCTTTGCCGCCGATGCGCCCTGGATGTGATTCACCAGCTTCTGGTACACCGACAACTGATTGGCGGTCACCGCGAAGATAATGTTGATGGCATTATCCTTGACCTTCTGGTTGATCTGCGAGATACTGGGATAGTCCTGGTAACTGGACTGCGTGTACTCGCCCTGGGCATTCAGATGGCACTCGCCGTCGTTGGGAGCAATCACTCCACCCAGCTTGCCATCGCCAGCATAATGGAATCCTGCGTCCGTGGAGAAGACGATCAGGCGACGGGACTCGTTGCGCCAACCGATCTCCGAGCGGCAGGCAATGGCCTGCATAATGGCATCGAATCCGCCTTCGGGAGCATCCAGATTGCCCGAAACTTGGGCAGCTTTCACCTCTTGCTGCCGGACAGATACTAAGGATTAGCATTTGATTTCACTGGGGGATTTCGTGTTAGTTAGTTGGGTGAATTCATATGGTTAATAAGCAAGCAGCTGGCACAGCCTTTCAAAATGTCGGATTATTTGTTCTTTCGGCAAACACCTTCAAACCTTGAGCCGTCTATCAATATTGGTTAGAGATAACAATTCTAGACTACGATAAGATATATGTTTATGTACAGTCGGTTGTGATTAATGGAAGTGAGTTCATTCGTCTTAAAGTCTTTTCTGATACAAAGAATAGGGTATACAAGTCAGAATTGAACAGGATCCAGTTTTCTATTCCTTTGAAATCATCTTGAAGAGTTAAAGGCAATATATTCTTATATATTCTTGATTCTTAGAACCTTGAAATTTATGCATTTTTCAGAGTGTGCCAGCAGATAAGATACTACAACATAATTAAATAACCATGCATGCAAAACAACCACCATTTATGCCATATACGTTAACTATGAATAATACAACATAGAGTTAGGCTACAAGCAGCAAATCCAGGCCAAAAAATATAATAATTATATATTGTGCAAATGACATGCCAAAATAATTAGAAAAAACTTGAAATGAGAGCCATGTTAGAATGGATGTTGAGCCAAGATGCTTTCAAATGCGGATGCGATAATTGTGAGTTTCCGAATCCGTTGCAGCTTGACCACTTACAATAAACTTATATGTGTCATTGGTAAAGCTCATACCATGACGATAGCCATATGTTGCTGCGCAATTATCACACGGTGATTCTAGGCTAATTTTGGTTCGGATTTCGTAATCATTTTTGTTCAAATTTCGAGCCAAGCAACCGGGGACAAGTTAAATATATATTGTCCAGATTCAGATTCAGATTCAGATTCAGATTCAGATTCAGATTCAGATTCAGATTCAGATTCATATGGAGAAAGTGATGAGTACACAATGAAATAAAGAGATTGAGAATGAAACATAAAAGATAAAGATAAATCAATTTCAACATCGAGGAGTGCAAATAGATTACGATATGGAGATACGATACCAATAAATATGCTATATATGCTATATATGCTATATGCTATAGAGTGTGAATAAAAATGTCAAAATGTACAACACAAAAGTATGGACAAACACTTAAAGATAATGCTAGGACTAGGGGACTAGAAGGTGCAATGGGTGGATACATGGGATATAGCCGTATATGGGATGGGGCCAGAGCATAGAGTTATGGGGAGACATGCACATAGATCTTTACACATAGCTACAGATCCCGAGATAGATATACTGATATACTGATATACTGATATATGCAAATGGGAGCAGGCACAATTAGGTGGGGGTTATACGGCTGAAGTATCGATTAATCGTCTCTTACAGAGAAGCGGTCGATGTTATTGTTGAGTGGCATGTGATTGTGGTAACCGTAGGGAGGCTTGCAGTTATCGCAGGGATTTTCGAGTCTACGGATTCAATTCGATTTGATTCGATTCCGTCGATCGTTGTTGTGATGTTGTTGTTGTTGTTGTTGTTGTCGAGTTGTTTGTTGGTGTTCATGGTTTTGGTTGTAAGTATAAAAACAATTAACATTAGCAGCTTGTTCGGTCTGTTAAATTAGATAAAATTAGCTGAAAAGTAGAGAGCCAGCATATACTACAAAAAATGCAGCTGTATGATTCTTTTTTTTCTAGAGTAAGCGATATGATATTTTTGGAAATTTTAAGGTTGATAAGTAATTGGGTCACCACCGGACGTTGCTCATGGATGATATCAACAGAAGGAGCAATTCTTGGTAGGGAAGCCAAAATGATTTCTTCGGAAGCGCTGATACATAAGTCGTATTCTCGTTAAAAAGTTTATGACTAATACATAGTTTCTTAGATTTAACTTAATTTGATAGGTCTTCAAATCAAAAAAAAAAACAGCGCATGATATAAAAATTTGAAAAAATATAAATAAAACAATTAAAAAGATGAAATAAACTTTTTAGCTTTGCTGGAAACTTAAATGTAATCATTTAAGGAGTCAATTATTGATCCCTACTATACTAAACTATTCTTAGTCCTCATTGCTATTGTTTTTAGGGCCATACTCACTTTCTCTGAATGGTCGAGACATAGGGCATGAGCACCTTGTCCACAAACGAACCGAAACCCAGGCGGAAATTCGAGGTGATCTGCTTCATGGCCGTGGACAGCTTGTCGCCCAGCTTGGACAGACTCTGCCTGTCATCCTCCATGGACTTGGAGAGGTCCATCAAGTAATAGAGATCCACGGGATAGCCCACCGCCTGGGAATAGCTAACCTTGAGGTTGTGCTTCTGATCTGAAGTTGGAGAACGAAGTTTAGGTTTAGGTTCTGTGGATAGGCCAACAGCGAGGCAATTGAAGGCTACTTACTGACGCGCAACGAGAGCTTCAAGGACTGCGGCTGGATTTGGACAATTTTGCCAGAGGAGCTGTGATCCCCGCTGCCGGACCTGTTGCTGCTCCCACTGCTGCCGCTTTCAATTGAATACCCACTGGATCCACTGAATCCACTGGATCCACTGGATTCGGCAGTTAGTTCCTCGTTTAATAGGATTTTCTCCAGGTTCTTTGGGAACCACTGGTCCTTGCACACTTGGGTGGAGTTCTGGTAGCAGCGCGACTGGCCCTTGAAATCGGCGTCCAGGCACCAGGCGCAATCTTCCACCTGGATGCAGGTGTTGCATCTCAGCTTGGACGCGCAGGACGTTCCAGTTGTCGTTAGTTTGGCGGATTTCTGGGCGCCCGTTTGGGCAGCGATGGCTGCCAGTAGGACGACCAAAAGAAGGGCCAGTTGGCTCCCCCGGTTTCTCTCGAGGATCATGGCTCTGTTGGGGGGTTGATGCAGGATGTCTGTGCGAGTGCTATGTGCTCTATCCCTGTCTCTTCCGTGCGCCGGCTGCAATGGGAAATAAACCAATTGAACTGATTAGTTTCTCTGATTGGATTGGTTTGCTTATAAGAACCACAGTTGCGGAAGATGTAATAGTATCAGTTTGGAAAAATGTTTTCGAAATTCCTTAATGGAAATAGTGACTTAGGTTTTAGTTTAGTTAGATTTAAAAATTTAGTGTTTTAGTTTTTACTCTGCTGCTATTTTGTTGACCGCAGGTGTACCCTAGTAAAAGTCCAGCTGCTGCTTGCACTGCTTTACCCGGCTGGCCTGCTTTTTTTATTTCGCCCCCCTTTTCGTTGTTGTTGTTTCCTCTGCTCTACCTTAATGTTTAATTTTATTTTCTCATCAACTTGGCCAGATGACTCATCTCACACACACACACGCATACACACACTGACTGGCGTGTGGGTGTGCGTGTTTTTTGTTGGCGTCCCAAAAGAAGAAAAGAAAATATCAAAGAGGAAGGAAGAGAGCTTTCGATTAACATTAACATCGAATGCAATGGGAATTACTTATTCGAGCACGTTCCGTTAGCCCGCTCTCCGGCCAACCAACCCACCTCTCTTTCCCCCCGCTCCCTGCTCCTGGCGAAATGTAAACAAAGGCCGAACAATGAGAACTCATTGAGTCAGCTCTCCTTTTCCCCCTAACTTGAATGAATCACTCACTCCAATCCACTCATACTTGCACTCAAAAATGAAAATCAAAAAATCATGGAATATGGAATTTATGCAAGAAAAAAAGGGCTGCAAGATTACGTATACGTGATGTGTTAGTTTGGCTATTTTTAAACACCCACGCACACACAACACAATTCGATTTGCAGCAAATCGTGTGCCGCCAAAAAAAAAACAGAAAACTATAAAGCCCATGTTTGGATACCCTTGCAAGTAGTCCCCATATGTTTATCAAAGCTAAAACTTGAACCCAAAATTTTAAAATTGGTAAGCTAAAATTAAATATAGTGACTAAACTATGGAGATACTGCTATAAGCCTGTGTTTCTTAAAATTTCCTCCATTACCATGCATGAGTTGTGCAGTTAGTCATATTTTTTCTATCATATAGGTTCTTTACGATGAGGCATCGGCTTACAATTCGAATTGTTTATACATAGCTAATGCATTACAAGTTCCGAAAAAACAGCCTCTGCAGCCCAGAGTTTTTACCACGGACGGACGCCCACGCCCACTGGGGAAAAACCAGCAACATCTGGGCCGCCCGCCCACATGTGGGTGTTGTGGCCAAACCAGCGGCGTCCGCTTGAGGAGGATTGGGCCCATTAAAATAGGCTTCGGACAAGATGCTAACTTGAAGTTAATCGTAATTCTTGTATAAAGTTTAACCAACTTTATAACGGTTGTTAGGCGGCCCCCCCTGACGAATTCCTGCGTACGCCTCTGACTCGACTCTTTTTTCTCTCTTTCCGCTCCTGCCTACGTACTCCACTCGATTTTGAGCTCGAGTGCACGATCAGTGATCAGTGGGTGGGGGAAGTTGCGATAAAGGGGGACCAAGGCGTAATCAACAACTGGCGTCGCGACGTCGCCGATCTGCACTCGAAAAAAAATAAATAAATAAATACAACAAATGTATCGCTGAGGATTCATTATTTTTTTAGCTCATCAAACAACCCACACACACAGATACGGCGCTCCATGTGTGCGTGTGCCTGTGTGTCGTCACAGCGAATGAAATCATCGAAAAAAAAAAAAAAAAAAACGGGCGCTTCGAGGTTTCTTCCCCCTTTTTTGGCCAAATGCAGCCGGAATCCACCGATTTCTTACGTAATCCCCACTTATTTCACTTGCTATCTGACCACTGCCAGCACTTTGTTTCAACTTTCGCTGCGTTTTCGCTGGTAATTCGCGAAATTAATTTCCATCAGGGCGGTTTTTTTTTTCTTATTTTGATTTGCTCTCTCGCACACTTGTGGAGTCCCACTCACACGCACACAAACACTATTCACACACGCAGTCGTTCCAGTTACTTGCCACCGTTATTCGCAAAATCAGCGAATTCAACTCTTTTGGGGCTTGAAGCACAAAAAAATAACTTCGACTGCGGGAGTCGGAAATTGGATTTGGATTAAATTAATTTACTGCTTTCTTGTCCGCGGTCGCCTTCTGTGCCTTCTAGAGTTGATTGTAGAAATATACCAAAATATCAATATATCGATATTTTGAGTAAAAATAAATATTTATATCGTGATCCAGTAATATATCGAACATCGCTTTTTTTAAATATATTTTTGATATTTCGAAAATCGAACTAATCTAAAACGAAGGAGCAAAAAGTAGTCGATAGCAATGCAATATTCTACAATATGATTAGGACAACCAAGATTCAAGAGGCTATAAACTATACAATTTAGTACCACAATTCTTTCTTTCGTGATTTCAAACAGACTCTTTTCCTCTGTTTCGTGGCTTATTTTATACATGTTAATAAAGGTAACATGAATCAGCGATACTTATTTTTGACAGTTTAACAAAAAAAAATTAATTGGATAAAAGAACATCAAAATTACTTGATATTTTCATTTGATATATATTTTATCCAGTTGATATTAAAAAAAAAAGGGATATATCATCGATACGATATTTTTTTTATATATTTTCACAACCCTAATGGAAACATCGGTGTTTGGTGTTTGTCTTCGCTGTTTTTCGGTTAAGTTAACATTGGGTGACGCGTTAACAGCAGAACTAGCAGTGCGCACGGTTTTCGTTTTGTCACAACTGGCCACACTAAAATGTGTGGGTGCTCGCTGTTCAGGTGGGTGTACTCGCTAAGCCAGGATGGTGCACTCGCTGAACGAAACTCACCACTCTCTCTGGCACGCACACACTCGCACGCGCTCTCCCGCTTGCTGTCGCCGTCCCGCTCGGCGGTCCCACCCCGGGCCGTGCGCCAGAGCGGGACGGCGCTCGAGCGCGCGGAGACGCCATCTTGGAACCGTCTCTGGCTGTCCCGTTCCCGCCCGCTCAACCGAAGCGGAGCGTGCGCCTCGTGCCCGTCGGCTGTCCATGTGTGCGTGTGTATTCGCATTTTCAGTAATTTCGAAAAAAATTTTGTATATTTGATGGCGACAGCGACTGTTACTCACAAGAAACTCGCGCGTTTGTCGAAAAATCGTAGCGCGTACGTATATATCGGTGTGTAGAAATTACTAAAAATTATGGTAAAAAACGGCAAAAATTATATAAATTTGTGTTCGGTGTGAAGTGCTGATCGCGGGCCACCCGATGCATATGGAAAACTTGTGAAAATCCCATTATTTTAGCGCCAAAAAATGCATTTGAAAAATGTGAGACTTCAATGGACATGACCATTTTTTTTTTTTTCATTTTTTTCGGTGGTGGAACAAAAGCGAACGAAAGAGGAGGAAGAAGCAGATACGCTCCGCTCGTCAGTGTGTGATTGGTGTGTGTGTGTGCGAGTGAGGGCATGAGCGTGAACGTGTGTAGTCACCAAGTGAATAATATTAACAAATAAAGAAAAACGAAAAGGAGGAATACACACGCAGAAGCGCGCGAAAAAAGTTTAACTCGAAAAGAAAAGAAACAAAAAACAAGTACGCGCTAGTTGCTGATCGCAAGCAATAAGGCGACTTGCACATTGAAAATCTATAATTTTTCAATTTTGTTATTGTATTATTTGATTTTGCGGCTTTGCGGCGCCGTCGGTAACGTAAGCGGGCCGTTACGTGGTGTTACGTATCGCGCGGTGGCGTTGAAAAGACGCTTACGGCGTGGGCTACGTTGTATTTGTCGCTGGGGATTTCTGGCTCTCTTTCTCTCTCTCTCTGCTCGCAGTCTTTCTCTCGCGCGCGAAAATCTAAAAATCTCGAAAAAGTATAGTGGCAAAATAAATGTGTTCAATTTTTTGTTTTTATTTTTACAGTTGCAACTTTTTAACAGTCGTGTACAATCTGCATGTTGTATATGTTCAATTTAAATACAACAACAATAGCAACAACGCAAACGCAACACAGTTTTAAGCAACAACAAACAAAACCGACAAGCTAAACTTGGCTAAAGCAACAACAACAACAACCAGCACACGCAACAACAAACACCACCAGCAGTAGCAGCGCGGCCATAAACAAAAGTCAAAATCAAAAAAAAACATTCGGATATATTCGGATATTATCGCCCATAAACGGATAAGGTGCAACAGAACGTGTGGATTTCACCAAGAATAACTAGGAAAATAAAGAAAATCCGAAGGAAATGTAAGTTGGAAAAGTGTAGCGCACGTGGCTGTGGCCCCCGCCCCCGCCCCCGCCCCCTTTTGCCACCCCCTCCCACACAGTGGGTAGAAATGCAAGCGTGCCTTTTTTGGGTCTTTCTAAATTTGCTCCAAGGACCATTTGCATTTCCTCTGGGTTTCTGGCGATTCGCTTTTAGGGGTCAGCAACCCTGAAAAATGGAGGGATTTTGAAATGACAGCTGCTTTTTGCCGGATTTCTCCAACTGCAGTAACAACCCTTTTCCCAATGCGCTGGAAAATCCATGGGCTCCCTATTTTTCTTGTAAACGAATTGAGATTTCAAATGTTTCCTTGTGATTTTCGAATATCTTCTTAGATATGCCGACCAAATTTAATGTCATATTTATATGTGTTGAAGAATAGGCATTTCAAATTAGTTAGCAATTGTTTGTCGACAAACTACAATTTTGTTATAGGAAAAATTGTAAATATTTTGGTATTTGATTGCCCAATACAAGGCCAAGTTTATTGATTGTTGACCAAAATGAAATATACATGAATTTGAATTTTATATAGTTTGTATTTTATTTACACATGTATGTTTAACTTGGAATTCATTGTTTTTTTTTTTTTTTTTTGTGAAAATTGTATCTGTGCATCCTTCAGATCTTTTATATGTTTTCGTGTCATTCCTTGAAAAATATCTTTTCCCTCCATTTCCTTCAATTTTCCTTTTTACCGGCATTTAGGATTACGATTTTCGTCTTTTCACTTCGCCTCTTTATCGCTCTCTTTTTGGGTGCAATTGTTGTTGCTGCTGCACTTTGCTAGTTGGCGCGTAAATAGGCAAACGCAATTTGTTTGTTTACTTGTCAGGGCGCAAAATTGAAGATATGTTTATCGTAAATAAGCGCAAAATTGCGATTGCGGTGCGGCGGCTCTCTCTCTCTCTCTTTCGAATTGAATTCATTGATGCTTTTTGGGTGCCTTGCCTTGCTCTTCACTTTTTTGCTGCTTCTTCCGATGCCTCTGCTTCTTCTGCATTTGCTGCATGTTGCCATGTAAACCGGCTTTAAATTCGTGCCACTATTAGCACGATTTATTAACCTAGAGGCGGCTCCCCTTTTCCCCCATCCCACGCCTCTTTATCAGTCTCTCGCTCGCTCTCTCTCTCTCTCTCTCTTTGTGCAGATACACAGCGGTGGCACTAAGAACAACAACAACAACGTCTCTGCTCTCCTCGTTCGAATGCCACACTCACACACACATACAGACGACATGCCGCCATATTTGCATTTGGCTACGTATTACGTAGCCCCCTATTGTTGTCTCGCTCTCCCGCACGCCCGAGCAGCTGCAACTTTCAGCAGAGAGTATCCGCTAGTATGTGTGCGCTAGTGTGTTTCACTTGAGTATTTTATTTATTTAAATAAAATTGATATATTTGCCCGTAGTTCAAGTGCATGGATATTAGGCAGGACAAAAACAACAATACTAAATTAATGTGTGTCTGGTGAATGAGTTAGAATGGCGAGGTAAATACAAAATGATAATTTTTCCCCACTTTTCTGCTACAAACTGTTGACCTTTGTTTATTTGCTAAATGGGAAGTACATTTAAAGGTTTGGTTTTTTCACAATTCGGCGGGGGCTAAGGGCAGTTATTCAACTATGCTCAATAATAACTAAAAAGCATTGCCTTTAACCCACGGCCTCCCCTTCAAAATTCCCAATTTCCAATTTCATTTCCAATGCATGCCGTCGCTGTCTCTGCTTCTTCTTCCGCCACTCTGCTTCTTCCTCTTCTCTACGTCATCGTATCGTTCTACGTGAATTTCTGTTAAAAACTCAAAGTCTACTGTACTACATAATTTCTCTCGGCTCTGCATGCCCGCGTGTCTGTGTGCGCGCGTGAGTGTGAGTGCCAGTTAATGTTTTGTTTTGTTGTGAGAGCGAGAGAGCCGTCCGCCCGCTATTGAGTATTTTATATTTGTTATTTCTAATATTCCCATTTTATTTGTGGCGAGGCGAGTTTAGAATGGGCCAAATACATACGTCATATTCATTAGCTGGCCTTGCTGTCGTCTACCTTCGTTTGTATTCGTTATTCTTCCGTTTAATTTTGCGTCACAAACGCACGTACACACGCTCGCATACGCACACTTGGCAACTAACAAAAACACAGTGGGCCAAAACGGACAATTGAATGCAGCTTTGAAATACAGCTGATAACTGTAAAGCCCGAAGTGAAAGCGATCAAAACGAAAGAAATGGAGAGAAGAGCAAAAATCGCTTGCCGGCCGGCGGAACACAGATGTGGATAAGTGTGAGTGCGAGTGTAAATAAATTCGCAACATCAACAAAAACAAAAAATTCTGGTTGGCCCATAAACAAATCGGGGCTAAAAAGCAAAGCAAATGTTTGTGCTTGACCTACAGACTATTAGTTAATATAAACTATAAACATACCAAAATCAAAACGCATGTTTGAAAATCATATTTTAATGAACTGTACAATGGATTTTTATGTGCAGCTTTGAATGCAATTTGTACCACTGTCAATTTGGAATATCGGCAAAAGGCAAACTATTTAACTGTGTGTGTGTGTGTGTTCTTCCTCGCTGACACCTCTCTCCCCTCTCGCCACCCTCTCCTCTCTTCACCACACTTAGTTGAGGGTGTTAAATAAAATGTGAGAAACGTAGAACGTTGGAAATACGATTACGTGCATTTTATTGCCTTTTTGGCATGGCGTTTGCATTAGCGCTGCAACAACAACAAACAAAGCGAATGAATCATGCCGAATGACAAGAATTCAACTTAAAAAAGGCGGCGTGGTGAATTTCTCTCAATGCAAACACAACACACGCCTTGCTCTTTCCGTGCGTGTGTGTGGCGACATGTTTGTGAGATTTAGTTAATCGTTGGTTTGTGCCTGTGCATTAATGGATATTTATTGTGTTTATTGAAGGATTTTTTTTACGTTTTCAATACTTATTTTGCAGCATTTGGCGTGCGCCATTTGCCTGCTTTTTCTTGTTCTCTTCCATGAGTGCAAGCGAGACAGCTCTATTGTGCGGCCTCAGGGTATGTGTGTGTGAGCCGGGCGCTCTCTCGAATTTCGAACTAGAAAATGAGAGCGCTCTTTTTTTGCTCTCTGCGGCCTGTTCGCCTCTTCTCTATTTTCGCTGTTGCTAAAACGGCGGCAAAGTAACTACTCACGACCAAAACGGTGGAAGGGAAAAACTAAACGAAACGGCAAAAACCGCAAAAAAACGACTAAAAATAAGGTTGGAATCTACAGTCGAGCGAATAAATTAATAAATACAAGGAATATTGGCGAGCGAGTGATTTGATTGCTGTTAAAAAGTGCCCGGAATTGATTGTTTTGCACTTGGCTTGTGCGCGAGTGTGTGTTTTCGGTCGTTCTCCGTGTTTTCTGCTTCTTCCGTGTGTTCTGTTTTGTGTTTTCCGTTTTCCTGCCGCCTCTGCATATTCTACATTCTACATAGATTCGTTGTCGCATTTTGTTTATGGCAATGGCAACCGCCGCACATTCAGTGAGATTGTAATTGTAATTGTTATTTTTGTTTCGTTTCGTTTCTGTGGGGGCCCCCTTATTTATTTTTTGTTTATGTAACTCTCGGCGGAGGAGTGTTGTGAAATGCAAATGCAAATCCCACGTCCCCCACGACCAGAGTTGCAAAATATCCGAATATGCCGGCTAACTTGGCTTTCTTGTACTTTACTTCTACTTTGCAGACTTACAGCCAGTCGCCTGCGCTTGGAATATTGCGAGTAATAACGAAGGATTCATAGCCACAATGCCTCTATTAGCAGTCGTTGTTGTACAATCCTTGGCCCTCGGATCAGCTAAAGCCAGTCGATTCCAATGAGAGGAGCCTGGGCCCTGAGAATCTGGAGCAGGCGAGGTGAGTGGGGATGCAGATGCTCCTGTTGAAAGACCGAACTAATCCCAATCTTTACCCTGTACAGTGCACAGACATTGCTGAGCATGAAGCATACACTACGGACCACTACACAGCATTATCCCTTGAACAAGAAGAGATTTTTATCACAAACCAGAAAAGGAGCACCAGGATCAGGAGCTGAGAAAACGATAGGCGGCGGAGGATCACCAGGAGTAGGAGTCGCAGGAACAGCCGGAGAAGAAGGCGTAGCCAGTCTCAGGAGGAGGAGGTGGTCACCGGCCACATAAGACTAGTCCCCCCCCCCCTCCCTAAACCCACTAAATCCCCTCCCAATTACCCGTACAAGAGGAAATCGAAAGGAGGAGCAAGGCGGAGGACAAGGAGGAGCGCAGGAGGAGACGGAGACGGCCCGTGTGTGTGTGTGTGTGTAGGTGGAGTGTGTGTGTCGGCCGTCTCAGTCGGATAAGCATCAACCATCAACCAGATCCCCGATCCGAAGACCGAAGATCCGCATCCCAAACTGAAGCACCAGAACCACCACAAGAACAAACACCACCACCACCGCCACCATGTCGTCCAGTGAGCCGCCGCCTCGTTACGAGCCACCCGTGGAGCCAGTCAATGGCATTGTACAGCCACCGGTGATGCCGCCAGCGGAGCGGCCCGGCCGCAATACGAACCAATTGCAATATCTGATCAAGACGGTGATGAAGGTGATATGGAAGCACCACTTCTCGTGGCCATTCCAACAGCCCGTCGATGCCAAGAAGCTCAACCTGCCCGACTACCACAAGATCATCAAACAGCCCATGGACATGGGCACGATCAAGAAGCGGCTGGAGAACAACTACTATTGGTCCGCCAAGGAGACCATACACGACTTCAATACGATGTTCAACAATTGCTATGTCTACAACAAGCCCGGCGAAGATGTCGTTGTAATGGCCCAGACGCTCGAGAAGGTCTTCCTGCAGAAGATCGAATCGATGCCCAAGGAGGAGCTCGAACTGGAGCCGGTTACGGCCAAGGGTGGCAAGAAAAAGCAACGGGCGCCGGCTACGCCCAAGTCATCGTCAACGCCCGGTGGCGCTGGACCATCCACCGGTTCCGGTACAGCCTCCTCGGTGGCAGTTAGCAGCGGAGCGGGAAGTGGGTCCACCAAAGTGTCAGCTGCCGCCTCATCCGCGCAACAGTCCGGCCTGCAAGGAGCGACGGGAGCGGGCGGCGGTTCGGCGAGCACACCGGGAACTCAGGCGGGTTCCGGAGCGGGAGGAGCGACCGCCGCCCGACCCGTATCCGCCATGGGCGGCACGGTTTCATCGACGGCCGGCGGTGTACCGTCCATACCACCGATTAGCACAATGCCACCGCACACGGTACCCGGCAGTACCAATACGACGACGACAGCGATGGCTGGGGGAGCTGGTGGAGCAGGTGCAGCTGCAGCCAATCCCAATGCCGCCGCCCTTATGGCCAGCCTTCTGAACGCGGGCCAAACGGGCGCCTATCCCGGCGCTCCTGGCCAGACGGCGGTCAATAGCTCCTCGCTTCTAGATGGCAGCACGGCCGCAGTTGCGGCAGCAGCAGCAGCAGCAGCAGCGGCGGCGGCGGGAGCGGGCGGTGCAGCGGGATCCGCCGGTGGAGCAGCGGGCGCAGGAGTGACAATACCAGCCGTAGCCGTCAATGCCGCCAACGCCGTTCAGGCATATGTGAATGCGGGAGTGAGCGTCGGAGTGGACGCCGTGATACCCCCGCAGCAGCCCGCCAAAATAAAGAAGGGCGTCAAACGGAAGGCGGACACAACGACGCCGACGGCCAATGCCTTTGAATCGCCTTACGCGCAAATGGACTCCAAATCGGCCAAGATTGCGACGCGGCGGGAGTCGAATCGTCAGGTAATTGGCAAGAAGGTAAGAGTAACGGGCATCGCCAGTCGTATGAGTATGATCCTAGTCCCCAAAGAGCTTGTATATATTCAGAAGTCACATTTTCTTTGTTTGTAAATATTTCATTGTGTGCCAAAAGATAAGATCTCAAAGATTGACTGCAAAATATTCAAACTTTGAATAAACAATATTTGTAAATTAAGAAAATTTGCCTTTCGTATTCGAAATTTGGACTATAGTACAGTTTTCTAAAAATTAAATCTCTGATTTATACTCAAATGGCCAATCGTTTGATCACTTAAAGTTCCCCTACATTCGATTCGAAAAAGCCAATCCTAATGTACAACAACAATCGATCAAATCATACACAATACGCCGTCCTGCCTTTTACTCGAAAACCATTTCATATATGTGTAAGTTTGTGGATTGGATTTGATCCAGAACATCCAGAGTCAAGTCAAGTCCTCTCCGCATGATTTACAATCATTTTCTTAGAGCGAGATGCGAAAGAGATTCCATTTGACCCGCTGTATCCGGAGTGGGGTTTCATTCGCATGATCTGCTATAATTTCTTTTTATAAAACCATTTGAGTTATTTCGATGCTAATCCCATGCCGCTTTTTTGCCCGTTTATTTTTCTTTTTTCTTTTATTTTGCATTGATTTTGTTTGCACTCAACCAATCAATCAATCGATCGATCAAATCAACACCACCAACCACACCAATCAATCAACAACACCAACAACAAAACCACCAATCAACCAACTCATCAAAAACCGAAACGATGGGATCTTCTGAACCACAGGATCTTACATTCCAGGGCTCGGGATACAATATGTCGCCGCTGGGCGTCTCCGGAGTGCCCGGACTTGGCGGTCTGGTTGCCGGCGGCGTGGCCGGCGTTGCGGTGGCCAAGAACAAGGAGAAGCTATCGGATGCGCTCAAGTCGTGCAACGAGATCCTCAAGGAGCTCTTCTCGAAGAAGCATTCGGGATACGCCTGGCCCTTCTACAAGCCGGTGGACGCGGAAATGCTTGGCCTGCACGACTACCACGACATCATCAAGAAGCCAATGGATCTGGGGACTGTCAAGCGGAAAATGGACAATCGCGAGTACAAAAGCGCGCCGGAATTTGCCGCCGACGTGCGATTAATATTCACCAACTGCTACAAGTACAATCCGCCAGATCATGATGTTGTGGCCATGGGTCGCAAGCTGCAGGACGTCTTTGAGATGCGCTACGCCAACATCCCCGACGAGCCGGTTGCCAATGCGGCACACCATCACGGGCACGGTCATGGGCATGGTCACGGCCACGGTCACAGTCACGGGCATGGTCACGGACATGGCCATGGTCACGGCTACGGCGGTTCCTCCTCACTCAAACACGATGCCAGCGATTCGTCCAGCGAGGACTCCAGCGACACGGAGAACGAATCGAACTCGGATGAGGAGCGCAGCGCCAAGCTGAAAATGCTCGAATCCAAGCTGCTTGGTCTACAGGAGGAGATCCGTAAGCTGTCCGAAGAGGCCTCCGCCAAGAAGAAGGCGAAGAAGAAACTTAAGGAGAAGAAGAAGTCGATGGGCGGAGGCTCCGGCTCTGGTTCGGCCTCGCATCATGGACACGCCTCAGGCGGCGGTGCAAATGCTGGCGGAGCAGGCGCCGGCTCCGGCGGCCATGCGAGCGGCGTTTCCGTGCCAGGAGGTGTCGGAGCCTTGGGTGCCGGCGGAGCGGGCGGCGCTAATCTTAGTGCACTGCTCAGTGGTTCGTTGGTCGGTCAAGGCGGAGCAGCCGTCGCTGGCGGCGTTCCCAATGTGGGGGCATTGCACAGTCAGGTTCACGACGTGGCCATGGCCTTTAGCCAGCTGGCGGGAGGCGGTGCCTCGGCCGGTGGCGGCTTTGGTGCAGGTGTGACAGCATCGGGAGCATCGACGGGTGGCAAGGCGGGCACCCTGGCCGGCGCCCTGGCAGCGGGCGCAGCGGCCGGAGCCGGTGGTACAACCGGCAGCGGCAGTGGCAGCAGTAAAGGTGCTAAGAGCAAGGGCGGACGAGGCGCCAAGGGCAGCGGAGGTGGCGGCGTTGGAGCTAGCAATAATGCCGCTGCGGCCAACTCGGCAGGCGGTGCAGCGGGAGCTGCTGCGGGCGCTGGAGCCGTGGGAGCTGTTGGCGGTGCAGGAGCGGCAGGCGGCGGCAATGCCTCCAAGCGGGCCAAGGGCAGCAGTTCGGCAGGTGCTGGCGGCGCTGTTGGCGGTGCGAATGCCAGTACCGGTGGCGCCGGTGCGCGCGGCAGCAGTAAGAAGAAGCCCAGCCAGGTGATGAACTTCGACTCCGAGGAAGAGGACACGGCCAAGCCAATGTCGTACGATGAGAAGCGCCAGCTGTCGCTCGACATCAACAAGTTGCCAGGTGAGTCTAGTACACCACACACATTGACATTAATTCAATTGTAATTAAATGAAAAAGAAGACTGACTCTAAACCCTCATCAAAACTCTACTAATATACCATTTTGTTGCAGGTGACAAGCTGGGCCGTGTGGTACACATCATCCAGAACCGGGAGCCATCGCTGCGTGACTCCAATCCCGACGAAATCGAGATCGACTTCGAGACGCTGAAGCCGTCGACGCTGCGCGAGCTTGAAAGCTATGTGGCGTCGTGTTTGCGCAAAAAAACACGTAAGCCATATTGTAAGTTTGTAACTAAACCGAGACCACAACAAAAGCCAAAGCAAATGCAAAAGCAAAAGAAACAGCAGCAAGAACAGCAAAAGCTAATGAAAGATAAATAACCAAGACCAAAACCAAAACCAAAATCAAAATCAAAACCAAGTCCAAGAGTCAAGTTAGAAGCAAAAGAAGAGCCATCAGACAACAGAAAAATATATGTCCAAAACAATTTCCATTGCACGATCCAAAAAATAAGAACAGAAGAACAAATTTCCGTTTTGGCTTTGCTGACTGCGCTTCCAAATTTGATTTTAATTTCGAACCGAAAACCGTAGTGGTCATGTTTAGTTAGTTAAACTCGAAAAAATAAACCAATATCAATTAAACTGTCAATCCTTATGATTAAGAAATTTAACTCAACACTCGAGGTCCTACCGAAAAACTTTCTGTAGTTAGCAAGTGCATGCAAAAAAAAATTAAAAAAAAAATAAAACCCATTTCCCTTTCCTCAAGTAGCTTGTGAATGCTGTAGAAGTGCCGATGTGTTATAGAAATCTCTAAGGCTTTTGAAATTATTCAGGTGTCCTTAGTAAGATACCTTTTAATATTGGTTTTTGAACCTTGTAGAGATTTTTGTAACATCGCTAATGACATTGCCGCTTTTCCTTGTTTCCCCGTCCAAAACTTTTGAGTACATTTTGTTTCGAGCATGATCTCTATCAATCCCCCTTTCAGTATTTCCCCCTCTTCCCCCCCTCAATTCTCTACCTTTGGAACCTAACTTGATAATAAACGATCCCACCATCTTCCCGTATCGCAGATAAAAAGCCTTCCGGCAAGTCGAAGGACGAGCAGATGGCCGAGAAAAAGCAGGAGCTGGAAAAGCGCCTGCAGGACGTCACCGGCCAGCTGGGGGCAAGCAAAAAAACCGCCAAGAAAGGTATGTATTTGTATTTTACAAAGTCTTCTGACTACCATATAATAGTCGATCCCCTTGCACTTCACTTAAGCAATACTAATTCGAGATTTTCCTCTTCTTTTTCCGCAGATGAGTCCGCTTCGAACAAGGTCGAGGCAGTGCAGCCGGCGAATCCCGTGTCATCGAGTTCCAGTTCCAGCGATTCATCGTCGTCGAGTTCGAGTGATAGCAGTTCGAGTGACTCGAGCGACAGTGAAGCAGGTTAGGACGCGTTTTGTTTGTTTGTTTTATTTTATACAACTTTTTTTTTTATTAGTATACATAGAGATATGCAAATATAAATATATATATATATATATATATATATATAGATGCGTTGTTTAAGAAACAAACAACAGAACTCACTAAACACACATACGGAAACCGATACAAAACCGATACAAAACCGAAACCGATACCGATTCACATCAGATCAGATACAGATTCAGAATATTGAGACAGATCCCCATACACTAACAGAAACCGAGACCGCAGAATTTTTATTCTATTATCGTTTAACATTAGATACCTAAACACATAAGGCGGTGGGGCGGGGCGGGGCGAGGAGGGCGTGGCTAAAGTCAGAGACCAGAAGATTCGAACGAGTAATGAACAGTCTAGGATCTAGGAAAACCATTAAAACCCGTTGAAAATTGTAAAAATATATTACAAAAATGTAATGAAAGATAATGAGGATGAGATCTAATACTTAAGTCGCATAGAATCAGGATATTTGAACAGAGCGATTGGCTTAATTAATTCAATTGGATATAGGTTTATCTAGTTATAATATAATAGTTACCCTATTAGCACACGCAAGTATATATGCCAATGCGGATATATGTAGAGTTTATCGATTGTGTTTATCTGCTTAACTTTTGTTTTATCATTTTTTAAAACTGACACGCACACCAACACTGAAAAATGAAATAGAAGGAGACAAAAACTAAGAGTAGAGGCGTAGAGTAGTGGAGAGAGAGGGAGAGATAGAGCGAGAGGGGAAATGATAGGGATATTCATTGCTATTAAAGACCGACTGACCAATACATCCCGCTCAGACACACAAGAACCCGATCCCCTGTCTCGCTCTAATAGAGCATTTTTAATTTATTGAATTTAGCGCATTTTGTTTATGTTTTTGTGTGCTAAATGCTAAACAACAAGAGAAATTAACAGGACGAACCCAGATCAAAAAACGAAACATCTCCATTTTCCGAACGTCTGATTTAAAGAAACCCACTAAAAGCTATCCCAACTCTGATCAATAATTTTTTTTTTTTTTTTTTTGTATTTGTTTATTTTTACGAAAAAGCGTTTTTTAGGAATACCCAAGAACCAAGTTCATGACAAAGTGCAATATGCATTTACTCTAAGAAAACAAATGCACACGATTATATGGAATTTAGCAACGTAAATTGGAAAACGAGTAAAATGCCCTAGTTAAATCAATGTTTAAAAGTATTTTATTCAAATATTTCGATAACGGACATAGCCACACCCATACTAGAAGCAAAACAAATTGAGAATTATAAGTCACATGGCAGAGTTGTTAAACAAATTTGCTGACAAACCAATGAACCGAGGTTTTTATTTCAATTCGCACTAGATCCACATCACAGTTGGGGGTGTCAGGGTATCGCAATATCAGACGTTTCGTATGAACCATTAAACCATTAGACCCTTCCTCATTTCTACCAACCAGCTACATAAAACACAGACGAACAACACGAACACAACGGCAAAACTTTATATAATCGATATATATATATATATCTATATATATACATCTAGGTCTAGTATATACTTAATTATATATACACAACCACACACACACATATATCATATTTAAGCATTTGTAGGTATTAAACGAATTGTATTTGTAAATGAAAAAAATGAGAAAACAAATCTTACACAACACACATACACAACTATCTAAAATGAGAATATTAAGTAAAAAACACTCTTTACTACTTTAAGTCTTTTTTGAAAAACAAAAAAAAAACAATTCTAAAAAAAGAACAAGAAAAACCTTATTATTACCAATATTATGATTATTATTATTATTATGATTATTATGAGAATATGCTGAAAAAATCGTGAAGCAATTGTGTATTGGGGGCAGCCAATCTGAAAAAGAAAGTAATGAATTCCAACTCCAACCAACCAACCAACCAACCAATCAATCAATCAACCAAACCAAAACCAACCAATCGAACCAATCAACCAAATCAAAACTCTCCATCAAATCTACAAAACAGCAGAGCAACAATGCATGATTGACAAAAGATCAACAAATAAATCGAAATAAAAACGTATCATCCACACTCCACACACATTATAACCCCTCAAATAGTACTCTCAATCATTAGTATATCTTTTAAAGGCAGCTTAGGAGCAATCTTCTTCATAGATCATCATCATTCTTTATCCTACCGCTAGAATCAAAACGTAATCTGACCCAGGGTTTGCACTTTACCCACTAGACCACCATTCAGACCATATATTATGATTACCAACAAGGCGGAATTGTAAGAACCTTCTCCGCCGATTTTTCCAGGGTGCAAAACCCTTAATCCCCGAAACGAATACTTCTGTGCCAATTCCATATTTTTTCTAGTCTTATTTCTTGATATAATAAAGCCAATCCACTAAATGATAACCCACAGACGTCGATCCTACTTCATCCAGTATGTAATTGAAATCCAAGAGATATGTTTTTTTTTAAGCTGGACAAAACACTCACACCCACACACGAAACACCCACTTAACCTCACAGAACTATGTGTAAAATATAATAATAATAATGAAAATGAACAATAACCATAATAATATGAAATATCTAACAAACTGAATGAAAGAAAATACATGAAAAATTACCATATATGTCTAAAGTATGCAAAAAACGTATGAAATTCTCGATACACTTGCAGACAATGTGTAAAAAAAAAGAAAGTATAAAAAGCTTCTGAAAGAAATGGAAAGAAAAACCCGAACCACAAATATAAATAACGTAATTCAAATAAACAGCGTAAGGAACGAATACGTAAGGAAATTGTGACAAAGAGAGAATAACACAGAGAGAAAGAGAGAAAAAAAGGGGGTTTACCCAAAATTAAAGCTAAGAGGGGCCAGAAAAATAAGGAGGGATACTTCAACTTACTTCTAATTAAGTCCGCTGACAAATGTGAATGTTGAATTTGATGTTATTAATTGTTTAAACGTTTTTAACCTCAAAGAAGTGTTTCCAGGCGGAACAAATGGAACTGAAACACTGCAATTAGCACAATTCGCGATCAATAGCTCGCATTTATCACTTAGAATCGAGAATTATTTAATATCTCTCTATATATCATTAATTCGTGGTTAATTATTTGTTGTTGTCATTAACTTTATGTGTATCAATGTGGGAGAACCGTCATCCGAAAAACAAAAATGCTTCCAGCTAACTTCCAAAAGGATTCCATGAGTGAATACCCAAAAAGACAGCTTAACAATTAATTAAAGAAACAATAAAAACCGATCGCAAATTAAAAATATCCAAATCCAACCATCGGGATCAAAAACAATCGATTACTTAGAGTGGGGTAACTGTATCGGGTCCCCAATTCATCTGTCTATCTCTATCTCTCTTTCTCTCTCTGTGTGTCCTTGCCACTGTGTCTGTCTCTGTCTGTAGTAGTAACGGTATAACGGTATGAGAAAAGCGGAACGAATCGGAATGGAACCAAGCGTTACGTATATAGAGTCTTTTACTCTATAGCTACTAAACTCCAACTAGTTCTAAATACATAGCTATATTTACATAGATATATGTATCAATGAAGGTATAAAACAAAAACAACTACAAAAAAAAAAGAAATAAGAAAACAAATAATTAAATGTATTTTGAAAACATTTTATTATTTATTTTTCGGCTGTCGGCTTTCCCCTTTACACATTGTTTGCACGTTTTTTTCAAAAAAAAAAAAAAAAATAAATAATATATATATATTATATTACGAAAATATACAAAAAATGCATAGAAGAGAGGAGGAGGATTGATGATATGATGAGATAATGCAATGGAAATAAAGAAAAATTAACAAAACAAATTGCATAAAATCAATTTAAATATAAATTTTTACTATTAAATTAAATCAAATGAAAATTGCCAGGAGGAAAACGAAATGAAATAAAATCCAACAATAATAATGATAAATAACAACAAACAAAACCACACCACACAAAATGTAACAATATTTAATTTCAAATCGAAAAACTCAACGGTCAAAATGCGAAGCGAAGAAAGCAAGCAGTTTTTAAAGCCAAGAGCCAAGTAGTGTAGAAATCGAAACAGTCACGAAGAAGTTTGCATTATTTAGACACAGATTATTTTTAGATTTAGTTTTTGTTTTCAAATCCAATTGACTATTTTGATAGGGTCCGAACTTGTTTGTATGTACGTAATATAGTAGCTCTTGTACTTTCTTTATCGAGGTCACCACACCCCGTAAACGCCTTCTCCATCCATTTAACCCCATTTTATTGAAATTGTTTTGTTGTAAGCCTGATTTTTGTGTCTTTGTATTCAAGAAGAGGAGGCAGAGCAGAGAAATGCAACAGCACCAACTTTACAAACCAGTAAACACGCTCAAAAAAGTCTTGTAAGAATATCGAAAACAGAATTTCCGCAAAAAAAAAATATAAAAATACAGTGCATTTTTGGTTTCAATTTGCGCAGGCGTCTCACAAAAAAAAAAAAAAAAACAACAAATAAAATAATATATAAAATAAAATAAACGAAAGGATAAATAGTGAAAATCTTAGGGAAAGCAAGAAGGTAGAGGGAATAAGAATAAAGAAAAAAAAGAGCGGACGACGCGAACTACGTAACGTAACCGACACACGAACACAACAAATACAAACAAACCAACACACACACACACATTTAGCATTATGAAAATACACACACACACGCATACATTTAAATATTTATAGTAAAAACAATAATAATATTTATTATTACAAAACGGCAGCGCAACCGCAGCAGAGAAACAAACAACAACTAAACTAAACAAAAAAAAAACGCAATGAATACAACAAACAAAAATGAAAAATGAGAAAAGAAAATGTTTATTAAAAAAGAAGAAAAAAAAAACTATCTGTGTGTTTCCTCATTACCCCCAGAAATCCCATTTTATTCACAGAGGAGAGATAAACGACAAAAAAGCGAAAGTAACGATTTTTTTTAACAAAACCCGATTAAACATTTCGATTGGAGCCTCGAAGGTTGGTTTGGTTGCGAATATCCATTGTCCCCATTATCCCTTTGGCTGGTGCAAAAAAAAAAAAACGAAAAAAGGGGGTGGTCGCGGGGGGCGGGGGTCTCTGGCCGTTCTTTTTCAGCTCATTTACAGTTTAGATATTGAAATGAGAGAGTGGGCGGAACAGGGCAGATAGACAGAGAAGTGTGAAGAAGAAGTGAAGTGAAGAGAAGAGAAGAAAGAGCGCGCCGAAAAGCGGGTGCTCATCCACCAAACTCCAAAAACCACCACCACGAAAACCCACCACGACACAATTGTTTCATCGATCGGCATTGTAAGAGGTATTTTTAATACACCCATATTTGTATTTATGTAAACCGTAAACCGTAAACCACTGCTAATGTAATGCTTGTACGATATACGAATACGATCTAAGTCCCCTCAAAATCACTATCGCTTGTGCCTGCTAAGGTGGTTTCTCTATATGCTCAAAATTGGTTCGAAAAAAAAATTTTTTTTTTTCTTTAAATATTTTATTACAATCTGTGATAAATTTCTTTAAAATAGAAAAACATAATGATTTTGATTTATATTTTTTGTCATATAATTTGAATATGTCTAGATAATGATATATTTAAATTTTCATAGTATTTACTTTTTATACAATTTTGTAAATATTTTTGCTAAATTGTAAGATAAATTTGACATATATTGAGATCCACTTGGTGTTTCCCAGCTTCTTGCTACCTATACTGAACCCCCCTAGCTTCGATCCTTTTTGCCAAACTCTCTCATCAATATTCTGTAATTCGCCCTTCAACAGGTGATGGTGACGAGCGACCGCCCCGCAAGAAAAAATCCCGAGACTCGAATGGAAGCAATGTAAGTACCGAAATGCAGTGACTATATATGGGAATATAGAAAATGGGAGGGAAGATAAATATAGGATAAATAGAATACGAAGGGGGGAGATTGGCAATGGGTTAGTGGTGTATTAAAAACCTAAAGAGTGTTTAGTTTCCATCAAATAATTGAAAATAAATAACGTCTAACTCATTGCCACAAAACCAAAAACACACTCATTGTGATTGCTGACTGTCGTGATAACCAGAGTTAATGTTCTACATGTTCATCTTTCCTTTACCCTGTTTCTGACCCCCTGTTTTCCCCAATAAATACCAAATAAATCCAGGTAAATAATCCAAGTATAAATGTGGTTCTGGGCGGCAACCATCCGAGTGGAGCGCTAACGCCAACGACCCTGCTGATGGGCCTGGACCATGTGGTGAACTCCAACACACCCACATCACAAATATGTAAGTACACAGTCCATTGAAAACGTGATCACAGATTGCTCGGTCGAGCAACCTACTAGAATCCAGAGATCTCTGTAAACCATCTGTTTGAATCGTTTGTGAAGTTAGTGACTAATTTGCGTTTCTTGTGTGTCCTCTTTGGAATCCCGCCACCATCCTTTCCGATCCTCTTGTAGCCAACCTGCTGGGCAATGCCAATCCCCTGGCGGCAGCTGCCATGCTAAACAATAACAACAAGACATCGCTGCCGGGCAGCAATTTCGGGGGTGCGCCCACTCCCGGCGCCGGTAACATGTTGCATGCCGGTGTCGGTGCTGCAGTTTCGGCGGCGACGGGGCAGCAGCAGCAGCACAACAAGAATGGACCAAATGATCTGAGCAAAGTGCCGCAGGGTGGCTCCATCACAGCCGCCCTGCCGCCGCACAGTTTCGGAGGAGCCGTAGGAGGAGCAGCAGCAATTGGGGCCACCAGTCAGTCGAGCGGCGGCATTCGCATAGCCAGCAATTTGCACAAGCCGGCCGGCTTGGGTGGCGGCGGCGTCGGCGGTGATCTGGGCGAGCATCATGCGGCACTGGCGGCTGCCCTGACGTCCGGCGTTAACAGCACCGGCACCTCTGGCGGCGGCGGCGGCGGCAACACTGGCAGCAGCAACAACAACGGCGGCAGCAGCAACAACAACACTAATCCACTGGGCGGATCGCATGGGGATGCGATGGCCAATGCCTCGTTGGCCTCTGGCCTCAAACAGATACCACAGTTCGATGATCCCGTCGAACAGTCGCTGGCCTCGTTGGAGTTCAGCGCCGGTTCCACGGGCAAATCATCGCTGACGGACAACTTTTTGATGCAGCAGCACCTGATGCAGCCCGCCGGACCGCAGCAGCAGCAACCCTTTGGCCATCAGCAGCAACAGCAACATCAGCAGCAGCAACAACAACAGCAGCAGCAGCAGCACATGGACTACGTGACGGAGCTGCTGACCAAGGGGGCGGAGAATGTGGGCGGCATGAATGGCAACCACCTGCTGAACTTTAATCTGGACATGGCGGCCTACCAGCAGAAGCATCCCCAGCAGCAACAACAACAGCAGCAGCAGGCGCACAACAATGGCTTCAATGTGGCCGATTTCGGCATGGCCGGATTCGACGGCCTCAATATGACAGCGGCCACAGCATTCCTCGACCTGGAGCACACGCTCCAGCAGCAACAGATGCAGCAGATTCAGCTGCAGCAGCAGCAACACCAGCAGCAGCAACAGCAAACGCACCAGCAGCAGCAGCAGCAACTAACCCAACAGCAGTTGCAGCAACAACAGCAGCAACTAACCCAGCAGCAGCTGCAGCAACAGCAGCAACAATTCCAGCAGCAACACCAACAGCAGCTCCATCAGCAGCAGCAGCAGCAGGTGGCCAACAAGCTGCTGATCATACCCAAGCCCATCGAATCGATGATGCCCAGTCCGCCGGACAAGCAGCAGTCGCAGCAGCACCAGAAGGTGTTGCCGCCGCAGCAGTCGCCCTCGGACATGAAGCTGCATCCCAGCCAGGCAGCAGCGGCGGCCGCATCGGCGCAGGGTAAGCTGGCGCAGGCCTTCAAAGCCGCCAACGAGCAGAACCTGAAGAACGCCAGTTCCTGGTCCTCGCTGGCGTCAGCGAACTCTCCCCAGTCGCACACGTCGAGCAGCTCGAGCAGCAGCAAGGCCAAGCCGGCCATGGACTCGTTCCAGCAGTTCCGCAACAAAGCCAAAGAACGCGATCGTCTCAAGCTGCTGGAGGCGGCCGAGAAGGAGAAGAAGAACCAAAAGGAGGCCGCCGAGAAGGAGCAGCAGCGCAAGCACCACAAGTCTTCGTCATCATCCTCGTCGGCCTCGGCCGCAGCAGCGCAGGCAGCGGCCGTTGCAGCCGCAACAGCGGCAGCGGCGGCGGCGGCCCTGGGAGCTGCAGCGGCGGCGGCGGCAGTGGCCTCCAATGCCTCGAACGCCTCAGGCGGCAGCAGTAGTGGCGGTGGTGGTCCGGAGGCCAGAAACCAGGCGATCAGCGGCGAACGCGAGCGTGATAGGGACCGCGAGCGGGAACGTGAGCGTTCCGGCAGCGGTGGCGGCCAGTCCGGCAATGGGAACAATAGCAGCAACTCTGCCAACAGCAACGGACCTGGCAGCGCGGGCAGCGGCGGTAGTGGCGGCGGCGGCGGAGGCAGCGGACCTGCCAGCGCCGGCGGACCAAACAGTGGCGGCGGCGGTAATGCCAACAGCAACAGCGGCGGCGGACCGGCGCTGCTCAATGCCGGCAGCAATAGCAACAGTGGCGTTGGCAGCGGTGGCGCCGCCAGCAGCAACAGCAATAGCAGCGTCGGCGGAATCGTTGGCAGCGGCGGACCCGGCTCCAATAGCCAGGGCAGCAGCGGTGGCGGCGGAGGACCTGCCAGTGGTGGCATGGGCAGCAGTGCCCTCGACTACGGTCAGCAGGTGGCGGTGTTAACGCAAGTGGCGGCACACGCCCAGGCGCAGCATGTGGCGGCCGCTGTGGCCGCTCAGGCGATTCTGGCGGCCTCGCCCTTGGGCGCCATGGAAAGCGGAAGGTAAGCAATGGTTCTAGTGAAGTAGAAAATAAAACCGATTTATAAATCGGCAAGTTTAACACACAAACAAACAAGTGTGAGCGTTTATCAATAATAGTCTTTATACTATTGCAGGAAAAGCGTTCATGATGCTCAGCCGCAGATATCGCGGGTGGATGACATCAAGGCGTCGCCGGGCGGCCAGGGACAGAGTTCGCCGGCACAGCAATCGCCGCAGGATCGGGCGGCCGCCAAACGTGCCGAGCAGCGGCGGGCCGAGCAGGAGCGGCGCAGGCGCGAAGCGGTATGTCAATCATTCTCCTACGAATTCAAAACTAAAAGACTAAAAAAATGCATCTGCTTCTCAGTTGGCTGGCCAAATCGATATGAACATGCAGAGCGATCTCATGGCTGCCTTCGAGGAGACGCTGTAGGCCAAGGCCCGGAGAAAGTCGACCAACCGGGGCATAAGCGTCAACGGCATCACCTCAACTACAACCACCACCTCATCATCATCATCCACCTCGACCTCCGGCGCCCCATCGAGGCGGCGGACAAGGCGCCAGCCACGGACCACGTTGGACAACGGCCTGCTAGAGCAGAAGCAACACGGCTAGGACAGTAACAACGACGACGGTTCGGCATAGAACTGTTAGAGCAAACAAAAAACAACCAACCAAGCAACCAACAAATAAAAGAAACAAACAGCATAGGCTAAAACCAATAAAGCAATGTTCTAAGGCGTAAAAAAAATACGTACATTTAGTGAGTATATATATAATGCATATACGGAAGGAGCGAGCAAACAAAAAGCAAAACGCGAAATGCAACATCCACCAGCAAACAAAAACAATAACAATACATAACAGAATATGGCAAATTTCCTTCGGTTAGCAATTGATTCTTCACAACTTTTTTCAAAATCACTTTCGATTATTATTGCGTATTACTATTACGATGATAATGGATCGTGGCGACAAGGATGTCCGCACATGGTTCCAAAGCTTATTATTTTTAATATTATTGATTGCATAGGCAAGTTTAGTTCGTAGCTATACACCTAATTAATAATGCTTATTTTTTTTCTTAATTGTAACACACACCTATGCTTAGAGTTGTTAACTAATTTAAAAAGGAAAACAAACAAACAAACAAGAAAAAACCAACAAAAAAAAAACAAACAAAACAAATCGAAACAAAACGAAATGAAATCAATTCAAGATATCTATCTATCCACAAGGGGATGGCTCAGTCGCAGTTGTCTATACCCGAAATCCAATTATAATTTAATTTTAAAAAATTGTCATTAAAAATATAAAGTCCTCCCGGTCCCCCCGCCCCCATTCCCAAAACCTTCCCACAGACACCACTGTGAGCAAATTTTATGGAATCTTATTGTTTAACGATTTTAATTTTTGGCGGCAAAAGAGCAGCATGCACATCACCCACACACCTGTAATTTATACACACGCTAAAGAAACACACACACACACATATACACACCAAGGCAATCCGCAGAACCAGAACCAAAAACTCCATCTATCAGTTCGATATTGAGCAAGGATATGGGAAAAAAAAATTTAGTTATTAAGTAGCAGCCACATTTTTTGTATATGACGCGCCCAAAACAAAAACAAAACAAAGAGAAACGGAGAATAAATAAATTGTAATTGTTTTCCAATGACCACAAACAAGCCTTCGCAAGTAGGTGCCAGGATGCTATCCCCCCAAATTGCAGTGACAATTCAGTAAATTAATGATACATGTTTGGAGTCTCTGCCGTCTTCCATGTATATTCTTCGTCTATATCTTCAGCATCTGCATGCATCCGATCCTCCTCGTCAACGTGTCCCTGTATATAGATCCATAGGTCCTTCCAGGCCACCGCTCCATCAGGGACTCTGATCCTGTAATAGCAATAGGAATTATGATAGCAACTATCTATGTAAAAGCTAACGAAATGATTCATGTAACTCTTTCTTGTACCATGCACGTCTTTCGATTCAAATTCACAATGTATATTTGCTTTAAGTTTGGGGTTCTGATTTCTGTTTGTTCTGTGCGCGAGTCTGTCTGTGTGTGTGCTGTTTTGTTTTTTTTTGTTGAATGAATACGTGTATGTTTTGTATATAGAAGCGGTCAATAGATTTGTATCTTTATCCTTATCCGACCTACACTCGCAGAAAATGTTATTTTGTTTTGTGTAAATTAGGTTCTTTCGACAGCGAGTAGAAAGCAGAAGAAATTACAAAATATCCCTATTCTACATAACAAAATTATATATACACACACGTAAAGAAGATGCATCAGAAAAACACATACAAAAAGGAGAAACATTTTTTTTCTATACTTAATTTTAGCATTTAATTAAGAGAAAATCACACGAGGAGATAAACGAAAAATGTATGAAAATAAAAATTGAGAAAAACCAAACGATTTAATTAAAAAGAAGTTTTTAATTCTTAAAGAAAAGGACACATATATATATATATATATATTAACAGCTCTATACATAGATTTACATCCCTGATATGAACAACTTATTTGCATATATGAATATAACACACCTATAAATATATATATTTTAACACACCACCCGACGGGGAAACGAGATGTATTTGATATTTGTCCAATCTGATCAAATCGCCCAAATTCTAGCAGATGCATTTGGCATATTTAGCAATTAATTGTTGACCTTTTGTTGTTACTTAACGAGGGCATTAACTAGACGACGATGATGAATAGGTAGCCAGTTAGCTGGATCGAGGAGTGGAGTATGTAACATATAGCGAGAAACTCACTAAAGAATCACTTTTCTGAAACGTAAAAGCAAACGATCTTAGCCTTAAGCGCCTACCGCTAAACAGAAAAACTTTAAAGCAACGTTACGTGCGGAGCGTAATGCAGGAACTAATAATATTAACTATTACGATTATAAAGCAAAAGCAAAAGCATAAAACAAAAATCGAGGGGAAACCATTTGGGATGAGAGCAGAAAGAGTTGATATAGAAAGCATTACATTTACATGACTCCATTTTGGCCCCTTTAGCATTCACTACATATATACAACACTTCTTAGTAAGCCTAACATTAATGAAGGAGAATATAAAACGAAAATCGAAGGAAACCAATTAACAAGTAAAACATAAAACATATTTTACCTTTAATGCGTACACTTAGTATTAATGAAATGGCCGACAAAAGTAAAAAATACAAGAAATGAAATAAAAAACAAATAAAAAACAAAAAACTAAAGAAAAACAAAGAAAATCTGCAAAAAAATAAACAAAAGTTCATAAAAAAATAAATCAATATTGCGTATTTTTATTCGGGACGAAGTGAGTGACTTGAGATAATCGAGAATCTTCTGAAATCGTGGGAATACTATTTACAATAAAATCATCGATCATCCATATTTATAGATCTTCAATAAGCGTTTTTCATACATACATATAACAGTTAATAACAATGTATTTGTAATAAGTATACTTTTGTTGAGGTCAAACGATCTTTTTCAAATGGTAAGTATAGTAAATTAATCGCTCATCAGAGGGACAGATAAGGTTTCCCTAATCGCACTTTTATAGACAAGTGTACAAATGTATGTACTTTGTACATACTTTGTTGAGGTCAAACGATCTTTTTCAAATGGTAAGTATAGTAAATTAATCGCTCATCAGAGGGACAGATAAGGTTTCCCTAATCGCACTTTTATAGACAAGTGTACAAATGTATGTACTTTGTACATACATATATACTGATTTAATAAAAAACCTCTTAGAGAGGTAAAAACTAGTGACGATCTGATATCAACAAGTGTGTCGCAAAACGATTACATACTACTAAATACATACATATACGGTTTAACTTTGATTGGTCAATTTTAAATTTTAGCTTTTAACAACAAAATGGTAAAATTAGCCATTTTTGCTCTTCATAACATTTAAAAGTGACTTATTAGGATTATGTGTTGTATGTCATAATAAGGATCTTCTAGGGCTATACAGTTTCATGTTTAGACAGCAAATTTTGAGCGTGAAAAAAAACTAAAAAAAGTTTTTTTTATAGAATTTCAAAATACTCAGTTAAGAATTTACAGGTGTACGAAATTTTGGCTATTTAAATCGTTTCAATGGTGTATTACCCGTTATAATCGGACCACCACAGCAGATTGTAATTTCTTCGCCCACTCCCCTTGAGCGCTTCGTCACTACGTGTACTGCCGTCTACAGCGATTTCCATATCGCTTACTTATTTAAAGGAATGCGAAAAGGGGGAATCCTATATTAAGATAAGGTAATTTTATACTTTGTCATTTATATATTGTGACAAACATCGGTTCCCAAACCATTCTATAGGATTATTTCGGTTTCATGGAACGAAACCAAACCGAAGAAATCCAATTATATTGCGGCACTGGCTTCGTTTTCAAAAATGACGGGTTTGTTATTGCCTATTAATCACATTATATTAGAAATGATTAGAATTATTAAACATTTTTTTATGATTTTAGCATAAATCAGCTTATTACTGGCAACCGAATGGAAACGCTCACTTGCCAGCCAGATGGCAGTTTTCTTCTGGAAAACCATGGAATAAAGATCGCGGGAGATGCAAGGAGTGTTGAGTGTAAGAACGGAGTGGCTGCCATGTTCGAGAGTCGGATCGGCTTACCCAACTGCAAGGATCACATGACTCTTCTTTTGGGCAACGATTTTGACGATATGGGTTCCATTAAGAGTGCTGCCTTGTGCTACGATGTCGCCGGAACCAATCTGAAGTACATAACCTATACAACGCATCCCACACGCAGCAGAGTTGTCGAAAAGGTATGGAAACTAAAGTATGGAAATATTCCAGCTATTAATGAAAAGTATTTATTTAATGGAAAGTCCATTAAATATTACAATCGTGACCTGATATCTAGATTTTATTTTGATTCTACAGACGCACTTGGGAGAATTAAATAAACTTGGGTTCGATATAAGCGTGGACGCTAGTGATCGGTTCTTTAAAAAGGCCAGGTGAGCTTAGTCCGGGATTCTAGAATAATATTGAAGAATAGTTATCATAAAGTAATCAATTCCTGAAGACAATATAATAGAAGTTTTAAAGAAACTTTAAATATATTAATCATATATTTGTATATTCAACCTTGAATACAAATATCCTGTTTCCCCATTCAGCCAGGCGGATGTGGACGCATTCTGGAACAAGGACAAGGTTCTCTCGCAGATGTTCGGCACCGGGCCCTTTGACTATGCCAGCTTGGTGCAGGACGACGCGCTGGGCGGCAAGTTGGCCGGCAACGAGGGCATGATGAGCGTCGTCTGGCTGCATAGCCTGCGCACCGGGAACTGGAGGCACTGGCTGGCGGCCCTGCGATCGGCCAGTGTGTCCGGCAAACAATTCGATGGCTGCGACCTGGCCATTGATCTGGCGGATGGCAACTCACTTCCCGTGCCCGTACACATTTGGGCCCATGTGCGCGATCTGCAGCCGACTGGAGCATCCGAGGACGAGTTCGTCCTTGTGGGACACAACACCCCCTTCGTAAGTACATTCAACGTGTTTTATTATTTATATAAATATAATTATATAATATATTTTTACTCACAAAAAAAAAACATAATACATAAGGCATATATGGCATAGGATATGCCTTTTTACATGACCAAGTCAAATTTACCATGGCCACATATCAAATTAAAATTGATCTCAAATAATGTAAAATTGATCTTAAATAATGTAAAAATGATCAACGTTTCATATCGATTTCCTTTTGGGTGTACTTATACTTATTTATTTAATCCCTTCTTGCAGTTGCGTGGCGATCCTTCTACCGAATTTTGTCCTTCAATGTGCGATGAGGTTTCCTGGCTGAGGAGCACCCTTTTCGCCAGTCTCCATCGCTATCCAATCAACGGCCTGATGCTGTGCTGCCGAGTGGAGGATGTGGCCCAGAAGCTGGATTCCTTTTACGGATCAACAGCCCATGCAGCAGCCACCACCGAAAACTTAAAGGTGGCCGAAGACTTAGTTCGATATGAACTATTGCAAAAATAAATTTGTACACAATGAATATAAATTTCGAAAAATAAAATGCAATGTCGACTATAATGTGTTGTTGTAGAAATGCTACATTTAGAGAGGAAGTGGTTACCCAAATGTTTTTATATTTGCAATGCTGTAGGTTTCTTTTGTCGACAGGAAAATATTTGGATGAAATGTTATCTATCTTGAAGCGCTAAAATACAGTGATTTTCGACTGTTTAACAGAGATTAAATAAAAATGTGCTACGTATTTTTATCCACGATTGTCAAAGACACAATACTATAGAGAAAAATATGTTTTTACTTAAGCCAAATTGTTTTCAGTGTTTCTTTGCTGGAATGGAGCATATTTATTTGTATTGAGAGATGTACATATGTATGTATATGTACATTAGGGTGGTCCACATTTGTAAGAAAGTTTTTCAAATTTATGCGTTTTATTGGCTGCAAAGTTTATCACTCATACGTACTGTTTACCTATTCCCTATTTTAACAATTACTCCAACGAAATCAAAAGAAAGTCAAGGTTAGATATGAAAAAACCCTTTTTTTTTTTAACAAATTCCTACTTTGTGGCTAATAAGAGCATTTAAATTAAACTTTAAGACACTTTAAAGAACAATTTTACAGTTTTCAAATACATTTGTTGCTAACCAAAATCTACCATATATAAGACTAAGAATGAGATTATTTTTTTTGAACCACCCCAATGTACATACATTTACATTTACAAACATACGAGAGATTTGCATGAATCAACAGTTTTTCGTGTAAGCTCGAGCAAATGAAATTGAGTATTGATGCACTTATCGGCACTCTCATCTTTCAGCAAGAATAATTTGTTGAAAATGTAGAAAATGGGGGATTCCATGGGCCATGGGCCAGACAAATTAAATAAGTAATCGGGTTTAGCTATCAAGGGGCTAGAACTTAAATCGTTTATAAGTTTTAAAGCTATCGCGATGAAACTTTCCAAAAAGTCTTTTTTCTATTTATCGCACCACTATATCTTATGGCTCCCATAGGAATAATCAAAAAAAAACAAGAGAGAACGCTATAGTCGGGTGCCCCGACTATCAGATACCCGTTACTCAGCTAAGGGAGTGCGAGGGAGATAGATATATAAAATCTTTGATCTGGCATAACTTTTTAACGAATGGTCCGATTTGAAAAATTCTGCATTTCGAAAGGTATCGATAATCACAATAAAACTGCATTATTACTTTTCCAAAATCTTTAATGGTGTGGGCGCCAGACCTCTTTCAAAAAATGGTTTAGGGCGATTGAGGGCGTTAGAGGGGGCGTGGCACCATTTTGAAAAAAACTTGCGCTGCGTAGGAACTTCAAGAATATGCATGCAAAATACCAATCCTCTAGCTTTTATAGTTTCCGAGATCTCAGCGTTCATACGGACGGACAGACGGACAGACGGTTCGACTAGTTCGACTCGGCTAGTGATCCTGATCAAGAATATATATACTTTATATGGTCGGAAAAGCTTTCTTCTCCCTGTTACATACTTTTGCACGAATACAATATACCCTTTTACTCTACGAGTAACGGGTATAAAAAGTAGAAAAAACATTGCAAATTTGTAGAAAGTTGGCGTTATGATTTTTGAGTATTTAAAATCAACAAATCAAATCAGCAATAATATACATATCTGGAATCCCTGGAGCAGCATCGATCGAGCGAGCATTAAACTAGGAGTATTTATTTTAACTGCAAGGGTATATAAACTGAAAAATATTGATCAATTACCTCAGTAATACATTGTCTATTAATGGCATTGCAGTCGAACCTTCACTCAAATAAGTATTCGCCTAGATTTTATGAAATGTTGAATCATTTGTAATACTTTTTCTACATTTGTAAAATTTTGTAAATAACATTTGTAATTTATTGAAAAATGGCCATTGTTACGAAATTTCTAAAGTTCAGTGCGAATACTTTTGTGAGTGTCGGGCTATTGTCTAGAAATGCGATAAGCCTTTTGCAGCGCCAGCAAAATCTGCCTATAAAAAGGCTCCTCATCGAGGTTCCCATATCAGTTGCATTTTAAAGTCGTCGCGATGTGGCCGATATACACCGTGTTTGTGGGCCTCTCAGTTCTATTTATACTGCCCCAGGATGTAATGGGAACTTGTTCAATGGTTACAGAACCCAACGCTCCGCTCGTTGTTACGCGATTCGGGTCCAAATTAATATTGTCCGATTCTGGTGGAACGTATACACGGGAAGAGGGCGAGACTATTGAATTGTTTTGCGGCAGTGGATTTTCAATTGAATATCAAAGGTTTTATACATTTAATACTAATCCTAACGGCGTTTTTTGATAAAAATGTGCCACTTATCATCATTTAATTAACATTTTGTATTAACAAATTTGAAATTTAATTATCGAAAATGTTTTAGTAATAACTACGGAGGCCGAAGAACGCGTTCAATTAGCGATGTTAAGCTTACGATGGACTGCAATTCCAATGGTTATTTTCTGGATCAGAAGACTGGCGAAAATTTCAGTTACTTAAGAGTTAAGTGTCGCAATGGCGTGTCGCAGATGTTTGAGAGTAGGACGAGTTTACAGAACTGTGAGAGTGATATGACACTTGTTTTGGGTAAAGAATTCAACGAGTCAGGTTCAATAAAAAGTGCGGCCGTGTGCTTTGATATTGCAGCCTCCCAATTGAAGTACATCGGCTACACTACATTTCCAACAAAGAACAGAATACTCGCCAAGGTGGGTTTTGCTAACTTCTTCTAACAGTGATCTTTGCATAAAAATACATACATACATAATTATCATGTTGTATTCTGTTCAGTACAGTATGTATCTTTGGTGTAGGATCATTTTTGGCCAAGTTACAGCAAAAAAACCAAAAGGAAAAATGATTTTTTTTGTCAAAAACCAAAATTGCAAATTTTCCAAGTAAAAAAAAACAGTAAATATTGAAATATTGATCCAAAAATGGATTGTCATACCTTTCTAAACTCGTTATTAAATTTCCAATCGATTCTCATTTAAATCTGGACATTTTATTTTTTTTCCATTTTTCGCAAAAAGTCATGTTGTACCCCCTTATAAAAAAAACGAAAATTTTCGAAAATTTAATTTTTTCAAAATCACACGGAAAGTGTCTTGGATGCAATTATTATATTGTAATCTGTTCAAAACAGTATGTATTTTTGGTGTAGGACCATTTTTGGCCAAGTTACAGCAAAAAAACAAAAAAAAAAATAATCATATTTTTGCCAAAAATCCAAACACCCATTTAAAAAAAAATTGGTTTTTTGGCCGAAACAATGGAAATATTGATCCAAATATGGATTGTCATACCTTTCTGAACTAGTTATTAAATTTCCAATCGATTTATATTTAAATCTAGATATGTTATTTTTATACCCTTGCAGAGGGTATTATGATTTCAGTCAGAAGTTTGCAACGCAGTGAAGGAGACGTTTCCGACCCCATAAAGTATATATATTCTTGATCAGGATGACTAGACGAGTCGATCTAGCCATGTCCGTCTGTCCGTCCGTCTGTCCGTCCGTCTGTCCGTCTGTCCGTCTGTCCGTCTGTTTCTACGCAAACTAGTCTCTCAGTTTTTGAGCTATCGGAATGAAACTTTCCCAAAAGTCTTCTTTTTTTTGCAGGTAGTATATAAGTCGGAACCGGCCGGATCGGATAGCTATATCTTATAGCTCCCATAGGAAGGATCGAAAAAAAAATCGTGCAAAAAATTCTAGATTTGATGTTTTTTGAAATATTATTTTCTACTCTTGGGAATATTATTTATTAAATATTTTGGAATTTCGGATTAAATTTTTATAAAATCGGATCACTATATCATATAGCTGCCATAGGAACGGTCGGAAAATTAAATGGAAATTAATAGGAAAAAAATTATATCTTTGTTGATTTTTATTACATTGTCTTCTCCTCTGGGATATGACTTTTCTTTGACATTTCAAAATTTCGAATAAAATTTAACAAAATTCGGACGGCTATATTATATAGCTGCCATAGGAAGGATCAAAAAGTTAATGCCGAAGTAATACGAAAGCAGCTAAAATTTGGATTGTTGTAACATATACGCAAGTTAATTTAAATATTATGTTTTTGTACATGAATAGGAATGATCTGCAAGGGTATATAAGCTTCGGCTGGCCGAAGCTAGCTTCCTTTCTTGTTTTAAAAAATTTTCGCTAAAAATCATAATATACCCCCTTATAAAAAAAACAAAAATCTGTGAAAATTTTATTTTTTCAAAATCACACGAAATGTATCATGGATTTAATTATTATATTGTAATCTGTTCAAAACAGTATGTATTTTTGGTGTAGGACCATTTTTGGCCAAGCTACAGCAAAAATACAAGAATAATAAATTCATATTCATGTTATAACATTGTATCTCATATTTATACCCGTTACTCGTAGAGTAAAAGGGTATATTGTATTCGTGCAAAAGTATGTAACAGGGAGAAGTAAGCTTTTCCGACCCTATAAAGTATATATATTCTTGATCAGGATCACTAGCCGAGTCGAACTACCCATGTCCGTCTGTCCGTCTGTCCGTCTGTCCGTCCGTATGAACGCTGAGATCTCGGAAACTATAAAAGCTAGAGGATTGGCATTTTGCATGAATATTCGTGGAGTTCCTACGCAGCGCAAGTTTATTTCAAAAAGGTGCCACGCCCCCTCTAACGCCCTCAATCGCCCTAAACCATTTTTAAAAAGGTGTCTGGCGCCCACACCTTTAAATATTTTGGAAAAGTAAAAATGCAGTTTGATTGTGATTATCAATATCTATCGAATTGTAGAAGAAATTTTTCAAATCGGACAATCCATTAAAAAGTTATGAGAAAAAAATGAAACAGCCACTAGATGGCGCTAGTAGCTTTGACGCGTGCATATATTAATTTCTCTCCCACTCTCTTTAGCTGAGTAACGGGTATCTAATAGTCGAAGTACTCGACTATAGCGTTCTCTCTTGTTTCTAACTAAATTCAAATATTTTAAAATTAAATCATGCAATTTAAGATTTTTCGTATTAAAAATTTGGTTTTTACGAATTTAAGAATTTAATATGCATGAATTTTATTTGATTTCTGTTTATAGACGCAATTGGGCCAGCTAAATGATATCGGACTCGACATTAATGCTAGCTACCAAAAAAATCTCATAAAAACCGTCAGGTGAGTTCCCTACGGAGAACCTATGGAAAAGCTAATTAAATCATGATGTATTTGGGAGCAGCCAGGGGGAAATCGACGCCTACATGGTGAAGGATAAGCAGCTGACTCAGTTGTTTGCGGGAAATACCTTCCAGACCGGCAGTCTGGTTCAGGACGAAGCTATTAAAAGGCAGTTGACCGGCTACGAGGACATGATGGCCACCATCTGGATGCGAATGCTGCGATCCGGCAACTGGGAGAACTGGGTTGCGGCGATGGGCGATGCCACCGCATCCGGTGCCCACTTCGACGTCCGGCTGGGCGTCTCCGGAGTTCTGGATCTGCCGATGGCCGTGGGACGACCCTGCAACGCCAGCCGATCGCTGAAGATCGAACTGGCCGACGGCAGCTCCTACCCGATTCCCGCCCACATTTGGGCCCATGTCCACGCCCTGGAGAAAACGGGCGGCGTCCAGGACGAGTTCGTCATCATTGGCCACAACTCGCCCTTTGTAAGTAGATCTTAGTACTCATTACATGTAAAATGGAATTATTTTTCTGAGCGATAGTATCGATTGTGGGTTTAAGCCATCGATGTTTCCTAAATTTGTAAACCATCGATAGTATCGATAGTGCTATCGATTTTTTAACCAACCCTACCTCTTATACCCCCGATCGTAATCACCGTTCCCTTTGATCTTGCAGTTCCGCAGCGACAACCTGGGCGACTTTTGCCCCTCGATGTGCGACCAGGTGTCCTGGCTGAGGAACAGCCTGTTCGCCAGTCTCCACGAGTTTCCCGCCTACGGATTGGTGCAGTGCTGCCGGGTCAAGGATGTGGCCAGCAAGCTGGACAACTTCCCGGGGTCCTTTGCGACTGCGACTGCGACTGCCAGCGAAAACACCGCGGAGGTGAAGCTCCTGGACTTGTTGAGTCGCACGGATGCCACAACGACATACCGTTCCACGGACGAATGAACTTTCCTTAGATCCTTTCTTTAATCAATGTAAATCCTATACTATTTTGTACCTTTTTTTTTACCGAGGAGTAGATGCCAAGTTATTAGAAAGAATATGAATAGTTCCTTTGGGAAAGATCCAACTTCTTCATATTATTTCTCAAAAAAAGAATAATACAGAGAAATGTTTTGGTATTCCAGAAAAAGGTGAAAAATAGTTACAGATTTACTTAATCAACTTGTTTGTGCATCTTTCTGTTTTACAGTTATATATTTACTATATATTACTATATATTTCCAACAATAAAGTTGTAAATTGCGCATATATCAAGATAATTTTTTATTGCTTGTTACCGTAAAATCGATATGGCCATGTAAATTTCAGGTCATGCCAAACCCATATCATTTTTACATGAAATGCCCTTTGCGACCACATATCAAATTAAAATTGATCTTAAATAATGTAAAATTGATCTACGTTTCATATCGATTTTTGTTGGGTGTAGACTAGAACTGCAATTGCAGGGTGATTATAATGTGCTTTTGGACTTGGTAAGACCCCTAACGATCTATTGGCGAACCTGGCCGTCAAATATCCGCCATAAAAGAGTTCGTCCTGTGGGATCGAAGTCCTTTCGCTGTCGCCACAGTCGACAGGTCAAATGAGCTTTGGCTTATCCCGTTCTGTGACCACGTTTATTGCGAATTCCTGCCGGTGGTGAACCCCCCCCCCCCCCCCCACATGCACGAGGTCAACTGGAAGCCACCAGGGGGCGGAATGTCAAGTCACTTTCATTATCAACAAAACAAAAGAAGGATGTTCGAGGGCAGACAATGCAGAACCGAATCTGGAATACACTTCATAAACTCCGTTTATCTGCGATTAAACAATTTTTTGTTCTTTTTTATTGTAATTATTTCACGAAATCAGTGAACCGATTAAAATCACAACTACCTAATTAAATTGCATATAGTTTAATGAATATAATTGTTGCGTTCCATTCAGGCGAATTTATCGAGCCATAATAAAGGACGCAATAAATGTGGAATTTCTTTTTTAATTACATGTATTTAGAGACGAAACTAAAATTATTAAATATTTTGCATAAATAATCAATTTTGAATGAAAAACTCGAAAGTGGTGGCCGCTTGACTTCGCAAATACCCCTTTTGGCCCACAAACAAAGGCCATTAACGCTGGGCGGTGGGTGGTTTTTTGTTTTTTTTTTTCTTTTTGGGGGTGGCGGTGGCAGAAAGCAAAGTCAAAGGCAAAAGGAATTTCTTGATTAAGTAATAGGAATGTTGGGTCCGTACAATGCGGAGCACACCAGAAATGTCAGCGGCCATGAGTGCCGTTTTATCTCGACGCTGACATTCTCGCAATGCTCCCAATGGGTCTGAGCTTCGGTGTGGGGATGAGCTTATCCTGGCAAAAAGTCCTGGCGAAGGACCAGCGACCATTCGACGGGCGAGTCAATAAAGCATACTGATTAATGTCAATTTGTACTTGGATATTTTGCATAAATTATGCATAAAACAAAGCGGCAAACAGAACAAAAGTGCTCACAATACGCAATTGGTCCCCAAAGTCCCATACCGCTGCCACGCCCCCTAGCCAACTGCGCCCCCGGATCATTGGGCGGCACAGGGGCATTTAAGCCGATTTCAGCCGCCAAGTCCCCAGCACACACAATAAATACTCACCAATTACCAGCAAAAATCACAGAATAGACCAATAAAAATGATTGAAAAGTAGGATATGTAAAAATTAATCATAAGTCTTAAAAGTTTTTTGTGTATTAACTGACTTTTTAAAACAGTTTAGAAAATTAATTTAGAAAAAAATGTAAGCAAATTTGATAATAATTACTAAATACGTTTTATAAACAATTTTCTCCATTTCTTTTTATAGATTTGTTTAATTGATTTAAATGTTTTTCTATTTTAAAATTATCATAATATCGACAGTATTCTATTTCTCTATATTTAATATGTGGTTCCCTCGAAAATATCGATATTGTGAAATTATCGAAAATATCGATAATTTATCTCGGTATTAAATGAATAAACTGAATACATACTGGGTGTTCTAAGGTCGACCCTCTCGCAATACCTGATTTTATGTTCTCCTTAATGCCAAAAAATGCGGAAAAGCCTTCATAAAAGGGAATGAAATTACCACAGGCTCCTCCTTTGCTTCGTTCCTCGTGCAACAACAGTGACAACAACAGCGACAATCAGCCACCACCGAAAATGAAAAAGAAAAAATATAAATGAAAAGAGAAAAAGTGAATCTGTGTACAAATTTAATTTGCCCTTTTTTTTATGCTCCCCACAAAAGCTGAACGAAAATGTCACATAATCAAATTTTTAAACGCAAGCGATTTAAGAGTTGTGGCCGCTTACAGGGAAGTTCCGTGAGGTGGAATTTCGGGAGGTATGCTGGGTATGCTGGGTATGCTGTGGAGTGGGGGGGTGGGGGAGTGGTGATTCTGGGACTCCTTGCGATGACATATGAAATATTAACAAGAGCACCGCTCGCTCGAAAAATTTCCAATGCAAGGCAAAAGCTGCGTGGGGGAAAAAGTGGCAAAATCTGGCAAAAAAAAAAAAAAAATAGGGAACGAGTGCCCGGGTGTGTACGAAGATCAAGCAAGTCGCACAATTCGCCGCCAAGCGTGAAAACAAATTTACTTTAACGATTCGCCGGGCCAGAGACGGGGTGAATTAGGCAGCCCCACGGGTATGCGGATATTTGCATACCTTAAATAAAATTAAACAAGTATTTATTCGCGGGTTTTCGTTTAAATATTTTAAGTAACTTATTGATTACTGTTCCGAATGGGTATATTATTTATAAAACTAATTTTTACCATTCCTGAAAATAGTTAAGAACCCTGCGGATAAACAAAGGGTATAAGGAGAAGATAGAGAATGTCTATTTGTCTGTTTGTATATAAATTAGAACACATCAAAAGTTTGTGACATTAAATTTGGCATCTCCCTCCCGCCACCCGGAATTCCCAGAAACTCCTTCACACACGCCAGCGATTGGGCCGCAGATAAATGTTTTAGCAGAATGAGTCTGCGGTTGGCAACGGGAACGGGAATGGAAATGCCGATGCCGTTGACAGTAATGATGCTACGCGGGCGCGAGAATCCGGGTCTAAGCCTCGACCTCAGACCCAAAAAAAAAAAAAAAAAGAAATAACATCTAACTTAACCGTAACCCCAACGTTTACAGTTGAACCTCTGAAACTCGAATTTGCTTAGGTGAAACTGTAGGGAACTCAAATAAAATTGATTTTATATGTAGTATATGATTCAAAAGTGAGCTATCAAGTTAAGAGGCCCTATATAATATTTATTTTTATAAATTTAAAGTATCTTTTTAACCGATAACCAACCTTTATCGTCAGGTTTCATTATTTATTTCTAAATATTGACGATTTCCCATAGTTTTATATAAAATATTTCCAGATCCAATAGTTTTTTTTTGGTTTTAATTTTAATTTAGAAATATATTAAGGGCCGTTTTCTCGTCCGCATGTTAAATTTAAAGTAAGGATAAATCCTTGAAAACGTATGGGAATTCAGAGTTTAAAGCATACTTTAAATTTAACATGCGGACGAGAAAACGGCCCTAAAGCTTGCTATAATTTTAGCATTTTAGTTCTTCTTATCGAAGTTTGACTGTATCTTACAGGTTGTCCCACTAACCAGAACAAGGCGGTCACGATGAAGGTTGGGTTGATTAAATGTTCTGCTCCTTCCGCTGCGATTGTATGTGTGCGTGTCTGTAGTGTGTGTGCGAGCGTGAAAATGCAATGACAACAGCCCGAAAAAGGCGATTACGCACACACACACACACGCACATGATTTTTGGGGGCGATGCCTTCACGTACGCCATTACGTTAGGTTACGTTACGCATACGCCGCGTACGCCGCGACCACTTGACTTTTCGCAGTCCCCAGAATCGGGAATCTGCCGCTGACTTCACTTGGCTTCAGCGAACCACTCTGCCCGAGTGACACTGTCCCCAAAAAGAACACAAAAAAATACAAGTTAAATAAATGTAAATTAAAAAAATCAAAATAATTCCAATATTTTAAAAACTTTTTTTATTTTTAAGGAAAAAGTTGTAATTATGTTATTTTCAAAAGAAATAAAATATTATTTGAACATTTTTTGAATTTGGTTAAAATAAAAACATTGTTAAATGAAAATATAAAAATATAAAGCATATATTATATTTTAATTTACAGTCGAAGACATTTCATGGTAATCCAGTGTCGTGAAAGTGTAAGCCTGAATTCCATTTCCCCGCCTCCTTCGATGTTCATTCTTATCGTTCATTCTGTCTGACTTTTTCCGCCCTTCCTTTTACATCTTATTTTTGCTAGCTTTTCCGGTGGAAAAGAATGGGGTCTGCTGTATGGAATGTACATATGTAAGAAGTCTGTCATCTGCTCGAAGGCTTCCATGTCTGATGAAATAATGCTAATGGAATGGAAGCCGTTATATTTTGTCTCCAAAAGTAATCCATGCAAAAAATGAACTTCCCGAGTGCCGCAAAAAAGGAAAACTGCAATATATATAGCAAATATAACGATTCCAAATACTATTCATAAGGTTTAAAGCGAATGTGCATGATTTTAAATATATTTCTTTGCGGTGTGCCACTCTTTACGCATCTTCTCAACCCCCTTATTTCCTTTTATAATGTAGTTTGTCTTTTTTTTCGTTGCTCACCGCCCTCAAAGTTTCGGTGTGTGCGTGTACACGCCCGGCGCCAATGAATATTAAAATATTTGTTGTTTCGTTAAAAACTTTTAATTGGATTGCAACGTTTTTAATACTCTCATGACTTTCCATCACCATCAACCCCTTTTTGCGTTGGTCACACGAAAAATGTGCGCAAAACTGAAAAATCAATTAAAATGGCCGGTCGTCAGTCGACGACGCGTTGAAGGATCAAATCTGCCTGCAATGAGGACAATAAAAGGCAAAAATGTCCACCATTGAGCGGGTTAAGTCCTCAAACAATCGGCGATTTCCGTGATGCTATAAATTAAACCGATTTAAGTTAAACTCGTTACGAATGTGAGTTACTTTGGATTAGTACTTTTGTAAGATTAAAAATCCATCCCCGAAAATACAAAATACTGGTTTTTTTTCTGGTATGGTGGTCAGTTTTTATTAGATAAATTATACATTTTACTTTTTTTTTGGTTTCGCTTTCGATTCGTTTTTGTTTTTTATAAATATTTCATCTACATAGTTTATATATTCATGTGTATATATATTTCATTTATAGCCATAGAACAATTATCACATCTTACATATGTATGTTGGCTACACTTAAACGTATCCATTACATGTTTACTCAAATGTATGTTTGTGTGTGTGTGAGTGTGTGTGAGTGTGTGTGAGGGTAAGGGTGCCTTTCGGATAAGAAAAGGAAGAAACTAAGAGAAAAGCGTGAAGATATGGAGGGGGGAAGTGCGAAAAACACATGGGTGCATGTGGAAAAGCTCCTGGCTGCTGGTAGCCCATCGACCATGTCCCATGATAACCCCCCCTTTCCCGTATATCCCATCCCATACTAATATTGTTTTCTTCACCCTTTTTTTTTCCAGATTTTTGTCCGTTTCTCTTCGATCTTCTTGGTAATTAGACTTGGCAACGTCGGGTTGCATCAAAAGTTTGCTCATTTATATTGTATAAACAGTTCCCCTCCTCTTCGCATTCTTGGCCTTCTTGGTTCCGGCCACTTTGTCCATTTAAGACCGTTTCGTTCTGTTCCGTTCCATTCAGTCAGTTGGCCACTTAATTTTTCAGCTGGCGCTGAGAAGTATGCTACAATTTCGTCGTCAGCCAAGTTCAGTGCGTGTGTATGCGAGTGTGTGTGTAAGCTGCTTTGTGTTAAACGTTTTAGCCTGGCGGCGCTGTCAGTCGGCAAATTTCAAAGGCTGGCCAAGACAACAAGGGCAAAGGGCACAAAAACACGAGGGCACAAACAAAAGCAGGCCAAAAGCCAAGAGCCAAGGCGAAAGTAAAAGTGAAAGTAAAAGGGGAAAAACATGGGCGAGATTGGTAAATGCATTAGTTATTTAAAGAGTGAAAACATTTGTTTTGGCCTGTTGCCCTTACGTTGCCTTCACTTTGGCCAATACACACACACACACACTAACACTTACACTCACACGCAGAAAAAGGACTATGATAATGCTAATGGCGATGCAGATGAACGGGCAAATACAAAGCGACTACAGTCGAACTTCCCTAAAGCATAAGCTCTACAGTTTGGCCACTCAGATCAAAGGTTGTAAAATTTTAATGAATTTTTAAAAATTTTTTATGAATAAAAAAAAATAATCTTTTTGATGGGAGTTTTTTATCCTTAGAAAATATTTTTGTATATTCATTACCTATTATTCGTATAGTATAAAAAAAATAAAAGGTCTTGAGTTTATGTTAATTAAACAAATAAACATAAAAATACTTTCTATAATATATCAATTTAAATAAAAAATCTTAAATTTCAGTTAAAATAAAATATCTTATAATTCAATTACTTTGCATAATATTTAAATAAAAAATATAGTTACTTTTCAAAATATTTTGAGTTTAAATGAAATTTTTTCTAATTCTATTACTTTCCATAATATTTAAATTTGAAAAAAGAATCCTATAAAAATGATGTTCCTATTTAAAACCCAAAATAAAACTAAAGATTATACCAAAGTTTACTTCGAAAAGAGTTCGGGCTTTGGAAGTACGACTGTTGAAATCAAAATCCCCGTATAATCCATTTCGTTAGCAGGTGTGTGCATGTGCATGTGCGTGTGCTGTGTGTTTGCGTTTGTGTTTGTGCTTGTGCCTGTGTCATGCCACGCCCCCATTCCCGGCCACGGCGATTACGCCCTCCGCCTAATGCCTAATGCATAATGCCTAATAGATGCACTCCCCGAGCAGATCGCACTCGCCCTTCTCCAATGGCTTCAGCCACAGCGGATTGTAGTTGGGGCACAATTTGCGGTGTATGGGTATGCGGATTTGCACGGGCGTCGCCGCCACGCCCTCCCAGCTGGCACGCCCCTCGAAGCGGCTGCCATCCGACCTGTTGCACTGCATGCTCAGCGGCTCCTGCATGTACATGGTGTACAGCTGGTCGACGCGCGGCTGACTCCACTCGATGCTCCGGTAGTTGGACGACCTGGCTCCGTTCAGATGGACGCCGTGCTGGTGCTCCGTGCTGCGGGTATAAAGAAGGTAGGATTAGGATCTCGAAAATCAAAATAATAATATTTGATAGGGAAATATATCAAATCTTATATTTCATTTGGTTTAAAAACTAAAAAACATTATCTTTCAATGATAGCTAGGCAGCGTTGCTTTTCGATAAGTCTAAAGGGTACCTCGTCCTATCGATAACAAAAACTAGAGTGACCCTGGGGTTGGGCTTTCACCATTTAATAAATCTATAATATTTAAAAGGGCCTTTCGTTTCCTTAGCGAACATTTATAGTCTATTCCCTGCACATGGAATATAATATAATAATGATTCGAGCTTAGCCAAGCGCTTGTGGTGAAAGGGCGAAAGTGTAACCGCAACAATAACTTGAGCTTCTGCCAGCAATTTCCCTTTCCTTTCCTTTCCTTTCCTTTCCTTTCCGACTCCCATCTTCCACCTTCCACCTGGCGGATACGAATACACAATGCTCCCTGCCAAGGCCGCATTCCAAGTTTCCCCATTTTCCCATTGCGGTGGCCCTAATCTAATGCAAACTTCGCCATCAACCGATGCTCAACTGCTTAAACTTGGCAATTAGCGAACACCTTTTGGCGGCCAGACGAGGGAAATGGGTTGGGAAACTAGAGGGGATGGCAAGTAAGGGAACAAAAAGCATTTCGCCGTTATGAATGCGCCAAGGAATCGGGCCTCGCAAAAGGAATGCCGAAAAGTTTTCTCTTTGATGCACAAGGAGCCGAGCGGAAGAACACCCTTAATGAAAACCCACAATGCCCCTCGGAACCCCTCAGTTATAGCTATAGCCCCCTTGGATCCCCCGAAACCCCTCAAATCCCCGCCCATTGTGACGTCGCCTGTCGTCGGTTTCGCTGCGTAGATTAAAAAATATTTCTTCCATTAACGCCGCAAACGCCCGCGGGACGGATGGATAGAATGCCGTGAATGTGAATGTGCATGGGCGTTATAATTGTTGAATAAAGACGGGGCAGAGAAAAAAAAGGGATACGCAAAAAAGCGAGGGAATGAGGGAGTCAGGAATTCGCCTGAAGCGCTTCTCAAAATCAAAGGTCTTTCGGTGGTTTTCCTCAGCTTCAGCGATCACATCAAATCGAATCAATCTAAAGTGTTTGCTTAAAATGATGATAATATATTCAAATATTCAAATCTCACCGCTTCATGTAGATAAAGTAGTTCTCGAGCGTCTCCTCGGAAACGGAGCTCTTGCAGACCTCCAGTTTGGTGGCCGGATAGTAGTGGATGTAGTTGACGCACATCTCGTCGCTGATGGAGAATCCACCCAGGGCGGCGGTCTTGTCCTCCTTGGTGTTGTAGTAGCAAGTGGTCACCAAGGCGTCGCCCTGAGAACCAAATAAATTACAAGAAAAGCAAAAAAATATGTGGTGCGATTATTACCCTTCTTTAAAAGGTTGAAATCCTATTTTATTTTGCTTATTTCATTTATGATAATGAATTATGAGAAATCAGTTCCTAACTAAAACTTACTCTACAGTAAGAATAGCTTTAGTGGTTGGTGCTCTGCGTTGATTTTTAATGTTTTCAAAATACTTTTATATAGATTTATTGATTTATAGATTTATTTGCATAATATATTTATTTAAATAAGCTTAGTATTTTATATTTCCTTTAAAGTTTTGCTTATTTTTTAGTTACTAATTGGAAAATTATCGATATTTTCGATATTTTTACAATATCGATACCATAATATCGATGTTTTCAAGGGAAAACCCCTTTTTTAATGTTTTCAAAATACTTTTATGAATATAGATTTATTGATTTATAGATTTATATGCTATTTAAATCTATAATATTTCCTTTGAAGTTTTGCTTATTTTTTGGTTACTAATTTGAAAATTATCGATATTATCGATATTTTTACAATATCGATATTCCCTTTTAAGTATCGAAAAATAGCAAACTGTCTATATTCTTGAAAGCCCTATTGCTAAACCCCATTAGATGTCAAGGAGCTGGCTCACTCACCGGCAGGACGCGAGGCTTGTAGTGCAGGGTGCGCATCTCCTGGAAGTGGTTCGAGTAGAAGTCGTCGCGGTTCACCTCCCGCAGCTCCTGTTCGCCGCGGAAGTGCCGGGTGAGGACGCGCACGCCGCGCAGATGGGTGTGCAGCTGGGAGCCAAAGATGATGATGCCCGTCGCCGGCAGGGCGGCCCGCGTGCAGTCCGCCACGCAGTAGCCGCTCAGCGGGAAGGCGGTCTGGCCAGGCGGTATGGCCATCTTGTCGGTGTACTCCAGACCCAGTTCCATGACGGCGGCATCGTACTGACGCAGCTTCTTCGACATCTTGATGCGGAAGCCCGAGTTGTCCACCAGACCTGCGATGAGCATGAGCATGGCAAAACACACGGCAACAACGGGGCGGATGATTAATATTGATTGACACTAATGGGCCGGGTTCATTGCGTTCCTTAATAGCCCCCATTAACAACTTGCAACTGAGTAGGAATATTTAATTGAGCCCATTAATCTGCACTCTTAACAGTTTTAAAAAAAAATACTTTACTCTCAGCCGAAGGGATTATTTATTTATTTATTTACCACATTGCGTATACGACTAGTTGAGCAGCCTTTAGGTAGGCTACGTTTTAAGTCGATTGAAAAATAAAAGTTAGTTGGGATTATTACTTGAAAAGACCTAGCTAGCAGTAAATGTTCCCCTATGAAATGAAAGTAAAAGTCTGAAATATATGTTTTTTTGATTGATAAACCCAGGTTATCATGCCATAGCTCAACCTAAATGGCTTCCAATTGAGCCCCAATTAAAATAAATACATACAAAGAGTGTAATAAGCTTAAAGTTTGTACAAAATCCCTCCACTGCGCCACGTGTGGCGATGCAGCTCATCACTTAACCAAATCGGGTTGGGGTAATCCTCTTTTGTCCACCCACCCGCACCCTTTCCACTCCCATCACTCACCCGCCTGCTTCTCGGGATTATTGAAATGAACCTCCAGCCGGACGTAGGGATTGAAGCCGGGTCCGCCGATGGGCAGGCCGGCCTCCGGGGGATAGGTGAAGGTGCCGGCGCCCATGGCCCACAGCACCATCACCTTGGAGCAGACCTTGGCCCGCGGCGGCATCTGCTCGCAGTCGCCGTTGTACAGGGGGATCTCCTCGTGCTCCGGGGCCTCGCAGTGGAAGACCTCCATGTGATGGACGATGCCCGGCGTCCGGATGAGCGGCTCGAACTGGACGATGTGGTGGCGGCGCCGCAGATCGCCGTCCAGCCGCTGGACGTGGCACCAGTAGGTGGTCTCCTGGCTGGGAATGGGCGCCTCCTGCAGCGTGATCTCCATGTGGTCCAGTTCGCTGGGAATATCAATGATATTTACTTGAATTTATCTGTAGAAGTTTTACCACCTACGCTTCGGGTATGAGTATCTTGTCGGCCCGGAGCAACTGCAGCATCTTAACGCCCGCCTCGTGCGGAGCCGTCACATTGGGCAGGGCGAACTGGTGATCCTCCAGAGCCAGCTCCGTTTCGCCACGGGCCCAAACCACGTACATGGTGCCCTCCTGGAAGAATCAAGTGGAAGTTAATTGGAAAACTGCCTCCCCGAAGGCTACACCCACATGAAGTCGCAGATCCAGCGGATCACAGGTGTCAAACTTTCGCCTGAAGGCCAGCGTAAACTCGTCCATCTTGAAGACCTCGCAGTCCTGCTGATAGTCCCGCCTCACCCACCGTCCATCCGGACTGGTGTACGTGTCGGTAACGGCGTTGAAGAAGCCATTTTGGTTCTCGAAGAAACAAATATCCGCATCCGCCAGGCCGCCGCGCTTCGAGAAGCCCAGATAGAACCAGCGGTGCTGCTCGTTGAACGCGTTCTGCAGGTGGAAGAGCACCTCCTGCTTGTACCAGTCGACCATCCAGCTTAGCTTGATCTCCTTGTCGTCCAGATAGATCTCGTGCAGCTTCGTGTCCGACAGTCCTGAGGAACATGGTCAGGGAAATAGTACAAAATGAAACGATTTTTATTGACTGATTATCCTAAATTGGGATTCATGTGAATAGGAAGATAGATATAGTGGATATTATATTATATATTATATTATATTATATATATTTTTCTGTAACTTTTTCACATTTTTGATAAGATTGAAAATTTGATAAGATTGAATTTTGAAAAATGGCAAACAAATAAAATGATTTTATGCGAAAAATTGCAAAAAATAAAATGTCCAGATTTAAATGTGAATCGATTGGAAATTTAGTTCCGAGTTCAGAAAGGTATGACAATCCATATTTGGATCAATATTTCCTTTGTTTCAGCGAAAAAACTGTTTTGATTTTTTTGGAAATGCGAGATTTTGGTATTTTAAGAAAAATCTGAATTTTTTCTTTTGGTCTTTTTGCTATAACTTGGCCAAAATTGGTCCTACACCAAAAATTCATACTGTTTTTAACAGATTACAATATAATAATTACATCCATGACACTTTCCGTGTGAGTCTAAAAAAATAAAATTTTTGCCATTTTTTATTTTTTTTATAAGGGGGTACATCATGATTTTTTGCGAAAAATTGCAAAAAAATAAAATGTCCAGGATTAAATGTAAATCGATTGGAAATTTAGTAACGAGTTCAAAAAGGTATGACAATCCATATTTGGATCAATTTTCCATTTGTTTCAGTGAAAAAACTGTTTTGTTTTTTATGGAAATTCGGGATTTTGGTTTTTGACAAAAATAGGATTTTTTCTTCTTGTTTTTTTGCTGTAACGTGGTCCTATAAATAAATATATATATATTTTGACTGAAAATGACACTTTCTACACCATAAAGTATATATATTCTTGATTTCTTAGAAGTTCTTCGCCATATAGCTTAGCTTCCTTTAATTATTTGCAGTAAAATGAGTATAATTTAGATTCAGATTGCCGTAACTCCAGGGCTTCCCTCAGATTAATGGGTTGGGTCTACGGTTTGTTAGGGCAAACACCCCGTGGAAATGTGCTAGTTCAATTTATTAATTAGGGCAGCTCAGATTGAACGTGGCCCCTTGCGTTTGAATGCGATTGGATGGCCCAGCTGCAGGGCCAATTTCCGGCGGGACCCGATGGCTGTCAGTGTTATCCGACCTGTTACTCAGTGTCCTGGATGTCCTGGGTGTCCTATCCTCCTGGACAGTCCACGTCCGCCGACAAGCCGAGTTATTGCTGGCCATTAAGCCGGATCGTCTGCTTTGGTTACCAATCTCGGATCCCGGCAACTGCGCATCCTTGGAGATGGCGCGATAATCAAGTTGCCTTGCACTAATTACCCAAATAAAAGCAGGCCACGCGACTTCAATTCATCCACTCGCCGGTCCATAAGCCCTCATAACCCTCGGGAACTTGTGATGTTTCGGGGGAATAATGTGGGTACGGGGAATAAAGGCACTTGGCAACCGGGGGGACAGCGTGGATTTATGTTGGCAGCGACTTGGTCGAAACGGCAGCACATCAGGCACATCAATTACGGCAACAATATCAACAACAACAGCAGCAATCGTGGATCCAGTGGAGCGGCAGTAACGAGAGCGAAGGAAAACCCAATAAAATGTCAAATCCAATTGGCAAACACACGCCGAGATCGAGGACGACAAGGAGGAGGATGAGGGCGGTGGTGGAGGACGAGGAGGAGGAGGCGGTGGACGAGGACCATGTGGATGCCAATGTGGATGTGGCTTTGCAGCGCAGTTCGTAAAGTATATCAAACTGTTTGTCAGTGCGCAAACACAGGGGAAAAATATTTGAAATAAGCAATTAATCATAGATACTAAATTAGTTTTCACTAATAAAAATAAAATAATAAATCTATCAAATTATTACTTTTTTAAGATTAAAAAAAATATATTAACCAAAAAGATTAAAAAAAACCATAAAGAATAAAAATTAAAATGAAAAAAATAAAAAAAATAGTTCCATAAAATTAATAAAGTTTTTAGAAAAAAACAAGAGAGAACGCTATAGTCGGGTGCCCCGACTATGAGATACCCGTTACTCAGCTAAGGGAGTGCGAGGGAGATAGATATATAAAATCTTTGATCGGGCATAACTTTTTAACGAATGGTCCGATTTGAAAAATTTCTTCTACATTTCGATAGGTATTGATAGTCACAATAAAACTGCATTTTTAGTTTTCCAAAATCTTTAATGGTGTGGGCGCCAGACACCTTTCAAAAAATGGTTTAGGGCGATTGAGGGCGTTAGAGGGGGCGTGGCACCATTTTGAAATAAACTTGCGCTGCGTAGGAACTCCAAGAATATGCATGCAAAATGCCAATCCTCTAGCTTTTATAGTTTCCGAGATCTCAGCGTTCATACGGACGGACAGACGGACAGACGGACAGACGGACATGGCTAGTTCGACTCGGCTAGTGATCCTGATCAAGAATATATATACTTTATATGGTCGGAAAAGCTTTCTTCTCCCTGTTACATACTTTTGCACGAATACAATATACCCTTTTACTCTACGAGTAACGGGTATAAAAATGTTTTATTTACCAAAATGATTAAAAGAAAAAAAGTACAAAATATTTATGTTTTTTTTTATTTCGTTTATAAATTAACATTAATAAATATACTCCCCTTAGAAAATTAATTAAATTAATTTTAACCAAATGAACTTTTGATTTTTTCCAGTGCAGCTAGATGAAGACACAGAAGGCAGGGCAACAGTGAGAGCGAGAGGGCGACAATAAAAACACTCGATTACAATCAAAAGTGACAGGGGTCCGTGGTTTTTTCTACACGGGTTGAGGGATGGCAGAAGGGGCTTTGACATGAGTGCGGGTGGAGGGGTGAAAAGGGCGAAGGGGGTCCATGAGATTTCGGGCAATGGTGCGTTGATGAATTTCGCTTTCCGCTCGCTCGCTGTACGTAGCAGAGCAGTTCAATCAACTTCGGCGGAAGTAATATGCCCCAAAAACGGGTTTGAGCTTCACGAGCTTTACGCGCGGCACCACCCAACTACAAACAACCACCCAACGCAACCCCCCCCCCCCGCATTACCTACCAATTTTCCACCCACTTTCCCAGACCCTCGTGTGTGTTTGCCACTAAAATTGATTTGTTACTGTACATATGTCTCACTTCACTTTTACAAGCGGCCCACACGGACACACAGACACATCGACCCAACCGCAAGGACCCCCAACGAACCGGAACTGGAAAACCGTAACCCAAAGGCCCCTCCCCCTTCTCTACGCCCCTGTTTTGCTCCGCCGAAAGTTTGGTAATACGAAACAAATCGGTTTTGCTGTTCCGCTCCCACCGTTGGCCATTTCGCAATTGTTTCGGGGGGAAAGGAGCTCAAACGAAACGAGTTCAGCTCATAATTGGCTGGTTGATCGTTAATTACCCGCCATGTGTGTTTATTTTGGAATTTATTTCGAATTTAGGGGAATTTATATAGGGAAAATGCATAAATAAATTTAGGAAAAAAAATTTTTTTTTTTAATTTATATTCATTACTACAATCTTCTTGGAATTCAAACTGAATTATCCCCAATTTCCCTGACCCTTTTAATAGGCGTAATATACGGGTAAGTATAACCATCTCCATCCAAGTAATTCAATTTGTATCGCTTTTTTGTAGGTTGGAATATGGGTTCGTGGCCCATAGCTGCCAGTTCATTGTAGATTCAGTTGGTGGAACTGACCCAGTTGATTTGATTTGGCATTGATTGGTCCGCCAGGGCCGCTCTCCATCGCATCCTTGGAATTTACACTTTTCCCTTGGTCTTTTGGCCATTTGATTCCACACATATAGCGTATAAGTCGGAGGTATAAGTGTGATAAAATTTAATAAACTTGAAGTTTATTGCATTTGCTCGGCTGCACCTCGGTTGTGTTCTCGCCTCTTATCCAATCGAAAACTTTTCCGATTTTTCCGACCCGCTTGAACTTGAAATGCCACTTTGACGCTCCGCTCCTCCTGCGAATGGATGGTATTTTTTTTTTGTTTTTCCTTCTGATGGAGGGACCACTATGGCAGATCCTTTGGGGATGCGAATGCGCCGCATAGTTTTGTGTCTCCGGACCGATGACGGGAATGATGAGGATGTTGGCGCGGAAATGCCAAGGCGCACAGGAATTTTCTTATTATTTACTGGATGCGAAAGAGCGGCACTTGAAGGCATGTCCAATTCCTCGCCACCCCCCTCACTCCGAATCTCGCAAGTCCCGTCCCCATCGAACATACCAAAGTGCTTGTCAAAACTACACTGAAAAAAAACTTGATAAATGCTCTGTTTAAAAGTTATGAACTTAGCTTATGGACTAAAATAAAACCAATCAATCTGCATTAAAAATATTTAGAGTGATTAAACTACATTTGAAAAATTGTTAAGTTTTTAATCCAAAAACTATATGAAATTGGTATGCTATATATACTTAGCAGTTCGAAGGAACTTTTAAGAAATTATACCTACCCCCTTTAAAATAAACTGAGTATTTTTTGAAGATTATTGTGCCTACAAATTCGCAAAAAAAAAGAGTTTTTACACCCCTAAAAAATTTAAGTATATCATTAAATAAAAACATATCTCTAAGCAAGGACATTTCCCTACAAAAATATCTTTATAAAAAAACCTGCCCTGGCTTTATTGTTAAAAATCTTTTTAAGAAAATCCGGAAACAGGATTTTCGGCCAGTGTAATTTTTGCATTTGGACCATGGACTGCCACAGGCGCTCTGGGATGATGTCATTATAATAATGTTATATGCACAAATCGTCAATTGGTTTGGCCCCGGGGACGATTTAGCTTGGCTTTAGTCGCCCGTCGTTTTGACCCCCCCCTCCCCTGGAGCATCCCCCCTCCCCCCTCCCCCCTCTCATTTGTCGCATTGCCAGCATTTCCCTTTCCCAATCGCATTCCGATTCCCATTCGTTCATTCAAATTGCCGCTCAAGTGACGCAAAAGCATCTGGGGAATGAAATGTTCGTGCTTTCTCCGGACTTTCCCCCTTTTTCCCCCTTTCCCCCGCTGACTCCGCCTCTTTTTGGCTGGCCCACTTAACACTTTATTGGATTCCTTTTGTGCATGCCCGTTGGTTGTTGTTCTTGTACGCTTATCACTTATCATTATCCGCGCTCTCATCTGTCCAGTTCGATTGCCATGTCCTGGACATTGGCTCATAATATAAATTGACTGCGTCCTTGTGGCCCTTTTCCTTTTGCTCCTCCTTTTTGGCTGTCAGTTTGAGTTATGAAATAGTTCGACATGAGCACTTGACAATCCTCGTAGCGCCATTATCCATTATCCATACTTTCTATGTTGGTATTCCCCCCGAAGCATTTACTTTTTGTGAACTTAAAAAATCATATTTTCCAGAACATAATAAACATAACTTTGGAATAAATCTAGAGGGGTTAATAATATTATAGTTCCCCTGATTTATACTTATTTACCACCTCCTAACTTACTTCTCAAAAGTCTTGTCTACTTATCTGCCTTGAACCACTGTGATAATGTCGCGCCTTCTCTTTGATTGAGACAAATATTTGAACAAATTTCGCTTTCGCCTAGACAACACCCACATACATTCCCGCCCTCACATCCACATCCATCTCACCCTTACCAAAAATCGAAAACCTCGGAAATGCGGTCGGGGCTCTATATAAATTATTGCGGATTTATTGGGTGCACTGCTTGCTCGCTCACACTTACACAATATTGGCATTTTGATAGACATCCTATCACACCCACGAAACACACACACACACACTCAAAAGCCTAGTGATGGGAGGTACATATATAGGGTACTGTACTTCTAGTTTTAGGTACATCGTTATAGTAAGCACTCTAGGTACTCTACAGTTAACTTGGTTATATATATGATATACATACATATGATATAATAAATTTTAAAAAGCAAATGAAAATATATAATAATATTTGAAAAAATTAAAAATAATTTTATAAAAAGAATTAGTGATACGAATACTTAATAAATCCTTGTATTTGTGAGATAATAATATAGTTATGATAGTATTTCCAGATTTTAACTTTCTTTAAATATTTTTTTCATTAAGTTTTTTAAAATATTTTTACCCTAAAGTTTACATTTCATTTTAAATAGTACCTTCCCCATCACTAAATCACGACCAATTCGCACATTGTCTGGAACAAACGAGCGCACGTTTAGTTTATCATAAGGCTTATTTATGGCAACCACTTTGCGCCACCTGTCGATGATGATTCCCATAGTGATTATGATGACGAACGATCTTGGGAAAGGTGGCTGCATGTATATAGTATACACTACACATACTTGTATATAAACCGTGGTTTGTTGGGGGCGTTGGCAGTGGCGGAGGGGAGGGGGCAGGGAAAGGGGGGCATTTCACCAACTGCCGTGACACATTGAGTAATGACACTCTCAAGTCGATAATCCATTAGGATGTCCGGCACTAAGCCCTATGAATCGTTAATGCCTCCGGGGAGAGGGGTTCCCTACTTTTTTTGTTCTAGGGGGAAAGGGGGGCAAGGAATTAAAACCGATGTCCGAGCAGCGTTTTTCTCATAACTCGAAGGCAAGTTAAATGGCCAACTGTCAAACTTTTCAAAAAACAAACAAAAACAATTTTTGCCCAAGCTTTTAGTTTGTAAATGCACAGAAAATAATATATAAATAAAGTAAATAAATCGGAATAAAAAATATATGGAATACAAAACGAATTCTTATTAAAGTTCTCTTAGTTTAAAATATTTTTATACAATTTATTTGGTACTTAAAAAATTAAAATGAATTATATGTTTATTTATTTAATATTTAAATTAAATTTTTTCCCAGTGTATGCTTGTAAATAAGCCAACCGAGAACTGCTTTGCTTTAGTTGGTCATCTTCAAGGAACTTTCGAATCCTTGGCAAATTCAGCATCGATATTAAGGGAAGAACAACACCAGCGGGAAAACCTTTTCTTTTTTTTTTCTTGTGCGTTAATTTAGTTTGCATTTCAGTGGGCTTTTCGCGTGGCATATGGACGGCCCCCAAAGGCGACATTTGGCGTCCAATATGGCGAAGGAAGCGGAAAAGCGGGAAAACGGGAGCTGCATATGTTAGAAGGGGGAAAACGTGGCCAAAACGCACGTGAATGTAAACTGCCGCAGGCTGTTGCATAAATAACAAAGCCGCCAAATTGCCACGGCCACGTTTTGGCCAAATGACGCTTTGACCACTAGCAGAAAAGAAAAAAAAAAACCATAAACCAAAAACCAAAAAAAAAAAGGGAGAAAGCCCAAAACTGCGGCGGAGAATGCGGCCTCTGATAAATAAATTAAAAGGCACACGCAAAACAGCGGGAATAGCCCAAAGTTTCCCATGCAACTGGAACCTAATAAAGCCGACCACGCACCATGGGCGTAGGGAGGGGGAGGGGGTTCGACAGGAGGGGCCAGGGATCAGGGGTCAAGGGGGGGGGGACGGGGGCGGCACATGTGTGGCCACAGCCAGGCAGCCGACAAAAAACCGCCAACGCGTGGCCACACAACGGCCCAAAGCGGCAAAAACGCTCCAAAAGCGAAGCTGCAAAGCCACAGCCCTAAACAAAATTGATAAAACCCAAAAAAATAGCCAAACAATGGGGTATACTCGAATAGAGAAATACCCTAACATATTTATGGAGCATTTAAATAAGATTATAATGTAGTAAAACGTATAATTTTAAGGTGGGAAGAGCTAAAGTGTTTTAAAAACTACACACAAAAAAAGCATGTTACCGTAAAATTGATATGGCCATGTAAATTTCAGGTCATTTAAAACCCATATCGATTTTACATGAAGTACTCTTATCGACCAGGTCAAATTTACCTGGCCACATATCTAATTAAAATTGATCTTAAATAATGTAAAACTGATCTACGTTTCATTTTAAATTTTTTTTGGGTGTAATACAAAAAAATAATGAATAAAATAGGTTTTTAGTTTTCCTTAAAATTTCCTTATACACCTAAAAAATCGATATGAAACGTAGATCAGTTTATAACGTAGATAGTTTTAACATTATGTAATATCAATTTTAGCTTGATATTTTAAATTTGATATGGTCGAATTGGGTATTTCATGTAAAAACGATATGGAATTTTTATACAACATAAATGATGATTAAAATAATACTTGTTGGTTTCTGCCAAGAATGTACTTAAAATACTTAAAATATTTCTCTTTTACCACTAAAAAAATTAAATGGTTTTAAATCCTCAACTGTTAAAGTAGAAATAGAACCTGACATACAATTCAATCTAAGCTATTAATAAAGTATTTCAGTATATAATGGCTAAACATTATCTTCTTTTCCTACACAGACACCTAGTATATTTTGAATATTTAACTTATTTAGTTAAACAATTTGAATTAAACGATCAACTTTGTGATCTGGTGGTAGTAATGAATTGCCAAAGTTTATCCTAGCTGTTGATGCAAATGAAAAAATGTTTTTGTAAATACTTTTGCGCTGTTGCAAACTTTCTATCCGCAACAAAACAACCAATTTATATAGTAAAATGCCCACTCCAAGGGGATAACAGCGATGTCCGAACGAGTGCAGTCGCAAAAGGGGCAGTGGATGAGGATGTGGATGTGGATATGAAGGCGGAAGGTTCCGAAAGGAGTAAGGAACGGCCATGGACCATGTTTTCATTTGGTTATTTGACGCCACCAGCAAAAGCGGCTAAATCGGCTGAGGAGCTCAAGGGTAAAAGCGAAAAAACAAGCCAAAGTGATCAGAAAACCGAAAACTGGCAGAGATGAAAGGACCCATAAAGGAAGTATATTGGATTTCCTTATGCGAGGGATTCAATAACAAAGACCCAAGGAGCCTTTAAGTTTGCTCTTCAAATATTGAATGTATACATTTTGAATTTATAAATTTAGGTATATAATATTGTATCATTATATAAATATGGCATAAATGATGATTAAAATACAATTTTTTAATACAATTGATTATACAATTAATGTAGTCAGTAAGTAAAATATGGTATATGTATGCATAGAATTGATCAATAACAATATGTTATTTATAAATCATGATATTACTTTTCAAAAATATATATTTTTAAAAATTTCTTATAATGTACTTCCCAACTGAAACCCATAACTTGGTATAGATTTTCCATTCTTTATGTTACCACAGATGGAGAGCCTGAAGTCAAGTTCTTGACAGTTAATCCTGAGATCCTTAAGTCAAGTTCCTGAGAGTTCATCTGTCCACCCAACTGATTTTGGGTTTTATGAAGTACGCAAAGTCCCCTCGAAGTACATGGCTACATGGCACTTGTCCCCTAAACTTCAGGATCAGGAAAGTGCCAAACCAAAAAAAATAATAAAAGAAAGAGAGGAAAGGAAAGGAAAGGAAAGGAAAGGAAAGGAAAGGAAAGGAAAGGAAAGGAAAGAGGCGGTTGGTGAAAGGGGGAGTGTGTTAGTGGTAAGGCAGAAGAAGCCTTATCAATGTGCCTGAGTGACTGTGTGTGTGTGTGTGTGTGCGTGTTGGGTAAATTAGGTTTCATCTTTGGCCAATTTTCCTTTTGCTATTTTGCACTCTGTTTGCAAACTAATTTACCGTTAGTTATTACTCGCCATCTGTGTGAGTGCGCGTGTGTGTGTGTGTGTGTGTGTGTGTTAGTGAGAGTGTCTATCTCAGCATGCATATGCCGGCCATTTGTCTGCCACGCCTTGACCATAAATAACACGTTCTTTAGGGTCCTGGATCCTGGATACACCAACATGGCTAAAACGGAGATACAAACACACACACACACACACAGAGGGAGACTGGAGCACGCACACAGCGACAAAGTTGTCACTTATAAATGTGCAGCTATTTCCATTAAGTTGTTGTCATCACTAACATTCCTGCGAGCCTCATTTGGCCATCGCCAAAGGCAGAAAATTTCAAACTGCCAAATACCCTTTACATTTTGTTTGGGAATTTGCATTCGAGTTTGCAAAATAATATCCAAGGAAATGTGGTATTCAAAAAGTGTGCAACAAAAAATTTGTTTTGAAATCCCCCCTACAATTGCAATTGCTATATAAAACCCTTTTAAAATATATAAAAAATATTAGTTTTTTATTTATAGAACATTTTTAAAAACTATATATTTTTTAAGAAACCTATTCCTTAAAGTTTAACAGGTTAGAAAAGGGTATCTGCTGCGTTGGCAATTTGGTTTTTGTTTTTTTGACTCTTCATTTTGTTTTCGGTTTGTTTAGGCCAGGCCAAGAGAAGGAGAAAGGTCAGGGGAACAAGTCAGTAGGTAATCTACGGCTAAACGGCAAATGGTCGGGGAAATGGAAATGGGATTCGAATGGGTGGCTGTTGGGGCGACTCGTGGGTAACCGACTTAATCACAAGAAAAGGACGTCACAGTCTTAACTGGGCCCTCTCCCTCTGTATCTCCCTCCCTTTCGTTCGCCTCTGTCTCCGTCTCTGTCTCGCCTACCCGTTCCAGTCATTCGAATCTGCAGTGTCAGCCATTCATTTGGTTAATGACATTGTGGCGGTTGCTGCGCCAAAAGCCACAGAGGGCCAAGAGGGGGGGGGGGGGATTCATGGCTAAGAAGGAGGCAAGAAAGTATCTCCAAGATACTTTTCAACTGACACATAAAGTTTACGGTCGGCCCACCGCCATATGTGCACGCAGAGAAAAAATGCAGGAAATTTGAATTTAATGGGTACTTTTTAAGAAGAAAAAAGAAAATAAAGATATTCTTTTGTAAATTGTTAGAATTAAACATTTTTAGTAAAAATATTAAATAATAAGTGTAAAAAAAAGTTTAAGAACCCTTTACAAACTGAGTATACCATTTTTAGTGTGATAAAATCCAAACTAATTTCCATATTATATCAGATATTTCAATCTTTTACCCCCATTTAGGCATGCAATTCGCAATTTGTCATACAAAAATGAAATACCCAAAACAACTGCTACTTTTTTCTCCCTGTGCATGCCTACATGTGTGGGCTTCGTGTTGTTCATGCTGCCGCTTGTCTGTGCATATGAAAGTGGTCCGAGCTCTGGTTGAATTATTTTAGCAGCAACTGTTGTCTGCCGATGTTGTTGCCTTTGTGCTAATGCAGCAGCCCATTCACATCTGCACCCCCCACCCCCGCCCTCTCTCTCTTGGAACCCAGCAACATCTACCCTCTTGGGATGTGCCAGCAAGAAATGGAAATGAAATATAAATTAAAAAAACAAAAAATAAGAAAAAATTAAAATAGACAAACAGACGAGAATGTATGGAATGTAACTGAATTGAATTAAATGTACAAATGTCGAGGGCTGAGCCATACATATATGTATTTGCATTTGCATAAGAGTTTTGTCTATATCTCAGTTGGTTTTACTTTACCACTACAATCGAGGGTTTTGAATTGAATTTGGGCTTTACCACTCTATTTTCCTATGAAGAGGGAAGTATTCTTCTTGAAACCATTCCTAATTCGATAAAAAGGAATAATATAACATTATTTCAAGAAGAATGAAATGAATATTTTTTAATAATGTATTCGAAATATTAAGAACCTATTTACTTATAATAGAAATAAATAAATATATATTATTTTCCTGTGGAAAAAGAGTTATTCTTTTTGAAACCATTTCAAGAAGAATGAAATTAATATTTTTCAAAATTATATTCTGAATATTAAGAACCTATTTACCTATAATAGAAATAAATAAATATATATTATTTTCCTGGGGAAGTAGAGGTATTCTTCTTGAAACCATTTCAATTAAAAATTATTACAGTATTTCAAGAAGAATAAAATAAATATTATTGCTAGAATTGTAATATTAGGAACCTTTTTACTTATTTAAAAATCCTCGTAAGGACATTTGGGCTTCGGTTTCTGAGAAACCACAAAAAAAAATGTCACTAATTAATGCGCTGCTGTTAATGAAATGTAGGCCAGAAGAAGAAGACGCGAAATTGCAGAGGTCTGGCGGGGTCTTGACCAATATAGCCGCCCCTTGCAGAGCGCTTTAGTGACTTAATAATGGCTCAACATTTGCATGGCCAACACACACACACACACATGCAGCTGCACTTGGCTAAAACACACACACACACACACACATGTTTGATTCAATTTGGCTAAAACGAAGACATTGACACGCCCCCAGGCTCACATGCCAATCCCCCGCCCCCGCCCCCTCCCCCCTTATCCACATTCCACAACATTCCTCACATCCTCCTCCACTTGGTAACTCCCACTTTGGACCCAGCTGAACTCTCACTAATGAGTTTCAAATGGAAAGTACTCAATGAAAGTGTACCCCTTGTGCTCCTGCCACGCCCCCTTTTCCGGCAGCACCGCCCTCGATTTGGAATTTTTTCCATTCTTCGATGCCGGACGACCGGAGGACGACCCTTTTGGGCACTTGGGCACTTGATGCATTGCACTCGAACGCCTGGCGATGCGATAATGCCAGGAATGGAAAATGTAGAAAATCTAGAAAACGTGGATTGTATGCAGAATGGTGGATGGTCGAGGGATGTGGGATATGGGATATGGGATATGGGATATGGGATGAGGAGTAAAAGGATGCAGGATGGATCGGCTGATGATTCCCGATTTCCAAATGGTTTTTCCTTTTAATGTGCGCCACATACCATAGTTGACCCAAATCAGGGGAGTGGTTGCTTGGTTGCTTCGTTGGTTCGTCGCTGGTTTGTAAGCCAACCTCCCAGTAACCCAACCCCCCAACAATCCAACCTCCCAACTATACTAGCCACCCCCCAAAAATGACAGACTGAAACGAATTTTCAATTTTGCATAGAAAATTTTGAAGCCAAAATAAATCCGCACAAATGCTGATGCTGCTACACAGGGAAAAATGAAATGAAAACAAACAAATTCTACAAAAATAAAATTAAATAAAATTTAAAAAATATTTAATAGTCTAGTAAATAGTATTTAACACTTTTCAAAAGGAATCAAGTATATTAACCCAAGTAAAATGTCCTAAATTTAAAACTAGAAATAATATTATAGATCTACTTCGAAAGAAAACCCGAATTGCAAAGTAATTAAGTAGTATTTCACACTTTTGGTAGGGAAATATTTCTTTCATAGCGAAATATCAAAAAATTCAAAAGTATATATAAAATATAGTTCATATTTCATAGAACTTGGTATTTCGAAACCCCAATTGTTGATCAGTTTGCTCGCAGCGCATCGATTCCTCATTCCTCCGCTTCTGCGACTTTAATGAGTTGCGAAATGTTCCACATGGAAACATTTGAGAACGGAATGAAGCCCGCCAGCATTTTGTAATTGGCTAAAAGAGCGCTCGGGTTTTTTGGGGGGGGGGGGCGGTAGATTCAAAAATGAAATTATATACCGCAAGGACAAGCCCCGAAAGGATAAAACGAGGGGGGGGGGGAGGGGCTGACGCAATTTAATCAGGCAGCGCAAAATCAATTTAAAATAGATTTACTTTGCCACGCTAATTGAGGCGCCGTCAAGTCGCTTTCAAGGGGTTGGGAATTAACAAATATTTGCCGAAAACTAAACGCGGCTATATGGGTAGCAGTTAGTTAATTAAACGCTTTTCAACGCCCCAGAAATAACAACAACATTGGCAAAAACAACGCGTTAACAAGCAGCGTAACGGCAACAACAATAAAAGTTGTTTAGACATAAGTAAATTACTTGGAAGCGCCATTTTGACACTTGGCTGGCGGCGGCAATTCCACAGTCCGTCGCTTCACCACCCCCCTCCCCCCCCCCTTCCACCCCTTTTTCCGGAAAATCTCCCCCTCCCCCCTTCATTTGCCACGCCCCCCCCTTGCCGCCTACAGTTCTCTGATGGATTTAAGTTCCCAGCGTAAACTGTAAACAAGAAAGTGGGCTTTTAACTACCAGATACCGTGTAAGTTGGGTTCCCTTTTTAAGGGATTTTATTTTCGAAAATTCCAAAATATTATAATAATTTTAAAGTAGTTTTCTGATAAACAAGATACCAAAAAAGTAACTAGGGTTTTACTAAAATGCCTTATAATAAAAAGTTTTAATATAAATTACTCATACGCAGCGTTGCCACCTGATAAATATTTGTAACTTTATGAAAATAATTCTCATACGCAGTGTATAACTTGTATAGATCGAAATGCATCAATATAAAATAACACACATTTATAACAATTGCAATAAATTATAATGGCATATGGAAAAAAATCTGTAAGTTGTGTTCCTTTTTAAGGGATTTTATTTTCGAAAAATCGAAAATATTATAATAAATTTAAAGGGCTTTTACTAATATGCATTATAATAAATAGTTGTAATATTAATTACTCATACGCAGCGTTGCCACCTGATACATTTTTAAAAATGCATCGATATAAAATAACACACATTTATTAAAACTGCAATAAATTATAATGGCAAATGGAAAATAATCCATCATACGCAATGTTGTACGCGGTTTCAGAATTTAAATATCTTTTAAGTCAAATAATTTTTGAATTGCACTTTAAAGTGCTTTAAATGAATATACCCAATAATATTGGTAATACCTTTTAGGCAAGGAGAAGATGAAGAAGCGCCTTCGCGATGCGGCTAAGAAAAAGACATGGCCAGAACGGGGGAAAACAGGGAAAAGCGGGGGGGAAAGCAAAGAAAAAGCAGCAGCCAAGTGCCCACAAATACATTCAAATTTAATTGAAATACAAATTGGCAGCTTTTGTTGCCAATCGTCCGCATAAAGCTCAAGCAGAAGTGGAAGCCGAAGCGAAATAACAAAGCAAATAAACAAACAAAACGGGCAAGGAAAAGGACTAAGGACTGAGGACCGAAGGACCGAAGGACCAAAAGACTGAAGGACGAAGGACAGCGAATTTCTGCAAGTGGAAAGCAATTTGAATTGAATCTAAATATTTATGCAGCAGTTGGATGAAAAGAAATGAAAAGTTGCTTATGAAACGAAGCCCAAAAAGAGCCACGGAAAACGCAGGAAAGTGCCGAAGCAAAACTTCGAGTAAATAAAGGCGGCGCATTAACCGATCCGTGTTACCCGGTAAATAATAAGGTCAAAGGTATCTCAATTTAAATCGAAATTCAATCAAGTGCACACATTTCACTCGTAAAAGAAAATCCGATTTTACTTACGGTGCCGCACATTTATATTTAAAAGGCAGAAGAGAATATTCTTTGAATGCAAAATGTGGCATAAATGTGCCAAAGTTAATTTGCATTCCACATTTAACTATCAGAATGACTACGAAATCGATAATTCTTATGTTAATATTTAATCGAATTCTCTTCTGCCGACTGTGTTATTAAGAATTATTTATTTACAACCCAGTGCTGTCAAGTATTTGTTATTAATTAATGCACTGTGAGCGCTGGGAATATGGCAAATATAGAAATAGCCAAGAATAAAACAGTTGAAAACCAACCCAAACCCTTTAAATGCCTTTGAGCCCCATCACTCATACGCAGTGTGGCTTCTCTAAAATTCTAAATTCGGCTAAAAACCTTTGGAGAATATATTACACTGGATTAACTCCTGTTCTTTTCAAATTGATGAAAAACAATTTTCCAAGCCAGTGATAAGCCCATCCGAATGGCCGCAAAAAGGATAAAGTCATCCTCCCAATATATACCTTAAAATAACATTGAAATATATACTTTTTCAATAACCAAAGACCCCGTTTATCCCCACCATTTTTTTTGCAACCTAGCTTTGGCTTCCTCTTCCTCTCAATGTTTGTATACAAATAAGATCAAGTCGGATTCTAGTATCTAGTGGGTTGCATTCCGTGAAGGTCTCGCAGTAGGTTGCCCCTGCTCATCCCATCCCGCTGGTCATCTTAAATCGCATTAGAGTTTCCCCGCCACCAACGAAGTCGGCCAATCGTGATCTCTTAAGAATCACATCGACATCCTCACGTCCGCACACATATGTAGAGATTAAGCTGCATCAAATGATTTGCCCAATTTAAATTGCTGACATAAGTATCTACGCTTCGGGTCAAGATGGTAGCACAAAGTCTCAGTCTTTCTTGGTACTTAAAAAAAATATTCAAAAGTAGGAAACAGTGTATTTCAATGGCAGATCCAGGATTTGTTAAGTTGCATACTTTTTGAATACCACATTTCCCTTCATTTTTCACCAAATTAAAATATTAAAAAGTAGCAAACAGTGTATTTCAGTGACAGATTCAGGATTTGTTAAGTTGCATACTTTTTGAATACCACATTTCCCTTCATTTTTCTCCAAATTGGGGGTATCGCATGGCATGTATTATAGGGTATTATAAAAAATATATATATAATACCTATTGAGGAACCCTAATGATCTTTGTTTATAACCGATAAGTTCGTACTTGTACTATTATTTTGACCACCGCTGTGGATCTGTATGCACACAGACTTAGCCTCGATTTTTTTCTTTTTCGGTGAGGTGGGTCTGGGGGGCAACAAAACATTTCGATTCCTTTACTAACTGGAGCAAATTCAAAGAAAATTTCCCTCAACGGGTTTGGCTTGCTTGAGCGCACTTCAAGTGGCAAACACACACACTCAAGCACTCACCACACACACACACACACACACACACACACGTGTTGCAGGACAAATCCAGGGAAATGGGAAGCGGAAAAAGTGAGAACGGAAAATGCAACAGAAAAACTAGCGACGCTTAATAAAGCCACGCGAAGCGGAAATGAGCGTGTAATGTAAACGGAAATGCGTCGAATGACGCCATATTTGTTTGGGCTGCGAATGGTTGGGGGGATTGTGATTGGGATAGGGATTGGTATGCTCCTCCAGCTTTGGGACACCAACATAGTTATCCCCCCGAGCGGCGACAAAGTGTTAAATTGTGTTCGCCAAAGAATGACAGAATGCCGGGAAGACAACAGAGATCGGGGGAATACCCGTTTTATGTCACTGCTCGCACTGCAGGCAATCCCCGCGGCACAGTGGATCCATTATAATTGATTATATATCATCTTGTTTCGTTTTTAATTTTTATCGTGGGGTTTTATTTATCAACAACGAGTGTCTCAATTATTTCCATTAATTGTTTCTATTCTAGGTGATGTTTTAATTTTTGTAAATATTTAAGAAAATTAGTTAAAATAAAAATATAACAGTATACCAGTTTTAGCAAATTATTTTTTTTTTTTTTATATTTAATAAAATTAGTTCAAATAAAATTATAACAGTGTATAACAGTATAACAGTTTTAGAAAATTAATCGCTATCCATTTAAACTTAACATGTTAATTGATCTTCATATATTTTTGATTAAAAATTTCCTATACTAGTTTAAAAACTTCAAAAATGCATAGAAGCAATGTTCTATTCGACTGTATTATTTGTTGACTTAATTAAAAAGTCAAAGCTATCCTATCTAGCTTTTTCTGCAGCTTTCGCCACTGTGCCCACTGCACTCGGGGGACCCAGTTGTGCAAGTGTGTGAGCAGGACATACATCATTGGTTATTTATTGGTTTCCACTAAATAAATCGAACTGGAATTGGCAAACGTCGCAGAATGGCCATCATTGGCCTCTCCTGACCCCCTGACCTGTGCCATCCCACCTCCACGTGCTACATACATTCCCCTATAGTTATAGTAGTACTCCCCACGTAAGCCCCGGATCCCGGACATATTAGGGTTGCCACCGAAAGGCGACACGAGGAGACCAAAGTTTTCTCTTTGGCCAGCGAACGCCACGCCACGCAACTCAACTCAAGTCAAGTCACTCCAATAAATGTTGGCCAAAGTTTTTGGCCCGCTTTGGCTCGAGTTTATTATTTATTCAGTCAAGTTTTCACTCTGACACCGAATCCCAATACATGTACCCCGTTTATTGGGTCCATATGGGCCTATGTAGTCCACACACACAATATACATATATATATATACATACTACTACTATATAGGATGGTATCTCATTAGCTGTTTGGGTTGCTCTTAGTTAGCGGATGATTTGCCCGATTGTCAACTGATTGCAGAGGCCCAAAAGGTCCCGAGTTCGAGTCCCGACTCCCGACTCCCGACTCTCGAATCCCGAATCCGGATGAGTAGGCCAAAAAAGGCGCCCAGATTTAAAGGCACCTGCTGTTAGCCCTGCAAATTTGCTGTCAAGGGGATTCGGGAAGTTAGGAGGGGGAACGAACGATGCCGGCGATAAGAAAGGTAATAACTTTTAAAATCGCTTTGGGCCACATTGAAAGTGACAGAAAAAGGCGGGGGCAAAGTGGGGTGGCCGTTTTGCTTTCGGGCAAATCATCTGACATTATATTCGGTCCGGATTAGATAACTGCTTTGTAATTTTCACAATCTGCCGCAATGATAAATGAAACATTTTAGCATAAATAATAAAGTCATATTCAGCCGGCTGACATTATCGCAAAATGTGTTTTATTGATCTTAAATCAATAGAAATTTGAATATATAAATCAACTGCAAATGCGGTTCATTGATCTTGAATCGACATCGGTTTTATTTTTTTTCCTAATTTAAATAATTAAACACAGCAGTTTTTGCTACTTAATCCTTCTATGTACATATATACAATATGCCAACGGAATTTGCCAAAAATCGATGTATGATTCGCATGCAGTGGGGCTAATTAAATTTTCATAGCATACTTTATCGGGCATTTGCTTTGGCCATTTTGGCTCTTGATTATAATTAATGACAAGTTTAGCTGCCATTGCTATACAAATAGGCTTCTCACTTTTGTTTTGTATTTTAATTATAAACTCTGTAGACACGGATTGAAACTATGTTAACCTTATTTCAATAATGAGATAATATTAAATAAAATAAATCAAAAAAGTTTATAGATGATCCATTTCTGAGCAGCTTACTTCGATTTTCTTGAAGAAATTTAATATTTTTTTTTATTATAATTATAATAATATTTTTGGGTATGCAAAACTTTGGTCTTGTAGAATTCTCCCTTTTTTGACCATTTTTCTTCTGTGGGAAATTAAAATCTCAGTTGGAGAAAATCTTGCGCTCTCCTTCCAGTCTCTTAATTTTCCAGTCAAGTCCAGTCAGCTTAGTGCCAAGCAGTCTCGAAACAACAATAAGAACAACAACAATTCGCCGGGACATTAACAACAACAACAACAACGACGACGGAAAAAAACAACAAAAACATAAGCGCGAGCACTTTGCACACAACAAAAGTCTCCAAACAATAACAACAACTAAATCAACACTAAAAACAGAGCAGAGCATAAAAAACAACAACAACAACAACGACAAAGACGAAAGTCAAGAAAGAGACAGAGCGAGTGGGAGAGCAAGAGAGGAGAGGGGAGAGAGAGAGGTGAAAGAAGAAAGCGAGCAAGAACTGCAGCTGAGCACATACAACAAAAACAATACAGCTAGAGAAATACAAAAACCAAATATAAAAAAAACAACAACAAAGTTAAGCTCAAACAAAGGCGCCGCTTGCGAAAAGGGGGCTGCGGGGGAGGGGGGGAGGGTATGGTAAAAAGGGGGCGCTTAAGGGGGAGAAAGGGGAGGCCAAAAGCCTCAAAGCGCACAGCTAAACGCTCGTAAAGCTTTCAATTAAAATTAATAAAAATGTACGCGAATTAAATAAACACCGACTGGGCCCAGAAGCAGTTGGTCAGGACAGGACAGGTGCCACAAAAGGTAAGAGCTGCCAGCACAGGTAAACCAACAGACGGAAAAGGGGGGCGAAAGGGGGTCAGCGAAATGTTAAAGCATTTAATCGTCAATCGATTGGTTTTGCAATTTTTACAATAAAATTAAGGTTTTTCATAGGCGTCTAGCGTTAAAATCTATTACCCATAGTACTTAAAACTTTCAAAAATCATTATTCTATCAGAAATCAGTTTTATTTGTGATTTGATTACAAAGATGTGGAATATTTGAGATATCCTATATCTTCTATAGGTATGATCGAAAAATCAGTTTTAAATATAATAATATTTGACAATATTAAGGATATTTATGGATATATTTTTTTTAATATTTTGGAGCTTTGAAAAAAAAATTTTTTCAATTCATCGAATTTTTTTTATTTCCGCCATACGAAATAAAATAGTAAATTCGTTGATTTTAATCAGAATCTTTTCTACTTATGTATATAATATAGAATCTATATCATATAGCTGGCACAAGAACGATCTGCATTGGTATATATGTACGTAGATTAATTTTTTGTTTTTTTACATTTCTATCGAGCTGTTATAATTATAATACCATATGAAAGAACCAAACTTCCGTTACCGTAACACTATAAAGTTGTATAAAACGTTGAAAATACAAAAGTATTTTTCATTATGAGAACTGATAAACCTATTTGCGAATTATAATTGAATTGGTCATATTTCTCTGACACAACGAGGCATTATCTTTGGCGCTACGTGCCGAATGTTGAATGGGTTTTGCAATTAAGAATAGTTTGTTTTTGCTGTATTAAATTGAAAATCTCTTGCGGCTTTAATTGCCAGATTTTAGCTGTTGAATAAAAGTGATATATTTGTTTTTATTCCAACCGAAATTCAATCAAATCTGCGTTTGCATAAATGGGGTTACACAAGTCAAATGCAACATTGAAGGCTCAAAGGACCGGGATGAAAAGAATAAAAAATAGAAAAAGTAGAGAGAGAGCAAAGCAATATGTAACACGCATCCGGTTACGTGATACGTTTAACGTGACATTCGCATCCACCGTGGATGGGATGTCTGTCGGTGACACATTAACCTGGAATGGAGGAGGAGCACCTTCTACCATCTACCATCACCCACTGTCCACCGGATTATATAAATTGAATTGTTTGGTACAACATGGCCCTGGCCATTAAGCAGGAAGCTAGAAGAGCGGAACCGAGAACGGATAACCGAGAATACGAGTGAGTGCGTGTGTCTGGCGTATAGAAAATGGTTAAGGGTTTACGTTTGCGGGTGGAACTCCGGACTCCGGACTGCGGACTACGGACTGCGGACTCCTGGCGCCCCGCTGATCCAAAGCCCTCGTAAGCCGGGCAATCGGCAGACATAAAAAAAAAACAAACACACAAGGAAAAAGATATACAAAAAGAGAAGCAAAGTGATTTCACTCGAGCTTCGGTTTTGTCAGTTCCTTATGGATTTATGAGGCCCACCCGTCTCGAAGGTAAATAAGTGGAGCAGCCAAGAGGAAGAAGCCTTCTCGCACTAATCAGACACTTATGTCGGATTTCGGATGTCCGACGCGTCGGCTTGGGAAGTCCAAGGTCCAAAGTACAAGGAGCGTCCACACGTCGTATGCGTAATTTGAGCAGAAGGACGACATAAAAATAACAAATTATTTTGCTTATTTTGATGTTTACGGTTCGCATTCAAATTTTGTTTTATGGTCATTCAATGGCCAATACGAAGGAACATATAAAGTTTCATCTGCATACATACAAGCACTTACACTGAGAAAAAGAGCTAGTTAATTTAAATTAAGCAAAAAAAGGTTATGGTTATACACTTTAATAAATATTGTAATTTTAAAGTAAAGAGCTTTTAAAATACTTGAATTTACATTTTTATTTTATTTTCTTTTGTTTTTTATATTTTTTTTGCAGTGCAAGCATGTGGAGCCCCAGCTAGGATGGCCATTAAGAATGTTTGTCCCATTTATGATTCATGAATGCTCTTTGTTGCTGCCATCGGACCAATGAACTGTCATCAAATAGCCGGCGTAACTTTAGCATCAATTTGGACTTGTTGCCTTCGATGCTCGGCCATTCGAAGAGTTTACTTAGCATCGCCTCAATAGTATCGACCAAATGGATTTACTTTAAGGCATAGAAATGTTTTTGATGTAAGACAAGCCAAATTGAAGGTGCCCAAACAAAAGATTTCAGTTAACAAATGGGATGTTTAGTAATTTCTGTGAAAAAATAATAATACAGTGTGTGTAATTAAATTAATAACATTAATTAGTTTTAGGTAACAATCTGTTGAAACTTTTAAAAGTACGCTATCTATCTTTAATCGTTTTTACCTCTTTTTTTGGTTTCTAAACTAAACTCGAACACTAATCGATCTTACATCGCTTCGATAGTCGGGCAATCGATCAATTGCAAAGTTTTTATCGTTTCCACGCCAGGCGGATACATTCAATACCATTCCATTGGACCATTGTGGCTGGGGATCTGCAAAATCAGTCGCCCGATGACGTTGGCGCACCTGCATGGTCCATAGTTCCCACCCCCCGAAACACCTTTAACCCTTGTAGCGTCCACCGTTGGGCTCGTGGGCAGTGGAGCATCGAAGCAGTAAGGCAGTCGACCAGTCAGCTAGTCAGCCAGTCAGTTAGTCAGTCAGTCAGTCAGTCAGGCTGTCAGCGCACAAATGGCGCCACAAATGTTTTGCCCTTTTTTCCCAATGGAAGGATACATTTGTAACTTCTATTGATTTTTAATGCACGCTTTCTGTTCTGCCAGCCAAGGCGTCGTCGTCGTCGTCGTAGTCGTCGTCTCACTCGATGCTCGGAACAAGCCACCAAGCCATGAACTTTACGAGGAAGCCACCTACTCGGGCCCAGACTCCGTCCTTCGTCCTTCGTCCTGCTACGTCTCAATTTGACCCTCTCCGGCGCTCCTTACGTCTGCGGATGGGTGTGCTGTGGGGGTGTGAATTTTAATGCTTGTAGCTGGGAAACAAACAAACATGTCACAGTCGAGAGAACTGGCCGCAAATCCGCCATCTTCTTTGGCGATGCCAATGCCATCGCTCCACTTGATAACTTAATGCCCCACGCATGCTTCCATATCCACGTCCACATCCACATCCACATCCACTTCCACATCCACCATCCACAGGCACTCTACCGCACACACACATACGCAATTACCCGTACACAGGGCCTGACACTCACGCAGACGGACAGACATACGGACAGGCATCCATCCGGACGGACAGCTTTATAAACAAGTAGGCAAACAAGCAACTGAACTTGCCCTGCCGGAATGCCGCCTATGCATTTGCGTATTGGAGATGGGCGCGTGAGAATGTGTATCGAAGATCGAGGGTTAATCGCTGGAATTTGTCTATCGATAACATAATTGTAAAGTAAGTAAAGGCTACACAAATTATTTTTCTAAATATATTATTTTGAGAAGTAATAATTTCACAGAGATGAATGGCATTTACTAATCGATTAGTGATCGATAACATGAAGTATGAATAATCAAAGTGTTTTTAGGTTATAACAGGAGAATGATGATAATTCGTAGCATATTTCAAGTCTAATACACTAGGTTTAGGGTAATTATGTGAAACATCGATGGACTTTGCCTAGGGATAACATTGTTTAAGTCTGATACCTATTTAGGGATATGATAACCTACTATTAAGTATACATTTAGGGCTCTACTTACGGTTGGAGAATGCGCTGAGTGGACGCGTGAGGAGCGTGGCCATCAGGAGGAGCAGCATCACTGGCAGCAATGCCGGCGAACGTCCTTGAAGCACTCGATTTTGCTTTTGCTGTTGCTCCCGATGATGATAAGTCAGCCGCTGTTTTTGTTGTTGTTGTTGCTGATGTCGGGATGGTAAATACCCATTCTGACTGCTCAACTGCAGCTGCATTTTCAGCATTTTAAGCGGATTGCTCGGTCTGCTGATCGATTCTTGATTATTGTTCCTCGGATATCGTTTATCGGTAATAGCTAATCGCTTGCAATTTCGTTGTATCGGTGTTGCTGCAAATGATGTTGATGTTGGAAAATCATTGATACGGGGAAACAAACCCATTTATTCGGAAATTGGTGATGTGTTCACATAAAATCACACTCCATTCCAAACGAAATCGAAAATAAAGCAAATAGGCGATTGAAACTTTTAGAGTATTGGGACTGGAAGATACCCATTACTTAAACAGAAAAATAAAACTTTCTAGTAATCAATAATATTTATTTAGAAACACTTTTAAAAATACTTAAAAATGTTTTTTTTTTTCAAAATTATAAATTAAAATAATTTTAAAACCTGATGACTGAAATGCTCCCTATTCTAACATACCCCTATTCACTTTCGAACAGCGGGTGTAATAAAACAAATCCGTGTACAATTTAAATCAGACAATTGACAGATTTGAGCATTGACAACAACAAAATTGTAAGCACATAATAAATGTTTACACGTTCATTGTATTGTATTTACATGACAAATTTATCTGGCACCATCTACTTCGCTGGTTTGGGGGTATTATTATATTATATTGCGGACAAGTCGTTGAGTGGGTGGGTTGTTAATGGTAATGTACCGATGGGATGGCCGCTGGGCGAATTTCACGGGCCCACCCGCCTGCATTGAGAATTTTGGAATTTTCGTGGCAGCGCACTTTACGTTTTACGACTTGCCACACTCCTTCAACTTATTCCGAAAAAGTTTTCAACGTGCCAGCATCGCAGCATCACAGCATCACAGCATCAGAGCGGCGACGTGTAACTCACTTTCCTCGCAGCCTTGGAAATCTGGCTACATAACGCCGGATTTGTCAGGCATAAATGGCATTAATCAGTTTGCGGTTTACTTTCCCAAGTCATCCAACTTCCTGTTGGGAAAGTAAAAGTGTCAAAGTGTAACTTTATCGTTTAGCAAAGTTGCATATCGAAATCAGCGAGCTTTTGCAGAAGGAATGTTTTACTTTCCCATTAACTTGAAATCATTTTGAGACCATTATTATAAAACGGTTTCCGTATCTTTGACAGTAATAAACAACTTGTAATAAACAACTATCCCTCTTTCACCTGCCTTTGCATGGAAATGCTCAGAAAATAGTTTCAATTTCAAAAGCTTAGTATTTATTCAAGTTTAAACTCCACACAGGAATTTCCAACGCCTTGTGTGCTGTGTGTGCCCTCCACCTTTGCTGGGAAATTTCCAATTAAACGTATGTCGATAAGGCCAGACTTAGGAAAATACAACGTGTCCTGCTTAGGGGAGTTGCCAAAGAAGTAAGAGGATTTCAGCAACTGAATTGCAGGGCAAATCATGTTATGCTTTCATAGTTGAAAGAGAGAATAATATGAATTACATGTCACACAGGCGAACGAACGGAAATCTAGCACTTTAATGATTTATGCGACGAAGAAATATTAAGTATTTTCTCTGAAATTAAATTGTTTTCGGGACATTTGCATAAAGACAGCAAGTCAAACGGGCAGAAATTGTCAAAGCCAATATAATTTGCTTGTTTTTAAATTAATAACCATATAATATGCGCCATTTCTTTGGCTTTATTAACATTTATTTGAAAATATCTCTGCCCAATTAATATAATTAGTTTCCTATCGTTTTATATGGTTAAAATGATTGTGGTTGGGGAATCCGCCAAATTAGCTTCTGTGAATGAACTTTGGCCAATGAATACCCATGGAGTCCCCGAACCCGAACCCGAACCCAAATCCTAACCAAGACCAAACCCAAACCCAAACCCAAACCCAAAACCGTGCCAAGTTTAATCGCCTTGCGGGGGATCTGCGTATTTGCTGTCAACTCGGGCATGAGTTAAGCAATCCTCGAGGCATTAAGTCTGCCCTGCGGTTGGTTAGACCAAATTGAAAACGAATTAAAATGAAATTTCAAACGCTTTGTGCCAAAAGTTTTAGCCAGCTTCTCTGCATCGCGCCACACGCCGAAATACTTTGGCAAAGTACTTAAATTCCTCCTTTTTTTTTGGTTAACAAAAAAAAGCTTGCAAAGTTTTGTACGAGTATATTCTCAGGTTTTTTCACTGCGCTCCATCACTAGAGAATGCAATTTCCATTTTGATTGGTTTATCAAATGGATGAGCTCAACTATTCCAAGGGATTTAAAAAGTTTCAGCTCGGTGTGATCATACTTTTGATCAGATTATTGGTGGCCTACAATAGTAAATTTATAATAATAGATTCTTTTTAACAAAAGACACATTTTTTGCTTTAAATTTAAACACCTAAACCAAGAAACTCTATAAAGTGTTAAAGAATTTTGTGATAAAAACGCAACTAGCACATAAACCGAGTTAAAAACTTTACTACGCGCGGGATTTGGCCAAAAAATAAGATTTTAAAGAAGCGTGTCATCGTATAAAGAGTTCCAGACGTGCCTTTAATTTTTATTTGCTCCGCTGGAGTTTCAGACGTTTACGAGTTTCCCCACTTTGCATTGTTAAGTGCAGGAGTGTCAAATTGACAGCAGAAAGTGCTAAAAACATAAATGTTTAACGCAGGTGTTCCCCCCCATCCAGTTGTTTGAAATATGCTTGTGAAAAAGAATGAAAAACATTTTTTCCGTTTTTTTTTTCGGATGGTCGGGGGCGGTGCTAACATGGCTGATAATGGTGAATTTTATATTGATATCACGAACTGCACTAAATCATCAATTAAATGATTTTATGATGCCATTTTGGGTATTTTCCCCGAGGCAATTTCGACTGTGGTTTCTGTTCTATATCTCTGGCCCCGCCCCCTTTCGTTTCCGTGCGGATCTGTTTTTTGTGCCCTTACTCTACAGTTTAAACTCGCTTTAACGAACATTTCTAAGATGATTATGGGTATTTGTACTATATTATAGGTATTTAGTTTGATTTTCTAACCCTATTTTTTTAAAATTCAAAAAACACAACTCTTTGAAACTGCAGACAAATCGGCAAGAAATTATATTAAATTTTTAGCCACGAAAAACTTTTTTTTAAAACCATATATATATTATTTCCAAGTGAAAAATCATTTCTTTTCTTTCTTTTTTTATTTTGTATTAATTTTTTAAAAACAAATACTTAAATATAATGTGTTTAAAAAATATAAATGAACAGAAACAGGACCAATTTGCCTGGTCTAAAGAATTCGCGGTTCGATTTCTAATATATTTCCCGTAAATTAAACATAAGTTTATAATTTTTTGCTACTTTTTTTTTTAACATTTAAAATGAAAGTTCCACTTAAGTTAGTTCGCCTGTACTCGTCTTTTTTTTTTGGCCAACACCTGCGGCCATTTTGCCGCGGCCAAGATGCTAACGGTAATGGAGAGACTAACGGCAACGGGCAACGGCAGCAACAACACCAACCATCTACTCGGCGGAGCGACGGAAATGCAACACTTTTCCTTTTACGCTTCCGCTTTGCGAATTCCCGTTTGTTTTACTAGCTTTTGTTCCTGTTATTTCTTGGCCACTGTTTGAACAACGACAAAAAACAACAACACAACAAAAAAAAATGGAAATAATGTGGAGCGCACAGGAGCGCAACAACAACGGCGCAACAACAACAAAAAAAAAAGGGGGAACACAAGGAATTACCAACATCAACACAAACACAAACAAAGCGCCCGCCGGATTTATAATGGCAAAGTAAACAAGCTTACGAGTCGCGCGCGACTTTTGTCCCGTTAGTTGGCTTTTTGTTTTTGCGCGCGCTTTTTTGGCGCGCTTCTACGCCTTCGCCAGAGAAATCGCGTGGAGAGAGCGAGAACAGCAAGTGGAGAGCGCGTCCTACGCCAGCCGAACGCAGAATGCAGCCGACAGCGCGGCCAGCAGCGGCTTTTATACGCGACCCTCGAGCCGAGCGCCCGTCGTCCTTCGGCTCGGGCTTCGGCTCCAGCGAAAGGGTGGCGGTGGGTGGCTGTGGGTGGCCTGGCATGCCGGTGGCGGGGGCTTCGGCTCGTTTAGCATATGTCTGCTGCCATCGACATGGGCATCACTGGCACACGTGTGCGTGTGTGTGCACACCGGAGCCCGGGTTAATAGTGCTGTCCATATACCGATCTAAACTATACCGATGTCTACTAGGTTTCACCGAAAGATATTTTATGTTAAAAGTAATTTTATTTTTTGAATCAAAAAATTATTTACTTGAAATAGTCGGGAAAACTAAAAGTAATATACCATTTTGTTACCATTTTGTTGTTTTCCAATACGCAATAATCATAGTTAATTAATTTGTAGTTAATGTTGCTTAGAAATAAGCATTTTACATTATACTTTGTTAAAGTAATAAAGAGAGTAATAAGAGTAATAAACTCTGTTCTGATTCTATGAATAACCATGCAGTTCTGATATCAACTTCTGCTTCAAAATGATTAAAAGTATCCTTATACTAGGGAGTAAAAAGTTAGTTGGAATTATACTCCAGATCCTTTTTGGAACTATGGTGTTCATTCTATTAAATATATCTACAATTTTATAAAAATTGTATTTAAAAAGATCCCTTTTTTCATCATAACAATATCCAATGGTATTTAAAAAATAGCAATATCTTTTTTGTGTATTCTAAGATTTGGTTCTGAGAATTCCCGTTTAGAGTTGGTAAACTTTATAAATTCTTAAATATAAATATAAATATCCAAATTTGATTTATCTAATAATATTATTTATCTTAACTCTAAGCCTTCTCATATTTGCCCATCCCCGACTGTAAGTGAGTGTTTGCATATTTGCTTTATGAATGTGTTTACCAGCAAACTTTGGCGCGGAAAAGAGAGAGAGAGAGAGAGACGGGCGACGGGAGCGAGCGAGAGGGGCGTGCGAAAGTGCCAACACTCGCATTAATGACGCCAACAACAAAGGCAACAATTTGAATTGTAAGCCAGCCAGCCAACAGCTCAATTAACTATCCGTCCGGCGGATCGTCCGTCTCCGTCCGTCGTTTGTCGTTTGTAGGTTGTCGTGTCCGTGTTGACTTTCTCATACGCATAATTCCCATTATTTTGGCAATTACAAGAATGTAATGGCAATTGCATATGCTTGATATTATTTAACCCTTAAGTATGCCGTCTCTTTCCGGCGCCAGCGCCATGTGAAGGTAAATATGAAAAATGCATTGCAACGCTGGCATTGTCAGGATCTCAATTATTAATATGCAGCATTGCCTGTGCACAGGTTTTATTCCCAGTGTAGAACTGTTCAAGTTTCCATTTCTAAAAGGTTTCTGCAATGACTTACATTGTTTACATACCCTGGAATCAATATTTGTTTTCAAAACAACAAACAAACTGAAAAACACCTAAAAAAGAAAGCGAAAAATCGAAAAAGCGAAAAAAATTTTTAAAAATAAATAGCAGCCGCGTGGAAAATATAATATTATTTTTAATAACACCTAGCCGAAATAATTTTGTTCGACATAATTAGTTTATAAGTCTTAACCATAGATAAACATTGGCGAAATAAAAACATTAAGAATCGTTTTCTCATTCACCTGTTAAATTTAAAGTACGGTTTAAACCTAGAAAATGTATGGGAATATGGAGTTTAAAGTCTACTTTAAAATTACCATGCGGACGAAAAAACAAGTGGAAAATGGTATTGTTCACGATACCAACGTTTCACTGTACCCTGTGTGTTTTCCTGCTGTGCATCCGATTGTTTGTAAGTTTTCGGAGCACAACATAAAATGAGCAGCAAGTAATTTACATGTAAACAGGTTAAGGGATAAAGTTCATCACATGTAAATGGATATGCCTGATTAATGGCAAATATAAACGACATACAGGGACCTCTGCATATGTATGCGGTGGCTCCTTGCCCTGTGTTTACCGGCCTTTTGCCTGCCCTTTATTGCATCCGATGGGATGCTCCATACTCTGGTATTCAAGTGTTACCATAACAATCAGGGATGTATTTATTTATTAATGATTAAATATGAAAAGTGCAGAGAGACTTTTTAGTGTTAGCATCTAATTATTTGTGTAATAACAACTAACAAGGACTTTTAAACACTTTTAAACCAAAGTTCTTATGGTGAATCCCAGTTAGCCTGGTAGAGAATCTAATCCCTACTTTCATCACTCAACCCACTCTGTTAAAAATGTGTGGAAATTACTTGTAATTGCTTCAACTTTTCACCAGGACCTCCGAACATTAGGAACTTGAATCGAAGTCCCCTACAAAGGCGAACCACTCAAACTTGAACTTCCGTGCAAGGGCTGCATATGCGGGCCAAATTCGATGCCAAGTTCTGGCCAAGTTGCTAGTTTCATAAGCGACCTCAAGCTGAACAGCTCAAACTTGAACTGCTTCCCCCTTGGTTTCGCCAGCGAGGCTAGGTGGTGAGATGGTGGGATGGTGAGATGGCTAGGTAATTGAGATGGATCTGGGCTGGTTGGCCTCGCATCCCGCGGCTTCACGCAACAAACACTCCGCACCAGCCGCACTTTCCCGGTTCCGCCTGCATTCCGTCCGGAGAATGCCGTGTCACCTGGCGGCAGGGCGGGGAAGTTCGGGGAGGTGGGGGCCTGACAGGCCCCGACATTCCTTCGATACCTCAAATTGGGTTGGTCCGTATGGGTGCACTGGAAAATAAATATCGAAGAATATAATAACCAAGTTTTCAAACATAAACATATACATATTATTTAAAATACTTATTAAGGTGATAACATTGATTTTTCCATTTGATTTTGTATTTTGTAATATAAAATATAGGATTCACACACATTAGAAGTTTGGATGTATGTCACAATCCTAGAAATATTGAATTCTTAATTATATATTTCTAGATGTAAAGTTTTGACGTTCAGCTCGCATCCTTAAACCTTGATGATGACAACCTACCGAAATTTGCCAATCCTAGGAAGTCTGTTGAAATGCTTAAATCATTGTGTTATAAAAATTGATATATGTATTTATGGTTTTATGGTTATAATATAACCATGACCTCGAGTTCATAACAACTAAAATAATATAATATATGATATATATGATGATTATTATTACGATTAGCTCATTTTAACATGTTCCGAATATCTTTAGAACATCACCAATCTGCCATATCAACTCGAAACAACCATATCAACCAAACTGGAAAGCTAAGTAGTTTAGAAAGTATCACTAAACTGCAGTGCCAAAAAAAAAGTGGCACACGATACTTTTTTGCGAGTGTGCATAGCTTGTGCAGTTTGCGTATATTTTGCATGGCTGGGATAACTTTTGGGTTCATTGACAATGGCCACCACCCATCAGAAGCCCCCGCATACCTCGCAGCCTCAAGGATTTTCGGGGAACATGTCTCGCATTTCACTTTCACAACTTGCCAACTGGCAAAGCAAGCAGATGGAGATAAAGAATTCATGAATACATCCCGAGAAATGCAAGAGGGAAGTATATCTAAACCGTATACCCATATACATATATATATATATATATATACCCAGAGACTGGGGAGGACATCGAGGAGTCGGCGAACAATTTGTATTCAAACGATTTGAGAGCTCTCCTGAAAGTAACATCATTAAAAAATTCCCCATCGCCTTGAGTAGCTTGACTCGGCTTCATTCTCAGGACCTTTTTCTTTTATTTTTGTATTTTTGAAACCGGGAAAATCGCACCCTAGAGGCCTTCATCATCCGTCCCGAATGGCGCCCACTTTCACTCCCGTTCCCGCGAGAGCCGTGCGAACTTCATTCAAATGCAATATCTCGTAAGCGGGCGAATTGTTGTAGAAATACATACCTACATACGTATTTGGTATGTGACATTCCGGCGCAAATACCGCGTTTATGCTTTAACGTATTATGATTTCTGAAATATGCAGCGGGGATATTTCGGCAGATGAATTCCAGGAGCAAATAATTTAATTTATTTTCGACGAGAAGGTACTGTAACTTTATGTACCACGAAGTGTAGACAAAACTATCTAATTTGTTTTGATCGATAATTAATCGATTAATAATTATCTTCGATTTTCGGGACTTTAATGTATTTTTAATACAAATTTCATAGCATACATTTATGGGCCGCATAAACGTAGTTGCTGAAAAACGAAACAGAAACCAATCCAATCCAATGCGACCCCAATCGAATCGAATCCAATCGAACGCTCGTTACCTTTCCGATTCTCGCTGCAGGCTGTCAATCGAAGTTTACACGGGATATCGATACCTATGCCAGCTTCCCTAACGGGACGGGAATCAATTGGTAAGTAGTGGTAGTGCTATGGCATGGGCATGGGGCATGGGCCATGAGGCACAGGAACTGAAGCTGGTGGAATCCTGAACTGAACCCCGAATCCAATAGAAAGTTTCACCTGCACCGCAGCAGCGGCAGCAAAAGAGCCGTTGACTGGCAGTTCGGTTAGCTCGGTTCAGAGGGCTCAGAGGTTGACTGGATGCTAAGGATTCAGGGGTCAGGTTGCCATCGCTGCCAGGCAAATAGCTAAAACATTTTTGCCCAGGTAACTTTTTAATTAAAGCTGGCAACGAGGTGGTCGTGAGGAGGGGGTTCTTGTGCAACAAGCTCCTTTTCCTTCTCCTTCTCCCATATTATCATCATCATCGTAGTCGTCATCTCATCGGGCAACAGTTAACAACAGCTTCCTCGATGGCCACAATAAAATGCTTCTGCAGCAGCAACAACCACAAATCCCCATACCCTACCCCTTGCGGTTTCCATCTCGATTATTACAGTGGAAATTGGTTATATAAAAATCCCATTATCGTGCAGTTGATAAAAGTTACCCGTTTCAGTTTCAGGCTCTCACTTCCCCGGAATCCGATCGAATTCTCTTGAGCAATTTGCATACATACATACATCGGTTAGCTGGTTGAAATACCAAGCTTTAATAGAAAATATCTTTCATCTTCCGTAATTCACTCCATTCTATTCCTCTTAGCAATACCCACTGTAGGCCATCCAGCTCGTTATTGTTATTGGGATTTTTGCATTTTATTCATAAGCTCAGAATCTGGCCGACTGTGTTGAAACCAATTTCAGTTTATACAAATAAAATCAATTTCATTTATGGCCGGCTGCATCTCCCCCCTTTTATTTTTTATGGCTCTGCAGCTGCAGTAAGCAATTTTTAATTGAAAAAAAGTGAGACAAAACGCACAACACATGTTCGAGTAAAATATTCCCGTAGCTAGTCGATCTCCTCACTGTCACGCGCCGCCAACTCCCATTGCGATCTCCCTCTCTCTCGCCGTCCCTTTTCGGTTGCCGGCCAAAGTGCTGAATTATGAAAAGTCACAGGTTACCGTTACCGTTACCGCTGCCCTGCTGCCAGCCAAATAATCAAACTGCACAAACAACTCGACCTCATAAATAGTTAAGAGACAGAGAGTACGGAAAAATAAAAATGTTATTCCTAGTCCCACATCCTGAGGCCTGGAGGCGTCTATGTCCAAAGTCCACTGGACTGGCTATCCTCCTTTCACTCCTTTTCTCCCCTGCGTCTGTGTGCGTGCGTCTGCACTTGTGTGAGCACCGGATCGTTGTTATGCCGGTTGAGCTATTTTCCCGCCAAAAGCAAGAGCACATAAAAAAAAATTGTTTTGGATTTGAAAACCCATATTTTTGCCAATTTTTACCTTAGAAAACCTTAAAAAAACGCAAAAAACCAAAATTGTGTTTTTTTGCACAAAAATATCAGTATTTTTGGCGTAAAATGAGAAATAACTGTCAGAATATATAGTGTCTTACCTTTTTGAGCTCGTAACTAAATTCCCTATCGATTTGCATTCAAATATGGGCAATTTAACTTGATTAAATTTTTTCGAAAAAAATTGTGACCCTACCCCTTACAAAAAACGCAAAAAATAAAAATCGTGTTTTTTGCACAAAAATATCAGTATTTTTGGCGTAAAATGAGAAATAACTGTCAGAATATGAAGTGTCATACCTTTTTGAGCTCGTAACTAAATTCCCTATCGATTTGCATTCAAATATGGGCAATTTAACTTGATTAAATTTTTTCGAAAAAAATTGTGACCCTACCCCTTACAAAAAACGCAAAAAATAAAAATCGTGTTTTTTGCACAAAAATATCAGTATTTTTGGCGTAAAATGAGAAAAACCTGTCAGAATATGAAGTGTCTTACCTTTTTGAGCTCGTAACTAAATTCCCTAGCGATTTGCATTCAAATATGGGCAATTTAACTTGATAAAATTTTTTCGAAAAAAATTGTGACCCTACCCCTTTCAAAAAACGCAAAAAATAAAAACCGTGTTTTTTGCACAAAAATATCAGTATTTTTGGCGTAAAATGAGAAATAACTGTCAGAATATGAAGTGTCTTACCTTTTTGAGCTCGTAACTAAATTCCCTATCGATTTGCATTCAAATATGGGCAATTTAACTTGATTAAATTTTTTCGAAAAAAATTGTGACCCTACCCCTTACAAAAAACGCAAAAAATAAAAATCGTGTTTTTTGCACAAAAATATCAGTATTTTTGGCGTAAAATGAGAAAAACCTGTCAGAATATGAAGTGTCTTACCTTTTTGAGCTCGTAACTAAATTCCCTATCGATTTGCATTCAAATATGGGCAATATAACTTGATTAAATTTTTTCGAAAAAAATTGTGACCCTACCCCTTACAAAAAACGCAAAAAATAAAAATCGTGTTTTTTGCACAAAAATATCAGTATTTTTGGCGTAAAATGAGAAAAACCTGTCAGAATATGAAGTGTCTTACCTTTTTGAGCTCGTAACTAAATTCCCTATCGATTTGCATTCAAATATGGGCAATTTAACTTGATAAAATTTTTTCGAAAAAAATTGTGACCCTACCCCTTTCAAAAAACGCAAAAAATAAAAACCGTGTTTTTTGCACAAAAATATCAGTATTTTTGGCGTAAAATGAGAAATAACTGTCAGAATATGAAGTGTCTTACCTTTTTGAGCTCGTAACTAAATTCCCTATCGATTTGCATTCACATATGGGCAATTTAACTTGATTAAATTTTTTCGAATAAAATTGTGACCCTACCCCTTACAAAAAACGCAAAAAATAAAAATCGTGTTTTTTGCACAAAAATATCAGTATTTTTGGCGTAAAATGAGAAATAACTGTCAGAATATGAAGTGTCTTACCTTTTTGAGCTCGTAACTAAATTCCCTATCGATTTGCATTCAAATATGGGCAATTTAACTTGATTAAATTTTTTCGAATAAAATTGTGACCCTACCCCTTACAAAAAACGCAAAAAATAAAAATCGTGTTTTTTGCACAAAAATATCAGTATTTTTGGCGTAAACTGAGAAATAACTGTCAGAATATGAAGTGTCTTACCTTTTTGAGCTCGTAACTAAATTCCCTATCGATTTGCATTCAAATATGGGCAATTTAACTTGATTAAATTTTTTCGAATAAAATTGTGACCCTACCCCTTACAAAAAACGCAAAAAATAAAAACCGTGTTTTTTGCACAAAAATATCAGTATTTTTGGCGTAAAATGAGAAAAACCTGTCAGAATATGAAGTGTCTTACCTTTTTGAGCTCGTAACTAAATTCCCTATCGATTTGCATTCAAATATGGGCAATATAACTTGATTAAATTTTTTCGAAAAAAATTGTGACCCTACCCCTTACAAAAAACGCAAAAAATAAAAATCGTGTTTTTTGCACAAAAATATCAGTATTTTTAGCGTAAAATGAGAAATAACTGTCAGAATATGAAGTGTCTTACCTTTTTGAGCTCGTAACTAAATTCCCTATCGATTTGCATTCAAATATGGGCAATTTAACTTGATTAAATTTTTTCGAAAAAAATTGTGACCCTACCCCTTACAAAAAACGCAAAAAATAAAAATCGTGTTTTTTGCACAAAAATATCAGTATTTTTGGCGTAAACTGAGAAATAACTGTCAGAATATGAAGTGTCTTACCTTTTTGAGCTCGTAACTAAATTCCCTATCGATTTGCATTCAAATATGGGCAATTTAACTTGATTACATTTTTTCGAAAAAAATTGTGACCCTACCTCTTACAAAAAACGCAAAAAATAAAAATCGTGTTTTTTGCACAAAAATATCAGTATTTTTGGCGTAAAATGAGAAAAACCTGTCAGAATATGAAGTGTCTTACCTTTTTGAGCTCGTAACTAAATTCCCTATCGATTTGCATTCAAATATGGGCAATTTAACTTGATAAAATTTTTTCGAAAAAAATTGTGACCCTACCCCTTTCAAAAAACGCAAAAAATAAAAACCGTGTTTTTTGCACAAAAATATCAGTATTTTTGGCGTAAAATGAGAAATAACTGTCAGAATATGAAGTGTCTTACCTTTTTGAGCTCGTAACTAAATTCCCTATCGATTTGCATTCAAATATGGGCAATTTAACTTGATTAAATTTTTTCGAAAAAAATTGTGACCCTACCCCTTACAAAAAACGCAAAAAATAAAAATCGTGTTTTTTGCACAAAAATATCAGTATTTTTGGCGTAAAATGAGAAAAACCTGTCAGAATATGAAGTGTCTTACCTTTTTGAGCTCGTAACTAAATTCCCTATCGATTTGCATTCAAATATGGGCAATATAACTTGATTAAATTTTTTCGAAAAAAATTGTGACCCTACCCCTTACAAAAAACGCAAAAAATAAAAATCGTGTTTTTTGCACAAAAATATCAGTATTTTTGGCGTAAAATGAGAAAAACCTGTCAGAATATGAAGTGTCTTACCTTTTTGAGCTCGTAACTAAATTCCCTATCGATTTGCATTCAAATATGGGCAATTTAACTTGATAAAATTTTTTCGAAAAAAATTGTGACCCTACCCCTTTCAAAAAACGCAAAAAATAAAAACCGTGTTTTTTGCACAAAAATATCAGTATTTTTGGCGTAAAATGAGAAATAACTGTCAGAATATGAAGTGTCTTACCTTTTTGAGCTCGTAACTAAATTCCCTATCGATTTGCATTCACATATGGGCAATTTAACTTGATTAAATTTTTTCGAATAAAATTGTGACCCTACCCCTTACAAAAAACGCAAAAAATAAAAATCGTGTTTTTTGCACAAAAATATCAGTATTTTTGGCGTAAAATGAGAAATAACTGTCAGAATATGAAGTGTCTTACCTTTTTGAGCTCGTAACTAAATTCCCTATCGATTTGCATTCAAATATGGGCAATTTAACTTGATTAAATTTTTTCGAAAAAAATTGTGACCCTGACCCTTACAAAAAACGCAAAAAATAAAAATCGTGTTTTTTGCACAAAAATATCAGTATTTTTGGCGTAAAATGAGAAATAACTGTCAGAATATGAAGTGTCTTACCTTTTTGAGCTCGTAACTAAATTCCCTATCGATTTGCATTCAAATATGGGCAATTTAACTTGATTAAATTTTTTCGAATAAAATTGTGACCCTACCCCTTACAAAAAACGCAAAAAATAAAAATCGTGTTTTTTGCACAAAAATATCAGTATTTTTGGCGTAAACTGAGAAATAACTGTCAGAATATGAAGTGTCTTACCTTTTTGAGCTCGTAACTAAATTCCCTATCGATTTGCATTCAAATATGGGCAATTTAACTTGATTAAATTTTTTCGAATAAAATTGTGACCCTACCCCTTACAAAAAACGCAAAAAATAAAAACCGTGTTTTTTGCACAAAAATATCAGTATTTTTGGCGTAAAATGAGAAAAACCTGTCAGAATATGAAGTGTCTTACCTTTTTGAGCTCGTAACTAAATTCCCTATCGATTTGCATTCAAATATGGGCAATATAACTTGATTAAATTTTTTCGAAAAAAATTGTGACCCTACCCCTTACAAAAAACGCAAAAAATAAAAATCGTGTTTTTTGCACAAAAATATCAGTATTTTTGGCGTAAAATGAGAAATAACTGTCAGAATATGAAGTGTCTTACCTTTTTGAGCTCGTAACTAAATTCCCTATCGATTTGCATTCAAATATGGGCAATTTAACTTGATTAAATTTTTTCGAATAAAATTGTGACCCTACCCCTTACAAAAAACGCAAAAAATAAAAATCGTGTTTTTTGCACAAAAATATCAGTATTTTTGGCGTAAACTGAGAAATAACTGTCAGAATATGAAGTGTCTTACCTTTTTGAGCTCGTAACTAAATTCCCTATCGATTTGCATTCAAATATGGGCAATATAACTTGATTAAATTTTTTCGAAAAAAATTGTGACCCTACCCCTTACAAAAAACGCAAAAAATAAAAATCGTGTTTTTTGCACAAAAATATCAGTATTTTTGGCGTAAAATGAGAAAAACCTGTCAGAATATGAAGTGTCTTACCTTTTTGAGCTCGTAACTAAATTCCCTATCGATTTGCATTCACATATGGGCAATTTAACTTGATTAAATTTTTTCGAATAAAATTGTGACCCTACCCCTTACAAAAAACGCAAAAAATAAAAATCGTGTTTTTTGCACAAAAATATCAGTATTTTTGGCGTTAACTGAGAAATAACAGTCAGAATATGAAGTGTCTTACCTTTTTGAGCTCGTAACTAAATTCCCTATCGATTTGCATTCAAATATGGGCAATATAACTTGATTAAATTTTTTCGAAAAAAATTGTGACCCTACCCCTTACAAAAAACGCAAAAAATAAAAATCGTGTTTTTTGCACAAAAATATCAGTATTTTTGGCGTAAAATGAGAAAAACCTGTCAGAATATGAAGTGTCTTACCTTTTTGAGCTCGTAACTAAATTCCCTATCGATTTGCATTCAAATATGGGCAATTTAACTTGATAAAATTTTTTCGAAAAAAATTGTGACCCTACCCCTTTCAAAAAACGCAAAAAATAAAAACCGTGTTTTTTGCACAAAAATATCAGTATTTTTGGCGTAAAATGAGAAATAACTGTCAGAATATGAAGTGTCTTACCTTTTTGAGCTCGTAACTAAATTCCCTATCGATTTGCATTCAAATATGGGCAATTTAACTTGATTAAATTTTTTCGAAAAAAATTGTGACCCTACCCCTTACAAAAAACGCAAAAAATAAAAATCGTGTTTTTTGCACAAAAATATCAGTATTTTTGGCGTAAAATGAGAAAAACCTGTCAGAATATGAAGTGTCTTACCTTTTTGAGCTCGTAACTAAATTCCCTATCGATTTGCATTCAAATATGGGCAATTTAACTTGATTAAATTTTTTCGAAAAAAATTGTGACCCTACCCCTTACAAAAAACGCAAAAAATAAAAATCGTGTTTTTTGCACAAACATATCAGTATTTTTGGCGTAAAATGAGAAAAACCTGTCAGAATATGAAGTGTCTTACCTTTTTGAGCTCGTAACTAAATTCCCTATCGATTTGCATTCAAATATGGGCAATTTAACTTGATAAAATTTTTTCGAAAAAAATTGTGACCCTACCCCTTACAAAAAACGCAAAAAATAAAAATCGTGTTTTTTGCACAAAAATATCAGTATTTTTGGCGTAAACTGAGAAATAACTGTCAGAATATGAAGTGTCTTACCTTTTTGAGCTCGTAACTAAATTCCCTATCGATTTGCATTCAAATATGGGCAATTTAACTTGATTAAATTTTTTCGAAAAAAATTGTGACCCTACCCCTTACAAAAAACGCAAAAAATAAAAATCGTGTTTTTTGCACAAAAATATCAGTATTTTTGGCGTAAAATGAGAAAAACCTGTCAGAATATGAAGTGTCTTACCTTTTTGAGCTCGTAACTAAATTCCCTATCGATTTGCATTCAAATATGGGCAATTTAACTTGATTACATTTTTTCGAAAAAAATTGTGACCCTACCTCTTACAAAAAACGCAAAAAATAAAAATCGTGTTTTTTGCACAAAAATATCAGTATTTTTGGCGTAAAATGAGAAATAACTGCCAGAATATGAAGTGTCTTACCTTTTTGAGCTCGTAACTAAATTCCCTATCGATTTGCATTCAAATATGGGCAATATAACTTGATTAAATTTTTTCGAAAAAAATTGTGACCTACCCCTTACAAAAAACGCAAAAAATAAAAATCGTGTTTTTTGCACAAAAATATCAGTATTTTTGGCGTAAAATGAGAAATAGCTGTCAGAATATGAAGTGTCTTACCTTTTTGAGCTCGTAACTAAATTCCCTATCGATTTGCATTCAAATATGGGCAATTTAACTTGATAAAATTTTTTCGAAAAAAATTGTGACTCTACCCCTTACAAAAAACGCAAAAAATAAAAATCGTGTTTTTTGCACAAAAATATCAGTATTTTTGGCGTAAAATGAGAAATAGCTGTCAGAATATGAAGTGTCTTACCTTTTTGAGCTCGTAACTAAATTCCCTATCGATTTGCATTCAAATATGGGCAATATAACTTGATTAAATTTTTTCGAAAAAAATTGTGACCCTACCCCTTACAAAAAACGCAAAAAATAAAAATCGTGTTTTTTGCACAAAAATATCAGTATTTTTGGCGTAAAATGAGAAATAGCTGTCAGAATATGAAGTGTCTTACCTTTTTGAGCTCGTAACTAAATTCCCTATCGATTTGCATTCAAATATGGGCAATTTAACTTGATAAAATTTTTTCGAAAAAAATTGTGACCCTACCCCTTACAAAAAACGCAAAAAATAAAAATCGTGTTTTTTGCACAAAAATATCAGTATTTTTGGCGTAAAATGAGAAATAGCTGTCAGAATATGAAGTGTCTTACCTTTTTGCATTCGATTTGCATTCAAATATGGGCAATTTAACTTGATAAAATTTTTTCGAAAAAAATTGTGACCCTACCCCTTACAAAAAACGCAAAAAATAAAAATCGTGTTTTTTGCACAAAAATATCAGTATTTTTGGCGTAAAATGAGAAAAACCTGTCAGAATATGAAGTGTCTTACCTTTTTGAGCTCGTAACTAAATTCCCTATCGATTTGCATTCAAATATGGGCAATTTAACTTGATTACATTTTTTCGAAAAAAATTGTGACCCTACCTCTTACAAAAAACGCAAAAAATAAAAATCGTGTTTTTTGCACAAAAATATCAGTATTTTTGGCGTAAAATGAGAAATAACTGCCAGAATATGAAGTGTCTTACCTTTTTGAGCTCGTAACTAAATTCCCTATCGATTTGCATTCAAATATGGGCAATATAACTTGATTAAATTTTTTCGAAAAAAATTGTGACCTACCCCTTACAAAAAACGCAAAAAATAAAAATCGTGTTTTTTGCACAAAAATATCAGTATTTTTGGCGTAAAATGAGAAATAGCTGTCAGAATATGAAGTGTCTTACCTTTTTGAGCTCGTAACTAAATTCCCTATCGATTTGCATTCAAATATGGGCAATTTAACTTGATAAAATTTTTTCGAAAAAAATTGTGACTCTACCCCTTACAAAAAACGCAAAAAATAAAAATCGTGTTTTTTGCACAAAAATATCAGTATTTTTGGCGTAAAATGAGAAATAGCTGTCAGAATATGAAGTGTCTTACCTTTTTGAGCTCGTAACTAAATTCCCTATCGATTTGCATTCAAATATGGGCAATATAACTTGATTAAATTTTTTCGAAAAAAATTGTGACCCTACCCCTTACAAAAAACGCAAAAAATAAAAATCGTGTTTTTTGCACAAAAATATCAGTATTTTTGGCGTAAAATGAGAAATAGCTGTCAGAATATGAAGTGTCTTACCTTTTTGAGCTCGTAACTAAATTCCCTATCGATTTGCATTCAAATATGGGCAATTTAACTTGATAAAATTTTTTCGAAAAAAATTGTGACCCTACCCCTTACAAAAAACGCAAAAAATAAAAATCGTGTTTTTTGCACAAAAATATCAGTATTTTTGGCGTAAAATGAGAAAAACCTGTCAGAATATGAAGTGTCTTACCTTTTTGAGCTCGTAACTAAATTCCCTATCGATTTGCATTCAAATATGGGCAATATAACTTGATTAAATTTTTTCGAAAAAAATTGTGACCCTACCCCTTACAAAAAACGCAAAAAATAAAAATCGTGTTTTTTGCACAAAAATATCAGTATTTTTGGCGTAAAATGAGAAAAACCTGTCAGAATATGAAGTGTCTTACCTTTTTGAGCTCGTAAGTAAATTCCCTATCGATTTGCATTCAAATATGGGCAATTTAACTTGATTAAATTTTTTCGAAAAAAATTGTGACCTACCCCTTACAAAAAACGCAAAAAATAAAAATCGTGTTTTTTGCACAAAAATATCAGTATTTTTGGCGTAAAATGAGAAATAGCTGTCAGAATATGAAGTGTCTTACCTTTTTGAGCTCGTAACTAAATTCCCTATCGATTTGCATTCAAATATGGGCAATTTAACTTGATAAAATTTTTTCGAAAAAAATTGTGACTCTACCCCTTACAAAAAACGCAAAAAATAAAAATCGTGTTTTTTGCACAAAAATATCAGTATTTTTGGCGTAAAATGAGAAATAGCTGTCAGAATATGAAGTGTCTTACCTTTTTGAGCTCGTAACTAAATTCCCTATCGATTTGCATTCAAATATGGGCAATATAACTTGATTAAATTTTTTCGAAAAAAATTGTGACCCTACCCCTTACAAAAAACGCAAAAAATAAAAATCGTGTTTTTTGCACAAAAATATCAGTATTTTTGGCGTAAAATGAGAAATAGCTGTCAGAATATGAAGTGTCTTACCTTTTTGAGCTCGTAACTAAATTCCCTATCGATTTGCATTCAAATATGGGCAATTTAACTTGATAAAATTTTTTCGAAAAAAATTGTGACCCTACCCCTTACAAAAAACGCAAAAAATAAAAATCGTGTTTTTTGCACAAAAATATCAGTATTTTTGGCGTAAAATGAGAAAAACCTGTCAGAATATGAAGTGTCTTACCTTTTTGAGCTCGTAACTAAATTCCCTATCGATTTGCATTCAAATATGGGCAATATAACTTGATTAAATTTTTTCGAAAAAAATTGTGACCCTACCCCTTACAAAAAACGCAAAAAATAAAAATCGTGTTTTTTGCACAAAAATATCAGTATTTTTGGCGTAAAATGAGAAAAACCTGTCAGAATATGAAGTGTCTTACCTTTTTGAGCTCGTAAGTAAATTCCCTATCGATTTGCATTCAAATATGGGCAATTTAACTTGATTAAATTTTTTCGAAAAAAATTGTGACCTACCCCTTACAAAAAACGCAAAAAATAAAAATCGTGTTTTTTGCACAAAAATATCAGTATTTTTGGCGTAAAATGAGAAATAGCTGTCAGAATATGAAGTGTCTTACCTTTTTGAGCTCGTAACTAAATTCCCTATCGATTTGCATTCAAATATGGGCAATTTAACTTGATAAAATTTTTTCGAAAAAAATTGTGACTCTACCCCTTACAAAAAACGCAAAAAATAAAAATCGTGTTTTTTGCACAAAAATATCAGTATTTTTGGCGTAAAATGAGAAATAGCTGTCAGAATATGAAGTGTCTTACCTTTTTGAGCTCGTAACTAAATTCCCTATCGATTTGCATTCAAATATGGGCAATATAACTTGATTAAATTTTTTCGAAAAAAATTGTGACCCTACCCCTTACAAAAAACGCAAAAAATAAAAATCGTGTTTTTTGCACAAAAATATCAGTATTTTTGGCGTAAAATGAGAAATAGCTGTCAGAATATGAAGTGTCTTACCTTTTTGAGCTCGTAACTAAATTCCCTATCGATTTGCATTCAAATATGGGCAATTTAACTTGATAAAATTTTTTCGAAAAAAATTGTGACCCTACCCCTTACAAAAAACGCAAAAAATAAAAATCGTGTTTTTTGCACAAAAATATCAGTATTTTTGGCGTAAAATGAGAAAAACCTGTCAGAATATGAAGTGTCTTACCTTTTTGAGCTCGTAACTAAATTCCCTATCGATTTGCATTCAAATATGGGCAATATAACTTGATTAAATTTTTTCGAAAAAAATTGTGACCCTACCCCTTACAAAAAACGCAAAAAATAAAAATCGTGTTTTTTGCACAAAAATATCAGTATTTTTGGCGTAAAATGAGAAAAACCTGTCAGAATATGAAGTGTCTTACCTTTTTGAGCTCGTAAGTAAATTCCCTATCGATTTGCATTCAAATATGGGCAATTTAACTTGATTAAATTTTTTCGAAAAAAATTGTGACCTACCCCTTACAAAAAACGCAAAAAATAAAAATCGTGTTTTTTGCACAAAAATATCAGTATTTTTGGCGTAAAATGAGAAATAGCTGTCAGAATATGAAGTGTCTTACCTTTTTGAGCTCGTAACTAAATTCCCTATCGATTTGCATTCAAATATGGGCAATATAACTTGATTAAATTTTTTCGAAAAAAATTGTGACCCTACCCCTTACAAAAAACGCAAAAAATAAAAATCGTGTTTTTTGCACAAAAATATCAGTATTTTTGGCGTAAAATGAGAAATAGCTGTCAGAATATGAAGTGTCTTACCTTTTTGAGCTCGTAACTAAATTCCCTATCGATTTGCATTCAAATATGGGCAATTTAACTTGATAAAATTTTTTCGAAAAAAATTGTGACCCTACCCCTTACAAAAAACGCAAAAAATAAAAATCGTGTTTTTTGCACAAAAATATCAGTATTTTTGGCGTAAAATGAGAAAAACCTGTCAGAATATGAAGTGTCTTACCTTTTTGAGCTCGTAACTAAATTCCCTATCGATTTGCATTCAAATATGGGCAATATAACTTGATTAAATTTTTTCGAAAAAAATTGTGACCCTACCCCTTACAAAAAACGCAAAAAATAAAAATCGTGTTTTTTGCACAAAAATATCAGTATTTTTGGCGTAAAATGAGAAAAACCTGTCAGAATATGAAGTGTCTTACCTTTTTGAGCTCGTAAGTAAATTCCCTATCGATTTGCATTCAAATATGGGCAATTTAACTTGATTAAATTTTTTCGAAAAAAATTGTGACCCTACCCCTTACAAAAAACGCAAAAAATAAAAATCGTGTTTTTTGCACAAAAATATCAGTATTTTTGGCGTAAAATGAGAAAAACCTGTCAGAATATGAAGTGTCTTACCTTTTTGAGCTCGTAACTAAATTCCCTATCGATTTGCATTCAAATATGGGCAATATAACTTGATTAAATTTTTTCGAAAAAAATTGTGACCCTACCCCTTACAAAAAACGCAAAAAATAAAAATCGTGTTTTTTGCACAAAAATATCAGTATTTTTGGCGTAAAATGAGAAAAACCTGTCAGAATATGAAGTGTCTTACCTTTTTGAGCTCGTAAGTAAATTCCCTATCGATTTGCATTCAAATATGGGCAATTTAACTTGATTAAATTTTTTCGAAAAAAATTTTTGAGCTCGTAACTAAATTCCCTATCGATTTGCATTCAAATATGGGCAATTTAACTTGATTACATTTTTTCGAAAAAAATTGTGACCCTACCTCTTACAAAAAACGCAAAAAATAAAAATCGTGTTTTTTGCACAAAAATATCAGTATTTTTGGCGTAAAATGAGAAATAACTGCCAGAATATGAAGTGTCTTACCTTTTTGAGCTCGTAACTAAATTCCCTATCGATTTGCATTCAAATATGGGCAATTTAACTTGATTAAATTTTTTCGAAAAAAATTGTGACCCTACCCCTTACAAAAAACGCAAAAAATAAAAATCGTGTTTTTTGCACAAAAATATCAGTATTTTTGGCGTAAAATGAGAAATAGCTGTCAGAATATGAAGTGTCTTACCTTTTTGAGCTCGTAACTAAATTCCCTATCGATTTGCATTCAAATATGGGCAATTTAACTTGATAAAATTTTTTCGAAAAAAATTGTGACCCTACCCCTTACAAAAAACGCAAAAAATAAAAATCGTGTTTTTTGCACAAAAATATCAGTATTTTTGGCGTAAACTGAGAAATAACAGTCAGAATATGAAGTGTCTTACCTTTTTGAGCTCGTAGCTAAATTCCCTATCGATTTGCATTCAAATATGGGCAATTTAACATGATTAAATTTTTTCGAAAAAAATTGTGACCCTACCCCTTACAAAAAACGCAAAAAATAAAAATCGTGTTTTTTGCACAAAAATATCAGTATTTTTGGCGTAAAATGAGAAATAACTGTCAGAATATGAAGTGTCTTACCTTTTTGAGCTCGTAACTAAATTCCCTATCGATTTGCATTCAAATATGGGCAATTTAACTTGATTAAATTTTTTCGAAAAAAATTGTGACCCTACCCCTTACAAAAAACGCAAAAAATAAAAATCGTGTTTTTTGCACAAAAATATCAGTATTTTTGGCGTAAACTGATAAATAACTGTCAGAATATGAAGTGTCTTACCTTTTTGAGCTCGTAACTAAATTCCCTATCGATTTGCATTCAAATATGGGCAATTTAACATGATTAAATTTTTTCGAAAAAAATTGTGACCCTACCCCTTACAAAAAACGCTAAAAATAAAAATCGTGTTTTTTGCACAAAAATATCAGTATTTTTGGCGTAAAATGAGAAAAACCTGTCAGAATATGAAGTGTCTTACCTTTTTGAGCTCGTAACTAAATTCCCTATCGATTTGCATTCAAATATGGGCAATTTAACTTGATAAAATTTTTTCGAAAAAAATTGTGACCCTACCCCTTACAAAAAACGCAAAAAATAAAAATCGTGTTTTTTGCACAAAAATATCAGTATTTTTGGCGTACCATAAAAAATAACTGTCGGAATATGAAGTGTCTTACCTTTTTGAGCTCGTAACTAAATTCCCTATCGATTTGCATTCAAATATGGGCAATTTAACTTGATTAAATTTTTTCGAAAAAAATTGTGACCCTGACCCTTACAAAAAACGCAAAAAATAAAAATCGTGTTTTTTGCACAAAAATATCAGTATTTTTAGCGTAAAATGAGAAATAACTGTCAGAATATGAAGTGTCATACCTTTTTGAGCTCGTAACTAAATTCCCTATCGATTTGCATTCAAATATGGGCAATTTAACTTGATTAAATTTTTTCGAAAAAAATTGTGACCCTACCCCTTACAAAAAACGCAAAAAATAAAAATCGTGTTTTTTGCACAAAAATATCAGTATTTTTGGCGTAAAATGAGAAAAACCTGTCAGAATATGAAGTGTCTTACCTTTTTGAGCTCGTAACTAAATTCCCTATCGATTTGCATTCAAATATGGGCAATTTAACTTGATTAAATTTTTTCGAAAAAAATTTTTGAGCTCGTAACTAAATTCCCTATCGATTTGCATTCAAATATGGGCAATTTAACTTGATTACATTTTTTCGAAAAAAATTGTGACCCTACCTCTTACAAAAAACGCAAAAAATAAAAATCGTGTTTTTTGCACAAAAATATCAGTATTTTTGGCGTAAAATGAGAAATAACTGTCAGAATATGAAGTGTCTTACCTTTTTGAGCTCGTAACTAAATTCCCTATCGATTTGCATTCAAATATGGGCAATTTAACTTGATTAAATTTTTTCGAAAAAAATTGTGACCCTACCCCTTACAAAAAACGCAAAAAATAAAAATCGTGTTTTTTGCACAAAAATATCAGTATTTTTGGCGTAAACTGATAAATAACTGTCAGAATATGAAGTGTCTTACCTTTTTGAGCTCGTAACTAAATTCCCTATCGATTTGCATTCAAATATGGGCAATTTAACATGATTAAATTTTTTCGAAAAAAATTGTGACCCTACCCCTTACAAAAAACGCTAAAAATAAAAATCGTGTTTTTTGCACAAAAATATCAGTATTTTTGGCGTAAAATGAGAAAAACCTGTCAGAATATGAAGTGTCTTACCTTTTTGAGCTCGTAACTAAATTCCCTATCGATTTGCATTCAAATATGGGCAATTTAACTTGATAAAATTTTTTCGAAAAAAATTGTGACCCTACCCCTTACAAAAAACGCAAAAAATAAAAATCGTGTTTTTTGCACAAAAATATCAGTATTTTTGGCGTACCATAAAAAATAACTGTCGGAATATGAAGTGTCTTACCTTTTTGAGCTCGTAACTAAATTCCCTATCGATTTGCATTCAAATATGGGCAATTTAACTTGATTAAATTTTTTCGAAAAAAATTGTGACCCTGACCCTTACAAAAAACGCAAAAAATAAAAATCGTGTTTTTTGCACAAAAATATCAGTATTTTTAGCGTAAAATGAGAAATAACTGTCAGAATATGAAGTGTCATACCTTTTTGAGCTCGTAACTAAATTCCCTATCGATTTGCATTCAAATATGGGCAATTTAACTTGATTAAATTTTTTCGAAAAAAATTGTGACCCTGACCCTTACAAAAAACGCAAAAAATAAAAATCGTGTTTTTTGCACAAAAATATCAGTATTTTTGGCGTAAAATGAGAAAAACCTGTCAGAATATGAAGTGTCTTACCTTTTTGAGCTCGTAACTAAATTCCCTATCGATTTGCATTCAAATATGGGCAATTTAACTTGATTAAATTTTTTCGAAAAAAATTTTTGAGCTCGTAACTAAATTCCCTATCGATTTGCATTCAAATATGGGCAATTTAACTTGATAAAATTTTTTCGAAAAAAATTGTGACTCTACCCCTTACAAAAAACGCAAAAAATAAAAATCGTGTTTTTTGCACAAAAATATCAGTATTTTTGGCGTAAAATGAGAAATAGCTGTCAGAATATGAAGTGTCTTACCTTTTTGAGCTCGTAACTAAATTCCCTATCGATTTGCATTCAAATATGGGCAATATAACTTGATTAAATTTTTTCGAAAAAAATTGTGACCCTACCCCTTACAAAAAACGCAAAAAATAAAAATCGTGTTTTTTGCACAAAAATATCAGTATTTTTGGCGTAAAATGAGAAAAACCTGTCAGAGTATGAAGTGTCTTACCTTTTTGAGCTCGTAAGTAAATTCCCTATCGATTTGCATTCAAATATGGGCAATTTAACTTGATTAAATTTTTTCGAAAAAAATTGTGACCCCCTACCCCTTACAAAAAACGCAAAAAATAAAAATCGTGTTTTTTGCACAAAAATATCAGTATTTTTGGCGTAAAATGAGAAATAACTGTCAGAATATGAAGTGTCTTACCTTTTTGAGCTCGTAACTAAATTCCCTATCGATTTGCATTCAAATATGGGCAATTTAACTTGATTAAATTTTTTCGAAAAAAATTGTGACCCTACCCCTTACAAAAAACGCAAAAAATAAAAATCGTGTTTTTTGCACAAAAATATCAGTATTTTTGGCGTAAAATGAGAAAAACCTGTCAGAATATGAAGTGTCTTACCTTTTTGAGCTCGTAACTAAATTCCCTATCGATTTGCATTCAAATATGGGCAATTTAACTTGATAAAATTTTTTCGAAAAAAATTGTGACCCTACCCCTTACAAAAAACGCAAAAAATAAAAATCGTGTTTTTTGCACAAAAATATCAGTATTTTTGGCGTAAACTGATAAATAACTGTCAGAATATGAAGTGTCTTACCTTTTTGAGCTCGTAACTAAATTCCCTATCGATTTGCATTCAAATATGGGCAATTTAACATGATTAAATTTTTTCGAAAAAAATTGTGACCCTACCCCTTACAAAAAACGCTAAAAATAAAAATCGTGTTTTTTGCACAAAAATATCAGTATTTTTGGCGTAAAATGAGAAAAACCTGTCAGAATATGAAGTGTCTTACCTTTTTGAGCTCGTAACTAAATTCCCTATCGATTTGCATTCAAATATGGGCAATTTAACTTGATAAAATTTTTTCGAAAAAAATTGTGACCCTACCCCTTACAAAAAACGCAAAAAATAAAAATCGTGTTTTTTGCACAAAAATATCAGTATTTTTGGCGTACCATAAAAAATAACTGTCGGAATATGAAGTGTCTTACCTTTTTGAGCTCGTAACTAAATTCCCTATCGATTTGCATTCAAATATGGGCAATTTAACTTGATTAAATTTTTTCGAAAAAAATTGTGACCCTGACCCTTACAAAAAACGCAAAAAATAAAAATCGTGTTTTTTGCACAAAAATATCAGTATTTTTAGCGTAAAATGAGAAATAACTGTCAGAATATGAAGTGTCATACCTTTTTGAGCTCGTAACTAAATTCCCTATCGATTTGCATTCAAATATGGGCAATTTAACTTGATTAAATTTTTTCGAAAAAAATTGTGACCCTACCCCTTACAAAAAACGCAAAAAATAAAAATCGTGTTTTTTGCACAAAAATATCAGTATTTTTGGCGTAAAATGAGAAATAACTGTCAGAATATGAAGTGTCTTACCTTTTTGAGCTCGTAACTAAATTCCCTATCGATTTTCATTCAAATATGGGCAATTTAACTTGATTAAATTTTTTCGAAAAAAATTGTGACCCTACCCCTTACAAAAAACGCAAAAAATAAAAATCGTGTTTTTTGCACAAAAATATCAGTATTTTTGGCGTAAAATGAGAAAAACCTGTCAGAATATGAAGTGTCTTACCTTTTTGAGCTCGTAACTAAATTCCCTATCGATTTGCATTCAAATATGGGCAATATAACTTGATTAAATTTTTTCGAAAAAAATTGTGACCCTACCCCTTACAAAAAACGCAAAAAATAAAAATCGTGTTTTTTGCATAAAAATATCAGTATTTTTGGCGTAAAATGAGAAAAACCTGTCAGAGTATGAAGTGTCTTACCTTTTTGAGCTCGTAAGTAAATTCCCTATCGATTTGCATTCAAATATGGGCAATTTAACTTGATTAAATTTTTTCGAAAAAAATTTTTGAGCTCGTAACTAAATTCCCTATCGATTTGCATTCAAATATGGGCAATTTAACTTGATTACATTTTTTCGAAAAAAATTGTGACCCTACCTCTTACAAAAAACGCAAAAAATAAAAATCGTGTTTTTTGCACAAAAATATCAGTATTTTTGGCGTAAAATGAGAAAAACCTGTCAGAATATGAAGTGTCTTACCTTTTTGAGCTCGTAACTAAATTCCCTATCGATTTGCATTCAAATATGGGCAATATAACTTGATTAAATTTTTTCGAAAAAAATTGTGACCCTACCCCTTACAAAAAACGCAAAAAATAAAAATCGTGTTTTTTGCACAAAAATATCAGTATTTTTGGCGTAAAATGAGAAAAACCTGTCAGAGTATGAAGTGTCTTACCTTTTTGAGCTCGTAAGTAAATTCCCTATCGATTTGCATTCAAATATGGGCAATTTAACTTGATTAAATTTTTTCGAAAAAAATTGTGACCCCCTACCCCTTACAAAAAACGCAAAAAATAAAAATCGTGTTTTTTGCACAAAAATATCAGTATTTTTGGCGTAAACTGAGAAATAACAGTCAGAATATGAAGTGTCTTACCTTTTTGAGCTCGTAACTAAATTCCCTATCGATTTGCATTCAAATATGGGCAATATAACTTGATTAAATTTTTTCGAAAAAAAATTGTGACCCTACCCCTTACAAAAAACGCAAAAAATAAAAATCGTGTTTTTTGCACAAAAATATCAGTATTTTTGGCGTAAAATGAGAAATAACTGTCAGAATATGAAGTGTCTTACCTTTTTGAGCTCGTAACTAAATTCCCTATCGATTTTCATTCAAATATGGGCAATTTAACTTGATTAAATTTTTTCGAAAAAAATTGTGACCCTACCCCTTACAAAAAACGCAAAAAATAAAAATCGTGTTTTTTGCACAAAAATATCAGTATTTTTGGCGTAAAATGAGAAAAACCTGTCAGAATATGAAGTGTCTTACCTTTTTGAGCTCGTAACTAAATTCCCTATCGATTTGCATTCAAATATGGGCAATATAACTTGATTAAATTTTTTCGAAAAAAATTGTGACCCTACCCCTTACAAAAAACGCAAAAAATAAAAATCGTGTTTTTTGCATAAAAATATCAGTATTTTTGGCGTAAAATGAGAAAAACCTGTCAGAGTATGAAGTGTCTTACCTTTTTGAGCTCGTAAGTAAATTCCCTATCGATTTGCATTCAAATATGGGCAATTTAACTTGATTAAATTTTTTCGAAAAAAATTTTTGAGCTCGTAACTAAATTCCCTATCGATTTGCATTCAAATATGGGCAATTTAACTTGATTACATTTTTTCGAAAAAAATTGTGACCCTACCTCTTACAAAAAACGCAAAAAATAAAAATCGTGTTTTTTGCACAAAAATATCAGTATTTTTGGCGTAAAATGAGAAAAACCTGTCAGAATATGAAGTGTCTTACCTTTTTGAGCTCGTAACTAAATTCCCTATCGATTTGCATTCAAATATGGGCAATATAACTTGATTAAATTTTTTCGAAAAAAATTGTGACCCTACCCCTTACAAAAAACGCAAAAAATAAAAATCGTGTTTTTTGCACAAAAATATCAGTATTTTTGGCGTAAAATGAGAAAAACCTGTCAGAGTATGAAGTGTCTTACCTTTTTGAGCTCGTAAGTAAATTCCCTATCGATTTGCATTCAAATATGGGCAATTTAACTTGATTAAATTTTTTCGAAAAAAATTGTGACCCTACCCCTTACAAAAAACGCAAAAAATAAAAATCGTGTTTTTTGCACAAAAATATCAGTATTTTTGGCGTAAAATGAGAAAAACCTGTCAGAATATGAAGTGTCTTACCTTTTTGAGCTCGTAACTAAATTCCCTATCGATTTGCATTCAAATATGGGCAATTTAACTTGATAAAATTTTTTCGAAAAAAATTGTGACCCTACCCCTTTCAAAAAACGCAAAAAATAAAAATCGTGTTTTTTGCACAAAAATATCAGTATTTTTGGCGTAAAATGAGAAATAACTGTCAGAATATGAAGTGTCTTACCTTTTTGAGCTCGTAACTAAATTCCCTATCGATTTGCATTCAAATATGGGCAATTTAACTTGATTAAATTTTTTCGAAAAAAATTGTGACCCTACCCCTTACAAAAAACGCAAAAAATAAAAATCGTGTTTTTTGCACAAAAATATCAGTATTTTTGGCGTAAACTGATAAATAACTGTCAGAATATGAAGTGTCTTACCTTTTTGAGCTCGTAACTAAATTCCCTATCGATTTGCATTCAAATATGGGCAATTTAACTTGATTACATTTTTTCGAAAAAAATTGTGACCCTACCCCTTACAAAAAACGCAAAAAATAAAAATCGTGTTTTTTGCACAAAAATATCAGTATTTTTGGCGTAAAATGAGAAAAACCTGTCAGAATATGAAGTGTCTTACCTTTTTGAGCTCGTAAGTAAATTTCCTATCGATTTGCATTCAAATATGGGCAATTTAACTTGATTAAATTTTTTCGAAAAAAATTTTTGAGCTCGTAACTAAATTCCCTATCGATTTGCATTCAAATATGGGCAATTTAACTTGATTACATTTTTTCGAAAAAAATTGTGACCCTACCTCTTACAAAAAACGCAAAAAATAAAAATCGTGTTTTTTGCACAAAAATATCAGTATTTTTGGCGTAAAATGAGAAATAACTGCCAGAATATGAAGTGTCTTACCTTTTTGAGCTCGTAACTAAATTCCCTATCGATTTGCATTCAAATATGGGCAATTTAACTTGATTAAATTTTTTCGAAAAAAATTTTTGAGCTCGTAACTAAATTCCCTATCGATTTGCATTCAAATATGGGCAATTTAACTTGATTACATTTTTTCGAAAAAAATTGTGACCCTACCTCTTACAAAAAACGCAAAAAATAAAAATCGTGTTTTTTGCACAAAAATATCAGTATTTTTGGCGTAAAATGAGAAATAACTGCCAGAATATGAAGTGTCTTACCTTTTTGAGCTCGTAACTAAATTCCCTATCGATTTGCATTCAAATATGGGCAATTTAACTTGATTAAATTTTTTCGAAAAAAATTGTGACCCTACCCCTTTCAAAAAACGCAAAAAATAAAAATCGTGTTTTTTGCACAAAAATATCAGTATTTTTGGCGTAAAATGAGAAATAACTGTCAGAATATGAAGTGTCTTACCTTTTTGAGCTCGTAACTAAATTCCCTATCGATTTGCATTCAAATATGGGCAATTTAACTTGATAAAATTTTTTCGAAAAAAATTGTGACCCTACCCCTTACAAAAAACGCAAAAAATAAAAATCGTGTTTTTTGCACAAAAATATCAGTATTTTTGGCGTAAAATGAGAAAAACCTGTCAGAATATGAAGTGTCTTACCTTTTTGAGCTCGTAACTAAATTCCCTATCGATTTGCATTCAAATATGGGCAATATAACTTGATTAAATTTTTTCGAAAAAAATTGTGACCCTACCCCTTACAAAAAACGCAAAAAATAAAAATCGTGTTTTTTGCATAAAAATATCAGTATTTTTGGCGTAAAATGAGAAAAACCTGTCAGAGTATGAAGTGTCTTACCTTTTTGAGCTCGTAAGTAAATTCCCTATCGATTTGCATTCAAATATGGGCAATTTAACTTGATTAAATTTTTTCGAAAAAAATTTTTGAGCTCGTAACTAAATTCCCTATCGATTTGCATTCAAATATGGGCAATTTAACTTGATTACATTTTTTCGAAAAAAATTGTGACCCTACCTCTTACAAAAAACGCAAAAAATAAAAATCGTGTTTTTTGCACAAAAATATCAGTATTTTTGGCGTAAAATGAGAAAAACCTGTCAGAATATGAAGTGTCTTACCTTTTTGAGCTCGTAACTAAATTCCCTATCGATTTGCATTCAAATATGGGCAATATAACTTGATTAAATTTTTTCGAAAAAAATTGTGACCCTACCCCTTACAAAAAACGCAAAAAATAAAAATCGTGTTTTTTGCACAAAAATATCAGTATTTTTGGCGTAAAATGAGAAAAACCTGTCAGAGTATGAAGTGTCTTACCTTTTTGAGCTCGTAAGTAAATTCCCTATCGATTTGCATTCAAATATGGGCAATTTAACTTGATTAAATTTTTTCGAAAAAAATTGTGACCCTACCCCTTACAAAAAACGCAAAAAATAAAAATCGTGTTTTTTGCACAAAAATATCAGTATTTTTGGCGTAAACTGAGAAATAACAGTCAGAATATGAAGTGTCTTACCTTTTTGAGCTCGTAACTAAATTCCCTATCGATTTGCATTCAAATATGGGCAATTTAACTTGATTAAATTTTTTCGAAAAAAATTGTGACCCTACCCCTTACAAAAAGCGCAAAAAATAAAAATCGTGTTTTTTGCACAAAAATATCAGTATTTTTGGCGTAAAATGAGAAAAACCTGTCAGAATATGAAGTGTCTTACCTTTTTGAGCTCGTAACTAAATTCCCTATCGATTTGCATTCAAATATGGGCAATTTAACTTGATTAAATTTTTTCGAAAAAAATTGTGACCCTACCCCTTACAAAAAACGCAAAAAATAAAAATCGTGTTTTTTGCACAAAAATATCAGTATTTTTGGCGTAAAATGAGAAAAACCGGTCAGAATATGAAGTGTCTTACCTTTTTGAGCTCGTAACTAAATTCCCTATCGATTTGCATTCAAATATGGGCAATTTAACATGATTAAATTTTTTCGAAAAAAATTGTGACCCTACCCCTTACAAAAAACGCTAAAAATAAAAATCGTGTTTTTTGCACAAAAATATCAGTATTTTTGGCGTAAAATGAGAAAAACCTGTCAGAATATGAAGTGTCTTACCTTTTTGAGCTCGTAACTAAATTCCCTATCGATTTGCATTCAAATATGGGCAATTTAACTTGATAAAATTTTTTCGAAAAAAATTGTGACCCTACCCCTTACAAAAAACGCAAAAAATAAAAATCGTGTTTTTTGCACAAAAATATCAGTATTTTTGGCGTACCATAAAAAATAACTGTCGGAATATGAAATGTCATACCTTTTTGAGCTCGTAATTTAATTCCCTATCGATTGGCATTCAAGTATGGCCATTTAAACTGTTTTAAAATTTTTCGAAAAAAATTGTGACTCTACCCCTTAAAAAACGCAAAAAACTAAAATTGTGTTTTTTTGCACAAAAATATCAGTATTTTTGGCGTACCATGAAAAATAACTGTCGGAATATGAAATGTCATACCTTTTTAAGCTCGTAGTTTAATTCCCTATCGATTGGCATTCAAGTATGGCCATTTAAACTGTTTTTAAATTTTTCGAAAAAAAATTGTGACTCTACCCCTTAAAAAACGCAAAAAACCAAAATTGTGTTTTTTTGCACAAAAATATCAGTATTTTTGGCGTACCATGAAAAAAACCTGTCGAAATATGAAATGTCATACCTTTTTGAGCTCGTAATTTAATTCCCTATCGATTGGCATTCAAGTATAGCCATTTAAACTGTTTTTAAATTTTTCGAAAAAAAATTGTGACCCTACCCCTTAAAAAACGCAAAAAACCAAAATAGTGTTTTTTTGCAAAAAAAAATATCAGTATTTTTGGCGTACAATGAAAAATAACTGTCGGAATATGAAATGTCATACCTTTTTGAGCTCGTAATTAAATTCCCTGTCGATTGGCATTCAAATCAACATCAAAACATTTCAACTTTTTTTCGAAAATTTTATTTTTTTTAAATCACACGGAAAGTGTTATGGATTTAATTATTATATTGTAATCTGGTCATAACAGTATGTATGTTTGGTGTAGGACCATTTTTGGCCAAGTTATAGCAAAAAAACAAAAGAAAAAATGTTTGTCAAAAACCGAAATTGCGAATTTTCGAAAAAAAAAAACCTTTCTGAACTCTAGAAAACTGACAGCACTGGCCATTGCTGCGCTCCCTTTGCTGTTGTTGTTGTTGCCTTATTGTTGCTGTTTTTGTTGCCTGTGCTGCTTCCATTTTTATTGCCCGGTGGCCACATGCGAGTGGAGACCAAGCTCCTTGTTTACACTGTCCAAACTAATTGGATTGGCAGCTTGCAACGCAAGAAGGAAGCGACGATATATTACTATTGCTCTAGCCTCGTGTTTGCTTTCCACGTTAGTCCTACTCAGATGATCACCGATTGCGCCAAAGTGACACAGTTTGATCGGAGGACCGTCCGGATGAAGGATTTTACATCATGGGAGTCATATAGGAATCCCCGAATGCCGCTTCGTCGTTTTCCATCCAGCACTTCACTTCAAGTAAAGCAAATTGAAAATGTAACCTCATAAAGAAAATAAGAAGACATAAGCTAAACTTATAAAGACTAAACTCCGGTGGAAACTTTCTTTCAAACTTAACGTCAACACATGAACATGTTCCCAACGAATCACCACAAAGATGATAGACGGTATAAATCCAAGTTTAAGCCTGAAATACACACTGAAGTGGCAACTTTTAGAGCACACGAAATGTGCCCTTTGAACTACTAATGTAATTAGCTAATGACTTACTTACTTATTTGTCGCAGCTGTTGGAATTGTAATTAATATTAATTTTGCGAGTATGGTCACCAAAAAATGAGCTTAAGAAATGTAACTAACATTTAATGAACTATTTGTTGAGCCTAAAGACGAATTTTTCATTGAGAAGAGTTAACAGGCTCTAATTATTAGCTTAAGAAGTGGAAATGCCTTACGTATTAAATAATCTACACAATTTGTTAGGGCCTGAGGACTCGTATATTTTTTAATTAAGTGTACATTTTGTAAAGTTTTCGGTTAAGGCGCCTCAGACGGCAATTTAGCAAATTAGACCATCCACATGGCAGGTCCCTGGCACCACCATTACCACCTCCACCTCCTCCTCCACTCGCTTTTTCTGCTAACGAGCGACGTTTGGCGGGGTCAGGTCATCCACATCCACGCCATCCACTTGTTGGGCCCAGGACCTGGCCCGGTCCGTTGCAGCCGCTTTCAGTTGTCCTTACACATTTCGCTAAACAATAAAAATGCAAAAAGGAAATTGAAAGCCCCGAGTTGGAGCAATGGAGCCATAAAGTTTGTGACTTTGGCAAACCGTTTTTCCGCCTTCAATAAGGAGAAAAGTTTTGCATTTTCTCAAAAAATATCTCTAAATATTTGCATTCAAATTATTAAAAGATAAATGCTTTTTAAATAGAACTAAATTCTTTTTAAAAGAATTGATATGAATTGAAGATCAATTTGATATTATGTGGTATCTTTTTTGACTTTATATGCGGCATTTCAATTTGAACTTTAATGCTTGAATTGTAAATAAATATTTCTAAAGTAGCAAAGAAAATTTATCCTTAAATGTGGTTTAAGATTTTCCCTCAGTGTACCACTGCTGTTGCTACTTTGCTGCTGGCAACTTTGTTGCGAAATGTGCAGCTAGTAAGAGGGAAAAAATCCGAAAGGAGAAAGTTACAGACCGGGATTGAGATTGAGTCCGGGGGGCAGTCAGTACGTTTCATTTCTTTTCTTTTCGTTTCGTTTCGTGTCGTTTCGTTTCGTCACAAACATTTCGCAACGTCGCTCCGTTTTAATGGCGACCCGTAGCCGGAGTCGCGGCCCTTTTGTTGCTTAATTGGCGGCCGGCCGGGAGCCCACCGTCTGCACTGCCACAAATTGCCGGGCGAGTTGGCTACGTGCTGCCCCGGATCCGGTGGAGCCCTGCTCCTTGGATCCCCGCCTGCTGTGCCTGATTGCACAAGTCCGATGGCCAAAGTTGCATATAAATTTTCGCGCCGTGTTCATCTATCCCGCGTCCGTGTGCCATTTGCATTCCGCCATTGTCCTGCGCCAAGTCGTTTTGCCGGTTTGGATTGGATGGGGTTACGGGGTGTTTTGGGGGTGGCTCGAATGACTGGGTGGTTGGGCTCAATTGGGTGGAGAAGGCGCAGGCGGAGGTCGAGGTGCCAGCGTGGGCGTGGGCGTGTGCTGGAGTTCCTCTACGTGTGTGCCATATAACTTGGCCGGCGTCATTGTCATCGTAGCTGTCCATTGTGCACCAAGTGCAGTACGTAATCACAACAGCACAGTGCTCTTCAGGCGACGGTAAATCAAAGAATTAATTGGTTTTCAGTTGCTTAAAATTCTCATAATAAATCATAAAGAATTCGCGGTTGCTTTACAATTTAGATTGCTTATATAACTAAGTTTTAAATGGAGAAAAATGTACAAAAATACCTTGCCACTTAATCTATTATTACTATAAAAGCATGCATATTTTAAACGGTAAGTTCAATAGATCCTCAAAACGGTTTGACATTGAAATCTAAAAAAAAAAACGAAAGTTCGGTAATAATTTAAAGATGCATACTAAATAAAGCTATACCTTTTTTTTTAATTTTTAAATATTTTTAATTATATTTTTTATAATTAACCTGCAAGAATAATTAAAATATTGGACCACAGTGCGGCGGCAACAAGAATGACAGCAACGAAACAATGTGGCAAATGTGCAGGGTTGGCTTTTGATGGCAATGGTGGTGCCTACTTTTGCTGTCGTGGCAGAGGCTCCTGCTTCGCCCTACCTTCTCGGGGAGGATCTGGGTTCGGGTCTGGGTCCTGGTCCTGGTCCTCGTCCTGGTCCCGGCCATTGCAGTTATGTCACATGGCTGACTTAATTCATTCATTTAGACGACGCTGACAATTGTAGGTGTCGGATGCGCGCCCTCTGTCATTTCGTTTTTGTCAACGTCGCAGCGACGCAGTGCACCAAAGGGCAGTCGAAGGAGGAGGAGGAGCAGAAGGAGCAGGAGGTGGGATAATGGTTTGGCCCCCAATGCAGAATAGTGGGATGCGGAGCGAGTGGAGAGCCATTATGGCACCGACATTGTCAATGACTGGCGAATTATTATTGCCTGACGGAGGCAGTTGGACGCCAACGAAGTGCCCGCCCACCGCCACGCCCCCACTATATATAGGTATATGTGTGTGGGTGCTCCATCTTGTTATGACAGTTGGCACCAATTTCCGCACACGTTGCAGGTGGCCCGTGGCCCGTGGCAACGTGGGAGTTGCAAAGTTCCGAAGAGGGGCCAACCATTTGTCAGCCAGTCAATCAGAAGCTGGCGACCCTCAGACTTATTGCATTACGCGGCTTTCCTTCGTTCCTGTTGGCCAAATTGATTGCTCTTCAATATTTGCTATTGGAAACTTAAGAACAAAATTCAATTTATCTTTCTGAATGGGTTTAAATATCCATTGAAAAATATCTGTAATGTAATAATGTATTAATCCAATGAAATATATTTTCAGTGGGATTGATTTCTTCTAATACCAATGACATTTATTTTTAGAAGCATTACCTTTCTTCGATCCTAATGAAAAGTCTTTTCATTAGCATTACTTTTTTAATTTTTAGGCACAATTCCCATAATAAAACATATTAAAATAATAATTTAAATACTCAACGGCATTCAGAATAGCGGTCTATACAGAGTTGCTTTGGGCGTAGAGTTGCCCACGCTTGGAAACGGGGATGCCAGATGTATGTATTTAGATTTCAAATTTAAAACTTTGCGCCAACTGTACCGTTAGGGCCTAACGAAGAAAAGTCATAAATGGAAAGCTTGTTTCTAAAGTAATTGAATTTAATGAAACACTTTAACAAACTTTGATACATTTTTTTAATAACCCCTCAGATTTCCATTTTAAGGTCCAGAACCCGAATCCCATAATAATAATCAAGAGTCTTGTATATATGTATATATTTCATATGTATCATACAAAATTTCCATTTTAAGATTTAGCAACTAAATTGGGTTGAGTTTTTTGTTTCGATTTGAAGTGCACAAATTAAAAAAAAAAAGATTACTAATTAATTAATTAAGAAATCGACGCAAATAAATAACAAAAAACTAATTCAATATATGCATATGTTAGATATAGTGGAGATGATTCCATTGCAAAATCGCCGTACGGAGAGATTTGATGTTTAATTTTTGACTTTGTTTTTATTACAGATTAATTTTTTAAGGTTTGCTTAGTGGCTAAATTTTGTTTTGCGTATTAAAATTGCTTGCTTGGTTGTGTGGGTACATGTGGGTACGTGTGTGTGTGTGTGGGCATGTGGGGTCGTGTGTATGTGTGTGTGTGTGTCCGTGTGTTATCGTTTATATCAATATGTATATAAATATATAAATAAATTTATAGGAATATGTGTTGATTTATTTTTATTTTTTTTATTTTTTCATTTATTTATGTTTTCTTGCTCTTATTTCCCTTATCTTTTTTCCGGTTTTTTATTCCGCTAAGCTTTACGAATCAAATATGTATATTTAGGTGTATATATGATGTGCTTGTATAACCATTATGTCTTTCTTCATTTTTGCTGGCCTAGTTGCTGATATATATTTGATAAAACGGAAGGACTCGCGACAGAAGTTTCGTTTCGTAGTCTACGCTAAAAAATTTGTTGTTCTTGTTTCGTAGATTTTCTCATCTCATATAAAACGTATAAAAAGCTAAATAGGTTGTTTAAAAAAAATCTCTCTTTCTATGTATACGTAGATCTTTATATATAAATATATAAGTTTTTTTTTGTTTAAGTTTTCCTTTTCTCCATTCACTCGCATCTTCATGGGTCTATCAACGTTTTTTCCTCCTTTTTTTTCGTTTCAATGTTGCAATTGCTGTTTAGGATCTCAAATTCTTGTGCGACGACTTTTCTCGGCGCTTCAGTTGCGCGGATCGATAATTAGGGAATCCCCGCCTGGATGGGAAGTGTGTGTGATTGTGATACTGATGACGCGTGCAGCAGCCCCGTTTGGGAGTGGGCGTGGTCCCGCCCTAGAACTCCCACTGGGTGGCCGAATCGGTGCCATCGTCCAGCAGCTTGAACGCCCCGTTCTTCGTAGCGCCCAGATACTTGCCCTGCTGCGATCTGTAAAATATATATAAATAGCAGTATTAATAACTAAAACTAATTCAAAACGGAGATCTACATGGATCGGAATAAAAGCACAGAAGTTTGGTTTCATTTCTAAAATACTCCGATTCAATTACTCCGCCTGTTTCCCCAGATTTGCTCTAACCTTATGCAGATCCTGGTCGGCTCGCGAAGCTCGAGGAAGAATCCATCGCTGGGCGCATCGGCGTCCACCGAGATGCTCTCGCCCTCGATGCGCCAGTACTTGCCGCTGTGCGCCTTCAGATGAACCAGCCCCTTTTGGGCGCGCTCCACCAGGATGGTCTCGTAGGTGGCCTTGTTGCACTCCAGCTTCAGGTTGCCGGGTGTGCGATAGCCCACGAATCCCTGCTCGCACTTCAGTACGAGAATTGGTCTGTGCATTATAGGAAAGATGGCAAATGAGTACAGAAAACATACGAATATATAAGCTATTAACCTATTGATCAAGTAAAAGTAGAACTTGGCTATCTCCTCGATGGACTCCGAGGTGGCGAACAGATGTCCCGAGCGCTTGGTGGCCAAGAACTTGCCGTTGTTGGCCCGGAACGAGAGCGATCCGTCGCCGTGCCAAATGAGCTCGAAGAGGGCGTCGGCGCAACGGCGATTGCCGGTGGCCTGGATGCCGCCGCCAGCCGACAGGCACCAGTAGCGATCCTGGGTGGTGCGCAGGGCCCAGCGGTGCGCCGACCAGTCGTACTCCAGCTGGAACGTCTCGTTCTCGCCCACCTCGTCTTGGTTGGCCGTCACATCGACGCCCTGCTTGACGCTCACATATCGCAAATTGAGGCCGGCAATGAACGAGGCCTGGGGCAGCGAGTCCTCCAGCGAGAAGAGCTCATCCCGCGTCACCGACGACGAGCGCGACTTCAGTACCGCCTTGGAGCCAATGGGCGACAAGTATTGACCGCTGCGATCGCGCAGCGCCAGGTGACCGCCATGATATTCGGCGCTGAACAGGCAATCCTCGTTGCAAACCACCTGCAGTTTTCCATTGGCGTTCAGATATCTGAGAGGATGATCAAGAAATAGGTTAGATCGATTGTACTCAAGGAAGAAAACAAGGTGTAAACGATGCAGCGGCTACTGCTGTATCGTTCATAGTCCCTTTTCTTAAGATCCCATTAACTCACTTGTTGTTGCACGTGTGCAGGGCATAACGACCGCCCTCCTCGGCACGGAACTCCAGCGTGAAGAGCGTATCCTCGCCCCACGGAATGTTGGCGTCCACATGGATCTCGTCCTGCGACTCCGAGAGATGGGCGAACCGCTTGCGTCCGATAGAGCGCAGATTCACCTGCGGCCGGGCAGCCAAATGGACCGTCCAGAACTCGCTGGCGCCGGGCGTTTTGGCCGTGCAGACCAGTTTGTCCGGAGTGCCGCCGAGGAAGTAGCCGCGCGACTCGTTCTTCAGCGCCCAACGGCCGCTGCCGTCCTCGCTGATGCTGATCTGGAAGCGGCTGCCCGCGTCCCGCTCCTCGCTCTCGCACAGCACGTTGCCAAACTGATCGACCGAAAGGTACTTGTTCAGATGAGATCGTAAGTAGATAATACCTGAAACGAGCGGGGCGACGAATGGGATTAGTTTGGGCTCAGCAGCTTAATTTAAAACGAAATAAATAATAAATAGGACTAGAAATAGAAATACCCATCGTCGATGGCTATCGATTTCGATTTGGCTCGCTTTCCAAACATTTTGAATGGTATCATCTATTAAGCCATTTGCTCAATCCATATCCACACCGCGACCAGTGATATTAAGTTGGGAACTCTGCGCCAGGAGCCACCGCAAGCACAAGCAAGAAATTTTCAATTTGGATGAGCTATTTTAATGGCCACTGCGAATACCGGCTGACTTATGGCTTTGGTATTATAGAAAATGTTTATTAATTGCCAGTGGCAACGACCAGAGTGGCGGCGAATAAAAAACCAGTTGCTGGCCAGCTTTAATTGTAATTGCTGGCCACGGACGCAACGGACAACGGACAGCGGACAACGGACAAGTCCAAGTGCAAGTCCGACTCCAAAGCCTAAGCCAACTGCAAAGCCAACTCCAAATCCAATTCCAATTCCAATGCAGCCGCCGCTTGATAAATGATGCCAAATTCGTGAGGCGCTTTGTTTTCTACTCTCCAGCACGTCAAATTAGTGCAACTGGAATTATATCGGCCTCTGCCAGACGGGCCCCAAATGATTTATGTTGTAAATAAAGAAAGAAAAGAAAAAGACACCACTAACTGGCCACGATGATAGTGATTACGGTTGGCAAATGGTTTCGACTCTGCCACTTAAGCCACAGAGAGTCGGGGTAACTGGTTCGGTTCGAAGTAATACCACCACTCCCCAGCTGAACAAAAAAATGAAACAAAAATCACTTGCAGTCAGCGGATTAACATGCTTATCGCCAACTGCAGATAACGGGCACATGGATATTGTTTGCCATTTAAATGTTAAGGTGTGTCATCGATTAGCCAGAAACCGAATTGCCAATAGCGTGTGGAAAGCCACAGCTGTGATTGAAAATATAAAGCTAAAAAAAAAGTTAAAATCAAAGGAGAATTTCTCCTTATTCAGGAATTCAAAAATCCGTAAAAACAATAACTTTTTTTAAAGGTGACCCGAAATTTGTTATATGGTGACCCCGAAATAAAAAAAACCTAAGCCTAAACGATTAGAACCACAACCTAACTTATGGTTTTAGATGGTGCGATGGTACTTTTACTCACTTTCACCGGTGTTCGAGGGTTCCAGCGTCCACAGCTGCTTCTTCTTCAGACTGGCGCCATTGGCATTGAGCTTGAACCCAAAGGTCTCCGCGGTCATGTACTTGTGCTGGCCGTTGATCAGGCCGATGGTCCACCATCCCTTCTGTTGGTTCTGTGAGATGATGTCCCCGTTGCTGTGGCCCAGCTCGCAGCCCTGGCCGTTCATGGTGCTGATGGGAGCAATCTTGGGGCTGTCTCCGGATTCCGGCTTCTTTTGTGAGGAAGAACGAACTGTATTATGGCTGCAATGAAAGAGCGGGAGAAGCGAGTGAATATACTTACAGTGGCGTAGGCAAAAAGTATTAACAATATCAACATATTTGAGTCATATATAATAATCTAAAAAGTTGTAAGATACTGTTCACCAAGACGTGACATTTAAGATTGAGATGAATTGATGACTTTATTTTTCGTTTTCATCAAAACAATTGCTCATAATAATTCGTCATTCAAGAATACAGTTCATATTATTCTCAGAAATAATAAAAAAAATATTTAATAATATTCAAAATAAAATTACTCATAATTATAAGTCAATAAAAATGAATACAAAACATAAAATGACCGAAATAAACTGCAAATACTTGAAATATCATAAAAACAACATTTAATATGCAATTCTCAATTCTCTATAATAATATCATCATAATAATGATATAAGTTCCGGAGTAACAATCCAATTCTCTATCATAATATCATCATAATAATGATATAAGTTCCGGAGTAACAATGCAAAAATATTCTTTAAATTTCCCCTTCTTGGCTTTTTATTCATAATGATTTTGCAATGCGATCCCCTCTCTTGTGACGCCCCTGGGTGAAAACATTGATTATGCGTTTAATTATGTAAAACTATCCGCTTGATTGATGAACACTTTGTCGAGGGACGAAAGGGGGGGAAAAGGGGGGGCTGCGTGAAAGATTTATGGGTCGTCTCTTCGACTCTCGACTACCACTGGCTGTCAAACAGGGTCTCCACTGTCTCGGTGTCTCCAGTGTCTTTACTGTCTGCCATGTGTGCTGCATGCATGTTGAGTAGCAGTCGGTTCTCGGGAGGGGGGTTTCTAGTGGAGAAGAGGAGTTCTCGGGACAGGGATCTCGATTCGACGGCATGGCCTGGCCATTCATCCCAACAGGAAATGCAGATAACATTTGCATTACATGGCGACACATGTCGCTGATCCACAACTCCAACTCCTTTCTGTGCCTCCCATTTTTGTTCCTTACTCTTTGTATTTTTTATTTGGTTTTTGTATTCTCCACATCCAAGTCGGCTCCAATAAATTCAAACTCAACAGGCAGCAGTCAGCTGTCAAAGCTTCGATGACACTTCTATCGTGCCATCGATAAAACAGCATTAGATTCGATTCGTAGCAGGTGTTTGGTGTTTGGCACTCGAAAACGGGTATCAACACCTACTGGGAATACCCGCAGATCCAATTAATAAATCTGGAGCAGAGCGACTAATCCCCGGCAATCAATTACCGGTTGGAATTAATCAGCTTTTAATGAACAAAACACACCAGCTGAAAGATGGAGTGGAGTAACTCCCTGCTTTTCGATTAATAAAAGGAATGCTTTTGACACTTGTTGTCAGCTGTTTTTGTCCGCTTAAAAGATGTCTGACTAAAAAGATATAGAGTAAAAGGGTATATGGTATTCGTTGGAAAATATGTAACGGGTTAAGGACCTTATCGCCCACATCTTTACAGATGTTGTAAAAGTGTAAATGCCATTTTGTAGTGTTTATTAAAACCTATCAAAATGTAGAAGAATTTTTTAAATCGGACCATTCATTCAAAAGTTATGAGAAGTTATAATGGAATGCAAGCAGTGCAAGCAGTACAAGCAGTCCCTCGCATTCCCTTAGTAATGGGTATTTTTACTTCCCAATCGAAACAATTCAGACAAATGATCTAAAAAAACCGTTCCTTTAACCGTTAGCCACTCCAACTCCACTGATAACCAAGTGTTTTGAACCAGCTGCAACATTAAGGCCATTAGCAGTTGCAAAAAATAAATAAGCAGAATCATAAACGTAAACAGAATAGGAATCGGAATCAAGAACAAGAACAAGAACAACTCATTAGCGTGACGCGTGCCTGCTAATCAGAGCTTATGAATCGCCGGGCCCCGAATGAGTCAACAACTCCAACCAGCCGACAATAAAAAGCCGCAGCCAGTAACGCTAAACATAAATTAAGAACATCAAGAAAAAACTATAAAGAAAAAAAGAATAAAATATATATAAAAAAAGGATGGTAAAGCAGAGACACTAAAAAAAAAGGGGGGAGAGAAAAACAGTCACGGGGGCACAATAATCATAATAAATAAGCAGGGGAACAGAAACGGAAAAAGCAAAAGAAACAGTTGATGGCACAAAAGGTGTGTGTGTGTGAGCGGCAGAGGGGCGGCGGATTTTGCATTCTAATTTCTCAAAAAGGCAAACACAGAGGGGCGTTAAAGGAGTTGAAGACAAAAGCGTGACAGCGACTCCTACATTTCCCTGTTTTTTTTTATTTCTTTTTTCATTTCTAGGCGTTGGCTCCTGGGCAGGGAAAAAAAAACACTGTCCCGAGGACGATGGCCTGGGCGTTGGCTTAAAAGCAAATCGCAGATGGCAGATTATCATCAAATAAAATGCAAACGAAAATGAAAACGAAAATCCAAATAAAAACGAATGGCCAAAAATTAAACCACGATCATCTTCAATCTGATACAAAAATCATAAAAAAAGTTATTAAGATAAGTAATTAACAAAAGTGAAGTTGGGTCTAATGGGAACTAGTTTCCTTGTGATAGAATAGGTATATTTTGTAACATATTAGCATATAAATATTATTTTAATATAGTTTATAGAACTGTTGTTCATAACTTCTTTGGGGTAAATGACATAAATTAGTTTTCTGTATGTGCAAATCGCCCGTTTGGATTATCTGTGGGGTTTTTGGAGTCAACGCTCGCTATATGAGCCGCGTCAGCTTAAAGCTCTTCAACTGCACACCTCTCACCTTTCGCCGCTTGTTTTGGCCAACTCCCTCTTAACGTCTTTCGACATTTATTTTCAGGTTAAATGCAATTCGATAGGCGAAAATGTTTGAACAATTTCGCTGGAAAATTAATTATTGCCATTTACAAGACGATTTCCACACACTTGAGCAGTGCAAATCATAATTAATTATGCAAACAAGTGGAGTGTGGTGGTGGTGGGGGGTTTTTCCTCGCTTTCATCAGTTTTATACGGAGGTCAGACTGCGGATCTCTGGCGAAGATACACAGTGAGACGTCCTCAAGCAATTAGACAAAGCAATGTTGGCCGGCGCAAAACACAACAGTTAGTCAGGCACCGTTGCAACAGCAGCAGCAGCATCATCAGCTGCAACACCGTCCCCATCATCATTACCATTATCATCATTATCGGGGGGCCTTGGAGGCACAAGCAGCGCCAATTACTGCAAATGGAGTGCCGGGCATCGCCAAGCGGAACAAATGCAGCCACACTGCCTCCACATCCACATCCACATCCATATCCACATCCATGCCACATTATCTACCCAAACATCCACATCCATGTTCGTGTCCATCTCGATGGCAAAAGGCCCAGAAGCTGTTGCCAAGTGGCCCTGATTCGCTCTTTGTCTGCTTTTACTACCCTGCCCTTGAAAAGGGGCTTTTAACTTGGCCTTAAGGCAGGGAAAGTATTTTCATAGTCTATTTAAGATAATCATTGCAAAACAAATAGTTGGTTTAATATCATTATTTGATATCAGAAATCTATATAAGGTATATCATTGGTAAGTCAATTCGTACATTATGTGTGTAATCTGAAGGGAATATCCTATTCCCTTTAAAGGTCAGTACGACTTCAAAGGAACATTTCTTTTAAATAACTACAGATAATTTAACTAATTTCTGTATAATAATATGTTCAACCATAATACATAAATCTGCCAAATTTCACAATAATCGTATGAGAAATCTAGTATTAAATCCAAAGAAAATGGGTTTTCCCAGGGTATTTCGAAGCTCGATCTTTATAGGCGAGGCATCTTCTTGTCTGCTCATTATTATTCTGTTGTTGCTGCGACTTTTGCTTCTTGTTGCTCTGCTCTGCTGGCAAATCAATTAAATTACACTATCAATATCGGCGATTGAATGTCGTATGTTGTATGTTCCCATGTGCGAATGTGTGTGTGCGAATTTCTGCTGCAAATGTATGATGTATCTGTATCTTTTATCTTTCCCTTGATGAGTATTTCTGTGTGTGTGTATGTGTGTGTGTGGCATTATTAAAACGCAATCTAATTAAATGAAATTGCACACGCACACTATGGACTGTTTGTGTGCTCTTTTTTGTGTGTGTGTGTGTATGTGTGTGTGCTTTTAGCAAATTACGAAAATGTAAAATATGATGGAAGCTTTATCGCATCCAGCGCACCTTTCACCAATTGACGTGTTGCTCTGCCCGGCTCTCCACCTCCTCTTTTTCTTTCTCCTCTTTCTCCTCTCTCCTCCTTTTCCATCTCTCCCCCCCCCCTTTTTTTGGAACGCCCAACCTGCTTTTATTTTGCGTGTGTTTCGCTCTCATGCGTGCTCTGCCGACGTCGCTGCTTCTGTGCTTTGGCTTTGGCTGGTTAATGATAACGGTAAAGCTAGCTAGCTAGCTGATAAACGCAGTCGCATTCAAACAATGCGAACAGATCTAAAATGCGAGATCCAAGAGCCGAGTTTCAACTTCATAGCCAGGTTGGTTTTCCAGTGCAGCTGTTTGGCCGTTCAGCTGTTGCCACTTCATCTTCATCATTGTCGCTGAATCTTCTTCTTCTCTATCTCCTTCTCCTTCCTTCGCACGCAAGCACAGTGAACACTCGAAATACAGAACACACTCAGTAGGAAGGACTCATAAAGAATAAGGACAAACATTGTTCTCAAGACTAAATCTTTAAATAATAATAAATACAAAACTAAATAAATAAAAAAAATTAAATAAAAAATGTAATAAAAAATAATAATATGTTAATTACATTGAAAAAATAAATAAAAAAATTTAAGAAAAACAGAAAACAATTTAAGAATATTAATACTTAAACATTTTTTAAGTTAGATATTTTCTCAGTTAGCATTCGAAATTTTCTTTATTAGGATGGATAATGGTATAATAATGAAGTGTCATATTAATTATACAATACTATATACAATATCCATTTCAAGTGTTATATAAATTACATTTCCCCATGTCATTGAATGGTATTAAAAGGTAATGAGCTTGGCTCTTTCTTTATCAGCGCTCTATTTGCACAATTTAAACTTGCAGCCATCACAAATGGGTTACGTAAAATAAGCTAATGGTCTTTTCATTAACGAACTGCCCCACTGTGGTTGGCCAATTTCCATGCTTTATATATTTTTTTTTTGCCGAATTAAAGAGCTGACATGGTTTCGGCAATTTTTCTCATAAGCGCAGTAATAAATCAGCGACAAAAGACCCAGACATCGATTGTGCGATTGTGGATTTTCCTTCTTTCTTTCTCTTGCTCGGGGGGGCTCTTTTATAACATTTTATAAACAGCCTTAAATGAGGCGGACAAAGGGGGAGGAGGGAGAAGGGGTGTTGGGAGAAATATGCTGCAGCATACGGTATATTTTACTGTAATGCAGCAGCAAGTGGAGCAGCATCGGTGTTCTAAAAATACGAACACAAGCACAGATCATCTACGCCTAACAAGACATTAACAGGGGGCCTTGAAGCCCCGGGTTCCTCCTGAGTTCTTGAGTTCTTGAGTTCTTGAGTTCTTGAATTCTCGGTTTCTCGGCTCTGAAGACTCTCTTCTTCTGGCCAAAGAAATAGTAGACTGCTACAGTTAACGAGTCTCCACTCCTATTCTCTTCTCAACTAAACTAAACTCAACTCACTCCACCTGTCTCTGTTGCACTTTCTTCTTTCTAGCTATCAAGTGGCAGGCAGCAAGTAGCGCCCTCCCTTTCCCACTCGCCTCTGACGCACGCGCGCACGCGCTCTCAAGCGTTGCAGCATTGCATTGTGATCGTGTTCGTGTTGCGACTTTTATGGCTGTCAAGAATGCGGCGCAACAGACTCAAGGAGCCAGCAAGAAATGGGGGTTCCTAAAACCCGAATACCCTTCAAGTAGCAAGGGGAAATCTAAACGGAAATTTGAATATACTAAGGTATTTCAAAGATGTAGTTCTAAAAACTACCATGAACATTAAGTAGCCTGATCAGATCTCTGAGTATTACGAGAATCTTTGAGGAATTACCTCAAATTTGTATAGATTTAAATATTCCAGTTCGTAAAACCTAAGATTTATTTTCAAATTTAAACAATTATAATAGCAATCTTGATAATTTTAATATAATTAATATAACCTAATTTAAATTATAATTAAAAAATGTGGTTGTTTTTATGAATCACTTGGTTATTTCTTGAATATTTAACTGATCTCGATAGTTTGTTCATAAACATAAAATCTGGGAACCAGTAAACTATCAAATAACTAACTTTAAGTTAATTTATTTCAAATCTTTCAGGTCCCTGAAAATATTACAATACCCCCACTGCTTCAGGGTAGCATGGACATGGATGGCAGCGGCCCAAGTGAAGATACTCGAAAAGTGAATAGTGAATAGTGAGATGCAAAAGCGTTTACACCGCGCACACACTCTTGAGCTTGATGAGTTGCCTTGGGCCTGTTATTTATAAAACATTTTGCGGTGGTTTATTGTTTTTCCCCAGCGCAGTCGATGAAAACAAAAGAAAACAGCTTTCTTCATGTTTTTTTCGATTTTTTTTTGGAGAATTGGAGAATTTACATGCTTTGGCAAATGAAATTTCGCCAACAGAAGAAACAGCATTTTTGCAGGCGAGATGGGATGGGAATCGAATCGAATCGAATCGAATAGAATCGATGGAGCCGATTGAAACCATTATATGGCCATGATCAGCTACGATAATTGCGGACATGTCGTGATGGCACACATTTGTTTGCCCGCTGCTGTGCCCGCCAGCAAATTGTTACATATCCATAATGAAGCCTTACAAGAGATACAACACAGACCACAATTCAATTAACAACGAATTCAATAGCCGATCTGGTCTATAACCGGCGATCGTTTGTCACGGCAACCACTCAACTAAAGTCAACTCAACTCGTCCACTCAGCAGGTCACCTTTCCAATTGTTTTATAATTACCCACCGCAAAGCTTTTCTTTTTTTCTACACTTTACACTATCTTTTTCAGTTTTTAGTTTTTAGTTGTTTGCAAACTTTGCATTTTAGAAAGTGCCAAAACAAGTGCAGCAATCAATTATTACGAGGCAAAAGATCGACGGCTTTAAAAGTAAAAGTCACCAACGACGACGAAGACGACGAGACAAAAGATTAAACAATTTTTGTATTTCGGTTTTCGGCGGTTTGCCAAAAACCGTTAGAACAGCGCTGGCGTTCGCAATCGAAGTTTAGGGCCATTGTTATGCAAATTTGGGGCCCCAAGATGATGATAGTGGCAAACGGCATCCCCAACGGCGCTACCTAAAAATAACAAACCCAGCTCGAGTTTAACGATGTGCACAGCAAGAAAAAAAGGGAGAGAATATCATAAATGTATGGTAAAATATCCATACTTTGTAACGATCCATTTTACCGTTTACTCATCATATATGATATTCGGATATGATCTATTTGAACTTTTACTGAAATATTTAAGATCAAATTTCAAAAAAAAACCCAAGATATTATTTTTATAATATTAAGTATTGATCATATTTGATATTCGAATATGATCTTTTTTAAATTTTTACTGAAATATTTTAGATCAAATTTAAAAAGAACCTAAGATATTAATTTCATAAAATTAAATATTGATCATATATGATATTCGGATATGATCTTTTTTAAATTTTTACTGAAATATTTAAGATCAAATTATACAAAACTTAAAAGAAATTATTTTTTTTATAAATAAAATTACAATTAAAATAGCATTGTATTTCTCTCTGTGTACTCCATCTAAACAGATCCGATCCACTGCAATTTACAGTTGAAACGAGACGATCGATCGGATGGACGGCAATCAAAAAATCAAAATCAATAATGAAATGGAGTGATTTCAAATAGAGAAATCAATGAAAGCCACCAAAAAAGCCAGACCAAACTGAACGAAACAAGACAAAACGGTTTTGGGTTTGGGTTCGGGTTTTGGTTTTGGTTTTGGTTTCGGCTCTCTCCCTCTCTCTCTTTCTTCGGGAGTTTAAAGCGAATGGGGGATGGGGGAAATATGAAGGAGGGATCAAATAGACGGGGGTTGGTATGGGTCTGCAATTAAGTCGAGGTTTGGTTTATTGATCGCATCTGTGTATATGAAAACATCTGTGGCATGAGATACAAATGTATCTGAGGCAAAACAGTTAACGGTCTTCTTCATATCGTTTCGTTTCGTTTCGTTCGTTGTTGTGGCAACACTGAAATTACCGCTGTGCTCTCGGCGAAGCAGGTAAAATGATTTATGCGCCAATTATATATGAACGCCGACAGCAGAGAGCGCGGGAAAGTCGCTTGGAAAATCTTCGAAGCGTTCGACCCACCGTCTACCACATTTAAAACCCCCCATACCCCTGCCCCACCCCCTCTGCACATTAATAATTTGTTCGCATTTTCAATACATAATAACAATGCGCATAAATATCACGGAGTCGAGCAAATTGCATAGAGCAGATGCCTCTGGCAGGCATGGAAAAATGCATTTTACCCTGCGATCAGTGATCAATATTTTTCCATCTTTCACAAAGAATTCCGGGCAATGGATTTAATCGAATTAAGGGGCTGGCTTGGCGGAGGCCATTCAATTCTAATTTATTATTTATTATTTATTATTATTGCCATGAATTATTCGCAGAGCTTGGGATCTACACACAAAAAAAATCGAGTTAACGTAAAATCGATATGGCCATGTAAATTTCATGTCATGCAAAACCCATATCGTTTTTACATGAAGTACTCTTTTCGACCAGGTCAAAATCAAACAACATATCAAATTAAAATTGATCTTAAATAATGTAAAATTGATCTACGTTTCATATCGATTTTTTTTTGTGTGTACATGTTTTAGAGAGAATACAAAAAAAAGTAGCAAAGAATATCTAGGATATCGGTATCATTATTATTCCATATTTTACAGAGAAATCCGATAGTTAAGACGAAAACTGCAGAAATCCTCGAAAGTATTAGAAAATAGTGTTCAATTTTGTTTGTTCAATTGCCTTACAAATCTATCTTTTCGTTTTGGCTAACCTCAAACTGAACCTGGAGCTGAAGATGAAGTGGAAGATGAAGTCGGGGGCCAACGCCGTGGCATTTATGTCTCACTTGACAACCAGCTGGACCAGTTGCATTGAGACTAGCATTCGCATTCGAATTCGGAGTCGGATTCGGATTCGAATTCGTAGTTGCAATGGCCTCCAGTCACTGCTGCACTTCACCCAAAAGCATCTTTGGCATCTGGTTGCGGTTTTTTTTTTCAGCTCAACAAGTTTATCAGCAACTGCAACTTGCACTTGTGTGGCATGCGCCACTTGCCACGCCCCCTAGTCCGCCGGCCTCCCAGTTTCCCGCCCCACAGCTAAATACAAAAAGAAATAGATTGCACGAAATGAATTTGCGGCGACACCTTTGGGTAAAACCCCAACGCCATTTACCATTTACCACCCGTCGGTGAAAAAATTAACATAAATCGCTCACAGATGCAAACATAGTTAGGCTATTCAAAGCATAACTATTTAGTTTTATGGGGTTGAGAACCGAAATGAATAAAAAAAAGTTAAACCAAACGCCACATAAAGAAATCAAATTATTATTTTTCTTACTAATGGAAGTATGTTGATTTTTTTTACAATTTTAAAATATAATTTTAGGAATTTTTGACTATTAAAATTCTGATTAAGTTTTATTTTGTTTACAATTTAAAAATGTAATTTTAGGAATTTTTGACCATTAAAACTCTGACTAATGGAAGTATGTTTATTTTTTTACAATTTTAAAATTTAAAAATATAATTTTCGGAATTTTTGACTACTACTCTGATTAATTGAAGTATGTTTATTTTTTTACAATTTAAAAATATAATTTTAGGAATTTTTGACTATTAAAACTCTGACGAATGGAAGTATGTTTATTTTTTACAATTTAAAAATTTTTAAATATATTTTGAGGAATTTTTGACTATTAAAACTCTGATTACTTTCAACTACTTTCATTGTTTTATTTTCTTTACAATTTGAAAATTTCAAAATATAATTTTCAGAATTTTATTGGTTACATTTTATTCACACCAAATAGTTTACCCCAATAAATTCTAATTATCGGGCTAATCAAAGAGTTCTTCTTGGGTTGCAGAAGTCAAGTTTGTTGATAATAGCGCATTATATTTATGCATTTCGCTTTATCGAACGGAAGCGCTGATATGTTTGGGCCTGCGATGCCAAAAGGCCGATGAACCCGTAAAATATCAACGGCTGGAAAATCAGAAAAGGCTGACGGCAAAGACCCGAGAGCATATCAATTATTTGTACTGCAATCGCAGGCTGGGAGAGGGAATACGGATGGAAGTGCAGCGACGACGACGACGACGACGACAGGCGGGCGCCTTCGTAGTCCCCCCGACCAAGATTTCAAAATACCATGCCCATTTGCATTGATAATGCCCACAAGTCGGGGAGTCAGCGCGGGCCATTGATATATGGGCCTTAAGTGAGTTTTTTAAGTTGGCAGGAAAGGCAAACACAAGAGGCCCTCTGAATCACAAGTAGTCGGGAAGTCGGGAGGTTGGGAAGTTGGGAACTTGGGAACTTGGGTATTCGGGAGGGTACGATGGTAAGGGCGTGCCGTTGAAAGCGAAACCAGTCAACATGAAAAAAAACCGAAAAATAAAAGGAGTAAAGAACAAGAATAACAATACAGGGGGACATGACTCAGCGGCAGCAACAGATATACGGGAGTACCGACAATAAAACCCAGAAAACTTGGGGGAGTTGCTGCTGCGTTGCCCGAGAAACTAACAAAGAACCGATATCAGACGGAACTGCAACCCTTTTGTACCCCGAAGGGATTACGATTATTGCCAGAAAACGCACAAAGAAGTGCCAACTAAATGGGAAATAAGTAAGAGATAATGAAAGGGAAATGTACTTGCAGGCGGTATAAACAGAAGTGCTGATATAAAGTTCAAATCACACAAAGGAATTGGAGTTACAAGAAACTAATTATGGAAATACTGAGTCAAGTAAAAAAAACCTCATCCCAGTTCAAGATTAGTACATTTATATATCTTAAAATAATATGAAATCCAGAAATATGGCATATCGAAGAAATAAATGCAAAATCGAACAAAGAAATGAGAGTTAAATGGAAGAAGTGCTCCTTCGGGAACATTTCTACTGGGGATATAAATAGCTTATCCAGTGGCTGGCATTCCGTTCAACCCTAGACACACCCCACCCCCTCACAACCCCCCCCCCCCCTCTACATCCCACCCCCCGCGACAATGAGTGCGTAAAGTGCGTTCAAGGACGGGCGACAGCTGCAATTGATGACAGATACGAAGGGGTTGGGGTTGGCGGTGGAAATGGAAATGGGGGTGGGGAGGCGACACAAGACGGGGGTGTAATGCGACCATATGCAGCCGAAATCCACAAACAAGTACATAGGCACACTTCCATAAATAAGCGCATACATACAGTGGCGGCCACAATTATAGGAGACACTTTCGAAAAGAATTTCTGATTAGGTTCGAAAAATAAATCTTTTTCTTTTTAAATCTAATTCATCTAATTTTTTTTTTTAATTTGTAGAGGTAGTTTTTTCTAATTTTCAAATATTTTCAAAATTAAATAGAATAATTTTTTAAAACAATTCATTAATTTGATTGTATTGAGCCCACTTTTTTAAGTACCTTCTATATATGGGAACTAAATTTAAGAGATCTAGCATGATAACTTATTTATTTAATAAAAATGTATCCAATTTCTTTTAATAAAAAATGTCAACTGAATATTAAATAAAATTGTAGAAAGGTAGTTCTTCTAATTTTCAAATATTTTCAATATTTAATAGAATAATTTTTTAAAAGAATTTATTAATTTGATTGTATTGAGCCCACTTTTTTAAGTACCTTCGATATATGGGACCTAATTTTAAAAGATCTTTACATGGTAACTTCTTTTTTTAATATCCATTTTATTTTTTGGTACAGCTATTGTTTCTTTAATACAACATTTCGAAATAGAATTTCTTATCAGAAACTACTAGTGTTTCGGCGACAGCTGTTTTCCATGTACTTAGTCTTCGGCAGACTGTTGCGACAATGGCTTCTGCGGGCAAAAACTTCAAGACGCGAAAAAGTGAAGAAGCAACTCAATGGGTGGGATGAATGAAGGTGGCGTGGGTGTGTGCGTGGGGTGGGGGGATGGGGAATGGGGGTTGTCATTGTCGTTGTACCTGATTTCCGGCGAGCAGCGGAAGCATTCGATTGCCATTCCACATAGTCAGCCGAAAAAGGAGCGGGGAATGATATAGCGGGGAGACTATATATTATACAAAGGTACATACAATATATACATAAGATATGGGAGACGTTGCCATTAGCACAGGCCAAGGCGCACAAACAAAATGTGACTCAGTGGGAGGGGTTTTTATGTGCCGCCCGTCTACCTTCTTTCTACCATCACCATCCGTTTTCAGGGGAATTTCGCTCCTGGCATACTAATTGATCCCGAGAACCCAAGCGAAAGGCCGGCTAAAATGCAAAATCCTCATTGAAAATTATTGATTTGCCATTTTTACTGGGGTAGGGCAGGATACAAAAGGGGTTCCAAGGGGTGATTGTGCAAAATGAGGCAGAAACGCACTGTGAAAACAAAAGAAATATCCATGACGTGTCGTCGTCGTTCGTCGCCCACCATGGGTCCAAAAAATGTTTGTCAAAGCCAAATTGCAATTTTCCAATTGAATGCAATTTCTCGAAAAAAAATAATACCCTGCGCTGTGGCAGTGGTGGTTTTTGGATTTATTTAATTTGGGATTTAATGGGTTTAAGGTTAATTAATTGGCAATTTACTAGGGAATTTTTATAATAGAATATTTTGAATATTTTAGCTAAAATTTAAAAAACAAAAAAAATTACCAAAGATTTTCCATTTGATTTGAAATATGTAATTTTTTGATCCTGCAGTGCCCTAATTTTTTCCAGTGCATTCGGACGGCAGAACAAACGGAACTTACGGACGGACAGGAGCGGAAGAGCAGACACGGATACATACACACCAACACCAACACGGATGGATATGGATTTGGATTGGATGCGTTTTTGAGCATGGAAACAAAGGAACAAAAAGCGAACTCCGTGCAGCCGAAAGAAAGAAAGAAAGGAGCAGGAGAAAACGTAAACAAGGCAAACGCCAAGAGAAATAACAGTTATGTAGAAAGGGGGCGGGGCCACGAAAAGGGGGCGGTGGCACCTTGACTGCGTGTTTATGTCTGTTTATAGTTGAACTTGAATGATTGAAACAGAAATAGCAAAAGAAAAAGAAACGGCGAAGAGAGGAGTGCAAAACTGAAGAAATGAGAGGAGGAATGCCAATGTCAAGGCAATTAGCCAGCCGAAAGCCGGTTGGAAAAATCAGCGGCCCGGCTGAACTGAACTGAACTGAACTGAACTGAAAAACAATGCCACAAGGTGGAGCAGCCGAAGGAGAGCTCAAAATGAAATGCTAAAGTGAAAAATGCTAAAGCAAAAGCAAAAGAGGCGGAGGAAAAGGCAGCAAACAGAAAACGGAAAACAGGCAGCGAAGCGAACTGACAACTGCCATAGATTTTATGACTTGCAAGAGGCCCCAGAGTAAAAACCGTGGCCATTGGCTTTACACCTGGAAATGGAGCAGCAGCCGGCTCTGTCTAATTTGCACAAGACGTCTGGAAGTAGCGAGGGTCGCGTGACACGAAAGGCTACTCCATTGCAAATTTTCCAATTAGCAAAACTGCTAATTAACTAAAATTAAGAAGTAAAAAAAAAAATATTCTACTAACTTTGTTTTTGATTAGCTAAAATGTTATCCTTTTTAGAGTTTAAAAACATTTAAAAAGCAATTAAAAAGGATTTTCCCAAGGAACAGCTGTTATATATTTTCTTAAACAGTACTACAAAATCTCTCCTGCACTTTCAAAATTTTTGAAATTTTCATTTTTTTATTTCTTTTTTGACATTTGCTGCAAACAAAAATATATATTCTTTCGTGACACGACTTTGGGTCATCCCTAGCCTGGATGAGAGAGCCAGGGAGAGCCATCTTTGGGCAAGGAATTCCACTTACTTTCTTTGCTCTTGCTGCTCCTCCTTCCTTTCGGCTGTTGGCTCTTTGCTGCCTTCGCTGTTGTTGTTGCTGCCGCTGGCGCTGTTGTTGTTGTTGTTGTTGTTGTTGTTGTTTCTCGGCGAGATCGAGATGTCACTTAGTCGCTTGTTTTATAGTATTAGTTAGTTGGTTATTATCCTGTTTTTGCGTTTTCTATTTAGCACTCGCTCTCTCGTCTCCTTTTCGTCTGCCTTTTAGCCGGTGTTTTTTCAGTGCGTTCGTGTGCGTGTGCCTGTGTGTGTGTGTGCGTCTGCCGTCACACCCTTCACTTCGCCAATTCGAATTTCGAATATATCTAGGGATATCTGGGATATTTTGGCCAGCAATTCAACTGCTTAACTGCGATTCACACTCACAATGCAAAAAAAAGGTGAAGAAAAAAACGTAAACAAATCACGATTTTGGGGCGGTGTAATTAATTTGTATTCTCCCTTTATGTTTTACCCTGCTCGAAGTAAGCAGAAGGCAATCGAACGCTTTGCTTTGTCCGGCTCTTTTTTTGGTATGGCAGAAAAGGATTTTCACGATTCGAGATTTCTGATTGCAGGTTTTTCTGAGACGAGACGCATGCGCGCACAGAAGTTTTGCTTTGCTGCGAGAGAGAGAGAGAGAGGAGAACGACCGCTCACGAATTGCACTCGAGTGGGAATGAAACCCGTTGCGAGCGAGGCCGCGCTATTTGTATCGCCCGCCAGGGATGCCGCTGTTGCGGCCCCGGCGGTTTCCCGCCAGATTGTCTGGTCGCACTGCCAACTGGCTGGTTTTCTAGCTAGAATAATGAAGACTACAAGTGCTTTCTGGGGAAAAATTATCCTATAGAAAATGGTGTGATAATAAATCGGTGGATTTAGACTGAAATTTGGGATAATTTTATGTTAAACATGTTAGTAGGATTACGATTACAAAAGTAGTTTTCGAAAGTCTTATTTCCCAACACGATATAAAATAGTGCTGTGTAAGTAAAAACTAGTTTTTAAGCCCACAAGCCACATAGAAAATTGAGTTTGTTTCTTGTTCAAAATAAACGCATTGACACAAGTTCCATTACAGATTCAGCGGGAAAAACTCCATGATCTCAGCACTGGCACAAGCTGTTGGCTAACAGTAACAGTGCATATTAACAGCGCTGTTAACTTTCGCGCGGGATTTAAAATCCGAAATCGTAACGGTGCCTGGGCAAAGGAAATGTGCATAACTTAAGTGCATTGCATATTTAATTGCAGCTGCAGCCGAAACTGCATCCGAAACTGCAGCTGGCCACCCGAAAGACGCGTCTCGGTCGCTTTGCTTGGCTGGCGACCGAGACTTTAGTCGAGATTCGGATTCAGATTGAGACTGAGACTGAGCCCCCGGTGCTTTATGCTCTAATAACCCGCGCTGCACTTGCTTTTATTGGATGTTGCACGTTAGTTTCGGACCTCCGCTCCGATTCGGGTCCGGATTTCACCGAAATCCTTTAAATCAACACACATGAATATTTATACCGATTTTAGATTTTACAGTTGTTAATCACTGAATATTACCGGCGGCCGTCTCCGCTCTTCACGGCTCCTTGGCTGCCAGCAATCTTAAGCGGAGTTAATTATGCCCGCAAATTAATGTTTGACTGCATGCCAAGTCATTTTCGATTCACCTGTGTTTTTAATAATTTAAACTTTAACAGCGCGCGCTGTCCACAGAGATTGTCGCCCCCACAGCGCTGTTACGGCTGTCAACGCGGTGTCACATTTAAATTTAACATAGAATGTTATGCGAGAAACCGTTATTTTGATCAATATTCAAAAAAATCATGAATTTCTAAACTTTTCTATATAACCTATAAAGGTTTTATGGCCTTCAACATTCAAACTTAACTCACTGAATTTCCATTTTCAATTGAATACGCCACTCTACTTATGTATTTATGGTTTAGCTATAAAATAATCTATATTAAAATCATGATGTCAAATATTTTCGAATAATAATAATCTTTCTCTGACTTTCCGTTGCCTATAGCGTGAAAATACGTGCTTTGTAATGGTTGATTTGTTAATTTTTTTTGTCATCATTTGATTGGAAACTAAAATTTGAAACTAGTTTTGAAAATAACCGAACATTTTATAACAACTGTTCTCCCCGTTAACACCACCTGGGCACACTGCTGAGACAGCTGTGAAATAATCGCTTCCGGACTATCGATGTTTTTTAATGATATCGATTGAGCAAAAACAGAGTGCATTTGAGTTTATTAGTTTGTAGTTATATAGCAAAATGCTCGTCAATTTCGGCTCACTAAATTAAGCAAGTTCTCGTTGCACGCTGCCACGCCCCCCACCCATAACAGCCAACCACCCCCCGCCTCCGCCAGCGACCAGGGGGAGAGCTAGAACGAGAGAGAGGGACAAGAGGCAACAACAACACATAAAGAAAACGGAAGATTTCCATTTCCGCAAGGAAGGAACCACCAACAAAAACAACAATTGCTTCGGTGGTTCTCGTAACGGCAAAAACAACAAGAGAACAAATCTAAATAAAAAAAGAACAGTGCTCTCTGGCGTTGTGCGTGCGTGTGTGTTTGTGTGTGCGGTGCGTGCATTACAATAATTGCACAAAATTCAAGACAAACGTGGGGCGGGGGTGTCTGTAAGTGCGAGTGCGACAGAGCGCGACAAACACAGACGGGGTGAGAGGAAGAGTGACGGCAACAACAAAGGGCTGTGATTTTTTGGCCCCCTCCCCCGCCCCCTCTTCACACTTGCGTATTTACCAAATAAACGGGACATACATAAGCCTTTAAAAGCTAGAGAAACAAAAACAACACAACAACAAATCGAATAGTTTTGTTGGCGCTTCGAGTGGAGAGAGAGTGAAAGAGTCGTTGGCTGGAAAACTAAAACTGGCAGCGTAACAGAGAGAGAGCGCAATGGATGTCCTGGAACTGCTGCGCGCCAGCGCCAACGGCGGCTACAATACTCTCTTCTCGGACGCCTGGTGCCAGTACGTTTCCACGCAGATTACAGCAGCGGTAAGTGCACTTCAACCTTTCTTTGTCTTTTTGTCATTTGCTTTGGTTTGGTTTTGGTTTTGGCAGCGAGAGTGAGTCAGTTGCGTTTTCATTTGAAGAGAGTCAGTCAGAGGGCAGCTGGAAAGCTTGGAAAACGTTAGCGGGGGAGAGGGTCGGGACTACAGCTGTTGGGGGTTTGGATCCACGCTCAAAGAGAGCGAAATGTGGATCGTAAATGTATGTGCAGGATAACAGCTGCAGCTGTGTGAGGTTCGTGTCCAGGCTAAGGATGAGAATTAAATATTTAAATCTGCAAATTCATCCTTATACTTCAGAACTTTTTTATAGAATTTAACATTTTTATAATGAAAACGGGTTTATTTTTGAGATAGCATCTATAAAGATTAGTGTCCCTGATAAAAATCACTGAACGAGCGATAAAGCAAGCCTTAACAGTTAAAATAAGGTAAATAAACTTTCTTAGAAAACCCACTTAAGTGCTGAACACCTGTTGGAATCTTCAACTGTATTCAGTCTGACACTTTTTACAAGTGTTCAAGGCATAATCTGATTGTTTAGTAAACGGTTTACGATCCCTGATCAAAAATATTATTTTCCAAATAATAACCAAAATCACTATTCAACAGATGTGAAGTACTCGAAGTTATTAGTAGTGGAATGAAACAAATTGTGGAATTTTTAGCTTTCTCGGATTATTTTCCATGAATTGATTTTGTAAAACCTTATCAGCTGCTTGGAATTTGTGTGCCAGCCAAAGATTAGAAAGAGAGGGCCATATGTGGATTGCAGGATTCTAATCATCTGGGTTCGGGTCCCGGCTAAATGATACGGAAATGAAAGGCGGCGGGAAAGTAAAAGAAAATGGGAAACTTCCGTGTTTTGATTTGTCGCCTTCAAATCGAAATTGTTTTGTGGCCTTACATAAAACGAAAGAAAAACAAAAATACAAAGCCCACTGACTACAGTAGCCACATGATAAGACCACACGGCCACCCAATACTATTGATAATGGCAGCCTGGCGACCCCGAGAAAGGGAACAAAAAAAAAAAACTAAACCACTAAAGCTGATAACTATAACCGATTGCTAATCAGAAGCACGTGCAACTGTGGGCGGGGGGTGCGTACCAAATCAGTTCTCAATAATTCAATTAACCCCTTGGGGCCAAATCAATTTAGCCGCCTTGTGACTGAGCGAATTTTATCGTTATCGTGTTGCCAACTGTAAGTGTGTACGTGTGTGTGTGTGTGGTTGTGTGTTGGTTGTATCTCAGATCCAAGGAAATCCAATTTGATATCTGCGTAGCTTCGGCTTCCAATTAGACCGACTGAGTCAATTGAAATTTATGGCATTTTTCTTGTACATTTTGCAAACCTGTTGTAAAAATAAACTGTAAACAAACAATAATTGCGAGAGGTAATATAAAAGTAACACTGCCGTCACACAGAGAGAAAACAAAGTGCCTTTAATCGGAACATTATTGCTAAAATTAACACTAAAATTTGATTTTTTAACTTGAATATAATTATGTTAATAAAATTTAATAAATGAAAAAAAAAAACTACAAATTAAATGGAAAAATTTAACTTTTTTTCCCGGTGTAGTATCAAATGCGAGCGTACAATGCGGAAACTGCAGACAATAACAAATGGGGGGCAACAACAAACTGCCAGAGAAACCACTGCCACAACAACAACAAAAACAATTAACAAGAACAACAACTCGTAGAACCGCAAGCAATAACAAAAAAAAAAAATAGAAAAAAAAAACAAGTGCAGCGACGACGCGTCGTCGTTTCAATGTCAAAATGCTGAATGCAATAACAATTGCGATAGGGAAAAACAACAACAGAACACAGCTGATGGGCCCGATTATAGGGGCGTGACACTCGCTGGATGACAAGTTTTTGGAAAATAACAAGTGTCTACCTTTTGAATAATTCATCAAGTGTCTGGGTGTCATTTTAATAGTCCACTCAGTGAGAAAACCCCACATGTAAATTATAATATGGGTACATTTTTTTTTTAAATTATTTTTATAATTTTGAGCTAAAAACTCAAGAACTTTTTACAAATTTATCTTTTATAAATATTAAACACCTTTCGTAATAACATAACAACATAATTTACATACGTATTTCTAGTATAGTTCTAAAGAATTCGCAAAATGTTTTTTCAATTTTTTCAAATAAAATTTCTAATCTTGAGATAAAAACTAAAGAACTTTCTTTTAATATATCTGTTTTAAATATCTAACACCTTTCGTAATAACATAACAACATAATTTACATAAATATTTTTAGTATTGATCTAAAGAATTTGCGAAAACTGAAGAACTTTCTTTTAATATATATTTTTGTAATATCTAACACCTTTCGTAATATAATTTGCATACATTTTTCTAGTATAGACCTAAAGAATTCGCGAAATGGTTCACTCATCGAGATTTCATTGATTAAAGCCACCTAAATCATTTAGAAAGTATTGTACGAAAAGTTCGTTGGCTGAGTAATCGCATTAATAGAGGCGAGAAGTCGTCTTGCTGGAAATCAGCTTTTGGGAAAATGCAAGTGTTCGTGCTGCATAATGGATTTAGTGAAAAAGTCTCAGCAAGCCATATGGAATCAATAGGTTCTTCACCTGAGTTCGAATTCTGCCTCATTTCGCACTGGACATAGCATTCCTAAAATCATCTTGACGCACAGAAGGCATTTATATAAATACCTAAATAAATCAGGGGAAAAAATGTCAAAATCGGAACCCGTTTGATATAACATCGAAAAAGTTATTATATTTAGAGCATCGTATTGTAACAGTTCACATATGAGAGCTTTTAAAGTAAGACGCTAACTGAATACCACACTAATCCATTCTTTTCTTTATTCCATTCCATTCCATACCCCGCAGATGTACATGTATTGCGCTCTGGGCGTGCTGGGCATCCTGTTCATCGCCTGGTTCATGTACTTCAAGCGACTGGCGCGTCTGCGCCTGCGCGACGAGATTGCCCGCTCGCTGAGCGCCGTCACCTCGTCTTCGGGCGGAGATTTGCGCGGCCTGCGCTTCCGGAAGCGGGACAAGATGCTCTTCTACGGCCGGCGGATGCTGCGCAAGATGAAGAACGTCAGCGGTCAGATGTACAGCAGCGGGAAGGGCTACAAGCGGCGGGCTGTGATGAGATTCGCCCGCCGAATACTCCAGCTAAGGCGGGACAATATGCCGCTGGAGATGCGGACCGTGGAGCCGCCGGCCGAGTATCTGGAGGAGACGATCGAGGGCAGCGATCGTGTGCCGCCCGATGCCCTCTACATGCTGCAGAGCATCCGCATCTTTGGCCACTTCGAGAAGCCCGTCTTCCTGCGCCTCTGCAAGCACACCCAGCTGCTGGAGCTGATGGCCGGCGACTATCTGTTCAAGATCACCGATCCGGACGACAGCGTCTACATAGTCCAGTCGGGCATGATCAATGTGTATATTTCCAATGCCGACGGCAGCACGCTGTCTTTGAAGACGGTGCGCAAGGGCGAGTCGGTGACCTCGCTGCTCAGCTTCATCGATGTCCTGTCGGGGAATCCCAGCTACTACAAGACGGTCACCGCCAAGGCCATTGAGAAGTCGGTGGTCATTCGGCTGCCCATGCAGGTGGGTTTGTTTTGGTTTGTTACATCATTGCCACAGGGAATTCACACTTCACTTTACAGGCCTTCGATGAGGTGTTCCAGGACAACCCAGACGTCATGATCCGCGTCATCCAGGTGATCATGATCCGGCTGCAGCGTGTCCTCTTCACCGCCCTGCGCAACTACCTCGGCCTGAACGCCGAGCTGGTGCAGAATCACATGCGCTACAAGAGCGTCTCCACGATGAGCGGGCCGATCAACTCGCAGAGCTCGCAATCCTCCCGCCAGGCGGCCAACGGTCCGCCCACGGTGGTCACCCAACTGAATCTGATGCAGGGATCGGGTGTGGCAGTGACCGTGACGCGACCACCGGCCTCACCGTCTCGGCATTCGCGCGAGGAGCACACCCTGTCCGATCCGAATCCCAATCCAGATGGCAGTGTCCAGGGAACCAGCAATCTGTTCACCGAAATCCATGGCGATGCACCGAATGCGGATCTGTTCCACCAGCAGCAGCACTCGGTGGGCAATCTGTCCACGCGTCGCGGCTCCATTACCCAGATGACGCCCGAGGGCTCACAGACCAGTCCGCAGGCCAGGGAGGGAGTGGCTCCCTCGATTGACATGCGCCTGGTGCAGTCCTCGGCGGTGGACAGCCTGCGCAAGGAGCTGGGCCTGCCCGAGGAGGATGCCCCCATCATCGAGCCCTTTGTGGAGGTGCGCGAACTGGAGCCGAACGTCACCCTCATCACCGAGGGCAATGCGGACGACGTGTGCGTGTGGTTCGTGATGACCGGCACCCTGGCCGTCTACCAGAGCAACCAGGATGCCACGCGGGCCAAGCAGGACAAGAGCGACATGCTGATTCACTTTGTGCATCCCGGTGAGATCGTTGGCGGACTGGCCATGCTGACGGGCGAGGCCAGTGCGTACACCATTCGGTCGCGGAACAACAGCAGGATAGCCTTCATCCGACGGGCGGCCATCTATCAGTGAGTTGGGACAAGCGATCTTAATCCCAGGTACTATATATTCGCCTTCTTTTGCCCGCCAGGATCATGCGACAGCGACCGCGCATTGTTTTGGATCTGGGCAACGGAGTAGTGCGCCGTTTGTCGCCGCTGGTGAGGCAGTGCGACTATGCCCTGGACTGGATCTTCCTGGAGTCGGGCCGAGCTGTCTATCGGCAGGACGAGAGCAGCGACAGCACGTACATTGTGCTCAGCGGGCGAATGCGTTCGGTGATCACGCATCCCGGCGGCAAAAAGGAGATCGTCGGCGAGTACGGCAAGGGTGATCTCGTCGGGATCGTCGAAATGATCACGGAGACGTCGCGCACCACGACGGTGATGGCTGTGCGCGACTCGGAGCTGGCCAAGCTGCCCGAGGGCCTGTTCAATGCCATCAAGCTGCGCTACCCCATCGTGGTGACCAAGCTGATTAGCTTCCTTAGCCACCGCTTCCTCGGCTCGATGCAGACGCGCTCGGGCAGCGGGGCGCCGGGCGCGCCCGTCGAGGCCAATCCCGTCACGCACAAGTACTCCACGGTGGCCCTGGTGCCCATCACCGACGAGGTGCCGCTGACGCCCTTCACCTACGAGCTCTACCACTCGCTCTGTGCCATAGGTTCGTATGCAGCGAGTCAGCGATGAACTCTGTTGATAATTGACTCTAGAGACAGCAGGTTAATGGGTGTAGTTAGCTTTATGATTTTTTGCGTTTATGCCTAAACCCATATAATCGTTTTAAGCCCATTTGGTTTATGCGTTCCTCTTTATACTTATCATAAATATCTTTTGATAGGTGATAGGCATGTTCTATTTCCTTTTTTTGGATTCTTATTGAGTAAGTTCGGTGGTTTAAGTGAGTAACTAGTAAGGTAACTAGTATAGAGCCCAAGACTTAGCCAGATTTCAGCTTATAGAATATTTTATACTTTTTCCGCTAAGATTTATTCAGAACACGATGGATAAGTCCGGTAACGTTTCACATTGCTGCACTGTAGCTCCGAAATATCAGTTGACACTAATGCTCCTCTTCTGTTTCTTGACCAGGACCCGTCCTCCGTCTGACCTCCGATGTGGTGCGCAAGCAGCTCGGCCCGAACATCTTCGAGGCGGCGAACGAGTACCGGCTGACCTCGTGGCTGGCCCAGCAGGAGGATCGGAACATCATCACCCTCTATCAGTGCGACAGTTCGCTGAGCGCGTGGACCCATCGTTGCATGCGGCAGGCGGACGTCATCCTGATCGTGGGCCTCGGCGATCGATCCCACCTGGTCGGGAAGTTTGAGCGCGAGATCGATCGGCTGGCGATGCGAACGCAAAAGGAGCTGGTCCTGCTGTACCCGGAGACGACCAATGCCAGGCCGGCCAACACACTGAGCTGGCTAAATGCCCGGCCCTGGGTGACCAAGCACCACCATGTGCTCTGCGTCAAGCGCATCTTTACGCGCAAAAGTCAATACCGCATTGTGAGTTTGAAGTCCCTAATCGTGGGCTGTTCTATATATATTTCATAACTCTTAGTAAGTTGTATATCTATATTAGCATATTTTACAGATCTCTCTATAGTGTCATGTTTAGATAATTGAACCATTGTATTCTCTATTCTACTTTCTTAATATTTCCTAACATTAGTTGGCTTTATATCTATAGCAGCTTGTTTAGATAATTGAACCATGATAGTTTATTGCTTAACGATGGCCACTACATTCAATTAAACTTCCGTAAAGATAACGCAACCTGATTTCGGGCCAAATAACCCACCATTATCAAATGTTTCCACTAGAAATCATAAAGACGTGAAATGTTATTTTGCCACTCATTTCTGAACTTGGACAACTAAAACTGAAATAACAAACGATTTGACATGTAGATTAGTATGATAGTCTTAGAGATTAGGTCTTTATAGGCACCTTCATAATATTATTCAAAATTTTCGAGATAGAGTTATAATTTTTGATGTAAATAGGTTATTATAGATAAATGTTTTATGTAGATCAGTGTTAAAAGGCAGATCTAAACATTTTGAAGAGTTAAAATGGAAAAACCTTATTTGGTATAACGACTTATTAATATATTTTCTTGCAGAATGATCTCTACAGTCGCGTCTTGCTCTCCGAGCCGAACATGCATTCCGACTTCTCGCGTTTGGCCCGCTGGCTTACGGGCAACTCGATTGGCCTTGTGCTGGGCGGAGGAGGGGCGCGCGGTGCCGCCCACATTGGCATGCTGAAGGCCATCCAGGAGGCGGGGATACCCATCGACATGGTCGGCGGCGTCAGCATCGGTGCCCTGATGGGAGCGCTCTGGTGCTCGGAGCGTAATATCACCACGGTTACGCAAAAGGCGCGCGAGTGGTCAAAGGTTGGTTTCTAAATATATATCTTCGTTTGGTATTTTATTTATTTTTAACTTATTAAAACAATAATATTTTAAACTTTGTTTTAAATATATTTTTTAATCTGGAAAGGAATTGAATAAATAAATACCAGATGGGCACTAAAATTATATTTTATATACATTTTTTACTTGATAATTAGAAAATGACGAAATGGTTCCTACAACTGCTGGACCTCACCTACCCGATCACATCAATGTTCTCCGGACGGGAGTTCAACAAGACTATCCACGACACCTTTGGGGATGTGAGCATCGAGGACCTGTGGATACCCTACTTCACCCTCACCACCGACATCACCGCCAGTTGCCATCGCATTCACACCAATGGTGAGTCAGTCGCGCTCCGCATTTGCCTTCTCTCTCTCTCTCTCGCTTTGTATGTGTCTGTCTCTGTCATTATCTGTCTCTTTCTATTCTGTTTTAGTGCTGTGGGTATTGGTTAATAGGGGATTTTAGTTATTGGAACATGTCAGATATCTAAGATATAAACCAAATTTGATTTGGTTATCATTGTGAATATTATTTTATAAAATTTACATTAAAATCACCAGCATTCCTATTTTGTTCAATATTAAAATTCATAACTATTTTGAAAAGTAAAAAAAAAATACAAAATTGTATCCTGAAATACATTGAATTTAAATGAATATTTGGTTATTTATTGACAAATTCAATTTTACTTGGAACAATTATTGTTTTACAATGGCTTACATTTACTATAACTCTATTATAACATTTCTTATATGCTTTATATTTTTCTTTGCTTTTGGTTTTTGTTCAATGAGTTCCTGGGATTTCCATAATTAATGCTCCTTTAGTTTCTCCTCCTTTCCAATATGCTTTTGTATCGTTCTGTGGTTCCTGATCCTTTTGATCCTTTGGTAGCCTTAGAACTGAGTGTACCCAAAAAAAAAAACCGCAGACAATGAGACACCCATACAAGCACGCTAATACACCCAACCGCCCACACACACACACACAGCCTCATTCCATGGCCCGCAGTTTATTAGAGGCATTTTCACATTTCTAACTGTTCTTTTCTGCCGTGGAATCGACTAGTTTTCAGCGTTGCGCTGCCAATCGAATGTGCCGTTATGTTTGAATTTGAAATTTAGTAAATTAAATCAAATCTCATTGTTGTTGCTCTTGTCGATGTTGTTGTTTGGAAAGCTTGTGCCCAAAAATAAAAAAAAAAAAAATCGGCTCTTGTGCTTTTTGCTAGAGGCTAAACTTGTTGCTCCCCCTTAACAACCTCCTACCGCTGCTCCCATTAAAACCCATTCCATTGGTGCTCCTCATCCCAATAATCTTTATCACATTCCCCATATCCTCGACAAAAAAAAAAAAAGAAAAGATCGCTCGAAGCAATTTTCTCTCAATATCTCTTATTTTTCTCTTCTCCTCCCCCGAAAAAAACACACAACAAAAAAAACACACCCAAAAACACACACCCACCGACTTATCATTGCTGGCATGTGTCTGTCGTTGATTGATATATAATACCAGGATCTCTGTGGCGTTACGTACGCTCCTCCATGTCGCTCAGTGGTTATATGCCGCCGTTGTGCGATCCTAAAGATGGGCACCTCTTGCTGGATGGCGGCTATGTGAATAATCTGCCAGGTAATTAGCACTTAGCACTTAGCAACTAGCAAATACGATTTAACAAAAAAAAAAAAACAAAAAAAATACTTAACCCCGAGCGTTAATCCAAATTCTCACTTTCAATTTCCAATCTAGAGCTGAGTTTTTTGGCACACAGAGCGCGCAGAGTGTTGGAAATTTCTCTTGTTCGATCATGCTTGCCTGCGTTCCGAGCTCCACGTTCCCCACGTTCCATTCCATTCCGTTCCGCTCCGCTCCGTTTCTTGAACCTGTTTCCAAAGATCCTTGAGATGCTGTTATATTTGTTGTTCTTGTTCTTATAGATGTTTAAAAGTTTGAAGTTTTATTCGGGCTGGCAATGCTGTTGCTGCCTATCGATAAATAGTTTTCGTGGCCTGCATTTCTAACGGTAAAATCGCATTTGTTTACACCCTCTGTCTCATTCCCACCCACATAACCACACACCAACACGCACATTTACGAACTTACACCTACACTTACACCTACGACTGAGTGCACAAAGTTTCTTTGGTTTTTCCTCCCCTCTGTTTTTTTAGTTTTTTGGATGGTATTTTTGAGTTGCTTTTTAGTTTGTTTTCCTTCCTCTGTTGTTGTTGTTGGCCATTTTGTTGTATGCGTATAAGTAAACCCGATTTAATTTGTAGTTGTAGCACTGAAATAAACCGTTATTTCGTGGATAAAAGTGTGTCTTTCTCTCTCTCTCTTTATCTTTGAAACACATGACCTCTCTCTCTCACACACACACACACACAACAATTGAATAAACCCAAAAAAAAAACACAAACTCACGTGTCCGTGTCATCAAATGCAATCCACAATCCACAATGTTGTGCTGTTGTCGTTTTGTCCCCACCTGTGGTTTGCTAACGGTGCAAAAAAAAAACCAGGCCACCTGTGGCGGTACTGCCGCGCCAGCATGTCGATTGCCGGCGTCTTCCCGCCATTTTGTGATTATCGCGACGGCCACCTGCTGCTCGATGGCTGCTACACGAACAACGTGCCAGGTAAAAAGAAAGAAAAAAAAAGAAAATGGCAGCCATCTCGGCGTTCCACGATCCACGCTCCACGCTCCAACATCCACAACAATTGCAATTCCCCTTCCAACGCTCTGCGCCGCCCCTGCGTCCGCTCCAGTTTTGGGAATCGAATTCCAAGAAAGTCCCCCCAGCATCTAGGGTCACATTCCAAAGTTCTATTCCATTTCAATTTATGAATATCCAGATTTATTAATCTAGAACTGAAGAATTCGCGTAATAATAAAACACTAAAGAACTTTGAAATAGTCCCAATATGCTGGGGGTACTAAGAAGACTATTCAAAAAGCGTTTATAACTGCGAAATACATTTTCAAATACAAATTCTAATATCGTAATAACTTTTAACTTTAAAATGATCTAAAGATTTTATACCCAAAATCGCAAGTGTAAACGCTGTTGAATGAATTGATTTTTTTTTAACTGGTTATACCAATAACAAAAATTAACCAAACATTTGCATCCCACATCGATCAACCAAAACACGACACGCATGCTCGCCACTCCATTTCCCCGGTCACCATTTCACCATTTAGCCGATGTGATGCACAATCTGGGGGCTGCTCACATAATCGCCATCGATGTGGGATCTCAGGACGACACCGACCTCACCAACTACGGCGACGACCTGAGCGGTTGGTGGCTGCTCTACAAGAAATGGAATCCCTTCACGTCGCCCGTCAAGGTGCCCGACCTGCCGGACATCCAATCCCGACTCGCCTACGTGTCCTGTGTGCGCCAGCTGGAGGTGAGTATTTTGACTACATAAAACTTAAGAATTCGCGTTTTTTTTTTCTATGAGCTTAGATCAGCACTAACGCAATATCCATTATTCCTTTTAGGAGGTGAAGAACTCGGACTATTGCGAGTACATCCGACCGCCGATCGACAAGTACAAGACCCTTGCCTTTGGCAGCTTCGACGAGATCCGTGACGTGGGCTATGTGTTCGGCAAGAACTACTTCGAGAACATGGCTAAGGCGGGTCGGCTGGGCCGGTTCAACCAGTGGTTCAACAAGGAGCCACCCAAGCGGGGCAACCACGCCTCGCTCAACGAGTACACGTTCATCGATCTGGCGCAGATCGTGTGCCGACTGCCGGAGACGTACGCGGTGAACACGGCGGAACTCTTCAGCGAGGACGAAGACTGTGATGGCTACATCTCGGAGCCGACGACGCTTAACACGGTAGGTTATACCTTACTATATCCTGAAACAAATACCTAATGAATCTACCTTTGCACAGGATCGACGACGCATTCAAGTGCCGCGCGCTGGCAACTCGCTGTCCTTCTCGGAGACCGAACTGGATTCGGACGTGGAGCTTGACCTGCAGCTGGAGCGCAAGACGGACAAGTCCACGCAGTCGACGCCGCCGGCGACCAGCAGGACGAGTATGCGCGGCAAGGAAGAGGCTAGGCATAAGGAGGATCATCGTGATCGCGATTGGCACTGGGGTGCGAAGCACAAGGATGCGACTGACGGCGGACCCTCGGCAGCCGGACAGACTCTGACCGGGGAGGATCAGCAGGAGCAGCAGCAACAGCAGGAGGATCAGGGCGCGGGGACGGAGCAGCTGGTGGACAAGGACGAGGACAAGGAGAACAGGAGCAGCGCGAATAACGAAACCAAAAACTAGCTATATAGACAAGCCACATCGAGGCGGGATATCTACTCAAGAAAATGCAGCAACAAGCCGAGGACGACAAGGTGCCTTCCGCTTGCCCGACGCCCAACGGCCCAACGGTCGAACGGTCCCCACTTTATCACGAAACCAAGAAACCAACCACAAACTACTCAAACTCAATCATCCAATCTCCAACGAAACAAACTAAATAGCAATGACAAGGAAATTTGTTAACCTCTAGGTTTTATAGCAACCAAGACTTAGGCTTAGCTTAGCATATGGAACGATTATACCCATGATCCCATCCCGCATCCTCAATCAATCCTCATACACCTCACCTCACCACACACATTGTAATGGAGGCACAACAAGTCCACAAACTTTGTATATACATATAGTTATATATTTTTACTGAAGCAACCGATATTGTAGCCACGAAACTGAGACTCCTTTGCAATGAAGCCCCCAACAAAGTCCCGCCCCCTATTTGCCGCACACTTGTGTAGTCTCTCTATTAATTTAGGTAAGCAAATCGTTTGTTTAATGGTCGGATTTTTTTTGTAAATGCAAGCAAATAAATTAAAACAATTGAAAGTACAAAAGCAAAAGCGGATTTTTATTCTTCGCGGTGTTGTGGTTTTTTATATGATTTATTTAAGGATAGGAAACATTTATTTGGGATTGACAGCTTCCATTAGCAGCTCGTTTAGCAGTTCGGTTATAAATCGTGGATCCACCACAAAGTAAGATTCCTCCGGAGCAGAAGGACTGCAGTGCTCAATGTCACAGAAGTTGACCGGTTCCCTGGTTTTTGTTTTGGTAACTTTTTCCTAATTTCTACCCAAGTTTTGCAATTTGGCTACCCTGAAATTCGGAGTACAAGTTGGCTTTGGGAAGGTAGCCACCCTGAAATTCGGAGTCAAAGTTGACGTTTTGGGATTTTGGCTACCCTGGCCTAGTAGGCCTCTTCTCTACTGTCACCGTCTTTCCTATATAAAGGGCGACCCCAAATCACAAAACCTCAGTGCTCACGAGAGTTTTCACGATTATATACCTATCACTCCGTTCCTACTGCAAAATAAATTTCTAAATTATTTTTCACTACAAAAATATAGCCTTAAAATTGGTCATATATTTTGTTTTCCCATTGTGAGTTGCTGCTTTCGCGTATTGTTTCTCATAACAAGTAACCATGAAGAAGCGTGGAAATAACCGAGGTAAGAAAAAGGACAATCGGATGGTCGGTCTCCCAGAAAACGCGTAGCGCTGTACGGCTGGGTGTCTTCTCCACTTCAGCGCATCGCGAATTCCGTGGCACCGTCGGCGAATAGCTGTAATTTCATCATTACGAAATAAGTTTTTCCTTACTATTTTATTACTATTTTTGACGTTTGAGTCTCAATAGAACTGTCAAAAAAAAAAAGGAAAATCTTGTGAAGAGTTTTACAGAAATCGCGTAGCACTTAATACGATTGGGTTTCTTCGCCACTTCAGCGCATCGCGATTTCCGTGGCACCGTCGTTGACTAGTTGTAATTTCAGCATTTCGAAAGGAGTTTTTCTTTATTATTTTATTACTATTTTTGACGTTTGAGTCTCTATAGAACTGTCAAAAAAAGAGAAAAAAATCTTAAAGACCAAAAGTTTTACATAAATCGCGTGGCGCTGAATACGATTGGGTTTCTTCCACTTCAGCGCATCGCGATTATAATATAGTAGAATACAAACATTTTTAGCATTCCGAACTAGGTTTTTTTTTATTTTATTTATTTAGTAAAATATACTGTCAAACTGTCAAAAAAATAAGGAACCCTATAAACGAGGAGGGAATACTTTTTGTGAAAAACGCTGTTTAATGATTTAAAGAAAAAGTTTTTTTTTTCGCAACTCACCTTCAACCAGATCCTTGATTCGCCACTGTCACCCGTTTCGTTAATTTCAGGAAAGTCCGGGCCTGGAGTGCTGGAACTGCACCAGGTGAAGCGCGTGGACTTGGCCGAGAAGTCGGTGGTGATCAAGAGCCCGAAGTACTTGCCGAATCTGCATAACCTGGTCATGCCGCAGATATGCTATGAGCACAGCAACCGCATTGTGGCGGCCCGCCTCTCGATGGAGATCCATCAGCACAATTCGGCCGCCGCCCTCTTCTTCGAGGGCTGCGAGGCGCCCTGCCTGACCATCCCCCGCTCCCTGTTCCCGAGTCGCGCTCCTCTGGACAAGATAATATTCATGCCCAAGATGCTGCTGCCGGTGGGTTTCGAGGCCGGCGGCGTATTTGGGCCCGGCGTCATCTCACGCCGCTTCTATCCCGTCGGCCTGATGCCGGCGAATCACAAGGGTCCGACGCCGCCGCTGTTCGTCGGGCTACGCATCTTGGACTTCCAGATGCCGCCGGAGGTCAAGCTGCTCCTGGCGTCGGTGCCGGCGGCGCTGACCACGGTGCTGCCCTCGGTGGTGCCCACAGCGCTGCCCCCACCGCCTCCGAAACCGGAAGTTTTGATCGGCTATACCGCCAACTACATGCCGATGTCCACCAAGGATCGTTCCGCCGAGGTGAACGCGCTGGAACAGAGCATGTCTCGCCATGATCTTACCTTGTCGATGGTCTACACCCCGCCGGCGCCGCCGAAGCCACCGTCACCGTATCCACTGCGCATTATGCCCGTGCAGTACAACATTTACACCCCGGATCTGACCAATGTCGTGATGCATGCGCCGCTCAAGTGCAAGCTAACGATGGCCATTCTGTCGACGGTCATCCATCCGCATGTTCCGGCCGTGGCACTGGCCACCATGAATGACGAGGAGTGCCCGACATTCGAGCTGCCCTCCGATATTTTTCCCAAGCTCGAGGGCGTCAAGCGTCCCATCTTTCTGCCCAAGCGCTTCCTGCCCAGGGGATTCGAGGCCTGCTGTGTCTTCAAGCCGGGCTCACTGCCGGAGCTGCTGTTCCTGGGCAGCATTGGCAAGGACGGCACTCCTCAGCCGCAGCACAGCAATGCCATCACACCGCCACTGTTTGTGGGCAAGTTCCTGGACGTAGAGGATCCGGAGGAACCTGATCGAATGATGAAGGGCGACGAAGAAGGATCTGCCACTTCCATAGAGTTTAACACCACCAAGATCACTCGCCGCCCGGCCCATCTGCCCAAGGGCTTCCTGGTGCTGGAGACGGAGGATCCGGAGACCCCGTTGGGTGCCAGCGATTTGTTGGACTACGATGATGCCTATAATGAGGGGAGCTTTGTAAGGGTGATGCGTTATGAAGGCGGGGAATCTCAGGAATCCCAGGAAACCGTTGAACCCATCTTGACGCCCGATTTGGCGACCTTAAAGCAGCTGTATTTCACCGTTTTCAAGGATGATTGTGGATGTTATGGTGCGGTAAGTCTAAAGGAGCCCACCGAACTGGCTGATGGAAAGCCGGCCAACCAAAAGGAAGCCAATAAACCCCTGGCAGTCACCGATTACACACTTCCAAAGAACCCTGACCAATTGGATGACGAAATAGTTGCGGAATTGCGAGCCCAATTGGAGGCGAAATTGCTGCAGGAGAATTTTGAGGCGAAATTGGCTGCGGAACCGGAACCGGAACAGAAGCCGGAACAGGAGCCGAAACAGGAGCCGAAACCGGACGTAGAAGAGGTAGCCGGAACATCGAAGGGCTCCCAGGGAGCCAAAAAGAAGTACCTCAAGCATTTCAAGATCGATAGCGACATCGATTTAATAGCCCATGCGGTGGCCGGTATGGGAAAGTCCGAAATGGAGATGATGTTCGAGGATACCCTGCCCGAGATGAACATCGATCGCGCCCTGGATCAGCTGCAGCATGTGCTCGAGGAGCGCAACTTGATTCGCATGGCCACCGCCCTGGAGTTTGAGCACCATATCGACAGGATGGAGAAGATGCGCAACTTGGCCTTGCGCAAGACCACGCAGCAGTGCTCCGAGTGCGGCAAGCTCCACTAAGATCCAGATCCGATTTGAATCCTTGATTGCAATTATAATCGTTATTTTTAAATGATTTTCAATTTTATTCAGGGTTTTCGGTTTGTCACTCAGAATGCATGTTTACATTAGATCTTTTTTTGTCGGTGTACTAGAGTACTAGGGGTTGTGGGTGTGTGTGTGTTTTGTTTTCAGTGTATTTTAGGAGTGTATTGTATTGCTGTGCTGTGCCATTTAATCTCTTAAATCATGTGTGTGTGTTTCTGGTTTTTGCAGAGTAGTATTTAGTTAGTCTAGGAGGCCAACCGAAACATCTAGATTTGTATAACTAGCAAAAAAAAAAAGAAAGGTAAAATGTGATATTTTAATATATATTAATTATACAAGATGCAGCTTCGTTTTCAGTGTATTTACAGTTCGCAGCCATTCTGCCGATGTCTTTTTGCGTAACTCTCACATGCATTTGCTCTATAACTCGATGGAAATATATATACCAATTACTAGACAACCAGGTTCAATGAAGAAATCACTTCAACTTTTTGAATTTCTTGAAAAACCTTATACATCTATACTTCTAGATCTTGAAATATTATCTAATCTTTGCAGTGGGTCAAAATAAATCTTGGTTTGAAGAAATACCGAATTTCCATCGCTTACGTAACACACAATTTGTAAAAACTAATAACAAATTCGCATCCGATCCTAGCGTTTCCAATTCAGATTACCCTCTCTCTCTTCTCTAATCATCTTTTCCCTCATGCTTCCACACTTAATTACATAATATATTTATGTTTAATGGGGTATTTGCAAACTAATTTCTACGCATTTCACAATTCGCTTTTCGTTTATTGGTTTTTTTTGTAATATTTTTTTTTTTTTCGTTTTTGTAGCATTAATTTTAGTGTATATTGTATTTATATATATTAACTATATAATCGTTTTTTTCATTTTTTACATGCACAAACTCATGAGGCCAAAGTAGACAATTGTTATATTGTGTGTCGTGTGTTACATTCGTTACATTGTTATTTTCCTTCTTGCCTTTGTTTTCCTAAAAAAAAAAACCTATAAAGTTACGGACTTAAGACTTAGTTTAGGTAGAACGCAACTAGAGAGACCGGTTCGGTTTTTTTTTCTTCGTCTTCGCCCAGCAAATGTGTGGGGTGCATATCTAAATATTTATAGCTTGTTAAATATTCATGTTCCTCGCGAGATTTGGCGGATTTTGGATTCCTATTTGAGGGCTATTATGCGCTTCTCAGTTGAACAGTTGACAACAAACAATCGTTTAGCTGAAGTTTTTCGTTTTGCATCCATATTTATAAGTATTGTTATATATAAAAATGTGTGTAATATCAATTAATTGCAAATTTGCCGACGTTGCTTCTAGGTGCGTTGGGGGATGTGAGGGGAGGGCGTGGGCGTGGGGCGATGACCGTAAACGAATACGGACTAAGATACCGATACGGAAAGCGGACAGAACGTGGCCGGGTGTCCTACTACTCCTCCTCCGCGTCTGAAGTTGCGAAACAACAGCGAAACTCGCTTAAACTTAGGGGACAAGTGGGTGTGGGGTTTGGGTTAGTTGCGACCGTTGATTGGTGATTTGAGGGGATGGATTCTTGACGGGGGCGGGTTGTTGACTGGTTCGACTAGGCGAGGAGCGGTCGGGCATCCCATCTCAGATCTGGCCAACCAACTCCTGGATGCTGCGCAGTAGATCTTCCATATTTCACAAGAGATCCCGGTGGAACACCCAGGTGTGTTTTGTGTGAGCAAACTTATGGGACAGCCACTGCGACTCCAGCAGGTTGAAGCGATCTTGGCTCAAATACAAAGGTTTGCCGCGCCTGAAAATGATTATAAGGTTTTAAATTTAAAGTCTTGTCTTCAATCTTTGGATAGGCAAGCACTCACTTGAGATCGCGATCCTCCTCATCGAAGTCGTCCAGATACAGTGAGCCCCAGAGGCAGGCTCGTCGTCCGCGGATAACGATGATGTACGTAGAGGTAACCACCAAGAAGATACCAATACCGCCGCCACACGAAAGCGTATGCTGTTGGGAAGAAATACAAACATGGATTAGATGAAATTCGAAGTAAATTCAGTCTCTATAATAATCTACATACCCGAACAGCCTCGCAGCAGTCGTTCTCCGCACAGCAGTTCTGCTTGAGGCACACGATCGTCCCGCACAGCAGGCAGATGGAGCTCTCCTTGGGCACCTTGTAGCAGTTGAGGCACGGCCGTTCGTGGTAGTACTGTGACAATTGGTATAGAAACATAAATTCAGTTATTGCGCATTCAAAATCAATCTTGGTTCAAAAGAAAACCAACCGTGAACAAGCGTTCGTACTCGCGCGGCAGCTCAAGAAGTCGCGGCTGCTGCCACAGCGAGTGCTGATTGATGAGCACCAATTCCCTGACCGTATCCGCCGGCGGACGCACTTCCATTAGCTGCTGGCACCAGAACTGCGGCAGCGTTAGCTCAGTGCCGGGTATGAAGCACAGGCCCTTGCTGGCATTGAAACAATCCCAGTCCATCGAATCGGTGACCAGTTCCAAATAGTAGACCAGACGCACAAACTCCAGTCCCGGCGCCGAGATCTCCGGCATCTCGTGACGATAGAGATGCTGGCGCAGCAGGGCAGCCACTCGCAGGAAGGGCAGACATAGGGACTGCAGCTGCAGCTCCATGGACTTAAGGTTGACCTCGTGCGGCGAGGCGGTCGATGATGAGGAGGTAGCTGTTGCCGTGCCGGATCCAGAGGCGGTTGTCGAGGTGGAGGAGCCGGCTGCCGCCGCTGCTGCCGCCGAGCTGCTGGTGCTGGGTATACAATCCCGTCGCAGGTGAGCCAGCTCATTGGTCTGGCTCAGCACCAGGGCCATGGCCTTGCCCAGCTGCGAGGAGCTCTGCTGCTGGTTGCCAGCACGGCGACGATTGTACGAGCTGCTTGTGGCTCCGACAACAGATTCCGGCTGGGACTCTGCACCGGAAGTGGCGCCACTGCTGCCGTAAACTTTGAGAATGTGATCGCACTCGAAGTCCGTGAGGGTGACGCACAGCTGAACAACAATCTGGTAGTACAGCAGGTTGTACATCACCTTCACCATGCAAGTGAAGTAATCTGTGGAGCAAGGAAGGCCATTACAATAATGCATAACATATATATATACCAGGCAAAACCACTCACCCTGGTCCAAGTGCAGTGGGGCCAACAGAATGAACTTGAGCAGCAGCGCAATGGGATCGGCCAAGAGGCTGGGAATCAGCTCGAGGCAGTGCGCCGGCAGTGGTTCCGTATCGCTCACGGGCAGGCCGGCCAGCGAGGCCCAGCTGCTCCACAGCGGCCACTCGACCAGGACACGCACATGCACCGAGAGGACGTGCAGGAGCGGCACAATGCAGTCCCGCTTCGGCTTGTAGCGCGTGGCATTCGCCGAGCAGAGCGATCCGCCCCGCTGGATGATCTCCGCCTCGAGGTTTGTGCGCGCAATCGAGGTGACGAAGATGAACAGCTTGCGGAACGTGATCGAGGCGCACTTGACCTTGCGCTGGGCAATGTTTGTCATCACCTCCATGGCATGACCCATGGCCTCTGTTAGTTTTGTGGGCTGCTGGAGGTAAGAAATCAAGTTTTAGGCAAAATCTTATTCAAAAGTAAGGTCAATATTCCTACCGGTATCGTTTCGTTCTCCTTGATCAGATCGGTGAGGTCGGCGACGAGACGCTCGAAGGGTTGATTACCCGAGCGGACGATGTGCGTGGGCCTGTCCAGCTGCGGACTGAGCGGCAGCACCGAGTTGGAGAGCTGCCGGCACACGGGACAGTAGAATTCACCACGATCCTGCACCGGCTGCCGTTGGGTGGTGTACAGCGTCTTGAGGTACGCCTCCAGGCAGCTGAGATGAACGTGGTGGCCACACGACTGCACATGCACACCATTGTCGTAGGCCATGTTGTTGGACAGATACCAGGACTCATCGCCGAACTTGAGGCTAAGCAATTCCGTGCGCCGACTGAATTCGGCGGCCAGTCGTGTGCTGTGCCTCAGTCGATCCTCATCCTCCACGTTCAGTGGCAGCGGCAGTCGCTCGGCGATCCGCCGCCGATGGCCAACGATGCCACTGGACTCGACCAGAACCACCAGACCGATGGGATTCGATTCGGTGCTGGGGGTTGTGCAATTGCAGATAATGCAGTCGTACTCCTTCTCGCGCGGCTGCTCCTCGTACAGCTCCTCGTCGTCCTCGTCCTCCGGTCCGTAGTCCATGCTGCTGGCTGCCGCTGCGGCGGACTGCATGAACTGCTTCTGCTTGTTGGCAAAGTCCTGCATCATCTTCTGCTGGCGCTCGCGTGCCTTCTTGCGGCGCTCCTCCTTCTCCTTGGTCTCGCGGGCCTTCGCTTCCGCCTGCCGTTCGCGCTGATTGGGCCAGAGTCTGGCCCGGATGTCGTCGATGCTGAGGGCGCACTGCTCATCCTGCTTGGCTATCTTGCGCAGCAGATTGCCAATGAAGAAGGGCCCATCGCCGATGCGGGAGGAGGATACATGGATGTTCTTGTAGTTGCGCCGGCTGCGTCCTCTTTCGGCCAGCGCTGTGCTTTCGGCTGCTGCCATCGAGGTGCTCGCCTCGTTGCAGTCCACATCCATGGAGGAATCCTCACCGGACGACTGATCCTCGCCGTCGCTCAACGAAAAGCTATCCAGCGTGCCCGAGAGCTGTGAATGGAGCTTAAGCAGCAGCGACAAGATGCTCTCGTCCAAGTGCAGTTCATCCTTGTTGCTCCCACCGATGGCGATGTCCACCGATCGTTTACGAGCTCCACCCGACTCGTAGTTCATCCTACGTCCAGTGCCGCCGCCACTCACGCCGGAGGTGAAGCTTCCGCCGGCGCCGAGGGCATTTGATGGCACAATGTCCATGTTGACGCTACTCGGGACGGCCACGGGCTGAACCCTCTGGAAGGGCAGGAGCATGCCACTGCCCGTGGGCGTGGTGGGTGAGAACATCTCGTTGGAGGCCACGGCCGGGGTTGTGGCCGATGGATTAGCGCCTCCGCCAACTCCTCCGATGGCCCCCATATTATTTGTCTCGGCCAGCAAAAGATCCCGCCGGATGGCCACCTCCATGCCGCTCTCCGGCAACGTGATCTGCTGCAGCGGGAAATGGAAATCGAGGGCGGCCGCCGGGCTCATGTCCATGGCATGATCGCCCTCCCGCAGTAGCTCATCGTCGTTGCTGTCCTGCCGGATGACGACACCCGTTTCGGCAACCACGGAAAGATCGGGTGGCAGGGCAACCTCCATGCCAGGCACTCGCATCGGCACCAGCGCCTGCGAGACATTCCTACGGCTCAGGGCTCCCGGTCCCAGGCCAACTGATCCCAGGCCAGCGCCGCCAGTTGCCTCATCTCCTTCGGAGTCCACGTGACCAATCATGCGCATCGATTGCTCCGGATCCGCCTCAACATCAAAGTCCAGATCCGAGTAGAACGGATTAGAGCGATAGCTCGAGGTGATCACCTGCGGATCGCGTGACTTTAGCGACACCTTCTTGACCACGTGGCGCAGATTGCAGCTGAGATTGTCCGTGGGATAGCATTGGAACAGCTTGGGCGGCTCCTGGCGACCCGAACCGTAGCCATGATAGCCGGGTCCGCCCGAGGACTCCACCATGGCAGCCAGCGCAGGAGGAGCACGATCTCCTGGACCACTGCCCACGTCATCGCTGGTCTCCACAGCGATCTCCAGGAGAAACACGGCCAGGGCCAGCAGATGCTCGGAAACGTCACGGGTGTGCACTGCACGGAAAAATATCGACAGGATGGTGGAGTGAAAGACGCGAGAGTTGAGAATCTTGCAGGGATCACTAAACGAGCTCGTGGCGGGCAGGGCCTGCGGCAATCGGAATGGTGGCCACAGATTCCCACTCGCCGGCATCTTCTCCTTGCTCTTCACATAGTTCGTGAAGCGATCCAGCGAGGACTGGAAGTCCCGCCGATGGACCGCTCGCAAAAGCACGTGCAGCGGATCGTAGTGCTTCTCCCACACCTCGTCGATGGGCGTGAAGAGTCCCTGCTCCAGGTTCTCGCTTCCACTCGACGGAGCCTTGTAAACGGATAGCTTCTTGAGGAAGGTCTCAAAGTTCTTGGTGTGCACATTGCCCGATCTCTCCGGCATCAGTTCGAGGAGCTGCGAATGCGTCTTGTTCTCGGTGGCCAAGAGGGCACTGATCTCGATGATGCACTGGGTGGCCTCGTCGTTGCCCAGATTCGTGCGACTCGTCACCAGGGTGGCCAGAAAGGTGAGGAATCCCTCCAGCATCGAGGATTGCTCCGCCTTCTGGGGCTGCTTCAGGGGAGCCGTCTCCAGCCACTGGCCCACGTCGAAGAGCTCGATGGTGTTCTGCAGGAAGAAGTACTGCGGCAGGTTGGTGGCACAGATCTGCAGGAAGAACAGGTCCATGTCCGCCATCGAGTTGCAGAAGTTCGCCTGGATGTAGGTCATCGCCTGGCCCTTGATCTGCAGTCCGTTGCGCACCCATTTTCCGGCCAGGATCTCGTAGAAGAAACTCTGAAAAGAGCAAAGTGAAATATTTTGTTTAAAAAACTTGGCAATACGAAATTTAAAAAAAAATGTTTTATAAAATTAACTTTTTTAATAAATTATTTATGTATATACTTTTCAAAACAGGTTATACATCCAAAATCAAATGAATATGTAAATAAGATAAGAAATAATATTCGTTTTACTAATAAAATTTGTGAAAAAAATACAAATTAATACATTAAAAAAAATGTTGTAAGTTATTATTTTTTATTTAAGCCAAGTAAATATCATAAAAAATTAAAATAACGGTACACCACGAGTGCGATAGCCATGACACATCGATGACACGCACGCAGAGTTATCGAAACTCGTTTCCAAAAGACAACTCTGAGCCTGTCATCTCGCTCCCACCTATGCTGTGACCTATGCTGTCGCTCTGCCCTCCCCCTCCCTCCGAAAAAGAACCGTACAAAACAAAGAAACCGAGCTCTCTTCGCATGTGTGCCTGTGTGTGTGTGTGCGAGACGGGGTGTCTGCAAGCGGCAAAAAAGAAAAAAAGAAGACAAGTAAACCCACATCTGTACGTTTGTTAATCAATCTCGGAGCAGCGAGAGCAGCGCAGCCGATTAAATCCAATCCCAGCCAAAACTCGACGCTCGAGACTAAACTCGACTCTCTGTTTTTGTGGCTATGGCATTTGCGTTTTGATTTTCAGCGGGCGCAGTTGCGTGCCAGCCTGTGTCACTGTGTGTGTGCGTTCGTAAACATTTAATCATAATATTTAAAAGGCACCCCCCATCATCATCGCAACATCCCCAACGATCATCGGATTCCAAAGTAAATAAATACACAAAAACTCAAGTAACACACCACACACACACACGCACAGCCCGGCTGCAGAATGGGCTTTATGAAATGGGGACTTCCCCTACTGCTGGCCACTTTGGTGGCCTTCCAACAGCCCACACAAACGGAAGGACTGATCGAGGATGTCCTGGACATCATCCATGTGGTCAAGGAGGTCACCTCCGGCGTCCTCAAGGCCTGGGACATTGTACAATCCTCCCCCCTGGCGGCCAACATTGACTTTCCCCTGATGAGGGAGAAGCAAAAGAAGGTCTTACAGCGGCTGAAAGAAGTCAGCAAGCAAATAGACCACACCGAAGATCAGGTGAGTCAGCGGGCTAAACCCGATCTTAAACTCTGTTTTTATACCCTTACAGTGGTCATTGCCACTTTGGTTAGCTTTTTGGAGTTATTTTAAGATCTCACCATCTCATACGATACCTTATATAAGTGCAAGGGTATAGAAACTTCGCCATCTCCTATATCACGATTAACCTCCCAAAAAACCCACTTCAGCACGCTCAATATGTTGCCTTGGCCATCGAATCGGTGACGAGTTTCATGCACAACAATGCTCCCATTATGGCCAAGATGAACGACATCTCGGATACAATCAATAGGATCTCATCGCGCTATCAGCAGATGCAAAAGTACGAGGCTTACAAGGATAAGTTGGAGATGACAACGCTGATAACATTTGCCGAGTGGACGGTTTCGCCAAATGCCCATTCGGTGCACCATCTAATGGATCGACTGCATATCACACTGCTCGGCAACGAGGATAGAACCTCAAATACAACGTCCACCAATCTGCTCCAGCAACTGACCACCGCCTATGAGGTAATACAGTCTAACATTTACGTGATCTACTTTGCTTACAGTTCGAATTTGGGTCGGGGGGCTTCAAGCTAAACTAAAAACCCCGAGGAAAGTGCGACAAAACTATCTTTTTTGATTATTTTGTAGGGTGGTTTGAACTCGGGCACGTCCCACTGTAATAATACAGATCGTGAATGGGGTGTCAATTTGCGAATTGCTTCCTGCATGCCTGCTAACCGGATGATTCACAAATGATGTTCGCCGGGGATTTGATATAGGTATAACCTCTAGACACGGGGTTTAAGCGTTGTAAACTCGACTTTCCGGTTGACGCGTCACTTAAGTCTCTCTTCTGATGGCTTTTTTTCGGCAAAAGAAAGTCGTGCAGTGTATTAGTCACCGTTTCTTTTGTCGCCAAATAACGGTTAAAGCACACACACGCTCTCAAAAAGAGGCATAAATTCTCCCCCCTTTTTTTTGCGGTTTTCGAGGGCTCTGTGTTTGTGTCTGTGTGTTTGCGTGAGGTCAAAGGTCTGGTGTCAACAAAAGACTGCGAAACAAGTTAAACAAAACAAAAAGTCCACAAACAAACGTCAGAGGGCAATGCAGCAAAGCAGTAGCAGCGCTGCCCCCATGCTGCGAAAAGAGAGCACGGGAGAGAGGAGAGCCCATCTCTTTGTTGGTGCAATTGCGTCAAAGAGAGAGCTCTCACGCACTCACCTCACACAGCTGTTTGACATACCAATTAGAGAGGACGACGACGACGGCCGTAACAAAAACAATGCGAGTACAACTTTCTAGTTATCGATTGCTAGGCTTGCAGGTGCCAAAATGATCACCATCGATTGTATAATTAAGCTCAAAGTGTAGGGTATTATTTCGGTGTGTGCATTGCAACCGAAGAATCAAACAAAATTCGCTCAATTCGTGATTGCTGCTCACAGTCGACAAACGGCGTGCGTGTGTATGTGTGTGTGTTTACGCTTCTCACATCGGCTGGTCGTCGAAAGAACAACAACAATGCACGAAAAAAGAGCTTCAGTCAGCAATTTTTTATTTTTTTGTATTGTATTTCCAACGAGCACACCAGCAGCACACCAACACAAACACTCGCCGAGCGTGGAGCGCTTTAAAACAGAAACTGAAAAATTACAGTAGCCGAACAGCACTCAGAACAACAACACCCAGCTGAAATTATATGGCAAGAGGCGAGCGCGAATTAAAGTAAATCGCAAATAATAAAAAATCGTGGAATCTGTTAATCGGGACGGGAATCCTAAAACGTGATTCCGATTTCGACTCTTTGTTTCCAGTTCAAGGAAGATTGGAAGTGTGGAAAGCGAGCTTGCCCTGTCCACTGGAAAGCGACAACTAAAATCTAGCAGTTGAGAAGAAGAAGAAGAAGCACAGAACTCAAGGCTAAACAATTTGGAAATACACTTATTAAATACAAGGAAGTCCCCGTTTTTATATTCGCTGGGCGGATATAACTTATCGGGCGAGTAAATATGGCGGCGCCTATCGCAACGTTAGTCGCTCTGGTTGTTGTTGTTGCACTGCTGATTTGTGGAAATACGAAATCGGCATCGGCCGAGGGATGGATGCACCCACGCGTCCCCACACTGGAAGTGGACGCTCTGCGCACCGAGTATATTGCCCTGGAACGTGCCTTGTGGGATTATCTGGCCAAAACGGCCAATAGCCTGAACAATAAGGAGACGCAGATAAGGAAAGTGTACGATTCGCATCGGGACTTCGATTTGAAACCGCTCATGGGTCGCAACTTCGAGGAGCATCGCTACGAGGTCCTCAATCACTATGAATGGTCACTGCTGGAAAAGGATCTCATCTATATCAGCAAGCTATACGAGGCCTACAAGGTATTCGGCCATATACCTTGAGAGATCATAATTACTCAAACCTCCTTGTTATCTCATATAGGACACCTTTGTCAAGCAGAACAACAGCGGCCAACTGGATGAACTGGCTGTCCTAAATCTTGCCAGGGCCATCCTGCGCAACGATAACACCGCCTCGATGCCACGCATCCTGCAGGAAATCGAACGAGTGATGGTTTCCCAGACCCTCTACTACCGGGCCATGATAGTTAGTTACCCCTTTCCCCAAAATATCACAATAGATCCCAAGATCAATCATGGGTTTATAAATAGTTGAGGTCTTTTTCAAACGAAACACAAAGAAGAAGTTCCTTGTTCTTTGTTACACAATCCGAAACCCCAAAAACTGATTCACATATGCAATTAGTAATTTAATTTCAATTAAGATAATCTTTAAATTATCGAATTTCTATTGTAACGAAGGCTAATCTTACACCCCCACGCGATCCGTAATTACCGTGTTATATATAAGGGTATGCCAGCGATTTTTACAGGCAGATGTGACGGCTAATTAGAGCTAAAAACAAGAGTTACATTTCACGTGTACCAAGCAAAGAATGCCAGAGCGAAACAGCTGGGTATTAACCATATTAATGACTTTCCCCATAATTCTCGCTTGCAGGTGTCCACCAATCAGATTTGCAATACGATGCAATCGGCCCAACAGTTTATATACTCCCTATATGCGGATATAGCGTTGACCGAACTGAAAGCCTACACCATGATGGAATTCTCGTGGATGATGTTGCGGGTCTACGGCAAGGGCAACTACACCCAGGAGGCGGAGCTTATGCGATCGGATTACGAGAAGAGAACGGAACGCACACTGAAAGTGCTCAAGGATGTGATGCTGCGAGCGGATCGTATCGTTTATCGCTGCGATCCGCCGAAACATGTTCCGGGTGTAACGTACGATGAGGTCACGCGGCTCCTTCAGGGCTATATCGAGAACGAGGTGGATCTGAATAACGAGGAGACCTGCCGAGAGACCTGCGGCTTCTACCAGTCCACCCGCAGCGAGGGCTGCTTCAAGGATCTCTACTGCTCCCGCCAGCCGAAATGCACGGGTCGTTTGTACAACTGCCAGTTCGTCGACTCCGACATGTGGGTGTGTCCGTCGCCACAGAACAGCGTCCGGCGCTACGAGTTCATCGAGTATGAGAACGGACGCGTCCTTGGACAGCGGGGTAAATGCACCAGGGGCACCACCAAGGTGGACAGCTGGTGGCGCTACCTCCTCTGGCACTGCAGCTACTGCTTCTGCCTGTGCGATGAGCAGGGTCTCAAGTCGGATCGCTTCTTTAACCTGCGGGACACGATCGCCGATGTGAAACGCAACAGGTGAGTTACGTTTGAATCTTTTGTCCTAGAAGATATCAATACTAATCACTACAAATCCTTTAGAATCGTGACTGGCTTGCGTTTCGTGAAGAAAAATCGCATTTTCCATTTGCAAATCCAGGAGGGCGAACTCCTCCCGCGTGGTGCCGTCAATCAAAGCACTCTGGAGTGGAAGCCAGTGGAGACGTACAACTTCTTCGATCGGGATGTGAAAAAGGGCGTTGACTATCACATGCTGAGCTACGAGAGTCGCTCCATCGATCTGGACGATGTGGACACGGATGACAATAGCTTTGTAATCACCGGCGTTAGATTCCGTGTGATAGGCACCCATCTGAACTTGGAGGCCTACTACAGCGAGTTCGACTTCAAGACGGGTCAGCTCATCCAGCCGGAGAGCAACAGCTATTGGAAGTCCAACGATAATACCGATGTCAGCGGGGCACGCAGGTGAGCATCATTATACGGTTGTTATTTCTACCGAAACCAGTAAAACTAACCATCGCCCAACTTTCGCTTGCAGAGAGAAACTGCGCCTGGATAACGCCGACGTGTCCACGCGGACAATCACCCACTCCATACCTCTGTCGCGCCACAATCAGTGCATCGACTTTACCAACACGGGCCTGGACAAGGATGCCGCCCAGAGCACCGTGCCCTTCGTTGACATTCAGGACGTGATCTCGAATCCACCAGTACCACTAGCCGGCATTGGCATTTACTACAAGGGCCGCAACGGCTACGGCGGCTTCCTTGGCCCCAAGATCATCACCTACGACTTCACGCCCCACGTTCAGGTGCCAAAGAAGAAGTTCTAGGCCGGAGAGAGAAAGTCGCGGAGGCGGTGCTGTTCCATCCCGCACATATGTCATAGCTTTCTTAGTTTTACACTACCTATCAATACACACTTGCAATTACAGTCGCGTAGTCTAAGTGAGACCGGAGGAGAACGAAGCGCAAGAGACGCAGAATCGGGCGATACAAAATATAACTAAAATTATATTGGAATTTAGCCATACAAAAGAAAAAGAAACAAATAAAGAGAATCTGAATCGGAGAACCCAGAGAATCGAATCACTTCTTGTACTTTTAGCTGATATCAAGAGGAAGGCAGGAAGACTCACCTGGACACGGAGCGGATGGATCATTAGGAGGGGCAGGAGATAAGGCCGCGAGGGCAGCACGTCGTTCAGACTTATTCCCATTTTGGTGACCGCCTGGCACACAAAGGCGGCCAGATACCGATGCAGTGGAAAGTGGAACGAAGCCTGCATCATCTCCTCCTGCAAGAATAGATGAGAGGATTTTAAACAGGGATTCATTAATATATAACATTAATCAAACAATTCATATTTTTGAGTTAAGAGAACAAATAACTAACTACATACATTTTCAGTTACGAAAAGCGTAAAAGTGAATGTGATATTTTAAGAGGAAGGAAACACCCACCATAGATAGACGCGCCTCCATGAAGTAAATTGAGTCCAGCCACTCGTGCAGCGTCGTCACACAGTAGTTGATGATCTTTTTGGCCAGGTGGGCATGCGTTCCATCCTGCAGATGCGAGATAATCGACCACATGGGATAGGCACTGGCCTCCAGTTCGCAAGAGAACGCGGCATAGTAGCTGTTCGGCTCGAATTCCACATGAGAAGCCGTCTCCCGCACATTGACATTCATGCCCTGGAGCATCTGTAGAAACTGGAACCACATGTCGATGAGGTTGTCGTCCCTCAAAAAGACCAGGGCAACCGATTCGTGCGAGAGGACGTTGTTGAAGTCGGAGACTAGCGGCCAGTAGCAGTGGTCCTTCATCACCTGACGCGTGCAGTCGATGACAAAGTGGAAATTCTTGCTGGGATCTGTGGGGAAAATCAAATCCTATCAGTTCAGAGGGCAGACCATTTAGGAATCTAAACAAAATCTCACCATGCAGCGTATTCTGTATGAGTATCTTGGACATCATCAGCTTGAGACTGATTATCATCACGTGCAGCAGCGACAACTCGTTAACCATCTTGAGGGCCAGACTTTCGTTGGAGAAGAGCTGGACGCTCATGTGGACCACACGGTTGCTAAGCGTGTCTGGATCGCGGGACATTTCCAGCACGGACGGTATGCGACTGTAGTGCATCACAAATGTGCGGGTGAGGTGTTCCTTTTGGGGGGCGAAACAAAATGATTTTAATAAGTATCTCATAACTCATTGTTTCATTCCATCAGCACTCACCTTGTAATCCTGATCGGGCAGCATGTTGAGCAGGAAACAGACTAGAGTCTGTGGGAACTCGAACTTGAATGTCCAGAAGATGAACTCCTCGAGCAGCGTGGTATGTACCAGTTTGTCTCCCAGCGCCGGCAGATCCCTGTACTCATCGGGTGGCTCTGGGTTTGGGAATCTGTTGACAGCATCCTCGTACTTCTCCCGGTTGGCCTTCAGGAAGCGACCGTTCCGTGTATCCTGGCACGGTGCCTCCATGAAGTACGCATACACCTCCGGATTGATCAGCGTACGCGTCATCACCTTGCGCATTATCTCGCCCATGTTGTTCAGATCGATCAGCATGTTGGCGAACTCCTCGCACGAGTACGAGGTCATCGCGTGCACCTGCAGCGAGGTGTCGCTGTGCTCGCGGAAGTGCTGCAACAGGCGGAACAGCAGCTTGGGCATAATGGCCTCGGCCACCGCCAACAGATTATTGGGCACCGGATCCCGATTGACCCGGTTATTGATGCCGTGATCGCTGCAGAAGCCCTCCGCCTTCATGACCGAGGTGTCGCCACAATCGCAGGCACCGCCCGCCTGCGACAGGAACATATTGAAGTCGTGGTTCGTGTGGTTGCCCTTCTTGAAACAATCCCGGCATATGGACATGCAGGGCGAAATGCCGCAGGTGCGGCACCTGTAAGCCACCACATGGGGCACCCACACCAGTCCGCACTTGGCGTGGTTGTCATAGCTGCGCACTGTAAAATACAATTTAAACATTAATTTCCAATTCAGCAATATTTTAAGGATGCTAAAGAGCAAATAGCTATGGAAAATGTTTATATATGTACACGCCCAGTTGGTATATAAAAAGCAAGGACATCAATTCATCGACCGAAAAAGTTTACAAACTACCACATTTAACCAACTGATACATTCACAAGCATTTAAAAAGTTAAAACTTTACTTTGTATTTATCTTTCAGAAAAAGACCCTGGGCCAACTATTGATTTTCATGGAAACGATGTGTCATTGGAATACGGCTATTAGGCTCGAAGTATATCAAAAAAATCAGTGCAATTTATATAAACGATTTTCAATAATAATAGGCTTTGTAATTCAAGGACTTTACCAATCAATACTTATTAATTAAGATATAATTTTAATGCATTCATTATGATTGACGTCCGATTTTTGTGACTTTAAATATTACTCATTTTAATTTATAAACTTGCAAACTAATCAATCCAACCTAGCTGTAAACAAAGCTGTTCAAACATTAAAGGTTGTCACTTTCTGTTTGAGTTTATAACATTTCCCAAGAATTACATTTTTATAGCTTTACATTAGATAGTCCCGTCAATTTATGACAAAGTTGGTTCTTTTTTTTTTAGACAAAAAGATAAAAATTAAAAAGTTTGCTTTTTAATTTCAGGGAGTAAAGAATGTCATTTATCCCAGGTAATTTTACTACAGAGCTGCTTATCATCGAAATAATCGCTCGATTGCAAATCTTCGTCCTACCAAACGATAAGTTATCGATGCCAGAATTGCGCTATGAGGTGAAATCGAGAAACCTGTCGAGGCCAGCTGTTTTGCTGTGGCCGCATTGCCTTGCTATTGCTATTGATTTGATTGAGTTCCAAAAATAAAATGATGCACTCATTGCTTAGTTAATTTCGCTTGTTGCGTGACTCTTGGCTTTTTTGTCTTCGGGCTGCGTTCTGGGCCGTACATATGTACGAAAGTATTTCGCATTTTGTATTTTGTTTGGACCTTGTTGGCTGAAAAGGTCAGCGTTGTCGGCCGCCGCATGCGGAAGGAAATCAATTGGCCAATAACAACGGCAGTGCAGCGAAAAGTTAATTGACAATTTTGTAAATTTGTAAATGGCGATCGATCGACAGACAGACAAGTTGGCAACTCTCTCGCTCTTCCTGGCCGTCCGTCTCTTTCTAACTGAGAACTTTTTGGACAAGGTCCACTGGGCGAGTAAGGGAGAGGGGCTGAGGTGCGGAGTCACCCACACACTCTCCCACTCTCCCACCCAGCTCCATAGCATAACGGTCTTTCGGTCAATTGCCGATGACAGCTTACAGTGGGCCACATCGCACACTTAACCTCCCCTCGCACCCACTGTGCGTGTTTCTGTCAAATCAACAACAATGACGGTCAATCAACTTTTGCCGCCCCAGTGCAATTTTGCAATTGTTCTGTTCTGCTCGGTGCTGCACTTTGTTGCAACAGAGTAAAACTAAAAAAAAAGAAGAGAAAAACGAAATAAGAGGAGCACTTAGCGGTAACAAAAGGTGCCAGCATATAAACAAGCCCCAACGGCATTGGTGTGCGTGTGTTTTTGGGACGGATGCTGCGGAAACATTTATTACGCAAGGCGAACCGAACCGAACAGCTGACACACAAGGTGCCAGTTGCATTCCACTGTGCGTGTGCCCGAGCTGTCTGTGTGAGAGAGCTGACAAGTGGGAAGTGGGAAGTGGGACAAGCGACCATAAACGATAAAAGCAACTTTGGCGACATACGCAGCCTGGCACAAAAAATAAGTAATCATAAAAAGTATGCACAAATACAGCATGTCAAATAGATGAGCAGTTGAGATTAAATTGGGCTAAAGTTGACTCCCCTAATCAGTGCATATGTTTATGCCTATGTGTATGCGGTGTGTGCGAGTGAGTGCGCTTGATTGCTGTTGCCATGGTGGTGCACTCGCACTCGCACTCGCACTCTTCACGCTGCCTTGCACCTTGCTGTTATGCTCTCTCTCCCTTTTCCTTGCGTGCCCTACAACAATTACACACATACACACTCACACATACAGGTATCGCACAGGTAACACACACACACACAACAGACAGAGTTTCAGGGGCAACGGACTTGCGATCAGCTGTTTTGCGATAGAAAATGCAATGCAAACACACATATATCGATAGGCAGCATGCACATTTGGATTTTAACGTACCAATTTTAACAAACTCCTGCGGCGTCCGTCCGCCGGCGATGAGCCATCGTATCCACTCGATGTTGTCCAGATTGTCGATGGGCGTGCCCGGATTGAACAGGGTGTCCATTATGGAGTCGAGATCGGGCGTGGGGCTGCCACGGCAGCATTCCGTGTTGATCAGGGCGGCCACTTCCTTGCGGCTGCGCAGGCTGAAGGAGGAGGCGCCGAAAAAGAAGCTCGGCTTGGCTCCGGCATCGCCGGAGGAAGTTGCTCCCGACGCCCCAGCCCCAGCTGCTGCTCCAGATCCTGAACTGGATCCCGAACCCGATGCCAATCCAGGGCCAGCTGCAGTTGCTCCCCTGGGCGGCGGCGGCGGAGGAGCAGCGGCCGCCACACTGGAATCCCAGTCGTGGAAGGGGGAATGCGAGTTATCGGCGGTGGCTGCTGTGGTGGTAGTGGTGGTGGTACCTGTGCCACCACCTGATGATCCTCCACTGATGCGCACTGCTGGCATGGCCGAGACTATGGGCGGCAGGACATAGACCGAGGAGAGATCCACATCGGAGGACTCGTCCTCGTCGACGTCCTCCTGATCCTGCTGCATGGCCGCATCATGGGTGCGCTCTACCACCACCGCCTCCTCGTCATCGATGCTGATGTCGGCATTGGACAGGTTGTCATCCTCGTCCATGGTGATATGGTGGCGTATCTTTTGGTGACGTCGCCGCTCCGATCCGGTGCTCCGTTCCTAGCGCGCTGAAATTCTTGAATTTCTTGCGCTGCTGGCTGCTGCTGCTCTTTTTTCTTTCGGTTCGGCCTTTTTCAAACAAGTTTTCTTTTCGTCTTTTTTTTCGGCTGCTGCTGCTGCTGCTGCTTCTTCTTCACTGCGTGATTTTTTTCTTTTTGTTGTTTGGCTAGTGGCCGAATTTGACTTTATTTTTTTTTGTTTATGGCAGAGTTGCGTTCAATTGAAAATTTTGACAGGTTGAGGCGAGGGATTACGATTGGTGGGACGTCAGGGAGAGAGGGGGGGATGTGGAATTCACGCTGAGAGTTGGAGAGGGAAAATTTCACAACACCAAACACTTGACTCAGCGGAGCCGCTTCGACATCTCAGCTGCGTTCCTGCCTTTGATTTTTGATTCTCTTCTCGACGTTTTTTCCACTTTGCTACTTTTCGACGTCGCCCAACCGACCTAGTGTGGCTCGGTGGCTCTGGGGCTATATCCCCATCATCCGTGTCCCTATCCGGAGCGAGGAGTTCTTTGGCCGCCCGTTCCGTTCTGTTCCTTTTCCCCGATTTCCCGATTTCGCTCACTTTTCACGCTGTTTCATCCGCGAGTCTTGCAAATATACGAATATACGCACACATACTCGTCGCGGCCGCACACGCACACACACACGGACACGACACCACACACACAACACTGGCACGCACACACACTGGCAAGTGTGGCCAAATATATTAGTCGTGCATTGAACTTGCCAATTACGCTGATTTTTGCATATTAATCGCAGATTAGAGGACCTCTTGGCCAGCTAGTTAGTTTCTCTGGTGCGTGGGCAGCCCTTTAGCCGCTGCCTTTGCGTTCGCGAATGCTTTTAATCCTGCCAATTTCGATTTGCTCCACGAATCCACACACGGTCCGTTCGCGTGTATGTGTATATGAATTAGAGCTGGGCCCACCACTTGCGATAGTATCGATATGTCGAGTGTTTGCGTTTTTCGATAGTAGGCGAATGCGCTACACATCCTTTGGAATTTTCGAAGGCTCAACCACCGATTTATGTAGTTTTGGAAATAAACTGTAATGCCCTCTTTTAAATACACGGCTTAAACTAGAAATGAAATTAAAAAACGATACCATCGAGTGTTCACATCGCCCATCGATAGCTGCCGCGAACGTTGTGTTGCCACTGGTCAGAAAAACACCTGAGACGCAAGGCAGCCCAAAACAAGCCATTTCCACTGCATTTTCATTTTTTATTTCTACATTTAGCTGTACTTCATAGTATAAAAAAATAACGCAGCGTCAGAATAGATAGCGCACATTTTTACAGACGACGACCACGGCGACCGCCCTTCCTGCGGGTGGAGTCCGATGGGATGGGGGTCACGTCCTCGATGCGGCCAATCTTCATGGAAGAACGGGCCAGAGCGCGCAGGGCGGACTGGGCGCCGGGTCCGGGAGTCTTGGTCTTGTTGCCGCCGGTGGCACGCAGCTTGATGTTCAGAGCGGTGATTCCCAGCAGCTTGCACTTCTCAGCCACGTCCTAGAATGGATTAGAAACGATTACTAAGGGTTTTTCAGGGACAGGATCAACAACTGCTCACCTGGGCGGCCAACATAGCGGCGTAGGGCGAAGCCTCGTCGCGATCGGCCTTGACCTTCATGCCTCCGGTGACACGGGCAATGGTCTCGCGTCCGGACAGATCCGTGACATGCACGAAGGTGTCGTTGAAGCTGGCGTAGATGTGGGCCACTCCGAAGACGATCTCTCCGTCGCGAACCTGGGGGCCCAGCTGGACCTGCACCTCCTCCTTCTGAACCTTAGCCTTCCTGGGAGCCATTCTGCAAAGTCGGGTCGGCGATCAGCAACTGAAATGGACGAAAAACACTGTTCAGTTGCCGGCTCAAGTCACTCACAAAAACAACAAAAAACAACGAAACACAAATTAATTCAGCGGCATCCACACCGTGCCAGCGTATTTCTTCGATTTGGGTTTATTCATTTCATGGGTAGTCATTTGCACTGGCTGCGGCGTCCCTGCGTTTTTGGCGCTCAATTCGCCAATTTCAGAAAATCACAAAAATAAAGGGGGGAAAAAATCGCAGACGAACCAAATGCGGGGACCGGATACGAAAAAAGAAAGCAAAAACAACACAGCTGCTGAGGCGATAGTTATCGGAGCAGGGCTGCTTTCGCGGCGCTATCGGGCTGCCACTGGGCAGTCGGCGCGACGGGGTGGCAACTCTGCGGCCCGGAGCGACAATTTTTGTAAACATTTCGGCAAAAACCCTGATAATTCCTTTGCACAACCACTGGCAGACCCCGAGACCTAACCATTAACACGCACAAATCTCTTGAAATCATGTACATCGTATTTCCTGGTTTATTACAGTGCACCTATGCACACAAGCAGAATAACTTTCTTATCGCATACACAAATGCAGTATTTCGACCAAAAACAGGCATTCCTGCTCTCCAGATTCCGCCTCTTACAGACGACGACCACGGCGACCGCCCTTCCTGCGGGTGGAGTCCGATGGGATGGGGGTCACATCCTCGATGCGGCCAATCTTCATCGACGAACGGGCCAGGGCGCGCAGAGCGGACTGGGCACCGGGTCCGGGGGTCTTGGTCTTGTTGCCTCCGGTGGCACGCAGCTTGATGTGCAGGGCGGTGATGCCCAGGGTCTTGCACTTCTCGGCCACATCCTGGAGGAGAGTCAAACCGTTAGAGGGGCTCTAGGCGGACTGGCGGCGGGCACAACTCACCTGGGCAGCCAACATAGCGGCGTAGGGCGAGGCCTCGTCACGATCGGCCTTCACCTTCATGCCTCCGGTGACACGGGCGATGGTCTCGCGGCCGGACAGATCCGTAACATGGACGAAGGTGTCGTTGAAGCTGGCGTAGATGTGGGCCACTCCGAAGACGATCTCGCCGTCGCGAACCTGGGGTCCCAGCTGGACCTGCACCTCCTCCTTCTGAACTTTAGCCTTCCTGGGTGCCATTCTGGGGTTGTTTGTCGATCAGCAACTGGGGGAATAGCAAGGGAACGCACATTTTTACCACACTGTCGATTCACAAACAAAAACAAATGCATGCGCACAAACAAAACAAAAACGTAAAAAAAATCAGCTGCCGGGCAGCCGTTCAATCGTTTTCAGCCGGCCCTTTGAACACTCTTGAGGGGAACACATTTTCGGGGTCTCAAAAGGGCTCAAAGTCGGGGTTTTTAACAAAAAATTGCGGGGCAAAAAATTGCGACGAACCACTTGCGTGAACCGGATATCAAAAAAGAAGGCTGTCGTAGCTGTCAAAATGCCAGGGTTGCTGAGTTTCTGGGAATGTGACGATAGTTGATCGATATTGAATCGAGCGGCGTTTCATACCTTTGGGGATTTTGAAATGAGTGGTCGGTTTGGGTGGTTTTAATGCCTTTTTTCTGATAAACTTTTTGAATTGCATGTAACAAGGCCACGTCAGCGAGATAAATTGCAATACAATTGTTGTGTCACGTTTCTTTGGCTTGCTTTCCAGAGGGGGTTCGAACCTAGACTAAATTGTTATCGATGGTTTGAGTACCAACTGTGTTTATCGAGTGGTTCATGCCTGGGATCAGGGTATATCGAATGGTTCGAGTCTGGATTTCTGCCCACTGTACCAACGGCCACACTGCTTTTGTTAGAGATGACATAATACCGATATCCCCGCAATCGATAGGCGAGGGTCGACGGTGTGACAGCTCTAATCACAAGACACCCAAAAAATAAATAAATATATCCAATATTACAGCCACCGAACCTGCACAGTCACGGAGCACCCGAGGGCCATGTCGTGGGTCTCCGACTACAAGTACACCTGGACGGAGCGTCTGGCGCTGCGGACGCTGCGCGCCTGTGGCCACATTCCGCACCACGTCGCCTTCGTGATGGACGGCAATCGGCGGTTCGCCCGCTCGCAGCAGATAGATAAGATAGAGGGCCATTCGCGGGGATTCGAGAAGCTGGCGGACTGCCTGCGCTGGTGCCTGGACGTGGGCGTCCGCGAGGTGACCACCTTTGCCTTCAGCATCGAGAACTTCAAGCGCTCCAACGAGGAGGTGGAGGGTCTGTTCAATCTGGCCCGTGAGAAGTTCGCCCGCTTGCTGGAGGAGACTGCCCGGCTGGACGAGCACGGCATCCGCATCCGGGTGATCGGGAACATCGAGCTGCTGCCACTGGATCTGCAGAAGCTGGTGGCCTCGGCCATGCTGAGCACGGAGCGCAATGACAAGCTCTTCCTGAACGTGGCCTTTGCCTACACGTCGCGGGACGAGATCACACAGGCGGTGGAGACGGTTCTGCGGCACGGCAGCCAGGATCTGGGCGCTGAGGACATAAGCGAGCGGCTGCTGGAGGAGTGCCTCTACACGCGCCACTCGCCACCACCGGACCTAGTATTCCGGACCTCCGGCGAGACCAGGCTGAGCGACTTCATGATGTGGCAGGTGCGTGGGAGATGAGATACCCCAAATCTTTAGATATCTATAGTCTATAGTAACCATTGTTCATTAGCAATTCTGATTGTTTTCTTGCAAATGAATTACATTTCAATATTGAGCTTTGAGCGCCTTTGAAGTACTTTGAACCTCTATAGGTTTAACACATTTAACAAGAAACTGGTAAAATTTTACCATCAAAGCATACCAATCTTTGACTTATTCCTTGAGACTTAATAGCCTTTTTATCCTTTCCAGCTAAGCACCTCAGTGCTGTACTTCAGCAACGTCCTGTGGCCGCAGATCACGTTCTGGCACTTCCTGGCAAGCATCCTGGCCTACCAACGTGACCGCTGGCAGCTGGAGGACTTCCGGCGAGCCGAGAGGATGCAGAGCTACCAGCTGGCCAAGACGAGCGACTTCTACAGCGAGCGGGTGCAGAAGTTCCTCGCCACCATCGACGAGGACCGGCGGAAACTGCTCGTCCGACTGGCCGCCAATTAACGTCCTTAACTCCCTCCGATTTCAGCATATCGATGTTTGTGATATGACTGGGGAATAAATCCGTGTAAATAACATATATGTACGTACAGCTGCGACTGACTTGCAGCCCCCTTATCAAGGTTTTCACATGGAAATATGTGTGTCCGATGGAGATTTCTTCACTTAAATGCACTTGTTTGAGACATTCAACTCATGATTTGTGGCCGAAATGTGCGCTTACCTAGATTATTTGCAATTTTCAGTTTTAAAATAAGTACCATAAAGTGTTTGCCCTTCGTTTGGTTAGTAAAATATGAAACAGAAGAACATATTGTTTGAATTGGTTGGGGATTTCTATCAAATTACAAAGATTGATTATAATATAGGAAATAGGAACTTTTCTTTTTGTTTTTTTGCTGTAACTTAGCCAAAAATGGTCCTACACCAAAAATACATACTGTTTTGAACAGATAACAAAATAATAAATAAATCCATGACACTTTCCGTGTGATGTTGATGAAATAAAATTTTCGCCAATTATAAATTTTTTTTAAGGGGGTACATCATGATTTTTTGCGAAAAATGGCAAAAAAATTAAATGTCCTGGTTTAATAGCCAATAGATTGGAAATTTAATAACGAGCTCAGAAAGGTATGACAATCCATATTTGGAACAATACTTTCATTGTTTTAGCCAAAAAACGAATTATTTTTGCGTGGAAAATTCGCGATCTGGGTTTTTGGTAAAAATACGAATTTTTCATTTTGGTTTTATGCTGTAACTTGGCCAAAAATGGTCCTACACCAAAAATACATACTGTTTTGAACAGATAACAAAATAATAAATAAATCCATAACACTTTCCGTGTGATGTTGAAAAATTAAAATTTTCGCCAATTTTCAAATTTTTTTATAAGGGGGTACATCATGAAATTACCAAAAAATAAAATGTCCTGGTTTAAATGCCAATCGATTGGAAATTTAATAACGAGTTCAGAAAGGTATGACAATCCATATTTGGGTCAATATTTCCATTGTTTCGGCAAAAAACTATTTTTTTTTTTTTCGAAAAATCGCAATTTCGGTTTTTGACAAAAATATGAATTTTTTTTTGGTTTTTTTGCTATACCTAGGTCAAAAATGGTCCTACACCAAAAATACATACTGTTTGAACCAGATTACAATATAATAATTACATCCATAACACTTTCCGTGTGATTTAAAATAAATAAAATTTTCGTCAATTTTCTTTTTTTTTAAGGGGGTACAACATAATTTTTAGCAAAATATGGCAAAAAAATAATATGTCGAGATTTAAATGTGAATCGATTGGAAATTTAATAACGAGTTCAGAAAAGTATGACAATCCATATTTGGATCAATATTTCTTTTGTTTTGTTTTTTTTTGGAAATTCGGTTTTTGTTTTTTTACAAAAATTTGATTTTTTCTTTTGTTTTTTTTGCTACAACTTGGCCAAAAATGGTCTTACACCAAAAATACATATTGTTTTGAACAGATATCAAAATAATAAATAAATCCATGACACTTTCCGTGTGATGTTGAAAAATTAAAATTTTGGTAAATTTTCCAATTTTTTTTTAAGGGTTGGAATCGGTTGGAAATTTAACAACGAGTTCAGAAAGGTATGACTATCCATATTGAAATCAATACATCCATTGTTTCAGCCAAAAAACTAAACGGGGTTTTTGGTAAAATGGAATTTTTCTTTTTGGTTTTATGCTGTAACTTGGCCAAAAATGGTCCTACACCAAAAATACATACTGTTTTGAACAGATAACAAAATAATTATTAAATCCATGACACTTTCCGTGTGATGTTAATGAAATAAAATTTTCGCCAATTTTAAATTTTTTTTATGATGATTTTTTGCGAAAAATGGCAAAAAAATTAAATGTCCTGGTTTAAATGCTAATAGATTGGAAATTTAATAACGAGCTCAGAAAGGTGTGACAATCCATATTTGGATCAATACTTTCATTGTTTTAGCCAAAAAACTAATTATTTTTGCGTGGAAAATTCGGAATCTGGGTTCTGGTAAAGATATGAATTTTTTCTTTTTGGTTTTTTGCTGTAACTTGGTCAAAAATGGTCCTACACCAAAAATACATACTGTTTTGAACAGACAACAAAATAATTATTAAATCCATGACACTTTCCGTGCGATGTTGATGAAATAAAATTTTCTCCAGTTTTCATTTTTTTTATAAGGGGTTCCATCATGATTTTTCGTCTTAAGTATAATTATTGAAAAATATTATAAAACGTTGTTCGGATTTTAAATGTATTTATTGAGATCCAATAACTTCGATAATTAAAAACTTTTAGGCAACATCGATACTATCGACAAAAAACGATAACGATAGATGAGTGGGACCTTTTCCTGCTGGCTTTTTGTTGTATTTTTGTGGTATTTTTATATCAATTATCGGTGCGAAAAGCAGACGGAAGAAAACAGAACACAACAACAAAAAAATAGTTGCAGCAACAACGTGTGTGTGTGTGCTGGTATATGTGAAGAGCAAGAATGAGATCTAACCTAACACAACACTAATTTAATAATTAATAAATTAACGGTTAGTTTCCCGCGGCGAAGGCGGCGGCAGTTGCAAATAAAGTGCAAATAATTACCTCTCGGCAAAAGTTGAGCAGAGCGAAAAGAGAAAGAGAAGGCGTGTGAGCGTGACGAAGAGAGCGAGAGAGCGGAATACGGAATATCGAACGGGAATATCGAGGCTTCGACAGGCAAACGCAAAACCCAACTGGCTGGGGAGCAAATGTCAAATTGCGGCGCATAAATACATTAATTTGAAGCCCCCCGCACAAGTCAGGCTCATCCAAAATTACACACACACACACCAGGCAGCAGTTGTCGCAACAGGAAAAAAGGTGAGTTCGTGAGTCCGAGGCGTGAAAATGCAGTGCATTTTTTGTAAGTTTCCACTCGTGTGTGTGCGTGCGTGCGTGCCTCTCTCTCTCTCTGTCTCTCTCTCTCGCCGCGTCTCGTGTGCATTGGCGATGCTGTATTGATTTTTTCGGTGGTGGCTAGTGGGTGGGTGGTGGAACCGCCCCTCTCTTGGCCTATCAAACCCAACACCCTTCCCCCCTTTAAAACTAACCCCCTGCCCCGTGACCCTAAGTCAAACGCGTTTCTCTATTTATATCAAACAAAACACCTCTTGGCGATATAAGAAACTAGGGACGATCGCACCTTCAACAAACATACGTTCTAGTATCGACTTTTGTGACGAAAAATAATTAAACATTTGACTAAATAAGTACACTTTCAAAGATTTCGCCGAAGATTTACAAGAGTTTTTAAATTTGTAAGATTTTTATTTAATATTCGCCATCGCACAATGCTGGTGCGCTTCGTCACTACGTGATTTACACTCGCGAGCGGCAGAACCGTGAGAGAGAGAGAGAGCGCTAAACAGTTACAAAAGTGCAAAGTCTTTGTGTGAGTGTGTGTGGACTGCGCTGATCTTTTGTTCATTTCTCGACAGGATTCAACACACGATGTACGCCGGAGCATATGCACCCAACGCCGGCGGCGTTCAACAGCACACAGGCGGCGGTTACTATGGCAATGGTGCCGCCGCGGGAGCTGGCGGAGGCGGTAATGGAGCCCCACGCCACGAGCGACCCTACTATCCGCGCAGCAATTTCGCCGGCACAGCCGGTGGAGCGGCCCTCAACGGAGCGGCCGGTGCCGCTGGGAGCATGCACTTTGGCCAGCCGTACGGCGTGATGACCTACGGCATCCAGAACGGTCTGGGCATGGGCGCCGCGGGAGCCGGCGGCGGTAATCCGTATCGCCAGCAAAACGGCGTGGCCTTCGCCGGCAACGGTCTTGGAGGCGGTGGTGGAGCCGGATCCGGAGGAGCTGGCAGCTATGGCGGACCCCGTGGCAAGAATCCCAATTACGCACAACGCTACCAGAAGCCGCACAACGGAGGCGGCGGAGGAGGTGGCTACCAGAGCAATAACTACAATGCTGCCGCCCTGGGCATGCTCTCCAAGGAGGAGCGTGCCGAGATCCAACGCGAAAAGGCCAAGAATCCCGGCCGCAATCTGGTCAAGCCCGTGTGGGAGAACCTGGAGCCCTTCCACAAGGACTTCTACAACATCCATCCCAATACGCTGGCCAAGTCGGAGCAGCAGGTGGCCGATATACGTCGCGAACTGGAGATAACCGTTTCGGGCAACGAACTGCCCCATCCGGTGGTCAGTTTCGAGGAGAGTTCGCTGCCCGCCCACGTTATTGACGAGATGAAGCGCCAGGGATTCACCAAGCCCACGGCCATCCAGTCGCAGGGCTGGCCCATCGCCTTGAGTGGCCGCGATTTGGTGGGCATTGCCCAGACCGGATCCGGCAAGACGCTGGCCTACATGCTGCCGGCCATTGTGCACATCGGCAACCAGCCGCCCATATTGCGCGGCGAGGGACCCATTGCCCTCGTGCTGGCCCCCACCCGGGAGCTGGCCCAGCAGATCCAGTCGGTCGTGCGGGATTACGGACACTTGTGCAAGCCCGAGATCCGTCACACTTGCATCTTTGGCGGCTCCTCGAAGGTTCCGCAGGCACGCGATCTGGACCGCGGCGTCGAGGTGATCATCGCCACACCGGGACGACTGATTGACTTCCTCGAGAATCGCAACACCAACCTGCAGAGATGCACCTACCTGGTGCTGGACGAGGCCGATCGCATGCTGGACATGGGCTTCGAGCCGCAGATCCGCAAGATCATTGAACAGATTCGTCCCGACCGTCAGGTCGTCATGTGGTCAGCCACCTGGCCGAAGGAGGTGCAGGCCCTTGCCGGCGACTTCCTGAACGATTATATCCAAATTAATATTGGCTCAATGAGCCTGTCGGCCAACCACAACATTCGCCAGATCGTCGAGATCTGCACCGAGATGGAGAAGCCGCAGCGCATGGTGCGCCTGCTCAAGGAGATCACTCCCACCAACAATTCGGCCAACAGTGGCAACAAGATCATCATCTTTGTGGAGACCAAGATTAAGGTAAGTTCGAATGAATTGTATTGCATCCCTTGATATGCTGTGAATCCATTTCACAAGATATCCATGCGTATATGTGAAGAATTTTTTTTGTAAATATCTAGAATTGCGGGATTTGTTTAAAGAATCTAGCATTTGGTTGCTGGCGACAGAAAGATGTTTATGTGAAACTAGAAACACATGAACAAGGCCACCATCTTAAGTTACCCTACTAATTCCCTTTGTTTTCCCTGCCCTCCCCATCCAGGTGGAGGACATTTTGCAAATCATCCGCACCGAGGGCTACACTGCCACTTCCATTCACGGCGACAAGACCCAGAATGAGCGTGATTCCGTGCTGAAGGACTTCCGCAATGGCAAGTCCAACATTCTGATTGCTACCGATGTGGCCTCTCGCGGTCTCGACGTGGAGGATCTGCAGTACGTAATCAACTATGATTATCCCAACTCCTCGGAGAACTATGTGCACCGCATCGGACGCACAGGACGCTGCCAGCAGCTGGGCACTGCCTACACTTTCTTCACGCCCGACAATGCCAAGCAGGCGCGCGAGCTGATCTCTGTGCTCGAGGAGGCCGGCCAGACGCCGTCGCAGGCCCTGCTCGATCTGGCCCGTTCGATGCCCAGCTCGGGCGGCTATCGCGGCAACAAGCGCTGGAACAACAACGGCGGCGGTGATCGCAACTCTGGCGGCCACAACGGCGTCTATCAGCAGCGCAACAGCAACCCGCTGAACTATCAGGCGGGCAACAGCTACAACAACAATCGCGGCGGACCACCCACTGGCAGTGGCTACCAGCAGTATGCCGCTGGCGGCAATAGCTATCAGCAGAACGGTGGTGGAGGCAACGGCGGCAACTGGAACCGCATGAATCAAATGGGCCAGGATGGCGGTGGCCAACAGCAGCGCAACGGCAACACCTATCGTCCGCGGGCTCCGTTCAACAATGGAGGACCACGTGCCATAATGGGTCACCAGGGTGGCGGTGGAGGAGCAGGAGGCGTGGGCGGAGCAGTCGGCGTAGGCGGTGGTCCCCAGCCACACATGGCGCCCCAGCAGGGTGGTCAGTACATGCCGCAGGCATATCGCAGCCGCGGCCAGTTTGTGCCGCAGGGAGCCGGAGCCGGTGGAATGCCGCCCAGATTCCAGCAGTACCCGAAGCGGGAGTACCAGCAGCAGGGAGTGCCCCACTACGGTCAGCAGGCTGTGCAGCATCAGCAACAACAACAGCAGCAGCCGGTGCAGCAGGCCGGCCAGCAGCCGAAGCCGCCCAAGGATGAGGGCAACAAGTATGCTCAGGCGCCGCCGCCGGCTGCGGTTACCACCTCGCTGGTCCATTACACGCCAGCCAATTCGCCACCGATCGCGGCCGTAGCCACTGCCACTCACGGAGCCTCGTACATCTACGATGCGGCCGGTGTGTTGACCTCCAATCCGGGCACCAATCCGTATGCCAATCAGTTCAGCATGCCGGCCACCTACTATGCTGCCCAGCACCACCAGTTCGCCCCAGCCGTGGCAGGACCCGGACCAGGACCTGGACAGGCCATCGAGCAGGCTGGACATCAATAAGAGGACTTGGATTGTGGAGAGCTACAACAACAGCAGCTTTAGCAACAGCAACAAACAACAACAACTAAAACAACAGCAAAAACAACAGAAACAACAACACCTACGACATGGACAAACATTGAACCACTAACCACAGTCATGAAATCCAAATGCATATGAGAAACGAATGAAAGAAAGGATATAAGTTGCCAAGATATAAGAGCACCAGTTACTCTTAAAATTCTAAGCGAAAAAGTTGACTTTTTGTTTGATTTTTTTTTTCGTTTTTTCTCCCCACTACTACGACTTTTATTAGTATTTTTTGTGTTCTCTTTCGCTCATTCAAGCATTCGCAATTTGTGTTTGCGATACAATTTGACCTCTAATCCCCCCCCCCCCTCGACCTTTCGTTCGTTACTGTTCTTTGGGCAAACAGCCGCAAACATCAAAAGCCAGGGGTGAGTTATTCTTGAAAGTATCTGAATAGTACCCAAGATTATAATGGATTTTTCTATTCCACCCACAGCCATCGCAGGATCATCGCCCTCGAAATCCCCCTCATGTTTTCCAAAACAAGGTAAAACGAAACAACAAAAAAAAAGAAACAAGAACACCTCGAAAGTGAAAAATGATGGTAGTTTTTAAGCTTTTTCACACACACACTGACAGTTGCATGTTCTTCGAATGTTTAAAAAGAATTAAGTAGGGTTTTTATTTTCGCCAAGCAAAATCAAGCGAAATTAAATCTAGAGACACACACACAGACACTGTTAATTAAGCGATACATACACATGTTCATGTGTATTATTCTGTTATGTACACAAAGCTAGGAACACAAAAAAAAAAAAAAAACGGAAAACACAAGCACGCAACCAAAAAATTTTGAATTCGAAAATTGTCAAAAACATAAGAATAAGGGATCGGAAAAAGCCCTTTTCACTAACTTGGTTGGTATGAAATGAACGGTTTGCTTATAATAACACACATTTAAATACATGTTGAATTATTTTATACACATATAGCCGAGCGAAATTTGCAACAAACAATTACAACAAAGGGAAAACTGACAAAATTCTACACAAATTCCATTTAAGAAAACGCAGCTAACGGTTGAGATATATATATGTATATATATGTACCTATATGTTGGCCAAATCCAGAATAGGGGAAAAAGAAATGGACAGCGCTGCTTTGGTAGGAAGTATGTAAAAGAGAAACTAACAAAATAATAATGAAACAATTGAAGCAATGGGAGAACACTCACACAGCCACATAGAACCCACACAAGCACACGCACACTCACACACACACCCAGACACCGATACACACACACACATCACGAACACCACAAGGACAAGCAAATTTAAAGTTATCATTTAATTTCCCATTTTGATACATATATGTGTGTATTCTATATAGATATATATATACGTATATGTAGATTCGAGCTTGATTTTTAATGGAGATTAAAACAAAAACTCATTTTGTTTAAGACACTTTATAGAATTCGATAATAATCCCCCTAACACAACATTCGCATAAATTAACGAGGTTTTTTCAAAAGTTCTATGCAAATACTTGAAAAAAAAAATTACAATTACCTTTTTCAATTATTCCAAGACCAAAGAACAGAAGCAGTTGAAAGAAAAAGAAAGAAAGCGAAGAAAAAAGAAAAGACGCCACATTCATCCATAAAAACAAGTAAAGCGAACACGAAACAAGAGGATTAGAAGGAGGAACACAAAACAAGGGTAGAAGATCGAATAATGCCATGCAATGCCACACGAAAATAATGATAATAATAATACAGCAAACATAATGCATACTTCTGACTATTCCAAAAAGCTCTTTTCCGTTTACCCATATGTTTAATTTTTGATTTTTTGTAGTTTTCTTCTTTTTTTTTTGTCTTTTTCTAAATTGCCCTATGATTTTCCTCTTTCGAATGCCAGAGTTCAGTACGAGTAAATAGGTAGTAGTAACACTAATTGGCAGCTCCAGTTATATAGTTAGCAGTAATATATCCAAATATCTGTCTGTCCAAGCCGTTGTCCAAGTTGTTGCAAGCAGTGCAAGCAGTTGTCCTCCGCCATGGAAGATCAGTACAAAAAGACTAAGAATTTTTGGTAGACGTAACGGACACAAGGGAATATTCTACAGAGGAAATGTGTGAGAACCACAAAGCAAATAGTTGAAAATCATGTAGATTATATTTATATATATATTTGTTAGCCGATCGGGGGAGTGAAGGGAACATTTCTATTATTTTTTTTTTTTATTAGTTTTCTACGTGTACGGTTTCCTTTTAGCAAATAAAAATCATCTGGGAAAACAAATGGGAATATTTATATATGGTATATCGTCAACACAAAGATCTCTTTTTTAAAACAAAAAAAAAAAAAAAAAGGGGGATGACTCGACTCTTTTATATAGACCTTTAATTCATAGAGAAGTTCATTTAATTTTTAGGTATTTCGGGGTTTTTTATTTTCGTCATACATTTTGAAAATCATTGGAGACGTCGGGAACGAGGGAACTACAACTAAATAATGTTATTTTTTGTACGTACTCTAGGCGTATACGCAATGTTATGTACTCTAGGCGTATACGCAATGTTACCAAGCGAATTAACGTTTTTATTTTTATAATTTCCTAATTCTTAATTATGATTTCGATGCAACCGAATTGTGATGATGTGATAGACTTATATAAACAAACGAAAATACAAAAGTACTAATTAATAACCAATTTAAATGAAGTAAACGCAGCGCCCCCAAAAAGGCCAGGCCAAAAAAACCTGAAACTGAAGCAGAGGCAGCTGAAACTGAAGCTGAATCTGAATCGAAATCAGTATCTGAATCAGAAGAGGACTATGAATATATGTTATGTATTTGTATTATTGTCGTTGTCGTTGTCGCTTATAGACAATGTCTGATGGCTACAATATAATGTATTATGGATGACTTGAGGCATACATTCTTTTTTTGAAGAAATAAAACTATAGAGCGCGATATTTGTATTGTATTTATCTATAAGTTGTTGTGTACACACTGCGAAAAACAAACAAACCAAACAACAAACTAAAAAAAAAGCAAAAAAACATGGAAACACACAAACAAAATCAAAACAAAACGAAAAAACGAGAAAAAAAAGAGCAAAAGAAGTTGAAACTGATAAAATTTAAGAGTAACTGAAACCGAAAGCCCCGAAAAAAGAGGGGGAATGCCCGTCCCCCTCGCACTTTTGAGGCAAGTCCTTCGTTAAGTCCTGATCGATCGCTCTATCTCTGTCTCTATCTCTCTATCTATCTCTCAGTCCCCTCGCCCCACCCCTATACGGTATATTTCTCGCTCGCAGTCCCTTCTTAAAACGATAGATTTAAAACGATAGAAATTCGCATATACATATATTTTTGAAAGTATAGAATTGCAACTTTTGAAAAAATGCAACCAAAAATAACGACGGAAAGACTAAAGCCAAAAACAAAATGAATTCAATTGTTTGAAGCAAGAACAAGAGAATAACGGAGAAAGCGCAACGAAGTGCCGTTATTTCGATAGTTTGTATAGCTGTTTTTATTTTTTTTTCTGTTTCGTTTACTTAGAGAACTAAAAATCGTTTACACACACAACCACACACCCACACACCCACACACATACGCGTTTTTGGTTTAGTTTTTGTTTTTGCGTTTGTTTTACTTTTTTATTTGTTTCGTTTTAAGCTTTTCGTTGGTAAACCAAAATATGTATATATGTGTATGTTTGGGCATACATGTATCAATGTCGATAAAGTCGATAAAGTGAATGCATTTACCGTTACAGTGCGACGCGCACAAGTGCCAAAAATGCAGCAAAAAAACACCCGCACACCCCACGCACTCTCACACACACAACAAACACACACACACACACACACAGGGACACATCGAAGACACCCACACACAAATTTCTTATAGATGATACAAACACAAACGAACATATTACATATGTATGTATACAGTGGACGAAAAGGTGCCGGAGCCAAGAGCGGACTTTTTGGCCTTCGCACATCCTGCGCTGCCCACTGTACATACAAGACCTACAAAAAACAAGAATACTTTTAAAGTTAGGAGCGGCTTTTGAGGGTTCTAAGAGAAAGCGAAATAAGAAACCATAAAACACCAGACTTGTTGGGGCAAAAACATTTAGCAGCAGCAGCAGTAGAAGCCGAATCAGAGCCAGCTCGTATGTTATAAGCTAAATTTGCCTTCGGCATACGGAACTAACTTAAAAATAATAAAAAGTTTAAACCAAAACCCATTGTGATAACAGCTGCGTAAACGAAACACGTTAGAACCTTACTTGTATTTCGATTGCAATTCGATAAAACGGGGATCCCATCCCCCACTAAGTCCTAAATAATACAAATTCAATCAAAAGCAAGCAAGCCAACAATTTATCCAAACTAGTTTTTAAACGAATACAAAACTCACCCAGCCGCACATACACGTATTTTATTGATTTGAAAAGAAGGAGAACTTTTCTTGATTTTCATTTGTTGTGTTGATCAATGCAAATTTTAGCGAAAAGAGAAAATACAAAAATACGAAAAATCCAAAAAATCCAAAAAATGCAAAAACCAGAAAACACGAATGCAAATTCTTAGCCATTTCGAAGGAGCGTGCATTTAGAACATTACATCAAATAATATTTACACTGCATATATTCAAAGCAAACCATTTGAATAAATTCTAAATATTACTATAGATCACTAACACAAAATGCAACTGAGGAGTCAGTCGATAAACATATATATATGCATACAAGTTAATGCAATTAATGAACGAGGAGCCAAGCAAACGCGTTTGAATGAATGTTTGCTGCCTAAGCTAAGTTAGCACACACAATATTATATTAATTATAACAGAGCGATATAGGTATGCAATATAATGCATAAATTTATAGTGCACCGCCTCCCCTTATTTCCGTCGCAAAACAAAAGAAAACCGGGACGGAAGAGGGGCCAAAACTAACGGAGAAATCTAAATTGTAATCAATTTACCTATCTTATACTAGGTTATACGAACCCATAAACATAACCCTACCCCCCCCCGTCCTCAACTAGAAATGGGACATCCAACCTTCCCCTCCCAAAAATGTTAAACGAAAACGTAAGAAAACGCATAATTATGAAATATGTAACGGAAATCTTTACAAAAAGCGAAATAGATATCTTCTATATAATAAATAAACGCCAACAAAAATCACTTTTGAATTTGGATATTTTTTCTTGCATTATTTTGGGTATTTTGGCTTCTTGGTTCTTACGACTCATGTAAATTCGAAGGGAAATGGACTGGTAAGTACAAAATAAAGTATAAATATGTCGATCTGTCAATCTCAAAATCGGGTTTCCGCATTTCAAAAATATAAAATCAATTGAAAAATCTCTTAAAAAGGTGAACCACTAGTGACGATCGCACCTTCAAATCATCATTTGTTACAAAAATAGCTTTAGGTATAGAAAATATAAAATAAATTCAACTAAAATGAATAGTGAAACCACTCTTGATTCGAATCACATTTCCCATAATACTTCTTTATTGAAACGCCCACACATTCCGATCGCCAGTTGCCCAGATCGAAAGTGCGACTGCGCGTGTATAAGTATAAGTGCTGCCTCCCGACTTAATAGATCCGCCGGAAAGGCGATAACAAAGCCCACAACATCAATAGGTAGCGGAGCGTCAATTTCGGACCTCCGGAACAGATAAGAGACGATTATGGTAAACACAGAACACAGCTGCAGTACATGGGTTAAGATCGTATTTTGTATTGGTAATAATTAACATCCAGATATCCAAAGCGTAGACATATACAGACAGGACCCGAGGGCCCGCAGACGAGTAAACATTGGGTTAGCGGGGGCTTACATAACTGGCAACTGGCCTTCCTATTCATACAGTATAGTATTTAGTGTATAGTATATAAAATTAACTAATTCATTTATAAAAAGCAATCTTCAAACTCCAAGCCACGCCGCTCCCTAGCAGTTTGTTTGGTTGTAGTTCGTTTGTTGGTGTTATCGTGTTATCTCCTTTATCCTTTATCATTTGTGTTGTCTTTGATTTGCATTATCTGGTGTTTCCTGTGGTTGCTTGAGGGGATTAGAGTGTGGTGGTGCTGTCTGAGGAATGAGATGTGGCCGGCGCTTAGGCGAAGCTGCAGCATGAGTTAGTCTTTTTCGCCGTCTTGTAGAACGCCTTGCTCTGCAGCGACAACTTCTCCGACTTGCTGACCATGTCGTCCAGCTTCTCGCCCCGCTCCAGCACCGCCTCGATGGTGTTCTTCAGGATGATCTTCGTCTCGTCCAGGTCGTTTTGCATTTTCGTCAGCGGATCCGCTTCCACGGGATTCTGATAGCGTGCTAGGAACGCTGGCAGTAGGTCAAACGAAATGGTGGCCTCCGTGCCATTGGGCCACTGATCCGCCGACACCTTGGCCGTGAAGTCGTCGAGGATCTTTGTGATGAGTGTGTGGGCCACGCGATGCGGATACTCATGGTCGGCGATCAGGACACCGGCCAGGCTGTCCGCCCGCACATAGACATGGCACATGTAGGCGTCCTGTTTGACCGACTGCCGCAGGGCCGGCTGTGTGCGCTCCACGATGGTCTTGGATGCGAAGCTGCAAGTGGAGAGAGGGAGGGAGGGTGGTGAGGGGTAGATGACTCTTTGAGCCTGCGCCGTCCGCATGCATACTCACGTCATAAACTCGTTGACGGTGCCACGTTGGAAAAAGGAGAAGGACTGCAGGTCGGCGGTGGTCTTCAGGAGACGCGCCTCGCTGGCGCCCTTGTGGAAGATGCTCAACGCGAACAGCTTGACCATTTTGAAGAGGGGTGGCTGCTTGGACTGGATCTGCGGGTTGCGAAAGTTGCTGCGGGCTGTTGCGCTGCTCCTCCTCGAATCCTCCTTGGGCACGGCCTGTCCTGGCTAATCCTTCGCTGCTCCGGCGGGTGGGGTGGGTATCACTTTTCGGTTTCACTTTCGGCGCACTGGCATCCGTGGAAAAGTGCGACAAGTGAGTTTGTTTAACGCAGTAAATCTGTGCCGTCCCCTGTCGTGTGCATGTGTGTGTGTATGTGCAGCTGAGGCGTTGCCAGATGATGACGAATCGGCTTTTCCCTGAAATCCAATTGACCAACCCTGATTTTTCACTGATTATTATATTAGAAATTATATTTAAATTAGGAATTTTGTAAACAAAACAAAATAAAGCTGCGATAATATCAAATGTAATTGGACTTTTTAACATAAACGTAATAACCTTAAATATTCTCCCTCTCTTCTATGCCCTGTCTCTGTTTTTAAGTACAAATATATACGAAACTTAATTATTTTTCAAATATTTTAATTTAAAAAGTTTTTAACTTTATCACAACCGCCACTCACACAAACTATCGCTATCCAAGCTGAGCGCCATCTCTATAAATATCGATAGCAATTAATCGGCGGTTCTTAATGTAACGGTTTTCCTGGGCTTTTCAACTTGATTTGGCGAAATTTCACTTAAAACTTTAATGGCGAAGCGCGTGAAATTCCAGCGCCTGACGGAGATGCAGTCCACGATGACCCACTTCTCCGCCGTGGTGCTAATTGTGTCCAAATCCTCGCCAAATATCTTCTACGACAAGATGAGTGGCACCGAACGCGGGGTCCTCACCTTGACCATCCGAGATTCGCCCAAACACCTGACCAACTGCAAGTGCTGGGGCCAGCGGGCCTGCGTGGATGAGTACGCGGCCATGTTGCAGATCGGCCATGTGGTGGACATTGTGGGCGCCAAGGTGATGGCCATTCCGAAGGCTTCGCCCGGCGAGCGGCGTTACCAGCCGCAAGAGACGCTCTCCTGCGCCCTGGTGGTCAACGAGGGATCCGGCTATGTGGTGCGACACGACAGCAATGACCCCGCCGGCAGGATAAGGTACCTTGCCCAGCTGCTCCATCATCCCATCAAGCCCCTGGGCGCCGTTCTCAAGCTGTCGGATGTGCGTTCCGCGCCTGAATGCCCCGACAAGATGATCACCTCCTATGTTAACCTACTGGTGGTCGTGGCAGCAGTGCGTCCAGTGCGCCAGATCAAGCGAAAGTTGACGAGCAAGGTCCAGGATGCTTTGCAATGCCTGGAGGTGATTGTGATCGATGCCAGCTATCCGGAGGGCATGCTGCTCTCCGTTTGGCAACCGGACTGGATACGCCGTGCCCAGCAGTGGGAGCCACGTCGCACGGTTCTTCATGTGGTCGATGTTCGCGTCTCCTTCTCGGACTTCCATCGCTGTCCCGTGCTCTCACATTCGAATTGCACGCTTATTTGCGAACATCCCCAAGCGGCTGGCGAGGATTGCCGACTGTTGCTGGCCTTCGCCGCCACTGTGCCGCTCAAGAGCTTCGATGGCAGCGCCCAGGCGGAGCTGGACAACCTGCCTGCAGGTCAGACATCCAGAATCCTTTACTATGTACATATACTATCCGGTTTACTTGTAGCCGCCAGCATCCAGGCCCAGATGACGGTCAGACAGATATATTCTCGTGCCGAGGGCGAACTGCAGGATGCCTCCAGCATTCAATTCACTGCTGTGTTGTATGGCATGGTCACCAAGTTCGACCTGGACGGATTCGCCTCACACGTTAACAGAAAGTGGCAAGTGGTTTGGTTAATCAATTCTGTGTTTATAATGATCAGTAATAAACCATTATTTGCCATTTCAGCACCGTTTGCCAACGTCTCATTCCGCAAAACCAGGAGGATTGCGCCGGGGAAGCCTGTCAGATGGAATTTTTGGTGGGCAGTGAAGGCCCGCGATACACCAGCCACTTCAACATCAATATTCAGTTATCCGACCAGACGGGCACCCTGATCGAGACCCGGTTAGCCGGCAGTCCGGCGGAAAGGATCCTGGGCCTTCGGGCGGAGGATTTCGAGCAGCTAGCGGAACGCGACAAAGGCCAGCTGAAGTGGCGCTTCCTGCTGAAATACTTTGAGGCAAGATTGCTGGTCAAAAAGCCCGCGGGAATGCGCAAAAACCTCATGGTCGTGGTGGTTGACATGCAAACGATTCCACTGGAAACGCTGGTCGAGAAGGTGGCCACTTTCTAGTAGTAGATGATAATCCCACGAAAAGACTGGTCGAGAATCTACATAAATAGCGATCTTTATTTCGCATTTTCACATAAAAGTGTACAACTGCAATACATAAATAGATTGAAAGCGCCTAGAAACTCTGCCAGGATGTGGGTGTCTTAAGTGGGATACGTTTGGCTCACTGGGATGGATCGTCTAAGTGCCGTGTTGCCTAGTGCTACAGTGTGATGGGTGGCTATAGGGCGTTTCAGGTCCATAAAACAGTTTTGGGCCATCACTTTGTCTACGAATTTTGTATTTTCGATTTGCGTATTTTAGGTTGGTATCAAAATGCAGTTGGATTTGGGATTATTAATGCTTCTTTGAATTCCCGACTTACGACTGTTTTTTGTTTTCTCATAAAACGTACTGTATTTAAGACAGCTTTAAGCAACGCTTAGTCATTAGGGTTATTTGATACCAAAGCACTTAACGATTATGTCTAGTAAAATGTAAAATACAATTTTTGGTCAGTTGGGAAAGTTTTTAAAATACAATTTTTAATTCAAGAATACAGGAAATTAACAAATAAATAAATAAAATAACTTTTCGTCAACGAAAAAAGTTAAAAAGTGAATTACAAGTAAAAAGAGCATCATTATTAAACATACAACATAATTCCTGCCTTTCAAACAAAATCACCAAATGGAATACATATCATTAGAGCCCATAGTTAAGGTAAGTTAGACGAATCTGCAAAAGCAACAAAAGTTGTGACCTCTAGAAACTGGCTTATGGCCATGGAACGCACTGTTTTCAATACACTTACAGGCTTGCCTCGAACTAATCTCACCTGTTTTGTGATCTATAATCTTTGTTTTGCATCTGCAGCTGGAGCGGATTGGGGATCACAAGCACCTGACTCACCGCCCAGCTGCAGCCACAACTTTGGACTAAATATCTCCTACTAAACTATAGTTATAATCATAATTTATAATCAATCAAACAAAGCTGAGTGTCACATTTCACTATACGAGTACGAGTATATAAACAACAATTTGGTACAACGCTTAATACTGACCTATGTACAGACATATACACATACATATAACAATCGAATCTGGCCTACAGGAGGTGAGGGACAGGACAAACGAATCAACAAGGACCGAAATCAAACGGATCTTAGGTTTGCATTCTGCATTTGTACAGGGAATGATACTGGTAACTACTGAGTTGTGTTGTGTCCTACGTAACTATACTTTGTAATCCCTTTCTCCGGCTAAAAATCAACAATATCAATATCCACCGTTCTCCGAAAGGGAGCGAGAGAGCATTAAACATCAAACATAAGGTATAAAATCGAACGAAAAAACATAAATAAAAAAATAAGTTTAAGTTAAAGTAAGCTAAACAAAGTCTCGGGCCTCGTCCCTACTTGGAGCTGCCCGCCTGCGAGTGGTGATGGTGGGCTGCGTGGTGGTAGTGCGACTGATGGTGCGACGCCGCCCCACCACCGCTGGAGCTACTTCCTCCCGCCGAGGATCCGCTCGCCGTCGAGGAGCCCTGATGGTTGTGGTTGCCCCCCGCGGTCGCACTGTGACCTCCGCCGCCACTGTGATTCAGCGAGGGCAGCGAAGCGGAGGCCGTGGCCGCCACCAGTGCCGCTGCAGCGGAGGCAGCTGCCGCTCCAGCGGTGGCCGTGTTCAGCTTGTTTCCATTGGCATTGTTCACCCGCAGCTGGCGGATTTCGGGAAAGAACTCAATCATGAGTATCTCCAGCAGCTCCTGAGGATGCAGAGTGTGCGTTAGTTGGGATATTTTGATATGGAAATCACATGAACTCACATAGAACAGCTGCTTGTTGTAGGCGGGATTCTGCAGGGCCTCGAACACCTTGAGGACACCTCGCTTGGCCGCCTGGGCGCCGACCAGGTTGCACAGCACCTCCGGTATATGGTCGGTAAGCAGGGCCTTGGCCGCCGTGGTGGTCATCTCCCGCATATCCTCCGATCGCGTCGGATAGGCGGAGGCCAGGACGCCGCCCGGCCAAAAGGACTTGAGTATGGCCGAGAAGTAGTTGTGCAGCATTGACTCCTCGAAGAGATAGGCCACCGACTCGCGGATCTGGCGATTGATCGTCCGGCCGTATGTGATCTGCACAAAGGAGATGAGGCTCTTGCGCAGCCACTTGAACACCCCGCCCATGTCGAAGATCTCGCCCATTAGGGCGTACATCGGCTCGGCTATCGAATCCTTGCTGTCCAGATCGGCAGCCAGCATTTTGGCCTCAGCCCCAGACTCGCCGTCCAGGTAGGTGGATATGTCCTCGTCGTCGCGCTGCAGCCCCCAAAAGGGATCGGTGGCCTTGCTGGCTTCGTGGGCCTTCCCGGCATCGCTGCGGAAGAGCGTGGCCAGCGAGAACTTGGACTTCTTCGGCGAGGGCAGCGACTGCTTCAGGTGGTCCGAGCTGGGGCTGAGGAACGTGTAGATGGCCTCGCTGCCATTCAGATGGTCGTCCTCCAGGATGAACTAGTTAAGCAGAACGGTTAGTCAATGCCAATATTGTGATAATCTAAGCCTGCAGCTTACATTCAAGAACTTCTGTATCTGCAGCTTGGCCTTTTCCTGGCCATGCCTATCGGTTTTCAGGAAAAAGAACTTGAAGTTCGTCGGCAGGTCGATGGCCTTCAGGTTGGAGCTCACGTGCCGCAGTTTCCGCTGTAGCTCCTTTAAGAGAAAACCCAAAATTTTAGTGGTTCCACGAGCTGAATCTTGAGGGGAACACCCACATGCACTTGGTTGAGGGAGCGCATCACCACCCAGCCGCTGGAGATGCCCGAAGGTCGCTTGCGCAGATTGGCATGGCCGCTGTCGCCGTTTTTGGACGATGTGGGCTGAGCTGGCGCATTTATGTCCTCGTCCACATGCACCAGGATCATGAACTGCAACGATTCCTTCTCATCGGAGACCTGCGAAGGGCGGAGAAGATGGTTAACAGTAGTTCCTTCGATTGGTTAGATACCAGCACTCACCTCTACGCTTTGGATGGTCGCCTTCCACTTTCCCAGGTGCTCCGTCCAGGCATCCGTGCGTCGCAAATGCGCCTCCGTCTGGCGCTTCTCGCTCTTCAGCCATTCCATCTCCTTCTCGAGTATGGACAGTACCTTGGACTCCGGCTTCACCGAGTACTTGAGGGCGTCCAGCGCCTGATTCTTCTTGTCAATGCGTTCCTGTATTTGTTCCAATTTTCGTCGTGCATACGACGTGTGGGCGGCCACATCGATGGCACCACCGGCCCCGCCGTTGAGTCCATCCGATGCGCCCGGTTGCTCGTCCGCCAGCGGCTCCGGGGCATCGCCAATAGTGTGGCACATCAGCAGCGTTGGATCCGCAATCTCATTGGAGTCCAGCGCCTCCTTCAGCTGGCGATACTGGTCGCTCAGCACGAAGGGCGGATAGTACTTCTCCTCCAGCGTGCGCAGTATGTTGCGCTGGATGTCGTAGAAAATGTCCGGATCGGCATCGCCCAGCAGAAACGTCTCGATCAGCTTGCGCTCGTGCTTGTCGATCTGGATCTCCGACTTGGGCACCCGGATGTACGTGTAAAAGATCTCCGTGCCCAGCTGGTGACTGGCCGACTTGTGCGCGTGCTTAATCTCCTCCACGGCCAGGTAGAAGCCAATCAGGGCGCTCGCCTTCAGCGGCTCCAGGAACAGGGTAAAGTAGCGCCGGCCCACCGCAGTGTTCAGGATCTCGACAAGCGTCAGGTCCTGTGAAAAAATCAGTTTTGTATTGAAGTAACCAATCATCCGAATCATTCACTTACAATATCGCTGGAGTAGTTGCCATTCCAGCCGAACTTGGCCAGGTTCTTCTCGCACTCGCCCTTGGCCATCGTCAGCTGGCGAACGTAGCGCTTCAGCCGGACGGCGGCCGTGAGCTCCGACTTGGAGAGCGAGTGGTCCTCGTGATCCGGATCGAGGCCTTTGGCACGCTGCAGGTTCTGCATGGTGGTGGCATGCATCAGGTCATTGACAATGCTCTTGCGGATGAGCGAGAGCTCCTCGAGGTTGCCCGAGTTGTTGATGATCTTGAGGAAGTCCTCGAAGCTGGCTGCGTACTCGTAGCTCCGCTTGCTCATCGCCGCCGCCGCCAAGCGGGTCTCAATGTTCTGCACCACCTTCTGGTTGATGTAGTCCGGTGCCGTCAGCATTTTGATCATCGGAAAGAAAACTACGTGTGGGATTGGATGGTAAAGTATGTTAATAACTGGATATCTTAGTGACCTAAGTGACCACTCACTCTTGTAGGAGAGAATCTCGCTGAGCAGGACCTTCAATGGGGGCAGCGAGTAGCCGCGGGGCAGCAGCAGGATCACCATAATCTCGCACAGCTTGCGCAGGAACTCCATCTCCTTGTCCTCGTCGGCGAGGTACGGATTGGTACTGAAAACGGGAGGCGTGTTTGTTTCGGCTCTAAAAATAGGTACAAATAATACAAATTAATAAGTAACGTTAATTATTTAAATAACAAATTAAATAGCCTATTTTGTAGCATCAGCGAAAGTGTGATAATCGTAAAATAGCAAATGGAAAGCCAGGTATCACAGGTGTTTCCGCATATTGATTACCAGATTAATTACTTGTGATTGATGATTATTCTCTGACGCATATAAATTACATTTAATTCTGCGCACTGCATTCTTCCATGATTTAAAAAATAAAGGAATAAAACAAAGAAACAAATTGCAAATTATATCTTATTATATCTTATCAATAATACTTTTAATTGGATTTCTTTGTTTTAGGCATGATTAAAATAGGAGTTATACTAATCTTAGTATTTTTTGTGATCTACCAATATCCGTTAGTTGTAGAGTAAATGGCTAAGGTGTAAATGCCATTTTGATGTGTTTAAAAATACCTATCGAATTGTAGAAGAATATTTTTAAATCGGACAATCCATTAAAAAGTTATGAGCAAAGTTATGGCGCCAGTAGTTTTGACGACTGCATATCTCCATCTCCCTCGCACTCCCTTCAGCCGAGTAACGGGTATCTGAGATTCGAAGTACTCGACTATAACGTTCTCTCTTGTTTTCTATTTAAATTTAAACAATATCTTTGTTTTTAAAGGTTCTTGAAACTTAGTTTTCTTCTTTATCTACTTAAATACTTGAAAACCAATAAGATATTCAGGAGAATCACTCACGCTCTGGCCTCCGCAATGCGAATCTTCTCCAGATGCACCGTCACCCGGTTGACCATGTCCACGGCTATGATCTTGGCGGCGTCCATTCGGGTGGCCCGCTCGTGGATCTTCTGTATGGCATTCCACAGATCCTCGCGCACCACATCGTTGATTAGCTTGGGCTTGGTTACCACATAGCTGGGTTGGAACGCAAGGAAACTATTAACAAAGGTTCTAATAAATCAACTGAGCTGAACTCACCCCAACCAGGGCAGCATAAAGTCCCGCAAAACATATTCAATGATTTGCTGAAGCTGCAGGTCCACTGTTTTGCCGAAAATCAATGGCAGATTCGATGGATTCTTGATGGGCTTGGGCAGATCGAAGATGTTGCTTCTGCGGGTCGAGAGTCGAGATATCGATGTATAATATATAATATATAGAACAAAGTCCGGAACTCACTTGGTGGCATTGTAGAGAAGTCGCGAGGGCACGCGACTCGGTGGCGTCGGCTCGTTGGTGGTGAATATATAATGGATATAGACGGTGCCCGCCACAGCTGTCGGCGAGATAAGGGCAATTAGATATTTGGCAATTTTAATTAGCCCCTCGTTCGGAACTGATTGCCCCGATAAGGTGACTCATTCGCAATCACAATCATTCCATTCCCTACCCAGCGCTACGCCCTGGAATGGAAGTGGGTGTGCAGGTGGAGGGCGGAGGCGGAAGACTTACCCGCAAAGACCAAGACCAGCGAATAGACGACGAAGGCGAAGAACAGAAAGAAGGTGGGATAATACCAGATGACGGCCAGCAGTGTAAGTGTGATGCCCGAGACAATAATCCTCCAGTTTAATTGCAGGGCACGCAGCAGTCTGTAAAAGGGATTTCAAGGTTGGTTTATCAATGGATCACTGGGATCTCTAGGATCTCTAGATTACTTACCGGGTCGCCAGGAGCGTCAGGCGCTGCGTGGCCGTTACGGATGGCTCCGGTTCGATGGGAAACAGCGGCAAACGGCGATTCTCCATGGCGTCCACTGCGAACTCCTCCGATTCCATCGGCCAATTGACTCCGCTTCCGATTCCGGACTTCCGAATCACTGCCTCAGCTTATTGGCTGCCTGTCTTCTGAATATTTGATGAGTTTCGTACATTTTCGACCCGCCGACTATTAAAAATAGTTCTCAACAATTGCGTCAATTCCCCTTTGGGTCTGGCGTCCACCGCCTCCTCCTCCTCCTCCTTCTCTTCTGTCCACCTCCACGAACGAAAAACGAACACAAATATGGTATCGTATGGTATTGGTTTTTGGAGAAGCGTCGTATCGCATATAGAATATATGGGCAGAGGCAGAGACAGCTGGCTGGGAATCGGAATCCGAATCACAACTGTCAGCTATATGTGCTAAATCAATACTGGGCGACGCAGCGGTTCCGCAACAAGTTGATTGGATTGGCCAGCTTTATCCGGAGCGGAGTTTCATTTCATTTCCCTGCGATCCGATTCGATTCGTTTCGTTTCATTTCGGTTCCGAGGAAATCAAAACAAGCGACTCTCGGACTCTGATTACTGATTATAATAATACTCCTCTCCTCCGAGCTCGAATTCTGTTTGTTGTTGCTGGCGCTGCTGCTGCGCAGTTGGGATCGGCGCTTGACGTAGGGCTTATCGCATCGGCCCTGATAACACGTCACAAGTCCGCTTTCACGCCCGGCTATCCACTATCTTTACTGTTATGTTTATGATTTTCGCCAATATATATATATCTCGCTCCCATCACGGCGATAGACCGAAGGGCCCGCCTATCGATGGCCCAGCGATAGTTCTTGTCGTCATCGGGAGCACTGCTATCGAAATTCCAATTCAAATTCAAATTTGATTTTAAATAATCAAATAAGAAAGGCAAAATGAAAGAGAAAAGTTTAAAATAATATTAAGAGTGTACATCAAAAATAGGTAAAACTAAAGAAAATCATATTTAGCAGTTATAGCAAAACCACAAGAAAAAATTCCTATTTTTGTTAAAAACCAAAATCGCAAACTTAAAAAAAAAAAACAAAACAGTGTTTTTGCTGAAACAAAGGAAATATTAATTCAAATATGGATTGTCATACCTTTCTGAACTCGTTACTAAATTTCCAATCGATTTACATTTAAACCTAGACATTTTATTTTTTTGCCATTTTTCGCAAAAAATCATGATGTACCCCCTTAAAAAAAATGAAAATTGATGAAAATTTTATTTTTCTAAAATCACACGGAAAGTGTCATGTATGTAATTTATTTATTGTAATCTGTTCAAAACAATATGTATTATTGGTGTAGGACCAAAATTCCCATTTTTGTCAAAAAACAAAATCGCGAATTTACAAAAAAAAAAATTCAACTATGTTCTGCCTGACCTTTGGACTCAACCTTTGAAGGGCTGTAAGTAAAAGGCATTGTTTGTCATTCGAAACTAGATATATATCTAGTCACTTAGTGTTTGCACACATTGTTTTATTTGTTTTATTGTTTACATGACATGGCTGTTTGCGAATCTCCAATGTTATTCAATGAAAAAAACTAACTAGACTTAGTTTATTTGGGAAACATTTTTGGTATTTCAAGCTTTTTGCGTTTGTTGTTCGGATCAACGGTGATTTCATAAGCTAACTGACTAGCCGGATTTTCCCCACAACCCAACTGACGCTCCACCCCAACCGACTCCCAATAAATGCCTCATCCGCCGAATCTTCCTCCCTCTGGTCCGATCCTTTACTGCTCCTTGGCCAGGCGACGCAGGGCACGTTTCCGGGTGCCCAGAATGTTCTTCAGCACGACGTTGCGGGCGAACTGCTCGCCGAACACCGCCTCCGTGAAGTGGATGACCAGCTGGAGCAGGGCATGGGGCAGATAGCCCGCCGTCTGGGTGGCAATGCCCAGGGTGGACAGCGCAGAGCGCACATAAGTCTCCGGCGAGGGAGCGAACACGCTGGCCTTCCGGATCTTTGACATGTTGGTGGCCACGAAGCCCGGCTGGACGCTCTGGATGAGGATGCCGTGCTCCTTGTACTCCGTCTGCAGATCGTCGCTGAATTTGTTCACAAAGGCCTGCAAACCAAACGCAATTAGTTGGTATTTCAGTATAATATCTATAGTTTCTAGTTCACTCACCTTGGTGGAACTGTAAACGCTCAGCAGGGGATTGGGGATGACGCCGGCGGTGGACGACAGGTTGATGATCACTCCGCGGCGCTGGGTTATCATGCCCGGCAGGAAGAGGGCGGTCATGTGCGTCACCGAGTGAATGTTTGCGGCCACAATGTTGCGAAGGAACTTCGGATCGGCCTTGTAGCAGTCCAGGAAGTACTCGGGATGGCTGTAGCTGATGCCCACGTTGTTGACCAGCACACCAATGTTCAGGCCAGTGGTCTTCTCGCGGATCTTGTCATAGATCTCGGCTCCGCCGGTGAAGTCCACATCGATCACGCGCACCTCCACGCCGTATTTATCTCCTGAAAGTATGCCCCAAATTTAAAGTCAATCGTTAACTGGGTTTGCTGAGTGGACTTACCTATCTCCTTGGCTACCACATTCAGCTTTTCCAGGGATCTACTGATCAGCACCAGTTTCAGTCCCCTGCGAGCCAGCTAAAATGGGTAACATAATTATTATTTAAATATTCAGTTAGCTATCTTATTATCTATAGCATTTTCAGTAGAAACATTACTAATTTTTGATAAATTTAAAAAATATCTCAGTTATATCATATTTAAATCTAATAACATAGTTTGGAATTTCTAGCCAAAATACATGAGGTCTTCGAAACAATTATAGTTCAATTATAGTTCTGAATCGTAATAAACCTGTGAAGCGAAAAATAGGAAGCCATTCAGTTGACTAGACGTGAATAAATAGAAATTTAGGAGTGAACATTGAACCATTTTCTGTGCGTTCGACGCACTTCGAATGCTAATTTGGCCGAAGCCTCGGGCGGGGCCCTATATGTATTGTTGATATAGTAAGAAATCCACTCGGACGACACGTGTTCTCCAAAGGTTCTAGCTTCGAGTGTTTCAAGTGGTTATTACAAAATTAAACCGGGAACCGCCCGTTTTCCTAAAAAAAAACAAAATAACCACTGCGACTGCACTTTGTAAAAATAAATAACTAAAACTACAGGAGCGAAGACTGCAAATGTAGCAATTTGCCGTCGAGCAAACACTATTAGGGAATGTTTACGCCTGAACTGGAGACTGGAGATCGATTTCAAAGTGCAGATTCACTTGGCTAATGCATCGGCGACCGCAAAACCAATGTCCAAGTCATCGTGGGCGACACTCGATTCGGTAATTAGTAATTACTAATTGCTCATTATTAGTTTTTTTTCGTTTGACCCGACTGCCGCCTCCCGTTTGCAATAGTCATTAGTCCGATTTGGACGGACTTTGCCTGCTGGCCAAGATTGGGTCACCTCGAAGTCGTCGTTTACATACCTCCTTCGCGTATGCCTTGCCAATTCCATCGGTCGACCCGGTGACAACTGCAAATTATGAAAGTTAGCCAAGGGTTCTGCGGGTTATCAGTGGGCAAATGGGGCGTGGGGAACGTTCTTATCGATCACAGTGAAAAAAGTATTCGCAACCAGGTGTTCCATTCGAAATTAAGAAATATTTTGAATATTTCTAAGGTTCAGGTATTTCAAAAATAAATTTATCATTGAGAATATTGGAAAAATATTTAAGGAATATTTGAAAGATAGTTTTTAGAAATATATTTGAAATATTTGAAAAAAAAATTCTTAAAAACTTTTTAAGATATCCTTTTTAAGATTTTAGATTTATATTCAAACAATTTTAAAAACCGACTTTTAAGATTTAAAACTACTTGTATTTCATTCATGAATAACAAAAATGACCCCTTGATGACTGTACGCTTTTTTTCACTGTGCACTCGAATCGCCCTCGTTTACCACTCCTTTCCGGTGTGTTTCTTTCGTAGCAACCGACTCACCTGCCCACTCGCCCATTTTGGAGAGATCCACCGAGGACCCGAAGACCTTGGGGCCCACGACATTGGCGTAAATCCAGGGCAGGACCTTCCGGAAGACCTGGAAGCCGACGATTCCGATGGCCAGACCGCCCAGCAGGCTCAGCACTCGGGAATTGTTCTCCTCCATGTTTGTTGGGGGGTATTATTTCCTAGTTATGTGTGGGTATATTCCGCGATTCGGGATCGGACGACTGCCTATAGCCTCTGCCGGCTGATTAGTTTCTGATTCTCCGATTTTCGAGCTGCAATGCCGAAATGGAAATGCTGACGCCGCTGCTTTTTTCGTTGCCTCTGCCGACTGCGCTGCCTTTTGTTTTTTTTTTTCTGTGCCGTCGTATCGTATCGTAGTAATTCCACACCCTTCGGAATTCAGCACTGATTTTCGATTTCTCGATTTGTGTTTTCGTTCTCGGCTGATTTGTATTCAAAATGCGTTTTCTTCGACAGGAGAAACACAGGCAGAAGGGGAAAACAAAAAACAAATGGAAAAAGCGATTGAATGTCAATTGTCAGCGGCACAGAAGCGAATGAACGGTTCTTTTCCGTATCCATGTGCCCCCATGAGGGGTGTGTGTGTGTGTGTGTTTGTATGCCCGGCCCACTTATGTCATTCATATCGCTAGCACACACACCACCGAAAACCAAAGATAAGGGCGGCTGCAAACACTGCCCGCCAAAATTAATCACCCCAAGAACCGTTATGTTGCACTTTGATTTCGAGATTTCTGATTTAAAAAATAAAACAATTCATTAAATAATGTTCAAAAACAATGATTCATTTATGAGGTTCCTTTTTTTAAACAAACTTTATCTTATTCTAAACATGTTTTTACATTTTAAATGTTAATTTGAATATTTGCAGATTAAAGTAAGATTTTAAAACCTGTATTTTACTAAAGCTTCAATAGTATGGAATAAATATTAAAGAACTCGAGTTATTCATATCAATTTTCCTAGAATAAATTTGCGAATGCGCATATTTTCCGCTGCCAGTGTAAGTTCTATGTTCTCCACCAATACATATAAAACTGGGGCAACCACCGAATTAGTTTTACAGTTATACTGCACATGCGCAGGAAGCATAAATAAGTGCGATAAACAATTTAATTTGAACTACATGTGTATTTAGTGGCTGCGGCAATTAAAGTTAGTTAAATTCCTGATACTTTAAGTAACGCCTGCCTTAACGGTAGATTATTTGACAAAGCGAGATGGCAATAGGATAGGGGTTATTTTGTGCGAGGATAACCCTTTGCATATCGATAACTATCGGTTTTCTATCGGTTTTTGAATTCAAAGCTTTTTTTTGTTGAAAAAGAAATGTAATCTTTTGTATTTCTACACTTGATGTCAAACAAATGGTCAAATCGAATTAATTTATACTTTTAGCCTTTGTTTACCTTTCATTCAAGGACTAACGGATTTTTGGGACCCTGTTTAGTGGGTGGAAATCTCTAGATGCCGAAGATGCCGAGAGAGATGCTTGCTTTTCGGAGCGGAATCAGTGCCGCAGCAATTGTGGGTGAGGGAACAACAACGTCAACGGCCCGGCAAACGTGATTTTTAGTATTTAAAAATGTATCTCAACCATCCGCCGAATTAAAAAGCTTATTTTGTATCGCTAAACAAGCGAAACTCATCTGTCGAAAACATTAAATCGGTATTTTTGTGTGGAAAAATAGTACTTCTTTATTGTTTGAGCCTAAGAGGTGAGTCTCATCTCGTCTCCTATTTATCTCGTTGTTCGGGACGACTATTTCGTTTCGGTTCGGTTTCTACGGACTACGGATAGGATAATAGGGATGCGGATGCTGGCCATGCGCAGAGCATGCCCTGACCTACATTCCCGCTTATTGGCCATCCAAGCAGCAGTTGCAAAAGGATAAATACACACGCAACACGAGCTGGTTAATAAACGCTTTTCCGATTTTCCAATTTTCCGACTTTCCGACTTTCCTCTTCCCCCCAGCAGCCGCCCGCGCGCTGAAAAGTGTCGAACAACAAGATATTCGCAAAAGAGGACTCTCTGGCATCCAGATCCTTGAGTGCAATATGTCCAATATATTGACGCAGTGCAATCGATAAGCGAGCTAAAGTCCGCTGGCGATGCAGTGGGACGCTGATGCAGTTGGATTTGGTTTTGGATTTGGATTTGGATTCGGACTTGGATCGATATAGAACAGATTACAGGCGCTCGGGCGTTCATATGTGCATATCCTGCGGTGAGTGACGCCAGTTGATGCATCATCCCGTATCCGCCTCCTGGTTCTGGTTCTGGTCCTGTGCCCCGCATCGTATCGTACTGGCCTATGCAGACACTCCGTTGCAGTGATGAGATCGAGGCTGTTTTGGATACTGGCGATTATATACTCCTCACTCCATCACATCGGCTCGGGCTCCACGTCGACCACATGTGAGTCTGCTTATGCTTCTTCTTCTGTCTCAACTTCCCCCTAATCACATCAGAAAACTTTACCCAACTCAAACTTTGGCAAATTTTCATCTGGAGCTTAACTATTTGTGTTTACTTTTTGGATTTCCCGTAGGGAAAATATTTGTTTAAGTATTTTGATCTGAAATATAATCCATCTAAACTTTTTAGCTGACAAATTAAATAAATAAATGTGTGGTATATTAAAGAACAAATTTTTTTTAATTTTTTTAAATATCAGTAATATTAAAGATCTATTTTTTTTCTGAAATTTTTGTAATTAATAATCAAAAATAATGAAAAAATTAATTTTTTGCAACTAAAATACAGTTTAATAAATTTAAACCCCATATTTCTTAACTTTTTACTATGGTTTGTTAATATCTTTATATCTTTAAGTACCTTTTAATATATTTAAATATTTTATTTAAAACAGTAAAGAGACCGCGAGCTGGCGATCCCTTCGACTCGTTTCCGAAGAACTTCTGGCAGGAGTTCTCGTCGCCGTTCACCGACACGCCCGAGGATGAGGAGCTGGAGGTCACCGAGACGACCACCCACGAGCCGTTCCCCTTCTTCGCCGATCCGTACACCACCCTGAATATCAGCACCCAGCTCTCGTCGAGCGTCTATCTGCACTGCCGGGTGAACGATCTGCAGGGCAAGACGGTCTCGTGGATGCGGCGACGTGGCGAGGACCTCACCCTGATCACCTTTGGCCAGCACACGTATAGCGGCGACTCGCGGTACTCGCTGGAGTTCGAGGAGCCCAACGATTGGAAGCTGCTCATCCAGTTCGCCAACGAGCGGGACGAGGGTCCCTACGAGTGCCAGGTGTCCTCGCATCCGCCGCTCGTCCTGCTCGTCTACCTAACGATAATTGGTAAGTGGTTACCAGGATCCGATGTAGCTTTTCCTTGCTGACTTCCCTTCTATATCGACAGTTCCTCACGTGGAGATCCTCGACGAGCGGGGCTCGGCAACGCCGGAAAAGTACTACAAGGCTGGCAGCACCATCGAGCTGCAGTGCGTGATTTCCAAGATTCCGCATCCCTCCTCCTACATCACCTGGCGGCACGGACCGCGTCTGCTGAACTATGACACCAGTCGGGGTGGAATCAGGTACACCCAAGAAAAACATACACCCAAAGAAAATCTATATGAAACGTAGATCACTTTACATTATTTAAGATCAATTTTAATTTGATATGTGGCCAGGTAAATTTTTTGACCTGGTCGAAAAAAGTACTTCATGTAAAAACGATATGGGTTTTGCATGACCTGAAATTTACAGGGCCATATCGATTTTACGGTAACATGCTTTTTTGTGTGTATTATATTAAGTATCATAAACTTTATATTTTGTAGTTTAAGTTCTATACCAAAAATGTAAGTTTAGCACTTCCGAAGGTATTACTTTAATACTCATCTTATGAAGATAATTATGAAACTCAATAATTTTAATTAATGTATGAATAGTTAAGTTTCTTATTGAGATGTGGATTTATTAATAGAGTTATTATAAGGGTATGATTTCTGTACAACACATTTTAATACATCTATTTTTATTTCTTTAAAATTATCTATTATCTATTTTAAAAGTAAGTCCTTGTTTTAGTCAATTTCTTATAAAATCTATATTTCTTATGCTTAGTAAGTTTTTGGTTTCCTCACAAACCATATTTCTCATAACTTTGATACAGACTTTTATTGGATTTGAACTGTGATAAGCACTCTAGTTTTAAGATTGGTTCCATAACTACATAATTAATATACGGCCTACGATATGATCATACATACATATATACTACATACATATGTATGTACTAACTTCGTTCATTGATCATCATTATATTAAGGTATTGAACCCTATCCCATCTTTGCAGTGTCAAGACGGATATGCTGCCAGGACGAGCGCTGAGTCGCCTGTACATCGCCAATGCCAATCGCCAGGACACCGGCAACTACACCTGCATGCTGGGCAATGAGATTACGGAGACGGTGGTGGTCCATGTGCTGAACGGTGAGTGGGGATCTCGTTGGGGACTTGACCTCATAAGTGCTATAATCCCAAAATTCCAGGTGAGGAGCCCGCCGCCATGCAGCATGCGAATGGAAGCCACCAAAAAGCCAACGCCTCCACAATGGTTGTGTTATTTCTAGTGTACGTGTGCATCTCCGGATCCATTTCCGTATCCGGAATAGGTCGGGGCTTGGGATTGGGATTCGAATGGGGATCGGGGCGATGACGGCGCGGCGGAAAGCGGGGATCTTAGATCCCAGTTTGTGGCGCGGGAAATGCATACACCAAAAGAATCTTGTCCAGGATTGCATTTTCGACTTTTACTCTAATCATGGGTTGTTTAACATACGATACATAGCATAAACCGAATACTAAGCTTAAGTCAAGTGTATTTAAAAACCGGAAATCGAAAGATCAAAAAACAAAAACAAAATGGAAATCTCGTATTAGTAAGGGCGTACGCGAAATATAGAATGAGAAAATGAAAATGATTTTTAGCGCTAGAACATAACATTATTATCATAATCGAATCGAATTGTACTACCAAACGGCCGTGTTTATGTTGGCTAACATATTGATCTTATATACATACACATTATTGCATCTAACGTATCCATTTAGCTCTTTGTTACCTCCACGTCATTATGGAACTACCTAGATTTGTAAGGTCCAACAGTCCAAGAGTCCAAAAGTCCAAGCATAATTGTTTCTCGCTCGAATCGCCTTCCAAAGGTCGTCTCAAGAACCCCGAACCCCAAACCCCGAACCCCGTAACGCTCGTGTGTATCCGTATCTGTATCCCCTATACATATAGCATACACCTCCGATCGAAGGCCTTGTTAATGAAAAAATGGTTGTAGCTTCTTGAAATCAAACAGCATATCAGTTGGGATCATTCTAATCGTAAAAATATACAATACCGATCAAAATCGTAGCTTCATCCTTGATTCGATTCTTTATCCGTGTCTCAGATTTCTCGAATATTTGAATCCATCGATAACTGGAGGGTTTAGGAAGCCAAAAATAAATAATAAAAAGTTTGTTAACCTATGAAATAATTCCAAACATTATGAATGCGTAAGCTTGATCTGAAGTTAGTTTTCTCCTTAGTTAGTCCATGATTTTCATTGAAAACAAAAATGTAGAAATGTAAAAGAGAAACACCTAGGAAATGTTTAACGTTGGTTAACATAACTGTGCCATTCAAAATGGATACATATCGTTTAATTGTTGTTAATTCGGTTGCGGAACCAATGACCATTTGAGGCAGAAGAAATTAAGTGTATATTTGTATCTTTTTCAAATCGAAAACACAACACAACTCGGACCAATGGGTAAATACTTGATTGTTTGATTGAAGACGGTCCCAAAGCCAAATCCAAAATCGAAATCAAAAATGAAATTAAATAAATAACGATCAAGAACAAGAAGCAAATGAATAATTTTCACTTTCATTTCTCGATTTGGGCGCCAGGTGAGGAGCATCCATTTAGCCAGTGCCCACTGTACGACCCCCTCTACATGCGAGTATATCAATTTATGTCTTTAGCTTCAGCTTCCAACGATCACCGCCTATAAAAGCCCCAAAAAACTTTCGATATCCCTACTCACTGACGGCTTTCCAAATTCATATTGCTTTCAAGATCGGTTAATATACACTCTCTTTACAAATTGTATTTTGAAATCAAAGCTCAGCTTGGAATACACAAAAAAAAAAACCAAAAAAAAAAAATATTGATAAGGCTTGAGGCCTAAGTACTTGGGTAAACTAATTTCAAATGGTCCAGTGTAGTTATTGTAAATTATTCAAATTGATCCCGACCCAAATCGGTCAGAGTCCTTGGAGTATGCCCCCAAAATAACACAAATGATAAACAAAACAAAAAACAAAACAAATGTTGGAGTGAGATAACGAAACAATACTTAGAGACTAATGAAAGTGACGAAACGAAACTTTTAGAAAGATTTTGGTTACAGAATTATATTTAATAATTACTACATTTAAAATTGAGATTATAAAACTACATACATACATAGTGTATAACGCGGGCGTCCTCTGGTCAATAACCGACGCGACTGCGACGGCCCCTAAGATACCGTCATTGTCGAACAAAACAAAACAAAACCAAACCAAAAAAAAAGTAACTAAAATTTAATGCAAAATTGTATAAAAACACACACACACACATTTGTTTTTTCTATTAAAACATTCAAAACATCAAAAGGTGCTTTTTCAATTTTCCCCACAAGAACATCTGAATTTTTCACTGCATATGTAGGTATATATTTACATATATAAGGGCTATTCGTGTTATTAAATAGTAAAACAATATCATCTTAAATTTAACCTATGTTAATCCTGCCTCAGCCTTCGTACTCCACGTCCGCATCTGTGTACATCTTGGCCGGCTGCCCGGCGAGACCATTATCCGTCTCCATCATCTCCACATCACGGCAACTGGCCGCCTGCAGCTCCCTCCTCACATCGGGAGTGATCTTGAAATGGCTCTTCTTCCTGCAATTTCAAGTAGTTAGTTAAAATACTGGGATCTCAATAGATAAGGTTTCCATTGACTTACTTCAGGAGCTGCAGCAGTGCATCCCTCTGCTCGGAGGATATGTCGTTCTTGTAGCGCTGAGCAAAGGTGAGCAGACTCTGGTGCCATAGCACTGGCAACTCACGCTTGTCGTTCTCGAATCTGCGATGAAAAAGGGTTAATTTGATTGAAAAATGTGATAAAATCGAAACCCACCTCAGAAAGTGAAAGACGGCGGCATCCACGACGCGATAGGGCAGAGCATAGCGCTTGTCCAGGAAGAAGCGGATGAAAATGGAGTTAGCGCCCGAGTAGGCCATCTCGCAGATCTTCAGCAGACAGGCGGAGGAGTGTAGGACGGGAATGGAGCTGCGGGCCACCACGCTGCCAAAGATGATGGCCTCGCGCAGCGTACAATCGCCGCCCTCCAGCAGCGGCAGGATGATGCCCTTCATGAAGGCGGCCGGCTTGAAGAGAGCCCTTTTCAGGGCATTGTACAGATGCATGTTCAGCTTCTTGTACTCGCAGAGATCGTCGCGAACACGCGGAAGCAGCACCAGGTTGTAGAACCGCTGGGCCATCGCTTGCGACAGCACCGAGCAGAAGATGCGGGTGCCCTGGAACATGGCAGCGGCGCTCCAATTGTGTGGCTCCGTGATGAACAGGATCTGCTCCCAGTTGCGCAGCTTGGGTATGATCTTGAAGGCCTTGGGAATCTTGCCGCTGCGATAGCGCTTGAGCACATCGCGCACACCCTCGTACATCTCCTTCACCTTGGGGTCGATCTCCTCGATCTTCAGCGAGCCCTCGTCGGAGATCTTGGTGTGTATGTCGGCCTCCTTCTCCTGGATCTTCTGCATGATCATCTTGGAGAGGTGCAGCGTGCGCTTGCCCTCCTGCGCCGGATTTTGGAAGCGCTCGAAGGCGGCCACATCGTCGTCGTCCATGTCCAGGTCGGCCATGAAGTCGGCCTCGTTCACCTCCTCATCCTCCTTGGCGTTTCCGTCGTCTGAAGAGAAGCAATGAAAGATGTAGAGTTAGTTATAATTTATATTTCTATATAATTTGTCCTCTTATTTTGATGTAACTAAACTATATCCATTAACTGACTTAGAAACATTAGAAGTCTAAGAATAACTGGGTTGTTTTTTATGATAATTGATTATAAATTGAGATGAGGGCGTTTTTAACGTTTCTAAAGATACATCTTAAAATCTAGCAAAATCGGACGTCGGAATCAGAAAGACAATTTATTTAAATCAGACGATGGTGCACTTACTCAAACTGAAATTGACTTTCTTGACGGTCACCAAACTGGGAAAGTTCTCCTCGTCCAGTTCCAGCTGCTGCAGCTTGGCCGCGGCCAGGATCTTCTGGCTGCTCCTGGCATCGATGTTCTGGGGAAGAGATGTTTAAGTATTTAGTTTTCATTTCCAAATGCGGTTTAATCTCCGCGTCTTACCGACGATTCCTCGGCCCGCAGTTTGACCTTATCCTTGGTCTTGTTCTTGGCCACCTTGCCCTCGGTGATCTGCTTCTCCAGGTTCACATTCTTGATCACCGCCACATTGGCCTTCTTTGGCTTGCCCATTTCGCCGGGATACTCTTAAATATCAATGGTTATAACAAAACCAAAAAAATTTTAATCACTACACGTGTTGCAACAAAGCTGTGGCGTTGCCAGCTAGTCTGAAGTGCGAAAAACAAAACACATTTTCCGTCCGTCTGGCAAGGTTGCGACAGGGCTGCCTCCTCGATAGGTTAAGTAACCCAGGGATGGTGACGGTTTCGATAACGAGTGACTTTATAAAAATAAATATTTTTTTATGAAAAGGAATAATCATTTAGGTATTTTGTTATTGGGTGTATGCAGACTATATCGCTAAATGCCGACTATAATTAACACAGAAATAAAAACTTTCAAAATCTTGTGTATTTTCAAAAATAAAATAAAATGTGAATTTAATTTTTTTGTTCAGCTAGTTTGGCATATCTTTATTGGATCTCGACTGATAGTTTTAGGGACAAGTATTTGTTTACTAAACGATTTAAAAACAGAGAAGATAATAATGATAATAAAATAAATTACGTTATATATCTTATTCCCTTATTATATGTTTTGAGTAAGATATTATTCAAGAAAATATATTGATAATAAAACCTTATTCAGTTGCTGTTTATTACTCCAGACTACCTGTAAAGTAGTACCAATAAAATTTCGCCAATTTACCACACAGTGAAAAGGTAAACAAATATCACCGTGACCGCGACTATCGATACGCGCCGCTGCAACCGGCCCACGCCCCATCGCTACTTCCTCCAATCGGTCTTTTCCAACCCTGCGCTGCCAGCCAACAGACCTCGGCCGATTCTTTTTTTTTCTGCGTTGCGTGCAAACAGACCGACAATATGAAGGTGTGCTGAAAACTAGTGAATTTAAGCTGATATTGCTGGGAAATATTGCGAAAATGAGAAAGCGCAAGAACTGGCGCGGCTTCGGATCGAATTGCGAGCGAAAATGACCAGTGATTGCGTTTAAATCAGTAGATGATATTTTGCGCTCCGCAAACTGTGCATTTTTTGTATACAACATCTACATTGTGCGTGACTCTTGTTTTTTGTTGTGTGTTGCAGCTCAACGTTTCCTATCCCGCGACGGGATGTCAAAAGCTGTTCGAGGTGGTCGACGAGCACAAGCTGCGTGTCTTCTACGAGAAGCGTATGGGCCAGGTTGTGGAGGCCGACATCCTCGGAGACGAGTGGAAGGGCTACCAGCTGCGCATCGCCGGCGGCAACGACAAGCAGGGATTCCCCATGAAGCAGGGTGTCCTGACCCACGGTGAGTTTGGCATCGGAATCTGGATATATACAGTGATTGGGGAGCTTTGACTGGGTAACCGGCATAGGTATCTCTAGCTATAGGTCTAGAAAACCCAATGCAGTTTCCATTTAAAGTGTATGACTATGATTCAGTTAGGGAACACCTTTATACAAGATAATATCAAGTAGTATCTATAGCTTTAGCATTGTCTTTCTTCAGACTATATAGTTTCCTAACATAACCTAGGTTTGCGTCTTTCAAGTTTGTGTATATTTCCAATCAGTATACTGAATAACTATATACTAAATATAGTAGTTTAGAAACTTAATACCATTATTTTGTGTTAAGAAATGGGTAAAAAGCATCAGTAGGATACAATTCATCTATATATTTTGTTCAATTTCCCAACATAACCTATGCTTGTGTTATATCTGTATATAGAAATATGGGAACCTTATTGTAAGAATATGGATAGTAAGAATAGGGTTTTCCATATACCAAGCAGTCACCTAACTGACCTTTCCACTCACTGGCTATATCCACAAACCCTTTAAACAAACCAACTAACCAACTCTTTCCCCCTAAAACCAGGTCGTGTGCGTCTGCTCCTGAAGAAGGGACACTCGTGCTACCGCCCACGCCGCACTGGCGAGCGCAAGCGCAAGTCTGTGCGCGGATGCATCGTAGACGCCAACATGTCCGTGCTGGCCCTCGTGGTGCTGAAGAAGGGTGAGCAAGACATCGCCGGTCTCACCGACACCACCATCCCCCGTCGCCTGGGACCCAAGCGTGCCAGCAAGATCCGCAAGCTGTACAACCTGAGCAAGGAGGATGATGTGCGTCGCTTCGTCGTGCGCCGCCCTCTGCCCGCCAAGGACAACAAGAAGGCCACCTCCAAGGCCCCCAAGATCCAGCGCCTGATCACCCCCGTTGTGCTGCAGCGCAAGCACCGTCGCATTGCGCTGAAGAAGAAGCGCCAGACCGCTTCCAAGGAGGCTGCCGCCGACTACGCCAAGCTGTTGGTGCAGCGCAAGAAGGAGTCCAAGGCCAAGCGCGAGGAGGCCAAGCGCCGCCGTTCCGCCTCCATCCGCGAGTCCAAGAGCTCCATCTCCAGCGACAAGAAGTAAATGCCGCGGACACGGAACCCACATTCTTCGTTTAAGCAGAAACTGAACGCAGATCACAACGAAATGATCTGCGAGAGGAGAAAAGAAACTTTGTAACCATTTATGTTAAATAAATGTGAAAAAATGGTATACAATGTGGTGTGTTGTGTTGAATTTGAGAGGAGATTGAGAGGGACACGATGTAGTCTATTGTTAGTCAGCAGAAGTAGTAACTCCAGTTATCTTAACAGATTCACCTGATAGATGTATACCAAAATACAAACGAAAGGCCCTGAACTTCAATATAATAGTTTCCATTTATTTATTTATTTTTCCGTCAGGTAAATGCAACAGTTCTGACAATAATTCAATTTAAACATGGTTTGGCATTCTTAGCTGATGAATATACGTACGGGTATATTTAATTTCTAGTAAAAGGAACATACCCATCGAAATAAATAGTAAAAAGCTGGGTCTAGAACGCTTTCAATAAGTATTCTTAGAATAAATACATAACTATTTTTAAATACCAAAAGCTCCTATAAAGGGTATTGAATAGTTGACCCTTTGGCAAGGCAAACAAAAAGTGAACAACAGATCGGAAAGAGATGGAACTAAGAAAACGTGCGCCGATTGTAGGCTATCTCTTGCGATTTGCTGCAGTTCCCGCCAAAACAATCTTGAATGGTTTTTAAATTCCGATCTAGACATATATTCTGTACGTAAGTAAAATATATATAAATAAAAACAAGTAGAATGTGTGTATATAAGATAGTTAAGGGTTTTTGGGGGGGCAGTCGAGCAGCTTCCAGTTGTAATACGTCGTCAGCGGCAGCTTATCCTCCTAACGATCCTTATCTGCTGGCGGTGCCACTTGGGATTGGACTGTCCTCCTCGGCGGCCGACCCGCTTGGAGCTTCATTGGAAGCTGGGAATGGGGTCGCTGTGGCCGCCCCCTCGTATCGCGTCAGCTTGGCCTCCTGGTCGGCCAGCAGCTCGAGCAGATCCTCCTGATCCTTTTGCGTGGCCGCCAGCGATTCCTGCGCCGCATCCGCCCGCTGCTTTTCAGCCGTGAACTGTTGACGCAGCGTCTCCAGCTCCTTGGTCAGTCGGATATTCTCGGCGAAGTACATGTTGGCCTGGTAGCGAGCCGCATTCAGCTCCTCCACGTTGGCCGGTGATGCGCCTTCCGATGCCTGAGTGGTCTGCCCCTGACCGGCCGAAGCTCCCAGCTGGGCCTTGAGCAGGGTATTCTGGTCCGAAAGCTGCGCCTTGAGCGACTGCTCCTCCTCGAGTTTCTCCTTCAGCTCGGCATTCTCCTGCTCCAGTTCCTTGGAGGATTGCTGCAGCGCCTGGATCTGGCCATCCATGCCGCGGATTATCCCCTTGTACTGGGAGACCAGAGCAGAAGCCTCCGAGCTCAGGGTCAGCTCGGTCAGTTCTATGCCATCCACATCGAATCCGCTGACCAGCTTGGCAATTAGAGCCTCCAGACCCTTGTACAGCTTGCAGTACTCGTAGTCGAGCAGCAGTTCTCCGGCGGACTTGGCCCGAATCTGCGCCTGCTTGCAGGCCCGGCTGTAGGCCTCGTGGCGCGACACCTCCGCCAGTTTGCTGCAGAAGCTCTCCTGGCCGATTCGTTTGATGATTAGCTGACTGATGTCCTCGCGCTTCTGGCCGGGCAGCGAGTTATCGTTGAACTGGATGCACAGGCCCATGAGGAAGGCGCACATGCCCTGGACCAGGAACTCGCGCTCGTCGTGCTCGTTGGAGCACAGTTGGGCCGTCAGGTAGGCCATGGTGCCCTGCGTCTCCAGCAGAGCCTTCACCGCTCCCGGGCAGTGGGCTAGCCACAGGCTGAGGAGCATTAGCAGGCCCACCTTGCTCTGCAAACGGTAGCGCTCCTGCTGCATGAGATTGGTGCACTGCTCGAGCAGCGTGATGGGCCTTTGGCCACCGGGCGTGGCCAGCAGGACGCGCAGCAGTTCCTCCTTCAGGGCCACATTCTCCACGAGGGAGTGCATCAGGGCAACGGCGGAGAACCAATTGGCCAGGGCGTCTGTGGAGAAGAGTCCGGTGCAAAGGAGCTGTCCCGTCGAAAGGGCACTCACATCGGAGGCACTGGAGGGCAGCAGCGTTTGCACCACTGCCCGCTGGCCATCGGCATTGCGGTAGAGGAAGCACTCGAAGCAGTAGAGAACGGCGCAGCGCAGGGCGAGCAACTGTTTCTCGTTAATCATGGACATCAGGAGGACCACAATGGCCGGTCTGGGTGGACTGCTGGGGGCCATAACCCTTCCCAGTTCGTCTTGGTTGTCGCGATCGCCGCGCACCACCTCGGCCACCGCATTGATCGTCTCAGTGAGTATATCCGCCGGCACACCGCTGCTCATCAGAATCTCGCAGAGCGCGTGGAGCAGTCGGGACTTTTGCATGACACGCTGGCAGGCGGCCACCACCTGCTGTTGATTACTGGGCGTGACCAGGGCCCGGACCACCTGCAGCAGGCAGTGGAAGTTCGAGACCTTCTGCGGCGACCAGCCCGCCTCCTCCGTGTCCTGCGAGAGCTCGAACATCGGCGCCAATCGCTGGATGTAGCTGCCCTCCTTGAAGAACTGCTGGTTACTGGAGTTGTTCTTGAGGAGATTCAGTAGCAAAATGAGACAGTCCTCCACCACAATGCCGCCATCGGAGCAGCCCTCCTCGCGGACAATCTCGAACAGGCGATCGAAGGCGTTCTCGAAGGCCACAATCTTCTGGATATTCGAGTTGCCCTTGGTCAGTTCGATCAGCAGCAGCAGCACATCGTTGCGGATCACCTCGCGGCTGTCCGTCAGCAGATCCATCAGCTTGGAGACGCCCATCGGGCTGACCAGGACCAGATCCTGCAGTTCCCGCGTCTTGTTCGAGATGAGGGACGTTATCAGTTGGATGGCGGCGCGGCGCACACGGAAATCGTACTCATCCAGGTAGCCCATCACCAGGGTAACGTGCTCCGGCGTCTTGATGAACATCTCCGTGAACTGCTCGCCCACATTCACCGAAACGGTGGGATTGTCGGCCTCCTCGTCGAACTCCTCGCTGGTCACCACGTTGCACAGCGTATCCAGTGCATAGCTTATGATCTCCGCATCCTGGCCGTCGTTCTGGAGCACCTGGACCAGCGGCGGCATGCCCTGGGCACCCACCTCGATGCGGTACTTGCGGGACAGGGCCTTCAGCGCCCGGCAGGCGTCCCTCCGGTCCTCCAGGAGCGTCGAGGAGTAGACGCGGTCCACCAGCTTCTCCACCGTCTCGGCGGCACTCGGCTGCTGGCCCGGCTCCGTGCCGCCCAGCACCGTCTTTATGCCACTCTTCAGGAACTCCATGCGAGTCTGTTTACGGTCTATTCTGGGTTTTTTCGCATTTGACACGACACGTCAATTCATGAAAACAATTGACGGGCGGCCGATGGTCGATAGGTGCCAGCCCACTTATCGATAGTCGCCTTGGATTTGAATGTTTAAGCGGGCCTTTAATAGCCAAAGCTAGTTTATTTTTAACATTATTACTTTTAAACTCTTTCCTGAGGTACATAAATTAAATTTTAAGTTTAATTTATATATTTACTTTAGATTATGAATCCATAAATTTGCCGTAATTATAATCTAGCTACTTTCTAGCTGATTCTATAGTTCGCACTCAGGTGGCATCCCCGCCCAGTGTAATCGATAGGCACTGGCTGTCAATTTTATTCAACTAAAAACAAGTCGACAGCCCTGGTGCTATCGATGCTATAAGTAAGTTGAAAACAAAACTAATTTAGCAAATTGGAGTGCAAATCCAAGGGAAAATACACCCAAAACGTAACTCAAGACTGGGCGCACACAGCAGGTGTGAGGAGGGTTCGGCCAGAGCGACTAAATTAACACGCCGCTCGGAGATATCAGTCATTTTCATTACGTAATCCGGCAAAAGTCTCGCCATAACATAACAAATCCCCCACACACATTACATTCCGGTGTCTCAGTCTCATAAATCCCCCATCTCGTGTGCTTGTCTTGCAGACCTATGGGCAGTGGGATTGTGGTGCAATTGGCTCGAAAGTACGGCGCAGTGATATTCTTTCCCACTGTTGCAGTCGGCTCGATTTACGCAGATTGGTCGCACACCCGCGAGTGGAAACGCCAGCAGCTTCAGTTGGCACACAGCGCCCAGCTAAGGGATCAGCGATAGAGGAGCATCCAGCAGATACACCGCATACACCATGGTCTTGGGACTGGACAAGCGCGCCCTGTGGGGCGCACTGCCCCTGCTGGGATTCGCCATCGGGCACTTCCTGGACAAGAAGGAGACGGATCGCATGACCATGTTCCGGGACAAGAGCGCCCTGTACGGCCGCCCCGGCGGCAGCGAGGATAAGGCACCATCCTGGTAGTCCTGGCCATCCATCGCCATCCCACTATTCTATTTTTTTCCCCCACAACTCACTGTTAACCAATAAACCGGAGAAATGTGAAAATCGCCTGTCGTCTGTTTACCTGCATAAAGGAGGAGGCAGAGATCTGCGGTTAGGAACGTGATTTATTTGTGAAGGATTGCGTAGCCATTGTTTGTTTTACCCAGGAAAACCATAAAAACATCAACAGACGTCTAACGATAAGCCGAAAACTCTGAAAATCCATGGAGATAACTCGTTTTTCGAGGGATTCTACCTGTGTGAGTTCTGCTTAGTGTGGATCAGGGGCGTAGGTAGGATATTTCAGGAGGGCACTTGTAGACCTCGAGATTCGTGTAATTTATTGCAGCACTTCTAAAAAGAATGCCACATAAATCAAATCAATAGTACATAGTTGCCTAAAAATGTTATTCTAATCATTGGCCTAAACTTTTTCTAATATTTTTTAATAGATTTTCAAAATATGTTGAAGGAATCAGTCCATTTTTACTTAACTAAATGATCATTAAATTATGGAACAGGTTTTAAAATAATTTAATATTTTGTAGTAACGATCATAAAGTTTGCCTGTGATTTGATTTTGTTTTGTTATATTAGTTTTAAGTACAATACTTCATTTAATAATATTATCCAGTAAAATGTTATACAAACGATGTATTTCCATGTGGATTTTTTAAAGTTTCTGAATATTTACATTTTCTTTTTTTATATTAACCAAAAATGAATTTTTCCAAAATTATTTTAATTTCAAGGCCCCCAAAATTCTTCTTCGCACGCCGCTGCTTGAGTTTACAAGTGCTTCCAGTCGAAACCGTTAGACAGAATCCCCTTCAGATATGGAATATGAAATCCGATGAGGACATTTCCACTTTTCCAAACAAGGCAGCAAATTGAAATGCCAATGCAACAAAACTAATTTATTTTTATGGCCAGCCAGGGTTAGGGGTTTCGTATTCGGATGCGTGTTCGGGATCGGTTTTGGGTTCGAGTTCAGAATTGAGCGTGATGAATCGCTGGAATTGTGTTCCTGGGCGTGCTGCCTCTTTCTAGCCCATTGTCTCGATGGTCAGCCGTGTGTGTACACAGGCGCAGTGGGATCGAAATTGAACAAAAAGGGGGTGGGGTGGGGATTTTCCAGATTTTCGAGATTTTCGCCTCACAAGTGCACTCTTCGCACAGCGGGGGAGGGGGATGCAGGCGATTTGCAAGTGCGTGCGAGCGAGAGGGCTGCAGAACGATCTTCATTCCTGGAAGGAAACAAGAGAGGCGGACGTGCTGGAAGAACAGGACAGTGCTGGCGGCTTTTGGCGGGAAACTAGCTAAATTGTGCATTAACATCTAGGTGTGAAGGGATTTTTATTAAAAGTACGCTGAGATTTCGAATGAAGGTCAAGGTTATGTGTCTTCTAATGACTACGCTAAAATGTAATAAAGAATAACCTGGCAATTTAAAGGAAATTGGAATCCCCATCGTAAACATTACTTAGTTTAAATAATTATCATGGGTGATATTGCTAATAAACTTAAGCTGTAATTATTAGTAAATGATAAAAAGCAGGCACCGAAAGAAATCATTATTATATGTGATTTTAATTTTAATATTAATATTTTAATATTTCCTTGGAAAATAGTATTTAGAATAAACAAATTTTTTCTGGGCATAAGTAGAATCCCAAGCCAGATTTGACGGCCAAGCCGACGACAAGTGCTCAGCCCTTGAGGCCCTCCCTCCACTTGTTGTCGCTCTCTCCGGCTTTTGCAGGTAGCCGAAAGTGGGAATTCCAGAGAGGCTAGACTCCCGAAATCCTGCATCCCAAAAACCAGTCTCAGTTTGGATTTAAAGGCGAGCGGATCGAAAATACACGGATCGAAGGACCAGTACATACAGAGAACGATTCCAGCAGAAATGAGCGCTGAGGAACCGGCCGGCATGGACTTTTCGCAGAAGACCCTGCAGGACTACGAGGTCCTGGCCGTGATGGGCAACGGCTCCTTCGGCACCTGCTACAAGGTGCGGGACAAGAGCACCGGCGAGCTGTTCGCCTGGAAGGGCATGAACTACGACGAACTGGACGAGGCCAAGTGCGAGGCGCTGGTCTCCGAGATCAGTGTTCTGCGGCAGCTGCAGCACCCGAACATTGTGCAGTACTACCATCACCTGGTCAATCGGGAGGCCAAGTCGGTGTATATCGTGATGGAGTGCTGTGCCGGCGGCGATCTGGCCCAGATTGTCCAACGGGCCCGGTCGCAGAGGCAGCGCTTCGAGGAGCCCTACATCTGGCGGGTGCTCTTCCAGCTCTGCCGCGCCCTCCAGGTGTGCCACAACAAGATACCCAACGGCACGATCCTGCATCGCGACATCAAGCCGGCCAACATCTTCCTGGACGCGGCTGGGAATGCCAAGCTGGGTGACTTTGGTCTGGCCAGGATGCTGCGCCGGGATCAGAGCTTTGCCGCCTCCTTTGTGGGCACGCCGCACTACATGAGTCCCGAGCTGGTGAGGGGCCGGAAGTACGACCGGAAGAGCGATGTCTGGGCGGTGGGCTGCCTGGTGTACGAGATGTGCGCCCTGCGACCGCCGTTCCGGGGACGAGCCTTTGACCAGTTGTCCGAGAAGATCGCCCAGGGCGAGTTCAGCCGCATTCCCTCGGTGTACAGTGCCGATCTGCAGGAGATCATCGCCTTCATGCTGGCCGTCGATCATGAACAGCGTCCCGGCATCGAGGTCATCATCCGGCATCCGTTGGTGGTGCGCAACATAAGCGAGCTGGATGGCCAGTTCCCGAGCCTAATTGAGGCTGGCGAGGATTTCTACACACTGCCCACGGGCGGAAGACTCTTCGGCGACGAGGAGGACGAGGAGGAGGAGGTGCCGCCAGAGCTTTCCAGCACTCTGTTCACCGAACAGTACAGCTTCAACGAAGGCTATGGACAACGGAGACTCAGTGTGACGGGCGTTTTCACCCCCGACCTGAGGAGTGAACTCTTCTACTCGGCCAAGCGAAAAATCTTTCCCTCCAAGAAGCTGCAGCTATCGGATCCCGCCCTATACGAAAGTATAAGGAGAGAGGAGCGCGCGGAGGAGAGGCAGGTGGAACTGGAGCAGGCGGAGCGGCGACGCAAGAAGCAGGAGCAGGACCAGGAGCAGCAGAAGAAGGACCAGAAGGAGCAACTGAATCAGGCCACCGGCAGTCCGCGTGCCCTCACCCAGAACATCTTCGATGAGGTGCTAAAGACGCGTCTGCATGCCATACGCGCCCAGGAATCCCTGCTGCAGCAGAAGCTGGAGGAGCTGCAGGCACGGGAGCAGCAGTTGCAGCTGGCGGAGCAGCGTGTCCAATCGATGGAGCGTCAGCTGCAGGAGAAGATCCTGCAGCAGGAGAAGCACACCTGCAGCTGCAGACAGCCCATTGCGCCGCCCATTCCGCCAAGGAAGCCGGTGAAGTCGCATCATGATGACACCTACTGCACCATCGAACTGAATGAAACATCGCCCACGGTGGCCAAACTCAATTTGGCCTCTCTGCCGGCTCCCAAATCGCTGAGTACCCTGCGCAAGGTCACCTTCCAGTCGCCCCAGAAGTTTGTCACCTACGGGATCGAGAATATGCCTCCGCCGGTGGTCAATCAGGCGATAAATCCACCTGCCGCCGCCGTTCCCATGCAGATGAGCGTGTCCAGCAATGATTCCGGGGACAGCCAGGCCTCGTCCACCCGCCGGAAGTCCATCCTCTCGCTTTTCGGCCTGAGTCGCGGCTCCAAGGCGTCCTCCAAGTCCCTGCCAGCGGTCAATCAGGTCCCACCAGCCGCTCCAACTCGCGTGCAACGACCTCCGTTGGCCCTCAAGCCGCCAATTAGCCAGGAGCAGCCGGCGGCAGCAGCTCCTCCGGTGGCCAATCTCTGGACCAAGGAGCAGAAGAAACAGGCCTTCGAACTGCTGGCGGCCATGAATGCGGCGGAGAGGGAGGCGGGAGGAGGAGGAGGAGCAGCAGGAGGAGGAGCAGGACCCGGAGGACCACGTCGCCAGCATCTGCGGCAGTCGGTGAGGGAGCGGAACTCGACGCTCCAGCGGAATCGCATGCGGCGATCTCTGGTGGTGCCCAGTGGCGGCCATCAGAAGCTATCAACGCGCGACCAGATGGTGATCTGATCCAAGTGGTTCGGATCTGAGGGATTGTGGAGTCCAGGAGCCATGGCAACCATGGAAACTACGAGCGTTGTGATGTGGAATAAGTTCCGTAAAATATATATGTATTCCTTTTTTTATACACCATTTTTTTTGCCATATTTTCGTATTATTAGCAATAAGATTTTTGCCTTTTTCGCTGCCATTAATTGTGCAATTTGAATTAGTTATATAAATAAATATCTAGGTATGCAGGATTTTTGTATTGAATAAAATAATAATAACTACCATAAAATATTGGCGTTTAAATTATTTAATTGTGGTCATGAATTTATTAAATAAAATTATAATAACCATAAAATAATGGATTTCAAATTATTTAAATGTGGTCATCAATTAATAATTGATTTTTACAGAGAATCATTGAGAAATAAATATAATATGGATGCTTAGGTATTGTCATTTAACATTTGGTAAGTCTTAATATAAAATGTAAATTCCTAGTTTGGATTTAAAATATTTCCGTTAAATTCAATTAGCGCATTTTCAGTGCTGCATAAAGTAAAAGATAAATCAGACTTGGCTTTTATTTTAGATCAAATCTAGCTTTTAAATAGATAATGTTGATTAAAATAAGTTCTTACTTTGCGTTTTAAAGTTAAAAAAGAGAATATTTTTAGAACTTTGATTAAAAAATCTCAACCATTTAAATAAAAAGTGAATATTTTCTAGCTATTTTCCCCTTTTAGCTTATTTTGTTATTTAACAGTTGTCAACACTGCCGCCGTGCCAGCTGTTGCCTATCGATAGGCCGATTACCGGTTTGTTACGCAAGCAACAGGTTTTCTGCTTGGATTCTGATAAGATTCTTGTTATTTCCCAGTGTGCTTTCCGCGCTAGTTAATTTAATTTAATTAAATTCCAAGATGTCCGCCCGACTGCTACAGGCCACGCGTCGCTGGAGCGCCCAGCGCAGCTACAGCTCCAAAATCGCCGAGGTGGTCGTCGTTTCGGCCGCCCGCACTCCAATTGGCAGCTTCCAGAGCCAATTGGCCCCCCTGACGGCCACCCAATTGGGAGCCCGGGCCATCGAAGCGGCCATCGAAAAGGCGGGAATTGCCAAGACCGACGTCCAGGAGGTGATCATGGGCAATGTGGTTTCGGCTGGCCTGGGCCAAGCGCCCGCCCGCCAGGCGGCCATCTTCGCCGGTCTGCCCACCAACGTGTGCTGCACCACGGTGAACAAGGTCTGCTCCTCGGGCATGAAGTCCGTCATGCTGGGCGCCCAATCCCTGATGCTCGGCTATGCGGATGTGGTCGTCGCCGGCGGCATGGAGTCCATGTCGAACGTGCCCTTCTACCTGAAGAGGGGCGCCACTCCCTATGGCGGCGTCAATCTCACCGATGGCATCGTCTTCGACGGCCTCTGGGATGTCTACAACAAGTTCCACATGGGCAACTGTGCCGAGAACACGGCCAAGAAGCTGGAGATCACGCGCCAGCAGCAGGATGACTTCGCCATCGAATCGTACAAGCGTTCCGCGGCAGCCTGGGCCAACAAGGTCTTCGCCGACGAGATTGCCCCGGTGAAGATCCAGCAGAAGAGGAAGCCGGAGATCGTTGTCGCCGAGGATGAGGAGTACAGGCGGGTGAACTTCGACAAGTTCGGTCAGTTGGCCACCGTTTTCCAGCGCGAGAATGGCACTGTGACGGCCGGCAATGCGTCCACCTTGAACGATGGCGGCGCCGCTGTGGTCCTCATGAGCGCCGAGGCCGCCCAGAAGGCGGGCCTCAAGCCGCTGGCCAGGATTGTGGCCTTCCAGGATGCGGAAACCGATCCGATTGACTTCCCCATCGCCCCAGCTCTGGCCATTCCCAAGCTGCTCAAGCGCGCCGGCGTTCGCAAGGAGGATGTGGCCATGTGGGAGGTCAACGAGGCCTTCTCCCTGGTCGTGCTGGCCAATATCAAGAAACTGGACGTGGATCCCGCCAAGGTGAACGTGCACGGCGGTGCCGTGTCCATTGGCCATCCCATTGGCATGTCGGGCGCCCGTCTGGTGGCCCACCTCTCGCACAGCCTGAAGAAGGGCGAGCTGGGCTGCGCCTCCATTTGCAATGGCGGCGGCGGAGCCTCCTCCATTCTCCTCGAGAAGCTCTAAGAGGGTCACCTGGCGTCAGGTCACCTGCCTGCTCTCAACCAGAAATGCATTTACTACGTGGAAAGCTCTAGGTCCGTTTTTTTGTTTGTTTTTAAATTGTTAGGCATTTATCGAAATCTTGTGATTTGCATAATAAAATTATGAAACAGTGAATAATTAAATGGAGAATCGTTTTTATTGCTTAAATGTTTATGGGTTCAGGATCTAAATAATTGATAAATGTATTATTTATTGCTTAAATCTTTGTGGGTTCTTTATGATGATCTTCATGATCATAATAATGAATTAATTTAAAAAACTAAATATAATAATAAATAATGGATAATTAAATATTGAAATATTTTATGGGTTCAAGATCTTAATAATTAAAAATCATGAATAATTAAAAAGAAAATTGAGTTTATTGCATAATGGTTTATGGCTTCAAGATCTGAATTATAAATTTATTAGAATAATTAATAATATTTGTTAATAAATATAATGAATAATGAAATAGAAAATCGGGTTTATTGCATAAATGTTAATGGGTCCATAATCATGATTATTAAATTAATCAATTTAAATGTCTAAATATAATAATAAATAATGAATCATTGAATATTGAAACATTTTATGGATCTTAATATTTAAACAATTAGTAATCATGAATAATTAAAAAGAAAATATATATTTTTTTATCGGGTTCAAAAATATCTTCCTACACCCAACAAAAAATCGATAAGAAACGTAGGTCAATTTTACATTATTTAAGATCAATTTTAATTTGATATGTGGCCAGGTAAATTTGACCTGGTGGAAAAGAGTACTTCATGTAAAAGCGATATGGGTTTTGCATGACCTCAAATTTACATGGCCATATCGCTTTGACGGTAACTTTCCCCGTGCAAATTATAACACTAATTAACCCATGATATTTCCCGTTTTTTAGTGGTCTTTCACTAGAATTTATTTATACGCTATTTGAAATAGCTATTTAAAGAAAAGTTTATACATTTTGCCTAGACCACGACATTGGCTGCTCGTCTGGCGGCCAGGAGTTCGCCGATAAAGACGACCAGCGACAGGATATAGAGTCCCGCGGCCAGGATGTAGACCGCCCACAGATCCGGCTGCTGGATTCGCTTCTCCCGGTAGAGGAATCGGCTGCGGAAATACCGCTCGCTGGCCACCTGACCCGCCCAGTGGTGCAGCAAACCCACCGATCGAATGGACATGACCAGCTGGTCCAGATGGCCCACCAGATGCGAGTGCTTCTGCAGGTAGATGGCCAGCTGCTGCTCCAGGACGTGCTGGGTGATCAGGTGATACGAGCCCGCCCGATGGCCCCGCTGGGTGAGATGAAGCAGTGCATCCTGGGAGAGCAGGCCAAAGAAGAGGGGTTGTGAGCCGACTCCATCGCGCAGGGAGCAGCGATCCAGTTGGCGGAGCACCTCCTCCTCCCGCTCGGAGGCCACAATCAGGCTCCGGAGGCCCAGCAGCTCCTCCAGACTGGACACCTCCCGCAGGTCCTGCCACGTGGAACGGCTCATTACCGCCGCATAGTCGCCGTCGGCCAGATCCTGCAGGCTCTCCGGCAGCCGCTGATGCAGATGATAGCGCAGGATGAAGAACAGCAGGGCCGAGTACATGGACCGCACGACCAGGCCAAAGTACAGCCAGCTGGCGAAGAGCCACTGCAGCGAGGGACGCTCCGGGGGATCGATGGGCAGTCCCAGGGCGGCGGCATAGACCGCCAGCAGGAGGGCCACCCGATCCCCCGCCCCGCGTCAGTGGAGCAGCGCCAGGCAGGAGATGCTCAGGAAACTGGACAGCAGGCAGAGCCAGGTGAGCGCCTGGAAGGGAAACGACCAGATCTCCAGGCTGGTCAGGTTGTGGGCGTTGAGCAGCAGGCAGCCCACCAGGCGGTTCGAGTAGTGCGGGAAAACGGGCGTCAGGTTCGAGGAGTACTGGATGCGCTTCCTCACATAACCGATCGCCAGGTGGGCAATGCGTCCCTGCACCTGAAAAGATCCGTTCAAAACGGTTTGCAAATTATGTTTCTGAGTTAAAAAACTGAAGAATCTTGAAGGTAATATAAATAACCCATATGATTTTGATATAAAAATTTAAACCTGGAAATGTTTTTTTTCCATTTTTTGCAAAAAATCATGATTACAAAAAAATTAAAATTATCGAAAATTTTATTTTTTCAAAATCCCACGAAAAGTAACATGGATTTAATTGTTATATTGTAATCTGTTCAAATCAGTATGTAATTTTGGTGAAAAACCATTTTTAGCCAAGTTACAGAAAAAAAAACTAAGGAAAAATTCCTATTTTTGTCATAAACCAAAATCCCGAATTTTCAAAAAAACCAAACAGTTTTTTCGCTGAAACAAAGGATATATTGATCCAAATATGGATTGTCATACCTTTCTGAACTTGTTACTAAATTTCCAATCGATTGGCATTTAAGCCTGGACATTTTATTTTTTTTGCCATTTTTCGCAAAAAAATTATAATGTACCCCTAAAAAAATTTTATTTTTTTTTAAATCACACGGAAAGTGTCATGAACCTAATTATTATGTTGGAACCTGTTTAAACCAGTATGTACTTTTGGTGTAGGACCATTTTTGGCCAAGTTATAGCAAAAAAACCAAAAGAAAAAATTTCTATTTATGTTAAAAAAACCGAAGTCCCAAATTTCCAAAAAAAGCAGCTATACGATATGGTGATCCGATTTTTAAAAAATAATTCAAAATTCAGAAATATTTAAAAAATTTAAATTTCTTATATGTTTTTTGAATTTACAAAAAGGAAGAACCTTAAGAATAACTAATATTAGAAAGCAGACTAATGTACTTGCATATTCGTAATTGGTTTCCCCCTTTTTATGAAGCTAAAAACTCACCAACTTCTGGAGCAGCTGCTTCTCCGACCAGGTGGTTCGATTCCTCTGCTGATCCTGCAGTCCCGCGAACTGAATGCTAAAGTTCATCCGGCGCGACAGTTCCTGCAGCAGTCGTCCCTCCAGTCCCCGCAGCTCCCGCTGCCCCTCGTCCAGTTCGAAGAAGGGCGACACTCGCCGGGCCAAGACCACCAAGGGACACCCCTTGAGATTGTGCAGCTTGGAGGGAAAGTAGTCGCGATGCTGCCAGGACTCGCCCAGAAACGAATTGATCCTGGTGGGCTGCGAATCGTTGCATTGGCCGGGCGCCGCGTAGGGGAAGTACGTGTGGAGCAGCACCTGGCCACCGGAACTCTGCGTCATCACGTTGCAGTTGATCAGCTGGTGGCGCCAGCAGTAGGCGAACACACCCTGCATGTCCTGCGGAATCAGTGCGTCCCTCTGCTGCAGGAAGATGAAGTAGTACTCACTGCCGTCTGATTGCGCCGTATATGTGTGGATCTCAATGTCGCTGGAAGCGGATGAAAGGATTTCCCATTATAAGTAGTATAGGTTTTCCGAAAAGGTGACCCAAAAGTGCATTTTTATAGCTTATCACTTTGTCAATTTAAGTTATATTTATTTCTGATATTTAGTAAGTAATTTTTTGTAGTATATATTTCAATTTCCTATGGCTTAACAAAGGTGACCCAAAACTTTCATCCTATGGCATATCACATTGGCAACTTACGCCTGGTTTAAAACAAAAACCCTCTAAATATGGATTCTTTAATTCTCCCAAAATCTGCATTGTATTTTAATCTTTGCTATTTATTCAAATTCAAGAAATAACAAAAAAGGTGACCCAAAAATGCAATATAATACTTATTAGTTATCACCTTAGAACAAATATCTCTAAATATGTGTTTTTTAATTCTCTAAAAATGGGAATTGTATTTTAGTCTTGTAATATATTTTAATTTTCGAACTACACAAAAAGGTGACCCAAAAATTCATTACAAAACTTATTAGTTATATGTGTTTTTTAATTCTCTAAAAATGGGTATTATATTTATTTCATTTGATATATTTAAAGTTACCATGTCTTGCAGAAAAAAAGGTGACCCAAAACGGCACTTCTTGAGGTTAGATTTTAAATTGGTACACCTCTATAAGCTGGCACTTTACTGCCCTGCAGTATTACCGCATTAAACTGTTAATCTCTTACAGCAGTGCATCCAGCGAGTCCACCAGCAGGAGGTTGTGTGTCCTTGGTCCCTCGATCCGCCGCGGACGACCCAGCTCGACCAGGACCAGCTGGATGATCATCGTGTCCACGCTCTCGTACAGTAGCTGCATGATGTTGCGATAGAAGTTCATGGGACTGGGCCGCCGGCAGGAGAGGACCACTATGAAGGCGGGGGCGATCCGCTGGTAGAAGTCCTCGATGAAGACACGAAGGGCCTGGGCCACGTGCTGGTTGATGGCCGCCGCCTGCGTCTGGGCGCCGATGTACTTCATCGACTCGAATTGCAGCAGGCTGGTCACGTTCATGTCCGTCTGTCCGGGAAACCGGTTAGAATACTGCCGGTGCTAGCTAATAATCCCCGTCGCTGAATTCCAGACCTATTTCGGGCTCTCTGTTTGCATCTCATTAGGTTCCAAGTCAAACAAATCTATTGTGGGTCACGCACCAAGGTGGACAATTAGCCATCAGCTGGTCACTCGTAAATATATTCATTTCTATGGTCTACTACTTATATAGGGTCGATAATCGTATATTTTGGGTTTTCAGGTCTGCTTTATTTTTAAGGTGGTGGGTATTGGTTAATGTTATCTGGAATTTAGATAATCTTTATACTTTTATAATGCCTTATACACTGAACTTTGAGTTTTGATAGGAAAATTGATACATGTTGGTTAAAAAAAAGATCTCTAATATTTATACATATTATTTAATATATATTATTGTTTTGGTAAAACTTTTAAGACTTTTATGTTACAAAATCATAAGTGTAACACATTTTTTGGTGGCCATTGGAAATCTTTTTTGAAACGTAGATCGATTTTACATTATGTAATATCAATTTGAACTTGATATGCAGCCCCGTAAATTCGATATGCTCGAAATGAGTAATGTTAAAACGATATGCGTATTGCATAACCATGAATTTACATGCGCATATCGATTTTACGGCGACATGCTTTTTTGTGTGTGCAGAAGTTTACTTTTAATTAGTGGAATCTCTATTGAGATCTGAGGGCGGAACAAGCAATCACCCAGTGTCCTTTCCTCACAGTCGCGCCTCCAACTTCGCACCATGAACACCAGCTCCATTTCCGGTGGGAGTCCCAATCCCAGCTCGATCTACGACAGCTACCTGCAGCACTCGAGGATCGACATGCAGGGCGAGGACGCCAATGTCCATGTGGCCCGGGCCCTGCGGCTGGTCATCGAGAATGTGCTGGCCCAGCTGAGCACCACCCTGGTGGTGACCATCTCGACCCGCCACCTGGGCACCGCCCAGTGGTTCGAGTACATGATGAACAACCTGATGGACTCGTGGCGCATGGTGGCGGTGCAGCTGCTCCGCATCCGTCCGGATGTGGTGGTCAATCCAGTGCCCGGCCGGAAGAGGGTCAACCTGCTGATGGTTGACTCCTATCTGGGACTAATGTGGGTAAATAACAATATGAATAATTATATTCCTAAGATTATCTTTTATAGGGACACCAACATCACGGAAAGCAATGCGGACTTTGATGACCCCGACTACTACTTCATCTTCCTGCAGGCCCGGGATCACCTCATTCCCCGGGAACTCCAGTTGATCCTGGACCATTGTCTGGCCCACTTTTGGCTGCACTGCAACGTGATGATCCAGACCGCCCAGGTGGAGGTGTTGGTCTACACCTACTATCCGTATACGGCGACCAGCTGCCAGGAGGCGCATCCCGTGAAGGTGAATGCCTTCGATGGTCGGCGTTGGTGGCGCAATGCCAAGATGTTTCCGGACAAACTCGACCAGATGCACGGCTGTCCCCTGACCGTGCTCACCTGGCATCAGCCGCCCTTCGTGGAGCTCTTCTCGGATCCTGAAGATAACGGTCAGCGGGCCGCTGGCTTCGAGATTCAGCTGGTGAAGCACATGGCTCGCCGGATGAACTTTAGCCTGGTGTTGGCCAATATTTCGCTGCTGCGACCGAATGCATATCGACTGGCCGACGGCGCCAAGGAGGGACCCATAGAAAGGGTGAGTTTGGAGATCGCAGATCTGGAATACGAGTTTTAGAACAATATTGAGGGAAAAACTTTCAAAAAATTAAACCTAATCAAAAACATTTTTAATCTTAAAATCTTAAATATGTGTAAAGAAACGGTAGATGAAATGTGGAGATTATTGGAGATTCTGGAAATTCTTATAGATACATTTGACATCTATAAAATTTTATTTAATATTTTTATAGGTTTCTTAAAAAAAATGTTTAAAAACATAAAAAAATAAAAAAAAAAACCAAATAAAAACTTTAAAAAAAAATGCAATAGTAAAAATAAATATCTGAATATTAAATATTTTACGTCATTAAAAGAAAGAATTTCATATTTAAATCAAAGTTTAAAGCATTTAAATTGACCATAAATGTTAAATGTAATATTTTCTTATTAATAAATAATAAAAACTGCAATGGCTAAAAGGCATACCGAAAAATATAAAAATTTAATATGAAATCTGTGGATTTACTAAGTTTTTTTATCAGTGTATTTGTTGTATTCCTATGATAACTATGATATAACTAAGACTAGACTTTATGGTACTACTACTACCTTTTTGTATCCCATACACCGAATAATTCTTGTATTATAATCCTGACTTTCATAGCTCCTGGAGCGCAGTGCCAACCTGAGCATGGGCTATTTTCGGAAGACGGCGCGCCGGAATCAGCTCCTGACCACGCCCATGTCGTACTACTCGGCCAATCTGGTGGCCGTGCTCCAGCTGGAGCGCTATCGCCTCAGTTCGCTCGCCCTGCTGGCCTTTCCCTTCGAGCTGCCCGTGTGGATGCTCCTGCTCCTGGCCCTGCTGATTCACCTGGCCATCCATCTGGCGGGAAGGCGATCGAATCACAGCAGCGATGGTGACGGTGGCGGTGGCCTCCAGGTGGTGGCCCTGCTTTTGGGGGCCGCCTTGTCGCGCCTGCCACGCCCCTGGAGGCATCGCTTCATTGCCGCCCACTGGCTGTGGGCCAGCATACCCCTGAGGATATCCTACCAGTCGCTGCTCTTTCACCTCATCCGCCTGCAGCTGTACAGCACGCCATCCTTCTCCCTGGAGCAACTGCTGGCGGAGGGATTCCAGGGTATTTGCACGACGAACACGGAGCGATTGCTCCTCGAGATGCCACAGGTGACCCGCAATCCGGATAGCTTTCATTCCCTGGACACTCCGTCCGATTGGGACGTTCTGAATGCCCTGCAGCGGAACAGGAAGCGCAAAATATTCGCCGTGACCAATCAGGATGTCACCCAATCCTTCCTGCACTCCTCCGGCCAGCCCAATGCCTATCATGTGGTCAAACAGCCGGTGAATGTCGAGTATGCCGGAATGTACATGCCCAAGCACTCGTATCTCTACGAGAAGCTGGACGACTGCATCCGGCGGCTGGATGCCGGTGGCTTCATCCACGCCTGGCGGCGGGCAGCCTTCGCCGGCGTCCATCGAGGGGAACGGGTGCCACAGACCAGCCGGCGGTACATCAACCACGCCAAACTATCCGGGATTTACATGGTCATGGCGGGGATGTACCTCCTCTCCGGTCTCGTCTTCGCCGGGGAGCTCATCCTTCGCGGGAGGAACTGGAAGGAGCTTAAGTTCTGAAATGTTAAATAAAGAAACTTAATTATATACGATTTATATAATATTTATATAAGGTTTATCTTGATTGTTTACCAAAGAAAATTTTAAAAAATTATTTTTATAAATGAAAAAAAAATTAATTGTACATTAAGTTTAGTGTTCTTTTCAATTATTATGAATAATAATGTTTCTTGAAATACAAAAAAAATGTATATTTTTAATCATTATATAATTATATGATTAAACTAAATGATTTGGAATAAGAGATTTGATTAAAAGGTTTAGTTTATGAAATATTTTAAAAAACATTTCGAAAAACGTAATAGTCTTTTAAAAAGACTTTGAACATTTTTATTTTAAATATAACCGATAGTATATTTTTAAAAAATTATGTTTTTTTTTCCACTCTGTAATATTTTTAAAAATAATTACCAATAATGGTTCTTAAAATACAAATATATGTATGTCCTTCTATAAGCGTATAATCTATGGTTTAAAAATAGATTTTTATAGTTGGACTTATATACATACATATATATTTTTATATTTTTCGAAATATTTTTAAACATTTGTTATTAATTTTGGAATATTTTTTACTATACTTTACTAAAGAACTTGCACTGCTATTGATTTTTACCCACATAAATTGAAGTACAATTGTTGACCTAATATTTTGACCATCAATCATGGAAAACTTTTCCGGGTAATTGGCCTGAAAGTCACACAAAACTTACCGATGATTGAGGATTCGGGGATATGGATATGGCTATTGAAATGGTAACGCCTCATTGACCGACTTCCAGTCCCGGCGGGATGAACATCAGCGCACTGCTCAACTCGTACTACGACCTGTCCGGGGAGCAGATGAACCACATCAACGAGTTCGTGGCCCGGGCCCTGCTCCACGTGGTCCACCACTACATCCTCAGCGTGACCCCGTCGCTGGTGCTCACCCTCTGCTGCCGGAGCAATCACACGTGCAACTTCTACAACGAGATGATGAGCACTCTGTTTCGGGAATGGGGATTGGCGCCGCTGCAGATCGTGAATGTGGAGCGCGGAGTTCCGTGGCGTCCTGTTCCGGGTCGTCGGCACTTCAATGTCATCTTCACCGACTCCTTTGCGGCCTTCTCGGAGATCCGGATGGAGTACTATGCCCGGGAGTACAACTACAACGAGCACTACTTCATCTTTCTGCAGGCCCGCGATCGTTTGCTGCAGGGCGAGATGCGGCTGATCTTCGACTACTGCTGGCGCTACCAGCTAATCCACTGCAGCATCCAGGTGCAGAAGTCGAACGGTGACATCCTGTTCTACAGCTACTACCCCTTTGGGAAGCGCGGCTGTGCGGACATGGAGCCGCAGCTGATCAATCGCTATAACGGCAGCATGCTGGTGGAGCCGGAGCTGTTCCCCCGCAAGCTGAGCAACTTCTTTGGCTGCCCCCTGCGGTGCGCCCTGTGGAATGTGCCGCCGTTCCTGAAGGTAAGCGAGGCACAGGAGGACGTGCTGGTGGTCAGCGGTGGCTACGAGGGTCGCCTGCTCCTGGCCCTAGCCGAGAAGCTGAACTTCAGCATCGCTGTGCGGCAAGTGCATGCGAATGTGAGGGACGAAGCGCTCGAAATGGTGAGTTAAGAGAAATCGATAAGAAATCGATTAAATATCGATAATTTTCCAGCTGCAACGTGGCGAGGCGGACCTAACGCTGGGCGGGATCCGGCAGACGGTGGGCAGGAGCATGGTGGCCACCTCGACGCACAACTACCACCAGACCCGCGAGGTCTTCGGCGTCCTGGCCTCCAGCTACGAGCTGAGCTCCTTCGACATCCTGCTCTACCCCTACCGCCTGCAAATCTGGCTGGGCATCCTCGGCGTGGTGACCCTGTCCGCCCTCCTCCAGTTGGCCGTCGACCGAGTGCTGAGGAAGCGCCTGGGATCGCGGACCTGGCTCAACCTGGAGCTGATCTTCGTGGGCATGCCGCTGCTGGAAACCCCAAGATCGCATACCGCTCGCCTCTATTGTCTAATGTTGATGATGTACACCCTGATCATCCGGACCATTTACCAGGGATTGCTGTACCATCTGATACGCACCCACCAGCTGAATCGATGGCCACAGACCATCGAATCGCTGGTGCAGAAGAACTTCACGGTGGTGCTGACGCCCATTGTCCAGGAGGCGCTGGACGAGATACCCAGTGTGCAGCACATGCGGTTCCGGCTGCTGGAGTCCAACTCCGAACTGGATCCCCTGTACTTTCTGGAGGCCAATCACCAGCTGCGTCAGCATGTGACCGCCTCGGCCCTGGACATTTTCATCCACTTCAATCGCCTGAGTGCCGAGCGGATCCACCGGCGGGGCGAACAGGGATCGGGTGCCCACTTCGAGATTGTGCCGGAGGACATTATTAGCATGCAGCTGACCATGTACCTGGCCAAGCACTCCTTCCTCATCGACCAGCTGAACGAGGAGATCATGTGGATGAGGTCGGTGGGCCTGCTGGCCGTTTGGTCCAGGTGGGAACTGGTCGAGAGCTATCTGCGCAGCGAGCAGTCCTACCAGATCCTGGGCATCATGGAGCTGTATGCCATATTCCTCATGGTTCTAGTGGGCCACATCCTGGGCCTGTTCGTCTTCGTCCTGGAACTTGCGTCCCGGCGATCGCTGTATTTGAGGAAACTTTTCTTGTAGCAAAGATCCAAGTATGGGAAATATTTAGCTTTATACTAATTACACTAGTTTACAAAATAGTTTATTCAAAATACACCAAGAAGGATGATGATAGTTCCTAGTAGAGTTGGACCCCTAGATCACAAAATAGATATCATATCATCATAAAGCTCCCATAGAAATTATCAGATATTATATCTCCTACGCTTGGAAATGACATTTTTTAATTGATTCTGAATTTCGAATTTAATTTTATCAAAATCACATAGCTGCGATAGAAACGATTAGAAAATATTGCGAAAATAATAGAAAACAAATTTATCTTATACTATTGGGGATATCATTATTTGTATTTTTCAGAATTAAATTTAATAAAAATCGGACGACTTTATCATATAGCTGTCAAAATAAACGGTCAGAGAAATAATGAAATTATTATATAAAAAATAATTGCTTTGTTGATTTTAATCGTATTATCTTTTTTTTAATCTTTTAATCTGGGATATCGAATTTTTTAACATTTTAGAATTACGAATTCAATTTTGCAATAAAATCTGACGACTATGTTATTTTATATATGGCTGAATGGGGTGCTGAATAGCCAGATAATGCGGGAGCTGAATACGAAGAAGCGGCAGGTGCTGAATACGATGGAGAATAGACCGGGGCAGCAGGGGCGGAGCATCCTTGGTCCTTCGACGCTGAGCAGCTGGAATAGCAAGGGTATTTCCCTAGTGTGTCTCTCCTCGTAGTCAAACTTCGGCGAAGCTAGCTTTATTTCTTGTTATGCTTAATCTTATCAGATATGATATCCATTCCGTACAATTGGTAATCCCATAACGTTAAATATTCCCTTTAGACTAATATTTGTGAGGTGATAATTATAGATTATTCTAAGTAGTATTGCTAATGCAACTATGACTCGGTAATCACGTTCAACAACTCATGCCAGTAATCTTTGCTTTATTACTATTGACTACGATCAGTTTGGTGATATGGGAAATAATCAAATCAATCTTATCTAATCAAATTGATTTTATTTTAGCGATTTATAGTGTCGAATATCTTGAGTAACAATTTGATATTAGCGATTTATAATGTCGAAGATTGTTAGTTAACAATACACAAGTTAATCGGTTATTGTTTTCTTGAAATTATACCTTTTCCGATCTTAAGTAATTAATCTTAATTAATCGACCTCATTATATTTTTATTACATTAGTATTTTATATTTATTTTGTTATACCCTTGCAGAGGGTATTATGATTTCAGTCAGAAGTTGATGACTGTTCTATATTGCTGTCATAGAAATGATCGAAAAATGAATGTCAAAGTGATACCAAAACTGTTAGAACATCTTGTAATATCTGAGACATATCAACATGATATTTTATCATATCATAAAAATACCAAAACTAAGATTAACATAATCTTTATTCATATCAAAATGATATGTATTACTTGATCTTTAAAATATATTAAATTTTTTTTCTGTGTATATGTATTTGTAGCTGTAGAGATAAGGTTTTTTGTCATTTGTCAACGGGAAATTCGCGTTTATAGCGGAACACATTGATTACAAATAAAAGCTCATTATATATAAGCAGACCTTTCTTGTTTATTTCCATAAATGACCGGATTGTTTTCTTTTTCTTAGGATAGTGACATTGCGGAACCGCAGAATGATTCCACGAATTCCGATGGAAATGAACAACCTCCCAAGGAATTTCAACCTGCTAGCATGGTTTTTCAGATCGTGAGTATGTATTAATATAATATATATAATAATATGACTAATATATACATTTAAAAGGACGCTATAGGGGAGATAGTATCCAGTGCTTCAGTTCCACTGGAAACCGCCTATGGTCCCCAAAAACTGCTGCCACCATTGGTCAGCATATTTCATCACATGGATTTTGTTGGGAATAAAAATATGAAACGAAAGGGAAGCGAAAAGGATGTCGAACGCTGTATTAAAACCTTTGAGGATCTAGAATGTCAGGTTGAAGAAGTGCATAACCCGACATTAGAGAAAATTAAGGAGACAGTTGGGAAATGTGGGTAGCTACGACGACCGATATTGATCTATTCGTAGTAAAACTTTTAATTGAATTACAGTGGCTGTTAAGGATTTCAACCACCTGGCTGGTGTGGTCATCATCATCCTGAGCCATGGCACAACTAAAGAGAAGATCGAAACGTGCGACCGTAAATTGTACGACTTGGATAGGGATGTTCTGTTTCCACTCTTAAGAAATGAAACCCTGATCGGCAAACCCAAAATCCTGATAATCCAGGCGTGCAAGAACGCTTTGGAAAACGATTCTTCGAGAATTGAACCGGTTCACACACACTTTATCAAGTGCTACAGTACCACCGAGGGTTTGCCAAGCACTCGCAATCCAGATACTGGTTCAATTTACATACAAACCTTCTGCAATGAAATGGATCAACACGCCCTCACGAAGGACTTCAAGGCAATTATTGAGGATGTAAACAGGAAGGTCGAGGAGTTAATGGAGTAAGTTCTGAAATCAGTAAAGAGCAGTTACTATAATTTTAGAATTACTCATACTGATAGAAATTTGTTTTTGTATGCCTGCGGTCACACGCTTATCTTGCATTCGGCACACGTCGATTCTTTTTTGTGTCGTTACCCGCGTTCTTGTTATTTTCTTTTAATTGTGTTTGTAAATGCACTGTCATAAGGCAATTTTGAGCACGCGTGCTACCGAGATACTAATTTGAATATTTACTAAATATTTATGGTTATAATATGTTATCATTTTACAGAGGTATACAAGTACCAGCAATATATTCGCCATATTGGAGACCTTTCTGCTTTGGAGATTATGTGGATAGCAAATCTTAAAGGATTGGACGGCGGATTTATCACAAGAACCTTTTCTTCATCCAAATACACCTGACGATTACATTTTACTGTCGCCTCATCGAAGGAAATAAAGAGCAACTGGTTGACTTCGACAGCCTGTGTTTGTCCACAGGATTTATTATTATTTTGCTTGTTTCTCGGCTTGGGAACTGCATTTGCATTTGCAACAGCAACTGCAGCAGTCAGGTAATAAAATGCTTTGTGGATTGCCGAATTGCTGGGATGAAGGAGTTCCCTGGAGCTGTGGACAGCAGCCAGTTCATAAATAAATGCCCATTGTGCACATTTGATTCATGGACTAGGTCAGCAGATAGCTGAGTTTAAAGCAGCAGATAGTGCAATACTTCGAGATAAAGTAATCAGTGGACCTAATCAAAGGTGTATCAAAATATAATATATATAATTCATATATATAAAGTGGATCCTAAATATATTTGTTGAATATTCCATCAAAAAGAAATTTTTATTTTTATCACATTTTCCATGAAATAACATAAAAAAACAAAATGCATAAAGTTTTCACAACTGAAGTAATCAATTTTCCTTCCCCTGACACAAGAGATATATATTTTTATGCCTTTGCAGAGGGTATTAAGATTTCAGTCAGAAGTTTGCAATGCAGGGAAGCATACGTTTTCGACCCCATAAAGTATATAGATTCTTGATCAGCATCACTAGACGATTCGATTTAGCCATGTCCGTTTGTCCGTCCGTCTGTCCGTTTGGCCGTCAGTCCGTCTGTCCGTCCGTCTTTCCCAAAAGTCTTCTTTCTTTTGCAGGTAGGTAGTATATAAGTCGGAATCAACCGAATCGGACAACTGAATCATATATATGTTTTAAAATATATATAGATAATAATAATTATAACTTTCTTAACTAAAGGATAGATTGTTGTTCCAAGTGTGGGTGACTTTCAGGAACCGTGTGGTTTCGTTAGAGGTCAGTACATTATCCGGCTATTTGTAAACCTCTTACGGACGACATGGCGTTTGCATGAACCTGACACTGACGGGGGTTTTCACCCCCTTCTCGCCACCCCCCAACCACCTATTCTCCACCCACAGGTGAGTGTGTCTGTGCCGCTGATGGTGTTAATTTATGGTTATGCGCCTCATGCATAATACTGACAGCGAAACCTGTCACGCACATGCCTCTGGAGCGGGTCAGTGGGTGGTGTGGGTGGTTGATTGGTGGGGTGGTGGGGCGACTAGGTGGTAGAGTGGCTGGGTGGCGGCCAAGGGAGCTCGCCTGTACGCAGCAATTAGTTTAAGTGATGAACACAGATTTGTTAATGCATTACCCTTACACGCACGGTCCTAGAATTAATTTCGAAAGCAAGGGATCGGTTTCATTTTGTTAAGGTCAATACAAATAGTAAAATATTTATTTTGTTTGATTTACTTACCATGAGAAAAAAATTTTTAAAATGTTAAAGATATCATTTAAGGTGCTCTAGCTTTTTAAGATTAATAAAATTAAATTTATTAGTATAATATGTTTCTTTTTTTTTTTAATTCAGGAACATTTTTTTTGCCTTTCATAAACTTTTGAGATGCACTGTAAGCTTTGCAGATTTTAAAAAACTGATACTGAACTCCCAAAGTCCCTTGCCAAAACGAACTCTCAATCGAATAAATTCTCGAAAAATATCGCCAATGTTTCACTTTGACCATGGAACTGCATGGTGTTGTGACAATGCTCCTGGCTCTTTTTGGAGTCCAGGCGGTTTTGTGGCCCGACCAACATCCTCTCGAGGAGCACCTGGCCACGGAGATCTCCGCCACGCTGCTGAAGATATTCACCAATGGCTTTGCGCCCTACAACCTGAGTGTCTTGATCAGCACCGCCTATGAAAAAATGGACAGGGATCTGGTGATTCTGGTTCATCGAGTCCTGTATCGAAGCTTGAATCGGCCAGGTGCACCACTGCCCGTCGTCCTGGCCTCCCATTTGAACCGGAAGATGGCTCCCCATGTCCTCACCCAGTTGATCTTCGTCCAGAGTGCCGAACAGGCCATGTGAGTTATGATATATGCTTATTATACCCGTTACTCGTAGAGTAAAAATGTTTATTGTATTCGTGCTAAAGTATGTAACAGGGAGAAGGAAGCTTTTCCAACCCTATAAAGTATATATATTCTTGATCAGGGTCACTAGCCGAGTCGATCAAGCCGTGTCCGTCTGTCTGTCCGTTATTCCGTCTTTCAGTCTGTCCATCTGTCCGTCCGTCTGTCTGTCCGTCTGTCCGTCTGTCTGTCTGTCTGTCCGTCTGTCTGTCCGTCCGTCTGTCCGTCTGTCTGTCTGTCCGTCTGTCTGTCCGTCTGTCTGTCCGTCTGTCTGTCCGTCTGTCTGTCCGTCTGTCTGTCCGTCTGTCTGTCCGTCTGTCTGTCCGTCTGTCTGTCCGTCTGTCTGTCCGTCTGTCTGTCCGTCTGTCTGTCCGTCTGTCTGTCCGTCTGTCTGTCCGTCTGTCTGTCTGTCCGTCTAAATATTTAAATATTTAAAGTGCTTCGAGAAATTGTAAATTTTGTGTGATTATTATTTTGTGAGGTGCAACCAAGATTTAATTTAATTTTTAATTTTAATTAATATTAAATTTTAGAGCCATTGCCGATGATATGGAGGCCAACAACCTGTGCGTCATCGTGCTGCTGACATCCGAGCCTGTCTCGAAACAACGCTCCATCATGTCGAAGATTTTCGCCTACTTTCTGCTGGAGCGCTACAACATCAACGTGATGATCGTGGTGCCCAGTTTGCAGGGAGTGCGGACCTTCAATGTCCTGCCGTACACCAGCAGCAGTTGCGCGAGCACGGAGCCCGTGGAAATGGACCTCAAGGAGGGCGGCCTGTGGGACATCTATCCGGCGCGGCTGAAGAATCTCCACGGCTGTCCGCTGAGCGTCATCGTGTGGAACATTCCGCCCTACATGCGGGTTCACTGGGAGCGTAGCGATCCGATGGAGCGGCTGGAGGGTTTAGATGGCAAGCTGCTGAGGATCTTGGCCCACAAGATGAACTTTACGCTGGAACTAATTCCCAACGAACCGGCTGGACTTTTGGGGGGGTCCAGCTTTGTGAATGGCACGCTCACGGGCGTCTACCAAATGCTCCGCGAGCGGAGGGCCAATATGACCATAGGATGTGCCGCCTGTACGCCAGAGAGGTCCACCTACCTGGCCGCCACGAGTCCCTACAGCCAGATGGCCTACATAATCGTGATGCGGGCGAGGAGTGGCTATAGCATCTACGAGGTGATGCTGTTCCCTTTTGAGAGATACACCTGGCTGCTACTCGGCTCAATCCTGGGTCTCAATTGGATCTTCGGCAGATGGTGGCGCATGCCATCTCCCGTTCTCGCCGGTTGGATGCTCTGGATCTTTGTGATTCGGGCCAGTTACGAGGCATCGGTTTTCAATTTTATACACAACGGCCCGGTGAAGCCATCGCCGCAAACGCTGGAGCAAACTTTGGCGGCCGGTTACCGGTTCATCACCGATCACGCCACCTATCGGATGACCTTGAACCTACCGGCCTTTCTGGGCAAAACTACCATCACGCCCGGGCAACCGGTGGACGTTTTCGATGCCCTCTTGAAGGCCCCTCCGAAGACGGGCGCCTTCACCAGTCGCGCCTTTCTGGCCGATCACCTGGTCAAGCATCGGGACCATCGCAATAGGCTGTTGATTCTGGCCGAGAAGATCGTCGACAATATGCTGTGCATGTACTTTCCCCACGGCTCCTACTTCGCCTGGGAGATCAGCAATCTACTCTTCAATATGCGCAGCTTTGGCCTCTTTGGGCATCACTCGCAGATCCTTGCCTGGAACAGAATGCCCACCACTTCGGATGCCCCGGGCAAAACCCATCATTCCACCCACGAGAGTCTGGCCACGGGCTTTGCCGAGTCCATGGGCTTCGTCCTGGCCGCCCTGAATTGCCTGATGGTCGCCCTCGGCGTTTCCATCGGTGTCTTTGGCCTGGAGCTGCTCAGCCAAAGGCGCCGCTGGCTGGGATTAGTCTGGCTAATGGAGAGGGTTTGAGGGGTTTGATTCGTTTTGAAACTGAGTTGGTATTGATTGACGTCGGATTATGTGTAAAATCATTTTTTTTTGGCTAGTTCGAACAGCGACACAAAGAAGAATCGGCGTGTGCACAATGCTAGATAGGCGTGTGACCGCAAAAACAAATGTGACCTTTTTTAAAGCAAGCAAGCGTCATAATAAGAAGTCACTGTAAATCGTTATTATTTTATTAAGCAGTAAAGATTATATTAGCACACTAGAATACATAAAATATAAAATATATTTGCTTTAGCTAATTTGATATATTATTATTGAGTTTGTGCTATTATTGTAATAAAGATTCAACTTATGCGGTGTACCGATTGATGGCATTCAGCGTCCTACGCAATCGCCGGTGTTTCGTGGCCAAAAGCTCCAGTCCAAATACGAAGATGGCCAGCAGCTGTAGGCTGGCGCAGCACACAAAGACGCCGCCCAGTCGCCAGATGGTCAGGGCACTGGGCTCCATGTTGCGCCGCTTGGCCAGCCGTTCGATGCGGTCTATATACATCCGGCGATAGCGGTAGATAATCCCGGAGGACATCATGGCCATGAGCAGGCGGTCGATGCGGCGCTTGAAGTAGGAGTGCGGTCGCATGTAGAGGGTCAAAGGGGCGGTCATCAGGGGATCGGGCAGGGCGGTCAGATGCCGCATATTGGGCCCCGATCGATAGTCAAACTGGTAGACAGTGGGCTGTAGCAGCGGCACCGCAATACCCGGATCGTCCTCGTCCCGCAGGCGAATCAACGAGGCCTCCAGCGTGAACACCGATCGCACATTGGCCGTGGGCAACGAGTCCCTGAAGACCGTCTGGAGGGCGGGCAGCATTCGGAACTCATAGCCCTGCGACGTCACCTCGGCGAGGGTCTTCAGCGGCGATCGCACCTCCACGTCCTGCAGCAGGAGGTACAACTGACCCGTGTAGGCGGCCCGCAGGACGAGGGTCTGCAGGAGCCACATCATCAGGAGATATCTGGCCAGGTTCCTACGCGGATTGTGCAATGCCAGTCCCCCCAGCAGACTGCCCCACATGCCCAGGCACGGACCGCGGTTGTGCCGGCCCAGCACCAGGTTTCTTAGCAACGGAACAGCGGCAATCCTTAGCAGGGCCATGAGCAGAAAGCCCAGGAGCAGGCTGACCAGGACGCAGGACCAGATGATGTAGCGGAAGGGGCGCGTCAATCGCTGCATGGGCGACATGGATCCGCCGCTGGGTATCAGAAGGACGATCGGGAAACTCGTATAGGAAATACTCGGCAGCATCAGATCGGAACGGGCCTTGTTGTACATGAAGCACACGAACGTCAGATTCGCCTCGCCATCGACCATCTGCAAGGGATTGCGTATACTTGATGAGTTATGATATATGTGTATTACGTATACGATCAGTTGTCGGGGTAAGTGTATGCCATCAATAAGTGGTTTACATACTTTGTAGAATTTTCCCTTAATTTTTGAATGGTTTAAATCTTCGGTATTTTTTTCTTGGTTATTACACTTCTCAATGAAGCTCAAGAATTCGCGTTTATATTTTTTGAACATTTATTTATTTCGGTATACTAATTTATTTGAATATTATTTAAAGATCATTTTACTCATATAATTTTTATACGACTTGTATTTATCTTATTTTACATTATTTGATCAAAAAAATACTAAATTTGGTATTTAAAAATAGTATTTATATAATTTTTATGAAATAAATGATATGATAAAATATCTTATTGATATGAAATATGATATGAACTTACCTATATCATATCAACTTTGTTTCTGTGTACCTAGTACTTTTATTTAACGAAACTCAAACACTTACCATTTTGAGAATGCCCGTATAATTTCCATCTGGCAGAATTTCGCCGCGGTCCTTGTCCTTTCGCTCCACCATCTTGATGGTGAAGTTCATTCGCTCGGCCAGGGCTCGGACAATCATGCCCTCGATGCCGCGCATAATCCTGCCGCCCGGCGTCCTCGGATCGTCCTCGATGATCACATACGGCGCGTGCTCAAAGGTGATGGCGACCAGTTCACAGCCATGCATATTGGCCAGTTTGCTGGGGAAGAGCGGCTTGGTGAGCCCATAGCCCCGTGCCGGCGCCGGCAGATCCTGGAAGGCGGTATAGTAGACGGGCAGCGAGGACTGGCAGCGATGCGGCCCGTAGGGATAGTAGGTGTACAGCTGTACCGTTCCCTCGCGCTGCAGGAACACATTCACATTGAGCACGTACATGTTGAGCAGCCGCCGGAACATGATCTTCACCGACTCCATGGGCTGATCCTCCAGTCCGGTGTAGACGACCACAAAGTAACCGTTCCGCTTGTACGGACTGCCCAGCTGATTCAGGTACATCTCCAGGCGGAAGTACGATCGCAGGCTGTCCAGGAACCAAATGGCCATCGGTCTGCCGGTCAAACCGCTGGGCGGCGGCAGTTCGGCATTCGTCTCCGTCATCTCCACGCGATCATCCTCCAGCAGGAACTGAATACGGCCCGTTTCCGAGGATCTCACCAGGGCGGCATCGATGAGGTCGTTGTGGAGTCCGCGACTCTCCCGACTGGTGGCGAACTGGACCACCGCCAGCGGAGTGCTGCTCGCTGTGCCGTAGTAGTTGTCGATGGCCCAGACCAAGGCGTAGACCAGGCTCACATTGTGCACCGCGCTGGACAACATGGTGATCCACCACTAGCCACCGGTGAACTGAGGTCCTGCCCGCGGTCAACCAGCATTATTTGCATGATGGCTGGCCACACTGGAAATAAAGAAGTGACCAAATTGTCTTAAAATATCCGTGAAATCTAAGAACTGTTCAAATAAGCATTTTAATTTAACAAAGTTAAGTTTTTGAACATTTAAAATACTTAATTAGTAAAGTATTTCCATCTGTACATTAAAATGGTAAAAACATTATTTTTATTAATGCTCTAAGGTAATTTAATGGTGAATTTTATATTATAGGTTTGTATATCAAAAATATTTAATTAGTAAAGTATTTTTTATCGTCATTAAAAATGGAAATAATTATTAATTTAAATTAATTATTTTGTGTTTCCGCTTGACATGCCTTTTAAATTTTCTTTTTTCTAACAAAACTCTTTTTTCCCTGTGCACTGAGCTCATTACTATTATCTAAACAGGAATCACTTAACTGACAGGCCAAATTGCGTGCTGAAAGCTCTATCGGCGGCATCTGCAAATGCAAATGCACAATAAATTAACATCAAATATATAATATTTAAAAATATACATAAACATCCGCTGCTTATTGCTTTCACATTCTTGTGTAAATACAAAAAGGGCAAGGTAATGCAAGCAAAATGTAAATTGTAACTGAATGTAGGTTATGGAAAATAATTTTGTTTAAATTTGATTACTTTGCCAATTTACCAATAACAACATGGACATATTTTAAAGGTGTTAACTTTGCATTGCGTTTTTTTGTGGCAAGTCAGAAGTATCTTTTGCAGTTGAATTCAATACAAAACAAGAAAGGAAGCTAGCTTCGGCCAGCCGAAGCTTACACACCCTTGCAGATCATTCATATCCATTTATAAAAACATTAAATTTGAACTCGTTATTAAATTTTCAATCGATTTACATTTGAACCTGGACATTTTTAATTCTTTGCCATTTTTCGCAAAAAATCATGATGTAACCCAAATAAAAAAAAAAAAAATTTATTTGTGTAAAATTACACGGAAAGTGTCGTTTAATTATTAAATTGTAATCTGTTCAAAACAGTATGTATCTTTGGTGTAAGACCATTTTTGGCCAAGTTATAGCAAAAAAACCAAAAGAAAAATTCCTATTTTTGTCAAAAATTAAAATCCCGTATTTCCTTCACTGCATTGCAAACTTCTGATTGAAATCATTATACCCTCTGCAAGGGTACAATAATGCTTTAAAATAGTCTTCAGAAAATAATTTGATATTTAGAAATGTTTTTTGGATAACTACTTACAATATTTGTTGTAAATGATTTTTATTCAATGAATTTTTAGCTGGTCTGCTTTCGCATTTTAGCCACAATAATCGTGATGAAATGTAGATATCTGTGGGCCGTGAGTAATTTGATAATGATCAGAGTATGTTTAAACTGAATCTGAGCAACCAAAGGTCGCTGTACCGCGTTGAAGAAATGCAATACCTCTTTCTTTTCTTTCGCGCTTTTCGCTGACCTTTGCAAAACCACCCGCTGCGATGACAGAAACTTTTGTTTCTTGTGTCGCTACAAGCGCACCACCGCTGACCTCAGCAAACCTCGGTGGTTGTGGTGGTGGTGGTGGTGGTGGTGGTTCTGGTGACACACAAACGATAAGACAATTGCAAGAATTCCATGGATCGACGCTTGAAGGGCAGCCCCACCACGGCCCCCAACAAAAAGCAGGGGCGGATTTTGCCAGAAAAGAAAAATGATTTAGTATTACTTAAGAAAATATAATTATTTTCGGCTTTTATATTTAATTTATCTCTTTTGAAAGTAGAAATATAAAAAATTTAAACAATAGTGGTAAAATGTGTAATGTAAAATTACAAAAACTAGTACAACTTTTTCTTCCATAAAAATATAGAGGAAAAATTAAGTTTTAATCTTTATTTTATTTAAAAAACAAGAGAGAACGCTATAGTCGGGTGCCCCGACTATCAGATACCCGTTACTCAGCTAAGGGAGTGCGAGGGAGATAGATATATAAAATCTTTGATCAGGCATAACTTTTTAACGAATGGTCCGATTTGAAAAATTTCTTCTACATTTCGATAGGTATTGATAGTCACAATAAAACTGCATTTTTAGTTTTCCAAAATCTTTAATGGTGTGGGCGCCAGACACCTTTCAAAAAATGGTGTAGGGCGATTGAGGGCGTTAGAGGGGGCGTGGCACCATTCTGAAATAAACTTGCGCTGCGTAGGAACTCCAAGAATATGCATGCAAAATGCCAATCCTCTAGCTTTTATAGTTTCCGATATCTCAGCGTTCATACGGACGGACAGACGGACAGACGGACATGGCTAGTTCGACTCGGCTAGTGATCCTGATCAAGAATATATATACTTTATAGGGTCGGAAAAGCTTCCTTCTCCCTGTTACATACTTTTGCACGAATACAATATACCCTTTTACTCTACGAGTAACGGGTATAAAAAATGTAGAAAAATATTTTTAATTTTATAAATACTCTAAATAATCAAAATAACAAATAAAAACGACTAGGTTATCTTAAGAAATAAATGCAGATCTTTAATCGTAAGGAATATTATTGAATTCTTTAAACTAGAATTAAAAAATGTTAATAATTTTTGTAAGATATCGTATTATTTTTGAGCACTTTTAAAAAGGTTCTTGATAAGATAACCCTTCCTATCAGCTTTCCCCCACCAAGTCAGTCTGGGGCCCCTTCCGCGTGATTCCAGGCCTGTTTTTTTTTCTGCCATTCTGTTTAGCGTGCATCATTTGCGCTGATTTCGTGGAAAAAGCTGGCGAGCAGAATAGTTGGGCAAGGTTTTTTGCAGCACCTGCAGCTGCGGCGGCTGCTGCGGCGGTCTGGTTTTGCGATTGGGGGCACACACACGGAAACACCGACCGATGCCCGAGCGATGTGCGTGTGGTGGACCCGGGTCCGGGTCACGATCGAATCGCAGACGTCTGCACTTTGGTGCCGCCGACGCGGTGGCAAAAAATCTATTTGGACCACCGACCGACAGCAGTCGGCAGTCAGTCGGCGAAAGAGCTCCGGCGCACACACAGAAGAGATCGATCTGCGAGTTTAGCCCACCGCCAGCCACAGGATGAGATTGCACAGCCTGCTGCCGCTCCTGGCGCTCCTTGCCGTCCAGGCGGCCGCCCAAAGTGATCCGATCACCGCGGAAGATCCGGCAAAGGATGCCGGTTCGAGGACCAACTCCTCCACCACGGACACCAGACCAAGGTTTCCCTCCAATGATGAGGTGAGGAGTTCATCTGGTATCCCTAAAAGTGAATGATTTCTAACCATAACCTTTCAGATCCTCGGCCAGATGCCGCCCATCATGCCCATCCGCACTGGCAATCCACAGATGGACGCCTTCTACATGATGTTCCCGGCTCTGGGCAGCCTCCTCCGTTGGGGCAGCCTCTTCCCGGCCTACTCCATTTTGGGGGCCATTCCCGATGGCCTGCAGCCCACGGCGGCGGCCTCCAAGGTGGTGCTCGTCCTGGCCGAGGATGCCACGGCCAAGACGCGAGTGGCTCGTCAGAATGCACCAGTAATAAATCCTTTTGGCCAGCTGATGAACTGGCCTGGTCTGCAGCAGGATTTCTCAATACCCGCCATGGACTTTGCACCCCAAGTGGGTGCGTTTTTGGCCCAAATTCCGCAGATCCCGGCGATGCCTGGTCTTCTGGGTGCCGCTGCTCCAAATCCTGCCTCTGCTGCTCCAGCTCCAGCTCCTCCGGCACCAGCTCCAGCTGCTGCAGATACTCCAGCAGCAGCTGCAGCAGCTTCTCCCGAAACTCCCTTGCCACAGATGCTTCTTGGTCAGGCTGCTCTGCAAAACGCCTTCACCTTCATGAATCCGGCCAACTTTGATGCCACCAATCTACTAGGTCAGGGATTACCTGCATTATCTTCCGTTCCCCAGCCCAATATGGATTTCGTGGCACAAATGCAGAGGCAATTCTTCCCACAACTACCCCTTTCCGCTGGCTCTGATGCCCAAGCCTCCGACATTTCCGAGGTGCGAGTGCGTCCCGAGATGGCTCAGATGGCCCAGCAGAAGATCAAGTCGACTTTGGAGAAGGAGCAGGAGCATCAGCAGCAGCAGCAGGATCAGGAGCAGGTGCCACTCCTCTGGTTCCGAATGCCCAGCAGCGAGAGTCAGGATGCGACTGAGGAGAAGACGCTGGATGATCTGCGGGTGGAGGCCAAGCTGAGGGCCTTCGAGCGCCAGGTGATAGCCGAATTGAAGATGCTGCAGAAGATCGAGCTGCTGGCCAAGCAGATGCGATCGAATGCCGCCCAGTCGGGAGATCCCAGCTACAGGATTAGCTATCCGCTAAGTCGCACCCCCGTCCACAAGATCACACGTGCGGATATCGAACAGGCTCTGCGGGATGACTATGTGCGGCGATTGGTCAACAAGGAGGCGCAACGCAAGGCCAGGAACACGGGCGCCAGCGGACAACAGAAGGCCGGAAGTGGCCAGAAGCGTCAGACCATGTCCCAGGATCAGCAGCTGTCCAAGGAGGACATTGTCCAGATTATGGCCTACGCCTATCGCATGGCCAACGAGCAGATGGAGAGCGAGAAGGGCAAGCAGGACAAGATGTACGCGGCCTACAGGGCGGGCGAGAATCAGGTTGCCCAGCAGGAACAGGAACTAGCGATGATGATGCCGCAGCAGAGGCATCGGTCAGAGGATCAGGCCAAGATGGAAGAGAAGCTACTGCTGGGTCAACAGATGGAGCAGCAAAGGCAGTGGACTGAGGAGCAATCCAAGATCCAACAGAATCAACAGATGACCCATCAAGCTCCCATGATGATGCAGCAGAGGCAAATGGCGCAGAATGCACAGATGATGCAGCAAAGAGAGTGGACTGAGGAGCAGGCCAAGGTCCAACAGAATCAACAGATGGCTCAACAGATGGCCGAACAGGGCATGATGATGCAGCAGAGGCAAATGGCGCAGAATGCACAGATGATGCAGCAAAGGGAGTGGACTGAGGAGCAGGCCAAGATCCAACAGAATCAACAGATGGTCCAACAAGGTTCCATGATGATGCAGCCATCACCGCCATTACCGCCTTTACAAGAAAGACGGTGGACCGAGGATCCCAAAGTGGTGCAACAGATGCAGCAAAGGCATTGGGCAGAGGATCAGGCCAGGAGACAGCAGGAGCGCCAAATGGGGGAATTATCACAGATGATGATGCAGGAGAGACGGTGGTCCGAGGAGCAGGCCAAAATCGAACAACAAAATGCCATGATAATGCAGCAGATGCAGCAAAGACAGTGGACCGAGGAGCAGGCCAAGATTCAGATGGAGCATCAGCAGAGGCAGATGATGATGGAACAGATGCAGCAGCAGCAAGCTCAAGTGGAACCCTCGATGATGGAGGACTCAGATAAGAACATTCCCAATATCCAGAAGGTGGAGGAACCGATAGTTGGCGATGCTGGCCCCCAGATGCCGGAGAACGAGGGTATCGCCCGGCACAAAGGTAATCTCTTCGGGGTGTTTCGCAATCCTCCTGACTCACTGCCCTCCTCTGTCTCTCCCACAGTGGACGCCTTGGGATTGGGCGGCAACAAGCGCAAGAAGTCCAAGTCGGCAGGGCACACGGTGGTCAACTACTACTATTCCGCTCCGGCTCAGCGTCCGGTGCCGCAGAGTTACGGAAGTAGCTATGGAACGAGCTACGGAGGCGGTGGCTACGGATCGAATGCCTATGGTGTACCCGCCTATCCAGCCAGCTCCAGCTATCAAGGTCAGGGCTACCGGGCAGCCGTGGGCAACGATGAGGTGGACGACATGCTGCGCCGGCACCAAACGATGGCCAGGGTAAGTTGGTACCTATGATGAACCAACCACTCGAACCACTGAAACACCACATTGAGCACCACACCAACCCACACCAAACACTCTAAAATAGAGCTTGAAAAATATCGATATTTTCGATACACAATATCGATATGTTTAAAAATATCGATAATGTCGACAATTTTCAAGCTCTACTCTAGAACACGTAGACCAGTTGCCTCCATTTGATCCATTTCATACGATTCATTCGCCTTTTTCTCATGGCATTAAACAGGCGACGCATTTCAGACAATAAACCCCCAGCAACCGGGCCAAGTCGGTGGATCGGATAGGCAGGAGAGCAGCTCTAATCCTCCATTGGCGACGACCCCAGCTCCCCAGGAGCAAGCACAACCACAACCACAGCCACAGCCGCAAGAGCATCGAGTCCACAAAAGGTTAGCCATTTTCCACAGGTTTGGGCGAGGGTTAGGGTCACATGGGAACTCCACAGCCAAGGGTTGCGGATGCGGCAGGTTGGATTGCCGGTGTGGCAGGAGTTGTCAGTGCGGAAGGTTAGGAGCAGGATCAGCCAGCTCCCGAGGATCCAGATGCCAGTGCAAGGCCAATCGTCGGAGTAAACGGAGTGTTGAGTACGGAACCCTGGAGACCATCGATGAGGGCTCCCTCAACGAACTGCGACGGGAATACAAGCTGGGCCTGAAAGAGATCACCCTCAGTCCCGACGAAGATCCCGCCGAGGCCCTGATGCGCTACAATGCGGCCTCCATTCGCGAGGCTCTGGAGAGAGCCAGCATGGAACCGCTGGAGATAGGTGGAGATCAGTACGAGGAGGGACAGGAGCCCGTGCAGGAGGAGGAGCAACTGCAGCATGATACCACTGCAGCCCAACAGCACCAGTATAATCACCAGGACTTTGTGCGTCTAACCACTTCCACAGCAGCACCAACGACGAGCAGCACAGAAGCCACAACCTTAGGAGGCAGTGACACCACTTCAGGGCCACCGACCACATCAGAAGCGACTGTCAAAACCACTACTGAAAGTCCGAAAGACGAGGATATCGAGATGCAGCAGGATTCGGTGGCCGAGAGCTCCCACGTGACCAAGTCGATATCCAAGCAGGAGCAGGAGATCCACCACCTGCACAACATTGTCGATGAGCTGAAGGGCGAGATCCTTAAGCTGAACCTCAGATGCAGCCAAATCATATCAAACAATGTGGTCAAAGAAGAGCCAGTTACTGACCGAGAACCACCCAAAGTGGAGGAGTCATCCAAGCCGGCGGAGAAGCCCAAGGTAGAGGAGAAAGAGGAGCAAACCACAGTGGAGCAGGAGGAAGAGCAAGAGGAGGAGGATGAGGGCACCTCAACCACCTCTGCCTGCACTACCACGACCACAGAGACGCCACCACCAAAAGCTGAACCCAAATCCAATCCAACCCATGACCAAAATGGCCCGTCGAATAAGCTGGACTACGAAGACGATACCAATTGGCAGCGCATTCTGGCCAATCGGGGCTACGACACGGATTACCTGACCAAAAGCCACGAGGCTCAGTTCTCCCAAGGCCAGAACCTAGAGATGCCGAAGCCCTGCAATTACGATAACAATGGCAGCCAGGAGTACTCCCCCTATCCGGAGTTCCAAGCGGATGAACCAAGTCCGGATACGGAGAGCAAGGCCAAAAGGGCCTTGACTGTGAAACAGCAGGCGCAGCTCCTGAATGCTGCCCTAAACGATAGTGGTAGCTTCGATTCTAGTGATGCCTCCTCCACCACACCCACTCCGTATGCCATGAGGGGAAAATTTGTGCGCAGGAGGAGCACGGCGAGAAGGACGCCCAGTCCAAGGATTACGAAAGAAAGTAATGATGGCTGGGTGCGGTCCACTCGCCAGGTGAGAATGCCCCAGCGACCCAAAAAGGCCATGCCGTTGGTCAAGAAGATCACAACCAACTCACAGGTGACCACGCAGGCCACCGTGAGCAGCACCAAGCTGGACAGTTTGGTGGATGTGCTCAAGGATCTGTTGCGCCTGCAAATTCAGAAGGAGAAAAAGTCCAGCCTCCTGAGAGTCCAGAACCCTACAAAAAGCACCACCATCAAATCCATTAAACCCATCAAAGTCATCAAGCGAAAGAGGTTGCGCAGAAGGCAACACAAACCCATGGCCACCACCATTAGAAGTTCCATCCAACCTAAAGCATAAGAACCCAATACAACTAACCCACAAGTCCTAACTAATCCTAACTAATCCTAACTAATCCTAACCATAATCTAGATCAATTGTAAGCATACATTCATTCATGTCCATCTTTCATTTTGCATATCCTCCGTCCATATCGTCAGTTCATCATCAGCACCATCAGAAATCGAAAACGAAAACGCACCATCATCCGACCCCCAAGTGGGTTCCATTTACACCTATGGCGAGGGACTGCTGCATCCGTTCATGGGTCTGCTGCCGGTGGACAGACCCGATGATCCCTGGCACCAGAGGGCCTACGATCTGCATCATCCCCTCTACGAGGGCGGCGGGAGCTATGCTGCTTACCTAAAGGACGGTCGTCATCGCAGGGATACGCACATCATGGGTCAGGGCTCCTCGCCGTCCGGCATCCTAACGCCTGGAATGTTGGAAAGGCTTCTAAGGATCAAAATGGACTTCCAGCGTCGGTTTCCGCATCTCTACAAGGGCATGCTGAATCACCATACGAATCTTACCCGGGTGGAGGTACAGCCTCCGGTCCTGGGCAAGATAACCAAAGCGAAACCGAAACCAAAGTCCAGGGATGCGGATGATGAGCCTGTCTTCGAACTGGGAGCCGCCGAGCGTAGCCTGTTCGAGGAGGAGGAGGAGGCCAATGACCCGCTGGAGAAAGAACCCGAAACGGAAGCGGAGGAGGAGGATGACCGGGAGGTGGATGAGCTCAAGGAGAGCAGTGAAACCAGGGATAACAACGATATCGATTACTTCAATTTCGATGACGATGATGTTGATGATTAGACTTTTGTTTTATAAAGCCAATAAAAGTGAATATTAAATATTATTAATGTGGAAACGCATGTGGTGTACCATCTTACCAGGGAGGTTTAAGGAATCATATAACTATATCAACCTTCACAGGAAAAGTCTACAAGTTGATAAATCTCTATCATTAATAGTTAACCAGGTAATAAGTTTCCCAGAGGAATCGCCGTTAATGTGATATGATTAACGCGATTCGCCGGGGCCATTACCAAAATTTCCCCTGGGATCTGAAGGGTCTAGTACCAAGCACTTTGGACTTACGCATTCCTCTGGCAACTCTTTCGCCATGAAGTACTGGTTGTATATACTTCTCTGTTGCTCTTTGTTGATTGGAACACTGGGATCCACATCGGTTAAGGAATTGGCCGAAGCTCTGGCTCAAGTGGTGGTCAATTCGGAGATGGGTAGCCTGAAGACCTTGTACATTTACACCCACATAAGTTCGAGGTCGACGGAGGGCCATTTGGAGGAGCTGCTCGACCAGGTGCTGATGATCCTGCCACCCACTTTGCAGGCTCGCAAGCTATTCCACCGGCAGACCATGGAGTACAAACCCTATGTGCATGCCGTTCTCGCTTTGGTCGATGATCTTTCGGCTCTAACAGCGATTTATGAACGCATTCGCGCCACCCAGGATCTATCGTACACCCTGATCTACATGTCCCTGCCCACGGATGCGTATGGTGAGCAAATCCAGTTGGTCCTCCAACTGTTGTGGCGTCTCAGTGTGCTGAATGTGGGGGTGGTACTCCGTCCCCCGGGTGGCCAGCTCCTCATGGTCAGCTACTTTCCGTTCAGTGCCTCTCATGGGTGCCAAGTGATTGCGGCCAATGTGGTGAATCGCTACCAAGTGGAACGTGGCCATTGGGCTAGCCAGGATTACTTTCCCCCCAAATTGGGCAACTTCTATGGCTGTCTACTGACCTGCGCCACCTGGGAGGACATGCCCTATTTGGTCTGGCGTCGCGACGGCAGCGGATCCTTTGTGGGCATCGAGGGGGCTCTGCTGCAGTTCATGGCCGACAACCTGAACTTCAGCGTGGGTCTCTACTGGATGAACAAGGAGGAGGTGCTGGCCACTTTCGACGAGTCGGGCAGGATATTCGATGAGGTGAGTTACTGATTATTACTAGCTAAATCTGAAAAATATTGATACAAATCGGTGGTTTCCAGATCTTTGGCCATCATGCGGACTTCTCGCTGGGCGGCTTCCATTTCAAGCCCAGCGCTGGAAGTGAGATTCCCTACTCGCAGTCCACCTACTACTTCATGAGCCACATCATGTTGGTCACGAATCTGCAGAGTGCCTACTCCGCCTACGAGAAGCTGGCCTTTCCCTTCGCTCCGCTCCTGTGGCGAGCCATTGGCCTGGTCCTGATCCTGGCCTGCCTGCTCCTCGTCATGGTGAAACATTGCTTGCGTGGCCATGAGTTGCCCAGGAATCCGTACTACGAGCTCTTCGTTCTGACCATGGGTGGCAATGTGGAGGATCGATGCCTACCGCGCAGGATTTCGGGGCGATTGGTGCTGCTCACCTGGCTGCTGGCCACTCTGGTCCTGCGGAGTGGCTACCAGTCGGGTATGTACCAGCTGCTGCGGCAGGACACCCAGCGAAATCCGCCACAAACGATAGCCGAGGTGCTGGCCCAGCGTTTCACCATCCAGCTGGCGGAGGTGAATGAGGCCAGGATCATGGCCAGCCTGCCGGAACTGCAACCTGAGCAATTGGTTCACCTGGAGGGCAGTGAACTGCAATCCTTTCCAGCTTTGGCCCAGCTAAGTGGCTCATCGGCCCGCGTGGCCATCCTCACTCCCTACGAGTACTTTGGCTACTTCAGAAAGGTGCATCCGATGAGCCGGCGATTGCACTTGGTGCGCGAACGCATCTACACCCAGCAGTTGGCCTTCTATGTGCGGCGTCACTCGCACCTGGTGGGTGTGCTGAACAAGCAGATCCATTATGCCCACTCGCATGGATTCCTCGAGCACTGGACGCGCCAGTATGTGAGTGCCGTCGACGAGGCGGACGAGAGTGTGGCCCGGATCGCCTCCACTTCGTACAGCACGCTGGACGGGATCGATGGCGATCCTCGGCTGTCGGAGGCGGAGGAGCAGCAGGTCGCCCCCGTTCGCCAGAACGTGCTCTCCATGCGGGAACTGGCCGCCCTCTTCTGGCTCGTCCTCTGGGCAAATCTGGGATCGCTGGTGGTCTTCGTCCTGGAGTTGTTGCTGCCCAGGATAAAACTAAGGAGAAACATCGCTTGGGGTATCAAAAAAAACGGATGGAAAATTGGTTTGCCTATAGAGCGGACAGCGATAGAAAGAAGAATCGACGTGTGCCCAATGCCAGATAGGCGTGTGACCGCAAAATAAAAAGCAAAAACCAAACGGTAGTGCTTTAAAATGATCTTTGGCTAGTTAAAGTGACCTAAATAAATTCTGACAAATAGGTTTTTAGCAAGCACTCTCTCTCTCTCTCTAGAAGAATGATACTGATTACCCGGGCCGGAGATGTCACGTTTCTCCTGCGAGGCGGCATAAATAATGCCGGATTTATTTGCGGGCCAGGCGTTTTAATTAAATTACTTCATAATCCGCAGAGTCGGCGGGGGGCACTCCCACAACGCCCTCCCCCCCACAACCCCCGCAACTAGGCACGCCCCTTTCCACAACAAAGGACATCGCATCCCCTCCAGCTGCAGGGAATGGCTTCCAGGATAGTTGGCCAAAGTGTTCGCTGCTCGTATCGTAAAAACGCAAAACGTTTTATCTAAAAGCGATAAATTTTGAAAACCAAAACTTGCGCTGGCGAATCAACCCCCACCGATCTGCCGTCTGCCTCCTGCCTTCTGCCAACCCTCCAGATAGTTGTCCTTTGGCCACCCCCAATACACCCCCCCCCCCCCCCTATCGTTGGAGAAACCAATCCACCCACCGCACACATAGACATCAATTTTGTGTGTGCTTCTTGCCGGCAATCCTTGCAACATTTGCGGCTGCCGTTGTCGCCATCGACTGGTTACATGTAAGTGCTGCCATTGCCCCCTGAACCCCGAAGCCCCGGAGCCCCGAAACCCCTTACCCGACCCCTTACAAAACCCTCTACTCCACCCCCTTCCTTGGCAATCTCTTGCTGCTTTGCTTATCGCCTCGCACATTTGAGCTTTTTGAAATTTCTCGCCACAAAAACTGTCTGTAATGGGCACAACGTTGCCCGGCTTTGGCTTTCTACACTGCAAAAAAAATTTTAAATTTCTTAGAAAATTAAAATAAATATTTTCATGATCGATTTTGAATTTAAAATAAATAAAAAAGTAAAATTCTAGGTGTGTTTAAGAGGTTATAATATCTAAAGTGCTATGAATAATAGAAAACATGAAAATAAAAATAAAAAAAACATCAAATAACTTAAAATAAATGAACTTAATTTTTAGAAACAAAACTTTATTATGTAATTTATGGTAGTTATTCAATATTTTTGAAATTAAATATATAAATAACAATAAAATTTCCTCAGTGTTCTTCTACAGCTTCCTAGCTTCCCACCCAATCCCTGCCAACACTCCCCCCCCCCCCCAATTTTCCGACTCATCCTTGGGAGCCAACTAGTCAACGACAACGTCTTCGTCCTTGTCGTTCTCTGGAAATTCAAGTAAATGTATTGAACTTAAGCTCATTGCCTGCGATGTCGTTTTCGAAGCAGTCGCAGCCAGCGTCTGAAGCGATACATCCCATCCACCATCTAGCATCTACCAGCTACACCATTCCCATCTCCATTTTCCATTTACCAACCCATTTTCCTCTTTAATACGCTGCGCTGTTTAGGAGAAAAGCAAGCAAAAGGGAAGAAAACTTTATGCAATTCCTTTTATAAAATGTTTCCTATTTTTGGTTTTATGCATCATTCATGGAGGGTTTTTTTTTTAATATAAAGATCGTTTTTTTTAAGTAATGCCTAACGAAATCTTCATTTAAAGATAATTTTCTATGTGGAAAGAATACCACTGCTTAAAAAATAAATTAAGTTGTCCCATCAAAATATTTATAAGAATTTTTCGATTGATCACAAAATTAAAAATTCAAAAATAAAAAAAAATTTATTATTAAAATAATAATAATAAAAAAAATCTAAAATCTTTACAAACTCTCTAACATTACTAAGCAAGATACAAATTAAGGGCTTCGTAATAAAAATATATAACGAAATTGCGCGATCTTGTCATAAGCCGACATCACTCATACGCCATGTAAGCCGAAATAAATGATTTTTCCCATGGTGTTCCGTCCAAGCCCGCGACTTGAGGTTCAGCTCAACTTTCAGATCCGTTACCCAGCTTTTTGCAGCTCTCAGTCTGGACTACTCTCGGCAATTGCCACTGCCACATCCTCGACACCATCCCCATTCCCATTCCCATTCCCATTCTCCTCCACTGCCGCAATACTTTGGCTCGTTTGGCAATGAATTTTTATGGCGCGACTTTTACGTCAGCAACATCCAAGGGCCAGGGGCGGGGCTCCAAAGGGGCTCCAAGGGGGGAGCTTCCTAGTCTGAAAGTCTGAATCTGATGGAGCGGAACGCTTCAAGGCGAGACATGGCTGCTCGCTAAACAAACATATTCATGACGAGATTATGCTCGCCCATCCAAACTGCTGTTGCACTTAAAAATTTGCATGGAAGGGGGGCTAAACAGCTAGATCCCACTAAAAGGGGGGTTCTAGAAAGTGTCCTCCTAATGGCTGCCCGACTGCAGCAACTGCCAATTTCCGGCCGCGAAATTACATCTAATTAGCTAATCAACACAATTATGGTGCAACCTGCGGCCTCACCCACACATAAGCGGACAGGATAAAAGGACATATACACTCGCAGGATAAAGGCAACACGCACACATTTACGGATTGTTGCTGCAACGGAAGTTGGCCAGACACAGCAGCAACATCGACATCACCATCATCCTCATCCACATCGACATCGACAACATTCGATGAGGAGGACGCGGCTTAGGAGCGAGTTCGAGTCCCGCAGCCGCCACATCCGGCCACGCCCCCCTCTGCCCACGCCTCTGCCCACGCTCCGCCCACGGACAGGAACAACCGCCGCACAATGTGGCAAATGTTGGCCACTCATTACGGACTGCCGAGGTGCCACTGGAATCTCTGGCCGAGTCTTAAATACAGCAGACGATAAGCACTTGCAAAAATTAAATTAAAACAAAGAAATGCATACTTTATTATTACAAAAAATAATTAAAGCCTAAATATAATATTTGTATGCATAATTATTCAGAAAACCAAAAATATAAAATAATTAAAAATATTTTAAATATAAGTTTTACAAAATTGTGAACTTGCTAAATAAATTTATTTAAATACAGAGGTTGAAAAGCACTTGCAAAAACTAAATTAAAACAGATAAATGTATATTTTATTATTACTTAAAATAAATAATACCTAAATATAATATGTGTATGCATAATTATTCAGAAAACCGAAAATATAAAATAATTTAATATATTTCAAATATAAGTTTTACAAACATGTGAACTTGCTAAATAAATTTATTTAAATACAGAGGTTAAAAAAAGCACTTGCAAAAATTAAATTAAAACAGATAAATGTATATTTTATTATTACTTAAAATAAATAATGCCCAAATATATACCTATATATTTGTATTCATTCATTATTATTATGCATTATTATTCAAAAAATATAAAATATAAAATAATTTAATATATTTTTTAAATATAATCTCTAAAAAATTATAAACTTCCAAAATTAATTTAATATAATATTTTAAGAAATTGTTAAAACATATCTTGATAAACCATAACATTCAATGTTTAAATTATATTTTACTTAAATAAAATTTGACTTTCGAACTAGGCCAGAATAAGACAGATATTAAAAACAATCTTATATTAATTATAAATTTTTCGCCTTGTTAATAATTTTTTGATAATAACTTATGAGTTAATAACAAGTATCATACTTTGTTACTATTTATGTTAAATGATAAAATCCCCTGGGGAGGAACGCCCGGCCCGATCCGCGTGGGAGTTCAATGATCCCGACCAGGTCGCCCCAGCTGGCCAGCTGCACATGTGGTCTCCACTCAATTATCCGCCGTACATTCGTTAGCTCATTAAGGCTCCTTGCCGCGTCCTTCGTTCCGGATCCTTCGCCGTCTCCTGTTGCTGGCCATCCTCCATGGTTAATATCCTGTGTCAACTGTTGTCCATTCAATTTGCATTTTTGCAATTATTTCAATTAAATCGACAAAAGGAAAGCGTCTGCTCTCCGCAAGGCAAGGCGAGTCCGCCAAATGAGTCGATGATTGTGGGGGTGGAAAGTGGGTGGGTGGAAAGGGGGGGTGTAAAAGGTGGTGGCCGAATCGGCTGTCCGGTGAGGAATATAATTTCCTCGCACCGGATGTAACAATGAATACGCATTAATAAGTGCGTACAAACGGACAAACGTAGTTACAGAGAAAACGGGTATTAAAAAATATAAAAAAAAATTAAAATTTTAGGATAAAGAAAAAAAATTTTTTTTGTAAATAATATTAAAAATAAATAATTTTTTTTTCATACATTTTTTTACTTATGTTTTTTTAGCTTTTATTTTCAACAAAAAAATATATACTTTTTTAAAATAAAATGTTTTTTTCTTAAGACAACTTTTAATTTAATTTCTTTAGCTGTTTCTTTTCCATATTCCTAACTATTCTTGATTTTGTTTTGTCATATCTTTGAAGTGCCTGCAATTTGTGTGCCCTTCGCCGTAATTTATTCATGGGATTTGCTGTTGGGTGCGGATCGCACGGTGTGGGATATGTTTACGATTTTTGAACTCCCGCCGAGACGGTGCGAATCAAACCGAATCGGGTCGCATTCTTTTGTTGCTGCTGCGTGCCTTCCGGTGGGTAAATTGATATGGCCTCCGTTCCCAAGCGAACCCAAACGAACGCCAGCGAACCCAACCCACCTACAGAGACTGCCCATCCACATCCAGCTGGCACACACAAGATGGCATTGCCACATTCCATTGAATGCGACATGAATGGCGGGCTAATTTTGTGGAGCGCAACGGGCGGCTCGCTTTTAACAATATTAATATGCAAAATAAAATAAATGCAGGCAAATGAAGGATAAGCCGGAGACAAAGCGTCGGCAAGAAATGGTATATAATAAAGGAATGAAGCTGGCAATTTTCGCTTGGCGCAGCGGGAAATTGGATTTGGCCCACTCCACTTCACTCCACGCCATGTAGCTTTATATGCGTGGTCCTGCGGTCGTATACGTAATGTGATTATAGCATGCAGCCAGAGTTGCCAACGTGTGTCATTGAGATGGAATTATATGATTTGAATAATAATTGAATTAGGAAATCACAGAGACGCGCATATTGTACATGCCCTGCATTTTTATGCCGACTTTAAGCCGCAATGCAATGAATTTGTGAAGTATCTGGGGTTTTATTCCTCAATTTAACAATCGATTGGTTGTGACTTATCGTCATCGATTTGCCAGCCAACTCCTGTCAAATATGTGCAATTAAAAGCCATAAATTTGTGAAAACTAGCATTTCCCACAGGCACCTGCCACGCCTTGTCGCCTTCCCGCCCCTGGGATGCATTATCCTTGGCCATTTGTTTGCAGCATCTCAAGTTGAGCCAGATCCTAGATCCCAGATCCTAGCGACTAGAGCTGAGGACCGGCACAGTGGGGTGCAGCCACTAATTTAGCAAACAAAATATAATTTTTTTGAATATTATTTTTATTCAAATGAAAATATAATATTACTTTTATTTTATCTTAAAAACCCTTATTTAGGAAATTGATAGAATTATTATAACACATTTTTTATATTCCAAAAATTAAGAAAAAAAAATAAATTTCCCCTTGAAATAAAATTTGTTTTACATTTTTTATAAGCAAAAATAAAACCCTTTACCACTGTTCCCTTCTAACTATGTCTAATGCTCTCGACATTTGTCGCCTTCAAATGGTTAACAAGTTTCTGCAAACATCGACAGACATCATTACTTACTGCTTTCTCCGCTTTCTTCGCTTTCTCCGCCTCCTACACTGCACTTTCTCCTCCCTCTCCGCTCGCTTGTAATCATGTGAATCCGCTTAAACTGTCGAAGTGTATTGTGCGTCATTATTCTCTTTCGTGCCATTAGACTTGAATAGTTTTTCCACACTAAGAAGTTAAAAAGAGCGCTTGGGAGGAAAAAAAAAACAGAGGAACGGCTAAGACGAACGCAAATCGCATCGTCGACTTTGCTGCTCATCATTTGTTGCTGCACTTCTGCCAATATCTGAAAGTGCACTGGAAAAAATAATTTCAGAAATTGATTTTTATTTTATTATGAAATTTGTATATTAATATATGTATATATTTATATTTATATATCTCAATATATATTTTTTTTCGATTTAATATTATTTATTTTACAAGAAGTACATAAGAAATATTCTGAAACGATTTTTTCTGCCTGTAGGAGTGTCGCCCTTCTCGATTCTCTGCACTTGTGAGCGATTTTGCTGCGATGTCCCCTTGATGATGATGACGACACTCGACTGCATTTCCACTTAAGTGCTCGCCTCTTCGGTTTTTTTATTTTTTTTTTGCCCCATCACACACTTTGCCACTTGCACCACTCATTTGCCGCCATCTTGATCAAGTCTGTTTTTCTTTTTTATTCAACTGTTTTCCGTTTTCGGTTTCAATTTATTTTGGTTTTTATTTCAATTTTTTTGTTTTTATTTTTTTCCTACAATTGTGGCCAATTTGGCTTAATTGTTTTTATTAAGAGTTCGCCTGGACGAACGGACACCCTTCGTCCCGCCAATTTGCAGTCGTCCAACAATGCGTATAAATAAATCACTTGAATTTTATTGAGCCTCGCCTCTCGCTTTGCCAGGGAAAATGGGAAAATTGCATTTTAAATGCACACACAAATTGAAAATTGCCATAATACAATATGCATGTGTGTGTGTGTGAATGGGCGAACTTTTGCTTTGGTAAAACGTGCCTCATTATAGAGATCAATGACATGTCCCGAACAGATATTAAACGCCATTTGAATGTAAATTGTTGCTCTTTTCATTTTCGTACGCGCGTGGTGAAATAATAAAAAAGAAATTAGTATTTACGTATATTTTTAAAGTATTCGGGATTTAACAAACCCATTTTGTTAGCATTAATTGTTAACTATCGGTTAAGTATCGGTTAAACCTAAGCGAACTTTCCTTTAATAACACAATAAGCAATGGAATTCTTTTTTAATGCATTATATATTTTTGTTAATCAATAAATCGTCCTGTATATCACATAAATCGAAGTGTGTTACAATATTTTCGTTTAACTGTACAATTATATAGTTACAATTATTTAGTTTATCGGGCTAACGAGCCTATGATAATATAATTCAATGGATATTTCAATATTTGTTTTGCGAGTACGATGCAAAATCGGTCCGAAATCGCGCAGCCCCTATTGGTGTGTAGATTCCTGGAATAGCTGCAAAGAGAGAAGGTGTATTAAAGTTAGTCGATTACCAAATATGCAAGTACCCAAATCCCAATACCAACCTCATCCTCAGGATAATAGGCGACGTCCTTCCTCCATTACATAAAAAATCCATATATATGCTTAAAACTCCTGAATCTTCGTGTAATTAATCCTAGTTGTTTTCTCATTGAGTCGTTTACCTAGTCAGTTCTGATGTCTTGGTTCCGTGTTATTATACAAGTAGAAGTTTCATATTTAAGTACAATAAACAGTGTTGTCGGGTAGCCGGCGAAATTCCGTGGCGATTTTGCATTCTTGTCAAAATTTATCGAATTGGCTTAAAATAGTTGCCAAATCCACGAGCTCCTTAAATTATTCACGTGGTGGAACTCTTCTCTTCGTGTGTTTTTTCAATAATTCAATTCATCCATTAGGATCCGTATCGTTTTAGTTAAGTTATAGCCGCCTTAGTTTAGTGTCTTCTTTTGGTTGAGTGTCTTGGTTAGTGTGTGCGAAGGAGTACTCCTCCTCCGTTTCATGGCGAAGGACTCGTCCCTTTTTATCCCGGGGCTATTCACAGGTAGGTTTGGTGCGTTCCCACATCACATGTCTAAAACTACAAAAAACTTTGGTTTTGTTGAGCAGGAATCAAAAAAAAAAAACTTCACTTTTTTTCACTTTTTTTTTCACTTACTTTTATTTGTTTTAAATAAAACACTGGAGCTGTTTCTCCGTCGAGCCCAAAAACGAAACTGAACATTTTTCGGTTTTTTGCCGTAAGGTCCAAATCCAAATCGAAATTCGATTTGACAGTTAATGTCATGGCCACCTCGATTTCATGGCTTACTAGATCGTTTGGAATGTTTGATTCGTTTTAGATTTAAATTAAATTAAAAATTGAAACCTTTTTCACTTATTTTTATATTAAAATTTTATTTAAATTTTTTTTATTTTATAGTTTATAGTTTTATTAGAAAAAGGCCCTTAATATTATATATTATAAATATAATATTAAGGGCCTTTTTCTAATTCACCTCTTAAATTTAAAGGCTTAAATCCTATTTTAAATTTAACAGATTTTTATAGGTTTTACTATACAAATTCATAGATTTTGTTTATATTGATTTTATTTCAATATTTATTCATATATTTCTAAATTATATTAAGAAATTTAAAGGTATTTATTTATATTATTACAAATTCATAGATTTTGTTAATATTGATTTAATTTTAATATTTTGTATCTTATATTTCTATATTACATTACAAAGTTTGAAGCTATTTATATATATTTCATATATTTCTAAATTATATTACAAAATTTGAAGCTATTTATTTATAGTATAACAAATTCATAGATTTTGTTTATATTGATTTTATTTGAATATTTTTTAATAATATATTTCTAAATTATATTACAAAGTTGGAAGCTATTTATTTGACGATTTATGTACACACACATGAACTAGAAGTTGAAGGACGATTTGGAAGTGAACACTACAGGACAGATCGATTGCCAGGCCGGGAATGCAGCCGGGAATGATCACCGGCTCTGATGACCCGGCTCTTTGGATTGGTCTATGAGGATGAGGATGCTTCCGCCTTCGCTTTGGCCAACTGCTCCAGCCTGGCCAGTTCGTTGTCGATTCGCTCCTTGGCCCGAAAGACCTTCGACTGGATGTAGAAGGTGCCGCCGGAGGACTTCTCGTTCGCCTGGAACAAGTGCCGGTAATGCGAGTCGATGGTCCGATGGTCGCTCAGGTCCTTCACATTGAGGATCTGCTGGGCCTCCGCCAAAGACATGCCCTTGACCTTCACATTACGGCTGCTGGGCAGGTTGGCGCTCATGGTCTCATGAAATCGCGCCGCATCCTCGAAGGCCTGCATCTCCTGGCGCAGCGTCTTCACCAACGCCCGCCCCGCCAACTGGGCGCCCAGAATGATGATCTGCGCTAGGTACCGTGCCATTGTCTGCTTGTCTATAGGGAATTTTGCTTGCGATTGCTTAGAGATCTCCGAAATCAGAACCTGAACATAATAGGAATTAGAATAGAAGTGAGGTGAAAGCTTATTCGATTGTTGCTTGTGGAAATGCGTTTGAAGTGTAAAAACGTTTCCCATAAATCTCTACCTATAGACTTTCAATCAATTTCTTGTGTCTTACCACATTTCACCCGAAATTGATTCACTTTAGGCAAACAATACAGCTTTAGCAAACTCTCAAATTCCATTTAATAAAAAATATTCCAGGAATTGTTTTTACCTAGACTCGTTTTAAAGCCTTTTCGATTTGACTGCATTGGTTTTGGCTCGAATGTTTAAATTGATGCTTTCATTTTTAATACACCCTGCCACATGGCGCCACACCCGATGAGCTCCTGACCCACTCAAGTGTTTTAAAATGCCAAGGAACGACTGTGTCATAAGCAAACAGTTGCATTCGCAAATCTAGGGAAGTAGTTAGGATAAATTAGTGTAGTGTATTAATCATTGGGTTATCGGTTTGATAAGTGCTTTAAATCTAAATTTAATAAGATGATTTGTGTGATTTATTTCTTTACTTATTATTTTAAAAGAAATATATCTACACAGAAAAAAATTCGATATGAAATAGGGTCATTTCTACCTTAGCCGATATGATTTATGTCAAATTTATGATTCAAACATATCGACATGATATTTTATCTTATCATATTAAATACCAAATTTAGTAGTTTTTGAACAAATAGTGTAAAATAAGATTAACATAATCTTTATTCATTAAAAATGATATGTATAACTTGACCAGCACATATCAATCTGATCTTTTATCAATTTTTTTCTATGTATATATTTCAGGATTTAATTTAAATCAAGTTTATAATATTAATAATGCCAAATGACAGTGCTATTATTTTGGCCAACATTGTGCCTTTGAGACTCTGAGACACGGAGGTAGCTGAATGAAATCAAAACGTTTCCTTGCTCTGATTTCCAGCTTCCGTATCCGTTCGTTCTGGAGGCGTTTTGGCAGATGTGTGTGTGCGAAGCTCATAAACAAATTATACGCAAATTGACAGACTTCCGGTCTTATGACCAGGCCATCAAGCAGTTTAGTCTCCAGTCACCAGTCTCCTCCTGGCTGTCACAGCCCCATTTTCCCGGGGCACGTACTCTCCCCGGAATGCCATGCGTGTGGATGAGATTGGGGGATTGGGAATGTGGACTGGGTGAATATTAACATAATTACAATAATGACTTGTTGCCGTGCCCTTCACTGTCGGGGTTGTCCGGTATTTCGGTCATATTGCCGGGCAGTTACAAAGATGGAGCTGGCAACCCTGGCTGCCAGAGTCGCCATCCACTATCCATTCCCGCCGCAAATGCACAACAATGGCTTTCTGGCCATTTGCCGTTAAAATTCACAAACTGTAATTGATCACATTTGCGTTTGTCGTTTGATTTCATTGTCTTGTGCGTGAGACCAAGTCGCCTCGGCCCGCTTTCCCAGCTTTTCCCATTTTCCAGCCACCCAATTTTCCAATTCGGGAGCCGCAGTTGATGGTCAGCGGCTGTTGTTGCCGCTGGTTGGGGCTCATTCATTATGCAAACACCTCCACATGGCTATCTAAACGTGGCCATGTCCGATGCGCTCTGCCACACAGAGAGAAAATGTGTTGAAAGAGTAGGGACAATTTTTTTAAAATTTCAAAATGTGAAGATTAAAATTTATTTTTTATTACAAAAAAGATATTTCATTTTAAATTTGATAAGATTTGATGAAAAAAATATTTTTTAATTTTAATTTACTTCATACATTATTATAATTAATATCTTATCTTTTTTACATAACAGAAAGTAATTTAGGTAATAAGTAGTAATTGGATTTTGAAATAAATTAATGCAAAATATTAAAAACTATCAAGTGAGTTTAGAAAGCAACAAAATTAACTTCTCGATAAGGAAGTACTTCTTTTTTTTCTCTGCACAAGAGCTTGGAGCAACTGCCTTTTGCGATTAGTTGCCATTTAAACTGCTGTTACCGCCCCCGAATCCTCGAATGTCCGTTTCCCATTCCGAGTTCCATTTTGATTTCGAATCGTTTGGCGCTTTTTTCCGGGTGCCTTTTTTTCCCGGGGAATGGGCCTCGTCCTCGACAGCGGACTCCATCCGCCTCGTCAGTTGTGTCCGATGGCTGGCCGCCATAGCATTTTGATTTCCGCACTGCATCCGGCAGTTTTAATCCCCAGGCAGCAGCGTTGTCCACTAACTCTCAGTACCCTCAGTGCCACCACCGCCATCGCTAGTGTCCCAAAAAAAAATCGAAAAAAAAGAGTTTGAGTGCAAATGCAACAAGAAGTTGGAATTTTGTTAAACATCGAGTAGATCTGCGGATTTTCTAACATTTAATTTGCATTATTAATATGCATTAATATAAATATACACCTTATAGAGATATAAAAAATTTAAAAATATTTCAAAAACAAAATTTAGAAGGTTAAATCCTATTACCTAAATATATTTTGTTTAAAAAAGAAGTAAAAAAATATATAAAAATATCATTAATAAAACGAAAAACATAGAATAGCTAATAGATCTCTTTCTTATAGAGAACTTCAGCAACCAAAGCGAGGGAGTCAGGGAAAATGCGAACAGTTCACTATTTACCACACACGCAACGTGGGATCCGCTGCAGCGCGGTGGTGTTGGTAAGTGGGTGGTGCTGGGTGGTGCTGGTTGGTGGGAAGTGGGTGGTGGTGCTCTATTGGCGGTGGCCATCGGTGATGCATGGCCATGGCCATGGCGCTGAAAATGCTTCTGCCTGCCGTCCTGCCGTCCAGTTGGTCCGCCCGTCCAGTGTCGCATTCATTGCCATTCATTCGCTGCTGCCGTTCGTGGTTGCCCCACCACCCATCCATCCTATCACCCAAAACCCCCCCTTCACCCCCTTTGGGATGATGCTTGCTGTTGTTGCTTGTGGCTAACATGCAAGCTTAGGATTTGGAAAACAATTTCACTGTTAGTGGAATGTCAACGTCAGGTCTCGCTCTGCCAACGGCTACCCGAACCCACCCCACCCCCCTTTTACCCACCGCCCACTTTGGATGACCATCCCTTTGCTGCCACCCACCTCCCCCTTTGATGGTCAGAAATTTTAGGCGCGATGCGTCGCACACATCACTAATTAGTGATGTGCAATAATCGTGCCAGTGTGTGTGGAGAAGGGCGATGGGTGGTTGGGTGGTTTGGTGGCTCAGTGGGTGGGTGGTACACAGAAAGAAACGAATGGGAACTGGTTTATTTTAAAAAATGGTAAGCAAGATAGAACATTTCGCTTTGATAACTAAACTAAACCTAAACTCAAAAAAATAATTTTGTTTTAAAATTAGTTCTTTCTAAATAAAAATATTTTTTAAATATTTAATTAACATGGGTTTAGTTAATCCTTATAAAAGTTTGTTATTTCATTTATACTTCCAAATTATATTGAAATAAAAAATGTTAAAAAATATTAAATAATTTTACTTACTTTTACTTTTACTTTTACTTACTTAATAGTTTGGGTATTAAAAAAAATTGTATCTATCATTAGTCATAGGAAGTTTATTGAATTAAAAATGTATTATAATATTACATAACTTTACTTATCAAATAATTTTAGTTTTAAAAAAGAAGTCTATTTATTTTTAGTCATAGCTTTCCATTTCGGAAATGGATGGACCATACTTTTATAATTGAAGTGCTCTTTTTTTTGCGTGTATTTTAGCCGTGGGTGAGATTTCGACGTTGGTTCGGTTCAAAAATTGCGACATTGTTAATCAACTGTGCGTGTCGCATAAGTTGCATTTGCTTTCGGTCGCTTGGTCGGAATGGATTGCATGTGATTGCCATTGGGGGGTTAAGGGTTAAGTGCGGGGTGCGATTGGGCATTGGGTTGTGTGATTGGTTTCCATGCTCCAGAGGCCGAACCCAACTGACTCAACAGAACCCGGGCCATCTAAGTAAGTGGAAAATTGCTGTGGGTCATCATATAATGATGTGCAGTGGGATAATTACTTTTGCCGGGGTTCAAGGTCAGGGTTCCTAACGTCTTGCGAAAGATCTCAATCATACGTAGTTTTGTTATAGGTGTTGAATAAATATTCTTAATATTCCGAAACCAATTATAGCAAATTGCCAACAAGCTTTTACGAATACTTAAAGTGATGGCATTATTTTTTGGAATTTTCATGGCCTTACAGTTATACCTTTCATTTCTGTTAACTGAATTTTAAGCTTTCTGTGCACTTGATTTGCTCGATTTTGGTACCAGGTTTTAACGGCTTTCGCAAAAAATAAATTGCAATCCGATGAGAAGTGAAAAGGTTATGGCAAAGGGCAAAGGGGGCAGAGATGAGGCTGCGGAGTGCAGGAGCAGCCAATATGGTTGCATTTAATTGACCAGAAAAACAGCAAAAGGGCTGCGGGGTCAGCCTAATTGAAATTTCATGTTGCGAAAGTAAGTGAGAGCCGTCGGCAGGGGAGGAAAATGCAGGGGGCTGCCATTTTTCCGGGATTTGTAATCAAGTGGAGAAGAAAAGCGCAAGTTGGCGTACGGCCGAGGAAGAGCGGATGAACCCAATAAAGAATCGCTGGCAAATTTAATGAGCTTATTGCAATTCTTTAAGTACGGCACAGAAATTTATTTATAAGTATAAAGTCATATTACAGAGACATTTGAATAATTTTTTTGTTGATTTTATTTATTTTTTATAAATAAAATTCTGTGCCAAACAATTTATTTTTGAAAATCACTCGGAAAGTGATGAGCAATGAGTTTTTTTGCACAAAAATATCAGTGTTTTTGGCGTAACTTGAGAAAAAAAATTGTGACCCTTACAAAAATTGCAAAAATTCGAAAATCAATTTATTTTTGAAAATCAGTCAGAACTGAGGAACGTTAGCTAAGGAGCTCAGTTGTTCAAATCTGTTGTTCTTTTTACTTTGGGACCTTTTTTGGCCAAACTACGAAGAAAACCGCGCAGATAAAATCTATATTTTTAATAAAAAATTCTAATCGACATTTTTGCCAAAAATCTTAATCGTGTTTTTTTGCACAAAAATATCAGTATTTTTGGCGTAAAATGAGAAAAAACGGTCAGAATATAAAGTGTCCTACCTTTTTGAGCTCGTAACTAAATTCCCTATCGATCGGCATTCAAATATGGTAATTTTAGCTTTTTTAAATTTTTTGTAAAAAATTGTGACCCTACCCCTTATAAAAATCGCAAAAATTAGAAAATCAATTTATTTTTGAAAATCAGTCAGAACGTGATGAGGAAAGTTAGCTAAGGAGCTCAGTTGTTCAAATCTGTCGTTCTTTTTACTTTGGGACCTTTTTTGGCCAAACTACGAAGAAAACCGCGCAGATAAAATCTATATTTTTAATAAAAAATCCTAGTAGTCGACATTTTTGCACAAAAATCCCTATTATTGCTGATTATTACACATAATATACATCTGTTGAATTCCTACTATTTTCTTTGTTTTAAGGATTTTACCGGAACGTTTTCAATAATATTTTGTATTTATTTGAAAAATTTCTAGTGATTTCTGGGAAAACCCAGTTGACTTCGTTTCGTATGTCAAAGACCTTTTGCCCATTGATAAGCCTTAATTTTCAATTAAAATACAAAAATTCGGTTAAATCAACTGATTGTTGGACTAAATTCGAGTTTTTGGCAAAGAGATAGAGAGACAATGGCCCACTTGGAGTACAATCGTCGCGACTCGCAGGCAGCAGGCTTGGGATTGGGTGGTGGCGATGCGGATAACAGTGCCTTGATGCGACGCACCACCGCAGCAGCAGCAGCAGCTGCAGCACCACAAGCAGCCCCACCAGTGGTGCAGCGCCAATCGATGGCGGGGGAGCCACGATTCCCAGGATCCAGGATCAGCCAGGGTCAGGAGGTGACCACCTGCCAGGGATCGGAGGAGGCAACCAACTCATCCTCAGTGGCAGCCTCAAGCAAGGGATCCCCAGGCCACCATGGAAGACCCAATCAACTGGTGCGCTTCTGCCTGCGCCTGGGCTACAATGCCCTCCTCTATCCCTACGAAATGGCCAAGGTGCTCATCCAGCTGGGCCACGAGCCGCTCCAGGCGCGTCCCTTCCACCTGTCGCTGCTGCACCAGCGACCCCGGCTCTTCCTGCCCGGCGTCCACCAGTATGCGCGGCACATCCAGCGGCTGGATGGCTACAAGGGCATGTATCGCGGCCTGACCGCTCGCCTGGCAGCCAGCACAGTGGACTATTTGCTGGGGGATCTGCTGCTGGCCCTGCTGCACTTCAAGCCCTACAAAAGGGGCGCCAGGGAGGAGCCGAGCCTCAAGGAGTTCTGCTGGAACCTCACGCGGGACAGTCTGCGCCTGGCCACCGCAGTGGCTCTGTCGCAACCCTTCTATGTGGTCATGGTGCGCCAGATAGCTCAGTTCGTGGGTCGCGAACGCGTCTACGAGGGCCTCTGCGACAGCCTGATGACCGTGGTGAAGCAGGAGGGATGGGCTGGACTCTTCGCTGGAATGATGCCTCGCCTCCTGGGCGAGTGGTGCGTGCTTGGGGCCACCAGCCTGCTGAGCCACCTCTGCCTTCGTCTTGTTCCGATGAGTCGCCAGCAGCAGCAGTACAACGCGGTGATCATCCAGATGCTGGCCAGCCTGTTGGCCTATCCCCTGGAGGTGACCGCCGCCTGCATGGCCGGCTCGGGAGCTCCACTGGCCGCCTGCGAGCCGCCTAGCATGCCGCTCTACAACCACTGGGCCGACTGCCTCAGCGATCTCTACGCCCGCGGCGGCCACAATCGGGGTGCCATTCTCTTCTGGCGCACCGTTCCCAGGATCCAGTTGATGAAGCGCCACCAGGATGGTCAGCCGGGGAGATTGGGCTAGTGACGAAGGAAGCCTGCAGGTGGAGAATGTGAAGTTTGAAGAGTGTGTGGAAACTGGAGAATTGCAAAATGGAGAAGTTCGATCAGAAAACATCAAATAAAGAGATGGAATAATAAAGAAGATAAGAGAGAACAAATAAACTGCAGATTTAATAAATGGGTGGTCAGAAAAAATAGATTAAACAAATGGATGGTAAAGATAATAAAGATTGCAGAAAGTTCGTTTTTGTGGAGAAGGGCGAGGCGGAGACTGGAAAGTGGAGAGCAGCCTGGACAGCAACCACAAGCGATAGATCGTTGTTGATCGATTGCAAAACGCCCGATAACATATCGACAGAAAATTTATCGTTTTTAATCAAAGTGATTTGAAATAGTGGGTATTAATGAAAGGTTTTTGATAAAGAGAAGACTATATGTTCACATTAATTACTAATTTATCATAATAACTTAACCCGACATATTCGAGCTCAGCTGGCTGATGAGGATGCCTGGCAGAAGTAAAGAGCCCCATTTTAGTTGTAGATTTGCACATCCCCCTGTTGGTTTTCGCATTCATAAGCTTGTAAAGCAGTCGGGCCGCTCTTTATCTGTCTCTTTTCACTGGAGGCGGCTGCTTCTGCTGTTTCACCAAATGTCAGCAGAGATTAAGCGACTGAAATCCGGGCAGAATGGAACTAACCAAGGCCAGGACACATGTACGACATTCTATGTACTCCTTGGCCCCCGACCCATATATGTATATGTAGGATACATACATGTATCGGGTGCACACCCACACAATGAGGCGTAACTGGCAGATGCACGTAATGAAAATATCAAAAATCTACAACGAAATGTGCCAACAGGATTTCAGTGGCCAGTGGCGTGCGGAGGGGGGGTGGCAAAGGGGGGGCTGATGGCTCAGACACAATTCAGTTTCGGTTCATTTGAATGCGACACATTTGCGGGCTACACTTCGGTGGACAGAGGGTAGCACATGCAACTTGGTTCTTCTGAAAGCGAGCCAAAGCTTAAATCTCCGAGGAGCTTGAAGCCAGATTCTGGTTCTAGTATTCATTAGATGAGCACAACAAATACAAAATATTACGAAAGTTACTACCATTAAAGGCTTAATTTTATAAATTATAAATATAAATATTTCACTTTGATCTCATCCCATCCCAATTTTTGGTTTATTATTTGCAAACAATTATTTTAAAAAATAAATAATATTTATACAAAATTGAACAAGTTTTATAATTCGAATTAGTGATGAATAAACATTTTACCTGATTTTAGAGGGTATCCCTTGGTCTATTAAAGGCCCAATCGATTTCCTAAATGCCAGTTATGCTCGGTTGTTGCTATTGCGAGTTGGTCAGGTTCATTTGGGCCAGAGAAATCAAGAGTCAAAAGTTGGACCTCCTCCATCTTCCATAAACGTTGCAAAATTACTAGTTATTACATGGGTGTGTGTGTGTGTAGCTTTGGGTATTCGTGTGACTGTGTGTGTGACGATGACGGTGCAGTGGGTCCAAGTCGTATCGTCTTAATAACCAAAAAATGCCATCAGCCGTCAGCCTTTGCAGAACGAGGACTACGTGTCCTGCTGCCTTGATTCCTGCAACATTCACGCATGCCTGCATGTACATACATACATATATATATATATGCATTTATATACGTATTTCTGGATTTATATATATATATCCGATATACTATGTGTGCAACTGTCCGGGCAACTGTTGAGCAGAACACGAAGCTGTTGTTACTGTCGCCTGGCAAAATGCAATTAGACTAACGATGCAACACAATTTTGTCTTCAGCTTCATAAAGATGCGATGACTGGGATAAAGGAGGCCAGTTGACAGAGTCAGATGGTCAGTCGAAAGTCGAGGGGCTGATGTGGAGTTTTAGGGAAAGTTGTGTTAAATTTGTGAAGAAAATTATATGATTTTTGGATTTGTGACTGTATTGCAAAAAGCATTTAGAAACATGTTTATATAATTATTTCCGAATTTCAATTTATTTTTAAGAGTTTTATGTCAAGCCGTTTTGGCTGCAGGGGCTACTTCCGGTTGTGTTAAGCTTTCGTTATATTAGTTAAAATTTTTGTTTAGATGACAAAAAAGCTATTTTTCTTTGTTTTGTCTGTTTTTCAAAGAGTTTATTTTTACAAAATTACCGAAGTTGGGAACTAAAATAAAATATTATTGGAAAAAAATAAATATTATATATATAAACTTTAGAAATTCAGAAAACTTTGCGCAACCCTCGCACATCTTGCTGAAGTCTCAGGCTCAACAATTTCATGTTTAAATTTTTGTTCATCTGTGTCTACACACAGACATACAGACATTCATATGGATGTGTAGCGGAAATGCCGAACAAAGTCAAGCATTTGCATGGATAACTTGAGGCTTTGTCTTGGCCGCAACTTGCAAAGCTGCTAGTTTCTGGGCCCGAAAACTAATTGCCCTGCGTTCGGGCTTAATTAACATTAATATCGAGTCCATTATTAAGTCAATTATGAATTATTATTGGAAACAGATCAAATTAAAGCCAGATCTGTATCCGTTTCAAAAGCGATATGAATATATATGGGCTGTGTGTTCTAAGGGCGGGCCTAGCAAAATTGCTGGATAGATGTCATAATTAACACAGGCCACTAAATGCATGTGTTCGGTTCTCTTGGTTCAGGCTGTTCTTGTTTTTTTTCCTTAGTATGCCAACATATTGGTAACATATTAATATTAATGGTCAGCTATGTTCTACTCAATGGAATCTCTTTGAAATGTCTGTATTTGATTTGACCAATGATTTAAGGAATTTATTTGGAAACCTTTGGATCAAAGTATTTTATTGTTCTCTTTAAAATACTCCTAAATATCTATTTAAATTTTGCTTAAAATATATGACTTATTTAAAAAGACGACTTGTGGATCAAAGTATTTTATTATTCTCTTTTAAATACTCCTGAATATTTATTAAAGAATATTTTTTATTTAAAAGGTATTTTTGCTTAAAATATTTGGCTTATTTAAAACGATTTCAGGGCTGGGAACACAGATGGTTTTAAAAGGGAGAAAGGGCGACGAAAGGGGAAAGTCCCCGCTTTCCGGTGGTTCTGAAATATATTACGCATACGCCGCATGGGCTTCCGACTTCCGACAACAACGTCGGCGGTTTCAATTTTATAACGTTAAACCAATTAACAGGTTTTACACACAGCTCTACACACTGACACACGCGCATTTATGAGGTGTTAATCGACGTCATTCTGATGTAAAGCGCGATGAGAAGCAATATATATTTTATGGGTTGCGTAATTAACGGGCAACAACAATAACACACCAGACACCAGCGACAGGTTAATGAGGCTCCATTGATTATGCATATGAGTTTTGCGGGTGCGGAATGTGAATGTGGGTGTGTAAGTGTGGTGGTAAAAGGGGGCGAGTGGCGGCTTCCCACATCAAATTAAAATGTTACATATGCTAATGAAATCAACCGAAATTATGAGCAATTATGAATAGCTTAATGGGATTGCCAATGACTGGCATTGGTTTCGCTCACTCGTTTCGTCCTTTGTTCAGACAACCAGGACCCATCCTTCGACACGATTTCCCCTTTGAGTTTGAGAGCCTTAAAGCGGTATTACTACAAAGTATTTACTATATAATTTGGGAATTTAGGGGTTATGTGGGATAAATCTTAAATATTAAAGGAAATGGGGTATTCAAAAAGTATGCAACAAAAAATTATGAAATCCAACAATTTATAATTCCTTTTTAGGTAACTAAGTTTCCTTTGTTTGTAATATTTTTAATACGACAAAAAATTGTGTTCTGAAATCCACCAATATATATTTATTTTTTAATTAACAATTCTCTTTTGTTTGTAATATTTTTAATGCAACAAAAAATTAGTTCTCAAAATCCACCAAATAATTTTTACTTTTTAGTTAACTAATTATCTTTTGTTTGTAATATTTTTTGTGCAACAAAAAAATTGTTTTTAAATCCTCCAAATTATAATTACTTTTTAATTAACTAAGTTTCTTCTGTTTGTAATATTTTTAATGCAACAACAAATTGTGTTCTGAAATCCACCAAATTATTTGTACTTTTTAGTTAAGAAATTTTTTCTGTTTGTAACACTTTTAATGCAATATTTTGAATTATTCCCTTTGTTTGTTTTACCACTGATTTCCAACCTTAAAGCAGATTTTTTGAGATATTTCTTTAGGCAGGGGGAAATACGATGTGGGCAGCCAGGTGTAAATTACAAAACTTGTAAGATTCCGCCTGGCATTTCCTCTGCTAGGGGAGTGGTGAGGAAGGGGGGGGGGGGGGGGGGGGGAAGGGAAATCATGATGATGATGGCACTCCCGGCACACGACTGTCGTCATAGCTGGCTGGCCCGGATCTCGACTCGAACGTAATGCCAACAATTACGCAGCTGAATATTTTATGAGCCAAGCAGATTAATATGAATATTTTATTATCATTTTAGATTCCTTATTTCCCTCTATCGCAGTCTCTTTTTCTGGCCGAAAAAGACGAGGAGCCAAAACCAAAGGCAGGCGAGACCGAAGGCGAAGTCAACTCAGAAATATGCTTTGTTTGGCTTTTCCCTGCCAAAGGAGAGGGCGACTGAAATGGAGATTCTTTCTGGCTAAATTGTATAGTTGATTTAAGAAAATCTGATAATTTGGTGTAAAAATAGCATTTCAAGGCTCAAAAGAATTTATTTAAATTTAAATAAAGGTTATAAGGAATCTAAGGAAAGTTAAATGAAGGATTTCTCTGGTGAGAACTAATTTTATATAATTTATAAATAATTTTGTATATTTAAAAAAATCACGAGCATGTCAAATTGATTCCACATAATATCAAATTGATCATCGTTTCATATCAAAAGCACGAGCATGTCAAATTGATTCCACATAATATCAAAATGATCATCGTTTTATATCAAAAACACGAGCATGTCAAATTGATTCCACATAATATCAAATTGATCATCGTTTCATATAAATTTTTTTTTGCTATCCCATTATAACCCAAGAAAATGTTCTTATATATTACAGAGCATTTAATGCTCGACTTTTTGGTCATGGAATTAAATTTTTAGCCGACTCTTGATGCTGCCACAGTTTTTTTTTGCACCTTGGCAGACGAAAATGTTTGTGCCGGCCCCTTGCCAATGGCAAACAAAAAGGCGGCAGGGAAAACGAATAAATGAAAAACGCAGGACTCGCTGGTGGAAAAGGGCAGCAGAAAGGGAAAGGAAGAGGAAAAGGGAAGAGGAAGGGCGGCAGAAAATGTGGTGAGAATGGAATTTATGACCACGAGCCTTCAAAGGGCCAAGTTGCCTAAATGTTTTTTTTCTTCGCAGCCTCAGCAGCTTCAGCTTCAGACAGCCAAATAAAAACGGGCCAAAACAAATTGTGGCCCAGAGAGCCGGCCTCGTCCTTCGTCCTGCATCCTTCGTCCCTTTGCTCCTGCCTTAATTCGCAGTCAAAACCAGAAAGCCACTTGGAAATGTGTAGGGTGCAAAATATAAAAAAAAGTGAAATAAAATAAAAGAGAACTTGAAAAAAAGCCGAAACATTTTCTTTCATTTGTTGCGTTTTAAATTTTCATGCGCAGCGAGTGTCGGCAATTACCAAGGCCTAAACTACACACATACATATATATACTACGTAGGTTTGTATGTATTTATGTAGTTTTCGGGTGGCTCCAAATAATAACGTCGTCATGTATAAATTGCCTGCCACGCCCACCGACGACGACTTGGTGGTTCTCTGATTTATGCAGCCCATAAAATTGCCTGGCGTGAAAAAGTGGAGAAAGTCGAAGCTGAGGAAGTGCAGCAGCATTCGGAGGGGCAGCTCAGGGGATCTCAGTTCGAATCCAAGTCGGAGTGGGCTTAGCCCCGGGCTGAAAGGAGCTCAACCTGTTTTGGGGGCAGGCGCCGGGATGCCTGTCAGCTTGCATCGCGATGAGTCGGCAAAGGGTTCCTCTAATCCTAAGGATTTCCCAACTCAGAGGAACTAGTTCTTTTTTTATTTATTTTTTTAGAACTCATAATGTCTACAATTTATTTATTATATTCCCTTACTTAATTATTCATTTTTGTTTTATATGTAACTTTTTACATTTTTATCAAAAACTCCCTTTAAAAACTATTTAATTTATATCTAAATTGATGGAAAATACTTATAAAGAAGGCATACAATTTTTAATTATTTTCCCATAATCATTTAATATTTTTTTATATTTTATTTCGAATTGTTACTTATACCAATTTTCATAAAAAATCCATACTATTTGGTATAATATTTTCCCCCTTTAAAAACCAATTAATTTAAATTTAAATTGCTGGAAATTATACCCCAAGATTAGCAATCAATCAATCAAATAATCGAATAAACCGAATGCATATTGGATTCTAGCTTTCATTCGGGGAAACCCTCCGAACCAGTTTCCTGGAAGCCTTGCCAGCAGTCCTGACCCGATAGTCACGTAGCTTAAATGGAGTCCCTGGAGGATCCCCGAGGACAGAGGAGGAAACGGAGGCGTTCGTTCGTTCACGTTCACGTTCATGTCGGTTGGCAGGCGGCATTATAATGCATTTTTTTGCAGCCCGTCTCTCCGGCATTGCCTGGCACTCATTATGCGTTCGTCTTGAGCTCCGGACTGCGGACAGAGGACTCCGGACTGCGGACTGCAGACTGACAGGTCCTGAATAGGCAACAGGCAGAAGGTCTCGTGCGATTTTTCCTTGGCCGCACATGCCTGACTGCACTTCAATCAAAATCAAATATTACACCCGGCGCAGGCACATGCACGGAAAAACAAAATGTTCAGTATTCAAAACTCATACGAAGAAAGATTATAAAGCTTTGAATCTAAATTTATTGGAAGTCTATAGGATTTTCCTAAAAGAAGTTATTAACAAATTTGTGCGAGTGCCAGTAAAAAGTTGCCCCAAATAGTATGCTATACAATATGTTTTGCGAAATATTCAAGACCAAATGCCTCTGTTCTCCTCTCAGTGCACCATATGTGCCCTGGCATTGGCTTTTGTTGTGTGCCTCCGACATTCAGACTGATATAGCCGGGTCCTGGCTTGATTACGCACGTTTATTACTGGAAAAGGAGCAGGAATTGGAGTCGGAATCAGGATCGGAATAGGATTCGCAACCAGAACGGGCGCTTGCCATCAATATGCGCTGTGTGCGGCCTGGAAATGTACAACATGATTACTTGCAAATCACCTGAATGCGATGCGGATTATGAATGGCAATGGGAAATGGGAAATGGAAAATGACGATGGCAATATGTGCAGCTCGACTCACCTGTTGGCAGCAACAAGTGCTGGAATTATTTATTTCTAATTAAAATTTGAAGCGGTCGCGCCGCTGGTTCATGAATATTAATTTCGATTTTAGGGCCGCAAACAATGCAAACTAAACATGAATTACAACTAAATATTTATAACTCATTTTCAGCGCGGCGCGCACACAAAAAATATATAAATAATGGACAAAGTTAAATAAAACGGATTTGGGAAAAAGCGAAAGAGAGAGATGGAGAGTGTGGGAATACACAGAAATTAACTTGTATTTAAAATTTAATTAAAACTTTTGCTGTTATTTACATGTCCGGCCCTTTTGGCAAATACAAAAACTTTCGCCGGGGGGCGGGCCAAACTGGCCAAACTGCAGCTAAACTGCGGCCAAAATCATAATGCATTACATATGCATGGCCATCGGCATACCAATTTAATTGAAATATCGTGCACAACTTTTGGTTTATCGCAGCGCAGAAAAATTAAAAAAAAAAAGAAACAGAAACAACTGCAGAGGGGGAAAAAAAAGAAGCGGACGGAAAAGGGGTTTTGGCCATGGCTAACTGGTCGTTGCGGTTTTGGCGTTTAGCATAATTAGTCCGTTTGACCGCATTCCGTAAAATGCGGTTGAAGCCTCAGTGCCCCGCCCCTTTTTCCCGCCCAAGGCTACCGCATCTGCGTAAACAATGCATTTGACCAAAAATCGAGGGTAGTAAAAAAGCATAGCTTTTGACGGCCTAATGTGCCCATCAGGCAAATGTCACCCAAATCCCTCAAATATTATTCGGGCCAAATAATGGCATCAAATGAAATGTGATTACATGAAATGAAAAACCAACTTCAACCTGAGACCTAAAAAAATATTAAAATTTAAGATTTAATTATTAAGATTGATAATTTTGATAACATTTTTACATTCTTTAATAAGGTTTAATTTTTAATTCATTGATGATTGAGCTTAGATTTTAAAATCAAAATTATAAAAATGAATAACAAATATAAAATTAATTTAAATATATTTTTTATACTAAGAAATAAATATTATTGTAATTTTATGGATAAGGAAAATATACCTAAAAGTACTTCTCAAGATCTTAATTATTAATTAATTCTAAATTAAATCTATTAATATATATTATCAATTTTAGGACAATAAAAAAATATTTTAAATAAAACCAATAATAAAATTTAAGCTGATAAATACATTTGTAAACTGTTCACACAACCCCTTTTCAACGAGATATGAAACTTCTGCCAACGAGACTATTTAATGTACTTTTCTCACCTTTTTAAATCCACCTGTATTAAAAGTTGCCCAAAAATCAACGGATATCGGGGAAACCAGCCACTGATTGCTTGAATTAATTCCCTTTTAAAACGGTTGACCACTGTGCGTGAATTTTGAGGGGCGCTAATGAAGAGTCGTTATTTGTATATATGGTAGGTATACCTACATATATGGGGAGTGGACCAGAGAGGTCAGACATTTGGGGTCCCAATGCGTTTTGGGGGCGACTTCGGGCCACTCGACTGACCAGCCACGCCCAGTTCTCAGTACTCAGTGCTCAGTGCAATTTATGGTAAATTAATTTGTAATTAATTTTTATGCGAAACGAAACGAATGAATTTCTATGGCTCTACGGCTCTATGGCCATATGGCCGCTAGCAGCGATTCTATTTGTGTTTTTATTTCTATTTTACGCTAGTTTAGTTTCAATTGCGTCCAATTAAACATGCGGCCAAACGCCCGACCGCCGCTCAAATCCGCCATTTCCGATTGCCTGGTAACATTCAACATCAAATTTTACATCCTCCCAATCGCCACCGGTTTTCCGCTTTCCCCCCTGTTTTCCCCCTCTTTTCTAACCCCACCCATCGCATTTCCATTTCCATCCAGTGAAATCCTGAGCTGTGAATCCTCTGCGTGTTGCACGCGTTTTGTGTTTTTCGGAAATTGAAATTGCATATTTAAACAGGCCATTCCCACTGTGTCCATCGCATCGAGTGTATGTGTGATCTAAGCCAGTATGGGTGAGTGCATAGATGTGTGTGTGTGTGTGTGCCTGTCGTCATTGTGGCAGCAAACGGAAATAAAGTGTGTTTTTGTTGCTGGCCCATTTCTAAGCACTTGACTGCGTTACGCATTCGCTTCTATAATTATTATTGTTCTGCTGCCCAAGGACATTCCAATTGGGATTACACTGGCAGAAAAAATATAGCAGATATAGTTGGGAAGTTGAGGTATTACATAGTACAGTTAAATGCCATTATTAAAGGCGAATTTCTGACTTATACACAGACAAAAAATTTTTAAAAGATCCAATTGATATGTGCTGAGCAATTTAATATTTCTTAAAAATATCATTTTGATATGAATAAAGATTATGTTTATCTTATTTTACGTTATTTAATCAAAAAATACTAAATTTGGTATTTTGTATGATATGTTTAAATCTTAAATTTGATATGAAATAAGGTAGAAATGACCCTATTTCATATCGATTTTTTTATGTGTAGTATATTATAGAAATTCTGGAATATTGTAAATTTTACAAATAATAATATTTAACTAAATTATAGTGCACAGAACCTGTGGTAAACCTACAATACGATACGACCGCAATGATATAGAATTAACTTCACAATTCTTGTCTGGGAATTCCCGAGAAATCACCAGTTGCCAGGATGTTGGGTTTATTAGCAATCTGTAAAATCCTTACCTCACTCTCCCTCTCTCCTCTCGATTCGATGATGATTTAAAATTCCATTTCAATTTTGAGATCCGGATATTGGAGTGACTGCTGGCAGCTGAAAAGATTACCCACCCTGAGAGTTAAAAAAGATAATTTTGGTTTTCATATAATACTTTCGCTTTTCATTTATTAGTTTTGCATTCTCCAATTTCGTTATTCTCGGGTTCCATTGCTGCCAACCCGTTCTTTGCTTAGTAATTCTTGCATTTATAGTTACATATATATATATATAGAATTTGTATAATTTATATATATAAGTATATATATATAGTTTCTGCTCCTTTCGATTTTTGTTTCTCGTTCTTTGCTTTTTGTTTTTGGTTTTTCGTATGGCAACACAATAGTAACTTACAGTCGTAGCAAAGTGTTACCGAGTCGAGGAGCTCGTTTCGATCCCCCTAGCTTTTATACAAATAGTTAATGCTCTACATATAATCGGGGGGCCTAACTGGTCGGCTAGTTAGTATGTTCCTTAGTTAGTTGTTGGTTGCTTGGTTGTTGGCCCAAAGAAATAATTGCACAAAGTGTCGCTCGACAGCTGCGAATTGTGGGAATTGAACGGATCTGATATACATATATATGTTTTCTTTTCGTTTTCTTTTTCTGGTATTTGGTATACTATATATTCGTGTGTATATTATACAAACTCAGGTGGTGCTAACTGCTAAATGCTATTCAGTAACTTAGGTTCTACATTAGCAATAATACTTGTCTTTACAGCACTTTACAACACTGTTTTCTGTATTTGTCTTCCAAAAAAAAATGTCGTTTATATATAGATCGTTTTGTTTTTTTTGTGTTTGGTTTACTCATTAATTCGAATTTGATTTTCTTAGTTTTTTTTTGCTAGCAACTCGGCTAGTTAATCAATTATTTAGTTAGTTAGTTAATTCTAATGCTTGCCCTCTAGATTTGGATTACGTTATGTAGCCCCTTCCATTTAGCTAGTGGTATACTCTCCATGACTGGTGACTAGATTTACGGATTATATAGATGGCCGCTTGCTGAGGATGGGATCTCCTGCCAGATCATCGTGTTCGAAGCCAAGTATATAGACGCTTATAGATGCCTTGGGTGTATGTATGTGGGTGTTTCTAGGGGGGGAGTTATACATAGCCATCGTATATAAAGTGTACCGAATTCGTTCAACTTCCTGGCTGCATTGCTTAGTAGTTTTATTTTTTTGTAGTTACTGCACTTTTCCGTTCATCTTTATAGTGTGTATATATATGCAGGGAGGCCGCAGAAATCCTTAGATGTTTACAAATTCACGAAATCCATAGTATCATATTTGATATCACTTCATATCATATGATATCATCTCATATATGATCTCATATGAAATAAAATCATATAATATCATATCATATCATATCATATTATATCATATCATATCATATCATATCATATCATATCATATCATATCATATCATATTATATCATATCATATCATATCATATCATATCATATCATATCATATCATATCATATCCTGTTATATCAGATCATATCATATTTTATCATATTTTTACGTCATACTTTAGGTCTTAAAGATACACATAGAGAAACTTATAAATCTCTAGAGATTTCTGCGGTTCCCCTGAGTTTTGATTGGTGTATATATGTGTGTATATGTATATATGCTTTTATATAGATACCTTTACTTCTGTGTATATTTATATGAATATTTACGTTTTTTGTTAATTTCTGTTGCCATTTGTTTATATTTTTCGCCTCCAACTCTTCGTTTACCTTTCGTTACGTTTCGTTTTGTTTGTTAGTTATTGTCCACCCATCCAGTTTACGGAAATTCTCTTACTTCACTTTGTTGTCACTTTTTTTTGTAGCTTTTTCTTTGTTTTTTTATTTTTTGCTGAATTATTTTTGTATTGGCAAAAAACAAAAGGAGGAAAATCAGAAATAATTTTAAATGCAGAAGACGCATTGAATCGAAAACATTTAAATGAGCCCGGATTAAATCTAAGCCTTTAAATCGACCAGATTTCCTGTTCGACAAGAATATCTATTGAAAACTAGGTGATTACAAAGCGAGCTTCCTTGTTTATTTAATTAACACGCTTAAATATATGGAAAATTTAAGCCCTGCATAAAAAGTGTGATGGACTCGTGGTCTTTGTTGTATGCATAAATATACGAGAGTCCAAGACAAAAAGGAATTAAATTGAATTGAATTTCATTGAATTAAGTTCTCAATGCGGTTCACAAAAATATGCAATACAATATTTTTACGCAAATTTTCAGCTACTATTTGCCATTTGCTATTTGCTATTTTTTGCTATTTTTTACTATTTTTCCTAGTGTCTGTGTGTCAGCTTTTTGTTGAATGTTTGTTAAATTTAGCATTTGCGCTTGGCATGGAATTTACTCTATTGTTATTCCCGTTCTCTATAAGCATTCTTTTTTACCGCTTTTTGCGTGCATTTGTTACCTAAATTTGTTCCGTTGTTGTATTATTAATAATAATGAAATAAATAATACAAATTGCTGCTGTAGGAATATTGCAATTGCAAGCCAAACGAATCCTGAGTTCGTGTTGTAAACATGAATATAAAAATTGAATGCGACATAAAAAATGCGAAATGCGTTTTCGTTGCCAGCCTCAGTTGTTGTTGATGTTTTTGTAACCAGTTGTTGCTGTTGTTGTCATTATAGTTGTAATTGCTGTAACATTATTTACCACACATAATAATAATAATAATAGCAATAATAATAATTGCTTTTCGCAGCACTCCCAGCCCAGTTGTCAACGTATCAAAAGGCCCGTGTCGGGAGACCATCGATTCGCCCTATAGTACATATCCTTGTACATCGAGGGGCACGCATATTGATTCTGTTCATATTTTTCCATATTTTTGGAAGCAAGGAAGAAATTGAGAGGAGAAAATGCGATGCTTGAGTGTTTTTTAAAAGAGAGATAATATCTAAAACACACGGTTGTTGGTCTTAAAACGAAAATGATATAATCATACACAGAGAAAAAATATAAAAATTACAAATAAATATATAATAAATACTAATAAACATAATAATATAATAAAAACTTATAATTAAAGACTTCAGAGAACTTAAAATGAAAATGACTAATCTTAATAATACTATGAAAATTTCTTAAGCCCTTTATATTTTATAAAAAAAACAGAGCAGATTTTTCAAATGATTTGAAATCGCTACAATGTTTTACAATCTGCAGTCGGCACACCCCTTTCATTAAAAATAAATTAACAAAATTAATACTACCATGTAAATACTGTGAAAAAAACGTAATCAGAGATAAAATTGGCGCCCAACCAACGGGCATGGGCATTAAAAATAAATGAACAAAAAAATGTGCAAATACTATAATGATGTGACCGCAAATAAAAACGGTGTCCAATGTCCACGTGTCCACTTGGCAACCGTGTGGTAAAGCTAATGGGTTAATTAAAGCGATGCCACTCACCTTGTTGCGCTTAAAATCTATGTTCGTTCTTACGGTTCTATGGTGTAAACTTTGCACGGGTCGCGCATTATTACCTAGTGGAGCTTTTGGTGTACTCTCGGAGCCTTGCATCAGTCGTCGGAGTTGGTACAACTGCAATAGATCGCAAAAATAATAACGATAATTGCTTAATACTTGGCTTTTAAGCGGTTTGTCCAGCTGGTTAAGCGAGCCACTAATTGCCAACAAATTGAGTGCTAAATTCCCGGTGTTAAAGTGTTTAATTGATGGTACAACTATATTTTCGTGCACTTAATGCGGAATTTTTTGAGAGAGTACTTGAAATATTATCCTTGTATTCAATTATAGTTTTTGAAAATATTTTAATTGTATTAAAAAAAAAATATATATATATTTATAAAGTCATTAAAAACACTTTTCCATAATTTCACCATAACCAAACTTTTTTGTAATGGCGAAAAGGTTTATGAAAATCACACTTGTCATTCGCTGACTTGTTTACATTCCACTTAATGTACATATTTTGGGCCAACGTTTTTGCCTGTCCTATTTTATTGTTTACTCATTTACTTTGAGTATTTTTTCGCCGCACTTTTGACCCCAGCGGCATGGCCATTACACATGTTTCATATGCATTTATGCAAATTGATTAAACTAACCAAATATTGTTTTTTAATTATGCACAGAGAGCGGAATATTGACCGCATTGCCACCGCGATCCGACCGATGCCCAAATTGATGAGCAATTTTATAATTGCATTTATGCGATTTCATTGTACTTCCAATCAGTAACCAACAAAAAAAAAGTAAGGGGGCGGTTTACAAAGTAGGAAACAAAAAAATGATATAGTGGGAAGAATTGAATCGATTCGCTTCGATTCGAAATGAATCGAACATAAATAAACCAGCAAGTACAAGCCGCTCTAATTGCAATTGAAAAACACACGAAATGCATTTAATTATTTGCGGTTGGCAAATCGAGGGAGGAGTAGACCTACCTCCTGTTTGGTGATATAGATGGGCTTATTAACTATGATCCAGACGGTGCTCTCCCAGCAGCCCGGATGCGTCGTGGAGCCCTCGTAGGTGATGTAGTGGTCCGTGTTCGGCAGCAGCGACCTCACGGATATGTGGCGGATGGGCGTGGAGAAGCCTGCGAAAGGGGGGGGTTCCATAAAATAAACTAGAATGCTAAGTTCAAGGTGGGTGGCCTGCGCGGCTATTTATGCGCATATCGCCCAGAAAATATGAAAACACGTCTGCCGCGCTTCTAATGAATAATTCAGGCTCTCAGTTTGTAGTTCTTAGTTCCCAGTTCCCAGTTCCCAGTTCTCAGTTCCCAGTTGCCAACCTGACCACTTCAACGTCAGCGCTCGGCCTTATCCATACAAATCATTTTGCCAGCCGGAAATGAAGCAACTCGCGGCTTGGAGCCCAAGTCAAACCGAATCCGGAGGCGGAGAAGGCAGTTTCCCCAACGAACGCAAAACGAGTTCCACTTTTTGGTTGGAGTTTTTGCATCGCAAGTGTTAGTTTTACTTTCCGCGGGGATACTCTCACATCAATCAGCTGATTGGAAGGAGGAGTATCTCGGGGGTATTTCAATCGGGATTAGAAGGGTGGTAGAAGGCCAAGTGTCTGCCGCGCACTTCCTTTTAAACTCCATCAATGTTTAGGGCCACTCATCGATCATATTTGAAAATGTTTAAACTTTGCACACAATTTTTAAAAATATTGATATTAAATATTTAAGTAAAATTTAGTAAAAATTTTGCATGAAATACAAATATTTACGGGTTTTTAATTATGGAAAAAGGTATTTCTTGAAATCGAAATTTTAGATAAACTTTTTAAGGTAGATTATTAATATTTATAATATGTTTCTGATATTAAATTAGTATTATAGATGGTAAAATTATTTTTACTTTAAAGTTTAAACTCTATATATCTGCCCTATCCTGTAGGTATTATGCCATCCTGGCTGTTGGTGGCGAGTGGCCTGGCATATTTCTTGGCCCTCGGTTTCTGCCTTTCGCTCGCTTCGCCCTGGCATTTTACAAATTAAGGCTGGGGCCGGGCTACCATAAAGTTGTACGACCTGTTAAAAGGCTATTAAACTGGCCAAGAAAATGCCAACGAGACGTGCAATGGGTTTTTTGGCCAAGGCAGGTGGAAAGTGAGGGGTGAGGGGGAATTATTAAGTGTCGGTTTAGTGTAATTCGAGGTTTCATTTTCGTCACTTTGTGCCGGCCAGTCTCAATTTGGCCGCCCCACCAGCCCCCGATCCTTCGATTTTTTATGGCCCGCCTGGACATAATTATGGCCCACTGGAGTTGTTGTTGCCGCTGCAATGACATCATAAAAACGAGCAGCCGAAGAAGAAAAGGCAACTTGCAACGGTATTAACATTGCAACATTTCCGGTAGCATTTTGCGTAGACGGAAATGAAGGTGGTCAGTGGTTTGGGTTCGGGTTCGGGTTCGGGTTCGGGTTTTACTGTACTGGGGCTAGGACTGGGATGCACTCACCTCGATACAACACCTTGCCGAAGGTGCTCGTGATGATCCGCAGCTCCGGATTGGGCGTCTCACCAATTTGCACCATCAGCGACAGGCCGACGATGCCCTGCGACTTGTGCTGCGCCTCGGACATGTTGTGGTACAGCTCCTTGTTGAATCCGTAGATTTGGATCTGAAAGGGGGTTTAATCGTAGGAAAATCAAAAATGTTACATTTTTAAAAATATAGTGCATAACATTTCTGCGAATAAAAGCATTTAAGTTTAAATAGTTACTTAGAAAATATTATTTAAATCTTTAAAAATGGTCTTTGTTTTTCTAATACAATAAAATAATTTTAAATGCTTTATAAATTGAAAATAATTTTTTTTTAACATAATTTTGAAACTACATTTTTGAAATTTTGTTTACAATTGTCTTTCTTATAGTAATATTTAATATAGCAAATTTTTTAAGTGCATTTTCTCATTTTTTTTAATAAATAAATCAATTAATTTGCCTTTAGAATTTAAAAAAAAATTAAAAAATAATTAAAAATTAAAAAATAATTTTTTTTTTTAAATTTTCAAACATTTTTAAAATATTTTTTTTTATATTTAAATTTTTTTTTAAATCTTCCTTGTAAATATCAATCTGCAATCGTATTTTTTCATCATCTCACCTCGCCGGGGAAGCTGTAGCCCTGGATAAAGTGCTCGGACCCGCGGACGTTCTCCGTGCCGTAGTGGATGTAGATCTCCTCGAACTGGTAGCGGTAGGCCAGGGGTCCGCCCGATATGTTCACGTGCTGCTTGGTGTCCTTGTCCACCCGGAAGACCAGCGACTGGCCCGTGTTGTGCAGAGTGCCGGAAACCTGGAATACAAACAGAGAGGGGAGTCAGGTTTAGATGGGGCCTGGCATCCATGGGCTATACCCTCTATACGCACCTTGTGCTTGTCGATGTGCAGGGGCCGCAAATAGGGATCGAAGAGCAGCTTGTCGGGCACCACGTCGATGGGCGATTGGCGGCGTCCTTTGTTGCACATATTCCACTGCGGATTAATAAGGCCCCAGAAGCTTGGTCCTGCCGAAAAAAAACAGGAGGCGAAAGGATGAGTGACCGCCGCTCAAACACAGACACATGCGCAAAAAGTGAACAAAACAGTGATGGTTTGGGGTATTCTGTACAATATCATTCATTTCGATGGGTACTAAACCATATTTTTAGGAACTTGTAAAGCTTAAGATCAAAGATTATTATATTTTGGACTTTCTGCAAGTTAATAACTATTTAATAGATCATTTTTTAATATTATGGTAAAATTTAAAATATATTTAAAATATTTTGTCATGTTAATAATTTTAAAATCCCATTAAAAAACAGTACAATATTGTTTTTTCGCAACCAGAAAGGGTAGAAAAAATACTATATACATCGGTTATTAACCCCCCCCCCCCCAGTGGGTTAACCCACCACCCCTGCCATATATGTAGTGTTCTGTCAATCGAGCAAATGGAAAACGTGTCTTCGCCTCCACGCCCCATGCAAACAGAAACAGAAACAGAACTGAAACTGCAGCAGCAACATCGATGACAATTCCAAATGCCAAATGAAATTTCATAAGCTCCACCCCCACCCCCAATCGACCCCCTTTTAAATGGCAATTAAATGCACCGTTGGGGGGTCAGAGACACCCCCACCACCCCCACTTGTTTGGGTTTTCGGCCTGTCTGGTTTCAAACTCCGATGTGACGGGCTGAAAACTGTCGAAAGTTTTGAAAACACAGCTACACCATATATGTATCTCCACATATATTGGCGATCTGAAGGGGTTGGTATGCGGTTAAAGGCGGAAACTGTGGTCTCTGCTAAAAATGGTAACAAAAAAGGAACCAGAAGCAAGGGGAATTAGGCCTTTGTGCCTTATTCAAAATTTAATATTTTCCTCCACGTTGGTGTGCAAATAAATAGGTGTTTGATTAGTTGCTAAACATTATATAATATAAATATAATATATTAAGAAAACTATTTATAAGTAAGAGCAGGAGTTTAAAATTCAGGTTTGTTTCAATCTTACATCTTATGTTTTATTTATATATTATTTATGTGTAAAAAAAATTTTATATTTATAATGCAAATCATAGTTAAGCTTTTTAATTTTTTTTAAATTGTTTATTAAACTTTAAAAATATTTTTTAAAATTTCTCTTCGATTTTTTTCGTTTAGGTTTTGGAACCCTCATAGTTTTTAGGACTTCCAGGCTGCGAATTCCGTTTTCTACAATTTGATTTCGATGGCTAACTGTTTGTGAGTGTGTGTGTGTGTGTAATACACTGTTTGTGTGGGAGTGTGGTTGTTTTCCCCTGCATTTGTGTGGGTGCTTTGATGACACGCGGCGGCAATAAATGCCAAAGTTTAAAAACGGCTCCGTGATGATGCAGCTGACCCGCCCACTGTCCATTGTCCATTGTCCACTTTCGTCCAATAACCGCCCACCTATCAGCCGTCCAATCCGCCCATCGAAACCATCCAATTCACCCACCACGCCCACTTCTTGCACCACCCATCTCACCACCCCGCAATTGTCGCTTTTGTGGCCGCTGTTCATTTTGTGTTTTGCATTCATTTGTTGCTACTGTTGCAGTTGCATGTTGCTTGTTTCCCTCTCTTTTTTTTCTCGTTTTTTTTTTGTTTTTTGCAAAAAGTGCATCAGGGGTTAAAAGGGAAATTTGCAGACAGTGACAAGCAACAATTACAACAGCAACAACATCATCCCACACCCACTTTGTTTGTTTGTTTGTTTGTTTGTTTGCTCTGTCTGCGTTTTTGTTGCCAAACCATTTGAAATGTAATTAAATCAGCCACAGCATCCGAAGGAAGGGGTGCCAAAGTTCTACCAATTTATTCATATATAAAGATTTAAACGTTTGTTCGCTTACAAAAGGAATTGATTAAAGGAAGGTTCAAAAAAAAAAAAACAAAAAAAATAGGACTGATAAATGTTTGCAAACTTAAACCACAATTAAGAAGTATTTTTATTTAGGAATATAGATTAATAGATTGAATATATAATATAAATATTTCTAAGTTTCCTAGACCTAAAAACTATGTTTATTATATTTTAGCTTATGAATACTTAGTCTGTTTTGATTTTCACCCGTTTACCTAACTTCCTAAGTTTAAAGATTATTATTTTTAATACATTCTGCAGGTCAATAACTAGAAATGATATCATATTGCAAATATATTCCAAATATAATAGTACCTAAAATTTAAGATTTTAATATAAAATACTATATTTTAATGTATTAAACATTAATGTTAATAATATATTTTGAAAGTATGGTTTAATTGATAGAAAAAAAGTAAATTAAATTTAAGATTTAAGATTTTCATTTAATTTACTATATTTTAATGTATTAAATATTAATGTTATTATTTTATTTTGAAAGTATGGTTTAATATTTTTTTATACAATTCCTTGTCTGTTTGGACTTTCACCCCTTTTTTCGGTAGAGCCGTAAAACTACTTTTGAAGCACTTACCGGATATGCCATCGTATGTCCACCACTCCTCCCAGCTGGACAGGACCTCTGGAAGAAGAGAAAGGAGACAAGAAGTACGAATCAAATTGAGAGTCTTAAAGCAGAAAGGTAAGCACCGAGGTGCCAAAGAGCTTAAAGTCTAGACAAGTTGGGAATCTGACTCCAAGGAGCAGTCAGGATCCCAGTTCCCTTTTGCATATGCAGGATAGCTTGGAGTGCAGGATTGCAGGATGGCAGGATGGCAGGACGACCACCCGCTGGCAGCCAAATCTCGGTTTTTCAATGCGCATAATTCGCTGCCAATGTAAACAGCGCATGAAATCAACTAATGTAAGACTTCCTCCTCTTTTATTCCTCCCCTTTTTTTCCCCCACATTTTCTCCCGCAGACTGAGAGTCACCGGCAAAGTCAGACAAAACAAACAAGCGGCTTCTTTCTGGGGGGTAAACGATGACTTTAGTTGCCAGCCATCGAGACGCCATCGGATCGCTGTGGAGGTCCTTTTGGTCCTGCTTATCCTGCGTGTCGCATGAGTCAACGTCCAACTGAGCCACAAAAAAGCAGCCGGGATGCTGGGATGCTGGAATACTGGGATATTCGGGACTCGGGGCCAAGGGATAAGGGATGAGCAGGACAACAGCGATGTCGCCAGGCAGTCTGGCGCCAATAAAGTTTACACTCAGTTGCCACATTTCGTTTATGGGCAAGTTCTGCTTCCGCTTTATCAAGCGACAGACAATTTTCGCTATTTTTTTCTTATATTTTTTGCCAGTATCCCCGAACCGCCCGAACCCCCGAACCATCCCCCTTTGAGCAGTTTGAGCGTATTCAAAATTTATGCTATATGCGTCGTAACGGAGCTTTTCGGCAGGGGGGAGTTGGCAAGGGAGGGGGAGAAAGGGGAGCGGGGAGTCGGCAATAAAGCCCAAAGAAATTGCTGCAAGCCAAAGCGGAAGTTCAAAAGGGAGTCGCTGGAACTGGAACCGTTGCCCGCTTCCTGTTCGCTGCCATCACTGCGAATACCCTCCGACTATCGAGGGGCACTACGACTTTGGGAGGAGGCAAGTGCACTGCACCAATCGATCTTCCTCAGAGACCTGCGTTAGGATCACTTTCTCATCGATATGCTTCGTTATTATATGAGCTGTATATATGGTATTTCTTGGGTTTTTTTGAAAGATTTATTATAATACTTGTTTAGTTCCAATATTTTATATATTTCTTATCCATTCTTTTTGTGTTTAGAACTAAAATTTTTTAATATAAAAATTAAAATAATGCACCATTATAAATATTTGTTATTACATTTTAATTAAAATTATTTATTCAAAATATTACTTAAAATTTCTTAAGATTTTTTAACATTTTAAATACATTTAAATTTACTTTGCGAGGCTGCATTTGCATTATTGGAAAAATAAAACATTTATTTATTGGAAAAATGTAAAAGAAATATAAAAGTGTGTTAAAATATTGTATATATATTTTGCCAAATATAAATTTTAGTGTTTTTCCTTTTTTATTTTATTAGTATATTTTTATTTATTTTTTTTTTGGTATTTGTATTACTATGATTTGAAGAAAACTATTCTATGTTAAATTTTCAATAAATATATGTTCTGTAGTAAAGTATTTTGATTCCATTGCAAAAGCGACCTGAATCATCCCTAGAACCGAGATAGTGTATCTCGAATTTGCCATTTGATCCCCGGGCATCTGGGGCCTTTGTCTCTGTTTGCTTCTGTTGAATTCCTTTTCGGGTCGTCGTGTTGCTTTTCTTGGCATAACAATGAACGTCCGTTTTTGTGAGCCGCGACTCGGCGACGTCACTTCATTTTGTTTGTTTGTTTGTCGCTTGTCGGCGATTCCCTTTCTTTTTTTTTGCCTCTTTCGCCTCTTTTGCCTCTTATTTGCGCTCTGTTGTTATTGTCTGCTTAGCGCTGTAAAGTATGCTATTAAATTGGCCCCAAAACGCAGAGTCAAATAGGTGCAGAATAAATGGAGTCATCCCGCCGAACTAGACCAAAGGCTCTCTGGCAGAGATTCCCATCTCCAGCGATTCGTCAACCGATTGAACAGTCCCCAAATCATCCAGTCCCCCCCTTCCCCTTCCCCTTCCCCTCGAAATACAATTCAGTCATTTGGTAAATTCGTTTTTATGCTGCAACAGCAACTTAATTTATTGTTATAACACTTTTATTTCATCGACCCACAAAATTTGGATACACTGGGAAAATACTGGATAACGATTTAAAACTAAATTTTCTATAGATTTAGAGAGCAAAAAGATTTAGGTATTTTTAAATGCAATTTAAATAATATAGTACATTTTGTAAAAAATTAATTACGATTAACCCAAAGAAAATTTGGTTTACAATTTAAAACTGATTTTTCTATCTCTAAAATAATAAATTTTGTAAAAAAATTAATAATAAAAAAAATAATAATTTAATTTTGTGGAATAACGAATTTTAGATTAAACCATACTTGTTTTTCTATATTTTGAATAGGTATTTTAAATGCTATTTAAATGAAATCTTACTATAGATTTTGTAAATTAATTAATCATAAATTAAAATATTAATTTAAATTTTTTAAATATTTCGAATAATCAGGAACAATGAATTTTTAGAATAATCCTTTAGAATTTAATATATTTTTGTTGTGTAGCAAAAGGGTGTTGGGTTTTACGACGAGGAGGATGAGGATGGGGTGCTATGGTGTGCTATGGTGTGCTATGGTGTGCCAAAGACAGTCAGTCTGTCGCCACAATTGTGTGTATATTTGCGAGTGTGTGCGCTTTGGCCAATGGTTTATGGGTTCCTGTTGGCCATTCAAATGGAATCTGGCTTTCGGGTTATTGTCTCTATCGCTCCCCGAAACCTTCTACTGTCTATATATATTTATAACTATCTATTTGGCCTCCCTGGCACTCGGAGCATTAGGCCTTTGTGCCAGATCCAGCTACTTTAATTCCTATCTGAGGCTGTTTATCAATTCCAGCGGCCAGAAGTCGATATACGTTTAAGTGTATCTGTTTATAGTTATGGGAGTTATAGGGGGGCGTGTGAATAGTTCATGGGATGTCTGGATGTCTGGGTTAAATGTGGTCAATGTGCTTTGGGTGACAGTTGTGTTTTAGCCATTTCTTAAAAGTTGCATCTTAAGACGGTCAACTCTATTCTTCCTTAAATCTTTAAAGTTAAAAATAAAAATAGCCGTTACTTAGCTCCTAAGCAAAGCAACTACTTGCTTGAAAGTGGCGCCATCTAGCGGAAAATGCATTATTTGTCCTAACTTTTTATTGAATGGTCGGATTTCAAAGATTTCTTTTCCATTTTACTCTACGAGTAAAGGCCACAAATATTATTTATAAAATCCCCAAATCATCAAACATGTATTCGTATCTTGGCAACAAATACTCTTGGTGTTGCCTCTTTTAAATGCTTTTCCCTGTCAATAAATCTCGTCTGATAAATCCATAAAAATGTCTACAAATATCATGAATATTTAAAGATAATTTCTTATTCATTCAACCTTTTAGCCTGAATGTTATTTGCCTTGTCGCCTGCTTGTATCCTTTGCAACCCGTGGCCGACAACCCTACCCCCGAATTTATTACTCTATCAAAAAGGACATATTAATTGCCGTGTTTTTCCCCTGGAGGAGCGTGACTCACTTTCTTATCAATAACAAGCGCGTTTAGATGACTAAATTAACTGGGATTTCCATTTCGGTTGTTAGCTGTTTGTTTGTTTGTTTGTTGTAATCACTAGACGCCGGGCGTTAAATCAGAATCAAGTGAATCGAGTGGGCAAAAGGAGGCGGACGTGTGTCTGGGGCCATTTTGCCATTGTTATTTGTTTGTTCGGTTGGCTGCATGAAAATGGCGTAAAGATGGAATGTTTGGCTATGAAATGTCCTCGACTTTGGTCCCGCTCTCTCTATAGACTATATAGTCACGCACATCATATCGTGCGTGGAACCCATCAAAGGGACCCAACACGCCCCGGCCACATTTCTAAATGTCTAAATGAATTAAGCAAGCCAAAAGCGAAAGGCAAAGCCAAACAAAGGCTGCTTAAGGCAAACGATGGGAGGATTGGGGATTGGGGATTTGGGGACTGCCATAGCCCTTTTATGTGTAAATTATGGGTTCAATATAATATTGACAGTGAATCAATAAAGGAAATGTCCTTAAAATTAATAGGCGACATTTTGATATTGAATTACTCGCTGTGTCATCGCTTTTAATTAAAATTTCTAGACAAGGGCGCGGATATACGTATGTATAAGTGTGTATGAATGTGCATATATCCTGGCATGTCCTGGCACAATTTATTGCTTCCTGTTGGGCGAACAGCGGAGCGTTGATTAGTATCTCAAGCGCTGCTTCAGTTTATCAAACTGTCGCCTTGGCATCATCGGCCCCCTCAAAAGATTGACGACCATAACTCGCGTTTTTACCCCTCCATCAACCCCTTTGCCACCCCCATATCACCCAAAACCCCCTCATAAAACCCTTCAGCGAGTTAATTTGCTCGCAAACATTCGATCAGATTCCATCGCGTTTTTATTTGCGCATTTTTCACTTACATTTTTAATTTGTTTTGCGCGCTCGAGCTGAAAGCTTACACTGGATTTCGATGGAAAGCGCATTAAAACTGATTAGCTGCATAATGCATGGCCCCTCGAAACGGGGAAAACAACATAGCGCAACTACATATGTAGCTTTAAATATATTACCCACCGAGCTAAAGGGGATTTCGGAAATAAACTTTGAAAATGTGCTTAATTCTATTTTTATTTTATGTTAATAATTTTCCACCCATAATAGCTATAATATTTTGTATTAAAATAACAGCTTTAAATTAAACATTTAGCTTTATATTAATCACTGACATAAATATATTTAAATATATCAAATATATACATTTGAAAATGTGTTTAATTTTATTTCTTTTTTATTTATCTAATAATTCTTGAATTTTAGCAATAATAATTCTATTAAAATTATTGCTTTACATATTTTCACCCAATAATTTGGCTCTCAAATAACTACACATTATTTAGTGGAATTTAGAAACTTTTTGTTCTCAACTGCCACACAATTTGCATTTAATCGCTCAGCAAATTAACCAGCAATTGCGACAGAAACAATTTCCACGCCATTACATGATTTTTCTAAATAGTTACCGAAACTTTTTCCATTCCCTCGCCGAAGAAGAAACATTTTAGAAATTCCGCACTTCATTTCTTTTTCGTTTTTTATGCTTTTGCAGTGGAAATACTTTTGTTGGTTCTTGGCGCCAAAAATAAAATTCCCATTTCATCTTCTGGGGTAAATTAAAAAATGGGTCAGAAAAATGGAAAAAAAGAGGGGAATGCTGATGAACAAAGTGGAGAGTGAAATAAACGTTCAACTCACGCGATGAGTTAACAGCAAAAGTTGATGTTTGTGCTGCTTGATTTGTTATTTTTTCGCATGCTGTGGCAATGCGTTTAAATGCTACCGAAAACGTTGATTGAAAAGCAATTCCATTCGGATAAGGATGTGCTCCGAAAAATCAAAAAAAAAATTAAACCAAAAAGGGGCGCGTCCTGAAAAGCATTTAAGAAACCTTGGCTTTTATTTGGGGTAAAAACTAAAGCAAAGTGTAAGGAATATATTCATAAACAAGTATTTCGACTATCATATACCCTTTACTCAGCTGAAATAAGTGCGAGGGAGATACAAGTTACGCAAGTAGTAAATCGACTGCTTGCACTGCTTGCTTTCCATTATTTGCTTTGCTCATAACTTTTTAATGAATGGTCCGATTTTAAAATTTTCTTCTACAATTCTATAGGTATTAGTATACACAATATATAGGCGCGAAACTTTATGTTCTACCTAGAAACATAGGACATTTTACCACTATTTTACTAAATCCTTATGTTTTCTTCTAGTGCACTGGGGTAATTGCGAACAAAGTAAGCCAAAGCTCATGTTCAGGAAGGATCGGGGCCCCATTGGCCCCGGGGCGAGCAAATACAACGTTTGAAAACCATAATTTGGCTAAAAACCGTCTAGACATTTGCCGCTCGCAACTAACCAACTATCTTAATTTGTTGGTGCCAACAAACTTTTACCTACTACCAACTACCGACTGCACCGCCTGAAGCTTCCCACTCTCTTTCCTTGAAAAAAAGAAAGAAGGCAGGGGAAAGGGGAAAGGGAAAGACCACCTGACAAAAGTGGCTGAAAGAAAGCGACGACGAGGAAGGCTCAAGAGGAAGTTGTGGCCGCCGCTGCTTGGCATATACAATTTCGATAATAAGCAACAGTACATTTTCCCGTGCAGCAGGCGAAAGTGGGTGGTGGAGTGCTGTAGTTGGAGGTCAAAGGTGAGCGGTCACAGGTAAGAGGGGAAAGTGGGAAAGGGGAAGGCGGGCCTGTGCAGACACACACGTTCAGTTTTCAGTTTTCGGGGGCTAATGCGAGTCACGTCAACGCTGCATGCGAAATCGTTTTTTGAAAACTTTTTCCAGCTCGTGCAACTTCATCTGCGGGTATCTGCGCTGTCTCAATTAGTGGCATTGGCCTCAAACAGGGCAAAACTACTCCATATATCTGCATATAGCTGCGGTCAAAGTGGTAGCACTTCGTCAAAAGATAGAAAAAGAGAGGGAAATTTTAAAATCTACTTTTAGTTTAACATGAGGATGAGAAAACGACCCTAAAAATACAAAAATGTAACCACTCGTTGAAAAATTTAACCAAATTGATATTTAGTAGAGATTAGATAATATTTCAGGCATTCTCATTAATCTAAATTGGCTTTCGTTTAGGTGTGGAAATTTAAAATCTACATTTAGTTTAACACGATGATGAGAAAACGACCCTAAAACTACAAAAACCACAAAAATTTAACTTCTTGTTGAAAAATATAAGCGAATTGATATTTAGTAAAGATTAGATATTAATTCTGGCATTCTAATAAATCTAAATTGGCTTTCGTTTAGGTGTGGAAATTTAAAATCTACATTTAGTTTAACATGAGGATGAAAAACCGACTCGTAAACTACTAAAAAATCAAAAATGTACTAGGTTCTTGGCAAATGAAACCAAAATTATATCTATTAAATTTTAGAAAATATTTCTGTTATTCTAATAAAAATAAATGGGCTTTCGTTTCTAATTTCTTCGATTATTTTTTTTTTATCTACTTTAGTTCTACATTCTTGGCCGCTGCTGTGGCTCGCAGCACTGGCAGCAGATTGGGGCAGCCACTTAAAGTGGATCGGTGGTCAAACGAGGCGTATTGCCCGCCGGCTGACATATGTATTGGCGTCTGTAATACGACAGACAAAAGCACAATCAGCTAAGCACTTCTTGGGAAAGCGGAAAATCGGGAGAAGTGGGGGAAAAAAACCTAGAGGAAAGAGAGAGAGAGGGGGAAAAAGGAAAAGCGCTGCCTCTTGGCTGGCCATGTCAAAGTGATTTTTCACCTCAAGGGCAAATTTAACACAATAATTTGCACAATTTGTCAAAACAACCCTCCGGCTAAATGGTATCATAAACCACACACACATATATCGAGTATGTGTATGTTTGTGTGTGTGGCGAGTTGATTGTCCTGCATGCATTTCTGCCATATAGCATATAGCGTATAGCTCGCTTTTGTTACCGCCCCACAAAATGTTTTCCGTTTTTCCTTTTCCCGCTTTTCTCGCTTTTCCTGGGCTTCCCTGCTTCACTTTACTTTTTATGGCCGGCCTTCCATAGAAAAAGGGCCTTTCGATTATTATCAGGGTGTTTTGGCCACATTCATATGATTAGTCGGCTTTTAGATTTAAAGTGACCTGATTTGGTAAAAGCATTTCTTTTCGGCTGGCTCATCGCTTAAATTCGAGAATAAATGGAATTGATTTGGGACGCTTCTTTTGGCACTAAAATTCCACTTTAGGTTAATTTTAACCAAGAAAACTTGTTTATCATTATTTTTATAATTTTAGGGAAAGGTTTTTAAATCTTAATGGTAAAACCGTAATAAATTGTACAGGTTTTTATTGAAGATTAAAATATTAAAAATTTGTTTTTCCATTTTAATGGTTTTTGAGAAATTAAATATTGTCATAAACATCAAAATATTTAAGGAATACAATAATGTTAGGAAAATATCACTTAAAAACAGTTTGAATTCCATTTGCTTTATTTTATTATTTACAGTTTAAAAATAATATATTAAAAATCGGAAATCGTTTAAAATAAATGTAAAATTTGTTGTCAAATTTTTAAAAATATTTTGAAAAATCCCTATAATTCTTAAAATAAATCATAAAGAATTTTTCTCAACACACTCAATATTTTTACAAAGAAAAGGGCATTCAGCGCTCGTTTTTTGTTCCGAATAATGTTAAATATTTTCATATTTATGACTGGCAATGTTTTGTCGCTGGTGCCCCGCTTTTCACACCACTTTTTATTCGCTTCACTCGTTTTTCAGTTTTGCACTTTTCAGTTTATGCAATTTCAGTTGTTGTCGTTGTTTTTGCTGTTTTTGTTGTCTGACCGCACTGCCACTGCCACCGTTGTTGTTGTTTGTGTTTCGCTTATTTTTATTTGCACTTGTTTATGCTGCAATTTTTATAACAAACGCCAGAGTGTCCTCCGTCCTGTGTGTCCTGTCCCCCGACCACCTGACCAACCCGATTCCAAAAAAGGCCCTGTACCAAAAACCGATCTGTCTGCGGTTTTTATCACTAATGCGCTGTTCAATGTGTAAAAACATTATGAATATAAAATTTAAATATATAAATATATATTGCACCCATCAACTGCCAAGTCCGCAGTGCAAAGTCTGCAGAAAAAGTGTGCAAAATGCATGGAATTAAATCAGCTTGATGAACTGTGTCTGTGCTCGGTTTTGCTGTTTAATTCGCCTTCTCATCTTGTTGCCACTTTAATTGGTAATTGCTGTTGATTTGCCCAGCTCTGAAGGGTTTCTGAGTGCTGCAGGGGATTTTTGAAGATTTTCGAGTACTTTTTGCCAGGGATTCGGCTTGAAAAATATGCGAAAATTCTTGTTGAAGGGTTTTCTTTTTGAGAGAAACGATTAATAATATTCTATATTCGTTTTATTTAAAGGGATTACTTTTGGGGAGATTCGATTTATGATTTTCTACAAATGGACATAAAATGTTCTAATATTTGTATTCATTTTTTAAACCGTAATTTTCAAAATCTTTTTAAAGATGTAGTATAATGTTCTAAAAAGTCTTGGTTTAGAAAAATATCTGAAATGCTTTTACTGATATTATATTAGCGCAAAGGAAAACCCCATTTTGGTTTGAGGTTGGGGTTAAGCTGGGGTTATTTGACCGTTAATTTGTTTCCACATTGCAACATGTGAATGAAGCACTTTTTTCGGTGCAAATATATTTACGTTGTGTCGGTTTTTAGTGATTTTTGTGTGTGAGTGCAGCAAAATGCATTAACTCAGCTGAAGTTGTCCGAGAACATCCTGCATGTCCTTAGGTCCCCTCGTCCTTTTGTCCAGACCTTGGCTGTGTTTTTGCCCAGGACTCTCGTCCTTTCACTCTGCCCCCTTCTTCTCTCTCTCTTCTCTGTTTGTGGCAAGTGTCGGTGCGTTTTTGTTGCGGTGGTAGGATTCCTCCAGGACTCACTGTATGTGTGTGTGCCACTGCCAAAATCCTTTTAAACTTGCCTCGCAAAACATTTTACATTCGATGACGTTTCCATTGCAAGATGCAACGTCAACAATAAACCAGAAGCAGCAGCAGAAGCAGAATGAGAAGCAGGCGAAATCAAATTTGTTGGTCAACAGAAAAGAAATCGAGGCAGTGGGTTAGGAGGGGGGTTAAGGAGGCTAGAGGGGTCCTCTCTGGATCCCGAGTCCCTTTGTTGGGCATATTTCACTTACCGGAACTGCACAGCAGAACGATTGCTGAGCAAGCGATAAATCCTGCCGTGGAGCAGCAGAATGATGTGTGGTGTCCTGGCGACGGCATTTCTATGTGGCTGGACTATTGGATTGGAGCGGCTATCTTTCGGATCTGCAACTACTGGACTACTGGACTATTGCTACTGGGATTTCTAGTTTTTTTTTTTTGGTTTTTGTCCTCCTTGCTCTCGATTTTTCCCGGCTGGTGGGTTGGATTGCGCACGAGTGAGTCTGCAGTTTTAGATCTGGCACTTGAGTCTTGTTTCGATTTCGATTTCGGTCAGTTTCGGTTTGGGGCTCGCTTTCATCTTAATTTCCATCTTCATCGCTCACCGCTCACCGCTCACTGCTCGCCAACCGCCCACCGCCGCCCGCCGCCTTTTGCATATATGCAAATTTTAATTTCCGTTACTTTCTCCGATATGCACACAACTAGCTGGCTTCATTTCCGTCTTCTCGTCTCGCTTTCTCTCGATTCTCCTGTTTCTCGCCGCGCGCCTTTCTCTGTTTTTTGCACACTGCACACTCGAAAAAAATAGTATTTGTTTTAGCTTGCCTGCTGGAAATATGGCAATTATTTTGGAATTTTGCAACTTTCGCGCTTTTTTCGAAACCACAAGAAGCGAAACTAACGGAGGGCCGAAAGGACGCGTCCGTCTGTCTCTGAATGCGAATCGAAACTGAACGGCGCCGTCAGTGGCATCAGCGCCAAAGGATATGCAACGGGCTTCTCGGCAGGCGCGCAGCAGCAGCAGCGGCAGCAGCAACAGCAGCAACAGCAGCAACAGCAGCAGCAGCAACTGCGGCGGCGACGGCAGCAACACTACGAACGCAAGCCAACGAAAGGATGTTCGTGGCAGGACGAAAAGGGACGAAGGGAGCCGAGCGACTACGAGTTACCGCCACACGAGTGCCTGGCATTCGAAATACTGGGACCGAAAGCGAAAGGAGGCCTTCTTATGAACGTTGGGAAATCGACGACAACTGGGAACAGTCTAAAGAGAAAATTCACTATATAATGCATTTAAGAGTTTTTTGAAAAATACATATTTTATTGTTTTACAAAATATTTCAAACCAACATTTTGTAATTAAAAAAATATTTGATTATTTAATTTTTGTAAATGTTAAAATTTTTGTAAAATATTCTTTATTAATGTTTTTGTCAAGGTTACAAATATTTTCTCAAATTTTATTTTCTAAATTTAATTATAATTTTATTTGCCATATTGTTTATTAATATTTTCTGTAATTCAAAAGCTGATTAATTGTGCGAATTATTTCATGAGAGCTTTTTAATAGAACAATTTTAAATTTGTTTTATTGGAAACTATCTTTTAGGGATTTTTATTTATTTACTTTATTTATACACTGTTTAATTTTTAAGGATTTTTAATATTTAATTTATTAACATTTAATTTTACTGTTCCCACCCCCGAACGCCCATCTGTTCCCACCAGCCGCACCACTCTTATACGGCGAGCTCTTCTAAGGCCCGAGACTTCGGTGGCTTAGTTCGTGGCAGGACACGAGGTCCTTGCGTCGCTGCCGACGCCTGCGCGACTTTGGGGCGACGAATCCCGCGGATCCGGCGAATTACAACGCTCGCCAGCCACGTGCGGCGTGTTGTTGTTGCTGCTGTTGCGATTGTCCTGGGTTATGGTTTCGTCCTTTTTTCCTTGTCTTTTTCCTTTTCTTCCCTCCTTTATTTTTATTTCTCGCAGTCCTTGCTGCTGGCAATCAGCGAAACGTTACGTGCGTTGCCTGTTTTTTGTGTTTTTGTCCTGTTCCAGGACGGGTTTCTTATCAGTGAAGAGCAAGGAGCAAGGAGAAAGGAGCTAGGAGGAGCAGGAGCAGGAGCCTCCGACCACGAGGAGCCCTCGGATTTCGTCGGTTTCTGCTTGGCAGCCGGCGTTGATATAAATTCTTATTGGCGCATTACAAATTGCCGTCTTGCCAGGCAGATATGTGTGTGTGTGTGTGTGTGTGTGTGTGGGAAGGTCCTTGCACATAATGTAATCGCCTTACATAACACAAGGCATAAACAGTTTTTCTTACTTGATTCGCGACAGACAACGGATTTGGTCCTTTGTTTTGCGGTAATTAGATTTCCACCTCATTTGCATACAAATGAAAGCGAAACGAATCGTTGAATGGCGAATCAGCCATTCAACAAGCGCGCATAAATTAGCGGAATAAAATAAATATGTATTTGGGTATGTATTATGTATAAACTTATATAGTTGACAAGTCCTTTGTGGAATTAAATGCGGCGATATAACATATTAATGCCGCTAAACCAGGCGTTACACGGTTTTCATTTTACCCACGCATTCTGCATTTCGCATCGATTTCAAGTTTTCGGCGGCTAATCCATAAAATCGCTTTCGCCGCTAATTCAATTCGAGTGTCTCGCTGCATTATTAAAAGCATTTCAATCAAAGTCAGTCGGCAGTCGGCGGCATTGGGAAAGTGGCAAAATCGACAGGCTGCTGCTGCTGGGGGGTCTTAACCCCACAATGCCCCCCCGTTCGTCAACGCACTGGAAGCCAATCACTTGACATTGCAATTGAATGCGAAGGCAGCCCAACAAAAGCAATGGCGCCCACTAACAATAACAATAGCGAAAATAAGTGAATTTTTTCTTAATACGACTATAGTACTACCCTGTTATTTAAATACATTTTTGAGAAAGTGCTGAAAGGATATATTGGAATTTAAATAAATAGATTTTAAATCAACTTTTAATAGATTTTTACAGAGTTTATATTGTTAAATACATTTTAAATAAAAATACATTTTTTAAAAAAAATTTCAGTTTAACTCTAACATAAAATAAATAAAATATCCAAAGTAAATTAAGTGCTGAAAAGATGAAGTTTGACTTTAAATAAAAAGATTTTTAGTCAACTTTTCCAAATCATTTATAGCTTAATATTTAATATAATATTAATATTTATAGCGTAGTAAAAAATAATATATTTTAAATAAAAATTAATTTTTCAGATTTGTTTTTGTTATTTTAGCTTAATTTTAATCTAAAATAAATAAAATATCCAAGTTAGAATTAAAACAAATAGATTTTAAATCCCAATTTCGAAATGATTTAAAATCCTTTAAGTCCGAAAATCCCTTACAAATCTCCTTAAATTCTAAGAGATATTTATAGTACAGAGATAGAGAATATTTTATAGATCGAATCGGATCACATTGTATTTGTTGTTCGTGTAATTGGCAGGCATTCGGAATTGATTAAGGCCAGTGACGAAAAAGTATGCAACGCATTTTGCAGTTCTCACTCACACACTCACACTCGCACACAGACGCTGACAGACACACAAGGACATCCAGATTCAGATTCACATTTACACTTGCACTTGCACATTGCAATTGCAATTGCAGGCAATGCAATTGAATTCGTGGCAGTTTTAATGTAATTAGTTTTTACACCTTGCCAAACCGACTGAGGGACAGACACGGCGAATTGAATGTGTGTGTGTGTGAGGGTGGGGGTGATTGTGGGGGTGAAGGATGAGGATAAAGGGAGGATAGTGGGTGGCTTGGCGCAGACAGTGCGCATTTTCTAATTAAAAGCGCCAACGGCAATTGCCATTGGCCTGCGACCTGCGAAGCAGCAGCCTCGCCGCAGCCATGGCATTTTCGTGTCCCTGGCTTTTCGAACCAACCACCCACTATCCCCACCCCATTTCCTCTACCCCACACCCCTTCACCAACCCACTGCGACAGGAAACGACGGCTAATTGGCAACAAGACAAATCGCTCTGGCAATTTGCTGAGAATTATGCGACAAGATCAATTTGGCCATCGAATTGGTTGCGAGGTTCAAGGTCTGCAATTGTTGTAAATTCTCATCTGCCAGCGAAAAAATTGGGGCCAGCGGATAATGAGAAGGAAAATCCCCCAGGGGGAAAGCTCATAAAACTTTTACGGCATTTTCGGTTCACGCCTTTCGCGAAGTGGGGTGTGATTTGAAATTAATATAACTAAAAGGTTTTACGGCGCCGCATTCAATCGTTCCATCATGGTTTCCCATTTTCCTGTCTCTCCATTTCTTATTTTCCTAGTTTTTTCTCTTCTTTCTTTTTTATTGATTTCCCCCCTGCGTTGCTTCGTTATTTCTCTGATAGATGTTTGTATAGTTTTTCTTTTCGCGGAAATCCAGCTCTTTTCCGTTCCCTTGCCGTTCCGTTCCGCCGGCGGATCCGTTCCATTCCGTTACGTTCCGCTTCATCGCCGGCGGTGCGTTTAGTTGGTTTTTCCTTTGACGCTGCCGCTTCAAGCGGAAGTACGGATATGCCGGTGTGAGTGTATGAGTGTGGTCACACAAAAACACACAACACACACAGCCACACTTTTTGACGAATACAGCCCGGCCTTAACCCTTGGGCGGTCAGAGCAGTCGAAAAGTGGACAGCGATGGACTCGAACGGACTGCAAATTAAATTGGAACTTCAACTCCAGGCGTTGGCAATTCATTTGGGTCGATGGAGTGGAGCCTTGGGCATGCAGATGGCTTATTAGCAGCACTAAAGGTGTAAGTAACTAGCTAAGATGTTCCGGGTTCAACTCCCAAAACTCAAAAAGTTTTTATATATATTAACCTACTTAGTATTAAGTTTAAAAATAGTAAATAATATTTTACTAGAATAGTTCAGTATGTAAACAAAAATCTTTCATGAATGTTATTGTTATAATATAAAAAAAAAAATGTTAATCCATATCTACAGAGTAGCTACCCAATATAAAATACTTGTTATAGATTTATGTATCTTAAATGATAATTTCTAAACTATTTATACAACCACTTGACCGCATAAAATAAAGGTAATCTTAAGGTAACTGAAAGTAAGCACAAGGGTTAAAGGTTAAGGGTTAAGCGGTGCTGTCCCCGTCGACTGGCATTTCAATCATATTCGATATCAAGCATTGAAATGGTTATTTATTTATTTATTTATGCATTCAGCTGAACAGCAGAACACCCACTAGCTCCTTGGGGAATTTATCGAGTGAGCCACTTTTGAGCTATCAGCTCGGGTTACTGGGGTCCTTGCAGGACCCATCCAGGATCCTGTCCACCTGCTGCTTCCTTTTAATTCGGTTTGCACAAATATTTCCGTTTTAGTTTAAGGCCCCATATCCGTTTTCCCCTTGCTGCAAGTGCAACACAATCCGCTCTCCTTACTTCCCCTCTTTTTTTTTGTATTTTTCCGCCTGCGTTGTTGTGCTTGTGTGGCCTTCAGGTGTAAACATTATCTGCATTTTCACGCTGCGAACAGAAATTTATTGCCGATGCTGGGCAAAGGCAGCCACATCCCATCTTTGGGGCAGGTCTCTCTTGGTCCGGGCAATCGAGGAGCAACTTTATCGCCGCAATTGCGTCTCATCTTCCAGCACTTGACTGTTGCTCTCTCGTTCTGTGTTTGTGTGTGCATTACGCTAAATTACATTTTGAATATTGAATTGACGCTGCTGCTAACCTGACCCTACTCACCATCCTTAGCCACCCTAGACCACCCTGAACCACCCAAACTTACCCCACCTGTCTGGGAAATCGAATTCGTTTGTTGCATTCCTTCAATTGAATTTTTGCGGTTCCTTCGCCGTCGTCCTTGTCGTTTTCCTAGGATGTCTTGGGGTCGCCTTTCTCCTTTCTCCATTCACCTTTCACCTCTTTCACCGCTTTCTCCTCGCTGCCCGGGCTCCTTCTTCATCTAATTTGATGGTGACGCAAACAAATTCGCTGCACAACCTGGCAATTTTCCGAGTTTGTCGAGCTTTCCCCGGCATCGCTTTCATTTCGCCATTTTCCCCCTGCGACAGCAGCAGCGATCGAATTTAGGTTGCAACTTCAGAGGCTAATGAAATATGAGTAGATTGCTTTCTGCCTGGCTTCGAGGATATAATCAAGTGCAGTTGCTGCTTATCGGGCAGATTGAAAGATAGAAGGATTTTAGAAAAGCAAAAAAATACAATACCTTTTGAATAAAATCAATAAAGGCTGAAAATTCCCCAATAACCAAATAACCAATTACTAGAGCATCAAAATATCAAATTAACTCTGTTTGGTATATTTAAGGATTAAAAAATTTTCAAAAAAAAAAATACAATCCCATACATTACAATAAAATCAAGAACAACATAATTTTCCCAATAACCCAAAGCCCAATTATTCAAACATCAAAATATCAAATTAATTCTGTTAGGGATATTTTTAAAGTTTAACGATTTTCAACAAAAAAAATAAAATACAATATCATACATTACAATAAAATCAAATGAGAATAGAATTTTCCCCATAACCCAAAGCCCAATTATTTGAACATCAAAATATCAAATTAATTCTGTTAGGGATATTTTAAAGGTTATAAGATTTTCGACAAAAAAAATAAATAAAATACAATACCATACATTACAATAAAATTAAATATAATAAAATTTTCCCCATAACCCAAAGCCCAATTATTCGAACATCAAAATATCAAACTAATTCGCTTAGCCTTATTCCTCTAAGCCCGCATTTAACCCTTAATGGCCTCTCGAATTTCCACATGCCGTCTATAAATCATTATCCCCGGCTATCTTCGTCCGTTCCTATTCCCCCAACAAAAGCAAAAGCAAAAGCTGGGCACAAATCAAAACTCCGGACATTAGCAGCTACTGATTTGGAGTCCACAGTCTTTAGTCAGATTAGGGCCAGCTTTACTTGGCCCACGTGTGTGGAGTGGCCTTTGGGGAGTGGGTGGTTGTGTGTTGGGCGGCTAAGTTGGGTGGCTCTTCAGGCTTGAAGAGCCTTTCTCCTTTCGGTCACGCACATGGCGAAAAAACATTTCACAGACACGCAACACCTGACTCCCCCACAGCTTGTGTGTGTGTGTGAGTGTGTGCTGAAAGTGGGGCGGTGGAAGTGGGTGGCGGGGGGTGGCAGAGGGTGGTCTACCCATTGGGTTTCTTGGCTCACTGCCTTCGCTTTTTATTACTCAACTTTGGCCATACAGCCAGGCAGCGACGAGCCTTTTGTTTGCTCTTATGAGTTCGACTTGACTTGTAATAAAATGTAATTTTAATGTGTTAATTCAGTTGGTTTTGTCGTGTCAGGGGTCAGTTGACTCCTTAAGTTCATCGTTTCGAAGGGGAAAGGGGAAAGGAAAGGAAAGCTCAAGGAAAGCCAAAGGAAAGGCCCAGAGAAAAGTAGAGGAAATGGTCGAAGAAACATTCGCCGTTTTCAATTAACAACTTTCTGTTTTGTTTGGTTTTTTATCGTCTTTTTTCCTTCATTTTTTTTTGCAATGTTTAACAACGCGCTGCGTTGCCTAATTGATTTGCAGGTCCTTGGGTCCAAGTTCCAGTCGAACAGCCAGACAATGCACCAAGCCACCCAACTTCGTGCTCATTTGTTGCCAATTAGTTGTGGAGCACCGCAGTCAATTGGAAATTCTCCTCGCAGACAGGAACAGGTAGGCGAACTGTTGACCAGTCGATGGGTTGATGGGTTGATGCACAGAGAAAAAAAACGATATGAAATTGGGTCATTTCTACCTTATTTCATATCAATAAAGAGCCGATATGATTTATGTCAAATTTATTGATCAAACATATTTACATGATATTTTATCATATCATAAAAAATACCAAATGTAGTATTTAGTCATTTCTAAATTATTTCATATCAATAAAAAGCCGATATGATTTATGTCAAATTTATTGATCAAACATATCAACATGATATCAACATTTCATAAAAAATACCAAATGTAGTATTTTTTGAACATATAATATAAAATAATATTAAATATTATTCATATCAAAATGACATTACTTGATATTTAAAAAATATAAAATTGATCAGCACATATCAATCTGATCTTTTATCAATTTTTTTTCTGTGTGGGTTGTTTGGGTGTCCTGGCCGCAATGACAACACAAAGTTGGCATCCCGGAAGGGTGCTGTTCCCAGCAACCCAGCATCCTGGCATCCTGCTCCTGTTTTGGTTATCCATTTATCGATGCGGCAAACTTTCGTAATGACTTTGAAAATAAAAACAGAAAACCGAGAACAGAAAGCAGCACAACAAATGGCAAGAAAACGGAGCAGAAGGGTATGGAAATAAAACAATAGGCCAAACGAGATTCACGGAGGCCGCAAAAGGTCTCAAATTATCTGCCCAACTATTGACAATAATGAGCTTTCCTAATGAGTAGTGAAATGGAATGGGAATGGGTTTTGTAGGGGGCGGCCAGCCGATGTGCAAATGACAAAAGTTTCGTCGGACATGGGGAATGTTTGGAAAATTATATTGTTTGGTGTTAATTAAGTGAGACCCACGAATCCTGAAATGGAATAACTTTTATGTGGCGCAGAGTTACGATCGGAGTTTCGGTTTCTGGGGCTGCGAAACCTTATCGATGCGCCAATCAGTTTGGACAGTTGGGTAATCAGAGTGCCAGAATAGATATAAAAATAAATTTTATTTTTATTTACTTTCTCTTCGAGAACTTTAATCACAGAAATCATACCAAACAAGTTGTTTTTCCAAAGGCTTAGCAAATTGTGAAAATATTCAGCAAAACGTTTGCAAAATCCTGAGGTCAACTGACCGCAGCTGCAACATCATCGTCGTCGTCATTATCAAAAACACCAACAATCACGGCGCCAACAATGGCTATAAGGTAATAGCAACAGCAACAGCAACAGCAACAGCAACAGCAATAACAATGGCAATGGCAACCTGAAGGCTAAAGGCGAGGGCATTAGTTATTTTACAAAAGGACAGCAGACACACCTAAGACATAAGCCGCTATCATTCACCCTTAATCCCTTTAAGGACACTTGACGTGTGCACGACCAACAACAACAACAAAAGCAGCAACAACAACAAGAACAACAGCAGCAGGATCTGGCACACCTCCGGCCAAGTCGAAATGGCCATGTCCTTGCTCCTGGCCCCTTTTTGCCTCCTCCCTCGACTGTCACTCCTTGGAAAGCCACGCCCCCTTCCGCTAAAGCCAACTAAAAGTCAGTCAAGTTGACCAGAAGTGCTGGAGTTTATAAAATAAAATGACGACAACGATGATACAGATGATGATGATACGGAAAGAGATTCACAAAGCAAGCTGCACTGAAAAAATAATATTAGTAAATTTATCAAAAATAGAATATATAAAATATAAGAATACAGTTTTGATTGTGCTCGTTATAAAATTCCTTATCGTTTGGCATTTAAGAAACTTTTAATTTTGGACTTTTTTTCGCAAAAAATCATGAAAAGTGCGAAAACTGGCCAAAAAATTTAATCAGCTGGAAAAAGAAGGGGATCAATTTATTAAATTGTTTTTACAATTCTTAAGTTACCCATTATGATACAAAAGAGTATAGAAGGTCAAAAACCTTATAAACAATTTTTCGCCTGTATTGTATTTAGAATGCTGATGATGATGATAGTTGCTGTGGCCAGAATGCTGGAGGAATGGAAACATAAAGAAAATAGATGGAAATAGAAACAACAAGAGGGCCCGCATAGAAAGTGAAATAAAACAAAATACCGAGACAAGGGCTCCACCTCGCCACTTCACCTGTACTTCCACCTCCACTTCGTCATCCACTTTCCACACGCCACCCAACTCCCCCTAACCTCCCCCTCCACTTCACTTCGCCACCTGGCCAGGTGTCCTTCGCATCCTTCTGTGTGAGTGTGTGTGTTTGGGTGTCTGTTGTGTGTGTGGAAATCTGAAGCCTGAAATCATCCACTTAAAAGCTAAGGGTCGATAAGTTACTGATGCCTGACAGTTTATGGAGACTAAAATTGCGGCGACGGGCCTGCCTATTCCAATTCCTATCCTTGTATCCCCGGAATACCCGGGATCTAGTAACCCACCTCCGATTTAACCCCCCAAACTCCTACGATCTCCAGGTAGAGCCACTTGAAGTGGCCAGACAAGAAGACGTTTTATTTATGGTCTGTTGTGGGTTAAGGTTGAGCGGCCTTTCAAGGTGTCGTCTCGTCTCGTTTCGTTTCATTTCGTTTCGGTTCGTCAAACGTTTCACAAGTGGGTTAAAAAAGGGTGGATGGGGCGGTAAACTGACCTTATATAAGTATATGTACATGGAGAAAAATAAATTAAATTAATTAAATTAATTATTTATTTAAGCAATTTTACATATAAAAAAAATGTATAAAATTTTTTTAACTTATTTTACAAATTTAAAAAAATATGTATAATTTATTTAATTAATTTTATGTGTAGAAAAAATATGTATGATTTATTTAATTAATTTTACATATTAAAAAAATATGTATAATTTATTTAATTAATTTTACATGTAAAAAAATATGTCTAATTTATTTAATTAATTTTACATATAAAAAAATATGCATAATTTATTATAATGCAAATTAAATATATCTTTTATATCAGTGCATTTATTTAGCCTTTTGCTCTTGGAGAACTCTTCCCAAAAACTCTTTAGCAATGCAGTGCTTAAAGTTTGGTCGTATTTTTTTTGAAGATATCATTTGAGAGTGGGAAAGTGGGGCTGAAACCAGGGGACAGAGCCGCACTGGCTACACTTATTGTGGTATAAATTTGCACTTTGTTGTGGTTTGCCGTCTGGCGATGTTGTCATCAGCCTCGTCTTCATTCCCATCCCCATCCCTCCCATCATCATTATCATCATCATCATTATTCCAGCAGCTTCATTGTCACATCTTGCTGGCGTTTTGTTATTTAGCCGGCAAATTGTTTTATGTTTTGGCTTGTCTGGCAATTTGTGGCCAGAACTGAACTGCAGGGGATGGAGAAGGCCATTTTAAAGTCAAAATCAGCTTAAAGACCCAACTCCTACGTACATACTCTCTACTTTTTTGCCTGGGCGCAAAACAATTAAAAAGTTGGCGGGCCAAAAATTTTTGGCGGCTGCCTCAAGATGAACATTTTGATGGCTGGAAAACTCAACTTGTGGCACGTTCTGGGGCACAAACAACGGGAGCAACAAGAACAACTTGGGGGAAAAGACAATGACACAAATCAAAAAGTTTTCCCACACTCTTGGCCTTCTTCTTCTCCTTTTGCCGGCTTTCTGCCACTAATTGCATGCTAATTGCTGCACTCACGCACTAGCAGCAACATGGCGTATACGTGATTTATTTGCGCGCTTTTCTTATACGTATGCTTTTACTTCACTTGTTTTTGTTCTTGGTTTTGGTTTTTTCGCTTAATCGGTTGTGTCAATATTTGTAAAATATTTTTAAACTACGTGGCGGACAAAGTTGAAAATCAATTGGCCAGACAGCTGACAGATGTTGCTGCTGCTGGCGTTTCCGAAAGAGAGAGTCCTGTGTTTGAAAGCCAATCCCCAATCCGTTTACTTCCATTGACAGCTCCTGCGACACATGCATTGGATGTTGGAGTGGGCTGGGCTCTAGGTTGGGGTCATTCAATAAAACAAGTATCGCCATTTGTTGTTCGAGCCCATTTGTTGTTGGAACGGAACGAGCGTGTCAACCGGGGAGGGGGGGTGGAAATGGAAAGCACTCAAATTAATAAACTCCATAAAATGTGAGGCAGACAGTTATGAAAAAAGAGAAATGGGAAATGGGTAAAAAAGCAGCCAAGGAAGCGTGTGTGCAGCGTTAAGTGGCTGGCCCTTCTGTTTTCCCCTTCATTTTTCCCATTCCCCGCGTAAATCAATGTGAAAACTGGACCCAGACAGACTGACAGACGGGTGGAAAAGTCAGGGGGGGGGGGGGGTACCACCATTGCTCTTGGCCTTTCTCACTGCCGCTCACTCAGTCAGGCAAACTTTTGTTTTCACAATGGGTGCTTCGCCATTCCCCCAGGGGAACTGAGAATCGGTACGGATTGGATTGTGTTTGGGTTCGGGTTAAGGGGCGGTTAAGTGGGGGTTAAGGGCGGAGTATGTTGGTTTGGGGTTTGAGGTCAACCCGTCCTCTCTCACAAAACCCAACCTCGCCTGTCAATTGGTTCTGCTCTCGACAGGCAATGCTATCTGTTTGCCAATGTTTTCCATTTAAATAGTCCCCGGGGCCTCGCACAAAAAAAAGGGGTGTGCGAAAAAAGGTTTCGGGGGCAGCTAGCAAAATCGTGAGATTTAAAAAACGTTTAATTAACAGCTATTCATTTGCCGCAAACGCAACAGGTTCTTACCTGTCCCCCCCAAAAAAACCAGGACTAAATGTTCTATCTAATAAGGAATGGTAACTGACGTGGTGTCTTACACTGAAAGATTATAGGAAAGTTTACGCAAAAAAGAAAATATTATGAGCAATTTGTAATTTATATCAAAATATGTGCCTTAAAGTATGCAGTGAATTAATAATAGTCGTCTTGCTGTATGAATTCATATCACTTTTGGGCTACAAATATATTGTTGCATACTTTTAGACATCTATTTTTTTTAAAGTGATTCTATTATTTTATATATTCCTCCTATATTTTATTATTATAGCTATAGCTTTGTTTAAGTTGAAGTTGCAGAATGCGTGACTGAAAAATCGAAATTTAATCCTAGGTAATAAAACCAAATTAGTTAAATTTTCCACCAGCAAACAGAACTAAGCCCCCTTTTTTGTCAGTGCGTGAAGACCAAAGATAGTGACAGAGTCACTGGCAATTCAATTTGTTAACCAGCGGCAAATTGAGGCTGTTTTTGTTGCTGGGCAATTTGCCAGCCAAGAGAACAGAGGAAAGCGTAGCACAAGAAAATCTTGCAGCAGGTGAAAAGTGTGGAGGGGGGAAAGCGGGAAGGGGAAAACCCGGCGGAAAGGTATGTGCGCACTGGCAGCATTTACTTAGGGCCAAGTTTGTATTTCCCTCCGCTTTTCGTTGGCTATCAACTGTCTCCAGTTTTGGCAGCTGGCAAAAGTTGCCGCCGACACTTTGCCGCTTCTTTCTGGTTTTTTTTTCTGTTTCTCAGTTCTTTTTCTTTTTTTTCAGACAGAAGACTGAAGACAGAAGAAGATCCTGCAGCAGCGACTGCATTTCATTAGCCAACAACAGCGGCAACAGCGGCTGGCACTTTCTGCATAAGTTAGTAAATATGAAAATTTTGCACTAAGCACAACAACAACAGGAAACTGAACAAAAAAAATCAAAGAAAAAATTCTTAAGTCAAGAATGAGATGACAAAAGTTGTCTGGCGAAAGTTTGTAGCTCCTGGCTTGGCTTTTTATCCTAAAAACTGGCTGAGGCGAAGGGGTTTTCCTGTCAGCGGCAGACCACAAAGCGTTAATTCCCCGCCTTAACCCACTTACGAAAATGCCCTTTAAGCCGGGAGAATTGAAATAATTTTAACGTATGGAATAGTGCTTTCCATCAAGAAATGCGTATTAAAGATTACCAATTAGGTTCATTTTTCCATTTAAAATACTTTATTTTAACCCAAAAAAATTAAAAAGGATAAGTAGCTAAAGAAAAATTACTTATTAAGCTTAAGAAAATATTTATTATTTTTCTTTTACTTTTCAAAATTTATACATATATAATTTATAATTTATAATATGAAGTTATATAAGTTTTCATATAAATTCAACTGCTAGTGACTGAGACCTTCGACTCAAATCGTAAAAATGTGTTGAAATATATATTTATAAATTATAGAGAATATTTATAAACCTACTTTGAATTATATTTTCAGTTTCTCTAACTATAAAATCTAAAATTTTCACTCAATTTATTTTTAAAAAATATTCCTAAGTTTTAATCAATGAATGTATGAAAAACATTATTAATTATGTTGATTTTCTATCTAAAAAATGTAATTTAGTTATTAAAAGATATAGCAATATAAAAAATATTAAAATATTTAGTTAATATTTAGAGAATATGTAATACACATCTTTGCATTTTTTTTTCATATTTCCCCAATTATAAAATCTAAAATTTCCACGCTATTGCGAAGACTTCCAAGCCCCATTGCTCCAATTATGTCGGCGAATTGCGTATCAATTTGTGTAACAACTTTCCGTTGGCGGCCGCTCAATCTTGCAACTTATTGCCGAATGCAGGCCGCACATGTACTATGCCATACATTTATGGATATTTTCCGGCATACACACATATATATTCTGGGAAAAGTTGGGCCAAAGTTGCGAGCGGCGGGAGGTTTACTCGATGAACTTGTGTGCAACTTTGCACCAATTAAACTTGTTAAAACGCTCGTTTTCGGTTATCCAAAAGCTGACAACTTCACTACACAAAACTCTAATTACATTTTACGGGGAGTCCCACACAGAATATCTATGTATATATGTATATCTCCCACACACACATATGCAAAGCAGCCCTTAGTTGTGCGTAATTAAAAGTTATTTTATTGTGTGTCCGTATGTATTTGTTGTGCAGTAAATGTGTGGGGATGTGGGGATTTGGGGGGTTAAAGTATAGCAAGTAATTGTGGGACTTTAATGCAATCGAAAGCAAGCAATTTGAAACTGGTTAAGCTTTGCTTAACTACCAAACTTTTATGAGAGATGAGTACTCCCAAACATAACTTGATATAAATCAATGATCAATATGATATTATATGTAAAAATACCAGAAATTTATCATGAGCATATCGATTTGATCTCGGCGTGTTCTTTTTTTGTGAGAGAGATGAGAGATGAGTATAACCAAAAACAACTTGATCGATTCATAGATAATCAATTTGATATTAAGCATACCAGAAATTTACCATGCGCATATCGATTTGATCTTGGCCTGTTTTTTTTTGTGTGTAATTAATTTTTGAACGTCTCAAGGAAAACATAAAAATGCAAAGTTAATCAAGAGCCAAACAAAATGCGGTTATGGACAGATAAGAAAAGTATTAGCCCACAAAAAAGGCAAAAGTTTCGTTTGATTTGGCAACCTTTAATCCGCATCGCATCAACTTTTAATTGGCAAAGTTTCCCTTACCGTTACCGTTTCCCCCACCATTTTGGCCCTGTTGCCGCTGGTTACTTTGTGGTCAGTCGCCTAATGGCTAATAAACATAAAAATATGCCGCTGGCCGGCCTAAAAGCGCAGCTACATAAAAACCAAATTAATATATCCTTGGAGACCGAAAGTACATTAAAACTGACTACTGGCTTTCTTCGGGGGAAGTTTTCTTATTTTCACAGATATTTTCCGTTTCTTTTGGAACCCACGGTGCACTTTGAATACGGCCAAGCATACTTTTCGCTTGGCCATTCGTTGATCGAAGATGCGAAACTTTATTTGGCCGACAAGCCGGCAATTGTTGTGCAATTTTCGGCAGCAGCAGCTGCTAATTCTGTCAGAATCACACAAAGCAATACATCACACATGCTCCCCGGGTTTTCCCGGGTTTTCCCAACCCACCCTTGCCACAGTTTTCCGCCGTCCCTGCCTTTTTTCAGGAGCGAGGGGCCGGAGATGAATTCATGGCAAGCGTCGGAGATAGATTGCCAGATGGCCCCATTTCGTCGTTCGTTGTTGCCCCACGCACTTGCAACCCCCCCTTAAACCATGGTTGCCCCCCTGAAAAACCCCCCATTGTTGTGCATTTGCCGCAGCTGAGATTGAGTTGAGTTTGGCAGCCGAGTGGGCGGGGTGCTGCATGGCAAATTGCACAGCATTTGACAGCCGCATCCATTCAGCGGCATTTCCGTCTCATTTTTCTTTATTTTCGCTTAATTTTTTTCTTTTTGTGCCGCAACTGCAGCGGGAACTGCAACTGCAACAGCAAGTGGCAAGTGCAACTGTGCCACTGTTTTTGCGGCCATAATGCAAATGGCCAACGGCCGACACCCCGAAAAGTAGGCTACTATGTTTCCATCTTGACAGGTGATTTGGAGGTGTGCAGCCATGAATTATGGCTGAGTCACTCTTCTGGGGACTCGATTGAATCAGCATAGGCGTACGGAGAGAAAATAAAGGGGAAAAAGTGGATACTGAAGTAGAAAAATATTAAATTCGTAATTAAATTCCCTATCGATTTGCATTCACATGTGAAAATTTTAGTCTTTTAAAGTTTTTGTAAAAAATTGTGACCCTACCCCTTATAAAAATCGCAAAAATTCGAAAATCAATTTATTTTTGAAAATCAGTCAGAAAGTGATGAGGAACGTTAGCTAAGGAGCTCAGTTGTTCAAATCTGTTATTACTTTTACTTTGGGACCTTTTTTGGCCAAACTACGAAGAAAACCGCGCAGATAAAATCTATATTTTTAATACAAAATTCTAATCGACATTTTTGCCAAAAATCTTAATCGTGTTTTTTTGCACAAAAATATCAGTATTTTTGGCGTAAAATGAGAAAAAACGGTCAGAATATAAAGTGTCCTACCTTTTTGAGCTCGTAACTAAATTCCCTATCGATCGGCATTCAAAAATGGTAATTTTAGCTTTTTTAAATTTTTTGTAAAAAATTGTGACCCTACCCCTTATAAAAATCGCAAAAATTCGAAAATCAATTTATTTTTGAAAATCAGTCAGAAAGTGATGAGGAAAGTTAGCTAAGGAGCTCAGGTGTTCAAATCTGTCATTCTTTTTACTTTGGGACCTTTTTTGGCCAAACTACGAAGAAAGCCGCGCAGATAAAATCTATATTTTTAATAAAAAATTCTAATGGACATTTTTGCCAAAAATCTTAATCGTGTTTTTTTGCACAAAAATATCAGTATTTTTGGCGTAAAATGAGAAAAAACGGTCAGAATATAAAGTGTCCTACCTTTTTGAGCTCGTAACTAAATTCCCTATCGATCGGCATTCAAAAATGGTAATTTTAGCTTTTTTAAATTTTTTGTAAAAAATTGTGACCCTACCCCTTATAAAAATCGCAAAAATTCGAAAATCAATTTATTTTTGAAAATCAGTCAGAAAGTGATGAGGAAAGTTAGCTAAGGAGCTCAGGTGTTCAAATCTGTCATTCTTTTTACTTTGGGACCTTTTTTGGCCAAACTACGAAGAAAGCCGCGCAGATAAAATCTATATTTTTAATAAAAAATTCTAATGGACATTTTTGCCAAAAATCTTAATCGTGTTTTTTTGCACAAAAATATCAGTATTTTTGGCGTAAAATGAGAAAAAACGGTCAGAATATAAAGTGTCCTACCTTTTTGAGCTCGTAACTAAATTCCCTATCGATCGGCATTCAAAAATGGTAATTTTAGCTTTTTTAAATTTTTTGTAAAAAATTGTGACCCTACCCCTTATAAAAATCGCAAAAATTCGAAAATCAATTTATTTTTGAAAATCAGTCAGAAAGTGATGAGGAACGTTACCTAAGGAGCTCAGTTGTTCAAATCTGTTATTACTTTTACTTTGGGACCTTTTTTGGCCAAACTACGAAAAAACCGCGCAGATAAAATCTATATTTTTAATAAAAAATTCTAATCGACATTTTTGCCAAAAATCTTAATCGTGTTTTTTTGCACAAAAATATCAGTATTTTTGGCGTAAAATGAGAAAAAACGGTCAGAATATAAAGTGTCCTACCTTTTTGAGCTCGTAACTAAATTCCCTATCGATCGGCATTCAAATATGGTAATTTTAGCTTTTTTAAATTTTTTGTAAAAAATTGTGACCCTACCCCTTATAAAAATCGCAAAAATTCGAAAATCAATTTATTTTTGAAAATCAGTCAGAAAGTGATGAGGAACGTTACCTAAGGAGCTCAGTTGTTCAAATCTGTTATTACTTTTACTTTGGGACCTTTTTTGGCCAAACTACGAAGAAAACCGCGCAGATAAAATCTATATTTTTAATACAAAATTCTAATCGACATTTTTGCCAAAAATCTTAATTGTGTTTTTTTGCGCAAAAATATCAGTATTTTTGGCGTAAAATGAGAAAAAACGGTCAGAATATAAAGTGTCATACCTTTTTGAGCTCGTAACTAAATTCCCTATCGATCGGCATTCAAATATGGTATGCACAAAAATATCAGTATTTTTGACGTAACATGAGCTCGTAATTAAATTCCCTATCGATTTGCATTCAAATGTTAGTCTTTTTTAAGTTTTTGTAAAAAATTTTGACCCTTACTCTCATAAAATACGCAAACATTAAAAAACAAAAAGTCATTATCGTGTTTTTTTGCACCCCACCCCTTAAAAAAATGATTTCCCCACATCCATACTTTTCCATCGAAAACTTCACTTGGAAATTCAAGATCCTTGTTTTTCCTCAATCGCCGATACAGCTCAGGTGAACATAAAAATTAATAATTTAGGCAATCAATAGTTACAAGAGAAAAGCCATGTTGCCCTCCGATTTTTTACCCTGCCTTCCTCTTAACCCCTTTTTGAATGTACCCGAATTAATTGCCATGTCATTCAATTAAGCAAAGATAATTCCCCCAAAAATGCTTCAGTTACATGCAATCACAATTAGCCAGTAACAAAACAGAAACAACAACAATAAATTCGGCTGGCGCAAAGGCAAAGGCAATAACAATTCAAATGGCAGTAACAATAACAATAAGAGGAGCATTTTTCAACTGAATGCCTCGACATTTGCAACATTTTGCAAAAATAAATAGGTAAATAAATAAATAAATGCCTGCCCATGTGCACACCGCACGTATTTAGAAAGAAACGGCTATAAAATAAAATAAAATAAAACAAAATGAAATGAAAAACATTCTCTGTGTTTTGGCTAAGGCCTCGATAGCAAAGTGGTTGATAACGCTTTAGACAAATATTCAATAAATATTCGAGTTCGAGTCCGAGTTCCATCGAAATATTTGCATTGGAATTCCGCTCAAATGCAATTTCAGCCTCGAACCGAAGTTTCATATTTTCGGTTCGCTCAGTTAGTGCAGTTTGCAGTTTGCAGTTCAGCTCGGTTCATATTTTGCCCAGTTTGTGTTGGCTTTCCGACTTAACTGCGGTCGAAAGATGGCCAAAAGCAGCTGGCCAAGTGTTTAAGCCAAGGCAACTCGAACATGTCATTGATTATGGCTCGATTTGTTAATCAACTTTGAATAACTGAGAAAGCCGAGATTAATGCAGTCATGTTTGTATAATCGATTTAAATGTATTGATTCTCTCTGCAATAAAATAAGGTAAATATTTGGAATTTGAAAGTGTGGTCAATACTTGTAAATTAAATTTGTAAATAAATAAATAATGTTTACTAATAAAATTAAATTACTTTTTTCCACATTAAAAGTGTGGATATTTTTAATAAATTGTAATCATATTTCTCATTTAATTAATTTGTATGTTTACCCATTAAATGAAGCTTAAAAAGGGTTTTTATTAATCAGTAATCGACTCAATTTCTTTAACCCTTTAACCCATGTCTTCTGTCACATTCCTGCTAACTGCTATTAAGTACTTATTCCTCGGATAGCCATCTCTTTTTCCTTAGCCCAACCTGATACGTACCCTTTCTTTTCCTCTTCTGCAGCAGCAGCAGCCAGCGAGCTAAAATGTTTCAATTTAAATTAATTATTGTTTGCACCACAAGTGCCATGGGCGGGCGGCGGAGGGGGGGGGTCGGCCAGGCAGCACAACTTTTAATTATGGTTACAAAGATTTTTAGTCCTTGTCGATGGCTGCTGTTGCCCCCCTTTACCCCCCTTAACCCCCCTTCAACCCAGCAAGTGTCTGTCTGGCAAACCGAAAAGCCCCCCTCTCACCCTCCGCCCCTGTGCACCGCCATCAACTTTGACCAACATCGATTAAAACGATGAAAACGCGGAAAATTGCGCCAACTAGAGGAAAACTGCAGCGGCGGCAAATGAAAATGGCAAAAGCAAAAGCAACGCCATCAGGAAAAAGTCCAAAAAAAAGCAAAGGAGAAAAAGAATTTAAAAAAAAATGAAAGGGGGAAAGAAACGCTCAGAATGCAAGGCACTAGGCAAAAGTTGAACGTTTTTATTACGTCTGAAAAAGTTGTGCAAAAACGCGATTGCCGCCGCTTAAGAGCATCGAAGGGGTTAAGGAAAGCGAGGGGGGGGGGTTAAGGCAGGGGGGGGTGCGAAAAGAATTGAAGTGGAGTTAAGGCAGCCGACGACGTCATCCTGGAGTTGATTTAGGTTTTCCCTCCTTTTTGTTTGTTTGTAATTTTAAAATGCTGTTAACTGGTTTTTGTTTCTGGTTTCTTGCGGGCTCTCCTCGCTCAAATCCCCCTTTCTACTTTCCTCTTTCTCCGATTAACTCATTGCCCCCCTTTTGCCGACCAGAAATTCACACCGCTCGTGGAATGTCCTCGACACTAACAAATTAAGCACAATGGTCGAAAAGAGAGAAGGGCAAGGCTGAGGCTGATTTTGACTAAAACATTTAGTTATCTCTGTTTAAAGGACTGTAAAATATTTTATAGACAGCACAATAATTATTTTTTTTAATAAAAATTAAAAACTAACTAATTTTAAATTTTTGGGCATTTGGAAATAAAAAAAATCTCATTTTTTGAAGCTTAAAACAAAATGAACAGAATAAATATTTTCTTAAAATAAAATATGTCTTTTTTTCTGAGATTTGATCATAACTAAAAATATATAATTTAAATTAAAAGTTGGTTAATTATTAATTTTAATTAGGTCATTGTTAAAAATTTGCATTTTTTAGGAATCTAAAAAAAAAATTGAAAAGTATTAGCTTTTTTCAGAGATTTTATCAAACCAAAAATGTGATTTATTTAAAATCAATAAATGTATTATCTGTCTGTTGATGAAAAGGCCAAATTGATATACGAAAAAGCCTAGAAGATTACTGCTGATTGATTTGTCACCCCGAAAATGGGCGACTCGAGAAGCCAAGAAGCCAGCTTCCAAGTGAATCCCAAATTAGGCGCTGATTCCCGCTCATCAAACACTTAACCCTTTGTTGCCCATTGTGCCGGCACTTTATATTCTTCCCGTCCATTGTTGTTGCTTACTTTTCTTCCTGCCCGCCCACTCAGCCACTTTTTTTATTTTCGATTTTTTCCCAACGCTTTTGTGGGCGAACCTTCATAACGCCAACGCGGCAAAAATTGTTGGAAATTCAATTTGTGCGAAAACTTGAAAACGCCAGCGGCAGCGAATCCAAAGTCACCTCAACCCCACCCACCCAGTGTTTATCCATGAAATTTAATTGGCTGCACTTGGCGAGCGGCACAAAGAAATGCAAGAAGTAGCAACCGAAATCCACCTGGCGACGGCCACTTGAGCTTGCTTAATTAGTGCCCTGGCCAGGGCTTTAAAGTCGGCTCCTTTCAAGGACTTCCCACTGGTTTTACACTGCTCTACGCGCTTTAAGCTTTAAGCTGTCGTGTGCTGGTGCCAAATCCGCCGCCAGACGTGACGTGACAATAATACCGAAAAATCTGTCAACCTAATGCGGGGAAGCCCACTTCACCGCCTTTCCTTTCCTCTCCCTTCCTTTCCTTTCCTTTCCTGTCCCTCGCTTCGAGTACTTTATACTTTTTCCGGCACAGAGACAAAAATTAAAGAAAATTTACAAGTAATGGTTTAACTTTTATAATTTTTTTAGAAACCTTTAAACTCTGGTTTCCCATACGATTAAAAGGTTTAAACCTTACTTGAAATTTAATAAGCGATAAGAAAAAGGCCCTTAATCTCCTAAAAATTCATAAAAGGTCGCAAATATAATAACAAATTTAATAACGATTTTCATCTACTAATTTCCTAAATAATTTAGCCTTGTTATATAAAATTATGTTAAAAAAAATCAAATATATTTTTTTATTCATATTTATATTTTTATATTAATATTTATATTTATATTTTTATATTTATATTTTTATTTATTTTAATTTTGTTTTTTTTTTTACTTATTAAAAAAAATGTTTTTTTCTTTAGATTTTATTGCCTTAACTAAAAAAGTCTGTAGGTTATAAAGAAAAAATAGTTGATTACATGGTAAGTGCGACTGTTTAAAGTAGGAAATATGTATAAAAGTATAAAAATAAAAGGCGTTTTTATTTTATTTCCCTGTTAAATGCGTTTTTGTGGTTTCAATAAAAACAATTTTCTCTCAGTGCCGCTTTCTCTCGCGCTGGCTGGCCCCTTTGGGCAACTTTCATGGTGTCTGCCTTACATGTGGCTGCATAAATTTTACGCTCATCACCTGCCGCTGTTCCGCACCACCCACTTGGAAAGACCCGCCCACAGTCCACCGCCCACCGTCTGTGTGACCTTGTTGTTGGTGCCGCCGAGTTACGTACTTAGCATAGCATACATTTGTGCGCGACTCTTTGAAAATGGCACAAGGCTGAGCGGAGACGGTTTCACACTTTCGGAGCCCTTGGCTCGTAAACAAATTGAATTGAAGTCATAAAAGTCGTCGCCCAAAAAGAAGTGGGAAGGTGGGTGGAAGTTCGGGGGGGGGGGGGGTGTAAGCTTGAGGGGGTGGAGAGTCTGAGCCTTATGCTGCGTGTCAGTGATTGCGTTGTTCCTTCCCCCATATATCCCATATATGAACCTATATGTGTGTGTATCTCCTTCCAGTTTGCTGCTTGTCAGCGCCATTATGTCGCACTTGTTAAATCCGAGAGTGTGCCTCACACACACACACCTACACTCACCCACCCCCACACACACACACATGCGGCGCAGCAGCTTCCCTTTTTTTATGCCTCAATAAAAATACAATACGTTACAATTGAATTGAACTCAATTGAATTTGATTGAAGTTGTAAAGCTCAGACAGGCACTGCAACTGTCTTCGTGTGTGTGTGTGTGTGTGGGTGGTGAGCAAGCGAGATGGCTGCTGGTGGGAAAGGGAGAGCCAAATGCAATAACCTATAGCCACGCACACACAATCTACACTGTGTGAAAAGGAAAGTACAAAAGTAAAGTATACATAAAGAATATTTTAAGATATTTCAACTCAAAAGGATGGATAAAAACTAAAAAAAAAGGTAGATATGTTTAACACGTAGTTTATTAATTTCTTTATTACAAAACATTGATTTTTTTCTTATATAAAATTAATTTAAAATAAATAATAAAAAATATGGATTTTTTTCTTATATAAAGACAATTAAAAATAAATTCTTAAATGCATTTTTTCATATAAATTTTGTAAAAAAAATTTAAAAAACTTTTATTTTTTGTTTCTGGCAGTGAACTCAGGACCTCGCTCCTCGGCCTGCCATCAATGAGGTGTCAATTCTGGAAGCGACAACGGCAACGGCAGGAGGACAATAATGACAACCAAAGCTAACAACGATGATGAAAACGATGATGATGATGATGACGATGATATACCCCCTATGATGAAGTGTGCTGCCATAAATACATCTTTGAAGACAAATGTGTTGGTGGCCATGATGATGATGATGATGATGATGATGGTGGGGTTAAGCGGCTGCCCTGCACCTATTGAACCCTTATTTGGGGGGCGTTTCGGGTGGAGGGGGGCGTGGCACAGGCAGACAGACAGACAGACACAGAGCCACAACTTCCGTTCGCCTGCAATCGAATCCCAATATGTGCAAGGATATTCAGTGACATGTGAATACAAGCACATCATTATATTCATTTTCATATTTTGCAATTCGCATTTCGCATTCATATATTAAGGCACACGACGAGGACATGGACATGGCCACCTGCTGTTTAATATGATGCTCCATGCTCCATGCTCCATGACACCGGGAAAAGGGGCAAAACATTCGTATATCGGATTTCAGAGTTCAGAATGTTTGATAACTGAAATGATAACGGTAGGTTTTGCGAACTAATAGATTTGCGGGGATATTGAAACCATTTATTCCGGGCACTGATTAAAATAAAATGAGATTATAATTAAAAGTTGGCTAGAAAATATGTTTGTTAGAGGTAAAAACCTATTTTTTAATGATTGAAATTTATTACTTACTCACACAAAAAAAAACATGTCGCCGTAAAATCGATATGTGCATGTAAATTTCTGGTTATGCAAAACCCATATCGTTTTTACATGAAATACCCATTTCGACCATATCAAATTGATATTACATAATGTAAAATCGATCTACGTTGCATATCGTTTTTTTTTTGTGTGGTGATAAAACCAGAAATAATGTATTTAAAAAAATGTTACAATCTTAACTCTCCACTCGACGAATGTGAACTACAGTTGCCTTTTCCCCGATACCTAATGCCAATAGAAAAGCTGCAAGGGAGACTGTGTGGAAAATCGAGGAAAATCCCCCGGAAAGGTGACACCTTTCGCGCGATAGAAAGACAAATGGAAAATAGATAAAATTGAAAATAAATAAAACCATCGAGAGCGGGCAAGAATCGGAGGTTGGAGCTTGGTCGAGGTAAATAAAAACAGTGTACCGAACAATAAACGTGTCAAATAAATAAACAAAAGCAATTTTTGCATCTCCAATTCTCGCAGTCGGGCCGTCTCTTTCTCGTCGCCCTGCTGCCGTCTCTTTCCAGCCCCCTTGGTGGATTGGTGTTGATAACACTTTCGCTGGCGTTCGGCCAACAATAAAGAAAATACAGGAAGAAAGTGGGGAAGGGGGCGGCCTGTTAATCCCTGGTTGTTCATTATTTTCCTTCATTTTTTCCGTTCTTGTTGTTGCGCTCCTTTTTGGCCGGACAACCCGCTCCGTTGTTTGCATTGCACGCTTGGACATTTTTTAATTTCCGCTTTAAATGAAAACCACTTTCCTGGCTAGCGAGGGGGGAGGGGGGAGGGAAAGTCGGGTCGGGGGAATAACAACAAACACAAAGCCCAACGCAAACACGTCAGGCAGGCGCAAAAACCAAAATTGCCATTAAGGGTCTCCTGAACGCAACAATTGAATGCCGGGCCGCCCATATATGTTTATATTGCCGGCGAGGGGCGACCGAGGAGTTGAGTGGAGTGCAGTGGAGTTGCGTTCCGTTGCATTGCCTCGGATGATTGCAAATTCTCGAAAGGCAAGTGCAAATGCAAATGCAAATGCAAATGCAAATGCAAGCGCAAACGCAAGTTACCAAAATGTTCATTTGTCTTGGTCCTGGACAACCGCCCGCTGTTTGGCACATCAATGCCAGGACACCCGCACTCCAAATCACTCTCAGGCACACACCTAGTCCAAAGTCCCTCCACAGTTGGGGTACCAAGAATAGGATTTAGATTTACGACGAAAGGCGATCAAACATATATTTACTAACTGGGAAAGTGTAGAAAAACAATAATGCTAAAGAATTCGCGTTTCAGAAGGTATAAAAAATAGACTGTGAAAATAGATTACTTAACATATTTTTTGTACCATTGATATGCCTGAAGAAGGGCTATCAAAATTACTTTTATCAGCTGAAAAAGTTAAAAAAAAATATTGCTAAAGAATTCGCGTATATACAATAGGCTTTGGAAATGGGTTACTTCAAATATTTGGCATACCATTGATAAGCCTAGCGAAAGGCGATCCTATATTACCCATATTAACGTGGACAGTGTAAGAAAACTATAATGCTAAAGAATTCGCGTTTCATTGTTTTCTTATTCTAGGCACTTAAAATATATAAGGGGACATTCAACAAGTAATAGGCATTTGATTTATTTATTTTAGAACCTTTTCTTATTAATCTCTATTCGCTTGACCCCATCTGTTTGAAATCCCCTTGACGCAGGTACATAATGGCACACACTTGAGCACGTCGAGCAATGCGAACGGATTTCGGGTGAGAGAAGTCAGCCACCAAGCCAAGTCCTTCCTCCTGCCCCCCGACCTGTTTGACCCCACCACTCCACACCAGCAACAACAGAAACAACAACGAGAAGAACAGCACAACTCGATTAGTGCTGCAGTTGCTGTTGACAATGCATTTGCCTTACATGTTTAATGATGTATTTACCTAGGCCAACTAAACTGAGCTCTGCGCCTGCGATTTCAACCCACGACGAACAATGCCCGAATCCAGCTGAGACTTCCCCAGGAGGAGAATGAGGATGAGGATGAGGATGAAGAGGCTGTGGGTGGGGAGGAGGACATCAGTGCATCGGTCAGAGTTCCATTCGGATCGGCAGTCAGGCCAAGTGGTCGCAAAATGGAGGGCTTGCACTTGGAAAATTTATATAGTTTCTTGCTTGGGATAACCAGAAAAATAGCAACATAATAATATTAATTTTTAATAATTCCCTTAAAAATCGGAGTTGGCCGACTAACTGATTGGAATGATTTTAAAAAGTCTAACAACATGTTATAAATTTATAAAATAAATAAAAATTCTAAGTGGTTTTTACATCATAATTTTTTGCCAAAAATTGACAAAAAGTAAAACTTACAGGTTTGAATGTCAATCGATGGTCAATTTTATAACGAGTTCAACGATGTATGATACTTCATATTTTGGACAATTATTTTTTTTGTTTCCGCCGAAATACTGATATTTTTTGTTTTTTGCTACAATTTGAAAAACTTTTTCCAAATCTAAGAACAACTAAAAACCCAATAATATTATAATAATAAGATAATATAATATTATTGTCAGATTTAGAACAATTAATTAATTGTAATACCATACAACTTAAATTTGGCAATTTATTAGGTAATTTTCTAAATGCAATTAATAATTATTTGGTCACACTATTTCTTCGAGTGCCCATTCGCTTTGATTGCAAGCGTGCAAAATGCCAACACCTTGCCGGGCCTCAACCGGTTTCTCAACCGACCCCCGTTCTCGGGAAGCGCCGCCTCCAACTCCACCTCACCGTATTTTGAAACCCGAAACCAAACCCGCTCTTCCCATTCCACAGCTCTTCAAAATCCAACTGCAGTTGACGTGAATTGTTCAGCTTGAAATCTATGATTGCAGCTATAACTGCACTCACACACACACACTCAGAGACACACGCAGACATACACAGAAACACGGATAGATAGGAGTGCAAGGGGGCGTTGGGGATATTGTGGGCGTGGCAGCGTTAAGAGCAAGTGGACATGCATAAATTTCTGACTTGCTGCCTGCCATTTAAGTGGAAAATGGAACATTTTGAAGCCTGCAGCGAATGCAGAAGGAATCGAAATAGTCCAAGGATCAGGAGCAGTAGCAGAATAGGGATGTCTAAGGATGAGGAATCGCAGGAGCAGTAGCAGAATCAGCAGGACTCTTAAAAGCCATATGAACGATTCTGTTCGGCTCGGGCCACATAAATGGATGAATGGAACGCACATTGCACATGACATATTGATTGTTTATTGTTTATTGAAATTGATTACCATAAATTGATTGGGGGAATGCTGTGGCAGCGGAGTGGCCTCCTCTCACCCACTTCGGATCCAGGGGAATCGAAAAGATTAACGCAGGAGCCATGGGTCGATTGGCATTTGGAATAGCAGAGAGATGCCTGTGAATTAATTGTGATGATTTGGGAAATAAATGCCATACTAATTGGGCATATTTGGGAAATCTTATTGTGGATTTTTATTGGATTTTAATCATGTGTAAATTCAATATTAATTGGGATTCTTTAGGAAATCTTAGAGACGTTGATTATAATACTTTGTGTAATCTTAGGTAGATAATCATTTTCGAGCACTTTTGGGAGCATTTATTACACCATCTAGCAACTGAAAACTTGCCAAAAAATATAATTTATGTATTGGGAATTTTCCAGAAATTAGAGAAGTTTATAATAATATTTTGAGATTTTTATAGGATTTTAATCATAGATAGATAATATTTTTCTAGCATTTTTGGGCCCCTCAACCAACAAAAAACTTGCCAAAAATATAGTTCTGCCCTTTAAATTCCTGCGAGTTATTTAAAATAAACTGAATGTTTGTTTGGCCATGTTTGCCTGTGTAAGTGCGTGTGCCAGAAATTGTGTTTGTGTGTGTGTGTATAGAGCACGTTTTTATTTGCGCTCACACATTTTTCCATCTTTTGCTGCACTGTAAACAGCAGGGAAAATTCCGCATCTGCCATGTGCCAAGTGCCAAGTGCTGCCGCTTTTCACCAGCAGCCGCTTAAGGCGGCCAACACACATACTAACACACTAACATACAGCACAAACACACACTCACACACACACAAACACAGGACAGCAGCCACCATTTTCTAATGCAGTCCACACAGCGCCATATGCAAATACTTTTCCCATTGCAATTGAAAAGCCGAAAAAGAAAAAAGAAATGGGCGAAAAACAAAAACAAGCTCCGCCGGCTGAATTATCCAGGGACAGGGATCCGGAATCCGGTATCCAGTAACCAGAAGCCAGAATCCGGGGTTCAAAGGGTCAAGGGGCGCAGAAGCGTTGGAGCATCAGTTGGAGATATAGTCCAAAATAAGCTCCGCTCTGTTGGCAGTCCCCAGGGAAGGATCTTTACTTGGGCACTGAGAAAAGCTGTTTATAAAATGTTAGTAATATTTATTCTTTAAATTTCATTTATGGAAAATAATTAAATGAGTTGTCAATTTGTTAGAAAATAAAAATATGAAATACATGTAAATATAAAATAAATATTTTTTCTTTAATTTTTATTTTGTATATTTTTTATAAAAAAATTAATTGCCTATTTTATTGGAATATTTAAATATCAAATTAATTTAAGTATTATTAATTATTGTAACATTTTGTATGCCAACAATTTATTTAAAATATTTTAATATAACATTTAAGAGATCCCTGTTTTTTTTATACATAATTAACATCTTTTTTCTTTTTCCACTTAGTTTTTCATAAAATGTAAGGGTTTTTCCAACTGTTTATCTTTTAACGGCGTTAGCCCAGAATTTCGAGCACTTGCACAAACTGTTTTGCCTTCATAACCGGCAAATATTTGGCTTTAAGCAAAGCGGGCCGGGGCTCAAAGCGAATCAGAATCAGGAGCCTCGCTGCTCAATCTTCATCAGGGCTGTCAGCAGTTGGCCAACTCACCTAGAGAGCGATTCGGGATGGGATCCGCGTAACTCCCGACCCCGAAGAGATTTACTTTCTATTTGCGGAAGGACATCAACTTGATTATCATACAGCGGCCGTTCGTTCGTTCGATTTTGGCGCCCAGCGATGCCATTAAGCACTCAATCAGTCTTTATCAGGTTTTGACAACGATTAACGCTTCGGGCGCCGAATGCTTTTGATGGATGGGCGATGGGCGACTTGACTCGATGCAGAGGCTGGTCCAAAAATCCCCTGCTGCCAACCAACCAACCAACCAACCAACCGATGTGGCAACTGTCAGGCGTCGTCCTGCGAAATTGATTTGCAACATGGACACGGATACTCACATTCGCATTTCCCGTTTACCCCAACCCCTCGCAAATAATACCCCCCATCCGATACTCAAACTCAAACTCAAACTCAAACTCAACCTAGACCACATTAGCTTTCGGGTCTTAAATTCGTTTTGCGGTCTTGCACTCGAGCAATCGATTGGCCCGTCACGGCTCATTGACTCGGACTACTTGACTCCAGGACTCCCGGATTCCAAGGATTCTAAGGATTCCAGTATTCCGCACTTTTTGCGGTCAGTTCCACGTTATCCTTTGTCATGTTGACGCCGTTAAATGTTTACTACAAAAACGATGGAAAATCCCATAGACAGACAGGCTCATCAATTTAAAAGCGAAGCACGTGAGAAGACATATCCTTGCAGGATATAACCAAAAAAGGGTTTATCTAAAAGTAATTTCCTTTCAGCTTAAAAGGATATTCAATTAAAAATTAATTTTATAATTTATCGTATTTTTTGTATTATTAGAATTATTTATTAGAATTATAATTCTATTAATTAGAATTAATAGAATAAATATTAAAATTAATATTAATATTAATATTAAAATTAATTATTAAAATTATTAATTAATTAAATTAATATTCATATTAGAATTATTAGAATTATTAGAATGATTAGAATGATTAGAGTTATTAGAATTATTAGAATTATTAGAATTATTAGAATTATTGGAATTATTAGAATTATTAGAATTATTCGAATTATTAGAATTATTAGAATTATTAGAATTATTAGAATTATTAGAATTATTGGAATTATTAGAATTATTATTATTGGAATTATTAATTATCTGCTATTATTTTCTTATAAAAATCAATTTCACCCCGTTCTCCGCCAATCGAAAAAGGGTTTCGTTTGACTCTATTTGGCTTTGATTTTGCCCATTTCGGCACGCTTCTCCTTGACTTGATGGCATTTCGAGGTTGCGGAACGATTTTGCGTGTTTAGTTAACATTAAAACGCAGCCAAATTAATTAATTAAAGCGCTTCGGGCCACGCACAAACACACAGACACCCAAACACACAAACAGACAACAAAAATTCAATAAATTTCAATTAGGAAACAAAGGACATTTAATTGTTCGGGGACCGAGGCAAAGAATGCAATTTGCAATGCACAGCGAGGCACAAAAAATATTCAATTATGATAAGTAAATAATAGAAATGTAACGCCAAAGCGTGCCAGGCCGTATTTTAATTATGCCAATAAAACTAGCTTTAATCCCTTCTGTTATATATTTTTTTTTAGGAGAAGGTCTACGAATACAGACTAAAACTTTCTCGTGCCTTGTCATGGCCTGTGTGTGTTTTTAACGACTCGCCTTGAGTCAAATGGAACAAGAGCAATAAAAATATTCCTTCAGCCAGCCGAAGACATTACATCATAGTTGGTGGGGGGGAGGGGGTTTTCGGGGGGCGAAAGTCTCATAAGTCATTAACATTCTAAAAGGTTTTTCTAGTCTATATACGAGGCCGACATCATCATAAGCCCCATCAAAATATTATCCCCGTGGCAGAGTCATTATCATTCAGTTGCCTCCTTTCCTTGCCTTTCCTTTCCTTTGCTCAAGGTGCGTCGTCCTTCGCACAGATTAACATACCGAAGGATACCCGCACATAAACAGATACAGATATACAGATACAGATACACAGACAGACAGGACAAATCCCGCTGATGTCATTTCATTAGTTTCATAAATATTTATTCGATTTGTTATTGTTGTTGTCGCCTTTATCCATAATTTATCAATGTAAGCTGCAACATTTTCCGCGTCGTCTTGCCGGCGTCCTTGCCACAGAAACTCCACTCCACACCCCACTGGGCACACACATACACTCATATAGAAAAAGGACCTCCCCTTCGACATTTTCGTTGACAATTTTCTAATCCAATTGATTTGTGCTGCGGGCCAAGACCCCTGCCCCTGCCCCTGCCCCTTCCCCTCCTCTTTTTTTTCCTGCTCATCCATAACTTGGACAGCCGCAACGCGCGTTGTTTATCTTCCTGAATATATATAGATGATATACACTGAAAACTTTGATATATTATTTTTAAAACTTTTATAATTTTTGCACTTATTAAAATAATTGTAATATCTATTATAATAGATTTAAAAATGATATAATATAGTTTTTAGTTTATTTAAATTTTAAATCTTTACTTTTTATACATATCCCTAATTTTTCCAAATGCCGCCTGCTTAAAATAATTACTAAAAATCTAAATAATCACAATAAAAAGGGCAATTAATCTGCATACAAAATTTGTTAGCAAATATAGAGGTATTATTTTAAAAAAGGTCAACCTCTTCTGACCTTTTTAAGAAAATAATGAATAAAAAAATAATGAATATTAAATTAAATTAAATATGTTTTGAACAATAAATAAATTTCTAGCATTACAAAAATTACTTATCATTCTAGCATTACAGAAATTAAATTTGTTGAAATGATTAACTAATTTCTGGCATCACAGAAATTAATTTATAATTTCAGCAAATGTTTCTTGCAGTGCACAAACATGTATTTATATTTGTGCTTGTTGAGTGGGGGCTGCTTTGGGTATTTTATTTATGTACGTTATGTATTTTTGTAAATTTGTTATGAATTCTTTTCTGGCTTGTCGCATTAGAAATGCAAAATTGCCGCACACAACGCATTGCACTGGCGTTCACATAAATATAAATATATATATATATATTCATATATATGTTTAGATATAAATACATGTATTTTACTTGTGCCCTCCCATGTTGCATATTTATTGGCGTGATTGTAGTTCGCATAACCGGAGGACAAGCATCCATCTGGCAGAAAAGCCCCTTCCCAGCAATATCCCTGTCATATTGGATCCCCAAGTCGGCAAACACCGGCTGATTGTCAACATTTATTAGCTGTAACATTATGACAAGCCAGGCACAAAAGACGGAATAATATTATCCCACTATCCCCACAACAACTCTCGGTAATTATCCAAACAATAAATAAATGCGTACTTGGTGATGGTTATCATTGACTTATGGGCACACAAATCCGTTAGGCCATTAAAACCACATTTAATACGGTTCCAATTCCGATTTAGTTGCACCAAAAGAGAAATACTAGAAAGCCTGATATTCAAATAAATTACACATTTTTAAATACCAATTATGGCAATAATATTTCAATTTCTCTGCGGCCGAAATGTGATTAAAATCATTGTCGATTATTGGGTGCCCACTGTGCCAACTTAATTTAAGTTGCAACAATCGCCATTAATTTTATCCATATTCATATTCACATATTCATATTCACATTCCAAATTACTATTTACGTTTCGATTGAATGATTGATGGACTGATGGGGGAAGTTGGCCAACATAATTCAGTTTTAATCTATTAATTAAGCATTTTGATTTCGACCAGTGGTAATACGAGGTGCCCCCAAACTCGGCATTGCACATGTATATGTACACAGAAAAAGAATTCGATATGAATTAGGCTCAATTCTACCTTATTTCATATCAATAAAAAGCAAACATGTCAACTTGATATTTTGTCATATCATATAATATACCAAATTTAGTATTTTTTGAACAAAGAATGTAAAATAAGATAAACATAATCTTTATTCATATCATTTTGATATTTCATATCAATAAAAAGCAAACATGTCAACTTGATATTTTATCAAATCAAATAATATACCAAATTTAGTATTTTTTGAACAAATAATGTAAAATAAGATAAACATAATCTTTATTCATATCAAAATGATATGAATAACTTGTACTTTGAATGTGTACACAGAAAAAGAATTCGATATGAATTAGACTCGATTCTACCTTATTTCATATCAATAAAAAGCAAACATGTCAACTTGATATTTTATCATATCAAATAAAATACCAAATGTAGTATTTTTTGAACAAATAATGTAAAATAGGATAAACATAATCTTTATTCATATCAAAATGATATGAATAACTTGATCTCATATCAATCTGATCTTTTGTAAATTTTTCTTCTGTGTATATATATTCTAAACAAATAATGCGGTCGATTCTTGGGGTTAATTTGTTGATTGGGGCCCCTGTATAATTTCAAAAGGGGGCATTGGGAGGGCCCAAAGTCGGTCGAATTATCAAGATTGCTCAATTAGTCAATCAATATGGCAGCAAATTGAATATCTGACATGCGGCCATTCACTCGCCTGTCGGCACTAATGACAGTTTGCCGACTTTGATTGCCCATAATGCCCATAATATTCGGATTCAAGGACGTTTCAAGCACCCCACCCCGTAATTGTTCCCGTCATATCACCATGATATTCGATAGCCTGAAAAGGTCTGACGGCCAAATTGATGCACTTAAGGGTGAGGCTCAGAAACGAAATATACAGAAAAAAAATACTAACTACTATATATCTTTCTAAAACCCAAATGTGAAAAAAATTAATACCAAGCTAATGAAATAAAATTGAATAAGAGAGCGATTGTGATTGAAAAAACCCAGCTGATTGCCAGGAAACATGCTCAGCGAACCAAGGCTAATTGTTTTGTCTGGCTTAACTTCTTATTCCTGCTCCGCCGGCATCCAATACCCAGATAAATGCTCCATGGATTGTAACCCGTCCATTACCCCCTTTGTACGGTCGCCAATGGAGAAGCAGTAATCAGTAACCCGTAATCATTTCGAATGGTCCATCGTTGTTGGCATTAAAACGGGCTTTTAGCTGGGGTGGGGCAGAATCGACCCCCCCCTTTTCGAGGACTTCATCTTTGGGGCCAAAACAAACTGCGCCATCCAACAACGGACGCTTGCAGTCGCCAGTCGAACCAAGTTCATTATTTGCGCTACGTGACCTGCAGGCAGCATTTGCCGAAACTTCCGCCCACTCTGAAAGCTCCCCCCCCCCCCCCCCAGGGGAAACCCGCCCCTCTATAGAGCAGTTCCTCGCCAGGCGTAGCAACATCATAATTGAGATGTTGTATGTGCGCCATAACTAAGAAAAGTAAGTGCAAATGCAGGGTAGCTCAACTATTGAAAAATGTATTATAAAACTTATCTGATATATAAAAGGACAAAAAAAATATGTTAAAACATATTCCCTATCGATAGGTTAGCCAAACTTTAATGCAATCACCGGCTCAACTGGAGCTTAGAGTGTTTCACAGTTGTTGGACTTTATGGCCAACGCCCACATTTCACCTGACCACGCCCCCTGAACGAAAATACATTGGGGAAAATAGAGCCACAAAAAATGCGGTGAAAAGTAAAAACCGCAAAGTTTTTAGAGAGCGCATAAATCATCTGCTTCTTTTGTTTTCACTTCCAGCGATGGACAAACAGCAGCGACTGGTCATAAAATTGGGAAGACACCTGCTGCTACAACCCCTAGACTACCGCCCACCACCCCCTTTGAAATCATAAAACTACCCCTCTCACTAAACTGATCAGAGCTGATTTAAAGTTATATTTAATACATAGTTTATAGAACTGTTGAATAATAAAAAATATTTAAAATATTTTGGGACAAGATTTTTATCGGAGCTGATTTTAAGTTATATTAAATACATAGTATATAGAACTGTTAAATCAGAAAAAATATTAAAAATATTTAGGGATTTTCAGGTCATTTATTCAGCTCAGATATTCAAAACACACAAAATATTCACTGCACTTTTCCAACCGAGTTTCAAAAGTCACCGCGAGATTTGCCTTCGACTGCGACCTGTCATTCCGCTGTCATGTAAGCCTCATTTGAGCCACTCCTGATTCTAATCCACCTGTTTACCGCCCCCCCCCCCCCCCATCTTTTTCCAAAAACACCAAGAAGCCAAAAACCAAACACGTAGCCCCACTGAGGGCACGAAAAGTAAAAGTTAATACGATATTCATGAGCTGCTAAGCGCAGATGTGACTCGCATTGTGATACAGTCTCCGTTACCCAATGCCAGATGCACTGGGGGAAATCAGGGGGCTAAATGGAAATTGTATAATATTTATAAAATGTGTTACCATAGGTTTTATAATTAGAAGAATTTATGGGATTTAAATATAATAAATATAAAATCTAAATTAATATTAAATAAATTTATTATTAGCTGTTTAAGATCATATAATTCAATACTACAATACAATTTTATTTCTATCTACATTTAACTATTAAATAAATTGGTTTGCATTGCATACCAATAATCACAAATAATAAATTTATATGGTGGAATTTAAGAATCTTAAATAGAAAATAAACAATTTAATTTTAAGTATTACTTGTTTATTATTAAGATATTATATACATGTAATACTATTTTATTTCTATCTACATTTAACTATTGAATAAAATAGTTTGATTATTTTCTTCCTTAGCATCCTTAGATTTTCTCTTGGTGTAAAAATACGGTTAAATAGAGATACGATACCATTACATCGGAGCACCATGCCACCCCCTTTGAAGCCCTCCGCTTCCACCGGCTGAAGTTTAATTAATTATTTAATTTTAAGCACTTGAGCGCACCAAGCGACGATGGTGAGACGATGGCTAGGGATTAACTTAATAATATATGAGCCATGTGTGCGAGTGGCCATGTCCTGCCGTCCTGTCCCATTGTCCTGCTGCTCCTGCTGCTGCTGCTGTGTGTCCTTGTTGGCCTGACCGCTTGGCCGCTTCAGTTAATGCAGACTAATGAGACATTGTGGAACGAATTAATTTCACGCATGATTAACACATCAAATGCCACAGTAGTTGGCCAAAAACAGAGCTCCTGTTCGGCCCACACCACCCACTCCTCAAAGGACATTAGTGGCGAAATTCTCGGGCACAAACTTTTGCAGTTCTTGGCGCTGTCAGTTTGCCACATTAACCCAGTTCCCAGCTTCCCGGTTTCCCAGTTTCCCAGCTCCCCAAAGGCAGATAACACGGAAGTGTCATCCTCAACATCGTCCTTCTAGTCCTCGTCGTCGTCGTCGTCGTCTGCCAGTGCAGTTCTGAGTTTCCCCAGTTCCGAGTGGAAAAACCAAAAAAAAAAAAGGAGAAAAAAACCCTGCAAAAACATTTCTCGTACGCCGCATAAAAACATGGAAAATCATGAAAATATGCATATACCCACACGTACGCGTAGAGGAATGTGCTTTAACTATAAAGTTGTTGCTGCAGCTGTAAGTATGTGAGTATGTTAGTATGTAAGTATGTGGCAGCGAGTGTTTTCCTACGCCCTGCAAGCCATAAAGTGCGAAAAGGTGTGGCATGTCAGTTATACGGCGATTTTTGGCTTTTTCCTATTGAAATATTACCTTTTTACTGCTGTCTAAATAGCAGTTTTAGTTTTTATTCTTATTTAAAAGACAATAATATACATTTATTTACCTTTATAGACTCTTATTTTTAAAACTATTAACTAAATATGAACAAATATTCTTTAAAATGTTTTTCAGTTTAGAGAAAACCCAAAGAATTTTATTTATAGACATTTATTTATCTTTCTAGACTCTTATTTTTAAAACTATAAACTAAATATGAACAAATATTCTTTAAAATGTTTTTCAGTTTATAAAAAACCCCCAAGAATTTTATTATAAATTTTACAAGAAATAAAATACAACAATTTTATTTATTTTAAGCATTTTTAATATAGTAATTCTTTTTCTACATATTTTTTTTAAATTAAAAATAAAGAAATATATTTTTATTATACAATTTTATTATAAAAACCACCTAAGAATTTGCTTGTAAATTAGAAAATACAACATTTGAATTCATTTGAAATTTTTTTTAAATTAATTACTTACTTTTTCTAGTTACTTTGACTTTAAAAAGTCGGTTAGTACATTCAAAGGTTGTCATAACCCGGCTGCATTTTTTTTTTTAATTCATGGTTGTGAAAAGTGTGTTGGGGATTTTGTCGGCCTGACTGCCAAAGGTCGTCGCCGTGTGACGAGAGATAAATGCCAAATGCCCCAGTGAACAAATCTGGCAGCTGTGTGGGTCGCATTTAATTATGTAAGTAGCGTTCACGGCTTGTTTTGGCCTTAAATTAGCATATGTGGCGGTGCTTAAAGCTGAGCTTCCTTCACACATATATATGTATATATATATATATACTGTATACACTGGATAGTTGGACATGGCTCTCGCCTAATAAGAAATCAAATGGCCAATGGCAAATATTCAATAAATTCGACTTTAGTAGTCACGTGCGCTGCGAAGTGCGAACACGTACAGAGGGCAGTGCAACTGATACCATGCCAAACCCCATACCATACCATACCATCTCGGAGACGCGGGTAAAAAGAAGATCCAGAAGATGGCCAGAAGATGCGGAGCTGTCTACGTGGGCCTTGGGCATTGGGCCAGGTGCAAAGGTCCTGAAAAGTGGGTGGAACATCAATTGCTGTCTCTGCCAACTGGCTAACCGGCCATCCCAGCTATTTGGCCATCCGGCTATCTGGCTATCTGGCTATCTGGCCAATAGACAATTCCCTTCGACGACCTCGCTTTTGGCAGCACGTGCTGCTCGCCTTCTCGGCCACCGGGAAGTTGGAGACGATTGAAATTGCTGGTGGCAAGTGGATAAGTGGACATTAATCAAAATAAATATGAGAAACGTGCTGAAATACGAGAAGTCACACGTGAGTGCGATGCCTGGTCCTTGCAATCGGTCCAAACTGTTGAGTTCGGCGCCTAATGAGCTCCTTTTACCAGCACCGACTATCCGTGGAAACCATTCTTGAGGACTGCAGTCCCTTAATTCTCGGTCACACAAGTTTTTCTATGCTTAAAAAGTTTCAATATACTTGAGCAAAAAGTATTAAAAATACACAATTTTTTTTAAAAGGGGGTACATCATAATTTTTTGCGAAAAATGTCAAAAAAATGAAATGTCCAGGCTTTTATGTAAATCGATTGGAAATTTAATAACGAATTCAGAATGGTATTACAATCTATTTTTGGATCAATATTTCTCTTGTTTTGGCCAAAATACAGAGTTTTTAGTTGTAAAATGAGGATCTGTGTTTTTATACAAAATTTGTACCAAATTCGACCAAAAAAATTGTTTTTATTTGTAGACAAATATTTTCCAGAGTTATTATTACTTTAAAACTAATTTCCATTTCATCATATAGGAAGTAATATAAACCCCAAAAGAGCCTAATGTATTTCAGAAGAACCTAATGGCCTGCAATTAGTGACCTGATATCTTAGCTCTAATGGTCCATCTATGGGCATTTCCCTTTCGATTATATGGGCAACGTGGCACACATGTCGCATTAAAATTCAAAACACATTTCCATAATCTGAAAGAAGGGATGACTGTAAGGAAAACACCCGCAAAATACATCAAAGTTCAGGCTGTAACTTTTACTCAACTTCTAAGCAAATTATGCATGAGAAATTCAATTTGCATTTATTTTGCAATAATTTTATATCAACGTCAACAACAAACATGGCCAACAACATATTATTTTCGCATGTAAATAATCTTGAATGCTCTTTAGAACAGAACAAAGTGTATTTTCGGATTAAATATGAGTTTAATGTGATCTGACTTTCAGAATATTAAATTAATAAAATCAATCACAGCGAAAGTATAAAATTTTGAATATTTTGATAAAACCGATTCGAGTCTTAGACACTATTAAATGTGTTTATACCAAATTTTATTTATACAAATTTATAAAATTTATAAAATTTATAAAATAATTCCACAATAAGCTGTAAAGATCTTGTTAACTCTCGTTTCCTTACCACTTTTAATAAGAAATCCTTAAGCTTCAAAATAAATATAGGGCAACAGACAACAGCCTCCCAAAAGAGCCAAGTTCGTGGAAACCAGAGGAAAAAAAAAACTTTTTCAATATTTTACGAATCAGGTGTTTCCTGTCGAAGTTTCCGCTTAAGGACACGCACACGACGCACACAATGGCCCGAAAATGCCACAAGGCTGGGAAAAGGGGGAAGGGGAGGGACGGGGGGAAAGCAGACGGCACGTAAAAATAAAATTTAATGAAATGTAACTGGATATGCCAGGACCTACAGGCCTACAGCTGGCCAGCCTCCGCCTGCAGGATGTTCGCTTTCCCCACTCACAGGATGCGAATAAAAGCCAGACAGACACGCGGGCAGACAGGTAGAATGTCAAAAAGCCTATTTAGCATATATTTACTGGCAAAAAGAAAAACGGGAGATGGGAAACGGGAAACGGGAAACCAAGGACTGAAAACTTTTTGGCCAAGAAATCCTTTTCACGATTCCCCTTCGGCCAGGAGCCGCTGTCATTCGAAATATTATAAATCATGTGCTACATTAGCCAAGCATCGGCTCTTGTGGCTTCTGCAAATTGCCAGAAAATTTATAGAACAAACACAAACAGCAAAGCGAAGTAGAAGGGGGCCAAGGAGTCGCAGGATTCGAAGGATTCGCAGGTTCCAAAGGAGCGCCAACACCCCGGCGGAAATGAAGTTCATTGACGCAGCAAACTCTGGCCAAGAAATTGAGGTAAAGTACGGCGAAGTGAAGTCATTGTTATGTGGTACAAAAAAAAATCGCAGAGGGGTATACAAATAATTAAATTTGGTTTGTATTGAAAAGATTTATGATTTCTTAAAATATAAAATATACGAATAAAATAAATACCTTTATCAAAATAAAAGACGGTTTTAAGCAGTGGCGGATCCAGGATTTGGTTGTTAAGGGGGTTTTTTGAAACAAATTTCTGGTTGCATACTTTTTGAATACCAAATTTCATTTTCATCCCCTTAAAATTAAAGAATAAAGTAAAGTAAAAATATGATTTTTTTTAAAACAAAATTTTTTGTTTTAAAATACTTTTTGAATACAAATTTTCCTTTTAATTTCTCATCCCCTAAAAATCAAATATTAAGGATAACTAAAAATATGATTTGTTGTTTAAAACAAATTTCTTGTTGCATACTTTTTGAATACCAATTTTCCTTTCATTTCTCATCCCCCAAAAAATCAAAGAACAAGGAAAACTAAAAATATGATTTCTTGAACTACTTTCTCCACTTAAAGAGTATTTATAATGCGATTTTTATCCAATTGCCTTGTATTTATTTCAGTGTTTTTTTCATGGGTGTTTGCTGTTGTTGTCGTCGCTTTGAATCACGCATTTGAAGCGGCACTGGCCACGCCCACCACCCCGATTTTCCCACACTTTCCGCGGCACTTCTTGCACTCTTGTCACGCCAGGCACGGCCAGCAACTGCAATTCAATTGTTGTTCAACAACGCCTTGGTCCTTCCCCCCGGATCTTGGGATCCCTGGATCCTTGGATCCTTGGACAAATGTTTGAACTTCTTTTCCCCGACAGCAATTTGCGGCGAAAATTGTGATTTGTCGAGGAAAAGTGAGGAGGAGAAGCGAGCGACCGAGCTCGCGATTTTCATCAGCTGTCGTCATCGTCATCGCCTTCATCGTCCTGCGTCCTGCGTCCTTTGGCAGCTTTGCATTTTGTTCAGATACTTATCACACAGTTTTGGCAAAATGCTGCACAAAGTTTTGCTTAATAGCCTGGAAGTTTTTAATGAAATGCTTTCGCCTCAGCCACAGTCACAGTCATAGTCACAGTCACATTCACAGAGCGATTCGGTTTTTCGGTTTTGGTTTCAGTTTGCCTTCAATTTTTTTTCCTTACCATTTTCTTTCCTTCCGTCCTTCCTTCCTTACTTCCCCTTCCTCTTCCTTTGCTTTCCTGGCCATTTTGCAGGTTCGGCTTTAAGATGGAATGACCCCCATCAAGTCGAAGGCAAGATAGAAATTCCATTTGGAGACAAACAAAAAGGTGAAATGTCACACTCACATTTTTGCTTTATTAAAATAATACTTCTGTATTGGTCTGGTAAGAAAAATAGAACAAGAAAAAAGGGCGACTGGCAAAAGGGAAATTCTTTTCCATTCTCTTTATTAGGACGCTCCTTTCCATTTTTCCACTTTTCCATTTTGCCCTTTTCCTTTCCACTTTTCCCCACTGACAGCTGTCCAGTGTTTTCGGGGCCTAAAACTATTCCGGCCAAAGATTAAATGTTTGCCATGGAGAAGAAAATTAATTTGCCCCGGCATTAAGTTTGATTTTAATAAAGTGGCCCACAGGGTCAAGGGGCATCCTTTCAGAGGCGTCCGCAGGGGGGGTTTTGAGGCTTACAACTGAGTAAATAGAACCACTAAATAATGGAATTTAAATTTTTATTATTATTAGCAATAAGAATAATACTACAAAATAGAAAATATTATAGATTAAGTAACAAATTAAAGTGTAATTAATTTTTAAAATACTAAAATAAAGGTTATATAAAAAAAAAAAATATATATAGTATAAATATATTTTTCATTAACATTATTTAACTGAGTAAATAAAACAACTAAGTACGGGAATTATAATAAAAAATTGGAATAAATTATATAACAAAAAAAATATATATAGTATAAATATCTATTTTATTAATATTTTTTAACTGAGTAAATAAAACAGCTAAGTAATTGCATTATAATAAATAATTAAAATAAATTATAACAAATTACAAATATTACAAATTAAGTAACAAATTTATATGTAAATAATTTTTTTAATATTAAAATATTATATATAAAAAAATATATACATGTATATCTATTTAATTATTTTAACTTAAAAAGGTATTAAATACAAAAACCCAAGTACGCCCCTGAATCCTTTTGCCATTTTTGGGTTGCAAAACAACCGGAAGGTTGCTAAACTTAATAAACTGTAACCCACTCCATTCTTTCGGCTGCCCTGGGGCATTTGTCATTTGCGCTAAGTACTCTTGGCCGTTCATTTTTTATTTGCTGGGCAAACATGACAGCAAACATTAATTTCGCCAGCGCAGCGCGGTAATTAAAAGCGAAAGTGTTTGACGCCCTCGAGTGCAGATGGGCAGTGGGAAAAACGAAAAATTAGGGGACCTCTTGGCCGAAATGAAAGGAAGTGCAGAAAAGAAATGCCCACCAATGGGACAGATATTTGCCCTCCACAACAACGGATTTATGATGGCCTCATTAATTACGCCCCAAGTCGGGAAAAGGGCGACAAAGACACTTCAGGCCTGCAATTAAATGCTGCGAGTGCCACGACACGCAAATCAACATAAATTGCAGGCACTGTTAGCTCCATATGGAGGTCATAAAACTTTTCCGGATAATGCGGGAGATACGGGAGAGTGTCGGGGTGCCAGAATAAATTTGGCACGCGCCGCACTCAATAAGCAATATAAATCCCTAAAAAATGCATGCGAATCTGTAACGACACAGGGAGAAAAATATATAAAAAGATCATGAAATAATTTAAAAATAATGGAAAATAATATATTTTAGCAAAAATAAAAAAAATAAATTTTTTCTGATATTTATTTTCAAAAAGATGGATAGTTATGGAACATTTTCTATAAAATCTTTCTTATAAAAGAACACCCAAAAAAAATCGATATTAAACGTAGATCAATTTTACATTATTTAAGATCAATTTTAATTTAATATGTGGCCAGGTAAATTTGATCTGGTCGAAAAGAGTACTTCATGTAAAAACGATATGGGTTTTGCATGACCTGAAATTTACATGGCCATATCGATTTTACGGTAACATGCTTCTTTTTGTGTGAACCCATCTTTTTTTTGCACTGCATAGTGTTGTAAGCCATGGGCATTGCCAATTTGCCGGTTGGCCGATTTTTTATAGTCCAAGGGGGGTGGGGTGGGTGGAATGGATTCCGAGATGGCATGGGAAATTCATTAATTCCGCCCGTCGACGACTGTTTGGCAAGTTTTCTAATTAAAACAACAAACAAATGGGCAGCCGGGATAACAATACATATGGAAATCAAAGTGGGCGGAGATGGGGATTACCAGTTACCAGTTCCCCCCCTTTCGGTCAATTCGAATGCTTTGTATGTGTGTGTGTGTATGTGATGGCCGGAAAGTGTCTGGCAAGATGCTAATTCGGTTAAAAACTTTTGTCGTCAAGTTTGCTGCAAAACGGAGTCAGTCAGTCGCCCTGTCAGTTATCCTGGCATAAACTTGGTATAATTCCGATTCTACTGCTGCTGATGTTGGCAACTCATCGTCGCTTTGTTCTGCGGCGCATGCAAATGGATCTGGTATTCAGATCGAGAAGTTCAAAAATCCAGAAGAAATACAGAAATCCAGAAAGCGGAGCCATCTTCATCAGCATCTTTATGGGATATGCATCAGTTTTCCAATTCCACGGGGCAGTCGTTTAAATTCCAGCAGTTTGTTTGCCAATTTACATGCTTGAAATGCTCGAAAGGCCATCGCAATCAAAAATTATACCGCAAAGTATGCAACACTTTTCTTCCCGGCCAATTGGTTAAATAATAATGAGGCGAATATTTCGCATTTGCGTGAAATGTTGGGAAATTGTCAAGACAATTAAGATTTAATTAAATCCACTCTACAAATTATTTTAAAAGCCTCATTATGCGTTTGTGGGGGAAACAGAAATGTTTCGAAACATTAATCGAAGCTTTAAATTTACTCAGAATTAAGAATAAAACGGGTAATATTGTTATCTACATTTGAAATCAAGCGAACATAGTTAACAAAAAATATTAGTTTTCAAAAAAACAAAATTTATTCAAACTAAAATCCAATTTTACATTTTTGAGAAACATTTATCTTGAATCAAAGATCGCTATCTCTAGTGATAAATATTATTAAATAATATATTATATTATTATACAATTTTTTTCATTATGTTTAAATATCCACCTATTCTTTTCTTTATTATTATTTTATCAGACAATTTTCTTCAGCCTTAACAGATTTCTAAAATATTTTTTAAGGAACGCCAAGCTAAAGAGAAACTCAATAAAAAGTTGAATATTTGCATATCCGATACATTGTGCTTATCATTCCTCTAATCTTGGGAATAGGAATGGGGATGGCATTCTCACGCCCTTAGCTAAACATTTATTTTGCTAATAATTTATTTATATGCCCTGTCAATATACATGCTGTAAGTACACCACCCACATTTGCCCAAAATTTTTGCCCCTCGGGGCGCACACACAATTTGCTGAAATAAGCAGAAAGAAACAAAACTGTTACGGCAACAACGAATTGATTTGCTTTATGGAACGTCAACGCTAGACTTATCCACGTTTCTTATTTTTTTTTTCGCCCGATTTTCTACCCGATTATTATGCACCCCCCCTTTCACATCGTTGGTAAGACGTCGGTTGTCGTTGTTGAGTCAGTGACTCATATCATTATGGCGCCCATGTCCTGGGGCGCCACGCGCCTGTCTCCACCCACTCGCCACCCTGCCACTCGAACTTTTTCCGTTTTTATGTCCTTAGATCCTTGAGGGAAGAGGATATATTGTATTCGTTATTAAAATGCTATTTCTACCCATTTTATTTAAATTTAAAAATATCTATTTAAATCATTTTTTTTGGTAAGGTAAATTATTCAAATCCAAAATTTAATTAAAATTAAAGATTTATTTTTTTCGAATTTTTTGGTATTGTAAATTATATAAATAAAAAATCTCTGATTATTAAAATGCTTTTTTTATCATTTGTAATTGAAATAAAGATTTTTTTTGATAAGATAAATTATTTAAATCCTTGACTACGAGGTATCCCCAAGTCCAAACTCCCAAACATTTGCCCATTTCTTGTTATGTCTGCCAAGAGCCACAAACCGCACTCGATTTCCACATGAATAGGCCAGGCCAAGCTTAGGATCAAAATGGAAATGAGTCGAAGACGGCGATGGAGGAAAAGCGTCTGGAAGGAAAAGAGAGGGGGGGGGGGGATACCTGGTCGCCATCTCGGGCATTCTTTCATTCATTTTTATTTCGCTCTTCTAGCCGTGTTTGCCCCATTGATTAATGCGTAAATATGCGTTCCATTGCTCCGAGTTTCCTGTTTGTTGTCTGTCCTTGACTCAGCTGCTTTTCAGCTCAATCGAATTGAATTGAATCGAAGAAGGACACTTTTAAAGCCGGCAGCTAAAGGAATTTAAATGGAGCTGCAAATATTTTTGTAGATTGATTCTATTTGATTTATTTAGAGTTAGGAAAATATCATTACATTTATTTTCCTAATACCAAATATTTGTACAAACCATTGTAAAAAAATTCTAAATATTATTTTAAATAATTCCCCCTACATATATGACTTGTATTTCTCTCACTGCACAGAATATGTTGATAATTATCTGGAAATCACGTAAACAACTTTGTGACGGCTGCATGTCAGTGGCTCAAAAGCGGCAACAAAGTGTTAACAAACTGGATGGCACACCTGCAAAAATGATGGCTTTTTAAGGCTTGAGTTCGCAGGACTCTCACACACACACACACAGCCACACCCACACTCACACGCAGCCAGGACAGCGATTACGTAACGCGACAAGGGCCATCAATCATATTTAGCTTTATATATATATCCCGAAAATAAATAATGATGCCCATTTGTAGTTGTCGCAGCGGCATTTAACATTTTTAACTAGCCCAAATAATTACAAGGCTTTTCTTTCTCCATTTTTCAGTTAGAAAAAGGAAAAACGAAGGATATGAAAAAGAAAAAAAAAAGGGGCGTAAAATGAAAGATAACTCGAAAACAATTTCTTATGTGGGATTTGCAGGGCTCGTCGTGAAATTGGAAACGCTGCATGTTGGATGGACGAGAGATGCTGAGCTGATGATAGTGATAGTGCCACCCCCCTAACCACCCCAACCCCCCAACTTAACCCCCTAAGTACTCGCATGGAGCTCATCTTGATGGTGGGCAGCGGATTAAGCAGCAAAAACGCATGAACCGCCCAGTGACGTCAGAGCGACGGGGCAAGTAACAAAAATAAAGCACAAAAACACAAAAGGACCGAAAAAAAAGCTGCAGCTGAAGCACAAGGATTACGAAAGGATTCGCTTCTAACGAGATTGACAACAAACCGCACTCTAATACATGTGAATCTGCCTGTGTGTGTGAGAGTGTGAGTGTGTTTGCGTATCATCGGTTGCAGCGTTTTTATTTCTATTCTTTCCCAGATCAAGGATATAATATACCCTTTCACTAGCTAAGTTATAATAATACCCAGAAAATGGTCTGGAATTTTTAAAAACTGTAGATTTTTCATTTACAATTTAAATAAAATTATTATGAACCTTTAAAACAAGTTATCATATTATTTAAATATTTTTTTATATTCTGTTCAACAGAATTTTTAGTTCCAAAATACTCAAACGGAAATAATATCACAAAAGGTACCCAAAAATATTTATAGAATTTCTTGGAAGATTATAATAATAGAATGATTATAAAATATAATGTAATACAATCTTTAAAGTGAAATATTTTTTAAATATCTTTTTCACTTGGTAAGTTATAATAAATTTAAAAACATTTTATGGAGTACCTTAAAACTATAAATATTAAAAAAATTAAAAGTATTAAGTACCATTAATCCCAGCTAGCATATTATTTAAATATTTAATTATATTAAGATGGGATGATATTCTGTTATTGAAATTTTAGTAAACAAGAAAGGAAGCTAGCTTCGGCCAGCCGAAGCTTATATACCCTTGCAGATCATTCCTATTCATGTACAAAAACATAATATTTAAATTAACTTGCGTATATGTTACAACAATCCAAATTTTAGCTGCTTTCGTATTACTTCGGCATTAACTTTTTGATCCTTCCTATGGCAGCTATATAATATAGCCGTCCGAATTTTGTTAAATTTTATTCGAAATTTTGAAATGTCAAAGAAAAGTCATATCCCAGAGGAGAAGACAATGTAATAAAAATCAACAAAGATATAATTTTTTTCCTATTAATTTCCATTTAATTTTCCGACCGTTCCTATGGCAGCTATATGATATAGTGATCCGATTTTATAAAAATTTAATCCGAAATTCCAAAATATTTAATAAATAATATTCCCAAGAGTAGAAAGTAATATTTCAAAAAACATCAAATCTAGAATTTTTTGCACGATTTTTTTTTCGATCCTTCCTATGGGAGCTATAAGATATAGCTATCCGATCCGGCCGGTTCCGACTTATATACTACCTGCAATAAAAAGAAGACTTTTGGGAAAGTTTCATTCCGATAGCTCAAAAACTGAGAGACTAGTTTGCGTAGAAACAGACGGACAGACGGACAGACGGACGGACAGACGGACGGACAGACGGACATGGCTAGATCGACTCGTCTAGTCATCCTGATCAAGAATATATATACTTTATGGGGTCGGAAACGTCTCCTTCACTGCGTTGCAAACTTCTGACTGAAATCATAATACCCTCTGCAAGGGTATAAAAATAATATCATAAAAGGTAGCAAAAATGATATAAAGAATTGCTTTAAATATTAAAATAATAGAATGATTAAATAATATAATGTAAAACATTCCTTAAAATTAGATATTTAGTAAATATCTTTAAAATTCCTTTATATGGTTTTAGTAATATGATTAAATCATATTTTCAATGGAGCTTAAAAATGATCGATATTTTCGATATTTTGACAATATCGACTCGAGAATATCGATGTTTTGAAGGGAAAATACTAATTAAATGTCGTGAAATAACAAACTGTCGATATTTTTTCAAGCTCTAATTTTCAAAGGGTATTTGATATTCGATTTGACCTCGTTTAGGCCGTTGGCTTTGCGGTTGGCCGCTCGCCACCCTCCCCTTGCCTTTGGCATTCAGCAAACAAAGCAAGTTTTGCCTCATAAAACTAAAACGTTGGATTTAATTTTGCTAAATAAACAAAAGGAGAGGAAAATCCAAAAAATTGGCGAAGGAAATGCATTGAGGGAAGCTGCCACATAGTTTCTTGGCCCAGATGGATGGGATAGTCGGATATCTGCTGCGTGGATCTGATGATTGAAGTGGGAAGCTTTCATTCGGGCCCATGAATTTTGCGATAAGTAATTCAAGCCCACACACACACACACAAAACAGCAGGCAGTTTGAAAACAGAAACACAAATCCGAAAATGTGAAAATGAAGAGAAATTCATTATTCATTTGGCAGGCAGCTGAATAAAATAGAAAATGCAAATACTGCAGGCAGAGGGATGCGGATGATGGAAATTTTCTGTGGCGTTCAAAATCGTTTTTTGAGTTTTGCTTTTCTGGTTCTGCTGCCTTTTTTGCTGCTGTTGTTGTTGTTTGGTAAAAAAGTTTTCTAATTAAAACAACAACTGACAACGCAAAATTGTCAACGTACAAACACACACATTCAACTACATACATATATACATTTACAAACACATGCAGATACACAGATACAGAAGCACAGATATATTTGCCAACTACAAAATGCTTTGTTAAAACAACTTGAACAAAGCCGGCAAAATGCCGGGGGAAAAGTGGTAGGAAAATGGGCAAAAGGGGAAAAGCTGCCCTTGGCGTTTAGATGGCCCGCTAAAAAGAGAGGAGAGAGGCCTGGTTCTTATTGTTAGCAGTTGTTAGATTAGTTTGACTTTTCAACCCCACCACCCCCTTTTTGGCCAAAATGTAAATGTGCAACGAGCGGCGAGAAGGACATCGCAGAGCCGCAAAATTGTCAGTTGATGATGGCCTAAACTGAAATGGAACGAGGGGCAAAAAAAAGAGGAAACAAACAGGATCGGACAATTGTTTACATGTAAATTACCTGGGAATAACGGGGGGCCAGCGGTGGTGAACAACGTGGCCCGTTGTGAAAGCCCTAATTAGCCGCTTTCCACTCGCCTTTCCATCCAGGGATTTGTGGCCAGGAGAGGGAGAGGGAAATGGCAATTAACAAAGGCCAAACATCAGTCGATTCGTTTGACATTTGATCAAACTTTTTTGCAAAAAAGCAACCAACTTTAGTTAAAGCTGTGGATTAACTTTTACTAAGCATTTTGAGAGCATTTAACAAACAGGAGTAGAGTGTATATTGTGATAAGGTTTCCTTCCCATCCAGCATATCAAATTGATACCAAATAATATCAAATTGATCATCACTCCATATACATTTTTTTGAATTTTTAAAAATAGAACGAATTTTCTATAATTTGTAAATGATATTAATAACATTCAACTCAAAATAAGAGCATTTTTGCTTTTGCGGTTTTAAAGAGCAAATGTTCTCAATTCAAGAGCAATTTGCTCTTTCTCTCTGTGTGACTACTTGTTTCAGAGCACTTAAATTCGATTTGATTCGATTCGATTGCATTAAATTTGAATTTTAAAGCACCAAACTTTCCCCATACCTAATTTCTGGCAAATGGATTTGCCTTCTAATGTGAATGGGGGGATGGGAATAAAGCCCGAAACCGAAATGAATTTGCTTTTGCAACTTGTAATGAAAAGTTTTGCATTCGAGCTTCAATCAAATTAATTTGTTTATTAGGAACAGAGAGCTTGGAACTCCAACTCAAACCCAGCTGCGATTTTTGCCGCCATATCTGTCTGTCTGGGCGAATGAATCATAATTTTTATGATTACGTATACGCCGCGTGGGCGGCGGCCACTCATTCCATCGGTTCGAGCGCAAATTGCTGTTCTTATTGTTGCTATTGTGGCAATAGCAATTGTTCTGCGGCACAAACACATCGACTGGGCGAATGGATGGGCGGGTGGTAAAGTTGTTATTATTTTAACAATTTTCCAACTCTTTTGCGCTTGAGCGGCGCCAGCGAAGGTCGCGTAATTCAAAAGCAATTTGTTGAAATTAAATTTGATTACGTTTATTGCGCGCCAGCTGCTCGGCCCGAAAAACTTTCATCACTTTTTCCACGGAGTTTGCCCGTGGAAAACTCTTCTTTAATCGCTCGGTAATTGCCCCAAATTGTGCGACAGAGGGCGCCACGCAAATCACCGATCAAGCAAAGCTTTTCCTTTCTCTTTCTCTTTCTTCCATTTTCCAGTTCCCATTTAGCTCATTTCGCCCACTGACAGTTGAAATTGGACAGGCGCACACAGGATAATAAAGTATTGTTTTGTCAAAAAATAAATTACATTTCAACTTGTCTCAGTTGAAAGACATTAATGGTAGTTCAGCTTTCCTTGTAAATAAATTTAAAAAAAATAAAGCTGCTTTCAACAGAAAGTTTTCTTTAATTGATTGCTGAAATCACAGTTGGAGAACGCATAAAAAATATATATTAAGGATTAATCCTTGAAGGCATATGGCGAGGGCTCATAACGCTGCTGAAGGCTCTCCACATAGGGATTGGCCTCATCGCTGGCGAATTCCCGTTTGTAGTCCATCATGGGACTGTTAATCAACTTGGATTTAATGGATTTAACAGCTGAAATACACAGAAATATATCACACATTTTTATAGAATGTAGTTTGGCTTACGTTGAAAGCTGTCAAACATATCCATGTCCAGATTCTCGTCAAAGTGTTCCGCATACTCGTGATCCAGCAGTCCCAGCTTCGGCTCAAAGTCCAACTCGTCATCCTGGGCCAGATAGCGATCCATTTTATTCTCAATTATCGGCTCCTCATAGCTGTATTTCGACATCAATTCGTGGCCATACGACTCTTCCTTAAGTGGTTGTATTTTCTCCATTTTTCGCTGCTTGCTGGGCCAAGAAAGAAAGGCCTTGAAAGCTAGAAAAGTTACATAATAAAAAACATACTTCAAAACAAGAGAAACTATTACGAAGCTAAAGGAAGGCTGTGCAAATAATAAATCGACTGCTTGCACTGCTTGCACTTATTGCATTCCATTATTTGCTCATAACTTTTTAGTGAATAATCCGATTTGAGAATTTTCTTCTACATTTCGATAGGTAATAATAAGCACAACAAAATGGCATTTAAAATTTTACAAAATCTGTTTCTCTTAAAAACTTACGATTCATCGAGCGATCGAAACGATTATGCTTTACAGCCATTAGTCGATCCCCGGGGCATTCAATTTCCTTTCCAGATCCATGAACCTGTCGATGGTACATATCCAGCAGACCCTGGCGATTGACCACAACTGTGGGGGAAATGATTGTAAGATTGGATACGAACTTTGGTCTTTTTTAGGGAATTTCTGCTTACGCGACGACGGCTTACCCCACGCGCTGGCCAGGAAAAGCAAGAAGAGGATGAACAGCGGCGTCCAAACGGGCAGTCCAAAGCCAGTCCTTCTATTCATCTTCGATATGTACTTAAATATTTAAATATATTTACTTGAAAATAGGTCACAGAGTCCGGTAGGCAACGGACTGGAAAAATATATAGTCAACCAGATTGAAAGGAAAACAGTAAGCCTGCTGGGTTAAAGTGAATATTTAATTGTATAATTACAAAATAAAATTTAATAAAATTATTTTAAGCATTCTATGCAAAAGATACAAGTTTAAAAGATTTAAGGAAAAGTTTCTGCTAATCCGTTACCGCTTAGATTTAGCCATTATCACTTGTTCTTCGCTTTGTGGCGCTTTTGAGCTTTCTCGGCCACAATTTTGCCTTATGCGGCTGACCACCTTTGACCCCTCGTTGCCCCACCGATGGAAGCGTTGAAACAAGTTGCCAAAAAGTTAAAGTTTCCCCCTTTTCCCCGCAGCTGCCAACAACAAAAGTTGCAGCCCATCAAGTGCCACGCCCTCACACACAGAGAGCCGCCCACTTGCGTAAACGTTTGCTAACAAGCTTGAAGGGAAAACTATGGGGAAAAGCGGAAAGGGGAAGGGGCATGTTCGGATTCGGAGGGAAACCAACAAATATTTTTGAGGGGGAAAGTGGGGAAAACCCCCTCCCCCTACTGCTAACTAAACACAAACGGATATGTGGATAGTTGCACCACCACACAAACCTCTCTTCAATATTTTAAAACCCAAACAATTTTGCCAACAAATTCATCTAGAAATCCAGGCACAAAAAAGCTGAGAGATGAGTAACTAACAACAAAATAAAAAAAAACGAAAGAACAAAGCAAAAAATGAAATGTTTGAGGTTTGCCAAAAATATTTTCAGCATTTCTGTGTGTAAATAGTGAAAAATTGCTGCTTTTGTTGGCCAAAACAAACCAAAATATCTAAAGTTGTTGCCAGTTCTTACCACCCACCCCTTTCCACCCTCCCAGAACTCCTCTTTATTAAAATGTCAAGCCATTAGGAGGTGGGTGGTGGTGGATTTTGGCAATAAAACGGATTCTAACATTTGTCAGTTGTTGTTTCCGGGGCGCCATTAAATGCAGGAGATGCCAACAAAAGGCGAACTGGCAAAATGGCTAACGAAAAGGGGGCCACTCTCCCTCTCTCCACATGCCAGTTAAAAACATCTTAAAAGCTACTTTTAACCACAATTATGTAAATATTAACACAAACGAAACATAAGACAAAAGCACAACAGCATAGGGAAAGGCAAAAGCAAGAGAACACATCCCAACCTCCTTCCACCTCTACACATCCATTCTATCACATCCGTTCCAAAGAAAAGTCACCAACTCAGGGAAAATTGTGACTTTAATCACACTCACCTTTAAGAAAAATATAAAAAATTTAAAGAGTTATTAGAAAGATTATAAAAAATTTTAAAAATAAGTTGTTAAGTCAATTTATTGATAAAAAAAATTTAAAATAAAATATAATAAATTAAAAATATGTTGTTTTATTCAAAAAATAAAATTTGTATTATATTTTGAAATTTTGTTAATATGTAAAAATTGTTTTATTCTTTAAAATATATTTTTTTTTTATTTTTCCTAAATAGATTTTATATATTAAAAAAATTTAATTTAAAATTTGAGTTTTTTTGGGATTTTTGTTTCACTCTTAAGTATAATAATTATTTTTTATAAAGATTTTATCAGTGACAAAAAACTGAAAAGCTTGTACTAAAAATAACAATTACCGTAGAATAAAGAAAACACATTTATCCGTGAATTCGGGGGACAAAATCACAGGTGCCACTCATCACTGAGCCTAGGAACTTTCACAGGCAGAACAACAGAATCAAGGTGGAAAAGTTTGGGGGAGGGGAGGTGGGAGGTGGAAAGACAGAAGCAACAAACGGGTGACACATAAAGCCAGCAAATGTCTGGAGTGTCGACAACACAGCCATTAGCATCTGGATGAGTGCGAGTTGCCCCGCCCACCTTGCTCCTTTCTCCACCCACTTTTCCCGCAAGGTGTTGAAGTTAATGTCAGCCCAGTGTGCGTGTGTGTGAAAGGGACATAATCCCCAAGATGAAGGCGGTGTTAATAAGCAAAGAGGCGGCGGAAAATGCGGAAAATGGGTGAAAATGGGGGGAGGGTGAGCCAGCTGGCTGCCGTTATTATTGAAAACTGTTAGACATGACAGCAGGTCACGTTTTGTCAGGCCACGCCACTCAGTCAGCCAGTCATTCAGGCAGTTCCTCATTCACTCACTCACTCACTCACTCATTCATTCAGCCAGCCAGTCAATGAAATGAGCAAAAGAAATGCAAAAATGCACAGACGACAATCCGTTTTCATGGCTGATTTAACAGAGTTTGAGTTTGGTTTGGTTTGGTTTCGTTTGGGCTGGGATTGGGATGGAAATGTCCCCCGACAGAGACTGAAGTTGAATCCGGGATGGCAAACAGATCGGGCTGGGATGCAGATGCAACTCATCCCCGTGGGGAACCGACAAACAAGTTAAGGGACTTAATCTGCAAAGGTACAGCCGAAAATACCCTTTGGATTAAATGGTTATTTATTTATAGTAATTAAAAGTCGTTGAAATAAAATTAAGAAGTACAATATTAATATTATAATAAATTATAAATATTTTATATTGTATTAATTAATAGATTTTCTATATTATGTTTAATAATTATTTTTTAATTATAAAATTTAGAAGTACAAAATTAATTAAAATATTAATAATAATATTACTATTTATTTTTTACTAAGTAAACCACGACCATTTTATATTGTATTAATTAATAGATTTTCTATATTATTTTTAATAATTATTTGATTCCAAAAATATACACAGAACACCACATTGTTTAACCTTGGATAAAATGTAAGCCCCACTTTAGTGATAAGTAATTTTCGCCCCTCAAAAAAATGTCCTGCTACTTGTTGCCAAAAAAAAAAAAAAAAGAATGAAAATTATTTCATAGCAAATACAAGGCGAAGAGAATGGAAAACCGAAATCACATTAAGCCAAAAAAAGAACCGGGGAAAGGGGGCAGCAAAAAAAGGGGCGGGGCGGGTTGGGTGGATAGGAAACTAGCGGAAGGTCCCTGTACAAATGCCAATCCAGTCACGGGTTCTAAAAATCAAAAATTTGAATTTCGATCACGTCTTCAATTACGTCGAATCGACGTGCATATAAATCAACTCTGTAACAGGCCCCACACACACACACACACACACAGAAACACTCAGACAGGGTGGGCGGTGGATGGTGGGGCCTATGGGGGCGTGGCAGTCAGTCGTCAGTCAGTCAAATGCGGTTTTGTTGTTGCTCCCCTTGCCACTTCCCACTTGCCCCTTATCCCCGTTGTTACGTTGAGTTTTGTAAATCAAGTGGAAATGCCACACAGGGTAAAAAAAAAAACAAAGCACTGAGCTCGGAGCTCGGAGAAAGCGGGAAAATCGGGCAGGAAAACGGGTCTGGGAAAGCGAACCGCACCGATGACGATGGCGATGATGATGACGATCTGGTGGCAAAGTCGGTGGAAAAGCACAACCAAGTCGAGGAGTCCAGAGTTGAAGTGGCACAAGTGTGGGCGTGGCACGCCCCCTCAAACCCCTCCCATTGCTCAATCGACGCCCCTGACGCTGAGCACTCATGCAAAGTGCAGTTGACATGCGGAAATTGTAGGTGCGGTCACGCCCACCGCCCCTTCAAGGACACCAAATAATAAATATTAAAATGAATTAAAAATAAATTCTAAACAGGGCTAAATTAAAAAAAAAAAAATATATATATATATATTGTATATAGAGAACTATTTATTTTAATAATAATTTAATTATAATACTTCCTATAATATATTTAAAATAATTATTTTTATTAATTACTTTTTTAGGACACCAAATAATAAAACGAATTAAAAAATAAATTACTAAAAAATATATATATATAGAGAACTATTTATGTTATTTCTCATATATTTATAATATTTCCTTTTATATATATAAAATAATTGTTTTTATAAATTACGTTTTTAGGACACCAAATAATAAATAATTAAATGAATTAAAAAAAATAGTCTTAACATTATTAAAAAAAAAAATATATATATATATAGAGAACTATTTATTTAAATACTCATATACTTATAATATTTTCTATAATATATTTAAAAATTTAAATTAAAATATTTGTTCTTATTAATTAGTTTATTTTTAAATTACTCTAAAATGTTGTATTATAGTATTTAAAATATAATATATTTTAATTTCCCCTGGGATATCTACTTTGACCTTTCTTTACAATTTAATGGGATTATAATTTTAAGAAAATATCACATTTCTTTAATTTAACTGACAAAAACTATCTGAAAATGAAGACCGGAAATTGTCCTTCGCAAGGAAGTTTTCCCAAATGCGGGAACAGGTTTAAAAAGAGCCAATGCCTGTCAGCCCGCCCAAATAATTTGGCATTAAAAATTGTAATTTCTGGCCAAGACATGCAATCGGGAACTTGTTGTTCAATTTCCCCCCATCACGCTGATTATCCTGGCACTCGCACACACTCACACACACATGACGCCACTGACATGTCCTGGTTGTTGTTGATGTTTGTCGGGAATTTGATTTGATTTCAGGCAACCAGGAACTGCAACTGCAGCAGGAGTTGTCCTCGTCAATGTTGGCACTGCAACCTCCACTTCCAGCTCCATGCATCTGCTCCTGCTCCTGCTTCTGCTCCTGCTCCTGATCCCGATCCTTTGCCTCCGCCATGTCCTTCTGCTGATGCTCTGTGAAATGTCCTGGCCTGCCATTCGCTTGAAATTACTGACAACAGCTTCAAGCAGCGGCAAAGTTGAATTTGCATTGCCCAGAGCCGAGTGTGTGTTTGTGTGTGTGTGTGTGAGCAAGCGGGTGTCCTGCGAGTGTGTCTGCGTAAGTGTCTGTTGGTGTGCGAGAGATGTCAGTCATTGGCACAAGTGCATCACAATAGGGTGGGTCAAGATAAAAAGAAAATCATTTTTGTAGGATGACCATAAAAAGTTTATATCAATTAATTAAAAATTTAAAAGTCTTTATTAAAAACTAAATTAAAAAAAATAATTTTATGTTAATAAATTAATCCAAAAATAAAACCAATTAATTGGGAAAATAAATAATTTTTAAAATATCTTGCAATAAAAATTATTCACATAAATATGATAATTGGCCGCTTTGTTTCATATTTAATTTGGATAATATGTTAAATAAACTGATACAATTTTACCTATTTTATATTAAGCAAAGATAGATTAGAGAAGATTAATTATAATCATAATTTTTATATTTAAACCTTGTGGGTTCAGGTTTTTTTTTATAACATCACTCTTTAATAACTTAAGAAAATCGACTATACATTTTTTTAGTTTCACACACCTGACGACCCCTAATGTTAATATACAAGAGGAAGACCCGAAAAAAAGGCAGCATCTTGCTACACATGCATTTGTCTGCAGCCTGGCCCTGGTTTTTCCCCCATTTCCTTGCCAGTTCGTCCTTTCTTTGACGTCAGAGCAGGATGTAAGTGGGCGGAGGGGGAGGGCAGACTGTGTGACAGCTTTCTTGAGATGCACTTCACGTGCATTTGACTGCTTAAATAAATTTTGCTCATGGTAATAAATTCACTTAAACTCAAACTACAGGCCCGGGATGTGGGCCACCCACCCAGGGAAACCCATTCTCGTATGCGAGGACAACGGGAATGCTGACGGCTTTATAAGACTTTTTGTTTAGACACTCATAAACATAATTGACGTCATAAAAACAGACAGCAGCAGCAGCAGCAGAAGCAGTAGCAACAACAATGACATAATGTCATGTAAATCTGTGCAGGGATTCCGTGTGTGGGTGGATGTGGATGCCCCATTTTCCTCCCAAAAGCTTTTCCTCTGTCGCTGTGGTAAGTGAAAATCATTAGTTTCAAGTCCGCACAAAAGCCGAGGCATTTGTTTTGTTTGAGCTGCTTTAAAATGAAATGCCTCTCATGTTTTATATGGCCGAAAAGGATCTGCCTGCCCATGCTCCTAAAAATAAATATATATATATATATACTCGTATATGTAGGTAGTATCCCCCGCAAAGCGGCCTGCATTTTTTGTATAAATTCTAACAAATTGTCTACACTTCCGACCGAACTGCGCTCTCTCTCTTTCATAGAAAAGCCCCCCTCGACCGCCGCCCCTGCTTTTCGCCCACTCTGTCTAACCTACTCCCGCTTGGCTCTCCATAAATCAAAAAGTGCTTGGCTACAGTTTTACAGTTTGTGCATTTGCTTTGTGTCCTATCTGCCCCCCTCCTCGCATTCTCTCTCCTTCTTTCTTTACATTTTTTCATGAACTCCCCATTAGTTGGGGGGAGGGGGTGGCTAAGGGTTGGGGTGTAATGGTCCACATGCTTGGCATGCCGCACTTTTGTGCGTCGTCAACTCTCGCAGTTTAACATATTAAAAGTAAAGTGAAGTGGGCACACACTACAAGTAAAAACTGGTCACACTCGAAGATTAAACACAACATTGGGCACACTGACTGAAACATTTAAATGAAGAACGAGAAGAATTGACCATTAAAATTCATATTTACAAATATTTTAAAAATAAAATCTTAAAAATATTTTAAAAATAAAAATATTTTTAAAATAAAATATTAATAATATTTTTAAAATAAAATATTAATAATATTTTTAAAATAAAAAAAATAAAATATTCAAAATATTTTTAAAATAAAAATATTACAAATATTTTTAAAATAAAAATATTAAAAATAAAATATGTAATTTATTTATGATAAAGCTGCTTTAAGGATTTCTTCTAAGTGCATCACTTATAGGCTACTTCGAGTAAAATATCATACAATGAGCTTCTGAGGAGAAAGGGAGCAGAAAAATGTGAATTGAGAGGAGGCGGAGGAGGAGTCTGACTCAATGGCAGCCCGTCTATTGTTGCCGGCCTGATCCCATTCATTATCCTCATGTGTGGAATGTCCTTTGAGCCAGTTGGCGAGATAAGTCCCCATTCCCAGTGCAAGTCACATTCTACACTTCCTGTTGCATATTCCATCCAATAATTATCAAAGGGGCTGATGGCTGGGTTAAAGTTAAGCTTAAATGAGATGAGAGCCTTTTGAAATGTAATACCGTTATTTACACATCACTTCATTGAGCGCGCAATTTTTTAAGCAAACAAGTGACAAGGGAGAAAGAGGATCTTATCGTCTCGGCTCGTTTATCAAGCTCATTAGTCGCTGTCGCATCTTCGTCCTCGTCCTCATTTTCATCCGCGCGTTGTCCTTTGGCGGAGAAATTATTGAACAGCATCGAAAACATTTTAAGCGCGTCCTTCGGCTCACAGAAGTGGCCACCAAGGAGACGCTTTTCCGCCCCGATTTTCCATTCCCCTTCGAAGACGAAGACGCTTTTATGCTTATTAATGACGCTACATGCAATTTATCTCGGTAGTTAAAACGCTGTCGCAAATTAATGGACGTAATGTGCAATGCCCTTCCAAGGATTCGCACACATCGCAACGAAGAAAATCTCCTCCTTGAAGGGATAAAGCTCTGCCTAATTACGGAAAGAAAAAAGATACAATATGTCTGAGAAGAATTACAGACTTGACATTACTAAATGGGGGAGAAAAAGAAGAAACCTGAAAGTAAAATAGTTTCTTAACTAATGTCATAAACTATGTAATTAATTTATACAATTTAATTGAATGTCAACATTTTTTTTTAAAAAGGTGACGAATCCACCTATTTGGGTAAAAATTTAAAGGAAATGTGGCATTCAAAAAGTATGCAACACATTTTTATCTAAAATCGCCACTGATTAAAAAGGTTTAAAAAAATTAATTAAATTTATAAAAACAAGAAAACCGCGGGCTAAGCTTACCCAAGATCACTTTATCGAATTTGAAGGCACTGGCAGACTGCAAATTTAATTACTTAAACTCATTAGGGCTCATTACCCTCAAGTTCGACTGCTCGAAGCATTTTAGTAGTTGAGCTGAATTA